>CM024590.1:0-1413488 GCA_014182565.1 Eucalyptus marginata
AACGACCAACATACAGAAAGGAGGTTAGAAAGGTCAGGGTTAACCTACTCCTCTAACACGTGAGCCATCTAGAAAGGTGATTTCCACATCGGCATTAGTCCACTACAGGAGACCATCGACCCTTGGGAAAGGACCAAGGAGATCCTCATCAAACTTGATGAACCAAGCTACGAAATGACGGTGAACTAGGTGGTCTTGGCCCTCTTGCACCCAAAAGGTGGTGGTGTGCTTCGCGACTGTTGTCTTGGTCCCCCCGATGGCATACTCTGTCACATCCCACTCAAAAGACATGGGGACCCCAAAACGATTGGGGCGTTCCATCACTACGGCCTGAAAATTATTATCAACAATGGAGTGAGTTAAAATCTCAGTGAGTTAATAGCTTAAGCTTTGACTAAGATGCGAATTCATCTTGAAAGAGGCCTAAACACACATGATATATAAACTTATCTTGTGACAGTCTGAATTTTCAAATTTGTTTTCGATTAAATAAATCGGGCTTTTCGTCGACGTGTCTATAGTGCTATTCTCTGAGTTGGCCACTCACGAGATAACCTGACTATCCTGGGAAGCTCAAGAAGGAATCTAAACGCAATGACTGGCACTCCGACTCGTAATCGACCGCCGACCGCGTTCATCCGCCGAGATCATTACGGCACTATCGAAATCGATCGAGACGGAGATAGGCGATTCGACCGAGATATGTGATCGAGTGTGGGCGATTCCACCCGATTGCAAAATACTGTCGATCGACACTGGACGATTTTTCTATCGTTTGGTACCCTAGGTCCGTATTTGAAACCTCGAGATTTTTACGACAACCGAGTCCACAATGTTTGAGATGACATCGCATTGTGACTCGAGATAATTCGATCACGAGTCAATTGCACAAAAAATTCCTAAAAGTGACCCGATAGACTAGGTCACGCTAAAAACGCGTCGGATTGAAATTAACCGTGAATTTGAACTTGATTTCAGAAATTGAAAGTTCTATGGTGTTACGAGCTATTTTAAGAACGTCGACTCATCCTCCGGCGCAATTTTCGGCAGATTCCGAGATTTTTACTGAAATCCGATTCGAACGTCACGAAAATAAACTAAATTGTATTACCGAATTGAAGAGGGATTTTTGACTTGTAAGCCGAGCTTTTTGACGAGGGGCACTTGTAGAAATTTTACGGGCTTTGTCTTCATTCAAATTGGACATCAATTTGGGAAATTGTCAAGAAATTGAAAGCTCAAAGTTGTCAAATTCGGAGCTATGGTGGGAGGGTGCAACATTTATTATCAATTGGATTTAATTGTGGCATTATCTTGTTGGAAAGTATTAAGGGGACAAGTAATCAATTAAAGGAATAATCTCAAAGACTTTTGAGGCTAAATCATGATGATTTAGATATTTCAAGTTGGACTTTTAAGGCTTCTCTTGCAAGCTGGCCACCGGTCCTCATCCTCTTGGCTCGGGCACTTCGTTGCTCTTCCTTTTCATCTTCGACGCCGCACGTCCTCATCTTCTACCTTTTCTCTCTTTCAATTGCTTCTCCTGTTCTTTTTATTTTCTTCCTTTGATCCCCTCTGCCGCGAGTCTCCCATACGTATGCCCTCTCCACTACAAATTGTTTCCCCACAAGTCAACCCCAGCCTCCACGAAGACCATTCATTTTGTTGCCGCGTCCTTCAATCCACCGATTTCCTTTCTGTTGCCACGAAGACACCAGCTTCCTCGTGTCTTCAAGTTGCCGGGTCAACTTCAGCTCAACAAGAAGCCCAAAAGTTGACTCCAATCCTTTCATCCGTGGCCACGTCTTGCCTCACGATCGAAGACCCAGCGAAGCTGCTGCCGCGCGTCTCCTTCGTCCGCGCACCGTCCATCTCAGCGAGTCAAGCAGCATCGAAGCTGCTACCTTCTCGCCTGCAGCTCCACTCACCGATGGCCCAACGAAGCCCACGATTCCACCACGTTCTTCTGCAGCAACGTCTGGACGCCCGCTGCCTCTCCACGTTTGAAACCAACGCCAGCAGCACCGCTTGAAGAAGCCTCGCATCTTCAGCTTCTTCGGTCAACTTTCACCTAGCGAAGACGAGCAGCTTCCCTCCGAACCGGTCCAACGCCTTCACGCCCGCGGCCCAGCTTTCATCTCGCCATTCCCTTCCACCGAGGCCTCAACGAATTGGTCCAGCTTCACGTCTGAAAATTTCAAGCCCAGCAGTGGGCTTTGCTGGATCATTAAAGCCCATCTTCAGCCCAGTGATTTTCAGCCCATCTCCAGCAAATTTTGAAGCCCAAGTTCAATTGAAGTTCAGCCCATTGGAAGCCCGCGAAGTCAGCCCAGTTTTTGAAGCCCAGCCTAAGCTGAAAACAAATCTCATATCGCCGATTTGTTGGGTCGCGCGCCCGCCCGAGTGTCCGCCGACTTCGCCGAAAATTAAGATTT
Source organism: Eucalyptus marginata (assembly GCA_014182565.1). Taxonomy (NCBI): domain Eukaryota; kingdom Viridiplantae; phylum Streptophyta; class Magnoliopsida; order Myrtales; family Myrtaceae; genus Eucalyptus; species Eucalyptus marginata. The sequence goes on from CM024590.1 coordinate 2,436, forward strand.
CGGCCGCCGTCGCGCCGCGTCCGCCAACCGGTTTTCGCGATACACCGGTGAGTTTATTCTCTAAACTCTTCTTAGTAGGCTTTGATGCTAAGTGGTGTTTAGATTTATTTAATTAGAAATTAGGTGGTTAGTTAGATTAAATTAGTGATTTAATTATTTAATTGAGCATGTTAGGTTGTTAGCATGGTTTAGCTAAAGCCTAATTAAATTGTGTTATTTATCTAGAAGGGTTCGGGAATTTTCCGGGTCCGTATTGGTATTTAATTTAATAATTTTGGCCTAGGTTAGTATTTTTAGAAATTAAATTGAATTAATTAATTATTAATTATTTTTTTGAAATTAGACCGGGATGGCCGGTAACCGAATTTCGCGCGATTGCATTGGTGTAGTTAATTTCTGCAATTGAGTGTTAAATTATGCAAATTGAGTGATGATTGGATTTTTGGTATTTAATTCCAAAAATTGTGAATTTTCAATATTTATTCAGAAAATCCCGGGTGTTGGATTTTAACACCGAAAATGGTTTTATGTACTATATAAAATAGTGTGATTTTAAAAAGAAAGAATGTCAATTTTTCTGGGGTCGAGTTGATCGCGTACTCCACACACGACTATTTTCATGCGTATTTATAATACGAAAAAAAGCCAGTTCACCATTTTAATCAAGATTTGAGTGCAATGCACGGTGCCCTGGCCATATTTGAGTGATCGTGTGATGACAATGAGAAATCGTCCCGGGTTGTTGGGCTGGACGTTATCCCTATTTGGGATACCCCTTGATAAAGGGAAGCCGGTCGTAGTAGATTCTCCCGACCCTATGCTCCTTCTGAAAGTCGCCGACGAAGTGACGTGCCGTGCTCAATGGGGTGAGATGGGGTGCAATGCCAGAAGACCGTCGAACTGAGAGTAGGCTGTGCTATATGCCGAGATCAAAACTAGGAATGCATAATGATTTGAGTATTGTGTTCCAATTAATTGAGCTTGAGTGATGCTCCGATTTGTGATATGAACTATACTGACCTGCAGGGTGGAACTGAGACGAGGTAAGTCTTCTTGATTGTATGATTGCGTGCTTAGGACGCTTCTAGCGTCTTTTCCTCCTAGCCAAAGTTTAGAGCTTTTAGACTTGCCGGAGACATTGTCTCACCTGGTATCAGATAACCACTTTCGCGGTCATCGAGTGGAGGACCCTGAGCGCAGAGGAGGTGATTTGAAGATGGGGCCTGATATGACCGCTTCTTTTGGAGAACATGCTTTTGTAGTCTTTTGACCATAGACTCTTGTATTCGACTCAGCATATGTTTATAAAGGCATGCTTGTTTGTGAAATGATTGTTCTTCTTTTCTATCCCGAGATGGTTACTGTCAGGGGATTCTTTTTCGCTTCCGCATGTGCAATAAAGTAAAAGGGTCGGCGACCAGTCCTGGGAAGTCGCAAAATTTTATCGACCAGAGAGGAATGGGTACGCGCTCGGGGTTCGGGCGTGACATATCTCGCCTTCGCATATCCCTGCACATTAGTATATCAAATATGGTAATATCAATGCAACAAGTATAAACAATAATCCGAACACATTCTATAAATTTCATCGCATTGTCAACACACTTGTTTCAATTATTACGACTACTTGGGACACAATCAATACAAGAGTCGACAGTCTTTCGGTATGATTGGGCATTGTCCCATCCCATCGGGCATGACAATGCCCTGCGTACTCATACATATCAGGATGACACTCCATTAGGAGTTTCGGTCCGATCTCAATTGCGACTCAGCATCCGGACCCCTACTAGGCATTTGATAAATATTAGGCATCGTCTTGCATTTTCATACGCATCAAGATGGAACCATTACCCCCCATAATCATACACATCGGGGCCATTATGTGACCACACAAACACTCAACCACTCAAGCAAATTTTATCTTTTGACTTAGCCAATGCAGATGTGGTTTGTGTTCAAATAACAAATCTCGGAAATTTTTACTGTTAAAATTATGGTAAAATAATTGCACGTGGTCATATACTTCAAATTAACGCACCAAACTTTGCACGCTTTCATTTTAAAATCCCATTGCCCTATTTGGCACTAAAACACAGCGTCCAAATATGACACCCCTAAGTTTGTTGTTTTCTTATCAATAAAACCTCTTTGAAAATAGCATTTAAAATATATGATTTAGGCAATCAAATATCATGGCATTACAAGCTCAAACAATCAGTTATATATAAATTCATCCAGTGAAGTGACCATAAAATTCTACTTAATGACTAATACATCATTAATTTCCACTAGACACTATTAATTAGCACTAAACACAATTAATTAAGCTAGCATCGATTAATTACCTTAATCGCGATGAACTAAAAATAATTATCATTAATTAATCTAACTTTACTTAATCAAGACTAACTGTCATTAATTACTCTAATTGCAATTAATTAAACTAACTATAATTAATTGAACTGATTATCATTAATTAAGCTAAATCATGCTTAATTAGACTAACCATAATTAATTAAAATAACAATCCTTAATTAAGACTAATCTCTATTAGCCTTAATCTAATCCACCCTTAACCATAATTAGGGCTAAACCATCATTATAAGCCACTAACTACCATTATCCTTAAACTAATTCTACCCCTAAATGCAATTGATTTCATAATCAAGGATTAGCAGTTAACTTGTAGTTTTCCGACGGTAGCGAGCTTGTGGTGATGGCGGCACGATGGCGTCGAGGACACGGGGCTCACGGCTCGAGCGGTGGCACGAACAGTAGTGGCTTGGCACTTAAGACCCATGGCTTGGCTTGGGGAGGGAGGGGTATTCGATGGTGGCTTGTGGCAGTGGTGAGGATAGTGTACGGCAATGGTGCGGACAAGCGATGGTGAAGGTGGCGAGGCGACAATGGCCCCTCAAAACCCACGGCCAAGCTTGGGCTTGGCTTGGGCGGTAGTGCATTGACAGTGGTGGTGGTTCGGTGATGGAAACGGCGAAATAACGGCGGCACGGTAACTTGACGGATGGGCGGTGGACAACACGGGTGGACAGTGTGAACAAAGGTGGTGATGGCGGTGGTGTTTGAGAGGAGGAAGAAGAAGAATGAGATGAAGATGAAAATGAAGTAAAAAATAAATAAAAATGAGAGAGAGAGAGAGATTTTTCCCCAAAAACTCATAATTTATCTTCATCCACTCCTAAAAATACATAATCAATTGTCCATCATTTTTTATCACTATATTCACTATTTTGATATTCAAATTCGATAGAGAAAAAATTGTAAGATTGGATCTTTTTTTATTTATTTGGACTCCGCAAGAATCTGTCATATTTCCGATTCCATTTTCTTGTTCCTAGGATATTGAAGGGGCAAACCATCGGAATAATTTTTGGCTTGTGCAAACCAAATAGAATGATGACCTTGGGTTGTACCAAGTCTGAAACCAAGTGGATTTATTTTTTGTCCCATAATCCCCCACCCTTATCCATATAATGGTATGTCAAGCCCACCCCAAGATGAGTACTCTCCTATTCTCACCCAGAAATAATACATTGGAACAATCTCCTCATATCATAGCATTTTGTCCCCCTTATCTTCTTTTCATTTTTCATTTTCTTTAAAGCCAAGATTTTGGCCGAAATTCATAACTTTGCCATTGGTCTTCGTTCCCTTTCCGGCTTCCAATTTTTGTTCAATAATTCCTTTTTCAAAAAAATTTAAACTTTGCGATAATTCACAGATAAATTACCCAACGTTCAATAAATTAGTCTTGAAATTCTCAAAATTTTGATATCCTAAATCGAATTAAATTTCATAGTTAAAATCGATCAAATGTGACTTTAGTACGACCTAAACTATTGGGTGTCTTTAGGGATTTTTCCGTGGTTGACTCGTGGTTGATAATTTTCGATTCACGTTTGTGCTCTTCGAATTGTGAACAACCCTAGATTGTCATGTAATCGCGAGGGTTCAATTACCATAAGTACAAAGATTAATAGAAAATTGATTTATCATCGTTTGACGCGAGTAACATAATCGTACAAAATCACTTGCGAACTACTATGTATTTCCGTTGAATCGATTAATATTCATTCGCTAATTAACTTATAATAACGTAATATTGACTCTTGTCAATCTTTATGGTCAAGCGGTTGATCCTTGATTGAATTCTTTGGTCTTTTATCCCAATAAATTAGTTAACTCATGAGTGATTAGTTTAGAGTAAAATAATCATAAGTGTATCAATGAAATAATCATTTTATATATTTCGAAATATGGGCCAAATTTCCGGATATTACGAATCAAGATAGCACTACTCTTGTTTATTAGTAGAGATGTATTGTTAAATTTTATTTGTGAACTAATTATCGTTTTAATTGCTAAGAAAAGGTTTCTTTTTCTGTAGGAGTGGACATACGTGCATATGGGACCATCTGATCCTCATTCCAACTGGCACTATGGGATGCGGTGGACCCAACATCGGGCTGTTATGGGGTTAGTATGGAAGGAAGGTGGAACAGGATTTCTTTATTGGGGTGCCCATTGTTACGGAAAGGCGACAGTTCCTAGTGCCGAGGTAGTTGCTTGATCTGTGGATGATTTGCTGTTCAAACTTCAAAATGGCAGCAATATGTTCTTCATGTTTAAGTGCACTATTTTCTCATTGAGCAGATAAGATTTAGACGCGGTCTTCCACCGGGTGATGGTGTTTTATACTACCCCGGCGAAGTCTTTTCATCTTCCCAGGAACCAGTTGCTTCAATTAGACTTGAGCGCATCCTCAGTAGGTTGCAGGTGAGGCAAAAATACAAGCCTCTGAGAGGTGCCATTGGTTCGACCCGTCGCTTGATGGAAAGCACTTTTTTGCCTCTTCACCTGCTCTGGTGAAAATTTGCATCTTTTCCATCCAATTAGGCATTAATTATGTGTTTGCTAGGGTCGTAGTGTTTGGCCGAGGCTGTAGTACGATACAGAAAGATGCGCGCCATGTTTTAGCATGAAAGTTGGCTCTTTGATAGGCTTGGTGTTGAACTTCTTAATCTGATGTGTAACTGCATATTCTAAAAGACGTGTCTGTGCTTTTTTAGGACTATGAATACTTGAAGCTCTATAGTTCGAAATACGGCAGGGATGAAGGGCTGGCTTTCTTGGAGAAAACAGGTCTTTATCTTGGTCCAGAACGTCACACTCGGGAACACATGCCTATCGACATGATGCGAGGCGAGATCTTCAACACCTGCCGCACGTGACTGGTTTTGCCCGGTCAAATTTTGTGCTATTTGTGTTTTATTCTCTGTAATTGTAATCTTGGATAATCCAGTGTAAAAACCCATTAATGTGCTTATGGAAAAACTCAGTCGATTTCCACCGCGGCAATCCGGTTTTTCTGAAGGATGATTGGGGTACATAGCGGTCACTTATAAGATTTGCTTATGTCCGGGTCCACATAGGTAATATTAGCTGTATTTATGTCCTAGTGCCGAGGCATCATATTTTCTTGGATGAATTGACTCTGTATAGGTTTCCTTAACGCTTGTGGAGATTGCATTTGGGATTAGATGCATTTTCGGATGCGGACGATCCGGCGGAATCACTTTGTCAGAAGAAGGGCTATACTATGACATGAATCACTCCTAGGCAAAATGAAGTCTAAAGTGGCTGGCGACATCTCCTGGAATCTTTCAGGCAAAACGAATGAATTATGGGGAAAAAAATATTGTTGAAAATTATCTGTTGCCCGCCGTCGGTACTAGATATACATGTTTTTCGTAGCTTGTGATTTGGCATCCCGACATTGTATATGACACGACTGACAGTTATCACTTACTGAGAACCTTTTATGCTTGATGGCAAGCCGATCGGTTCATGTCCCCCTTTTGGCCAGCATAGGACTCGTCTCCCTCCTCAGTAGCCCGAAAGATGCAATGAACATGTAAGTGTTAATGTGGCAAAACAGGACTGACAAAGCTAGGAAATGCTCTTGGTTGCTCTTTTGCATGTGACTGCAGTCAGCATGCACCAATGAGATGGGCTCACATGGAACCCATCTGATCGTATGATCATTTGAGAGGATCGGCCTTGCGAAATTTGTGAAACCTCACATAAAAGAGACAATCATCCTCGTTGAACCTACCCCTAACCTTCTTTTTTCCACTTGGTTTTGCCAGTGATAAGCTCAAAATCAAGGCACTGCAATCCCAACAGTCTCCATCATCTTTCATGGAGACTTGTTGGCCACAAATTCCTTGGAGGAATCTAAATGTATATTTTATAATATATGCCTACATTAATTAATTCAATAATGGAACAATGCGTGTTTCATGTGATCTCTCAACAAGATACACTCCCAGTATTGAACATGAAATATTAATAGGTGGGTAAAGATGGTGGGTGTCTTTGATGATGATGCAATTTATATTAATTTAAGTTATGTTAATTGACTTATATGTTAATTTTTATTACAGTTGTCCACATTCATCAAAAGTCAAAATCAATTTTCTCACTTGGGAAATCTAAATATATATTCTATAAAACTAGCCTACATTAATTAATTCAATAATGGAACAATGCGTGTTCCACGCGATCTCTCAAAAAAATACGCTCCCGTTTTAAACACGAAATATTAATAGTCGGGTGAAGTGCTTTTCTATGGTTGGTGTCTTTGATGGTGATGCAATTTATATTAATTCCAGTTATGTTAATTCACTTATATGTTAATTTCTATTACAGTTGTTCGTCCACATACATTAAAAGTCAAAATTAACTTTTTCACTTTCTCATCAAATCTAAAACATTATTTAAATTTTAAGAGATTACTAAAAAGTTATATCTAGATATTCGTATCAATATTCATGTATTGTAACAAATTGAAATACAAGCCAATCTTTGATTTCCCATTTTTATTGCCTTTTATTTTGTTCACAATATGGAGTATTTGCGTTAATCCCCATTTTTTTTTTTGCTTTTTCTTTTGTTTAGACCATACATAATTGACCCAAATTGTAAGTTCATATGAACCTAACAAGATAAGCTCATTGTAATTAAACACGTTTCTCGAGAAAAGATATTCCTTTTCTTTTTATGGATAAAAGGATGAAAATGGGGATTAGCACAAATACTCCATATTGTGACTACCATAAGTCTCCTACGTCGGTCGATCCAAATTATAAATTTTAACCTACTAGGCTTGCGAAGGTTTAAGGTAGAGCAGCCCGTAATCGTCATAGGATAAGTAATTCGACTCATTCACATCCAGATCATGAATGTTTGGAATCCATATTATACAAGGAGACCGGCCAAAAAAATAATAAAAGGTAGAACTTATTAAGGTTGCATACAGAGCTAGAGGTTGTAATAAAGATGTTTAAACTATTTTTTTACACTAATCTAAAGATATTTATGTTGATGATGTTTCTATATATATTTTCTATTTTCTTAATTTTTTAATATTTTAATTAAAAAGAATCCACCTGGCCCGTGGATTCATAAGTTTCTCAAGAATTTATTCGGTTTCTTTGAGAAAATTTGTGGTGGGAGTCTAGAAAGTAATGAAACTGTCACCATTTCATTTTCCTAACCGTAAACCCCAAGAAAGTTCTGTCTCTTAAATTTCATCTTTTTAGAGTAGGTGAACTTTCACTATCACCGACCCAAAAAAAAAAAAAACTTTCACTATCAGCCTAGCATGCACTCCATCCTCTTTCATGGACAATTGGAGGCTCGTGATTTCAATTCGGAAAGATTTGAGATCTTGAAAGCCATTTCGATTTTTGTCTTATCACCTCCCCCAATGCGATCCAGCCTAGCATGCACTCAATCCTCTTTCACGAGCTAGGCAAGATTCAAGACTTTAATTTCGAAAGACAGAGTTCTTGAAAACCATTTCAAATTTTCTCTTGCTACCTCTTTCGTTATTACTCTCACTCATCCTAAAATAGTATAGATCCCAACTAAAAGTGTAATAGACTAGAATCAAGTCAATATAGTGCCAAAGTTTGAACTTGACTGGATTCATATACATGGTACTCAAACCACGACTCGGCCTCAATTGGGCATTCAAGTTTCAGCTCGAACTTGACTCAAATGGAAATTCAACATGCTTGAATTCTACTAAATTATAATAGAGTGATATATAAACTCGAGCTTAGGCTCAAGCTTATCAAGCTCAATTAGTTAACTTCCTTACATAGGGAAAAGTATTAAAAAATCTTAAACCCGTTGCATTTGTACTAATTCAAATTTAAACTTTTCAATTATGCCAATTGAGTCATAAACCTTGTTAAAGACATGATTGGAGATATCCGTTTTGATATTGATTCCAATTGTGGGTTAATTGATTCAATCAATCCATAATTGGTTCAGTAAATTAGGAAATGTAATCCTTTATATTTCTATTCCTACTCATTATATTATAAATAGGACTATGTACATGTATACAATTCATACAGAAATCAATATAAGAAATCTGTTCAATTCCCATATACTTTACATTTTCTATCATAGTATCAGATCCTCCCTTTCTGGCCTAGCTTCCGCGATTTTGAAATTGCCTTCAGTTTGTTTTTTGGTTTGTCGTTGCATCTCTAACCTTATAAAACAAATCGGCACACCAAATAGGAATTTAACTCTTTGATACCATGTCAAAAGATCAAAGTACAGATGAGGATGCCCTCAGCAACTTACCTTGAAATGAAGCTTCAGATCAAATTGATCCGATTGAAGAAAACACTTCTATCCAACTTTCTGTTGGATTTTCCCCTCCTCTTATATAGGATTCTGGCCTGTCCTAGTGACCACCAGTCCACTGGTTTCCGATTCAAGGCCAATGGGCCACCGGACTAAATCAAACATGGGTACAACATGGCCGTTTGGGAGAAGGAGTGTTTCCACATTATCGTACCTAGCCCATCGAAGTAGGTCGACCCACTTCACAACTGGAGCCAACCAAGACAATGAATTAGGCTCGATGGGTCAGGCTCAAAGATCCGAACCCACTCTATCAGGTTTAGAAATGGATCCCTATTTGACTTTAGGACCCGAATTCCAACTTGCCGCTTTCCTCCTGTATGTGATCCTAACCAACGGTGGCTGCCCAGAACCTGGTGATCCCCTGTACACCTCTCCGATCGACGAGCCCAAACTCTGGCTGATTAGCATGCAGCTCATCAGGCTAGACAACTATATTGTTTGGGCTTGAGATCTCCAACGAGCACTCCTCACGAAAAAGAAGCACAACTTCCTTAATGAAGCCGTTCGCTTCTCGACCAACGAGCAACTATAATGACACTAGCGACGTTGCAACCAACTAGTTCATGCTTGGGTTGGGAATTGCTTGACACTCGACGTGGTGGCTAGACTCCCACCAACAGAAGATTTGAAGACGATTTGGGAAGATATAGAGAGATGTGCGAGAAATTAAATTGAGCAAAATTGTTCACACTCACTCAAGCCCTATTCAAATTGAAGCAAGGCAACCTTTTGGTCAACACATGCTTCAGTCGACTATAGGCTTTGTGGAACAAACTTGAGGTAGTCAAAGAACAATTGGAGGGACCGGAGGCCAGGAAAGAGAAAAGTTCATGAGATTCTTACTCATTCTCAATGATACATAGTCGACTTTACGATCATAGGTTTTGGCAATGGACCTAATGCCATCGCTCAACTAAATCTATCAGTTGGCTATCCAAGAGGAAAGCCAACGATTAGCCATGGCTGAGCATGGATGGGTTGAAGGAGTTGCTCTCAGATCTTAATGGAACCCCCGTACCAGAGTCATGGAGGAGTAGGGCATGTCGGTGATGTCGGAACCCTTGGGAAACCTAGGAACATCAAGCCCCAAGGTTTGTACCAAGCGACCTCCAATTTGTTAGAGGAGGAAGGAAATCCTAAGGGTTTCCATCAGATGGACAACTAGGATTGAAAATCAAGATCCAACAATCATCTCTTCACCCACTCATCATCCGAATGAAGTGGCTCATATGGTGCCACGATAGCATCGAGTCTTAAGCCATCCATTGGCTCACAAAGCGCCACGTCAGCACATAGAAATGGTGGAAAAAAATTAAAAAACAAAAGGTAAATTCTGTGACTATTGTAGATGTCCACACCATATTGTTGAAACATGCTGGAAATTATATGGAAAGCCAAATGATAAAGAAAAAAGGGAGAGAGATATTTTTGCTTATCACGTTTCAACACAAGGAACACATCAAACAATTACGAAGGATTAGTACTAGAAAATTATGAAGGCTCTGAATCAATTATGGGCCATCGACAAGACTGAACGCTTCTCAAGTACAACTTTCTCAAAAAGGAATTCAATTTCAGTTTATGCATGGATAATTGATTTGGGTGCTAATGACTACACAATTTGCAATGAAATTTTTTTTCCATATTTAGAAGAAACCTCATTTTCCCATATTTGTTAGTCTCCCAAATGGAAACACCACTTTGTTCAATAAAATAGGCTCTATATATCTTAGTCCACACATAATCCTAAAAAAAATGTCCTTTATATCCCCGATTTTGAGTTCAATCTCATTTCTATATCAAAAATCTGTGAGGATAATTCTTGTTGTGCAATATTCAATTCTAGTTATTGCTTTTTTGAGTATCATTCGACTGGTAAATTGATGGGCTTGGGTAGTATTGCACAATGACTTTATTTTTGGACAAATTTCTCAAAGGGTTTAGATTTGTTAAATAAGAATGTTTCTTGTAATTCCATCATTAACAGTAAAACTCTTATGTCTCATCAACATCTGAGCCATAGTGCTCACTTTCCACACCTAAAATGTTTGATATGTCTTTTAGCCAAACAGTCCCGAGCATCGTTTCCGATTAGTACATCTCGAGTTGCAAGTCATTTCTCTTTGATTCACATGGATATTTGGGGTCCTTATTATACTCCGCATTGTGATGGATCCTAATACTTCCTAACTATTGTCGAAGATTATACCCACGCCACTTGGGTTTTTCTTATGCAATAAAAAACTTTTTTCATTTATCGAAATTCCTCTCCTTAGTTAAGAATTAGTTTGACAAAACAGTCCAAAAGATTTGTACCAATAATGGATGTGAGTTTTTCACTCCTTTCTGTCCTCTCAAGGGATACTCCATGAAAACTCATGCACCTACACTCCTTAATAAAATGGGATTGTAGAACGCAAACATTGACATCTTTTGAAAGTAGCTCGAGCTCTAAAATACCAAGCCTCAATTCCTGAAATTTTTTGGGGGGATTTTGTAATTACGGCAACCTATTTAATTAATCGTATGCCAACTCGAATCCTTGAAGGTCAAACACCTTTCGAGATGCTTTATGGGAAGCAAATTGTGATTGATCATCTAAGAGTTTTTGGATGCTTGTGTTATGTTGCAACTGTGGGCCCTTAGGATAAAATGGATCCTCGTGCCCTTCCATATGTTTTCATGGGATATTCTTCTTTACAAAAGGGCTATCGGGTTATGGAAATATCTTTGGGGCGCTTTTTTGTCAGTAGGGATGTTTTTCATGAAGATATATTTCCATTTGAAACAATAGTGTCTTCTTCCCAACCAATTGCTTCCTCATCTAGTCACGAGCTTTTCTTGTTAGAAGATGATTTATCAAGAGATCCTCAATACATTCTAGTGACGCTGGACCAGCTACACCAGCCAATCCTGATTCATTAGATGCAACATCCGAATCACTAACATCTTATGAGGAGCATCATTCATCCGATTCATCAATGGCATCTCCATCACCTCTTGCTGTTGAATCTCCTCCCGCAATTCCTAAAGAGACGATCACTCGACAACCTCGACGCTCTGGACGTTTTGTTTGCCTTTCCACATGGACCAAAGACTATATATGTTCGATGTTGGATTTTCTAGGTACACATTACTCGGTGTCCCCGTATGTTTCTTTGGTCAATTGTCCCCAGAGCATGCATGTTGTATTGGTCGTATCTCTAAAGAATAAGAACCATCCTCTTACACAGAGGCAGTGCATGATCCATGCTGGCAAGGTGCCATAAAAGCTGAATTGCAAGCACTCATGGAAAATCACACTTGGGATATCATTCAATTACCTCCGCATCGTAAACCCACTGGGTGCAAATGGGTATATAAAATAAAATACAAAGTAAATGGTTCCATTGAATGATACAAGGCTCGTATGGTTGCTAAAGGATTTATGCAACGAGAAGGTTTGATTACCATAAGACTTTCTCTCTAGTTGCAAAAGAGGTAACTATTTTTGCTCTTTCATATCTAATGTTGCTTTTCACAATTGGCAGTTGTATCAAATGGATGTCCATAATGCCTTTTTACATGGAGATTTACAAGAAGAAATCTATATGGAAATTCCATAGTCTGCCAATTTATGCAAAATCCAAAGTAGTCTTATATGAATGCAACGCTGAAAGTAGTAAAGTATCTGAAGGGATATCCTGACTTCGGACTTTCTTGTCTCAAGATTGTAATATTAAGATGACAACCTATTGTGATACGGATTATGCTTCTCACCCAATGACCGGAAGATCCATCACTGACTTTTGCATCAAATTGGGAATCGTTAATTTCATGGAAGATAAAGAAACAATCAACAGTTTCATTATCGTTAGCTGAATCAAAATATCGAGCTATGACAAAGACTATTTGCAAGATAGTTTGTATACGAGGATTACTCACAAACCTTGGGGTTAAAATTGATGGACCAAGCGAGTTATTTTGTGATAATGATGTTGTCCTCAAACTAGCAGCGAATCCAAGTTTCCATGAAAGAACAAAACATATAGAGGTTGATTTTCACTTTACTCGAGAAAAGATCGAAGAAGGAATACTCACCAAACCACTAAGCCGAAGACAACGTTCATATCTATTAAGTAAGTAGGTGTTCTTGTCATATATCGACCACTAGTTTAAGGGGGAGTGTTGAAGATATGATTGGAGATATCGGTTTGGATATTGATTCCAATTGTGGGTTAATTGATTCAGTCAATCCGTAATTGGTTTAGTAAACTAGGAAATGTAATCCTTTATATTTCTTTTCCCATTTTTGTTCCTATTCATTGTTCTATAAATAGGACTATGTAAGTGTATACAATTCATACAGAAATCAACACAAGAAATCCCTTCAATTCCCATGTACTTTATATTTTTTTGTCAAACGTTTTGATGATTTGCTAATCCAATCAATTTTAGTTGGAAATTAGTGACATGGACGTCACTCGGCACTCACATGGCTGGTACTAACGTGACTAATGTTTTAATTTTTAATTTTTTTAATTTAATTCTCTTTTCTTTTTTCTTCATAGGACTATGACCCCTGTTGACCCCTAGGCTAGGGTTACGAAGCCTTCACTAGATCTCAGTCAGTGGTATTGGCCCTATGAAAAGAAAGAAAAAGAAATAAACCAATACAAAATTTTGGAAAAATTAAAAAAAAATTAAAAAATTATCTACATCAGTGTCGACTAATGCCACTAAGACCACGTGGGATGGCTAACGCTGAATGGATTGCCAGCCAACGATTTCTGACTAAAATTGCATTGTCAAATTGTCAAAAAATTTATGATTCTATTAGCATAATTAAAAGGGTTGAATTGATATAAGTGTAGCATGTTTAAGATTTTTTTTTTTGTACTTTTCCCAACCTATTTTTTGTAGGTAAACCATGTTATTTTAAGGACTTTATGCTCCTTTTTTGTAGTTAAAAAGTACATTTTAAAAGTTAAAATAGAAACTTGATCAAGATTGATTAGTTTGGGAAGGTTATCGAACTTCGTAATAGTGAGCTTGAGCTGGACTCGAAATTAGGCGAGTTGATCTCGAGTAATCATCGAGTCGAGTTCGAGACATTCATAAGTGACTTGACTTGAGTACACCCCTATTTCCAATTGATCGCCCACGACACGGACAAGACAATGTTTTAAAAACCACTAGGGGTGTTTAACAGGTGCCCCATTAAAGAACCTTTGTCATTTACGGAACACCGTCTTTCTCTTATGTATAATTAATATATTTTAAATGCAAATAATTCTTCATTAGGCATGATTAAAATGTACTCTGAAAGCACTCGCTAATGAAACGCCAATATATTATATATTTTTTCATCGCAAAACCACGAAATTATTTGGAAAAAGCATAACAGTTTGACCTAACCTCTATTTAAGACCCATTTTACTCCATATCTTTCCAACCCCTTGTGAACCTCTCATTCTCCACCCCGGCTCCCCACTCCAACTATGCCATGGCTTCTGGTTTCAGTCCTCTTGCTAATCCTCATCCTCCTCTCGAAATTCACATACTCCAATCTCTTTACCCCGCTAAAGCTACAGCGCCACTTCACAAAGCAAGGCATCCGGGGGCCTGGCTACCGTCCGATCCTTGGCAACACAGCGGAGATCAACCGCCTATTTGCGGAGGCTCAGTCGAAGCCCATGCCGTTCGACCACAGGATCCTCCACAGGGTGGCTCCTTTCTTCCACCACTGGTCCCTCAAGTACGGGAGGACTTTTGTATATTGGTTCGGGTCGAGGCCTAGGCTGGGCATCTCGGACCCGGACATGATCAAGGAGGTCCTGACGAATACTGGCGGGTTGTACGACCAGGTCGAGTTCAACCCGCAGGCTCGAGAGCTGTTCGGGCAAGGCCTTGTTGGGCTGGTGGGCGAGAAGTGGGCCATTCACCGGCGGATCGCTAACCAGGCCTTTACTATGGAGAGAGTTAAGGTGAGCATTGGAGGCAGTATAAATTATCAATTTGTCATCGCATACATACCATGTCATTGTTTGACGTGATTTATGAACACAACATCTTAGTCTTGCACAACCCAACACACTGCAGAGTAATATGAAATGTTGCGAAAAAACAAATAATCAAACAATAAAAGAAACAAAACAAGAAAATAAATCGAATTTTAGATATATGTTATTCAATTAGTAGGACCCAATCTATGAGGAGAGCATTGCATTCCACTGATAGATTGAGCAACACAATAGAGAGTACAACCATACTCGAACTACTCAAACATCTCACTTTTTCCTAGCCCCTAATTACACTAAATAATTCACATGGCGTTTAGTCCTTGTAATTTCTCTGTGAAATAATATTTCAATTTCATAAAGAAATTTACAAAATTTACCACAAGATTTATTGGCTTGAACACCAAAAAGCTCTTTTTTGATGCGATTCACAAAGAAGGCCCACTTCTTATATAGAAAAGTTTGGGATCCAACAAAGGAAGCTCCTTTTAGGAAATGTACTCTTATTAGGAAACCACTCAAACATTCAACTAGGAAATCTACTTAAATTAGGAGTCCTACTTGAATTGAATTTCCTTTAAGGAAACAAATTCAAGATAGATTTTCAACAATCTCCATGTTGGCTCAACAATCTCTTTGTTAGAATTTGGACTTTGCCGCTACTCTTCCCACAACCCATGATGGGCAAGACCGCCATAAAAATCTTCCAAGCCAACTCCCTAGACCTTATTAGGATACTAATTATATCTACACCTTTAATTGCTCCATAAAGATTTGCAGACACAACCCCATGTTCCACAAATAAAACAAAACCCATGTTGCATCCATTTCAACGAGGAGATCGAACACACATATGCAAAGATGAGTCCACTACGGGATGGTTCGGTTGGTGGGACCTACTCTACGGGAGAGCGGTACATGATTCTACTATAAATCAAATGATGTAATAAAAATTACTAAAAACACTTGATTTACTCAAACTCACAGTGTTTCCAGCCCTCAATTATACCCAATAACTTAAACAATATTTAGCTCTCATAATTCCTTGCTTTAACACAAGATTTAAAAGCTTGAACATCGAAAGCTCCCCTTACATGCAATTCACGAAGAAGACCAATTTCTTATATAGAAAAGATTTTGATCCAAAATAGGAACCCTTTTAGAAACCTTACTCAAACTAGAACTTCTTGAATTGGGGTTTCCTTTACAGGTTTAGATTCGGGATATGTTTTCAATATTAAAAATGAAAGCTTTAACATTGCAACTCTGAAAGTTGAAGCTTTGGAGCAAGGGATTGCGCATTCTGTGGTAAAAGAGGTAATGATGCAAATGCAATCTGAAAATGGCAGTGAGTAAACCAAGCAGAAGCTAGTTTTATGTTCTTTAAATTGCCGTACAGTCATTGGCAATTTGGCGAAGATCAACTGCTCTTTTGCACTGCGAGCGGTTTTCTTCATCACGTCTACCACTGGACGGATTTCACAGCATGCGTTTCCTTTCATTTTGAGTAGGGGTGGATCCCGGAGATCGTGGCGAGTGCGGCCAAGATGCTGGACACGTGGGACAAGATGCGAGGAGAAAGAGAGGACTTCGAGGTGGAGGTGTTAGCGGAACTACTGGGGCTCTCGGCTGACGTCATCTCGAGGACTGCTTTCGGGAGCAGCTTCGAAGAGGGCAAGCGCGTATTCGCCTTGCAGGAGCAGCAGATGCACCTCTTCACTCAAGCCAACCAGAACATTTACATTCCTGGCTTCAGGTCTAATTTAACTTGCTCCATTTCAGGCATTAAACAAATTTACTCTACTCACATTCTCAGTTGTTACATATGTACAAATTATATCTAAGGACGTATGTGGCATCGTTTCTATTTCTGAGAAGTCATTCTTGATCCTATTTCTGGGAAAAGTCACGATTCAATGATGTGTCTTTTGTTTAATCACGAATCATTACCTTTCTACTTTTTAGAGCAGTCCTAAACTATCTCTCTAGCTCTCCCCGGAGTCTTCATATCCATGGAAGATTAGACCATCACATGTTTCACTCAATACACAGGTTCCTACCGACTCGGAAGAACAAGCAGAGATGGAGAATAGAGAAGGAAATCCGGCACGCGGTCTTGAAGCTGATTGAGAACAACTTGAAATCGAGAGAGAATTTGTCCAATTTTCTCGCTCTCCTAACATCAACCCACGAAGAAGAAAGATTAGGAGTGGAGGAAGTCATAGACGAATGCAAGACTTTTTACTTCGCGGGAAAAGAAACGACGGCCATTCTTCTCACTTGGGCGCTTCTCCTCCTGGCGAAGCATCAGGAATGGCAGGACAAGGTCCGGGAAGAAGTGATCCGCGTCAGCGGTAAAACCGGGCTTCCGGGTGCTGAAAATCTGAACGAGCTCAAGATTGTAAGTCAATCACTATTCCTCACTAGTCACATTACTACAAACAGACCCGTTTAGTTTTTCTTCATGGGTTTACTGTCTGATACAAAAAATTCATCGTTTGTCGAGCTTTGGCTAGCTTCTTAGATGGAAGAAAAGGTTTGCAACTCCACCATCAAATCCCCGGGACCAATCCAAGGATGAGATGGTGGTAATTTAATAGTCTGATGTGTGTGATGAAGAACTTCTGTGCACATTCAAGCAAGAAGTTTAAATTGCCTCACTTACCTATATAAGAAGAAATTGTACATGGCATGGAGACTATCATCCAATGTTTGTTATATTATGCATGGAGGCACAGTCCAGATTAATTGTATGAGTATCGCTTAGCGAGCTCATTCTTCGATTGGGGTCAATCTAATGCGCTAGATTCACTATCTGAACATGCTCATTGCTATCAACTGGAATTCGACTGGCGCAAATTTTCCTAATAACCTATTTCACCACTCCATTCGCCTAAGTTCTGAAAATTTAGTCTGACTGAAATATTAATAAATGTTCACTCAAACTTACATCTTGCTTCTGTCCTTTTTTTTGAACAGGTAACGATGGTATTGAATGAAACACTCAGACTGTACCCTCCGGCGGTGGCAGTGACGAGGCAAACCCTTGAAGATGTGCAGCTAGGAGACCTTCAAATTCCAGCAAAAACGGAGCTCTACTTGGCCTTCTCTACTGTGCATCGCGACCCCGAGATGTGGGGCGAAGACGCGGATGAGTTCAACCCAGCAAGATTCATGAAGCCCCGGAACCACCTGGCCGCGTTCCTCGGGTTCGGGCTCGGCCCCAGAACCTGCGTAGGCCAGAACTTGGCCATGGTCGAGGCCAAGGTTGTTCTGGCCATGCTGGTTAGGCGATTCACCTTTGAGGTGTCGCCTTCGTATGTTCATGCTCCGATGGTTCTTGTGACCTTGCAGCCTCAGTATGGCGCGCCGATCATCTTCAGGAGGTTTCATATTTGAATCTGGTTCATTTTCCTTTCTTTTGTTTGTGGACTTCTGTTTGTAACATGGTCGCATAGTGTGAGGACTCATATTTCTTCTGTTTGAACTTACATTTTTAGGGTTCTTGAAATAGAAACTTCATTTTGTGTCTATATCATAAAGATAATGTGTTGTAATTTGGTAGAGCTTTGTGACTCCTTTGTTCTAAGTCTACCCGTTTCTCAGGTGTTTCCAATTTGTGCACTTATATAATGTCTTATCTTCTCCCCAAGCTTTTTGGGATGTTTTATGTACTGAAGTCTATTTATCGGGCCAATTATCTTTCTCTAGTTACATAAAAATATTTCACTTTGCGAAAAAAATAAGTTTTACGACTTAAAAGACTTAAAAGAATTGGATACGTGATGATAATATAACTAGCAAATGGGTGTGCTTACAAATGATATCTTGAGACTATCGTAATGCAATAAAATATTCCTGACCAAATAACCCCTTCTATCATGGTGGTCTAATCATTGCTAATCATCTTACATGTCACGATGATCAGCAAGATGATAATTTTGATTACTGTTCACTATACTTGCTAGTTACTGATAACTCTGTTTCTCACTTTGTGTAGAAGCCGCTGTGAAATGGATGGCAAGCTCGCAACTGAAGCGAGCTCATCTTGGAGCTCTTGATTGCCTCAGCTCCGTCTCGGCCTAAGCTCAATTGGGAGAGCATGTCGGTGACTTCGAATACGGCCAAGTCTAGGCTTCAGGTGCTCCCCTATCGGTTCTTCGCTGTGCAATTGCCCGTGATGGTGGCGGTGGCGATGACGGTATGTTTACATTGCCAGCTACGGTTTCGGAGCAATGGGATGTGTGGAATTGGTGATAATCGCACAATCACGCCGCACCACCACGCCCTCGCCACCCCTCACCTCTGTTTCTTAAAAATAAAAATTTCGACACTTCCTCGTTTTAGAGGAAAAAAACATTGTTTAAAGAAAAATGCTGAAATGATATTTTTAAATTTATTTATTTATCATATATAGCATTTTTTTATTACTTCTTTCAAAGTAAAAGACTTTTAAAAAACTAAAACAATTAAAAAAAAACAAAACTGAAAAAAAAAAAAAAATTGACCCGTGCGTGTATATTTATAGCAATTTTATTACTTCTTTTATTACTTCTTTTGTGTATATTTATATTTTGACCCCTCAAATATTTTTTTAAATTGACCCAATGCTTATCGTGCTCGGAATTCCTTCCCTTCCTTCTTCCTTATGACTGGAGGAAGAAGAAATGGAAGGAGAAAAAAAAGGAAAAAGGATAAAATAAATAAAATTCAAAATATATTAAAATATCATTAAAAGTTATTAATGTTGACGCTGACTGTACCATGTAAATCAACTGACATCAACATTAGCAAAATCTAACTAAAATTAGCTGGAAGAACTGAATTAATACTATGTCAAAAGGTTTCGGATTAAATTGATACCAATAAGAGATTTAAAGTTAAGTAATCATTAATACAATAAGTTTATGACTTTTTTTGTCACTTTTCCCAAAAAAACTGAAGTTGAGACATGTTGATTCGAAACGATACTCGAATTGAGGGGAGCAACCATAACATTAAGTTTAAATGTGATGAAGAGATTGTTGAGTTGTGTTAGGAGTCCTATATTGAATAATTGATATGGTGTGGATTGGTTAACAATCTTAGTTGACTCATAACTCATTAGTTTAAACTTTTGATTGAAGGTGAGTTCAACTAAATATATCTCTAGAGGTGAAGTTATTGCATTTTTACTGAGTAATCCGCTAGGCACTCCCAACAAATAGTATCAAAGTAACAAATGGTAATCTCATTATCAATGTGGTTTTGGGGTACACATGAGGGAGACTAATTGGCTTAATCTTGCTTTTTAAGTGAAGGTGGTTCAACGCTCCCAACAAAAATTATATCTTCTCCAATTTTTATCCTAATGTTGCACCCCAAGTCCTACAAGAATAAGGGAAATGACATGATTGTCCTCCTATTCGAAGGGTTAACTTCAGACATAAAACAACTTAAACCCATTATCAAAATATTTAACCAACATGAATAGGGACGACACCTAATCTCTCTCTTTTGTCATATGGACCATGATCATGGCTCCTCCATTCTTCCCCCACCGATCTAAGGTTTCAGCCAGGGATTCTGCGATGGTGGTCATACGCTAGTATAGTGAATGCAATGTCGACATCTAAAGCGATGATCGGTGTGGTGGTAAGGTGGTCGAGCGGCGGGGGCAGTGAGGAGAGTTAAATAGGAGGGAGGGAGGTCAAGCAGAAGTAGGATTCTTCCATAATGTCTGTTTTGCAAGCTAAAGTTCCATACGATAATTAATAACAGCCATATAATGACCATGTGTAAGGGAAAGCTCAATTGCACCCGAACGTTTCTCGAGTTGATAATGTCCATCTGATGAAATCTTTTCCGAGTCAAAAGTTTCGTACAACGCTTATTTTAGTATCAAAAGTTTTCGCTGAATTACTTAAGTGCTAAACCAGAGAAAAACAATCACTTAAGTGGCTTTGACCAAAAATTCCGGCCAAAAAATGATGTGACTTTTATAATTAAAAATTTAATATTACTGGGCAATTTTTTTTTTTTTTTTTTTTTTTTTTTTTTTTTTTTTTTTTCTGAAAATCATTAGATGTGGACTTTCTTGGCTGTTGTCCAATGAAGAAGAAAGAAAATATTGGCATTTTCTTTTTCATCTCTCCTTTGTTACCATCTATAAGCTCGCTCTCTACAACAATATGTCCGCCCTCTCCCTCACTTGAATGCCTCCGATCTTGCTTGAAAAACCCATCTAGTCATTCCCTCTCTCCAAATTCGACCTCTGCCCCTCCTTCATCGTTGCCACCAGTTGTTGCCACCAGATCTAGTCGAGCAATACTGGCGCTTGCAAACCACTCGTCCATGGACGAGTGTCGATGTCACTCGCAAGGCACCTGTATTGTCTCCAGTGAGCTTGGTCAAGAGGCCATGTTTTCATGTCCTCAAATTTTGCGTTTTAAGAGCTCATCGGAATATTATCGATGTGCCATGAACTTTACTGCTCTATTCTTTGCTCTGCGATCCAAGTACTTAAAGAACTGAGACCCTGCTTGACACACCATCGCTTGCTTTGATTCTTGGCTTCTTCATCACTGAGAATCTTCCACGTCGATCTAACTTTCATTCACCGCCACCTATAATCAATTCCGGAAGAGTGCAAGGCGCACTCTGTTTTACTCTACTTCACGACCAAAAGATATGAAGTGATGAAATTGCCCTCGAAATCTAAGGGTGCGTTTGTTTGTGTTTCTATTCCGGGGAACAGTTTTTGAACAAAAGAACGCGTTTGGTAAACTTGTTCTTGAAATAAAAAAAAAGAACAGAAACGTGTTTGGTAAATTTGTGTTCTTTTTTTGTTTCTTTTAATTTTTAAATATTTTTATTTTATTTTTCATTCTTTTCTTTATTTTTCTTTTTCATTTTTTTTCTTCCTTGTGGCCGGTTGCCAACCTCGTTGGTGGCTGGGCGAGCTCGGCGGTGCTAGATTTGGGTGAGCCCAAGCTCGCCCAGCCAAGGTGAGGTCGAGCCTTGCCCGGCGACGCCGCCCGCCAGGGGTTTCGGCGCGCGGCGAGGTCGCCGCTCGAGGTCGCCGGCCATGGCCGAGGCCGGCGACCGGCCAAAGAAAAAAGAAGAAGAAAAGAAGAAGAAAAAAAAAAGAAAAGAAAAGAGAGGAGAGAGAAAAGTTGTTCTTAAAAATTGTTCCAAAAACAAATAAGAAACAATTTATTTTTTTTTTTCTTGT
This sequence comes from Eucalyptus marginata, assembly GCA_014182565.1. Lineage (NCBI taxonomy): Eukaryota > Viridiplantae > Streptophyta > Magnoliopsida > Myrtales > Myrtaceae > Eucalyptus > Eucalyptus marginata. The sequence goes on from CM024590.1 coordinate 24,399, forward strand.
TTTTTTTTTTTTGTTCCTGGGAACGAAAAAACAAAATTTTTGTTCAAAAACAGAAACAAAGAACATAAACAAACATGCCCTAATTTGTTCGCTTTCATCCCCATTGGTAGTGATAATTGAACTTTCTATCCTTGATCTAGTCATAGATTGCAACTCCATCATCGTCCATAGACCAGGCAGTGTTTGACTCCCTATTTTGTTCTGTTAAGACCAAAGTTGAAGCTGAGATTTGATCTTCTTTGTTCTCCATAAGGCAAGCACTCATGACAGCAGGGGTCGGGATGACTAGGTGGAGTAGTTTCTTTGTGGCTTGCAGCCGGCAAGTTGCCGGAGCATGGTGGATCGAGTTGGGAGGATTCATTAAATGGCCGCTTAGGGTTTGAAATTGGGAATTTCTTTCAATTTGGCAAATTAGGGTTCTTATTTGGAGGGAAATGCAACTAGATGACGTTGTTTCTTGCTTTAGATGTTGATTGGAATTTCTAGCGAGCCACATCAACTTAATAAATTATTAAAAAAAGGCCACGTCGGATATTCGGCCAATCAGATCGGTGTTAACACTAAAATGATCGTTTTTCAAAATTTTTGGTACTTAAGTGATTCAAAATAAACTTTTGACACCAAAATAAGTACTGTACACAACTTTTGACACTTTTAGTATACTTATTTCAATTTATATCAATTTAAGCTACGTGAGTTGACTTATATGTTAATTTTTGTTACCGTTGTTCATCCAAATTCATCAAAGATCAAAATTAACTTTTTCACTTTCTCATTAAATCTAAAACATTATTTAACTTTTTAAGAGATTACTAAAAAGTTATATCTAGATGTCCGTATCAATATTTATGTATTGTCACAAATTGAAATACAAGCCCACATTTGATTTCCCATTTTTTTTTCCTTTTTCTTTCGTTTAGCCCGTACATAATTGACCCAAATTTTAAGTTCATTTGAAACTAACAAGATATCCTTACTGTATTAAACACGTTTCCCAGGAAAAGATATATTTTTATGGCTAAAATAATGAAAATGGGGACTGTTGGATAAATTCTCCTCAGAGATTTTGAAGTTGACAAAACATTTCTCTCGCCTAGTCAAGACTTGCACTCTACCGGCAAAGTCTGAAGATCAAAGTCTGACGCTAACAAGACTCAAGTTTCAAAGTCTACTCTCATGGACAGATTCCAGATCGACAAGATAAAAACTTCTATTCTGATTCTATATAGTTTTTATCTCAATGGCTAAGGAATATCTTTCGACTGGATTCAGCACTACAAGATCTTATATTCGTATCCGAATTGATATAGATTCTCTAAGATTCGCAACTTATTTGGAAAGTTCTACTTATGGAAACCAAGATCCTGATTGTATGGGCGAGCAGGATTGATGGGCTATCTACACTTACCTTAAAGAGTTCGAGATCTCTCCAAATTGATTTTGTCCAACGGGTTGATTGGAAGAACTTCTTTGGAAGGTGCCAACGGTAATGAAGGCATGAAGAAGTGTATAAAGAGAGACGCTCGAGTTGTTGAAGGGTGCTGGATAGAAGAATTCCAAAGTCTGAATCTCCATATTATGTTTGTGATCTTATTCTTTGAGCAATACATGTAATCAAAAGAGAGACCATAGAGTGGTGAGACCTTGAGGAAGTGTAGTAGAAGTTCTACATTGTGGACTCAAGAGCGTGAGACTCGTAAACACTCTTTTTGATTCTTAGTGAAATCCAGCCGAAGGGCTGTCCGTGCGGGAGAGTGGACGTAGGCTTGATATAAGCCGAACCACTATAAATCTGAGTCTTGATTCTCTATCCCTAATCCTTTTATCTTTCATTACTTTCATTTGCTACGATTGTTGTTTTTAATTCATTAATCTCTTATTCGGATTTAATTGTTAAAATCGCTTTAGTCACCTATTCACCCCCTCTAGGTGCTAATTCTAGTCCTAACAATTGGTATCGAGCTTGTGTACTCGTTTATAAGAAGTGTCTTTACTTCGAGTAAAAGATCTATGGCTAGTATGTTACCTACGGGGTTGGTTGAAGGTCAAAGCAATACCGCACCTCCATACTTTGATGGAAAAGACTACAAAGATATGGAAGAACAAGATGAAAGCATTCCCAAGATCGAAAGATCCTTTGGAATGGGAAGTGGTAGACAAAGGAATCATTCCCGCCGCAAAGACGTAATCGAGAGAGGAAAAGAAATTGCTGATCCCACTCTAATGACTCAAGAAGAAATCACCAAGAGACAGACTCTTGACGCTAAAGCCATTTACTCCTTATATTGTGCTTTATCCCCTACTGAGTATAACAGAATATCTTCTTGTGGTACAGCAAAAAGAAGTCCGGGATAGGCTTCACATTACCTATGAAGGAACCGATCGAGTGAAAGAGACAAGGATCAACATTCTTTGGGACAATATGAAGTCTTTAAGATGAGATCGGGAGAATCAATAACCGACATGTTTAGTCGCTTTTACTGAAATTGTGAATGGTCTTGAATATCGGGGACATCCAATCTCGGGACATATGAAGGTCAACAAACTCCTACGAGGACTCTCTAAAGACTGGAATCACATAAAAACCTCAATAAGAGAGACACAGAGGATTGCTCCACTCTCTCGTAGACGAATTGGTTGGGACTCTTCAATCTTATGAAGTAGAGCAAACCAACGAAGAGGAAGATTCAAAAGGTAAGAAATCAATTGCCTTAAAGTCTAATGACTATTCTCGATGCTACGATTCTCGAAGAAGATCTAGATGATGAAGAGTCGGCACTTATGATAAAGAGATTCGAAAGTTGAACAGAAAAGGAAGAAAATTCAACTGGAAGAAACAGCTCACAAAGGTTTTAGAACAAATCAACAGAGGAAGATGACTCTAACAAAGAAGTGACTTGCTTTGAATGCAAGAAAAGGGACACATCGACCCAACCGTCCTCTCGTTAAAGAAGAAAAAGGAAAGACCGAGAAATACAGAAGGCACTCAAAGCGAGACCCGGAGTGATACCGAATGTGAAGAAAGTGATGATGACTATGCCAATATCTGTTTAATGGCAAAATCTGATTCGCACTGCACTCGATTCGTATACGTACTGCAAGCTGAACTCGAGGTTAGTAATCTAAGAATTCCTATCAAAGTTTCGAAATACATTGATGAACTTTGTCTTAGTCTAAAAACTTCTCTTAAGAGGATCTCCGAATTGAAAAAGGAAAATTCTACATTGAAGCAACAGAAAAACTTTGGAAAGAGAAGTTTGAAAAGTTAGAAAACAACTTTACCGTCTTGAAAGAAAACTCGACTCGTTTCCAAAGAAAATAATCTTTTGAAAAATGATATTTCTAATATATCAAAAAGATTTTCAAATGGTTCTGAAAAGTTGGATAAGATTCTTTTCGATACAAAGACCCTACTTTGATAAGTTAGGTCTTGGTATGACTTCAAACTATTCCTTTAATTGATTTTCCAAAGGTGAAGGAAAGAATCAAACAAAGACCAACCAGAATTGTTTATAAAAATCATTTTCGAAAGTCTTTGTAAAACCTCGTTGGCAGAAATGCTTTGAAATGTTCCAAGTGTCAAAGCTCGAACATTTTGAGAAAGAATGTCCTTTGGTTTGGAGACCCGTTAAAAGGAATTGGGCAAAGACCGTTTATTGCTCTAACTCTTCTGGACCCAAGATGATGTGGGTACCAAAGAAAGCTTGAATTCTTTTTAATTGCAGGTCACTATCAAAAAGAAGATTAAATGGTATCTAGATAGTGGCTGCTCAAGACATATGACAGAGACTCAAGTTGCTTCATAAAACTTGACCAAAAAGACGGAGGAAAAGTTTCCTTTGGAGGTAACAACAAAGGAAGAATCATTGGTCGTGGAACAAATCAAGATTGGAAGTCTGTCAATCAAGAATGTTTCCTTAGTTGAAGGATTAAATTACAACTTGCTTAGCATAAGCCGCTTGTGTGATACTTGATTCAAGATCAATTTCCGAAAGAAAGTGCTCGGAATCGCAAAGACTTTACTCAATCCTTTACCGGACGAAGACATGGAAATATCTATCTTCCGGATATAAATCATGAAAGATCACAAAGTGCTTGATATCGCATAAGATGAAGCTAATCTATGGCACGTAAAACTTGGCCATATCAATATGAAGCAAATCAGCAAGATCTCCTCCAAGAAACTTGTTCGAGGATTGCCTATTCTCAATTATTTAAAGTCTGATCTATGCACACCATGCGTATTGGGTAAACAGGTTAGAAACTCTTACAAACCAATAAGTAAAGTTTCTACTAATCGTGTACTGCAGCTTCTGCATATGGATTTATTTGGACCTACTAGAACGCAAAGCATTGGTGGAAAAAGGTTCTCGCCTAGTAATAGTGGATGATTATTCACGATTTACTTGGGTCTACTTTCTTTCAAGTAAGTCTGAAACTTTCTCTCTTTTTCAAAGTTTGCTAAGAAGGTGCAGAATGAGAAAGGTTACACTATCTCAAGCATTCGTACGCACCATGGAGGTGAGTTTGAAAATCAAGACTTTACTAAATTCCGTGATGACTCTGTTTTCAGCACAAATTCTCCTCTCCATACACACCAGAACGTAATGGGGTTGTGGAAAGGAAGAATAGGTCTTTACAAGAAATGGCAAGAACTCTTTTAATTGAAAGTAATATTTCTTCAAGGTTTTGGGCTGAAACAAGTTTCGACCGCTTGTTATATTATTAACGTAGTTTTTTAAGACCAATTCTTGAGAAAACTCCTTATGAAATTTTTAAAGAAAAGAAACCAATTGTTTCTTATTTTCAAGTATTTGGTTGTAAATGCTTTATTCTCAAGAATGCAAATGATCGAGTTGGTAAGTTTGAAGAAAAATCGATGAAGGATTCTTTCTTGGTTACTCAACCGCAATCAAAGCCTATAGAGTATTCAACAAGAAGACTCGGATGTGGAAGAATCAATGAACGTCAAATTTCAAGACTCTCCACAAGTTCAGCCAATACAGATCAAGAATCGAATCTGCCCACTCGCTAGATCTATCTCCAATAAAGCAGTCAAAATCCCGATGTAGTACAACAAGTTGTCGATGAAGAATCAACTCAAGAAAATGATCAACAACCTATCGACCATCCAAGAATCGGAAACACAAGTCCAAATCCCGAAGAACTCATTATTGGGAACATTAATGAGGGAATTCGTACAAGATCCAAAAGGCGAGAAGAGTCTAGTGCGCTTGCACTTATTTCTGAAATAGAACCCAAAAACATTGAAGAAGCCTTAGCTGATGAAAGCCGGATTGAAGCAATGCAAGAAGAGCTCGGACAATTCAAGTATTAACGACGTTTGGGAATTAACTCCTAAACCAAAAGGTAAATCATTATTGGAACTAAATGGGTTTTCAGAACAAAGTTGATGAAAAAGGCAAAGTGACAAGAAACAAAGCAAGACTCATGGCTAAAGGATACACGCAAGAAGAAGAGATAGACTATGATGAGACTTATGCTCCAAAGAGCAAGGTTAGAAGCAATCGATTACTACTTGCTTTTGCATGTTATAAGAATTTCAGGTTATTTCAAATGGATGTCAAAAGCGCATTCCCGAATGGATTTATTCAAGAAGAAGTCTATGTGGAACAACCTCCCGGATTTGAAGACTCAAAGAAACCGGACTCGGTGTTCGGGACCGAAGAAAGCTTTATATGGATTAAAACAAGCTCCTCGAGCTTGGTATGAAAGGCTAAGTAATTTTTTAATTCAAAGTGGTTTCTCTAAAGGAAAGGTAGACACTACTCGTTTATTAAAAAGGAAGGCAAAAAGCTTTCTACTGCTCGATTTATGTTGATGACATTATATTCGGATCATCTAATGAGACTTTGTGCAAGAAATTTTCTAAGTCTATGCAGGATGAATTTGAGATGAGCATGATGGGTGAACTATCCTTCTTCCTTGGTCTACAAGTGAAACAACTTAAAGAAGGAATCTTTATTCATCAAGAAAAATATGCAAAAGAACTTGTTAAAAAGTTCGGTCTGGAAAATTGCAAAAAGACTGACATTCCAATGTCAAGTTCTTTGAAGATAGACAAAGACGAAGCAGGGAAGAAAGTCAACCAAAAATTATACAGGAGTATCATTGGTTCACTTCTTTATCTTACTGCATCTAGACCTGACATATTATTTAGTGTTTGCATATGTGCTAGGTTTCAATCGTATCCTAAGGAATCTCATTTAAGTGCTGCTAAACGTATCATTAAATATGTTGCAACTACGCTAAGATTGGTCTATGGTATCCCAAAGAAGGAGACTTTACCCTTCTTGGTTATTCGACGCAGATCTTGCAGTTGTAGAGTTGAAAGAAAAACACTTCAGAACTTGTCAATTACTTGGTAACAGGGTGGTATCTTGGTTTTCAAGAAAACAAAGTACCGTGGCTCTTTCAACAGTGAAGCAGAATACGTAGCACTTGGAAGTTGTCGTTCTCAAATACTATGGATAAAACAACAACTACGAGACTTTGGTATTGAAGACTCTTGCACAGAGATCAAATGTGACAATACCAAATAAGAATCAATCTTACAAAGAATCCAATCCTACATTCAAGAGCCAAACATATTGAGATTCGACATCATTTTATAAGAGATCATGTTCGAACAAAGAAGTCTTGATACAATTTATTGACTCGAAGAATCAACTGGCGACATCTTCACAAAGCCACTTGAGAAAAGCTTATTTGAGTCTATTCGCTCAAGACTCAATATTGTATCTCTTAAAGACCGTTGAAGCTCGACTCGTAATCTAAAAGTCTCGATAGCGTAACTCAAAAAGTTATAGACTTGAAATACCAATCGACACGACTGTAAGTTCATTTACTTAAACTTTTATCTCGAAAAGGTAAGTTTGTCTCGTTTATTTATGTTTAATCATGTTTATTAAGGCAGTTTATTTTATAAAGGGTGGTTATCGATTTATTAAGGCAGTTATTTTTCAAAAAGGAATTTCTTTTGCGACGATTCAGTTACCACGATTCGATTACCTTTTATACTTCTTCTTCTTCTTCGTTTTAAACTTTACCCAAAACCCTAGTTCAAAAGCTTTTCACTCTCTGGAATTTCTCTCCTCGATTTCTACTTCTCAAGTTTTTAACTTTCTTGCGACACAAGTGTGAAAGTTTCATCCAAGAAAGCGACAATGTCTTTCCAAAGGAAATCTTCAAGAATAGCAAGCGGGGATCACAGGGGCTCGGTGAGGGGCCTACGCATTTTGATCTCACGTAAGAAAGTGACTTTCCAAGAGAACAGACGCACCAACAATCTCAACAGCGCACCTCCTCGACTAGATCACATGTTCGTCATCCTCATCATGCAAAAGAAATCATTGAAGATGTTGAACCTGTAAGATCCCTTAAGCCTGCATTTGTTTATAGGCTCTATTCTGCGTTGAAGGAAGGGGGCTCTGCAATGACTTTCATTGATGAATTTTTGAAAGAAAAAGGCTATAGAAATGAGACACATTTTCTCACTGTGATGGAACGATCGGGTGTTGTTCCCGTTGGAACCGCAAAAAAGACATTTGCAAACTTTCCGAGTGACCCTCGATTTAGCAGTGTAAATCAGCTTGAGGGGAAAGATGATGATGAGAAGATGTTTATACATTTTAAGCCTAGGATGGGTGTGGCTACAACTTTTCGAGAAAAGAAGGATGAATTGTTCAGATCGGAGGAACACAAGAAAGTGTATGGGAAATTGCTGAAGCGTGGGGTGATGAACCCACGAACGGTGGATTTTGATTTCCTGGATCTATTGAGCATCGTCCGAGGGAGAAGTTTGAGAAACTTCAACTTCACAATTTCTGTACTAAGAGCGAGGTTGCCTATTCCGAATTAACCGCATACTTTTATTCCAATCTCAGTTTTCTTGATGCCAATAGCTTTTCTTTCAGTGTAAGAGACAGAGAATATGTGGTTGACACGGACACTCTAGCGGATGTAATTGGTGTGGAAAGAGGAGCTTTCCAATCAATTTCTGTGTCTATGAGTTCTGCAATTCTGGAACTTGCGAGAGACAGAATCGCAGAAGGTCGTCTCTCCTACTCCAGATGAATGCTACAAACATTTTGCTTCACAAGATAGTGATCAACCGTTCGAGACCTAAATCAACTTCAAAAACAGATGTGTCCATCTCGAAGCAAAATTGATGTATGCAATCAAGATCGGTCTTAACTTTTCTCTGCCACACACGATCATGTTTCACATGTACGGGTCAATGGTGAAGGACAAGGGAAAACTCCCTTATGCTTTTCTTATTACCGCCTTTTCAGATATTTGAAAATTCAGCCTCCCCACATTCTCTCTCGTGAAGACTATTGATCAAATGATCATCGGATTGAGGATGATTACAAAGATGCGTCGAAGGAACTCAAAGCAAGAAGTCGGAGCAGTTCAAGGAGCAAACCCCGTTAAGACCGCACTGACTCTTCGCCGCAAAAGGAAAGGAAAGGAACCCGTGACTCGGTCCTATCAAGAAGAGGCGAGCAATCATCTTGGAAGATGAAGATGATGAGGACGATATGCCTATCTCAGCCTTTTGTTTCTCGCATTCTCGCTCCCGTATCACTGTTCCCTAGAACAACAATTTGCGTAAGAAACCGAGAAAGGAAACCAGAAAAGGAATCATTGCAAAAGAAGAAGAGAAAGAAGAGAAAGAGAAAGAGGAAGAAAAAGAGGAAGAAGAGAAAGAGAAAGAGGAAGAAAAAGAGAAAGAGAAAGAGGAAGAAAAAGAGAAAGAAGAGAAAGAGGAAGAAAAGATGAAGAGGAAGAGTCGAGACTCTCGGATAAACTAGCAGACTCACAAGCCAAATCAGATTCTCCAGCAGAAAAGGAGGATCAGCACAACCTTGTCACTGAGGAGACTCCTCAGAAAGAAGAGTACTTCTCCCCTCCAAAAGGCATTGAAACATGGGGAGATATCCAAAGAGAAAGTACTCCTCTTCTTTTGACATTTACCAGTGCAAGTGTGAGTAGATCGCCACCTGATGCAGTAAGATGTTTATGCTGCTCATAATCCCGAGGGAGAGGCATCATCTCCAAACATTGATCTCCCCGCGATATTCACACCGGCTTGACTCCACCATCGTACCGAGTTGACTCAAGCACACGAGACTGAAAATTCAGGAGATTTCAAAAGGTTGCTTGACATCATCTTGGAGCTCAAAGGCCAAATATATGCTATGGGGTGTGACTTTCGACTCTTCGAATGAGAATCATGCTATGTTCATCTCCTTACATGATCGCCTTAAAGATGTTCAACGTAAGGTTCGGGACACAAAGAAAAGACACGCTCTCGCCGAACTACAAGAAGACTTAAGGAAGCCGGATGGAACCTGCCAAGTCTATGGAGGACTTTCAACTTGTTCGCATTCCTCGTGCTCCTTGATTTTCTTACTTTTTAATGCCGACAAAAAGGGGGAGAAGACTTTGCAGGCGATTTTCACTCTATTCTCATTCTAAACCCAAACCTTAAACCTTCATTTCTAAATTTTTTTTTATGGATTTAATAGTTTGTTTGTAATTGACATTTTGACTTTATCTTGAGTTTTTGAATGATTGCTTACTATTGCATTACCTTAAGCTGTTAAAATTAGATATAGATAGTAAAATCTGCACCGACTAAAGAGGTTTCGTGGATGCAGATCTCGTGTACTGGGTAAGTCTCGTGTATGCAGACATCTATGTACGTGACATCTTATACTATCCTTATTCTAATCCTTTATGAGATATCTTTGCAAGCTTAAAAGTTGTTTTGCGGGGCAATAGTATTCAAATCAAGCGAAAGTTTTGTCACCATAAAAAGGGGGAGATTGTTGGATAAATTCTCCTCGAGAGATTTTGAAGTTGACAAAACATTTCTCTCGCCTAGTCTGAAGACTTGCACTCTACCGGCAAAGTCTCGAAGATCAAAGTCGACGCTAACAAGACTCAAGTTTCAAAGTCTACTCTCATGGACAGATTCCGACCGACAAGATAAAAACTTCTATTCCGATTCTATATAGTTTTTATCTCAATGGTTAAGGAATATCTTTCGACTGGATTCAGCACTACAAGATCTTATACTCGTATCCGAATTGATATAGATTCTCTAAGATTCGCAACTTATTTGGAAAGTTCTACTTATGGAAACCAAGATCCTGATTATATGGGCGAGCAGGATTGATGGGCTATCTACACTTACCTTAAAGAGTTCGAGATCTCTCCAAATTGATTCTGTCCAACGGGTTGATTGGAAGAACTTCTTTGGAAGGTGCCAACGGTAATGAAGGCATGAAGAAGTGTATAAAGAGAGACGCTCGAGTTGTTGAAGGGTGCTGGATAGAAGAATTCCAAAGTCTGAATCTCCATATTATGTTTGTGATCTTATTCTTCGAGCAATACATGTAATCAAAAGAGAGACCATAGAGTGGTGAGACCTTGAGGAAGTGTAGTAGAAGTTCTACATTGTGGACTCAAGAGCGTGAGATCAGTAAACACTCTTTTTGATTCTTAGTGAAATCCAAATGTAGGGTGTCCGTCCGTGGAGAGTGGACGTAGGCTTGATATAAGCCGAACCACTATAAATCTGAGTCTTGATTCTCTATCCCTAATCCTTTTATCTTTCATTACTTTCATTTGCTGCGATTGTTGTTTTTAATTCATTAATCTCTTATTCGGATTTAATTGTTAAAATCGCTTTAGTCACCTATTCACCCCCCTCTAGGTGCTAATTATAGTCCTAACAGGGACTATCGCAAATACTTCATGTTGTGACTACCATAAGTCTCCTGCATCGATCGATTTAAGTCGTAAATTTTAATCCACTAGGATTGAAAAGGTTTAAGGTAGACTAGCCTGTAATCGCAACCCGACTGGCAAAAAAAATGAATAAAAGCTAAAACTTATTAAGGTTGCAAACAGATATAGAAGTTGCAATAAAGATGTTTAAACAATTTCTTTTAAGGATATTTTATATTGATGATGTTTCTAATATATATATTTTCTATTTCTTAATTTTTTATTTTTAATCTAAAATAATCCACTTGGTATGTAGATCCACAAATTTCTCAGGAATTTGTTCGGATTCTTTGGGAAAAAATTGTGGCGGGGTCTCCAAAGAGTAAGGGCACCGTCACCGTCTCATTTTCGTTTTAATCGCAAACTCCAAAGAAGCTCTTTCTTTTAAAAATTCATCTTTTTTAATGTCGGCACATGAGTAGGTGGACATTCACTGTCAGCCGAGAATGCACTCTATCCTCTTTCATGGGCTCTAGATTTCAAGTCCGAAAGATTTGAGATCTCAAAAGTCATTCCGATTTTTGTCTTACTACCTCTTTTGTCACCACTCTCGCTCATCCTAAATTATATATATATAAATTATATATTCTCTTTCTGAAAATCACTTTGCCCCAATGCAATTATCACACGAGTAACACTTAGGGAGCGTTTGGGAAAAACTTTGCAAGTGTCTTACTTGCAAAGCCAGCATTTTCAAGACCGAAAGCCCAAGGCTGCCTTGGGGGTGCCTTGGGCTTTCGGCTTTTCGGCATGCCCACGCTGCAAGACTGTTCATATATTTTTTTCCAAAATTGTCCTCACGAATTTTTCGTTTTTTGCGTGCCCTTGTATGGGCACTGTTCATCATCTCCGGCGAGAGGACGCCGCGACCCGGGCTCTCGTCGTCGGAGAGCTCCGCGAGTCGCAGATCCGGTTGCGACCGGATGCGGTCGCCGGCGACCGTTGCCTACCGCACCGCAACCTCCGCACGGAGCTCGCCGGCCGCGCGACCCATCGTCGCGCAGTGCAGGTCGCGACCGGATCCGGTGCCGAAGGCTCGAGCGGCGACCGATCCGGGTCGCGCGACCTCGCCGCCCCGGATGGGTCGCGGCGGCGTAGCGCGACTTCCCGCGACCTCGCGCCCCGGATCCGGGGCGGCGAGGTCGCGCGACCCCACCGCGACCCGCATCCGGGCGGTGAGGTCCTCCCGCAACCTCGACGCCCTGGATCTAGGTCGCCGGAGGTCGAGGCGGCGTCGCGCGACCTCGCCGCCCTAGATCCGGGGTCGCCTAAGGTCGAGGCGGCGTCGTGCGACCTCGCCGCCCTAGATCCGGGGTCGTCGGAGGTCGCGACGGCGTCGCGCGACCTCACCGCCCCTGCATCCGAGGTCGCGGAGCTCGCCGGCGTACGCCGCCCTTGCCGGTCAATTTTTTTAATTTTTCTTTTGATAATTTTTTTTTTTAACACAAAGATCCTTTGTAAATGTAATTCCCCAAACACTATTTTGTTCAAAGTACTTCACAAAGGGCTTTCAAAGTACAATTTACCAAACACAGTTGCATTTTGAAAAACACCTTTAACTCAAAGGTCTTTGCATTTTCCTAAAGACTTTCCTCAAAAGTGGTTCCCAAACGCACCCTTAGTATCAACCTAACATGCACTCAATCCTCTTTCATGGGCTAGGCGAGATTCGAAACTGTAATTTCGAAGAATAAAGAGTTCTCCAAAATCATTTCAAATTTTCTCTCACTTCCTCTTTTGTTATCACTTTAACTCATCCTAAAATAATATAGATTCCAACTAAGGGTGTCATCGACTTGAATCAAGTCGATATAGTAGTGCCAAAGTTTGAGCTCAACTCAATTCGTATATTTGGTGCTCGAACCTTCACTCCAGCTCGATTGGGCATTAAAACCTCAGCTCAAACTTGGCTCAAATAAAAATTCAAAATATTTGAATTCTACTCAATTATAATAGTGTGATAGATGAACTTGAGCTAAAGCTCGAGTTTATCAAGCTCGGTTATTTAACTTTCCTAAATAGTAAAATATAAAAAAAGTCGTAAATTTATTGCATTTGTGTCAATTTAGTTTTAATCATTTCTATTCTATCAAAATGTTTAGGACTCAATTAGTATAATTGTAAGGTTTATGATTGAATTAGCACAAGTATAATAGATTTATGATTTTTTTTAGTACTTTTTCCCTCAGTAAATATATATATGCGTACACCATGTAATTTTAAGGACTTTCCAGTCTTATTATTTTTTTTTGTAATTATAAAGTATTTTTTCGCAAGTTAATATAGAAACTTGATCAGGATTGATTAGTTTGGAAGGCTATCGAACTTTGTATTAGCGAGCTCAAGCTCGACTCAAAATTAGGCGAGTTGATCTTGATTAATCATTGAGTCGAGTTTGAGCTATTTGCAAGTAACTTGACTTGACTACATCTCTATTTCCAATTGATCACACATAACACAAGAGTGTATTAAAAACCACAAGCTTTTGTTACAAGGATGTTTAACAGGTGCCACATTACAGAACCTTTATCATTGACGAAAGGCCATCTTTCTCTTATTATGTACTATCAATAAATTGTAAATGCAAAAAATTCTTTATTAGATATGACTAAAAAGTGCTCTGAAAGCACTCGTCAATGAGACCGCAATATATTATACATTTTTTCATTGCAAAACCACGAAATTATTCGGAAAAAGCATAACAGTTTGACCTAACCTCTATTTAAGACCCATTTTACTCCATATTTTCACAACTCCTTGTGAACCTCTCATTCTCCAACCCCTCCTCCCGCTCCAACTACGCCATGGCTCGTGGTTTCAGTCCTCTTGCTAATCCTCATCCTCCTCTCGAAATTCACATACTCCAATCTCTTTACCCCGCTAAAGCTACGGCGCCACTTCACGAAGCAAGGCGTCCGGGGCCCAGCAACCGTCCGATCCTTGGCAACACGGCGGAGATCAACCGCCTACTCGTGGAGGCTCAGTCGAAGCCCATGCCGTTCAACCACAGGATCCTCCACAGAGTGGCTCCTTTCTAACACCGTTGGTCCTTCAAGTATGGGAGGACTTTTGTATATTGGTTCGGGTCGAGGCCTAGGCTGGGCATCTCGGACCGGGACATGATCAAGGAGGTCCTGACGAATACAGGCAGGTCGCACGACCGGGTCAAGTTCAACTCGCACGCTCGGGAGCTGTTCGGGCAAGGCCTTGTTGGGCTGGTGGGCGAGAAGTGGGCCATTCAGGCTGCGCATGACAAAATTTCTATTTCTCGATTTCTATTTCATTTACGTTAGAACGGGTTTGGAAAATCCGTTTGGTAGCATGATTTGATTTCTCATTTAAACAGATTTATTCCGAAATAGAGAAATTGAAGAAATCGAAAGCTGAAATTTTTAACTTCTCGGTTTAAATAGAAATCGAAGCTGAAATTAAACCATATAAAAGAACCTTGCGTTTTCTTGCTAACTTAATTCACTCATAACCACAACTTCACAAATTATTGCTAATTTTCTTTTTCTTATTTTGCTCGTGTTTTTTTTTTTTTTTTTTTCAAATTTTTTTTTTTTGATAACTTCCTCTTTAGGATGAAAGGCAATCGAATGGGTCCCTAATTTTCAAAAACGACCAAAGTTCTTAAATGCTAACTTAAAAACAATGGAGCTCTTTCCTCCTAGAAAGGGCATGCGCATGGCCAGTTGAAGAAAAAGTTTTTACGTAATAGATGAATAAAAAACGTGCCTAGAAATTTAACCTTGTTTCTTTACGGATTCAAAATTCTTGCAAAATCAAAATAATTAGATTGTTACACAATCTTGAATTTTAATTCGAAGGCAAGAGATTCAAGAGAATCTCTCTTTTGCTATGCAAGGGCCATTAAAGGTTCATTGAGCAACAATAAAGAAATTAGGGATGAGCAACTGGATTGATTCAATTTGAGAATCAAAATAAACCGACTTTCTCGATTGGTTCCTAACCATAAATGTTACTTCAAGGTAGAATTCTCATATATTCCTTTACACCATCAATTTTATTTTGTTGATAATCTTGTATAATACTAGTCTTTGATAAAATAACGATTGTATAGGCGCCATTGATGGCACCCATATTCATGCTTCCGCAGGTACTTGTCTAAACCTACTCGGGATGAGCTTGCAAACGTTACATTAACCGAGGAGGGAAACCAAATAAATATGCTTAGGAAAACCATTGCCAATAAAATGGCAAGGAATAATAATATGCCGGAAATTCCATGAAATTGTATTTGCAACTTTTGTAATGTATTAGTATTATTTCGACTATTATTTTGTATTTGAGGATTTCCTATATTTTTTTAGTATTATTTCGATTATTATTTTGTATTTGAGGATTTCCTATGTTATTATCTAATCAATTTCTATTCCTAGAAATAGAAAATTTATTACGTTATCAAACGGTTTGTTTCGAAATAGAAATTTTGAGTCGTTATCAAACGGGTTCGCTTTCTCGAAACTTATCCGGGAATAGAAATTGAGAAATTGATTTCGCAAGAAATCAATTTCTGTTTCGAAATTTTGTCAATGCGGATATTTCACCGGATCGCTAACCGGGCCTTTACTATGGAGAGAGTTAAGGTGAGCATTGGAGGCAGTATATATTATCAAATTGTCATCGCATACATGCCATGTCATTGTTTGACGTGATTTATGAACACAACATCTTAGTCCTACACAGCCCCACACACTGCACAGTAACATGAAATGTTGCGAACAAACAAACAATCAAACAATAAAAGAAACAAAACAAGTAAATAAATTGGATTTTAGATTTACATCATTCAATTGGTGGGACCTAGTCTATGAGGAGAGCACCACATTCCACAATAGATCGAGTGACATAATAGAGAGTACAACCATATTCGAACTACTCAAACATCTCAAATTTCCCAAACCCTAGTTACACCAAATAATTCACATGGTGTTTAGTCCTT
Source organism: Eucalyptus marginata (assembly GCA_014182565.1). Taxonomy (NCBI): domain Eukaryota; kingdom Viridiplantae; phylum Streptophyta; class Magnoliopsida; order Myrtales; family Myrtaceae; genus Eucalyptus; species Eucalyptus marginata. The sequence goes on from CM024590.1 coordinate 40,186, forward strand.
GTAATTTCTCGTGAAATAAAATTTTGATCTCATAAAGAAATTTACAAAATATACCGCAAGATTTATTGGCTTGAACACCAAAAAGCTCTTTTCTAATGCAATTCATGAAGAAGACCCACTACTTATATAGAAAAATTTGGGATCCAATAGAGGAAGTTCTTTTTAGGAAATCCACTCTTATTAGAAAACCACTCAAATTGAAAAAAAAACATTCAACTAAGAAATCTACTCAAATTTGGAGTCCTACTTGAATTGGATTTCCTTTAAGGGTTTAAATTTAAAATAGACCTTATTAGGACACTAATTATATCTACACCTTTAACCGCTCCATAAGAATTTGCTAACACAACCCCATGTACCACAACTAGAGCAAAGCTCATACTGCATTCGTTTTAGTTGGAGACCGGACACACATCTACAAAGATGACTCCGCTATGGGATGTTTCGGTTAGTGGGACCTATTCTGTTGGAGAATAGCACGTGATTCCACTATAAATCAAGCGATACAATAAAAATTACTAAAATCACTCGATTTGCTCAAACACTCATAATGTTTTTTAGCCCCCAATTACACCTAGTAACTCAAACAATATTTAGCCCTCATAATTCCTTGCTTTACCACAAGATTTAATAGCTTGAACACGCATAAGAAGACCTTTTTTTTTTTTTTGCATATATAGAAAAGATTTTGATCCAAAGTAGGAACCCTTTTAGAAACCTTACCCAAATTAGGAAATTTACTGAAACTAGAACCTCTTGAAATGGGTTTCCTTTACAGGTTTAGACTTGGGATATGTTTTCAATATTAAAAATGAAAGCTTTAAATTAACATTGCAACTCTGACAGTTGAAGCTTTGGAGCAAGGGATTGCGCATTCTGTGGTAAAAGAGGTAATGATGCGAATGCAATCTGAATATGGCAATGAGTAAACCAAGCAGAAGCTTGTTTTATGTTCTTTAAATTGCCGTACGGTCATTGGCAATATGGCGAAGATCAACTGCTCTTTTGCACTGTGAGCGGTTTTCTTCACCGCTGGACGGACTTTTTTTTTTTTTTTTTTTTGGTCGGAATATACGTAGCTTATCATTTACTTCATGAGAGAATTACACCCCTCTTGGTGGGATTCAGTACATAGTTTTTCCAGCAAAATTTTTGGAGGTGATGAGGCCCATTCTGCTGCAAGAGTATTTCGGCCATGGGCCTTTGCAGCCCAGTCTGCTATTGAATTAGCTTCACGTCTGCAATAGCTGAAGGTCAGATGAGAGAAACGTGCGATCAAGGAGCCACTCTCCGCAACCAGCGTTCGAGTTTCCCAGGGAGGCGATCGGCGACCGTTCACCACTTCAACGAGCACTAAGCAATCTGATTCGATCTGTAGGTGAGTTTCCCCCATGCCGAGCTGTAGCAGGTATTTCAGAGTTGTATTTAGGGCTTGATTTTCTGATTGCAGTGGAGATCGAGCTGGTACGATCCGGGAAAATCCATAAAGCAAACGTCCAGCATGATCTCTGCACACACACGCCATGGATCCTGTGTTTGCTGATACTGGGAAAGCTCCATCGACGTTGATCTTTATGCTACCTGGATCTGGAGGAGTCCAGTGCCGAGATTTCCGAACCTGCGTTGTCTTCGTCTCTGTCTCTGTTGCCTTCTGCTGAGCGTGGCGATGGGACTCTGTCTCTTCAAGCGCCAGAGCTACAAGCTGGGCTGGCGAGAGCCGTGTATCCCTGAATACTACATGATTTCTGGCCTTCCATATTTGCCAAAGAAGGGATGCTAATGTCTCCAGATCAGGTACAGTAGCTTGACTTTCCATAACATCTTGTAGCCAAGCATCCATACGACTTCTATTATGCTTTGTGATGTCTAGATTCACGTTGGGATGGGACCAGATTGCCTGGGTCCATGGGCAAAAGAGAAACAGGTGTTCGGTAGTTTCAGGGGTTTGGTTTGCGCATAACTGACAAATCGGATTAGGGAGGATGTGTCTGCGGTAGAGGTTATCCCTTGTAGCTAGAGCGTTGTGGCAAAGGGACCACAAGAAAATTCGAAGTTTTGAAGAAGTTTTTGTAGCCGCTGGACGGACTTCGCAGCATGCGTTTGCTTTCATTTTGAGTAGGGGTGGATCCCGGAGATCGAGGCGAGCGCGGCCAAGATGCTGGACACGTGGGACGATATGCGAGGAGGAAGAGAGGAGTTCGAGGTGGAGGTGCTGAAGGAGCTCCAGGGGCTTTCGGCTGACGTCATCTCGAGGACTGCTTTCGGGAGCAGCTTCGAAGAGGGCAAGCGCATATTCGCCTTGCAGGAGCAGCAGATGCACCTCTTCACTCATCTCGAGGACTGGCTTCAGGTCTAATTTAACTTGCTCCATTTCAGGCAATAAACAAATTTACTCTACTCACATTCTGAGTTGTTATATATGTACAGATAGTATCTAAGGACATATGTTGCATCGTTTCTATTTCTGGGAAAAGTCTTTCTTGATCCTATTTCTGGGAAAAGTCACAATTCAATGATGTGTCTTTTGTTTAATCACGAATCATTACCTTTCTACTTTTTAGAGCAGTCCTAAACTACCTCTCTTCCTCTGCCTGGAGTCTTCATATCCATTGAAGATTAGACGATCACATGTTCCACTCAATACGCAGGTTCCTACCGACTCGGAAGAACGGGCAGAGATGAGACTAGAGAAGGAAATCCGCACGCAGTCCGGAAGCTGATGCAGAACAACTTGAAATCGAGAGAGAATTTGTCCAATTTTCTCACTCTCCTAACATCATCCCACGAAGAAGAAAGATTAGGAGTGGAGGAAGTCATATACGAATGCAAGACTTTTTACTTGGCGGGAAAAGAGACGACGGCCACGCTCCTCACTTGGGCGCTTCTCCTTCTGGCGAAGCACCAGGAATGGCAGGACAAGGCCCGGGAAGAAGTGATCCGCGTCTGCGGGAAAACCTGGCTTCCGGGTGCTGAAAATCTGAACGAGCTCAAGATTGTAAGTTAATCACTATTCCTCACTAGCCACATTACTACAAATAGACACGTTTAGTTTTCTTCATTGGTTGTTTGCTGTCTAATGAATAAAAATCATTGTTTGTCGAACTTGGGCTAGCTTCTTAGTTGGAAGAAAAGGTTTGAAACTCCATCATCAAATCCCAGGACCAATCCGAGGATGAGATGGTGGTAATTTAATAATCTGACGTGTGTGATGAAGAAATTCAGTGCACATTCAAGCAAGAAGTTTGAATTGTCTCACTTGCCTATTTAAGAAGAAATTGTACATGACATGGAGACTATCTTCCAGTGTTTGTTATGTTATACATGGAGGTGCGGTCCCGATTATAGGTATCGCCTAGCGGGTTCATTCTTCTATCGGGGTCAATCTAATGCTCTAAATTCACTATTCGAACATGCTCACTGCTATCAACTGGCATTTGGCTCATGTAAATTTTCCTAATAATCTATTTCACCACTTCATTCGCCTAAGTTTTGAAAGTTTAGTCTGATTGAAAAATTAAACATTTTGGGTTCACTCAATACGTCTTTCTTCTGTCTTTTTTTTTAACAGACAACGATAGTATTGAATGAAACACTTAACTGTACTCTCCTGCGGTGACGGCGACAAGGAAAACCCTTAAAGATGTGCAGCTAGGAGACCTTCAAATTCCGGCAAAAACGGAGCTCTACTTGGCCTTCTCTACCATGCATTGCGACACCGAGATTTGGGGCGAAGTCGCAGATGAGTTCAACCCGGCAAGATTCGCAAAGCCCTGGAAGCACCTGGTCGCGTTCCTTGCGTTCAGGCTTGGTCCTAGAACCTACGTAGGCCAGAACTTGGCCATGGTCGAGGCCAAGGTTGTTCTGGCCATGCTGGTTAGGCGATTCGCCTTCGAGGTGTTGCCTTCGTATGTTCATGCTCTGATGCCTCTTGTGGACGTGCAGCCTCAGTACGGGGCGCCGATCATCTTCGGGAGGACTCATATTTGAATCTGGTTCATCTTTCTTCCTTTTGTTTGTGGACTTCTGTTGGTAACATGGTCGCATAGTGTGAGGGAAGACAATTTTTGGGGTTCTTGAGATAGAAACTTCATTTTGTGTCTATAATGCGCCGTAATTGGGTAGAGCTTTGTGACTCCTTTGTTCTAAGTCTAGCCCATTTCTCAGGTGTTTCTAATTTGTGCACTTAGGTTGCGTTTGGCGGTTAAAATAAAATTCGGGATAAAATAAAATTTATCATATCCTATATTTGGTGTTTACTCAAATATAATAAAATTTGATATAAGGGGAATATAGATCGGATAAAATTATTCCATAGGAAGGTGGGATAAAGATGGATATAATTTCTAACATCCATATTGGGAAAGTTATTTTTCTCAAATAACTAACTTCTTAAATTAACAAAATTAACAAAATTAAAATTATATTTCAATATATAAATAATATTTGAATTCTAATATAAGAAATTCAAAAAAAAATAAGAATTTTAGTTATTTTAATTTAATCTTACTTTTACTTATTTATTCGAATTTAATTCTATTTTAGAATATAAATTCAATATATAATTATAAATATATATTTATATTTATTAAATATTTTAGGTATTTTAGTATTTTAGATATATTAGTAGAGTTTACTATTTAATAAAATGGACAAATATTCTTATCAGCCGATCTATTCAATGCTGGAATCAGACCTGCTATTAATGTGGGTATTTCTGTTTCCAGAGTAGGATCTGCAGCTCAAATTAAAGCCATGAAACAAGTAGCTGGAAAATTAAAATTGGAATTAGCGCAATTCGCAGAATTAGAAGCCTTTGCACAATTCGCTTCTGATCTCGATAAAGCTACCCAGAATCAATTGGCAAGAGGTCAACGATTACGTGAATTGCTTAAACAATCCAAATCAGATAATGACTATTTATACCCCAAACTATTTTTTTGACCACCAAAAACCCCAAAACTGGGAACGAATGGTTATCTTGATTCATGGTGGAAATTTCCCCAAACTCGAGTTACATTTACCCTCTTTCAATTTTCCCAAATTTGACCGAGTTGTGACCAATCAATTTTATTTTATGGATTACGCCTAAAAATACTTGAATAAACCAAAGGCTGAAATTATATCTATTTTATATTTTGATTTCAGAGCATGTGATGTACAAGCCCATTCACATGCAAGTTCCATGAAAGAAGCTATCCAGGAAAGAAGACGAATGGTTATCTTGATTCATTAGAAATTGGACAAATAAGGAAATTTCTTAGAAAGGATATAATGAAATTCTTGGATTTTTTTACTAGATAAATGTTGAGTTACGTTATTTTTACTTACGTAAAAAATAATATCTCAAATGAATAAACCTCAATTCCAAGAATTTATATCTTCTATTTTATTATTTTAATATTAGTCTAAAACATTTTGATTCTGAGGAAGCATAAGCCCTTTTGAAAGAAAGAAGCTATCTAGCAACATAATGCTTTCTACTTCAGGTATAAGGGTAGTAGAAATAAAATAAATTGATCACTCTTCATCTTTGCATATTAATTCAATCTTTACTTAATTATAATATTTACTTAATTAATTAATATAATAAATTTTTTTCAATTTTTAATTTAAAGAATATTAATATTCTAAAATATTAATATTTTCTCTAGTTAAATAAAAATATTTCACTTTACCAAAAAAATAAAAAAAAAAATTATTATGACTTAAAAGACTTAAAAGAATTGGATATGTGATGATAATGTAATTAGCAAATGGGGTGTGCTTATAAATCATATCTCGGTACTGTTGTAATGCAATAAAATATTTCTGACCAAATATCCGCTTTTATCGTTGTAGTCCAATCATTGCTAATTATCTTACATGTTATGATCGTCAAGATGTTGATTTCGGTTACTGTTAACTATACTTGCTAGTTATTGATAACTCTATTCCTTGCTTTGTGCAGAAGCCGCCGTGAAATGGATGGCCAGCCCACAGCTAAAGCGAGTTCAACTTGGAGCTCTCGATTGCCTCAGCTTCGTCCCGGCCTAAGCTCTATTGGGAGACATGTCAGTGACTTCAAATACGGTCAATTCTAAGCTTCAGGTGCTCCACTATCGGTTCTTTGGTGTGCAATTGCCCGTGATGGTGGCGATGGCGATGGCAATATGTTTATATTCCCATTTATGGTTTCAAAGCAGTGGGATGTGTTGAAATTGGTGATAATCGCACAATCACGCCGCACCATCACGCCCTCACCACTCCTCACCTCTATTCGTCTCCCTCCCTCCCTATCTCTCTCTATTCAATTTTTTTTTTCTCCGTTCCTTTCTTCTTCCTTCCGATTGGGGGAAGAAGGGAAGAAGAAAAATGGAAAAAAGGAAAAAGAAAAAAAAAAAAAAGGAATAAAAATTTTTTAAAAATATAAAAATATTATTAAAAGTTATCCACGTCAATGCCAAATATACCGCGTAAAAGTCAAAATTAACCAGAAGAACTGAATTGACGTAAGTTTAAAAGGTTTATGATTGAATTAACACCAATAAAAGGTTTAGGGTTAAGTTATCATTAGTGCAACATGTTTATGACTTTTCTATCACTTTTCCCACAAAAACTGAAGTTGAGACATGCTGATGTGAAAATACCCGAATTAAGGAGAGTAAGCCTAACATTAATTTTAAATGTGATGATGAGATTGTTGAGTTGTGTTAGGAAAGTCCTATATTGGATAGTTGATGTGGTGTGGATTTATTAACAATCATAGTTGCTCATAACTCGTTAGTTTGAATTTTTGAGTGAAGATGAGCACAACTAGATATATTTCTCCGAGTGAATATATTAGATTTCTACCAAGTAATCCACTGGTTGCTTCCAACAAATAATATCAAAGTAACAAATGGTAATCTGGTTACCAATGTGGTTTTAGGGTACACATGAGGGAGACTTATTGGTTTAAGCTTGCTTTTAAGTGAAGGTGGGTTTAACACTCCCAACAAAGATTATATCCTCTCCAATCTTTATCCTAATGTCACACCCCAAATCCTACAAAATAAGGAAAATGACAAAATTGTCCTCCTACTTGAAAGGTACAGCCTTAAACATAAAACGACTTAAACCTGTTATCAAAATATATAACCAACAAGAATGGGGACGACACCTAATCTCTCTCTTTTGTCATATGGACCATGATCATGGCTCCTCCATTCTTCTCCCCACCGATCTATGGTTTCAGCCAGGGATTCTGTGATGGTGGTCATATGCTAGTACAGTGAATGCAATGTCGACATCTAAAGCGGTGATCGGCATGGCGGTAAGGTGGTGGAGCGGTGGAGGCAGCGAGGAGAGTTAAATAGGAGGGAGGGAGGGAGGTTAAGCCGACATAGGATTTCTTCCCTAATGTCTATAAGTTAAAGTTCGCACACGATAATTAAAAACAGCGATATAATGACCGTGTGTAAGGGGAAGCTCAATTGCACCTGAACCTTTCTCGAGTTGATAATGTCCATCGTATGAAATCATTTCCGAGTCAATATCTGAAAAGTGGCTGATGTTAGAAGTACTAAAGCCGGTCGAGGTATAAAGTAAGGTGACAGACTATAAGACGAGCGTTCACATGGGACAGATGAGTGGTATAGTGCGTTGGTTCGGCATTTCAGTGGCTCCTTCAATACAAAATCAATCCCACAGTTTTGCAAATCTGTGATTGCTTGCGTGCTTTTGGCATACAATTCATTTAACATGCTGAAATCTCGATATAATCTCAGAACATAGTTTTGCAACTAGTCATTGATCAGCCTTTTTGTCTCGCAAGGTTCTCATTCAAACTAACGTGCGTGAGGTGCGGTCTTTTCCTTCGCAAGAGCTGACCATCCAAAATCCGACGAACACTTACTCAGACCCACGATTAGTAGCATATGCCGTACCATGCTGTCATGTGGTCTTGCGGTCCGGTATTACTTTTGCTTTGCATGTTCACAACGATCCTGTATATTTGCAAAGACAATTTAACATGCAACAGCAGCACTGCACCAGAGAACCATCTGCAGAAGGAAATAGAGATCTTGAGCTGGCAATACTTACCATGCAAAGAATGATCGAAGATAAAGGAACTTCATGTCAGTCATGATCGATTTTAGCTGCTGAATTCAGAACATTACGATTCCATTCGCAGAATTGCCAGTGAAATTCATGCTCAGGCTCCGGATGCTCGTGTATTAACCACTTACTGTTGCGGTAACTCTGTAAACAATCATTACATTGTACTTTGCGTCTTGCTTCATTCATTCATTTATTCTTTTTTGTTTTTACCATGCCTGCAGTTGGTGGTGAAGTCACTTAATAATCTCATGTTCTTACTGACATCAATAATTAGTTTGGATTTTCTTAGTCTGTATATGCTGCAACATACAAACATCAAGACTGATTAGATCATTTGATTTGTGATTTTAGTTCTAAAGCATTAGGGGGATTATCATAATTTAGTTTAAGGACACGCTAGAAGCATAAGTTACCTCCTGATTTATGGCAGATTACCTAGAAGTAGAGAGAATTGCAATCCCCATCTTGTCTAAAATTCTAGGAATTCGTTGATAGTTCGAATAGATTCGTAAGCCAAGCCTACTGATATTTTTTAAATTTAAAATAGTTTGATAAGGTCCTTTCCTATTCTTTCTATGTTGAAGGGTTAAAACCAAAAAATATTTGTTGTTTTCTTGATAATTCCTCATGTTTTTTTAATAAAACCTTCTCTTACAAGTATTTTGACAATGTTTTCCCTAATGTTAGTGGATGCTATTTGAATGGTCCTTTTTCTATTCATGTCAGCATTTCATATGGAGGTTATTATGTCAACAATACCCATGGTAAACTAAAATTTTGGTTGCCTCCCATTTTTGATATAATCAACGTGCTATATTTTATTTATTTTTTAATTAAATAAAGGGATATGCATTAGATACACCTAATCCACCAATTAATCTATTTCATCCAAACACTATATAATATAACTGTATTACGTATGATCTCATCTTATAATACATCAGGTGCAAATGAAATTATTTTAGTGAAATTTAAGTCATGGTTCATTTGATTGAAACTTTCTTGATTTAGGAAAAACTCATGAAAATGACAGCACAAATGCTGCAACTTTGGTGTTCCATTCACTTTGGTATATTGATTTTTCAATTGATTGTTTAAGTGTCGTAATTTTTAAAAACTATTTACTTGAATGAAGTTAGCAATTTCCCTTTCAAAAAATCTGGCTTGGCATTAATTTAATATGAATCATCCAGCATGGCTCGTTGGGAAATGGAGTTAGCAAAAGCGTGCGGAAACAATGTTCTTTTGGCCCTAAATTGATTCAAGATGAAAACCTTACTTAAAAATGTCCACTCATTGTCCTTGATGGTAAGCCGATTGGTTTATGTTCTCCTTTCATACATCATGAATATTGACTCACTTCTCATTAGCTTGAAAGTTTCTATCGAAATATCTCACATTACTTGGAAATGGGTTTTTATATTCTTCATACACGGGTGATTTTCTTTCACCTATCAACTTAAACTTTTAGGTTGGACCTTCTAACATGGTATTAGAGTCGGGTTCTATCCTTTTTCAAGATAATCAATACTCTTAATATACATGTGGTCACCCTCCACTTACCAATTTGAACTTTTTGGTTGGTTCCACCCAGTTTATTTATGCAAATGTTCTTAGCTGCTGGAAATTTGCATTAAACATCTAATTACCGATGTGGCAAAACAGGACAAACAAAGTTAGAAGATGCTTTTAGTTGCTCTCGTGTTTGTGAGCGCAATTTACATGCCCCGATGAGGTGGATTCACGGGGGACCCAACTAATCGGGTGGGAGAAAAGTACGAATGGCTACTAAAAACTTGCAAAAAGCTACCGTTATTCATTTTTAGTAGCGATGAACTTTTAGGAATAAACCACATAAACCCAAAGAAACCTTCTCTCTCTCTAAAAAAAAAAAAAAAAAAAATTCTCTGTTTCCATGTCATCATCATGCGTAGGTCAATCCTCATTAGCAGTCTAGCAAAAATCCAATCCGTTTTCATGGATAAAACGAGATTCAAGGCTTTAATTCTTAACATAGGACTTCGTATATACGGAAATGTCTTTTTTGGGTCAGCAAAATAAGATCTTCTCAGGGTGTATTCGAGTTGAGATGGGCCGTTACTTTAATACTTAAAACTTGAGTTGAAGCTCGATCAAATATCACAATTTTGACTCAAACTTGACTCAAATTGATATTCAAAATTCTCAAATTGGACTTGACTGTAATTGAATCGAGCTTAATATTGGCGAACTAAAGCTCGAGTCAATAAGATACTTGAGTAACTTAAGCTCCACTCGAAAATTTGAAAATAAGCAAGTCGATTTGGAGTAATCATCAAGCCTATCCTGAGATATGCATAAATAAATTAACTTTGTCATACCCTTTTTTTTCCAATTGATCATACATAATATGAGCGAGACACCACATTGAAAACAATAAACTATTTTTAAATGAGTGCTTACCTAGTGAACCTGATAAAGAAATTTTGTCGTTTACAAAGGGTGTATTTCTGTCGAAATCCACAATCAATCTAAATGCATAATATTTTTTTATTAGGTGTAAAAGGCATGGGGGACCGAGAATTATTTAGAAAAAGTATGTCATTCAAGTTTGACCGTTTTTCTATTAAAAGATGCACAACTTGCTCTACTCCATCATTATCTTTACTCTATATTCTTCAACTCCTCCCTGTGGACTTCCTCAGTCTCCATTACCCTCTCTCTTTCTCTCTCTCCCTCTCCCTCTCCCTCTCCCTCCCTCCTCCATCAACTATGCTGTTGCTTCTTGTTCCAGTCCTCTTGCTAATCCTCATCCTCCTCTTAAAGTTCACGTACTCCAATCTATGTATCCCTTTAAAGCTACAGCGCCACTTCACGGCGCAAGGCATCCGGGGCCCCGGCTACCATCCTATCCTCGGCAACACAGCGGAGATCAGGCGCCTGTTCGTGGAGGCTCAGTCGAAGCCCATGCCCTTTGACCACAGGATCCTCCACCGGGTGGCTCCTTTCTACCACCACTGGTCCCTCAGGTACGGGAAGACTTTTGTTTATTGGTTCGGGTCAAGGCCCAGGCTGGGCGTCTCGGACCCGGACATGATCAAGGAGGTCCTGACGAACACAGGCGGGTCATATGAAAAGATCGCGTTCAACCCGCAGGCCGGATTGCTGTTCGGGCAAGGCCTCGTCGGGCTGGTGGGCGAGAAGTGGGCCGTTCACCGGCGGATTGCCAACCAGGCTTTCACCATGGAGAGAGTCAAGGTAAGTATGGAGCCGGTGTAAATTATCGTATAGTCATTGTGCCCTTTTGTGGTAAAAGAGGTAATGATGCAAACGCAATCTAAAAGTTGATAGCAGTAAGTAAACGTAGCAGAAGCTACTTTTATGTTCTTCAAATTGCCGTACCGTTCTTGGCTGGCAATTTGGCGAAGATCAACTGTTCTTCAAATTGCCTAAGAGAGCATAGGGTAATGCTCATTTCAACATTAACCAGTTGTATTATCAATGAATCTGTAAGACTTAGCTGGTTCCCATAAAAAGGAAAAGGCGAAGACTCTCGTTCAAAATCGTCTGTGAGTGGTTTTGTTCACCGCGTCAATTGCTCAACGGACTTTCGCACGATGCCTTTTCTTTCATTTGGAATAGGGTTGGATCCCGGAGATCGTCGCGAGCACGGCCAAGATGCTGGACAGGTGGGAGGAGTTGAGAGGAGGAAGAGAGAAATTCGAGGTGGAGGTGCTAAAGGAGCTCAACGGAGTGTCGGCTGACATCATCTCGAGGACTGCTTTCGGAAGCAGCTTCGAAGAGGGCAAGCGCATATTCGCCTTGCAGGAGCAGCAGGTGCACCTCTTCTCTCAAGCCATCCGAAGCATCTACATTCCTGGCTTCAGGTCTAACTAAACTTGCTCCTTTTCAATCAATTACGACATTACTCACATTCTTAGTTCTTACTTATGTACATATAGTGTCTGAGGCTAGAACATATGTCGCATCAGTTCTGTTAGTTTGTAGACTTTGCAGTGAAGCAAGTATCTGCTCTCATGGGTGATAGTCAATCGGTAACTGATTCAATGATGTGTGTTTTCTTTAATCACGAATCATTGCCAGCTTGGAATTTTCCGATCCATGGAAGATCAGACAATCACACGTTACAATCCATGCACAGGTTTATACCGACCCAGAAGAACAGGGAGAGATGGAGACTGGAGAAGGAAACGCGCGACTCGATCCGGAAGCTGATCGAGAACAACTCGAGATCGAGAGAGAATTCCTCCAACCTCCTCACTCTCCTAACGTCATCATACGAAGAAGAAAGACTAGGAGTGGAGGAAGTCATAGATGAATGCAAGACTTTCTACTTTGCAGGAAAAGAAACGACGGCCACGCTCCTCACTTGGGCGCTTCTCCTTCTGGCGAAGCACCAGGAATGGCAGGACAAGGCCCGGGAAGAAGTGATCTGCATCTGTGGGAAAACCAGGCATCCGGCTGTGGAGAATCTGAACGAGCTCAAGATTGTAAGTTCAATCACCACCAGTAGGCCCGTTTAGTTTTCTTCATTGGTTGTTTACTGTCAAATAAAGAAAAAATCATCACTTGTCGAGCTCAGGCTAGCTTCTTAAAATGGAAGAACTTAATGTTTGAAACTCGATCATCAAATCCCCAGGACCAACGCAAGGGTGAGATGGTGGTAACTTAATGGTCTGATGTGTGTGATGAAGAGCTTCTGCGCATATCCAAGTTGGATGTTTAAATTGTCTTTACTTACCCATTAAGAAGAAATTGAAAATGACAGGAGACTGATTTTTCTTCCTACATTTGTGCCCACAAGATATATTATACATGGAAACTCAGTCAGTATGTACTGCCTCGCCGGCTCATTCTTCGAGCGGGTCGATCCAATGCTTTAGATTCAATGTATGAACAAGGTTATTGCTATTGATTGACTTTTGCTTGCTTAAATATTCCTATGACGACCTAAATTTATGAAAGTTTAGTCTGGCTGAAAGATCAACATTTTGGGTCCACTCAAAGTTACATTGTTCTTCTGCCCTTTTTCTGAGAAAATTTCAACAGGTAACGATGGTATTGAACGAAACACTGAGACTGTACCCACCTGCTGTGATGCTGATGAGGCAAACCTGCAGAGACGTGAAGTTAGGAGACCTCCAAATTCCAGCAGAAACACAGCTCTACTTGGCCGTGACTGCTGTACATCACGACCCCGAGGTATGGGGCGAAGACGCCATGAGTTCAACCCGGCGAGATTCGCAGAGCCCCGGAAGCACCTGGCCTCATTCGTCCCGTTCGGGCTCGGCCCCAGAATCTGCGTGGGCCAGACCTTGGCCATGGCAGAAGCCAAGGTTGTCCTCGCCATGGTGGTGAGGCAGTTCGTTCTCGAGGTGTCGCCATCTTACGTTCATGCTCCCATGCTATTTGTGACCTTGCGGCCTCAGTATGGAGCGCAGATCATCTTCAGGAGGACTAATGTTTGATTCCCGTTTCTTCCCCCTTCCTTTTCTTTCTGGACTTACCGTTTGCAACATGGTCACAAATGGAAAGAGGGAAGGCAGTCGTTGTATATATATATAGAAATGGCACTTCGTTTTGTGGATCATGAAGTAAATGTGCTGAAATCTGTATCATAAACTCCCTCTGTTCCGAGTCAAGCACGCTTTTTCAGCTTTGTCACCCTGTGCATTGATTTTTCTGCCTTGTGTTCTCAGGTACTAAAAGTAAGCTGAAGTTCACCACGATAATTGAATACAGCTAAGCAAAGATCGTCTATTAGGCGAAGCAATCGAATGCCGAAAAATGGTAAATATTCGAAGTGCTATAATCGGTCTGCAATGTGCGAGACATTGTTGGAATTTTATAAGATAACTATCCATTATTCTAAAATTTTAAATTCTTAAATGAAGTTGCTGTTTAATATTTCAATATTTTTCCTCACGCTTAGTCTGTTATAGGGGTTGAAAAGATTTAAATTGTTCCAAAAATTTAAATATTTAGATGAAGGCGTGGTTTGATATATAAATTTTGGAATAAGTGCATTGTAAATTCTAAAACTTAATATAAAAGTATAATTGAGTCATAATATTTTTTTAAAAAAATATAATTAAGTTTCAAAACTTATCACGAAGTGCAATTAAATACTACAACTTTTAAAAAATGCAATCAAATCTTAAAATTTATCAAATTCATCTAATCAAATCCCTTCATCGATTTCATTATTTTAAATAATTTTAGGATTCTATTGCTTTTTTGCAATAAATTTTAGGATTCGATTATACGTTTTGAAAATTTTAAAATTCGATTATACTTTTAGGACAACTTTAAGAACTTGGTTGCATTTTTTTAAAATTTAACTCAATAAGACTTTTTTGTATACTTATCCTTATAATATTTTGAAAACGGAAAATGAAAATTAAGAGGGACGGACCGACCAGAAGGCGGCATTCAATCCCATCCCAGTATCTAATAGGAGTAAACATCACATTAATCGACAACTGACCACCCACTGCCTACAGGTAGTGCTGCATATCGGTAAATGAACGTTACCTAATAAAGTTCGAAAGTACGGGGAAAAAATAAAGTCAACATGCCACGTCATCAGCCCCCGGGGCCGGTGGGGCCCCCTCTCACTTTAGAACCACCATCACATGCTGACCGCCCCGACCGCAACCACCTTCTTCGGATCCTCCCTCTCGTCGCATCTCCCCAACCTCTCGCCGAAGTCTCTCGGCGAGCGAGACCGAGACCGAGTCGCCGCGATTCGATTCCGACGAGCTCCGCGTAACCGCCGCCGCCGCCGCCGCCGCCGCCGCCGCCTCCGCCGCAGCAGAAATCTCTCATGCCGTGAAAGGAGGGAAAGGAAAGCCGGAATCGCCGCCCTCGCTTCTCCGCGCGAGCGAGGTCAGAGCGCCATGGCGGGCCGCCGGGAGGGGTCGCTGATGCGGGACAAGGGCGGCCAGCCCTCCCGCGGATCTCGGATCGCCGCGGCCGTCGCCGTCGGGGTACTCCTCGGCTGCGTGCTCGCCTTCGTGTACCCTCACGGCCTCTTCGCCGCCGCGGCTCCCCGCGCCCGGATCGCCGCCGCGGGGTCGGCGTCGGATCTCCTCCAGGTTCGGAACCTCCCCGTTTCCTGTAGTGTCGATGATTCGTTTTTCGGATTCGGGAACGTGCGGGGTGTGGGGTTTTTGCTTTTGAGAATGCTGCGGATTGGGGGGAGTTTGACTTGCTTTGCTTCGTGTGGTTTGACTCTGGGTTTGGGACTTTGCTATCTTCCGTCGAAGGATTGGTTTTTGTCATGAGTTTCTTCTGGAGTGTTGTTACTTAACGGAAAAGGAAGCTTAATTACTTGAGTTCAGCTGCCTGTATACTTTCTTCCTTTTCAAGAATCATCCCTGAAATTGATTATGTAACCGATTCTCTAGCATTAATCATGTATATTGGGAGACAGAGGGGTCACTGCTTTGAAAAATTTAAACTAGTTCCCTAACGATAGTAACGAGTTCTTGCATATATACGTTCCAAGTGATGTTCCCTGATCTAGCTGGTCATGCTCAATCCTTGTCATAAATTGCTTGATGGATTCGAGTGCATCGTATTGTGCGACGTGCTCACTGCTTGGTGATTTCGGTGAAATTGTTCGACCCGCAGATCAATCTTTGCCTCTGCGTGATTTTTATTGTACCATCTGTCCTGTTAAATTGGGGACTTCTTTTGCTTCCTTCTCACATTTCAGAAAATTGTTCTTTTGGGCAGTCTGGGTCATCCCCTTGTGAATCTTCGGAAAAGGTTGTCTCACTGAAATCTGACATTGCATTGTTATCTGAGAAGAACACGGCACTCAAGAACCAGATCAGAGTATTGAATGAGAGACTAAGGTCCACAGAACAAGGAAAATATCATGCACAGAATCAGTTCTCAGCATTGGGCGATCAGCACAAAGCCGGACCATTTGGAACAGTCAAGGGCTTGAGGACCAATCCAACCGTCATGCCTGACGAATCGGTGAACCCAAGATTGGCCAAGCTGTTGGATGAAGTTGCCATAGGAAAAGAGCTTATAGTGGCACTTGCTAATTCTAATGTGAGAGAAATGTTGGAGGTGTGGTTCACTAGCATTAAGAGAGTTGGTATACCTAACTACCTAGTAATAGCGTTAGACGATGAGATTGAAAATTTGTGCAAGTTAAATGATGTTCCCGTGTACAAGAGGGACCCTGATCAAGACGTCGATGCAGTTGGGAAGAGTGGAGGCAACCATGCTGTCTCTGGTTTGAAATTCCGCATTCTGAGGGAGTTTCTGCAGCTGGGTTACAGTGTCCTACTCTCAGATGTCGATATTGTCTACTTACAAAATCCTTTTGATTATCTTTTCCGGGATTCCGATGTTGAATCCATGAGTGATGGTCACAATAATTATACGGCTTACGGATATAATGATGTTTTTGATGAACCTGCCATGGGTTGGGCTCGATATGCACATACAATGAGAATATGGGTTTACAACTCTGGTTTCTTCTACATGAGACCCACGATTCCTTCAATTGAGCTTTTAGACCGCGTGGCAGGTCGGCTTTCCAGGGAGAAGGCATGGGACCAGGCAGTTTTCAATGAGGAGCTCTTTTTCCCATCGCATCCTGGGTATGATGGTCTTCATGCTGCAAAGAGAACTATGGACTTCTACCTTTTCATGAACAGTAAGGTGCTCTTTAAGACGGTAAGGAAAGATGCAAAACTGAGTCAGTTGAAGCCCGTCATTGTCCATGTCAATTATCACCCTGATAAACTTCCTCGAATGAAAGCAATCATTGAGTTCTACATCAATAGTAAGAAGGATGCACTGCAACCTTTCCCTGATGGTTCTGAATGGTAGGAAGACAAGGGGATCTGGTCCTCATCTAATCTCCAAACTCAACTCGGCTTCCCTTTTCCTAGCTTTTGATATACCGGATAAATGTGGGTTTTGATCCGATGCCTTTCTAAAGCAACGAAATGTTAGTCTGTAACTTTATCCATTTTGTTTCGATGTATTTGTTTTAAAATAGCTGTATGACTTTCATTCTCACTTTATTTAAGTCACAGTTTGTCTGCTCAAAAGACTACACGGACACTCTCAAGAATGTTCTTCTTTTATGCCTGAATCACTCCTTTGTATTTGTAATGTTAATGGCAATTTATTTTGAAACTGTGATTCTGCCTGTCCATATGCAAGGCTTCAAGCATGGGTAGATCATGCCATGCATCAATTTGATTGTACATGTGAATGTGCCTACAAGAGTTCTTTCCGTGCAAGTTAATTCGTTTTGCTTTTCTAATTGGTACTGACCAGATTTTCTGAACTCACGCTTTTACCGGGTGAATCGCACATTTTTGTGTGCTGGTGGGGGTCTTTTTCATTTTCTGTCATGCCCCAAGCCGAACTTATGTCTGGTCTAATGGTCAAGCAGACAATAGTGCCTGAACTATTTGCTTCAATCGGGAATTTCTTTCTACGGCAGTCAGAAGACTCTTTGCATCCCTGAATTCACGGCCACATTGGTATCATACATGACGCAGACCAATATTGCTCGGCACAAAACCAGTATCAGGATTGAGGACCAACTTGAGATAGTAGTAACTTCTTTCTGTTATATATTGTAATGTTGTAACGTGTTGGTAGCTGCACTGTTTAATTTTGTAAAAACAAGGCCATGTTGCTCACCCCCTAAGATTGTCCCCTCCTGTACCTAAAGCAGCACATACCATGTTGCGCACCCCTAAGATGGTCCCCTCCTGTACCTGAAGCAGCACATGCTTTCTGGTTCACAGCGACTTCATCTTTAGGCAACCAATGAGATCAGATAAGTCGTAATTCCATTTAATTCAGCTTCTCCACCCAGCAATCAGAAACGATAGGCAACCAATGAGATCAGATAAGTCATAATTCCATTTAATTCAGCTTCTCCACCCAGCAATCAGAAACGATCGACGCCACCAATTCTAGAGAGAAGTGAAGACAGTGCAGGAGCTACGCATGTCTGGCTAGAAGATGGTCACTTTGTATTTACGCCATGTTTGTTTAAATTAGTAAACTAGAACTTCCGTCCTAGATGACTTGATCTTATCGAATTCTTCTTTAGCGCCATTTCTTAGATTGTGATGAATTGATTGATACCGTACTGTACAGATGTCAGCCATCCACTTGCCAGTTTTGCCGAGTTGGATCTCTATACAACTTTTTTCCAACCATCCGATTGGCTCCATGAGTAGACCAATGAACTCAAAGCTCATCAAGCAAGTCAAAATGTTCTCTTCCATATGGCCACCACCAACCAAAAATCAGGGAGACAATCAGATCTGCAATCGTGATTTGACTAAGAGAAATGGGGGTTCTTGGAAAAGGAAGTTCAGTCCATGCACCCTCGCAAATATCCAGTGATTAACGTCCGCCAAGAGAATTCAACGTAAATTCACGTCCAAGAACATTAACAAAACCTCCAGAGAAAAAAAGAGACCCACCTAAAATGACTTCTCTTTTGTCAGCTTGCAATTCTCCCCTTATCAACAGAAATTCTGCAGTCCCCAGTTTGTGTGGCTTCAATTCTTGCATTCCTCTCAATACCCACCTCCATCTTTGTCCGCTTCTCCTTCTGTGTTTTCGTTTTCAATTCTTCCTTCTCCCTGATGTACTGTCTATGTCTGATCTCATCAGCATTTGCTCTTGATGCCGTACGCTCTGTTTCAAATTCTACAGTTCTCTCTGCAAATGTGTCATAGCTCATAACTCATCGTAGTTCTGGAGAAGAGTTTCCCGCTGTTTTCCTTTTAAATTCCAAACTTCCTCGGCTTCTGTGAGTCACGGGGGAAGCGAAAACCTGTCAGTGAGTTAAATCCGGTTGATGGGCATTTACTGAAATGGAGAAATTCTCCCACAGGGACAATGTTCTTGTAGATTTTAGCAACAGTAGTCCTCAGAGAGAAATACCGGGCCATGGCTTTTTGCAGAAGAAATTGGACCGAAACTCTGACATTGATTTCGACGACGTTTTTGGTGGTCCGCCAAGGAGGTCCTCGATCCATGAGATGAGGTACGGTCTCAGCGAAGCTGCGGATTCGTACGGATTCAGGAGAAGCGGCGAAACCCCTTCGTACAGTAATCCGTGGACTGGCGAGACTGAGAAGCCGGTTTTCGGGGGGAAAACAGGAGGAGGAGGAGACTCGTGAGTGAAGACTTCTTTGATGACATATTTAGGGGCGGCGAATCTGGTAGTTCCACTCCGAGGAAGCATGACCAGGATGTGTTCTCATCGTCACCGGGTTCGCGGGTCATGAGCCCCGCGAGGCCTCTGCCACCGCGAGCTGAGCCCTTGCTGAACTCATTGAACTCATCAGTTCCGTCACAGTTCAGGTCTTAAAACTGTTTCTAGATAAAACTCACTTGGATATGCTTTATTACAATAGCTGCTATGTTTTTAGTATACCGATAAAACCGACGAAAAACTATTCAGTGATCTGCTATAATTTAGAAAGATGGGATCGATTCCGTACTTGTTATGGCCAAATTTTGTTTTAGACAGGCTTTCTGCTATGTGTTTTGTCTGTCGCATTCTTGGACATGGATGGTCCGGTAAAGAAATTAGGGCCAATTGTCCGGTCACTAGGATATGCAGAAATGATTCCAAGGTGCTGATCTTATCTCAAGCTGCTGTCCATTTACAGCAGAAGAAAACTTGTCTCGACACATTCGAGCATATTGAATAGATGGTTTTCGCTTCATCTTTTTGGCAGCACGGGGAATCGAAATGACCCAGATGCTGTGTAAACTCTATAGAAATCCCCTTAGGATGTTAGATAAAACATTTCTGATTAATGCCTTGTTTTAACTTCTGTTGACTTCATCATCTTCCAGTCTCCCTGTGACAATGAGCAAACCAGTCGATTCCCCAGCACTCGGCTCCAGTTCTCTGAAATCTTATAAGTACAAGGATGGCTCTTTAAATGGAACAAGCCAGCCACGCTCTCCCAAGTTTTCTATATTGGGATATTCAAGCCGAATTACACAAGTTCAGGATGCGTCCAAGGTTGTCATTCAATCATCCTATTGTCCGAGCCCTCTGTCCCATGAATTCTCTCTCAGTGGTGACGAGATTCTGAATGCGAGTAAATCCGACAAAGTCCTTGATTCTGATAAGGGCACGAGTCAAGAGATGCCAAGCAGTGCCCACTTTCACTTCTCTATATACAAATGGGCTAGCAAAGGAATACCGCTGGCAATGCCTCTTAGAAGATCGAACAGTTTGAAATCAAAAGAGAAGGTTAAAACAGAAAGCTCGAACAGAAGTGAGCAGATAGACAGTCAGAATTGGACAGTAAAATCGGCATCACCATATATTGTTTCCTCCTCTTTGAAGAGTAAAGTGCCAGACACTGCATCCTCTGCAGTAGAAAACAGCAAATTAAAAAGTGAGACCATGAAGCATTCAAGCTTGCAAGTCGAATTGGAAACACATCACACCACTGTAGAAGCTGGCATTGATATTAGTAGACCAAAAACTTTGGGCAGCTTAATGAACGGTGCAGATGGTCGTAGTGATGCTGTGCCATGCAATACAAGAGGAGAAACAAAATCCCAAGCTCTGCCTCAGACAGGTTCGCGTCAGAATGTGGAGAAAGAGGAAGAACTATCCAAGCCTGAATTGAAACCTCTTCATTCTTTGCTTAGTGATAAAGATGAACAAGGTATTCTACATTCAAAATTAAAGCTTTTATATCTTTCCATGCAATCTCAAATTCAGCATCTCTTTTTCCTGTTGCAGATAGTAATGAGGTCAAGGTAGACAGGAAGAAGGAAGCGAATGTGAAAGTTTGAGGAGTATTGAACAGTCCCTTGGGAAGAATGATGCTGATAAAGGACTAAAGAAACAAGACAGTCTTCATGGTTTGAATAGCAAAGGAGTGACAAAAGTTGCATTGCAGGGATCACCAACAGATCGACGAGATGGCATTGGTAGAGGCAGAGCAAAAGGAAAGGTCAAAGAGTTTATTAAAATCTTCAATCAGGAAGCTCCTGTGAAGCCTAAAGTTGACGTTCGACCTCAAGGTGGGAGCTTTAGATGGAGTGAGACAGGAGGAAAAGCGGACAATCCAGCAGATCATACCAATATTGGAGTGGAACGACAAGTTAAAGCATCCCATGCGAAAACTGCGGACACAATACCTGAAACTTCCACTCATCATGTAATAATGATCCACTCCAAAAATATCTTTTCAGCGCATATTAATATCCTATCTGAAGCAAATCACCAAGGATATTTTGTTTACTTTTCCAGGTAAATCAGTTTCATAAACAGACCAATAGAGAACACTCTGGCAGAAGTACTGCTAGCCTTTTCTTTAGTGATGGTTCATCAGAGAAGAAGAATAGCTCAGCATCAAGTACTGGTTAGTTCTATTTATGATGGTCTAGCTTAATTCACTATAACTAAAAAGAATCTATTACTACCTATTGATTTTGCCCAAGCATTTATGGTGGGAGGGGTTCGAATGTTTAAAAAAATTGAGATGTGCTAAATTTCTAATAGTTTGTCTGAGAACTGTAAGTTATTGAATTGAAGCACAGTGCTTGCTATCACCACATTCCACCGCATGGAATGAATATCTCAATCTCTAATAATGAAACTTTCAGACAGGCTTTCTGCAAAAGTTTAAAAATTTATCCATTTAGAACAACACATTAACCTAATACCTATGAGTATTTTCACTTCTCACATCCTCTTCATCTTACAATCAGTCAACTTGTTTCCCAAGGACTACTTAGAGTTAACAAAAAACAGAAAAGGAATTAATTGAAGCTTTATACTAATATCCTTCTTATTATGCCAGAATCTGCTCCTGAGGAGGCAAGACCCGTGGTTATTGAAATTGATGAGTCCTTCAGCGGGAACTTTGTGGTATTTCATTAACTTATTCAGATAAATAACTCCATCGGTTAACAGATTAATTTAGTCAATCTTTCTTCAATCAGCTGCAAGTCTATTGATCTTAGACTGTTAGTTTCATCTAAATTTTTCTACTGCAGCTAAAAGAATTGCCCCAAGATGAAGATAAGCAAAGACAACCAAGTGAAGAACTTAACAATATCAAAGTAATGCTGGATACACATGCATGCTTTGATATTGGTATGTTGCTTTTGAATCTAAAACTCTGATTTTAGAATTCTATAATGCAGGATATTGATGCTAAAATCCAACAGTGGTCTCGTGGGAAGGAAGGAAATATACGGTCCCTTCTGTCAACTTTGCAGTATGTGAGTATCAATTGCCAGCTTTTCTTGTGCCAAAAGGAAAAGTGTGAGGCTGGTTAAACTCTCCTTGTGCTGATTCTTCTTGGCTTTATGGTCGTAAGTGTATTATTTCTCATGATTTTAGTATATATAAAAACTTCAGGATAATGACTGAAAAGAGATTATTTGAAAAACACAAATTGTTGATGGAATATGACACTCTAGAGTCAGAAATGTAAAAGTTTTTGTTGCTGACTTATGTCCAATTCAGTGGACCTCTAATAGTTGCTCGGCTCTGAATTTAATCCTGATCCTCAATTGCTTTCATGCTCATCGCAATTCAAAGGGTAACATTTTCAAGAGAAAAATGTGGAAGACAGTTACCTTCAAGACTGCTCCGAAACTTTTGCTGCAACTTTAGATCATTCTTCCTCTGTGTTACCAGCTGAAAGACTTGGTTAATTTCCATCGCAGGTTCTTTGGCTGAAGAGTGGGTGGAAGCCAGTTCCCCTTGTTGACATAATTGAAGGGCCTGCAGTGAAGAGAGCATATCAGAAAGCCTTGCTTTGCCTTCATCCAGACAAATTGCAGCAGAAGGGTGCTGCTTCACATCAGAAGTACATAGCGGAGCAAGTCTTCGATATATTGCAGGTGATTTTTCGTTACTCACGTGATGTGTCATCTGTCGGTTTGTAAAATTTTAGATAGTCAGAACACGTTCTTCTAAAAAAAAAAAAAAAAAAAAAAAAGGCGGAGCATGTTGAGATCACTGTTGTGGGCAAAGACCAATCATCCGCACTATCGAATCTATTTTCCAGGCTACATGAGAATCTCTTAGTACCTATCTTGTTGACAAGCCAATTCGTCTCACAACTACCGACTTCTTTCTGAACTTAGAACTTGTTAGTTGATCATCAGCCAATCTGACGAGTGAATACCATTTATAGCTGTTAATGACTGAGAGGGTCAGTGTTAAGATGAGTTACTGTCTGCTTTAACTCCTTTGCCTGGTCTTTGCGCAAACCTTGTGACCTGATCAGTGTAGTCATTGCAATAGACTGAAGAATTTCTCTAGCACTGAGGTCTTTGCCTCGCTTGCGTGTTGTTGGTGCTGTTTGTCTTCCTCCAGCTTTTATGTCGTTGCCATTTCGGTTCTGGGTTCATTGTCTCCTGAAACTTGTTCATGTTGTTGCCGTTTTGGTTATGGGTTCATCACCTCCTGAAACTTGTTTGGCTATAGTACGTAAATCCTAGAAAACGACATTGTGGCATCACCCTGTCCATCACAAGTTTGCGAACTCTTGTCGACTTCTAACGAGGATGAAGTGGAATAACACGAGAGGTGTGCACTGTCTTGTTGCAGGAAGCATGGACTCACTTCAATTCGCTTGGATCTGTATGAGCCATCAACGTTTGCTTACTTCATTCTCAGCAACTGCATGCAAAGGACATGGATCGGATCTATATACGCCATCAAAATTTGCTTCCTTCGTGCCCAGCAATTGCTTGCACAGGATATGGAATTGCTTCCTATGGTAAATAGCACACCAGTTGAGGAGCACACATCGAGTTTAGACCAGTTTGAGAGGCAACGTTCAATGATTTTCAAAGAAGTATCGGTCAATAATACACTCCTTTTCTGTCCTATCTCTGGTACTGCTTCATATAGAGCACCGGGAGAGTTTTTTTGGGGTCGACAGAACCCGGAATCTGAAGAAACCCTCTCTCTATGTTTGGCCCAACTTTCCTTCAATTGTACATCAGAAGAATCATCATGGACAGCACACGTCTTCAAATAACAATCATAGATGGAACCGGACCAAACTAAGAAAATGCAGCGACCTCCCATTTTGTGGGCATAACCCATTACTCTAGATTTGCAGAATAGCACTTCTAGAGGAAAAGGAGTCAACATCACACCAATTTAGGTAGCCTTGTAAGATTTAGTGTCCTGAATTCACCTCCTAAGGGAATCCCTCATATTTTGCCTGATCTTTTATGTTTTGAGCGGATTGAGATCGATGGAGACACAGGTGGAGAAAAGAAAAAACAGACTAAGCACTTGTCTATGTAGATGGAGAAGCGATGGCAAGGGCAAAGTCCAAAGAACAAAGGCCGGCTCATAACAGGATTCAAGAACAATCAAACACTCATTAATCGGGAACTAGAGCCCCAATCCAAGATGGTCAGTTCACCTCTGCACTGGAATAGAAAAAGCTAGAACACCAAAAACAGATGGAGCTTTTAAGGACAGCAGCTTTGCATAGGATTCTGCACATAGATTTTCAGGGTTGAAATTAGAAGAGAACGAATGTACAGTGTATCAGCCTCGACTAATTAGACTTGCTGCAGCACAAGAGAGCTTCAACCTTGTCGATGCATAGGTGTGCAACTATGCAAATTATTAGCTCAGAGAAGGGAATGCGTCAACAGCAAGAAGTGTTTGACCAATGAACTTTAATAGCTACCCTGCCCATAGAATCACCAATGTCAATGGCAACTTAATCGTCTTTCTGCATGTGGTTACCATTGAGAGCAGCATGGTACACTCGCTTCTCAGCCAATCCACTATCTGATAGCGTCAAATTTCCCTGCAGGCGAAGAGGGAGAGCAATTTGAACCAAATAAATGAACATCACAACTGAGGGAAATAATGTAAGTGCCACGGTGGAACAGGATATATAGTGTGAGCAGAAGGGCTGCCAAAACAAATAATGGCTGAAATACTTCTATGAGAAAACAAGTAATACATCTTTGAGGATTGAGGCCTTCTTCCTAAAAAAAAAACCACCTCCCTTCCCATAAAAACACCCTTTCTCTGCCTGCTCAACAAGAAAAGCCAGGCATAGCGGTGAAAAGTGAGTCAAGCAGCTCGTGAATACCTCAGCCTTGGCTCAATGATCACTTGAAATTGACTCGCCTAATTTCTAGTTGAGCTCAAGCCACTCAAGTATCTAGTCTAGTCGAGTTCGAGCTCATCAATGCTCCACTTGAGAAGCTTGTGAGCCTAGTTGAGTCTAATCAAGCTTTCATTATTTCTTATATTCTGAAAAACAAAAAAAGAAGACATATAATTTAAAAATACAAATTTAACCCTCACACACATAAATGCAGGAAGATTATATTTAATATGAGTTGAGCTCAGGTATTTGGATTTTCTATTCGAGCCAAGCTTGAGCCTAGATTGTAAAACTTGATTGAGCGCAAGTTGAGTTTCAAGCCCCCAATATGCAAGTTGAGTCAAGCTCCAGCTCGGCACTGTATCGACTGACACGCTTTGATTACACCTCGTGCCAGGCACGGAGATTACAAGGAAGGGAACACAAAGGGTCCATTTCTTTGTCAAACAGATGCAAAGCATCAGCATGTTGTGGACTCTCCACAGGTGGAGAACTAAACAAATTCATGAAAGAGGATGTTCCATTAACCGCCGGCTCCACCCAACTGTTGCCTCTGAACAGTCAACGGAAAGACAAAAACAAAAGAGAGGCCTTCAATATAAGTGGCAAGTGGGAGCATGGACAATAGTGCCAAGCGTCATCATCATCATTGTGAGAAATACTGACACTGTTCAGAGCTTCCATTTCTACTTTGAATACCATCGTCCAGAAAAACATAATCCAATATTAGCTCGACTTGTATCTCCCAGCTACCAATTTGGCACAATATATAAGCCCTGAGTTTAACTTTCTGATCAATTAAAAAATCTAATAAAACAGATAGATCTTGTAGGGGGAGGGTTAGATAGTCTGAATGCGAAGAGTTATTAGTGTCCACTTTAGCAAATTTGAAAACAAAAGCTAACTAGCATTTCTTTCCCGGTACTTTAGCAAGCAAATTAGTAGACAAGGACTCTTTACGCGTAAATTAACACTTCAACAATCTCCATGGCCAACATTCAAGGACATAATTGTTAAGCTTCCAGGCAAGAAATTCAAAAGCAACTTATTAACTAGTGAATTTAAAACTGTTAAACAATATTAAAAAATAGGACCATACCATTACAGCCATTAACCTTCTGATATTATCTGCATAAAGTTTCGGATCATCCTTTTCTTGCTTTGAAGGGTAGTAAAGAGGTAGATATGTTACCTCCAGGTGATTAACGAATTGACACAGGAGAAAAATAAGATGGCGCACCTGCAAATGATATTCTTCGTTATATACTTCTCAACCGTTAAGGACTTAGTGCACTGGAAAAAGTAACAACTCAGCAGAGTGATGACAGCCATGAAAGCATGAATGCCAAAAAATAGCACTGTGATTCCAATAATTGTCATTTCTAGAGAAACAAAAAACTGTTTCCTGAGTTGCTCTAAGCAAACTGGAGGACCAATACTTATTTAAAACACAAATAATCATAGGGGCAAGGAGGAAATCTTCAAGCATATGCTCCAATACAGATTTAGAGATCAACAGAGAAATTGTTATAAAAAAATCCACTTTATATTTACCTCAGGAAAAGGTTTCATTTCTCTTCTAATAAGAAGTGACGGTGTTTGCAAGATATATATCTGGTAACATTTCAAATTTACTGAGCCAAAGATAAAAATTGCATCAGATGCACACTGACCCCAGATATTGAGTCCCACGCTGGACTAAACCTCTCATAAGGGTATCTTAAAATCACTGGGAGCACTGGGGCGTTTGACAAAAATGCACCTGTCTTAAATGGAAGAAGAAAGTCCCCATTTGTGGTTGTGCCTTCTGCAGGACATTGGGAGATGGGTTAAGCAGACGAACCAGTGTAGAAGAAACGGGAGATCGCAAGATATGAATCATCTAGGTTGTGCAGTCATTTTTAATTTAATACCAGTAAACTTCTACTTTGCAAAACCAAATATACATAGTGATGAATCATACACCTGGTGATCAGCAAGTTGCCAGGTCCCCGTCGCCTCTTATTTAAGAAATTTCAAACTTTAACATCAGAACAAAAATCAAAGTTACCAAGCTAGTGAAATCAGATAGACCTATTGACCAACCATTTCAATGTGCTGAAGATAAAGCATGGTCCAGTAGACTCTTCCAGTGTAAGTGATATCACAGAATCTCAGTAGAACAAAAATAGAGAGAGTCCTCCAACAGGTGAACTGAAGTATGTAAATAGGTTCAAACATCTCTTCCATTGACATATGATGGTGGAAGACTACATACGAGAGAAAAACAAATCAAACTTGACAAAGAACAAGATTCTGGCATCACAGATTTACAAACCTGGAAAAAGCATCACTATTGGAGCATCTTTATTCAGATGAGCTTCTTGAACTCTTTTAGCCACAATACCTGTACAAAATGGACCTGATTAATGAAGAAAACAGTTCGAGGACCAATATCTCAAAAAAAGAAACAAGGTGCCCATGTTTAAAACTCTAGAAAATCCTATCTCAGGGTGAAAATACAGGAAAATTCCTCAAAATAAAATATTTTCGTTTTTTTCTAAAAGATCATGGAAGACAAAATACAACCACATGTAAAACAGCTTCTAATAAGGGGAACTTGTATCCAAAAGGACACGGCAGAACTTAATGTACAATTTAAATGGTTCAGCTGTAGAGATGTTCCCAGGTGACCCTTCTCCTAGTAGTGCAGTTCCTATTCTTTCACAAAAGTTGCTTTCATTCTAGAGGATGCGGGAAGAGAGAGGATTTTTGAACTAGAAGAATGCTCATACAGGAAAGTAAGAATAGCTAAACAGCTGAAGCTAATTATTTGAAATATTTTGTATAAATACAAAATCCACCTGATGCGCTCCTACATGAGAATATTAACTCTTTGAATATTTATTCAGTAGTAAGACAGGCTCAGGACTTCTCGGAATAAATGAATTGGTCCATGGTTAATACCACCACCCCCACCTAATGAGTTATTAGGATTTGCTCAATAGAGTGTTACAATTCAAAGGTTCCATGTCCTCATCGCTTCTCAACTAATTAGGTCTGAACTACAATGAAGCCCCTCATGAAAGTTTGGAATTGAATGGTATAGAAGCTTTGGGACGAAGCTGGGTGGAAGGAGAGGGTTTTCCATTCAGGTAAGGGGGTAAGCAAATGAAGAACTGTTCAGATGTACAGCTAGGTCCAAGTTGCAAAAGAAGAATGTATTATGGGCAAGCTGACACTTATGTTCAAAACACATCCATCTGAAATAGGGAGACCAACGAGCCTCATTTATTATCATCCAAGTTCTCCCTATGGCTCATATCCTTTTCCATATTAAATCACAAAATCCAACTTAGTGGATAAGCCATAGCAATTGCTCTCTTAGACTCTTACACCATACGACTAGGGATGAATGTTGAAGGTCAGAGCTCTGCCAGTTCGGCTACCAAGAAAGGTACTATTTTTCAGGCAAGTCCTTTACCTTGAATTATTCATTGGTTGGGTCAGGAATAGCTTGCAGCCTACATTTTTTTCAATGATCAACATGGATAACTACTACAGAATAAAATATTTTAAATCTTGTCTTTATAAATAGCAATAATGATAGCATTATAGTAGGAGAAATCAAAACACAGAAATATTAATAGCTTTTTTGCAGGCAGGACTTGTCCTACGACCAACTGTTATTATCAAACAAATAGCAGAATCAAATAAACTCCTCCATTTTATATATCAAATCAGAATCAAACAGACTCCTCCATTTCATATGTCAAATTTCTTGGCAATTTAAATTATTCTCTCTTCTTATCTGCATTTCTTTGCAGGAAAGGTGTCAACCTCCATCACAACGACCAGCAGCAAAAGTTATATGGTGTTTATTCAATTAAACATTTCTTGCGAAGAACAAAATTTTAAATTATGACAAACATAATCATAAATAGTATAGGCACCTGCAACACCCCTGAAGTCTAATGCTCTTGACTCCCTCTGGACATAGATACAACCAAGGCACTTGCTGCCAAAAGACGTTGCAAGAAGTTGGTATCATCGCGTCAAAATGTAAAGTGATAGATGTTATAAATCAAAGGTGAAATGGCCAACTCACACATGTTCTAAGAATAAAACTATGATACTTCTAGGGTGCGTTTGGTACAACTTTCCTGAGAGGCTTTCGACCTCCAAAGCTCCTTGGGAGAATGCTGGGTGATTGGCAAGTTTTCCTAAGAGGCTTTTGGCCGAATGCTAGCCATGGGAAAGTTAAAGCCCAATGCTAGTCCCTACTAACATTAGGCTTTTAGCATTTGGCCAAATTCCGAAACATATTTTTTCTTTCAAAACTACTCTCATCAATTCTTTAAATTTCCGATTTTGTATCTAGTTATATTTTAATAAAAATATATATAAAAAATACTCAAAGCCCATTTCAAAATTTTTTTTTTTTTTTTGCCAAACACTACTTGAACTCAAAGTCTATTTGCAAAGAGCTTTTACCAAACACAATTTGCATTTCCCCAAATAGCTTTGGCTTTTAGTATTTGCATTACGCTCAAAGCCCATTTGCAAAAGTGAACCAAAGGCACACTTAGTTGGCAAACATATGTACCTTGTTCACAATTCACGAGATATTAAGCACCCTTCTTTATTGCTTATTTAGTACTACCTATATGATGTTTCAAAACATTTTCTTGCCAAAGGAAAATGTTAATGGAATCAAGAAAGGTGGATCTAATGAGAGCGGTAATTCATTAGTAACCTGAAGTGCACCAACCTGACAAGGCCAACAATGGGAAGTTTAGCCACTGATCTCTTCAGCAATTTCACAAAAGTTGACATTAGTATCATTAAAGATATCACAGCAGCAAAATTTAACGTTATTCATTGACAGACCTTGGCAACAAATCTTGGAAAAGAGGAGGACATGTGATATAATATGTCTATGTAAGATAAGTGGTTAGATATAATTGCTCCCGGCCTCTCGTTCTCCTCAAGCTGCTCTACGCCAAAATTCTGACCCATTGGAAGAGAAGGTACCCGAAGAGGTCAAAGCAATAAATGTCAGTAAAAGAAGACTCCGCGAAGTTTATTGCCTAAGGATGCAATGGATGTATGAAATGCGCAAATATTTCAAAAATGCACCACGATTTGCTTGGTTGCTCTCCTGTTAATTGGACTATCAGAACTAGAAAACAATATTAGCTAAAATACCGTAAAATCAACACTCACCAAATTCAAACACTTAATAGACTTCCATTCATTTCAAAGGGGGCGAGCATCTCAAAATGGTATAACAAATGTGACATTTTGAGCCTACAAACGGTACATTATGAATCTCTTCAAGTACAGCAAAACAAAATAGACTGAAATTGCTAAAATTAAACTAGGGGTAGTCAGAATCGCTTCCTAAATCCATCAGGGCAAGATTCTTTAAACATCAAACCATAGCATTACATTCCACACAGATTAAAATTCACAAAAAAGCTTCAAAAAACGAGCAAATAGCGAAACATTTCGTCCCCATACCTCATCATCACCGGACTTGAGAATTCTCGGCCCGCAACGCCTCTCACGAATCCAGTAAAACCCGAGCACGAAGAACATGACTCGGGACAAGAACCTCCCGGAGTGCACGATCACCGCCCTCCGCCACCCTCCGACATGCGCGTAGTCCTCCTGGTCGTCCTCCCGATGCGGCTCTACCCCGAGAGTGCAGACCCTGCAGATGGAATAGTAGAACAGCGCCATGTTCACGGCGACCACGACGCGCAAGGGGACGATCGTCACCAGCGCGAGGCCTAGGAGAACCTTCTCCGCGAGAGGCGGGTCGCCACACCCCATGGGGCCGTACACGTCGCGGCGGACGAACGGGGCGAACTTCTCCTCCAGCTCTTCCCGAGGCAGCTTCGTATCGATCATCGCCGGGTGCTTGAGCTCGGGCTTCATTGATGGATGCTGGAAGCTCCCGCGGAAGCAGTTAGGTTTGAAGAGCTGAGAGTAACCAAGAGTCTGCGGAGTTTCGCGAGTGGAAGTGTTTGATGAAATTCTCAGCGTTTCGCCGTTCGCGCATTTTGTCGATACGATCCATGCGAAGTGCCTGCGATCTCCCGAGCTGGAAGGGAGCAGGGACGTGGCTTGCGCGCGGAAATGATACGTGACGCTTATGACGCAGCGACTGTCCGACAGGGGGAAAAAATTACGTAAGAGGGCAGTTCTCGTATGTTTCTGAAACATGTGAGCTCCAATCTCGGTCGTTAATTGATGTAGGTCCCACGTAGAGCCTGGGCGATTCAACGCTGAAGTCAAAAGGGTGTGTGCGCGTGATGCGTACGTAAGAACTTTCCGAAAATAATTCATCGCCGCACAGCGATCGCCCGCAGCAACTGTACGTGGTTGATGACTGACTGATGTTTAGGGTGTTAAGACTTTGCAGTCACTTTGAGGCTCCATATCATGCGAATATTTTTCAAGAGGACGTAATTTAGCTACTTTTTAATATTCAAAGTGAGGATTTTTAGAAAATAAAGGATGCAAAATAATTGCGAAATCTCACTATTGCCACTCTCGAACATGAAATCTTATTGTAAAGGATCTGACATCCCGAGTTACGAGCTCCATTTCTTGCTGTGTATCCTCGGTCAAACTTCCTCGCATCCTCTACACTTCGCCTTCCAATCTTCGCACACGACGGCGAGCGATGCATGAGACGACCCGCCGGCGCTCAAGCTCTCGACGGAGCTATCTCTAATCTCTCGAGCCCGACGCCTCATTCTCTTCCCTTCCTCACCGCTCACCACGGTCTTGACCACCCTCTCGATCTCCTCCCTCCCCACCACCTTCCTCCCCTCCTCGACCGTCGGTCTGATGGCCACCCCGATGTCTTCTGCCAGCATCGCTGCATTCGTCCTCTGCTCTGCGTAGAGCGGCCAAGCTATCATCGGCACGCCTTTGGCCAAGCTCTCGACGGATGAGTTCCAGCCGCAGTGCGATAGGAATGCTCCGATGGAGGGGTGGCTCAGTATGGCCACCTGGGCAGCCCAAGAGGACACCACCATGCCTACCTCTCGAGTCTTCTCTTGGAAACCTTGCGGTAGATACTTGGTCGGATCGTCTTCCTCGTCCCTCCCCACATTGAAAAATGTAGCTGAGACGAAAATGCTAGCGTATCAGTCATGTTGGAAATGGTGATCCATTTTCTAGAATTTCCTAGAGTTGCTAAACTAGAATCTAGAATTCCCTAGATGAAGTTTTGGATGGTTAAAAAATTGTGACTGAAAATTTCCAGCATGTAAGAGAAGTCCAGAAAAATCCAGCATTGAAAAAAAAGTCTAGAATGTACTTAGTTGGTGGAAATGCCTATAAAAAGGCCATAACCCATTGATGTAATAGAGTGAGAGGGAGCATGAGAATATACTCCATATGATGAAGCTCCTCCACTAACACTTCCTTCAACTATAGTAAAATTATTTTATCCAACTAATGAAACTATTTCCCATATCATGTTCTTTGTCCTTCAATTATCCTAGTTTATTCCTTGTCCATCCACTACAAATTATATCATACACTTGCACACAACATCACTAATAAAAAACTATCATCAATACCAAAACCATACTTCCGCACGCACACATCCAAAAAATTTTCTAACATAGTATCAAAGCTAGGTATATCGGATGGTTATGGGCGTTTGTCCTCACCATCCTCAACTAAAAAGGCCAGAGCTCGAGTGAGAGCTAAGAGAGCCGGAGCTGGAGCCAGAGCCAGAACCAAAGCCGGAGCTAAAGCCAGAGCCAGAGCTCGAGCTAACAACTACAACTAAGAGCATTTTGATGCCCCGAGACATATGGGACATCGTTGAAGAAAAGTCATGCATGTTCAAAGGCAAGTGCAAGTGGTCCGACAAGAGAATGCAAGGGATCGTGGAACGAAAACAACACAAAAGGCATGGGACAAATTAGAAGAGAGATTTCAAGGTATGTCGGCAACTTTATGATACAATATCCGAAGTATCTTGAAAATGGATCAAGGGGGAGTGTTGGAAATGGTGATCCATTTTCTAGAATTTCCTAGAGTTGCTAAACTAGAATCTAGAATTCCCTAGATGAAGTTTTGGATGGTTAAAAAATTGCGGCTGAAAATTTCCAGCATGTAAGAGAAGTCCAGAAAAATCCAGCATTGAAAAAAAAGTCTAGAATGTACTTAGTTGGTGGAAATGCCTATAAAAAGGCCATAACCCATTGATATAATAGAGTGAGAGGAGCATGAGAATATACTCCATATGATGAAGCTCCTCCACTAACACTTCCTTCAACTATAGTAAAATTATTTTATCCAACTAATGAAACTATTTCCCATATCATGTTCTTTGTCCTTCAATTATCCTAGTTTATTCCTTGTCCATCCACTACAAATTATATCATACACTTGCACACAACATCACTAATCAAAAACTATCATCAATACCAAAACCATGCTTCCGCACGCACACATCCAAAAAATTTTCTAACATAGTATCAAAGCTAGGCATATCGGATGGTTATGGGCGTTTGTCCTCACCATCCTCAACTAAAAAGGCTAGAGCTCGAGCGAGAGCTAAGAGAGCCGGAGCTGGAGCCAGAGCCAGAACCAAAGCCGGAGCTAAAGCCAGAGCCTACAAGAGCCAAAGCCAGAGCTCGAGCTAACAACTACAACTAAGAGCATTTTGATGCCCCGAGACATATGGGACATCGTTGAAGAAAAATCATGCATGTTCAAAGGCAGGTGCAAGTGGTTCGACAAGAGAATGTAAGGGATCGTGGAATGAAGACAACACAAAAGGCATGGGACAAATTAGAAGAGAGATTTCAAGGTATGTCGGCAACTTTATGATACAATGTCCGAAGTATCTTGAAAATGGATCAAGGGAGTGTTGGAAATGGTGATCCATTTTCTAGAATTTCCTAGAGTTGCTAAACTAGAATCTAGAATTCCCTAGATGAAGTTTTGGATGGTTAAAAAATTGCGGCTGAAAATTTCCAGCATGTAAGAGAAGTCCAGAAAAATCCAGCATTGAAAAAAAGTCTAGAATGTACTTAGTTGGTGGAAATGCCTATAAAAGGGCCATAACCCATTGATATAATAGAGTGAGAGGAGCATGAGAATATACTCCATATCATGAAGCTCCTCCACTAACACATCCTTCAACTATAGTAAAATTATTTTATCCAACTAATGAAACTATTTCCCATATCATGTTCTTTGTCCTTCAATTATCTTAGTTTATTCCTTGTCCATCCACTACAAATTATATCATACACTTGCACACAATATCACTAATAAAAAACTATCATCAATACCAAAACCATGCTTCCGCATGCACACATCCAAAAATTTTTCTAACAAGTCCGTTGGATAATACCAGAAACATATGGAGAGAGTTCGAAAATTCTACTGTAAAGTCTCTATTCCTATAACTTTCCAGGGTTCTTTTATGGTGAAATCAAGATGGACATGTATCGTAGGTAGTCATTAACAAAATCGCTTCTGTTTTCATTTTATCGCATCAATATTTTCTGTCGAGTTAACCAAAACAAGAGCATACGCACGCTCTCACCAAGGAGTTTCGTGGTCCTACCCGAGGCGGAGGCATCCGTGGGCTTCCGGACGATCCACAAGAACCTCTGCTGGCTCAGCTCCAGACCCCAGGCCATCTCCACCTGCTGCTCCATCGTCAGCGTCCCGCCGCTCCCGAGCGATACCAACACGACCGACTCTTCCGGTTGCCTGTCCAGCCACGCGAAGCACTCGACGTCTCTCGAGCGCAGCCCCTCCGCATCGCCGTCCTCATGCACGAGAGGCCCGATCGCGTGGATCTGTGGGGCCGGCACCTGCCTATAAAAGGAGTCCTCCCTCAGCACCCGGAGCGGACACGACTCGAGGCCCTCCCACGTGTTCAGGAAGATCCCGGCCGCCATCGGAAACCGGCTGACATGGTACAGGAACCACCGGTACCCCTCGTTTTTTCGGTCCTTCGCCTGGTCCATTAGGTCCTCCGGTCGGATCGGCGGGCACCCAGGGACCCGGATTGGCCCCGGCAGGTCCACCAGTTCACCCGTCACCTCTCGGTCGAGCGTCGGCAGGTACAACGAGAAGGCGAGCATCTTGGCCGACATCGTGCAGAACGAGTAGGCGGGGATGCCTAGCTCGCCGGCCACGTCCAAGGCTTGAGTGCAGAAAAGGTCCACGACTAGCGCCCTCGGGTAGCTCAACTCGACGAGCGTGGCTTTGAGGCTCTTGAGGCTCGCCTCGACGATGAGGCATATGCGGGTGAGGAGGCGGGAGTCTTCCGGGATGACGGAGGCGGGGTCGACGGCCGGGAGGCTGAGCACGTGCAGGTCATGCGGGAGGCCCGGCGCATTTAGTAGCTGGTCTTGAGCTGGGGTCGGGTCGACGGTGGTGACGACGAGGAAGGTGACGCGGAAGCCGTGGCCGACCACAAGGCGTTTCGAGAACTCGAGGAGGGGGACGACATGCCCGAGGCCCGAGCTCGCTAGGACCGCCACGTGGGGCTTGTTGCCTCGATCGGCGACGGCCGACGCATTGTCCGGCATGGCGTGGGGGTTTGGGGGTGAACCGGGGAAGCGGGAGAACGGAAGGCGCTTGTCGTGGTGTTAGTTTTTGCGAGCGTGCATGTCTTTTTTATAGATTGGTGTGATTCTGAATTTCGTTACGTTATACAGAAAAGGTTGCGGCGCACAGTTCTCAGGTATTGGGTGGTCCGGGACCGCCACGTCAGCGTGGTCCCGGACCACTCACGCGGCGCCACGTGTGCGGGGAGGGGACAAAACCAGAACCGGACCCACCTCTCTGACGCTCTGCCCACCTCTCTGACGCTCTCTCTCCCTCCTCTTTCTCTCTTTTGTCCCCTCCTCGCACACGTGGCGCCGCGTGAGTGGTCCGGGGCCACGCTGACGTGGCGGTCCCGGACCACCTAATATTTTCTCACATTCTTGCATAGTCGAGAGCGACCAAAAATGACGACCGAACGCACATTAAAACAAATTGGTGGCCGCTCTAAAATAAAAACGACCTTACAAGAAAATACAAGAAAGCGCACTTATCCTGTCTGTTGCCATCGGCTTTCGTTGACATACATACATACATCCATACGAGAAAGAACGACTTCAACAGTCCACTTAATTCCTATAAAATCTATGGCGTCCCGTTTTCCTAGTCTAATTATTTTGGTAAAGCTTACGCGAAATATGGAAATATTATCTAAACAATCCTAAATTTATTTAATAATACCAATTCTATCTTAAATTTTTAATTTTCTTAACTTAGTTTTAATTTTTGCGCGAAATTTCAATATAATCTTTTAAGTCATTTTTCACCAAAAATCACTGATGTGGCGATCCAATCATTGCCAGCTATTCTACATGTCACACTACCTCATCAAAAGTTTTCGATGAAAATTGGCCATAATGACTACTTCGATATTTATCGTAAAGGTTTATGATTAAATTAGTAAAATTAAAAAATTTAAAGCTAAATTGACATCCGTATACTAAATTTAGAACTGATCAAACAATTTTCCCCACCAAAAGCTCATGTAACCTCCCGACACTTCAACAACTTCAGCTTTTGGATCAGACTTCGTGACAACATAACCCTTCTTCTAGAACTCCCCCGTACTCTTTTTTGGATCCTTTTAACTGGGCCCGAATAATCTGACGGTCCAGGCAAACCATTAGCCAAATCGGGCATCGGCATTTTTTTATTTTTTATTTTTTTGCGTGCTCTAATTCTCAAAGTCGTCTGCAAGTGGGAGAGAACCAAATTCCCCCTTCTTTCTTAGAGTCCACTGATTTTATCTGATATTATTCTCGTTTCGAGGGTTCGATTCAGTATCCGACATTGAATGGTGTTTAAAGGGGCGAAGTGTCCCGACCACAAGATCCAATATGATATACGGATAAAATTATGCTAAAATCCAAAATTAAAGAGGCATGCATTCAAATCATATCATCTTTTGAAGTTGAGATAACTCAATAAAGAAGAACAACAATTAAAAAGAATAAGTTGCACAGACGCTAGGCAGATCATTAGGTGGTTTCGAGCGAACTTTTGTCTATCTACGCCCTTCCTAAAAGAGGGGAAGGAAATGTGATTTCTAAAGTTTTATTTATTTTGCGAAAAATGAATAACTTATAAAAAAAATTCAAAAAATGATTGCCTGTATTACTTGAAATAATTAATTGATGAAAAATGTCGCCATTGTCAGCAATAATTTATGTTTAAATAATACATGGACAACAAAAAAAATTTCATTCATTCATTTTTGTAAACGATATAAAATTCATTTTTAAGAAAATATTTTTTAAATCACTCACTTTTTTGTAAAATAAACGGAGACTAAAGAAATAACGTTGCAAATTGGAGCAAGCATGGTTTCGATATGTGGCTGAGAATTTGTGTCGATTTTTCACAGCAAGGGCGCACTTATGAATGATCCTTCAGTGCGTGCGGCCCGGGATTCGTATACTTGGGATGCTTGACATGGCATTTGCGGGAGAAGGAGGGGAGCGAATATTGCATACCCTGTAGATTCATCAATATAAAAAAGTCGATGGGTTGAAGTTGAGCGCGGTTCGGGAAAGTATGATTTGAACTTTAAAGGCGTTTAGGCCAAAAAAGAAAAAAGTTCAAAGGGCTAAACCAAGCTAAATTGATTTTTTTTTTTCTGGGGAAGAGAGCGAGATCCTATTGCATTGCATCTAGGGACATTTTGGAATTGAGGCTTCGGCGGCAGCGGCGGCGGCGACGGCAGCCTGGTGGTATGGGGCTCCTATTTTTCAAATGGAGTGGCATGAGTTTGAACTCAACCTGCGACGACAGTGCGGGTATCTTCAGTGGTGGAGGGGTTCTGAACCTGTGACGCCCTTGGTGGGTGGGGGACTGAGGCAATGGGGCTCGCGTGCCTTGGACGCAGTGTGCGAGTGGTGCCGAGAGACAACTTTTCTGCAATCTGAAATCTAGATATTCCATTCGAACACTAGACTTAAACAAATTCTTAAAAGACTTCATCTCGATTCTTCTCCAGAGTGTATTACCTCCTCTTAGGAAAGATAGAGATACAAGGGAATTAGGGTGCGAAGCATGTGGGCACCCATGTGTTAAAATAGGGAACACATCTGTGAATCCAATCGTTCCTATATGTCAAACAGACAGGCTGCGAAGGCCCTCGTAGGAGCGCAAACTTTTTCTTTTGGTGAGGTTACCTTTTAACCAAACACCAAGGATCCAAGGGAAGCCCCTAGTTAATAAGGTTGGATGCAAGTCTGCACATTCCATAACGTTGGATGCAAAAAGCCTTGCTTTCTCATGTTGAGGAAATTTCCTTAATTGATTTTGAAGATTAACAAAACTTTGTTTACTTCACAATTGCTTCTGATGATGAGTTTTTCTAGATAATATTATTGGAACAAATTGATAAGCTCGTATTCATCATATTTAGAGTCTTACTAGAGATCTATTTCTCTACAATCTTGAACTTGATAATCAGGAACAACGTATGATTGTACAAGGATTATCGTCAGACATTCTAAGAAGATCTCAAATCTTCGTGCGATGGCTAGGAAAATAGATTTCTAGCTATATTTATTAATTGTTTAGGAGGGATGAACATCATAATAATCTTTCCTGATTGGAGATTCGTAATACATGTGACAATCATTTTGAGACGAGATGAACTTTCGATTTGAAGAATTCAACTTATGGAAATCCAATATGTTGTATGGGTAACATAATAAAGGGAGACTTAGGGTGCGTTTGGTAACATTTCTATTTAAAAATTGTTCCAGAACAGAAAATAGAAAAAGTGTTTCTGTTCCTGGGAACAATTTTTGAACAAAAACACGTTTGGTAAACTTGTTCCGACAATAAAAATGAACAAAACACGTTTGGTAAATTTGTATTCTTTTTTGTTTCTTTTAATTTTTTAATATTTTTATTTTCTCTTTCTTTTTTTTTTTTTTTTTTCTTCTTTTGGCCGGTCGCCGGCCTCGGCCATGGCCGACGACCGGCCGACGGCCGGCGGCGGCGGCCTCGCCACGCGAGGGCTCGCGGCCTCGGCGAGGCTCGGCCTCGCCTTGGGGGCGAGCTCGGGCTCGCCCAGATTCGGCGAGCTTGAGCTCGCTCAACCATCGGCGAGGCTTGACCTCGCCGGGTGACGCCGGCTTGGCGGTGGCTCGGCGAGGTCGAGCCTCGCCGGTGGCTGGCGGCTCGGGCTCTCCGGATCCGGGTGAGCCCGAGCCGCCGCCGGCCGCCCACACCTTGGCCGGGCGAGCTCGGGCTCGCCGGATGGGCGAGCCCGAGCTCGCCCGGCCCCAAGGCGTGAGGCCGAGCCTCGCTAGGGGCCGGCGGCTCGGCCTCGCCGGGGGCCGGCGACGCTCGGCGAGGTCGCCGGCCATGGCCGAGGCCGGTGACCGGCCAAAGAAAAAGAAAAAGAAAAAAAAAAAAAAGAAGAAAAAAAGAGAGAGAGAGAAAATATGTTCTTAATTTTTGTTTCAAAAACAAGAAACAAGTTTTTATTGTTTCTTGTTTTTGTTCCAAAAGTGTTCCTAGGAACAAAAAAATAGATTTGTAACAAAAATGCAAACAAACGTTTTTTTTTTTGTTCCTTGGAACAAAAAAACAGAAATTTTGTTTATAAACAAAAAAAAAAAAAAAAAAAACATTAACAAACACTCCCTTATTCTTTGCATTCTTAAAGCAATCAGATCTTCCATATCATTCAAGTCCAACTAGTTGGTTGGATGAATAATCCTCAGAGTTTCTATCAAACGATCTACTTGGATAAGAGCTGCATTAATTATGCTCTCTCTCTCTCTCTCTCTCTCTCTCTCTCTCTCTAGGGTAAGAGCTGCATTAATTATGCCGTCCAAAGCTTCGGTTGTTATGGTCTTCTTTTGTACTCGTAGAATGATCCCCCCTCTCTATAGGTAAGAGCTGCATTAATCTATGCTCTCTCTCTCTCTCTCTCTCTCTCTCTAGGTAAGAGTTGCATTAATTATGCCGTCCAAAGCTTCAGTTGTCATGGTCTTCTTTTGTACTCGTAGAATGATCCCCCCCCCTCTCTCTCTATAGGTAAGAGCTGCATTAATTATGCCGTCGAGCTGCATTAATTATGCCGTCCAAAGCTTCAGTTCTTTTGTCTTCTTTTTCTTCTTTTGGCCGGTCGCCGGCCTCGGCCATGGCCGACGAGGGCCGGTGGCCTTGCCCAGCCATGGCGAGGCTTGCTGGCCCTCGGCGAGGCTCGGCCTCGCCTTGGCTAGGCGAGCTCGGGCTTGCCCGGATTCGGCGAGCTCAGCTCGCCCAACCATCGACAAGGCTCGACCTCACCCAAGCCACCACCGGCGACGCCGGCTTGGCGGTGGCCCGGCGAGGTCGAGCCTCGCCGGTGGCTGGGCGAGCTCGGTCTCACCGGATTTGGGCGAGCCCGAGCTCGCCCGGCCAGCCTCACCCCACGCCTTGGTGGGCGAGCTCGCCCGGGCGGCGAGCCGAGCCTCGCCGGGGCCGGGGCGACGCTCGGCGAGGTCGCCGCCCTCTTTGGCCGATCGCCGACCGAGGCAAAAAGAAAAAGAAAAAGAAAAAAAAAAAGAAGAAAAAAAGAGGAGAGAGAAAATCTGTTCTTAATTTTTGTTCCGAAACAAGAAACAAGTTTTCCTTGTTTCTTGTTTCTATTCCAAAAGTGTTTCCGGGAACAAAAAAATAGATTTGTAACAAAAATGCAAACAAACGCGTTTTTTTTTTTTTTTTTTTTTTTTGTTCCTTGGAACAAAAAATCAGAAATTTTGTTTATAAACAAAAAAAAGAAACATTAACAAACACTCCCTTATTCTTTGCATTCTTAAAGCAATCAGATCTTCCATATCATTCAGGTCCAACTAGTTGGTTGGATGAATAATCCTCAGAGTTTCTATCAAACGATCTACTTCGATAAGAGCTGCATTAATTATGCTCTCTCGTAGAATGATCCCCCCCTCTCTATAGGTAAGAGCTGCATTAATTATGCTCTCTCTCTCTCTCTCTCTCTCTCTCTCTCTCTCTCTCTAGGTAAGAGCTGCATTAATCATGCCATCCAAAGCTTTAATTGTCATGGTCTTCTTTTTACTCGTAGAATGATCCCCCCCTCTCTCTCTATAGGTAAGAGCTGCATTAATTATGCCGTCCAAATTATGCCGCTTCAGTTGTCATTGTCTTCTTTTGTACTGGTAGAATGATTTTCATTTTTCTATCTCCCCCCCGGCCGCCTTTCTTCATGCATGTTTTTTTCAAAAATGCAACGAAGGCCCTAAAACTTATCATAAACATAAAAATGAATCTTAAAATTTTTAAAAAATATAATCAAGTCATAAAACTTATCACAAAAGTACAATCAAATCTTAACATTTTTAAAAAGTGCAATCGAATCTTAAAACTTTCAAAAAGTACAACAAAATCCTAAAACTTGTTACAAAAGTACAATCGAGTCCTAAAACTTTCAAATATGTATTCAACGAAATGACAATTTAATAAGTTTTAGGACTTAATTGCACTTTTCAAAATTTTAAGACTCAATTGTACTTCCATGAAAAATTCTATTATTTAATTGCACTTTTTGAAAATTTCAAGATTTAATAGCACTTGCATAACACATTTTGGGACTTTTAACACGCTCATTTCTTTTCTTTTTGTGTGTTTGCTAATATGCCAATAAATATTGGCACCACGGTACATCAAAGTTCTAGACCAAATCACTTTATTAAAGAAATTATGCAAAATAAAATACTCAATTGTAGAAAACAAAAATGGAAGGATTTAACTGCCCAAGCTTAATACAAAAAAGTATCCCTAAAATTAAAGATTAAAAAAAGAAATTTCCGCCGACAAAGTACAATTCCTATAATTTCATTGATG
This sequence comes from Eucalyptus marginata, assembly GCA_014182565.1. Taxonomy (NCBI): domain Eukaryota; kingdom Viridiplantae; phylum Streptophyta; class Magnoliopsida; order Myrtales; family Myrtaceae; genus Eucalyptus; species Eucalyptus marginata. Next base: position 82,323 of record CM024590.1, read on the forward strand.
TTCCAGGAATATGTGTTAATATCTTCCATCTTCATTAAGTTATTAAAATTATAATTATTGAAAATATATACCTCCAAAATGGTGGCATCAGCGCTAACACAATAAAGGGTTGTGTTTTCCTCCTTCCATTCATGAGTAGAGAAAACGTTTTACAATATTCAAATTATATGTGACTATCTCCGTACATGTTTCTAATCCACCAATGAAAGGGCTAGTTGTATCTAGCTTCCCCTAATTAGAGTTAGAGGCAAATATGGCCTTATCACTAAATCCCCTAACCTATTTAAAATCCATACATATGATATGAGGACCAAATCATCAATCGCCACCACTTAATTCTCCACGGCAAAATGTCTTACTTCATTTATAATATTAATGTATCCAATAATGATTATTGTAGAAATTATGCGTGTGCCAAGTGTGGATAAAGGTGGACCAAGCGGGGCCGATAACAGATTTGGGCCATATGAAGACGGTGGTCTTATCGTCGTGTTGATGGGCCTCTAATGATCTGGCTTCAACGATTGGTTTCATGATTGTTCCCTGGACCAAGCTTTTCTTCCAGTGTTTTTTGCCTGTTTGATCAAAGTTCACACGATGGCACTAGATAATCACTCCTTAATTAGGATGAATTAGTCATAGCTTCCCGAGAACAAGCAGTTGGTTATAGAGTATATACATTTGTTACCTCACATGAAGAGATGTCCTTGCTTTTGACTTATTGGTGAGCTGCGGCAATGGGCTCATCGATCTCACATTTAAGTTCCAAGCTTACGAAGTAGCAAATTCGAAATAAAGAGTTAGAGATTCTATCGTGACTATTCTTTTTTTTTTTTTATCAGTCTTTTCCACTATCTTTCATGATATATCAAGTTTGAGTTATCTCATAATGAATCTTTGCTCAACTTGTACCTTAGGCATTTGCTATGGCATATTGAGGGATTTCCTCCCTTCTGACTTGTTTCTGAAGCTGCGGCAATGGGTTTATTGATATCAAGCAATGGGATTCCAAGTGGACAAAGTAGCAAATTAGAACAAAGAACCAAAGACAATATCATGACTATCTTTTAGGCATTTTTTGATTTGGGATAAATGTACAAGAAGTCCTAAAACTTGCAAAAAGTGAAATCAAGTCATAATACTTGTCAAATTGGTATGATCGAGTTTTTCTGTTAACTCTATCTACCTTGGCCAACGAAAAATGTCGACATGTGTTTTTTTTTTTTTTAAGAAAAGTTTAATTAAGAAGAAGGGTGAGACCAAGCGCAAGGCCTTGTAGCCCTTGTCGCCACCGCCCCACCATCACCAAGAATGGTCAAGGCTTGGCAACCTTCGCCAACCACAGGCAAGGGCCTATAAGCTCTTGCCCAAATATTGGTAAAGGTCATGGCCCTCCCTTGATTTGGTGAGGGTTGCTAGTGGCGGGGGTTGTCCTTGGCTAGATCGACGCTCACCCAGATTTGGGCTAGGGCATGCAAGCCCTTACATACGGTCAGTGAGGGTCGCCAACCACTAATCGAGGCTCAGTGACTCTAGTCGACCCTTAGCTAACTATCCCCCACCATCGCCGACCCTATACGCCCTCCTCGTTTTGCCCCCCACCCCTTCTCAAATTTTCTTTATTTTTAATCTAATTTAAACTACATTTAGATAATAAAAAAATCATATTTAAACCCAAACAACATTGTTTTAGCCTTATCCTTTATATTTTAGCTATGTTAGCATTTTTTATTAGCCAAATTGAATAGAGTTAATGAAATGATTCAATTGTACCTATTTGATAAGTTTTAGAACTTGATTGTACTATTTTAAAGTTTTAGGACTCGATTGTAATTTCATGATAAACTTTAACACTTCCTATGCACTTGCCTCTTTTGGTTTTTTTAGTCCAAATCATCAATTGATGATCTTCGGCGTCCATGGTGGGTTATGTTTTGGAAAGAAAAATCATTTGTTGATCCACGACACTCAACAACAGGTGATGTTATACTTTGATCTAAAAAAAATCGAATGTAGTAAAAAGTTTTCAGGCCATTTTTAGCTAATAAATTGCGAATCCAAGCGATACATTTGTCTATTACGATTGATTAATATATTTGACCTTTCGTTTGACGTCTGATGAGTTGGGTTTTTAGGATGATTCACTCTAATTTTGATCTATTTCGTAAGAGCCCTTGCTCTTAAGTATAAGTCATAGGAATTGATCTCTGGAAAACTCATAGACACTTCCAAGAAGAAATGAGGGAAAAAGAAAAAAAAAACTTGGCCAAGAAAAGAACCAAATGAATTTTAAATAATCGCATACATATAATGTAAGGTTCACCAAACAAAGAACATGTATATGATGACATTCTTTTTTCTCTAAATCACAAGTATTTATTACAAATACATGCAACCAAATCGATACACAAAACACAATATGACTGTAGGAGTTTAAGAAAATCATACAGAGCTTCGAAAAATGGCACATTGTCCAATGACCGAACCATCAATAGAAACCGGTCAAAACCTCTTGCAAGAAAACAGGATGACGCCAAAGCAAACAATAATGAGCACATATTGATGACCTGCCACGTGGCCGGAGATGGGCTCGTCCAGAGAAGCAACTTGGAGCCGAGAGTCTCAAAAGCAATGGACAAGTACTGGTATATCAAGCTTGAGCTTATGGTCCGATCACTTCGATCAATGTTATGAGATAGATAACCTCGCAAGTGATATAAAACTATATAATTACATGGCTCAGCACCCCAGTATGTTGCGAATTGAAATGTGCAACAACAAGTAGTTTCAACAAGGTGAATGCAATATGGAATCTCTTTATTGAGTCAAACCTTTCATGTTGTTGCTATTGTTGTGGCTGCTTGCCATCCTTGTACTAAATAAAAAATGAATTAATTGAAAGAAAAGCATATTCAACGGAAAAAGAAAAAGAAAAAAACTAGCTACTTAGTCCGTGCAGAGTTCTTAGAATATATTTACACAAATGAATTATGTCCCTTTCGAGTAGTACGGTACAATCTGTCATGTTCTTGAGAAATTGGAGCTCAATGAGCCCTATGATTTTTTTGTCTTAATTTTGTGAAAGAGGAAGTGGAACACACTTCGTGGGATCGTGTATATAGAAGTCTTCTGTAGTTCATATTAACCCTCTTGATTTTCAATGCTCTACATATGATGGTGGCACGCCCTTGACGCTCTTGATTTCCAATGTTCTAAGTCTGATGGGGACACGTCACCCCCTTGATTTTCAAAGGGGATCCCATTGGATCCATACAGGATCCATTTGACCGGACGTGGATCCTCGGTTGGAGCCGGCCTCCTCACAACCAATATCATCGTGAGATGGTGGCCGCACCTTACCACATTATAAATCGTTATAATGTTGTGGTCGTCAGAAAATTTACTTAGTTACATTTGACATTTTATCTTTTACAAATAAACCAATGTAAAATAGTGCATGCCGTAATACTACGACTATATTAGATCAAGAACATGTGCTGTAATCAATCGGATTAACTCCTTAAGATAATGAAAGACTGTAGCGAGTCAAGTCAATGAAAATGCCAACTCTTTGTCATCGAGCGTAGTTCGATCTCGTTTACCATTCGCCCCCGCTTGGACGGTTCTCCTTTTTGTCATGTAGCAGCCTCTTTTCGACCCGGACATTTCCTCTCGCCATAACCTTAAGAAAAGCAACTTGAGAGTTAACAAAACTTCCTTATCGGCTTCGCCTTTTTCCGCTCGTAATGGGAGGGTTTGATTGATCCTCCGATTAATTGCTCGTACAAAAGGTGGGACTATTCACGCGATCAAGCGTTCATGCGCATCTGTGCTTGTTTTATATAGCATTTCACGTTCAATTCCTATGTATGTTTGACTTTGGGATCATCAAAATGGATTTTCCACTTACAGATTATGTACTGCTTCAAATCCAGACATTTCTTTCCAAATCAAAATGACAACCTAAAACGCAGCATTAATGTAAATGTTGCTATGAAAGAAAAAGGTGATCAATAAAAAATCATGAAGATGGAGCGAATATTCAAAATTGCAAATTTAATTTATCAATGAAGAGCTATTATAATTTGACCACAGTGTTGCGTAAAATACAAACACGTAATACAAAGAAAAACCGTGGATATCTATCTCAAATATCATACAAACATCTTGTAATGTAAATGAAAAAAATGAGAGATAAAGGGTGTCGAATTCCATCACGAGACCAACTAGACAATGTCCTCTCCGACTCCACTCCCATCACCGCCCACCGATCGAATGGCAAGGGTATTATCCATTAGTGATTCTTCTCGATTTGCAACATTAATCTTGAAAATATTTTCAATAAACACATGTGATTTAATGAACAAGTCCCCAAGTCTCAAATAAGTTGCTCCCCACATGGACTTGATGATTCACTTCATCTCTTGAAAAATTGTTGGTAATCGCGATTTATAGCTACCATAGCAAGGAACATACCATGGATAGTCCACTGATGTAAGAAATTGGTTCAATCAAGTTGAGTGTTATTCCAACAACGAGACATCCAAGTATGAGAAACACAAAATTGATAAACGTCGTTCCATGGTTGCTTCGTGTTGTTTGCGAATTGATGTCGGAAAGTATTATAAGAGCTATGGAAATCACAATGAAGGTTGTTTGCATGTTTATAAGTAACTCATTGACTCCAAGAAAAGCAAGTGATCATCTAAGTAAGGATTTCAAGAAATCTTTCAATTTTTCAGTGATGGCATCTTCTTGTTCTCTGAGTCTACCATAAATAACAATGAAATCTAAAATCATTTATTTAAGGTACAAATAAATAATACAAGCTTGTAGTAGGAATGGCTTAAATCTTACTCAACGGAAGCTTACTCATCCACATGGTAAAATTAATCGTTCATGATGGTGAGAATTTCTCCCAAATTGCATTACGACATGCCATATGCGAATCCAAAATAGCCATCAAAAGCTCAGTATCAATGACAAGCAAAGTTCTTATGATAATTAGACCCAAAAAAAAAAAAAAAAAAAAAGTCCCTATGATAAGTCTTGAATTGATTAATGACTTGTGATCAAAATGGATGGATTTTGCGAAAATTGTACCAATAAAAGTTCCAAGAAACACAGAAAGCCCAGTGCCCCAAAAGTTATATAGTTCCAAGGAACGACAAAAATGTGAGCAAGCAATAAAGAGTGGTAATCAATGTAAATTTTGACTGTTTGAATACAAAACAAACCTCTAAGCTTCAGTTGAAGTAGAGTTGATGTCAGACATTGATCCGTGCTGGCAAAAATGTGAGCAACAACGAAAGTGGTAATCAATGTAAAATTTGACTGTTTGAATACAAAACAAACCTCTAAGCTTCAGTTGCAAAGTTGATGGGAATTGATCCGTGCTGGCTTTCCAACAACGAGTGTTGATGTTTTTTCACCTCAGCACGAGGAAAGAATCGATGTTGCAAACTGTGGCCACACCTGATTGGAGCAATAGCCGGGGAATTTTATAGGGGGAAGATCGAAGGTGGGATCAAATGAGAGGAGAGGAGGGTCCTACGTGAAAGGAAAATTTTCAGGACGGGGACAAGTTGAAATCCATCATCCTGAAGGGACCCCGCGAAGGGAACATTTTCATTTTCAGGATAGGGACAGGTCGAAATACATCATGTTTTCCTTTCAGATGAACTCAAAAGTTACCGTAGCTGATCTCGTTTCCTCTCCTAGAACCCTTGTCTATCGCGACCAAAAAAATCATGATTATATGAGCAAAATTTAAAAAGTTAAAATTGAATTAACATAGTTAAAACTGATTTCACAATTATCCCCACGATCGGGTGTGTCTGTACATCTGTGGTTGTTTTATATAACATATCACATTCTATTGTTATGTATCTTCTATTTTAGAGTCATCAAAGTGGATTTTCCACTCATGTTTTAAATATTGCTTCAAATCCTGCCATTTGACCTTCCAAATTCAAAATCACAACCTCAAACGCAGCACTAACGTTAATGTTGCTATAAAGAAAAAAAAAAAAAAAACTAGTGATCCATAAAAATTCATGAAGATGGAGCAAATATACAAAGTTGCAAATTTAATGTCTCAAACAAAAACTACTATAATCTGACCACACTTTTGCATTTGATACACAGGAAAAAAAAAAATTGAATATCCATTTCATATATTGTATAAACGTCTTATAATACAACGGAAAAATATAGATAAAGGGTGTCGAATTCCATTACTAGATCAACTAGACAACGTCCTCCTCGACTCCACCAATTGATCGAGTCGCAGGGTTATTATTCATCAATAATTCTTCTCAGTTTGCAACACTACTTTTCAAAAGATTATCACTTGTGATTGAATGGACAAATTTCTGAGTTTTAAAGAAGTTGCTCCATGCCTAGACTTCAAGATTCGTTTCATCTTTGAAAAATTTTCCGATATCCAGGATTTGTAGTTGCCATATCAATGAACATACCACCAATAACCCACTTGATGTAAAAATTTAGTACGATCACGTCGATTACTATTCTAACAACAATACATCCTCATAAGTGAAACACAAAACTAATGGATGTCATTCCATGATCACTTCATGTTATTCCCAGATAGATGCCAAAGAGCGTGATGAGAGCTACGGCTATTGCTATTTCCTTGATCCAAAAAAATTTATCAAATGAAATTGGGAAAGGTAATCGCATGAATGAAAGGATTTATTTATATACTTCGAAAAGGAATATGGGGTGGTTTGATTACTAGATAAATGAAAAATAGCAAATTGTCTAAAAGGTCCTAAACCTATTTTATGGTGACCAATTCAATCATAAACTTTTCAATTGTACCAATTCAATCTTAAACATTTTGATAACTTGTCAATCCAGTACTAAATCATTCAATTATGCTAATTTTTAATTCTAAATATTTTAATGATTTGTCAAATTAGTCCTAAACCTTTTTATAAATTACCCATTTAGTCATTCCGGATATCGCTGATGTGGTGATCCACTTAGTGCCAACCTCTTACATGGTCAACGCAATCAGCAATAATGTGGATAATTTTTGTGCAAATTTTAATCGCATGGTCCTACGATATTTGAGGACAGTAAATAGAGTAAATCAAATTAATTGTGAATGAAAAATCTCATCGGGTCAATTGAATAACATCATTCTTTATCTCATTGATGGAATATATTAAATTAGTGGCGTTGACCGCAAAGACTCTGAAAGTTCAGAAACAAGAGAAATGATGTAGGGACGTGAAAGGAGACCGAGGAGGAAGACAAAGAGGAGAGAGAAAAGCCGTCTGGGTACTGTGCAGTTTCCGGTGTGCTTCCTTTTTCCTCCTCTTTGGTCTCTCCCTTTTCATCTTTCATTATTTCTTATAGAGTGGCTATTCGCGATTGGGTGTCTATCTCAAGCTACAAATCCTTATCAAACTATATAATTGATTAAGTTCACGTTGTCATTAGATATCACAAAATAATCTTTCAATTTTTGAATTTGTTAAAATCCATTTTCATAAACGTGTTCGATCAAGTGAAAGTTTTCCATCATTATGGAAGTGTGCTGTTGTATTCGCGATGTGCAGCAAATGTTGAACTCTTTTGGGGTTTGACAATCACGTAATCTTCATGCTAGTTTTCGTGCACCTCAACTCAACCCAAATCATCTCATTTTTCAAAAAAAAAATTCAAATCATCTCAATTTCTCAACTAGCCTACCCGTTGAAATGATCGGGACCACTCCCCCATACTAATCAAATGCATTTAGGATTTTACGCATGAAATGCCCCCAACAAGACTTAGAACCCAAAATCAAAAGAAGATGATCGAACTTCCTTACCATCCAGACTAACACATTGTCAGTCGATAAAAGTCAACAAAGTATAACGACTCTTATTATATAGAGAGTCATTAAAAATTAAAAAATGGGGTGATTCACCTTTTGGACACTTACTTAATAGTCATGTAAGCATATCGACATTTATTGAGTGAGTTTTACCTAATTTAAAAAAATATATATGTGTTAAATCTCAAATATGATGAATGTATCATCTCTTCGGAATCATGGCATGAGGCTGGTTGACTTTGTTTTTTTCTCTTCGATTGTTTTTCTCTATTCCAAGGATTAGAGATTACCTTCACCACAATATTGACCTCTGGAACAAGTGACCACAGCCAAATGCTTGGGTCTTTTTCACTTTTCTAAAGAATCGCTTGTTCAAAAACAAGAGGGTCCTGCTGCTTGTATCTTTTGGAGCCACAATAAAAATTGCCAATTCTGAAAGATTATCCTGTGGATTGAATAACTACTTGATGTGTGCGTAAGCAACTAATTCCAAGAACGGGGGATTTTCAGGATTCAGTGTATGGGGATGGTTGTCGAATGATGAAATGCAAATGCAAGGATAGAAAACGATCGCCACCAAGGTATAAAGGATGTGCCACCAACCAAGAATGATGATCGGGATAAACGAAATTCACCACCAATTTTTAAAGGACGAACCATCTGCCATGGATAAAGGATTTCAAGATAGAGAAACTCACCACCAAGGCCTAAAGGAAATCCATCAATCGAGAATAAAGTACTTCTTGGCTCACCACCAAGGAGTAATCCACTCTCAAGGATTTAAGTGAAAGTTGGCGATTTTTTTAAACAAAAAAAAAAAAAATTGGGGTAAGAATTGTTGCTTGATCAAAAGTTGATATTTTTTTACAAGACAAAAAATATTTGGGCTAGATTTATCCCTCAACCTAAAGATGGTGTTTTATTTATTTATTGGAATTAGCCCGTTGTTGTAACTTTTGATTGATTAATTAGTGGGTCTAATCAATAGACTATCGACACAGGAGAGTGGACATAGATTTATCATAAGTTGAACCACTATAGTTGTTATGTGCATTTTTTATCACTTGAACTCTCTTTTAGTTCTTGTGATAGATTATTACATATCGATTAGAGCTGTTAAACGGGTGAGTCGGGTCGAGTTTGGGTCGGGTCATTAATGGTTCGACCCAAATTGACCCATTAACCCATTTATGACCCATTTATGCTTAATGTAAATTTTTCGACCCAAACCCGACTCGACCCAACTCATATTAATAAAATATTTTCATTTTTAACCAAATTTAGAAAAAACTTATTCCTATGCTTTTTTAAAGATTATATTATTAAAATACTTCCAAGCTTATATATATATATATTGTATTGCTAAAATAGTTTTATACAACATAAATTTAATAGACAATTTTTATAAATTTTAAAATAATTATTTTAAAAAATCGAAATTTAATTATTTTTTATTTTTTAAAAATTAAATTTTTAATTATTTTTATTTTATTTTTAAAATATAATTTTCTTTTTCTCTTTTCTCTTTTCTTTTTCTCTTTTCTTCTCCTTCTTCTTCTTCGGGCGGCCGAGCCACGGGCGAGCTCACCCCTCGCCGGGCGGCGAGGCTCGAGCTTCGCCCGACGCCGGCGAGCTCAAGGCTCGCGGATCGGCGAGGCTCGAGCCTTGCCCGACACCGCGAGCTTGAGGCTCGCCTGGCCGGTCGCCGACCATCGCCATGCCGGCGACCGAAGGAGGAAGGAGAAAGGAAAAAAAAAAAAAAAGGAAGAAAAAGAAAAGAGAAAATAAAAATTAAAAAAATTATAATTTCGATTTTTATAAATATATATATATATATATATATTTTATAAAGTTAAAGAGGGAAGAGAGAAATTATAAGGTTTTTGTTGAAAATGAGTTCTCAACCTAACCCATTTAAAAACCCACTTAAGACACACCTATCTTAAACCTTTAATTGTGAAACCCATTTAACTATCTTTTGTTATAAACAAGTGACCCATTTTAACAGCTCTAATACCGATAAGATCTTACCGCCACGCAAAATTATCACCAAACATTGTCTTATTGCAATATTATATTCGATCATTTTTTAAATTTCGCATATTCACCCATTCACCCCTTATAGGTGATAGTTCTATCCCTAACATTTCACACAACAAAGCACTCACTTCGAACCATGGCAAAAGTCGAAAAGTGTTGAAGAGCATTAGTTAATTTAACAAGATAATTGCCAAAAAAAATTTAAACATATTACAATTATGTTAATTCAATCATTAACTTTTCAATTGTGCCAATTTTATCTTAAATATTTATACAATTTGTCAAAATCGAATTTGCATAATTACAATTTTTAGGTAATTTACTCGTTATTTACATGAAGAAATTTGGATGATACGAAAAATGAGATTTAATCCCTTTGTACATACAAAAAAAAAGAAGGAAAATCTTAGAGATTTGGACAGTTAAGTATTTGGAAGTAGAGTTTTATTGGATGCACGTGCGGTGGGCGTTTTGCATGAATCGTGGGGATTGACAGAGTCAAAATGTTCAAATTATTGAAGACAAAAGAGAGAGAAAAAAAAAGCTCTTGAATCATTTATTCTCAAGTTAACGGCAGAGAATCATGTCTCTTGTTTACTCTTAGCCTCAATCTCCTCTTTTTTTCTTTTTTTATTGGCAAAAGAATAGAGAGAAGCGACTAGATCAACTATCCCCCTCAGGGTTACTATAAATTTTTCACTAAAGAATGTTTGATTTGAAACCATAACCACTTGAACTGAAGGATCTCTCGTGCTAAAGAATTGACAAGCCTTTCATTGTAGTTCCATCAACATGCTAGAAATTAGAATGTTCTCTATGCATTAAGAAGAAGACACCCTTTGCCAGGAGCTGACTAATGGGATGTCGTATGACTTAACTCAAACTCGTGATATCGCGAAAGACAACTCTATCACGTGCACATATCAAACATCAAAACCATACGTTATATTTACCATGTGACCTACCCTTATAATACATCCAATTATCACGATTAAATCCGATCATGGGTCCGAAGGCCCACACGCCCCTTGAGGCCAATAAAAGCCTCAAAGAGCACTTTTGGGCGGGCCCCGTCGAGCCCGTGGTTGCCCGATCCGGCTAGATTGTAAAATAAACTTTCTGTAATGGGTAGGCTGGGCAACATATTGGGCCCGTTCGGCCAACCGATCGCCTCTATCATGGAAGAGATTCCCTGGGGGCTTCCTCATCACTGGGCCTTTTGCTCGACCAGGCGAGCCTTACATCGAAACTGCCCAGAGAAAATACAACCAGCAAACCTCGGACACGAATAATGGGCCAACAAAGCAAGCCCACATGAGAGAGAGAGAGAGAGAGAGAGATCACTAAAGTTTTTATATAACACATGGATATTGAACTTCATGGTGGTAAGGCCACTTCTTCGGATGCGTTTGGGAGAGCATTAGCCCAAAACCTTTGCATAATTGCAAAGAACTATAAGGTTTGTTAAACACTACTTGCATAAATGCAGAGAATTTTGACAAAATGTAAATAGTGCTTTGCATAGAGGAGCTTGGTTTAAAAGATAAAGAAAATTGCAACGGTGACCTTCCTCAAACAACTCAAGCAAAGTTGGAAGCTTTAGGAGCAGCCGTCGCCGAGCTACCGTGCCTCAGGCAAGCCAAACAAGAGGGCATCTGATATCATGCACCCCAACGGATGGGTTGTCGAGATTACGTGACCCTAGAGGAAAGGTGACGACGAGGTTGCGTGATCTCAAGTAAACCAAATCTAGGCTCTGGCATCGCACAATGCCAGCACCAAATGTAGACTTCGGTGTCACACAAGCCAAGTGATGGGTTGCTAAGGTTGAGCAACCCTAGGTAGTATGACACTATAGTCACGTAACCCCAAATGATGAGTTGTCAAGGTTGCGTGACTTTAAGCAAGTCAAATTTAGATTCCAACATCATGTGAGTCAAGTGACAGGTTTGCAAGGTCACCCGATCCTAGGCAACGGAATGTAAAAGTCACGCAACCTAGGTGATCCTAAGCAAGCGTTTATTTAGTTCCCCTGCGTCACCTCTATGAATTCCAAACTTGCAGGAAGGACTATGAACAGTGCAAAACTAAGGGTAAAAAAGGAATATGAAAAATTAAAAAGGTAAAATTGGAATTAAAAATTTCATTAATTTTGGGCCCCTATATCTGAAAAATGTTGGGATGCCAATAATGGTTTCCAGTAGCCTTGAGAGAAACGCCCTTGAAAGCTTTTGGAAATACATTTTATTTTTCAAGTGGGCTTCCAAGTATCTTCATCAAACAGCTAAGCATTTGTACAAAGGATTTTAGAGGCCTAAAGGACTTTGAGAATATGTTCTCAAATGCACCTTAGATCATCACTGCATGGTGATGGCTAGCAGCGGCTATACGTGGTTGACGATAAGTGAATAGAATGTGTTTTTATTTAATGTCTATCTTATTTTAATTCCCTTATCTCTCTTAGACTTTTATTTTATCTCTTTGTAGAGCGTAAATATTAAACTTCATTATTGAAACTCAATAGCCACTGTGACGACCCTAGCATGTCACGGCTACTGTAGAACTACTATCACCGATATCTTCTTTATTTTAACTTTTTTTAAGCATGTAGAAGCGTAAGGGGCAATAGAAAATTCCAAGGTACACGCGATTTTTTGTAAACGGGGCAACTTCATTTCTTATTTATTCATACACGTACATCATACGACAAGTGGGATGCCATGGGGAAGTATAAAAGGTTAGCCCTAGACTGATTATACTAGACTCTAGGTCGGTCACGCCTCCCCACCTAGATGTACAAGTGTCGTCTAACAGTGGCCCCTGATGTTCTCAAAACCTTCCGAGCTCTAAAAAAACCTTATTCCCTCTTAAGTGAAGTTCACTGGCACCCCGTAGCGAATCATCGAGGAGGCAGGTGGAATCGACATTCTAATGATCTAGCAAGTAGAAAGTCCATCAGTCTATACCCAAATCGGTCACCGTATGACAAAGAAAGTCTCAATAGGAATTTTCATAAATACATACACAATAGCTTACCTGAGAACCTTTCAAAATACACGGTTGATCGATATAAGGAATAACTTTCCTTAACAAATGACCAATAGTTCGATTCAAGAATACCAAAGTCACAATCGATACAAGTTCATGCTACCATCATCTTTCGGGAACCTCGTTATCCCCCGGGCATCTCACACCCATCCGGCATCACGAGGCATCTAGGGGAACCGCATTACACCCCCTAGGCATCTGGAGGAACCCAATTACCCCTCCAGGCATCCCTACTACAACCCGGGGCATTGTCATCCCAAGGACCAACGGCATTCTCAATCACACATTCAAACCATGATGCAGCAATTCCATAATTCAATTAAAAGCACATTAACCACTACCATTTAGGGATTCAAGCACGCATCTAATGAATCATCATTCATTTTTATCCCTTAGACTAATACAAACTCATCCATATATATATATATATATATATATATATATATATATATATATATATATTAAGTGCCGTGGGGAAGGTCCCACGTTCCAGGCCTAAACTAGCCTCATAAGGCATCTCGCACGCCTCTATAGTCGATGGCTATTGTCTAGGTAATGGATCTCCAAAAATTATGAAACTCTATTAGGAGGTGGACAAGATCTAAAGATATATTTTGTGGAGAACTCAAAATCCGTTTCAGTTCATACAGTTCTAAATAATTTTTGCAATCCGGGCTCAAAACAGTCAAAATCTCCAGGATGAAATTGAGTAGAAAAATAAATATTTTACTAACCTATTGAGACCGAAAAATTATGAAAATTTAGTGTATGGTAGCTTGGGATGTGCTCTACAACTTTTTTGAAGAACATATTTTAGAATTCTGGACCGAGAAATCTGTAGAAAATAAAAGCATAAAAAGTTCGGTCCAGCGACCCAAAAACAGATTTTGAATCCTAAAGTTTTTCAAATATATTTTTTGTCATATGAAACCCAAAAATACTGAAATTAAATTATGTCGTAGAACAGTCAATAAGGGACAACTCTCATGAAGAATACCCCATGAAATTTGCACCACATGAGTCGGTACAAAATTAGCAAACTTCTGGGTTGGGCTAGATCCGAACCCACCCTCAGCCCAATCACGAATTTCCTTCAAAGTTTCTGCCGTTCTGGCCTTCGCACATGCCAAATCTCAACTACCCATGCCTGACCTAACTACAAGTTCAACTATTTCGAACATGACAACATAGCTAAGTAACGTAGTCGGAACTTCCGACTAAATGAACAACGTAGTCGAAACTTTGATTAAACGAAAATCTCAATAACGCTTTTGGGTTTCTACAAAACTATTATCTTCATATGACAAACGATCAATATAGGATAGAACGGAGGATATCCACTTGCCTCGGGTCCTTGTGATTTGCGGTGGCGGCTTGGCGGAACAAAGACGAGGTCAACAATGGTGACGCAAGTAGCCGCAATGGAGGGAGAGACTGTCTTTGCTGCTTGCGCTTGCTGTCTTCTCTGATTCACGGCTAAAATAGAAGTGGGGAAAGAAGCTGGAGGAGCTCTGAAGAGGGCGTGTAGATAGGGAACTATTGGTTCCCTCTTTCTCTCCCTGCGTGCCCCCTTTTCTTCACTCTTTTTTTACAATCAATGATGCCCGTTCCACCGCCATTGTCTCTTTCTCATGCATCAATTTGTTGACTAAGCTACCTCAATTCATGTCAGCTGGATCCTTATCCCTTGACCAGCTGAAACGTGAAGTACTTTGGAGAAAATTCAAGAGTCTTGGTAATTTTTTTCTTTTAAGGCTATTTCTTTAAAGATCAATGCTTTGAAAATTCTTGAGGTTGGGATGTTTGAATCAGCAAAGTTTATTGATGACGAGGTAGCAACGGCGACTCGGTAATGTCGCGGTGAGGATGTGAATGACATAGTCAAATGGATAGCTCGTTATTTTGTCGCTAGAAAAATCAGGATGTCACACTCATGCCATCCAATTTCCTTATCAGCAGGCCACTTACCCAGCAGCAGCTTCTTCTTCTTCTTTTTTTATATTTAAAGTGAGGATATTTAGAAAATAAAGAATGCAAAACAATTGCGAAGTAATAGGCGTGGAGACGACTTTTGTTTTTCCCTTTTCTTAATGGAAAGGGGCTTAGCTAAAGCAGGTATTCCCTTTGCAGTGCCTTTTTTAGGCCTTACCTTGTAGGGACCAACTCCTTGCATCAAGCTAAACCCTTATTCCAAATATAAAGATTTCTGGTCTAAGTTTTTGATGTACAAGATCCTCATGAAGACGAATGTAAAGCATACTATCAAGATAAGGTGCTACCTTACTATTCTGGAATCTCTAATGTTGAACAGAAATTTAAAGAGAAAAAGAGAAAATAAGCTTTTTCATTATTTAAGAGCACAAACAAACACATTTACCAAAAAAAACACACGAACGAACGATTTTATTGCTGAAGGCTTGACATCCCAAAGTTGTGAGCTCCATTTCTGGCTGTATATCCTCATGAAAGAACACAATCGCGACCTACGAAGCAGGATCCGCACAGAGCTCTTCCTCGCATCCCCTGGACTTCGTCTTCCAATCTTCGCACACGACAGCGAGCGATGCATGAGACGACCCGCTCCCCTGGTTCAAGCTCTCGATCGAGCTATCTCTAATCTCTCGAGCCCTACGTCTCATTCTCTTCCCTTCCTCACCGCTCACCACGGCCCTCACCACCCTCTCGATCTCCTCCCTCCCCACCACCTTCCTCCCCTCCTCGACCGACGGCCTAATGGCCACCCCGATGTCTTCTGCCAGCATCGCTGCGTTCGTCCTCTGCTCCGCATAGAGCGGCCAAGCTATCATCGGCACACCTTTGGCCAAGCTCTCGACGGATGAGTTCCAGCCGCAGTGCGATATGAATGCTCCGATGGAGGGGTGGCTCAGTATGGCCACCTGGGCAGCCCAAGAGGACACCACCATGCCTACCTCTCGAGTCTTCTCCTGGAAACCTTGCGGTAGATACTTGGTCGGATCGTCTTCCTCGTCCCTCCCCACATTGAAAAACGCAGCTGAGACGAAAATGCTAGCGTATCAGTCCATTGGATAATACCTGAAACATATGGAGAGAGTTCGAAAATTCTACTGTACAGTCTCTATTGCACGCTTCTAAGACACTCGTATAATTGTTTGCTCTCCGCACGCACGCGCGCGCACGTATTCCAGGGTTCTTTCATGGTGAAATCAAGATGGACATGTATCGTAGGTAGTCATTAACAAAATCGCTACCGTTTTCATTTTATCGCATCAGTATTTTTCGGTCGACTTAGCCAAAACAAGAGCATACGCACGCTCTCGCCAAGGAGTTTCGTGGTCCTACCCGAGGCGGAGGCATCCGTGGGCTTCCGCACGATCCACAAGAACCTCTGCTGGCTCAGCTCCAGACCCCAGGCCATCTCCACCTGCTGCTCCATCGTCAGCGTCCCGCCGCTCCCAAGCGATACCAACACGACCGACTCTTTCGGTTGCCTGTCCAGCCACGCGAAGCACTCGATGTCTGTGGAGCGCAGCCCCTCCGCATCGCCGTCCTCATGCACGAGAGGCCCGATCGCGTGGATCTGCGGGGCGGGCACCTGCCTATAAAAGGAGTCCTCCCTCAATACCCGGAGCGAACACGACTCAAGGCCCTCCCATGTGTTCAGGAAGATCCCGGCCGCCATTGGGAACCGGCTGACGTGGTACAGGAACCACCGAGTAATCCTCGTTTTTTCGGTCCTTCACCTGGTCCAGCAGGTCCTCTGGTCGGATCGGAGGGCACCCAGGGACCCGGATCGGCCCCGGCAGGTCCACCAGTTCACCCGTCACCTCTCGGTCGAGCGTCGGCAGGTACAACGAGAACGCGAGCATCTTGGCCGACACCGTGCAGAACGAGTAGGCGGGGATGCCTAGCTCACCGGCCACGTCCAAGGCTTGAGTGCAGAAAAGGTCCACGACTAGCGCCCTCGGGTAGCTCAGCTCGATGAGCGTGGCTTTGAGGCTCTTGAGGCTCGCTTCGACGATGAGGCACACGTGGGTGAGGAGGCGGGAGTCTTCCGGGACGACGGAAGCGGCGTCGACGGCCGGGAGGCCGAGCACGTGCAGGTCACGCGGGAGGCCCGGCGCATTTAGCAGCTGGTCTTGAGCTGCGTTCGGGTCAACGGTGGTGACGACGAGGAAGGTGACGCGGAAGCCGTGGCTGACCACGAGGCGCTTCGAGAACTCGAGGAGGGGGATGACGTGGCCAAGTCCCGAGTTCGCCAGGACCGCCACGTGGGGCTTGACCTCTTGATCGGCGACGTTAGGCGGAGTTCCCGGCATGGTGCGTGAGTTCAGGGTGAACGAGAGAAGCGGGAGATGGAAAGCCATTGTTGTGGCGTTGGTCTTTAAGTACTGCATTACATGCGATACCAAAATTAATAAAATATTTATAAAAATTAACGAAATACTTGTCTTATTATACCTAAGTTTCAAACCTTAGCAGCCCTCGCGGCGTAGATTTTTCCCACTTTGACTTTTCCCCACTGCTCGGTTCCCAAAATCTCTCGAAATCGAACTTTATTTCTACACTTAGCGTAGACCGAGAGCAACCAAGCAGCTGCCAGCAAGGAGTCGGTGTCGTGTACTCTGCGATCACGCCTTTTTTTTTTAATGGGACGGGACGGGGGGTCGTACGCGATTACGCATCTGATGATGCACGAACGCGACGAAAAAACCAACGAGCCTAGACCAAAGTTCGGACCTGGAGTTTCACCGTGATTGTTAAGACGAGTAAGTTTCAGTTTTAGCATGTGAGTAGTTGCTAACGTGTCAATTTTATAGACTGATTTTCACGCGAAAGCGAGGACGGAAACAGGAAGAAGCAGGTAGAGGGCACGCCGAGTGGAATTGCTGAAGGAGTCTGGACCTTAAATTCATCGCCTTGACGCCGGAGACTTGGATTTTGGACTTGCATCGCCACCTTGAATTGGATTTGGAGGACTTCATGTCAAACTAGATTAATACGAAGAGAATTCATAAATTAGTACACGTGATGGACAAAGGATAAAATCTTATATTGATATACTTATCAATTGTCATGCATTATTTAATTTAACAATTTGATGGTAAAATTTAACAAAAATTAACATATGATTAATTTGTCGTAAATATATCAATTTGAAATTTTTTTTGTAATATTAACTCTGATAAAAAAAAATTTCAATATTGACGTGTGCATGTGGGTCAGCATCACATATCACATGGCCATATAAAAAGACCGCGATTTATAAAGTCAAGTTAAATCGTTCGGAATCTTTAATGTTTCGTTGTTGTATTAGGTTTCCCGTTGTCTATGTTATTATATTTGAAATCGCTGGATCTTTTAAATGATAATTGCGGCACGAGTTCCCCTCGGTTGGTCGTGGGCATTATTTCGGTAATTTTTATCATTTGAGTAACAATTGAGGCCAAAGGAAACTTCGAATCGTCATTACACAAAATATTAATATATTGTTTTATTATATTGTATATATTCAGTGCCCATTAAACCCTTCCCATCGCTCTACAAATAGAGTTTAATTGGGTGCATGTGCACAGGGTGTTTTGCATGAGTCGTGGGGACTCATCGAGTAAAAATGTTCAAATTATTGAAGCAAAACACAGAGGGAAAAAAAAACTCTTCAATCCTGGTTATTCATACTCAAGTAACGGCAAAGAATCGCGACGCTTGTCTACTTTAGCCCTATCACCTTTTTTTATTGATAGAAGAATAAGAGAAAATATTCGGAAAAAGTGTTAAAAAAAAGTTTTAAACATTTTATATTTGTGTTAATTTAATCCTTAACCTTTTTTTTTGTGCAAATTTAGTCCTAAACATTTTCACTTTGTGCCAATTCAATCCTTTTCCGGCTAATTTTGACCGGATTTTGCTAACTAGGCATCGGTCGATTGACATGGCATAATCGAACCAACGCTGACGTGAATAATTTTTAATGATATTTTAATTTTTTTGAATTTTTTTGTTTTCTTTTATTTTTTCTTTTTTCCTTCTCATCCTCCTTCCTCCAACCGGTCGCCAAACCTAGGCAACTGGCCAGAGGCGACAGCCAGTGAGGTCGAGGTCAACCTCGCCGGCCTCTAACAAGGCTCGAGCCCTCGCCAATGGCCACGAGGGCACGCGAGGGTGAGTATTGCCAGCCCAACGCGAGGTTGCCCCTTGCGACCAAGGCCTCGTCGAGAGGCTAGGCGAGGCTTGCTAGCTAGAGAAAGGAGGAGGAGAAGATAAAAAAAAAAAGAAAAAAAGAAAACAATTCAAAATATTATAATATTATTAAAAGTTTTATACATCGCGTCGATCGCGCTTAATGTTAGCCAACTAGAGTTCAGTCAGCAAAATCAAACCAAAATTAGCCGAAAATGACTTGAATTGGCACAAAGTGAAAAAGTTTATGACTAAATTGGCACCAAAAAAATGTTTATGATTAAATTAGCACAAATGCAAAAGATTTATAACTTTTTTTAACACTTTTCCCGAAAATATTCAATAGTTTGATACCACCACATCAATATCTCACGTGGCATATAATTTTTCACTCACATCCAATAATATCTTGACAAGTGTTCACATATCCATGTTAGCAGTTGACGTGGAAATTAAGTGAAAATCTTCTCTCCTTCACCTTTGGTCTCTCTTCCTCCTCCATCCATAGCTGCCGACCTCCGCTCCTCCTCGGCCATTGCCACCAGCGGAGTCGCCAGTGTCGTGAACAGGCCGACCACCACTGCATTCTAGCCGAGCCTATTTTCTCCATCTCGTCGTTCTGTATATCTCAATTGATGATGCACGAACGTGACAAAAACCCAACGAGCCAGACCAAAGTTCGGACCTGAAGTTTTCACCGTGATTGTTAACGCAAGTAGTTTCACGTTTAGCAGGTGAGTAGTTGCTCTGAATCTGGAAATTATGAAACCATGAATTCCCACGTAAAATCGATCCGTCCCATTACCTAACGCCTCAATTTGATAGACTGGGTTTTAAACGAGAGCAAGGACGAAAACGGGTAGAAGCAGGTAAAGGGCACGCCAAGTGGAATTGCTGAAAAAGTCTGGACCTTAAATTCATCGCCTTGACGCCGAAGATTTGGATTTCGGACTTGCATCATCACCTTGAATTGGACTTGGAGGATATTGGATTAATAATTTAATAATACGAAAAATCATAAATTAGTACACATATGACAAATAGAATATAAAATCCTAAACTGATACACCCATCAACTGTCATGTATTATTTAACTAAAATAATTTGATAATAAAATTTAACGGAAATTAATGAAGAATAACTTTATTACAAATGTATCGACTTGACGTTTTTCATAGTATTAATCATAATATAAAAATATTTTTTTTTTTTCGATATTGAGGTGTGCGTATAGGTCAGCATCACATATCACATGGCAATATAAAAAGACCGCGATTTATAAAGTCAAGTTGCATCGTGTGGATTCTTTAATGTTTCGTTGTTGTACGAGGTTTCTTGCTGTCCATGTTGTTATATTTGAAGTCGCTCGATCTTGAACGTGATGATTGCGGCACGAGTTCGCTTTGATTATTTAGGCAATAATTGAGGCCAAAGTAAACTTCAAATCATCAGTACCCAAATATTAATATTTATTATTATTATATTGTATATATTCTGTACCCATTAAACCTTTCCCATCGCTCTACAAGTAGAGTTTAATTGGGTGCATGTGCACATGGGGTTTTGCATGAATCGTAGGGACTCTTGGATTAAAAGATGTTCAAATTATTGAAACAAAATAGAGAGGGAAAAAAAGAAAATTCTGCAATCCTGGTCATCTATTCTCAAGTTATAACAGCAAAGAATCGCGACTCTCGTCTGCTCATAGCCTTGTCACCTCTTTTTATTGACAAAAGAATAGAGAGAAGCAGTAGGTCAGCTATCCCTCTCGGGTTTATCATGAGAAAATGTGGAAAGTGACGGTACCACACATTCCTAAGTGCATTGTCATGCAATAGATTTTGTTTGATCTAATAATAGATTTTGTCAACAGTCAAATTAGGGACATGCGGTCAAGACAGTACCATCACTTTATGGAAAGTGACCATATCGTCTTCTAAGCATTGCTCTTATTATAAATCCCTTCACTAAAAGATGTTGGAAAAATTCCAAAAGGGTTTGAAGTGTTCTCATTTCTTCAAATAAGAGCCTAAAATGTTTTCATTTTCTCAAATTAGAACCTAAAGTAAAACTTATTTTAAATAAGATCCGAAGTGACCATTGCTCTTATTATAAGGGCAATGGTCACTCTATAGAAAGTGATTGTACCTTCCTCTAAGTATTGCTCTTATTATAAATCTCTTCACTAAAAGATGTTGGAAAAATTTTAAATAAAAGTCTGAAATGTTCTCATTTTCTTAAATAAAGACTTAAAATACCATCGTTTTATCAAATAAGAGCTTGAAATAAAATCTAAAGTGACCATTTAGTCTAAAAAAATGGGCCTAAACTTGCTAGCCAAATGGCATATTCATTTTTTTACTTTTTTAAATTCTTTTTTCCTTCTCTTTCCCTCTTGCCTCCAGCCACAGTGGAGGTTGTTGGACTCAAGTGAAGGCCACCCTCACCCACCTAGCTCAAGCAAGGTGTCGCCCGACACCAACAAGGGCAACCCTCGCCCTGGCTTGGGCAAGATAGGCTAGGTGAGGGCGAGGGTTGCCCTAACCGACCTAGCTCGGGTGAGGCATCAGTCCTCACTTGACACGAGATTAGGCGAGGCAATCCTCACTTGCCCTCACTAATGTCGATGATGAGTCGATGATTGGGGGAGGAAAGAAAAAAAGGAAAGAAAAATAAAATAAAATAAAAATACAAAATAATTAATAAAATATATTTATAATTTTTTAACTAAAATACCCTTCTTCAATGGCCGAGATAGTCACCAACCAGCCAAAAATCCTTATTTGAAACTATTTGTCACTTCATGCTCTTAATTGAGAAAATGATTTCCCAAAAATGCTTGGTTTGAAACAACAACTACTTAAAATAATGGATGTCTCTTAACTCAGACTTGTGTTATCACGAAAGACAACACTATCCCCGTGCATATCAAATATCAAAACCATACATTACATTCGACACATCATCTATTCTGACGGCACATCTACTAATTATCACGACCAAACCATAAATCACATGCGAGGCCATAAAAGCCTTGAAGGAGGTAAATTTTGGGCTAGCTTGTCAAATAAGCTTTCCGTCACGGGTAGACTGGGCAAACAAGTTAGGTCGGTTCCGCCGTCCCAAAATTAACACCACCAGCAAACCTCGGACACAACTAATGGACCGACAAAGAAAGCCCACAAAAAAGCAAGGCTTGTCCAGATGGGCCAGGTCGTTCTCTCTTATGTAGCCGTTGGCTACCCACCAACATCTTCCGACCTTTTTCCGCTCCTCCTTTTCTCTTTGCCTTCGGCTGGTGGGATGAGTTTTTGAGTGTGCTTTTGTCGTTGTTTGTTGCCCGCCCTTCCCCTCTTTGGATTCTTTTTGTTAACGGTAAGGAAGAGCAACTTCCACACAAAGCCAACGATCCAAAACGACCCGACTGGAGTGCGACCCTTGGCCTAAAAGCCGTTCCCCCTCCCCCCAACGCCTTTTCCTCTTTTGACCGCCACCTCCCGGTCCCGGTTCCCATGGGGACCAAGTTCCTGTTCTGCCCTCCCTTCACCGTCTCATTCAGGACCCGACCCGATCCTAGCTGCTGCTTGACCCTTGATTAGTGTGTTGCGCCTCAAAGCGACGATGGCAGCCAAATGACCGACGTGACCTAGAATTGGTAACGTCTCCCCACTTGGTTCGCCTAAGAATTTTAAGATTGTTAGATTAAAGCGTGATGTCATATGTTTTAAATGCTCTGATACTGTGCATCAATCGGTAAACTAAAAATTGGATATTAGTTAATGACTAGGAGGGTAAAGGGTAAAGGAAATATGTAGATACCAATCTCTACTTCTCATCTTAAATATTGAAAATGTGATTGCCGGCACCACGCTAACTTAGCTGAAGATTTGTATCAAATTAGAGCGCGGTTCGATATTCTAGTGCTTTGAGGATATATTAAGATAAGTCAAATTCAATTCAATTCATAGTCTGACACGATACTTTATTTGAAGTCAAGTAAGGAGTACCTTTCAAAGCCGAAATCTCTTAAACTTGCATGGATAGATTATTTTAAGTCCATTGGGCACCTATTTCAGCCAATAAGAGTTGACGTGGCCGTCAAATCATGACCATGTTGAAATATGACATATTTTCTTGCCATGGTGACGGATACAAAATTCTCCATGTGGCTTGTCCACATGGGTCCAACATTTCCGGTCATTTTTCCACAACGTGTTTTCACGGGGGCATTTCTTTCTCCACGCCATCCTACCGCACGGTTCAATAGCCACGCTAGCTCAAATTGATCGGAATCAATGTTCAATGGGTCTCAATTAGAAACTCGATTAGATAAATCAAAAGTTCACTGTTAATGGAAAAAATGCGATTCAAGGACAGAAACGCATGAATATTTTCTCACAAATATGCGATTATAAATGTAATTCGTGTTCATCTAATCGAATGTTTCACCCACTTGTATTTTGGATGTTAAATGTTTTTCAAATAACATGTTTTTTTTTTTAATTAGAAAGAGATAAAAACCAGGCATTCTGACTTAAGCCTTGGAAAGAAGAGCAATCATGTGATCTCAAGTTTCACCTCAACCGAGGAGAAAACTTCAACTATCGCCCCAATCATAGCGGTAGACTAGTTAGGATGATTGGGTCATTATTGGATTTGCACTTTGCACCAACTATTTCAAAAATCACTTTTCTCAAAGTATGCCTGCAGAAAATTTATTTTCAATTATGGTGTGCATAATACATGATATTAATGAACGTACTCCCCCTTCCGAAAGAATTTACTATTTATATACATCCAATGTTTGTTTCTTTAGTGATGTGTAAAATAAGAGTGTTCTTCTGAAATTTTATGGAAAAGGATTTTTCCATAAATGGTGTTGTGGATAATAGTTACCCAAAATGCTCATGATTTTTTGGGAAATGTTTCCAAAATTAAAATCAAAAGACAATGAGGGTAGAGTTGCAATTTTGTCGAACGAAGGGCGGCAAAATCGGAATTGCGAAAGAACATTTCTCGTGCATTTCCGAGGCCCGGCGACGGGAGGTGACCGGCACGCGAGCGACGGCAACCGGCTGCTCCGAACGAGTTTCCGCGTTTTAAAATCGCCAGAAGGACGCCCCGTTCGTTCCTCAGTCGTTTTCTGCCGGTCCAGCAGCTGCTCCATCTTCTTCATCTCTCGCTCTGTCTCTCTCACGCTTTCTTCTCCTGCCTCCTCTGTCTCTCCCTCTCCCTCTGTCTCGCCCATTTCGACCTGAACCCTCTTCAAATTCCTCAATTACTGTGCTACCCTACACTGACAAGCGACCCGCCTCCCGCGAATTCGAAATTTTCGAGCCCGGCGACCGCAAAGTGCTCGAGCCAGAGCTCAGAGGAGGTCGCGTTCTGGGAAGTTTCCCCGGCGTCATCATCCGTGGCAATGCCTGTTCCCGCTAAGCCCCGCCCACGGCCAAGCCTGTGGCCGAGCCGCGAGCCGTCCTCGGCCCTGGCGGAAACAGAGTCGCCGTAGCCAATGAAGACCTGAAGCGCCGGAGCAAGCCGCAGAAGCCGAGGAAGCCAGCTGCTGCGGAGGTGCCGGCTTCGGCTGTGAGGAGCAGCGCCTCGGTGGACAGCACGGCCTCGTCGGACTCGAACTCGAACTCGAACTCAAGCAGCGCTTCCTCCGTGAAGAAGATGGCAAAGTGCAGGAGGACGGTGAGGAGCGTAGTAGGAGCGACGGCGGCGAGGCCAGTGTCCCCTGGTGCTGAGGATGGTGGTGTTTCTGGTCCGTTGAAACGGTGCGACTGGATCACAGCGAATTCAGGTGAGGAGCTTCATTAGCATTTTATTTGTCATATGTTATTTTACTATAAGCTCAATTCTGCTCATGGAAGTGGCTGTCTTTGAGAGTTTTTATTTACTGTGTGCTCACATCGAAATATATGTTCATCAGCGATTATCTTGGAGAGAAGGTGTTTTGGTCACCCTGCTTGAACTTTCGAGTTTTTGCATTGAAAAAGAAAAAGTTCATACAAAGAGCTTCTTAGAATGCACTAAGTTGTTTCACTTATAAAGAATAATTAAATAGCCAATCTAGAATGGGGATTACGATTTACCCAAAAACACTAATTCCAGTAATCTGTCATTTTGATATTTGCTTCTTCAGATAAAGGGTCTTCAACATGCAGAATAGCTGAGTTTTCTGCTCTAATACGACATAATCTTTGTATCCGTGTGGGAACACGTATAACTTTGTATTTGCACCTTCGTATTGTTTCGGTGGCAATGAGGTGGCCGTATCAGTTAATTCAGGATTCTGGCTTCCTTTGCAGATCCTCTGTATACTTCCTTCCATGATGAAGAATGGGGCGTTCCTGTTCATGATGATAGGAAGCTCTTTGAGCTGCTGGTCTTTTCACAAGCACTGGCAGAATTGAGTTGGCCCATGATTCTACAGCTGAGAGAAGTATTCAGGTTGCTTTCTTTGTCAGATTTCTACTCCTCTTGAGTGAGTTCATATAGTTTCATTCGCATCTGAGGATTTTGTCCTTGGAAAACTGGCAGGAAGTTTTTTGCCAATTTCGACCCATCATGCGTTGCTCAATTTGATGAGAAGAAGATGCTCTGTGTGAAAGTAAATGGGAAACCATTGCTTTCTGAACCAAAGCTTCGTGCTGTTATAGAGAACGCCAAACAGACCATCAAGGTAACTACGTTGTCTAAGCAAATTACTCGAACATTGGGGAATATGTTCACCTAGTGCGAGTCGCATGAAATTTCATTTGTACTATCTCATAGAGTAATATTAAACAATCAATATTGCCGTTATTTTCCGATTCTCATTTGGATAAACATGCTACTAAATTAAAATCGAAGAGGCTTCAAATATAGGCTAACAGCTCCGGAATGGGTAACTGAAAGAGTGTTGCGTTGAGGGAAACCACCAATCCAATCCGATGGCTAAGATAACAAGTACAGTGCTACAGAGAAGATCATTGAATGAATGCTGTCGTTTAATCTGCAGATTCAGGAGGAGTTCGGCTCCTTCAGCAACTACATATGGAGTTTCGCGAATCACAAGCCCATAAGAAATGGATTCCGTTATGCTCGTCAGGTACCCATAAAGACGCCGAAAGCAGAGGTCATTAGCAAGAACATGATGCAGAGAGGCTTCTGCTCCGTCGGGCCGACTGTCATCTACTCGTTCATGCAGGTCTCGGGAATGGTTAATGATCATCTATTGTCATGCTTCAGATACAGAGAATGCATTGCAGATACCAAGAGGGATTTTAAACCCAAGACAGAGGAGACAGAAGTGAAAAACGAAGGCTCGGGGAGCCCACGCCCGTCTTAAAGCCAAACTCTTCTAGTGCAAAAACTTACCTTCTAACTGATGACAAAAACTCAGAATTACATTACCTTTTAGATATGGGAATTTGATAGGGTCGCGAGAGGGTTTAGTGTGTGCAACTTAATGATGTTTTAGTATAGCTATTCTTCTCTGTCCGCTTGTATAATATTTGGGTGTATTAAGAAGTTGTTGACATTACGTTCTGAGGATTGCCCTGTTGATGTAAGGTTTGTGAGAAATTTATCCACTTTGCCATCTATTTTTAGCACTTCTATGCCTTCCGACTCTATGAAGTACTTGGCTGTACTTGGCTCTCCTTAGCCTTTGCGAATATGGTGATCCTCGACAGTGGCACAAGGCCAGTCCATTGATCACAAGGCCGTTTCAAGTATTTCGGCGATGTACCTAAAGAGGAGAGGAAGGCAAAGCAGCACACGCCGTGACCGTTAGGAATAGTGTAGAAAGGACTGTTGTGAAAATGCCGGACAAGAGCTTCTTCTCAACTGATGATTGAATAACAGTTGAATCCAACGACCTGAGGGTTTTTCGTGAATTAGTCACCGGAAGGT
The DNA here is from genome assembly GCA_014182565.1 of Eucalyptus marginata. Taxonomy (NCBI): domain Eukaryota; kingdom Viridiplantae; phylum Streptophyta; class Magnoliopsida; order Myrtales; family Myrtaceae; genus Eucalyptus; species Eucalyptus marginata. The sequence goes on from CM024590.1 coordinate 109,318, forward strand.
GTCTCCGCAAGAAATGGGAAATTTACATGATAATTCATGGTCTTTGAGACCCAACCATCAAACTACGTCAACAATTAGGGAAATTGTCAAAAAGTAAGTAAGCGCATTGTGTTTTCTGATTGATAAATGCATGGCTTTCATCTTATAATTGAGTTATAAACCTTTCAACATTTTGCCAATTGAGTTTTGTCCGTCCCGATTTTAGCAGAATTTCTTTAACGTAGACCTTTAGTCCCTGCATTAACCACGATAAACCGTCGGCATAGACAAAATTTATTATTTTTGTATTTTCTTTTTTCTTTTTTCGCACTCGGTCGACCGGTCTCGGCGACTAGCTAGGCCCACTGACCGGCGAGGGGTCAGCCTCGCCGTCCCTGGGCGGGGCTCACCCTCACCAGAGGCGAGCGAGGGTCAACCTCGCGAGCCTCCGGCGAGATTGCCTCCTGTCATTGGGTGGGAAGGTGCGAGATCGGCATTCTCTAGTATGCGTGCAGCGATTCATTGCCTAGTTTCAAACTGTTTGCGATTCATTGAGAGCGTAAGGGCATTGACACCAGCTCTCAAAGTAACAAATCTCGTAGGGCTTACAATATTCTGGGACGCTGCATGAATTCTCAGGTATACGAGTAGCTTCCGCAGTTCTCGACTTCCCTTTGTTGAAGATTAACAACGTGATCATACCATTGGGTCCCAGGAAAAAATAAAAAAGAAATTTAAAACATAAATAATTAATTTTAAAATTCAAAAAATATTAAAAAATTTGTTCACGTCAACACGATATCCACGTCAACAAATTCCAACCAAAATTAGCCGGATGGACTCAATTGGCAAAAAAGTGAAAAGGTTTATGACTCGATTGACAAAGTTAAAAGGTTTAAAACTGAATTGGAAAAAGTACAATAATTTTAAGACTTTTTGGACAATTTTCCCAAAAAAAAGGGCTATCACAGATCCATTTGCATCTGGTTTAGCTGGACCAAAACACAGATCACATCACAGATGACACGTTTCATTGTCAACTACAAGATGTATTCGTATGTGCTATATGTATCTGGAAAACTTTAAACAAGACATCCATGATGAGTACGAAAAGAATGAAATGAACAAATTTCAGATAAAAATGAAAATTTGGGCAACCAGAACCACATATTTGGGCATGTTTACAAAATGACAAGTACCATGACATGGAGCTGAATGAATTACAAGCTAGCGTAAGAGTCTATTGCGTTTTGCAGAGCCTTGATCTTACACTTCCATCAGCAGTCTTCCCGCATATATGGTTGGCCATCGAGCTTCAACTTCTATTCTTCATGCTCCCAAGAGTGAGCTCAAGATCGTCCATTCCCACCTCATGAATCCTCTCCCCTTCCCACGGCTTCACCTGTCCTCTCATGAATTCGAAATCGGACCCTCTTTCCTGCTCTTTACCAGCATCTTCGAGGGACTTCTGCGGCATAGTGGGTTTCATGAGATTGTAGGTTGGAGAAGTCGGAATTTGAGGGGGCGCAAATCTCTGGAAGTTGATCCATTGGCCAGAATCCACAGTCGAAGTATCAGATTCATCGCACTCCGGTATAGTAGCTGGAGGTAAACGGCGGTTGCGGGTTGGGCTTGCAGGGGCGGAGGCGGCGAATATAGGGTAATTGAAAGCGGCCATTGACTGCTTGGCTATGGCCTCCCAGTTAGGAACAGGCTTCGGATTTCTGGACGTTGGAGATGAGAGCGGAGGGGTGACAGGGGCGCTGTTGGAGATGCGGAGGGGAGGGAGGGATGAAGGAATCGCATTACGGAGAAAGGGAAGGAGGTTGGAAGCAGCATTATTTTCGATTCGGGTAGGGCTGGGAAAGGACGAAGATGAGGGGCTGACTTGATAGGACGGGATCGGGCTTGGGAAGGACGAAGAAAGCGGGCTAGGGTTCTGCGAAGAGTATGGCGTGGCTCGGTATGAGCTTCCCGGTATGTCGATCGGGGGCGGCCTGCATCCCTGGAGAGAACATCACAAACCAAAGCGCGGATCGTAACTCAGTGAGGACAACTATGGCGTAATAACAGAATCAATATCTCCAAAATGCCAAAACAATCGACAGTGGAAGCAATAAAGAGTAACGGAGATGCAAATCAAAGCAGATGAACAAGGTCTCCTAAGTTCCTATGCAACAGAGCAAAGGTTCATAAATAAGATCCGTTGGTCCTGTCGCGCGAAAACCTTACAAAGAGTTTATGTCGGAAGAAAAATGACGCATCGAAGTAGGACTCACTCGACCAATTTGAACCTCGAAAATTTCTTCTTCTGGAAATTCCAATTTATTACTACTGATTTTCTCACCCGTTGCCCCTCGCCGAAAAATTTGCCGGAAAGTCAGATCGAAACCGGCGTGCCCATATCGTCAATTCACTCGACGGATCAATCGGAAAGAAATCATGGGTCAAAACCCATCAATCTCTTTGAAAGGAACTGAAGATCGAAATCCGGAAAGCACGCTTCTTCCCACTTCACGACCCAGAAAAACCAAAAGAAAACTCCTCCGCAAAACAAGCAAAGCGAAACCCTCAGGGAAAGATCCGGTCAAAACTCAAACTAGCGCAGTTCATCAGCTCCCGTCCCACCAAAAACAGCTCGTTCGCACATCAAATCGCGCACAGATCTAATCACGAGCACCGGACACGCACACAACACTTCGAAGAAAGAAGAAAAGAAAATGAGTAATCCTTCTTTTTCCCCGGGTTCCTAATTCCGGTTACCTTGCGATAGGTGGTGCCGTCTTCCTCCACGACCCACCCGGCCTCGGCGCACAGGGCCTTCAGCACCTCGTTGTTGTCGCAGTGCTTGGGGAGGTTGTAGTTCCCCTGAGCCCGGAGGCCGGAGTATACCTTGGCGGCGACGGCCCGCCGCCGCCGCTCCCTCCGCCGGTTGTTCTCCCTCTCCCGCCACGACGGCTTCCTCCTGGACGTCGCCGACGACGTCGCGCCGTCCGACGTCATATCCAGCTTGACACCCCACCCGCGCGCGCGCGCACCGGGAAAGAAGAGAAGAGGAAGGGGGCTCGGTCTTCGCGGGGGCGTTTCCGGGTGTGGGGTTGGGACTACGGGAACGGGGAGAGTCGCTGTCGTGCGCGAAGCAGTGGATTTATAGGCGGACGGAGAAGGAGGGAGGAGGGAAGGGAAAGGAAAGTGATCGCCGTGCTCTCTGCTCACGAGGTGTGCGCTTCTCCTTCGCTGGAAAATGCAAGAATCTCTCTCTTTCTCTCTCTCTCTCTCTCTCTCTGTCTGCGCGAGTGTGCGTGAGGAGAAAATATTCAGTGGTTCGTGCGCGCCACGTCATCTGCTGATGTGGCGCGCATGAACCACTCAGAGATCGACACGCGTCATGTGGGACCCGCTGGAAGATGGAGGGGCGGGCTCAGCTCGGCTTGGCTCGGCTCGCTGCAGAAGAAAAGACAGCTCCCGACTCCCGCCCAAAAGGTTTCTCTCTCCTGGATTGAATTTTCTGCAATTTTTTCTCTCTCCCTCTCACTTTCTCTCCTCCTCCTCCCTCTCGCGACGTCCGCTCTGCTCTCTCTCTCCCCCTCCGCGAAGTCGTCCGACGCCGACGCCCCTCCGCCGGTTGCCTCCGTCGGCGTCGGAGTCCGTCGCCCCCTTCTCTTCCGCCTCCGCCTACGCGTCCGACACCAACGCGTCGAACCACGACGGCGAAAATGGAGGAGAGAGAAACGACGAAGCAGAAGCGCGCGCGCTCGGGGTTCTGGACATGGGTCGTCGCGTCGGTCGCGTTCCGGTCGCCCTCGTCTACCTCCCAGGAACCTCCGCCTGTCCACCCGCCCTGAGATTGCCAGCCCTCTCACCAGCATTCGCCGCCGTAACGCCGCCTCTCTTCGCTCCGTCGATCGATTCCTGATCCCCGATCCCCCGCCCCCTCCTCCCTTGAAATCTTGGAGGTCCATTTTCTGATACGATTTCTGGTTTTTCTTGTTTGTGCCGCCTGCAGTTGGCGAAGGCTACTGGTTGAAGCAGTCGGTGATGTCTCCCTACGCAGGTTTGGCGATTCAGTTACTTGCCGACGCATTATATGAAGTGCCGGTTATTCAGTTACTTTTGGTGCTTCGCCGGAATGATGGCGGCGACGGACGACTTCGTGGAGGCGGACAACGCGGAGGCCATCATCTCCAGGATCGAGCACAAGTCCCGCAAAATCGAGAGCTTGCTCAAGCAGTAAACTTCCCCTCCTCGATCCCTCTCTTGCCACCTTTCCATCCGCGATTTCGCCGGATCGATTTTGAGCTGACCCACCTCCGCTTTTCCTCGTGTTTCGTTTCGTCGCGTGCAGGTCGAAGCCGGTGGAGGCTCTCAAGACCGCCCTCGAAGGATCGCCTCCGAACACGCGGGATGAGCGATGCAAGGTTCGCCCTTTTTTTTTTGTGGGTGTTTGCTGCTTGTATCGGTAGATCTTTCTGGGTGGTGAAGTCACGGTCTTTGCAGTCGGCGAACTGGATAGTGGTGCACAGAGCGATAATGGCGATAAAGGATCTGGACGCCCTGTTCTCTTCCCTGGATCCCGAGTACTACGACATCCTCATGAAGTGAGTGTTGCGCTGTCTTTTCCCTGTTTTCCGTACCTGTCCGTTGTCGATGCTTGTTCGGATTTATTGCTTCGTGTTTGCTTAGTAATCTTTACCGTGGAATTGAAATGTTTGGAGTGATGGTAGCAATTTAGGGCACAGGGGATGGTTTTCTTGTTTCCATTAAGTTTGTAGCGCTTGAAGGCACAAGTGATATCAATGCCGAAATGCCACTGTGTGTGTGGGGGGTTTGTGAAGGGCTTAATCTTTTCACTCAACTGTCTTGTTCTTTCAATGGGACATTTGAGTACTCCTGTAGTCCCTTGATACAGATTAACATAAGGATCATGGGCTCATTGGGTAGTGACGATTATGCCTAATGATTATCGGTTGTGAAGGGCTTAATTATTGAGCTGTTTGTTGTGGCTGCAGCTTTTGGTAGAGATATTTAATAAAGATCAAGAATTCATGGGTGATGTAATGACTAGAAACAGCAAACTGTCTCTTCAGTTCATTGGTTTATCTGTGTCATGAGGGTTGGCACGTTAGGATCTCTGAAGCCTTAACGTTTTTTTCCCCCAATGACTTAGTTTGATATACATTTTCTTATTTCTGGTGTTCAAACCTACAAATAATTGGGTGAGAATAACTCAAACTAATGAAGTGATCTTGGAAGAATTACCATTTATGAAATTTGACCATAACTTTGCTAAGGAATAGCCTACTACTTTGGTTTGGGTTATCAGTTTCTCAATTTTGCTTATGAAGAGTAGGTTGCGCCAGTAACTACTATTAATTGTATGCTTTGGCTGATCATAGTCTATCTATTTAAGGCCTTGTTAAAATGTTTGTGTTGTTGTATTGTGAATTCACTGAATTATGCTACTTGTGATTGCTCTACTTATTTGTTGACACCCATTTTTGAAGGAACAAACCTTGTTAAACTATGCAAGGCAGTCAAGTTAGAGTGTATAGGGATTCCTATTCCCAAATAAAAGCCCTTTTTAGAGGCTATGCACAGACTAAGCTGGACTTTCTTTATTGCTACAATGTGATTTGTATTAGGCATTCTAGTTGCCTCTTCCCAAGGATCGGTACCAATGCTTTGTTTGGGAAGGAGGGGAGGGGAAGGAAAATTGGGGTAAAGTTTGAAACTTTGGCGCAGAGAGGACAGAAATTTAAATTTTCTTTCCATTTTCATCCCATCCTTGCCTTCTAAATGAAGTATAAGAATGATAGACTGGAGAGGATAAAGCAGGGCAGGTAAGGTTGTCAATTTGGAATAGATGGTAAGATATGCTCAATGATAGTTGCTTCTGTCCTGGGGTTATATGTGTTAATGCTTGGGGTGGTTGTGGATCTAGAGTAGTAGAAGCAACTCCTGGTTTAGATTGTCTCAAAACTATGATGACGTGTAGCTTTCCCTGAATTCTAGACAAGGCATTTCATCAATTTTATCGACAAAGTCCTTATTGGTTGTTTCTTTGTTGGTTGTATTGAGTGCCAAAATCTAGTCATGCAATCTAGTCCTAAAAGATCTCCTTTCTAGATCAAATCCCTGAGACTTCTGAGTAGGTTGATCTAATGGTATTTCTGTTCTGAGTGATTGGAAGGAGAGGAATTAAATTGACAACTTTTGGGGTTAGCTTGATCTCAAGGCCGGTTTCATGCAGGAGTAGAATAATTTTGTTTCTGCAGGATTCTGGTTTAGATTCCATTTTCACCAAGGTGCCATACTCTATTGGCTTGCCATAGTCTTCACAACTCAGCCAGAAAAAAAGTAGTACCATGTTCATTCGTCTCGTGTGTTCTTCTCACTCACTGAATTTTGGCATATAATGATCATACAAGACAATTGCATGCTGTTTTCCCCAGTCTCCCTGCAGTAATGTATTTAAAATTCTTTCCTGTCCATAACAGTGTCATTTGACCAGATAAATTGCGTTTGATAGCACGATACTTTTCTTTCTGGTTGGAGAACATGTTCCTTCTTTTCATCAGCACTCGAAACCTATGTTATTCTATGGATACTGCAAATATGACTTATTGGCTTGTCAATGCTTAAGAATGGCTTAGAGCATTATCTAACTCTCCTTGAAGAATTATATGCAAATGCTCTGGGGATGTTTCTTTATCGCTATTGGTACTTGAGTTAGTCTAAACTGACAAGATTGTATACAACAAAAATTGTCTTGAGGTCATCGTCAAAGTACTTGAATGTTCTTACGGCTGTGAACATCGTCATTTTGGACTGGTTATTAAGTAGATGGGATTTGATGGCATCTGTTGTTTGCCTTATGTATGTACGCTTAACATGTATTTTGCTTTGACCTTCAGGCTCATCATGCAACTATGGTCTCATGACCAGCAAATTGAGCATTGTCTTCTAATTTTACCATGGTTAACTGAGATTAAAGGTAGATATATTTATTGACCAGTTGGTTTTGTTGTTTGGCTGGCCAATAAGTCCGATTCGAGGAGAGCAGAGTTTCCCCATGTATTATTTATTCCTCATCTGATCGTTACCATCTTGCTTGGATTACCGTTATTGCTAAGGCCTTTGATGGAGTTAAACATGCATTCCTTCTCTAGTGAGTAGTAAGAGAATTCAGTGTGCAAATGCTATCGCTGTTGTAGTTCGTGTGTGCTACGTTTCGTTCGTTAATGCCTTCTTCTTTTCCCACGTACAGCATATCTGCAAAACCAGAACCTACCTCATTAATTTGATCCTCTCGTTGCTTGCCAGATACTTGTACAGAGGCTTGTCTACAGGGGATCGCCCCACCTGTGACCAGTGCCTGCGGATTCACGAAAGACTCACGGAGAGGGCCGGCTTGGGTGCATACTTCGTTCCCTAGCAGACACCACAAATACAGTATGATGATTATTGCTATCGTGATCTGAAGAGAGAAAAGTGCCCACTGAATGATTCCTCGCCTCCCCTTCCTGTAGATTTGGGCTGCGGTGTATCCGTCATTGACATGAATGTGATCAGTATTACACTTTATTATGAAGTATCGTCTCTGAGTCCTTACAAAGCTAAACTTGCTTCGGATTGCCAGAGAACATGCATTCTATCATTTCGAGGAGTTGAGCATTTGTCTACCCTTGAGATTAACTCAACACAAACATGAGAAACTTTTGTTCCGGACTTAAGTATGGCTAACTGATAATTAACACAGTTTAGACTGTATCCAAATTTCACGTAGACAATTCTGCATCGTCACTTGGGGACTGAGACAGTCGAAAGCAACATTTTGATTAAGTCCAGTTTTGTCAAACTGAAATAAAATGAAATCTCCATAGCTCATCTTGGTAGCTGACTTCTGTGCATTGATTGTACAAGGAGGATGAAATGGCCATTGTTACATGACAGAGGTGATGTGTAGAATCTTCGAAGTCGTAAAAACCAGGTCAAATATAAGCTGAAACATACGCATGTGTTCTAAACCATCTTTTCCACTTCTTGAAGCCACCTTATGGGAAAGGTACTTCATGTATCAATCACCCAACTGATGTGCACTATGTACCTCGTCCTACTCAATCGATGCTTGAATTTCCAAAATCTTTCACTTTCGATCGGTTTATTACACCTTAAGCCGCCGTCATATGCCATGTGATGTAACTACTTTCTCTGCCAAATGGGCTAGTCAGGAAATTGACTTTAGCATTCCAGAAACCTAACCAGTTTACTCCTAGACCAGAAACGTCGTCAGCAATCGAGATTTATTAAACAATAAGATGAAAGAGAACTGTCAGGATTCTGATATGGTAATTGCCTAATCATAGAATGTGACCGCCATGTATGTATCCATGGTTAGGGGACATCATACAACTCTTGCCCGTGTTTCAGTACTTTGCTCCTAAATTTACTTTCGAAAGGCATATTCTGTGTCACCCATCAACAAATATCACAATTGAATTGATTGAAACAGTTGATGACCCAACATGGTAGATGAGACCCATGATTCATCGACATTTGAATAGATTCGACAATCACCCACATCATGATAGATCATCAAATTACCTAAGCGAACAAGTTTCATGAACTAACGTTCACCTTTTCTATTCCCTACATGTTTTCGACCTTAAAAACAGGGATAAGATTTGTCTATCCCAACAATCAATGTCCTATTATCAGCAAAAAGCACAATAGACGCTCTATTTTGCCAATCATTGGATCTTTCTACGTCATACTTGCTAATGTATCGTCAGGATGAGCTGATACTCTTTGCTTTACGCCTTGGCACATGCTGCGCAGATGTCAGAAAAGCCATTAAGAGTGCAAATTGTTCAGTCCTTGTTGCATCTGTAGCCTTGCCCAAGGGTTGATGGATGGTCCAGACTGACTAAAAGGATTATGGACCGGCTCCATGGGGCCAATCACTGAGGCAGTGACTGAAGATGGAGGCGACAATGATGCCGAAGGAACAGACACTCGCTGACATGAAGGGCACATGGTGAGCGTGGTGGGAGGGTTCATATGCATGTAGAGCTGTGGGGAGAGCTTCAGTGCTCCGAGCTCCTGCACTTCCTTCTGCAGCCTCTTGTTTTCCTGTGTAAGATTGTCGCAGCATCTCTTAAGGTACTCACAGTCCACCTCAGTTTGCTTCGTCTTAGTCCTACACCAAATTGGTAAAAGAAAAAAGATGTTACGGTACATCCTTATACAGAGCTACCCCACACAGATTGTTGGTGCCAAACTACAGCATGATAATAACACATTATCAGCTCAATCTAGTAAGGTATGAATAACAATCTTCAGCCCATTTCCATGTGATTAAGAAAATCAAGATGGCAGCTATTAGACAAAAGAATTGCACATTTGCTCAAACTTAACATAGAGAAGCTGCTTCATCAAGCCAATTCTTTGATGCAAAAGACCCAACGTCATTATCCTAACCATAAACAGAGCTTTCCAGAGCTGCATTGTAAATCATGAGTGCATGAATCTAAACTGGGGCCCTTGCATAACAAAATTTTTGGTATTTGAGTACTCCCTAATAACTTCACTTCCTCCCCTGGCGGCTTAGAATTTATGGATCCCACATATCGGTGCTCCATACTAAAGTGAGAACGTGAAGTGTACTCCTAGATTAAGTGACAAGTCACATCACCGGACTCCCGCTACACGCTCACACACCTTGTGTGCAAGATGGCCCAACTGGGATACATGTGGACCCAAAGATTACATGCACTCACTATAAAGAAAAACAACAACTTCGATGTCGAACTACCATCAAATGATTAAGAGAACCAATTACCCCACCCCTACCCGCCTCTCTCCCACTCCTGACATTTTTTCTTCCACAATGATCAGAATGATGCAGATGAGACGCAGATGTAAAAAGCCATGTATTTGGGCAAAAAGAACTCAAAACTATCAATTACCTGGCACGCCTGTTCTGAAACCAGACCTCTACCTGTCTGGGACTAAGATTCAGCTGCTTGGCCAAGGCAAGCTTTTGCTTCTGAAACTCAAAACAATCTCCAGTTAAATTCATCGAAACCATCCCTTTATTACATCCAAAGGGAACCTAAAGATGATCTCATTATTCATAAATAAAAATGAAAACCAATTTGTGATTCACACAGATCCAATCATTGCAAAAAAAGAAAACAAGAAAAAGGTCTCAAATCCCCAATTCAACTGTTACCAGTAAATGACAACTACAAATAAACATCAATCTCATGACAGAAACGCACTTTAAATTCAATTTTTCCTACCAAACATCCATGTCAGGTTTATGAGCAGTGATTACATGCTCACGCACATTTAAAGAAAGCATATATTAATCAGTAATAGAATGACCAAAATTGCCACTCACAGGGTTAAGAGTGTTATGCTCTTTGAATGTCTCCTCTAGCACCAATGACTGTTCTCTAGACAGCCTGAGCTTCTTCCTCGCTCCATCTCCTCCGCTGCCATCTTCTTCGATGCTCTCACAAGAGCACGAAGTTCTCTCAGCCTCAACTTCATTTTCTCCATGTGGGTCTCTCTCACTTCTCTTCCCACTTATGCTCGACACGTTGCTGTTAGGTGATGAGACATGATTATCATCATCCAAATCCACCACCAGTATGTCTCAGTTGACGCTGACTCCACCGAAGAATGGCCTTGTTTTGGAGTTTGTTTCTGAAAGTTGATGAATACAAATCAGGATTTGATATCTAAGGCCAAGGAGGACAACACTCCTCCAAAACTTAATCGAGTTTTTAAGGCAAATCTCACACTTCAACCTCCTTGAAAATGACAAAGCGACGGCCAATGAAGATTAGAGTCTTACGGTGGGACTTCCAGATCTTCATAGCCAGCAAAGCTTGTTCTCTGTTACAGCACCATAAAGGGCTAATAGGATTGCCAAATTTTCAATAGGGGATGTCGATAGACCCACACATGCAACTATTGTGAAAGGGTTCCACAGATAGACCAGGGCGGGTCGCTGTCGTGCGCGAAGCAGTGGTTATTTATAGGCGGACGGAGACCAGTTGCAGGAGGGAGGAGGGTTCTCAAGGCAACTTATCAACATAGAAAGGAATAATCTTAGATCGCCGTGCTCTCTGCTCACAATGAGGTGTTCAGCGCTTCTCCTTCGCTGGAAAATGCAAGAATCTCTCTTTCTCTCTCTCTCTAGATACCTGTATCTCTCTCTCTGTCTGCGCGAGTGTGCGTGAGAGAAAGATATGACTATTGAATCAGGGGAGAGATGGTACGGTCCCTCGCGGGTTCACTGAACCTAATAGTCCACAAACTTTGACTATGTACAATTTAATCCCTCCTAAACTTTTAACTTATTTAATGTGATACATAAATTTTAATTTTTTATGTAATATCATCGTTAGAATTTTGGTATATATAAAAATTAGTTCATTCAATATTTTTTTCAAATTTAAATTAATAGAATGACAACATTAAACATTTTTTATAATTCAAAGGCTAATTGAACATATGTTAAAAAATCTGGAGTTTAAAAGTTTAGGGAATGCTTGGTAACCGATTAATTTTTTGCTACTTGTTTTTTTTCTCTACAACCAAAAAAAAAAATAAAAAATATATTTGGTAACATAAACTAAATTTTATACTTCTAAAAATAGATTTATTATGGGGGACAATTCTAAAATCAACCCATTTTTCTCTCTTTCCTTTTTTTCTTCTTCCTCTTCTAAGCTAGCCACCGAACTTGACGATGATCGATGATCGATGATCGGTCCAAGATAAGGTCGTGGCAATGTGAGATCGAGTCTTGTGGTGGCCAAGTGAGACTTGACCTTGCCTAGAGCTAGCAAGGCTCCCCAAGGCTAATGAAGTCACCAGCTAGAGAATGAGAGAAGGAAGGAGAAGAGAAGAAAAATAAAAAAAATCTAAATAATATTAAAAAATTTAAGAAATTCTACGTAATAAAAAAAATTAAAGATCGTAGCAAACACATTTATGTTATTTTTCTATTTTGAAATTATAAATTTTACATAGTTACCAAATACTTTTGAATGCTCAAAAACTCGTCTAGAGAATAGAATTAGAAAAAATTATTTCTGAGTATAAATTATTTTCGAAAACAAAATGGTTACCAAACATGCTCTTAAGAACTACATTACACATTGTGGTAAAGTTGAGGGACTACATTGAATAAATAAAAAGTTTAAGGATATTAAATCAAAATTGAAAAATTATTTATGTCATCATCCCAACTTAGAAAAAGAGGAATATTATGTATTTAAAGTTTGTAAAAATGGTAAATTTGCATGTTTCGATTATACTTATAAAGTAATAGGGTTTTTTGGATATATTTTTTTCTTTTTCATTTAGTTTGAATCTTATTACTCAATGCATTGACGGCCCTCGTGACATATGATTTAAGGTGATATATATATATCGTGGACTTTGATTCATGCATGCAAAGTTTATAAACATAAGTTTTTTTAATTGCCTATTATGACACAAGTACCCTAAGTTTTTTTTTTTATAAAAACCCTGAACTTATACCAGTGTGACAAATATACCATAGATGAAATTAAAATAGAAGGTATACATGTTATTTCATGACACACAAAAAAAAAAAAGTTGGAGGTATTTGTGTCGTAATGTATATATTTATAGTTTTTGGTGACACAATTAAAAAATTTAGGGTATTTATGTCACAATAAACGTAAGTTGAGATTTTTGTAATATTTTCCCTGCTATTAGTATTAATACGTACTTTCCATGCGTTGTTAAAAAAGTCATGGGGTTAAATGCAAATAACAAGTCAAACAAGCGTATCAATGCTTTTTTCGAAAATCGAGAAAGGTGATTTTCAACGTACAAAAATTGTTCTTTCGGTTCTTGAAAAGCATGCTTATTACATCTGGGACTACAAGTAACAAAAAATCCTTTTTCTTCCACCTTTTCTTAAAAACGTTTGATTTTGGACTTTTAATACATGCTCTCAAGACATTTATTAAATCTATATTTATGAGAAAATATTATATTTGTATATTATTACTCATGAGTATCATAAGAATAATCGGTGCACTAAAAATTGTAATATTCTTTATATACTCAATTAACAAGTGTTTAGAGAGTAATTTTTAAAAATGCCTTCTCAAGTAATTTTTTATTAATTTTTTTATAATTTGGGGGCATGATTTGGAGATTTGATTATTTGATTTGATTATTTGAAGGATCATGAACCGCCTTGCAAACCCCTTGACTAGGAGGTCAAATGTAAACTTTTAGCTTATGTAGGTAATGTTACTATGCTTGGTTTGCCAGTAGTTAGTTAGATTTAAATAAATGACTTTTAGTTCTTACACAAAAAATCCTTTGATATTCCAACCAACTCTGTCAATCTTAACGGTTCTGTCAATAATATTCTGAATACCAATTAAATAATTATTACGGAGAAAAATGGCGATTATTTAATATTTCGAGTTTTTCATGAAAATAATGCATTGAAAACTCAAGTACCCTTTTTTGTTAAATTTTTATTAGGGTCAATATCATAAAGAACTCCAAATTATGTCCACTTTGATACAAGTAGCCTTAATTTTTATTTTTTTTGTATCACTAAAGAAAAAGACCTAAGTATAGTCTCGTATTAACACGAATTCTCGTTCGATAAAGGCCAGACGCAATGTGAATTTACCACTCGAGGGGGGATCGATGGGAATTAGGCGCGTGCGGGTCAGTGGCTCCAGCGCGCGTCTGTGGTACGGGCGCCGGCATGGGAGGCGTGGGGGGAGCTGTTCGTAGGATAACAGGGCAGAGAATGCCATGTGGACGGTCGTGATGAGATTATTACTGTGCATGGGACCAGAAACGATAATGTTTATCGTGGGTCCCAAGTGGTCTCTTTCACGATGTTCCTGCAGTCATCCTCGTCGTCACCTGATTGAGCGGGAAAGGTTTTCAGCAACTGAAATTTGGCGAGAAATGAATGATCTCAAGAAATTATTATTTATATTATTTAAAATAATTAATTATTGAAAAATATTTTTATTATCAACAATAATTTATATCTAAAAATTTTGGTAAATAACAAAGATATTTTTTATTTATTCATTTTTATAAACAATACAAACGACTATTTTTAGGAAAATACTTTTCCAAATAAATCATTTTTCGTGAAACATTAACCTTTACAAATTGTAGGTCTATGATGAATCTCATATTGAGTATTGTTAGACCTGACATTCAAATTCGATTTAAGGTGCGTTTTGTTTCAGAGAAAATTTCATGATAAAGGAAAATTATTTACAGGACTTTTTTTGGGAAATCATTATCCAGAAAAATGCGTTCCCCATTTCAAGTGAAGGAATTCATAATAATGACTTTAAGCATACATATTTTCTCTAATATATGTATTATGAAAAAAATGATTTTCATATTGCTCATTGAATAGTTCCCGTAATAATGACCCGTTACCATAATTATAAGTCGAATTTATATAATCAGTGCCGCTCCATCAGGTGTCAAGAAATAAGAATGGGGTTCCGTTGGCCAAACTGCAAATTGATTTGTACCATGTTTTAATGGTTTCCCTCTTTCGTCTGCACCAATATCTTCATCTAAGACTGTTCTTCTTCAAAATCATTTCGATGGTCAAGGTCGCAACAGTGTGTTCAATGCAATGTGCAAGAAAAGTCAATTCCACCTCTCCCTACTTTGCCTTTTTTCTCTCTCGCGTTGGGGAATTCCATTGGATGCAAACCCAAGATAAGGTTCGGCACTTTCTGGGAGACAATCCGTCCAATGCTGATTAGAATAAGGTTGGCAAGTCGCTTACTTTGAGAAGAACAAGCCAGTAAAAGGCCTTGAGAAAACACCAAGAGCAGAACGTTGGAATTCGCATGACGTGACCAACAAAAACGTCCCAACAAGACCCGCTTTTTCAAAAGCTCATTCGCAATCTTTTGCGTCATATAATATTATCGATTTTGTGAATCAATTACAAATAGTTGGTGCGTTTTAACTTTAAATGACCCATGTTATGGCCATATTAAAGCTGTTCCATTATAAAATTGCTCCGGGAATGGTTAAACATGGTACGAAATTGAAGGACTTCCAAGGTGAAGATTGGACTTTGAACCGAGGGATACATTTCAGAGCCGTGCTTTGAACGGTCTGAACGGGCACATAAACAAAAGGATGACAATGCCTGCATGCGCCGTGACAACCAGACAGGATTTGAGGATGGAAATTAGACCGAGGCAAGCTATGTTTCACACAGATCGCGATCTGATTCAAGTAAATGACCCGGTCCAAGTCTGCGAATGAGGATCTACACATGTATCGCCGAGGCACATCAAAGTTAATCCAAAAGGGATCTTCGCGGTCGCCTAAGATGCTCACGAATCGACATATCTCAAATGGAATCGAAAATGCAAATGTGCTAACTTCTACGGAGAAAGGAAATGGCTGCGAATCTTGCCCCGTGCGTCTCGGCAATTTGAGCCTTCAGGAGATAAGAGTGTGGAGCTACCGAGGTGAAAACGACCGAGTACCGTACCACGACTTGAAGCCCAAATTGCAGACAAGGACGAGCAAATTGCTCATCAAGTTCAAGGCGCAGAGGATCCATCCGACAACGTGACCGATGCTGGCCCCAACCTCATTGTACCTTAAGCATCTTTCCCCACTCGCAACGAGAATTTTCCTCATAATGGTTTATAACTGGCCGATACTTTGCAAGGGCTTCCCAAGGTCAAACAACTGCTAAGTCCATGTACTGTCTCCAATTCTCATATTGGGCTAGTGGCAGGATCTTCAGAATTGGATCATAGCATTTGAAGGTCTGAACAAGACTCGAAATGTGTTCATAAGATTTGGATAAACGACGAGAAGTATGATCAAACAAAAAAAATTAGCAACAGGGGGAACCCCAATTATGTTGGAAAAGCCTTTGAGTCCGCATTCGCAACAAGAATTTTCTTCATAGTGGTTTATAACTTGCCAATACTTTGCAAGGGCTTCCCAAGGTCAAACAACTGCTAAGTCCAATCCATGTCCGGTCTCCGATTCTCATATTGGGCCAGTTGTGGGATTTTCGGAATTGAATCATAATATTCAAAGATTCAAACAAGACAATAAATGTGTTTGAATTTGGATAAATAACGACAAGTGTGACCAATAAATTAAAATTAGCAGCAAAGGGAACCCCATATGGTGAAAACACCTCTAAGTCCGCATTCCTTTATTTCCAAATTGTAAAAATGAAACTAAACCCGTAAAAAAAGGGGGGAAAAGAAAATCGCCGTTGCCGGGGATCGAACCCGGGTCTCCCGCGTGACAGGCGGGGATACTCACCACTATACTACAACGACACGCGATGATGACGGTCGATATTATGCTGAAATAATTTATTGTCACTCCCTAACTTCGGCCTTTAGGTTCTCCAATTCTTCTATGAATTCGCCATCGGGCTTTAGTCAATCTTGAAAGCCTGATTTTCAGAAACATACGAATGGCACCATTTGAAGTAACCTTATAAGAAACCGAAATGGATCTTTTCGCTTGACCAAGGAGTGATATATACCAACCCCCATGAATACTCTAGTCACCTTCCAACAATGTGCCACAACGGCGTCGCGCCGCTGCTAACCTAAAAGTTAGCCATTCAGCTTAATCAAACACATTCATTGAACGGTGCCTATGTGAGCTCAGAGAAGGAGTTTGTTAGCAGGTGTTACGTCTCTTTTCAGACCGGTCAGCAGTTTTCGTCCAAGACCGGAATGTTGTTGATGCTAATAGGAGAGCCATGGAGAACACGGCT
The DNA here is from genome assembly GCA_014182565.1 of Eucalyptus marginata. Taxonomy (NCBI): domain Eukaryota; kingdom Viridiplantae; phylum Streptophyta; class Magnoliopsida; order Myrtales; family Myrtaceae; genus Eucalyptus; species Eucalyptus marginata. Next base: position 126,125 of record CM024590.1, read on the forward strand.
CTCTGAGATCACAGACTGTCGATATGTTCATTCCCAATCTGAAATTGCAATGACAGGACGGAGGGCAAAAACATCGGAACAGATGGTGAAAAACTCGACACAGAATCAACACTACAATATGGATGTCACAAAGTCCCAAGCCAAGCTTGAGAAAAAAGCAGATTAAACTCTCCTCTAGGAAAAATAGTGCCGGGATGAAGAGATTCCAAAATGACAGACCATTACTAGCGAGAGGAATGAAAAGTTCCTCCCTTTCTCTCTATAGCATCAGCATCAACTGGTCTACTCTGTTTCTTTTGCAATATTAATCATTTAGATGGCCCTAGCGAACTACTCAGACGAATAGGAAAAGAAAACAGATTCATAATCTACTCGAGCTACAAAATTTTGTCACTTTTATCAGTCATAATTACAAAATCAGGCCATAATAGTACACTCGCCATTGAGCCGCTTGGTCGCCGTTTGTTAAAATGACCTCGGCCCCAGATGGGTTAACAATGTGACTGAACGAAAATGTCTGGGGAGCAGAAACCCCGTGCGCATACTCTCATAATTTGTCAATCTGTCAGGCAATGTGTGCTCCGCCAACACAAGGGCGGTTGACAGGTGACAGCCCCAGTCAGTGTTTACTAACTCCTCCAGCTGCTTATCATCTCTCTGGTCAATCCAACTCCTCTTGAGTTCTATCTGGCGAATACTGGGGAAATGGTGAATTTCAGGCAGTGATAAAATTCATCCATAGTTTACCAAAATCCCTTGAAGAAAGCCTTTGGTTTCAACATGTCACTACATGTACAGCCATACTTCATCAAGAGAACTTACAGCAAGCGAGAGAGATGATTTCTTCCCAGTGGTTGCTAATGTTGCAAATAAAGCCCACATCAAACATCATCCGCATCTGTCTTCTGAAAATATCTCATCTCTTGAAAGTGCAGTGGCTCATTCCCCCAAGAACACCATCCAGCCCTCATGTCTCTAGCAAATAATTCCAACACACCGTGCTGGCTTGGTCCCTGGAATGTACTCGAGAACCAGCTCTGGCACAGAAGATGCAAAAAGTAATGTTATAATTACATCAATTGCATGATAGGAAATGCTTTTGTTCAACTATATTAAAATAAAAATAGATCTGTTCTACTTAAATAAGAAGATTAATTACCACAAGATCTATTTCTAAATGAATCTGAATAGCCAATTAAACACAGATATGCAGGGGTACCTTCAAGTGGGGGCTTCCTTGAGTAATCCCCAGGCACACTCATCAATACTCTTTTATCTTGAATAGTACTTAATCTTGACAGATCTCTAGGATCCATATCCTAGAAAGCACCAAGGGAGCAAAGTTAAAAGATAATTCAAGAGAAATAATCCAATACATACATGATAAGCTGCAATAGGGTGCCGAGTCTCACCTCCTTATCACAGTAGCCCAAGAGAATACATTCATATGGCCTGTGATGGAATAGGTCCAAGTCACAAATCAAAGATCCGTCTGATTTCACCTGAGGTGGTCAAGTACCAACTCGGCATCAAGGAACGATAGACAGATATTACGAGAAAGAGAGAGAGAGAAATATTCATTCACCTTTAACCAGTAAAAAGTTGCTAAAAATTTGACTCCCCATGCAGGAAATAGCTCTTTCTCAACGAAATTACGGAGCTTCTCCCTGTTAGTCACCCACAAGGCAACAAGGGCTCCTTCTCTATGAGCAAGTTGCTGAACAGGGAGGGATAAGAAATATTTATTAGGCAAAGTTGGATATCTGTATTCAAGAGAGAGAAAATCAGTTACCCAATTAATAAATATCTACATAAACTAAACTCAGAATCATAATTTGACCAAAAAAAATAAAAATAAAAAACACAACCAGCTGCACCAAGATAAGTTTATTATGCATTTAAGCAAGAATATTGCCATTAGGCTGTTGCAGTTAGAAATACAAATTAATTTCCTGGCGATTTATTTTTGAACATCAGATATCAACAGCATATTGCAAGTCTCAACCCAGAAAGCTTCAAGTTGCATAAAGTGTGATTAGCACCTTGACTTCTGCTGGGCACTTCCATTTTCCCATGGTGGATCTATCACTATAAAATGGAAACGAGCATCACCCTCAACTGCATCAAATTAGCAGACATTCAGCCACTGTCAGATCAAAATGCAAAACGAAAACAACAACCATAGTTTCTAATAGGCTCAGCAGGTAAGTTTCAACGTTCCCGTTATTTTGCATCTTCGTGCATATTTTGACGTGCTCAATGCACAACAACAGATAGCAAAAGCAAGCACACCATTACCTGGAATCATTTTGTGGATCTGCTGCAGATCGGACTTCAATTATTACATGCCGAAACAGAGAAGGAAGGGTTAGGTTGTCAGAAAAACTAAGTTTTATTTTTCAAATATGAAGTGCTCAGGGAAATGCTATCACACCTCCCAAAGTGAAATAAGAACTTGAGAGGCAACATACCATGTAGAAGCAACTTTCTCTAGGAATGACATATTGACTGCCAAGGAACTCAGCCTCCAGATCATCCTTTGTTCCGTTATGAACTAAGTTATCGAATATAGGAATAACTTTTTGCTCTTTGCTATGAATCATCAAGGGACCTGAGAAAACACCACACTTCTTAAATGAAGAGCAAATGGGGAGGTAGAGGTAGTGATTGACATAAAGCATAATCTATGGAAAGGATCAATCCCCATTACTGAAAAGCATCTCAACATTGCAAAGTTGAGACAGAGATATGGATCAGCAGCGGTCTGTTTAAGTCATTAGCACAACACTTGATGTTGGAATCTCTTTTTAATTGACCACATAAACATGTAACAGTCAATTGTAATTCTTTCTACTTCTCGAGCTATAATGACAGACTGAGAGAAATCAGGTTATGGAAAATCATTTGAGGCACAGCTGTCGAAAATGCAGGACCATTCACTAAATTCAATTCAACCCACATGAATCAACAATGATCGGCTCATGAATCTCGACCATAACTTGATCTAAAGGCTTCAACTTCACTGATATAACGTATAAGACTAGTGTCATACACTTCTCTTCCCCCACCATAGCTAGCATTTCCCACAACATATCATTCTTCCATAATTACCAACCAACAATCAGGGATTTTAGAAATATGAAGCAGACCTCCATCTCCGGTCGGCTTTTCTTGTGAGAAGTTGAGCGTTATCTCATACAAAGGAGCTTGCCAGAGCCTCCCAAGCTCGATAAACGACGGCGGAACACCGGGCGGCCCCAATTTTCGATCTTCCGCGTTGGCGACTTCGCCCTTCATCTTCAACATGAGAGACCTTAGCTCAGTAGCTCCAAGTAAAGCTTCATGCGCCTTAACCAAAAATGGCCTCGCCTCCTGCGATGAACACAACAAAAAGAAGAAGATCCAAAACAACAGTTTAATCCCCTCATTCGAAAACCTCGCAAAATCCCCAAATTCATCGTTCCACGACACTCGCCTGGTGACGCTGAGCGGCGACCTGTTCGCGGTCGTTGAGGACGAGAGGCTTCCTCGCCCTGCGCTTCCGCTTCCTCCCGTTCGACCCGCCACGATCGGCTTCGGACGGTCCGGGCTTGAAGAAACGGGAGTAGTAGGCGGAAGGGGAGATGCCGAACCGCGCCAGAGCACGGTTCAGGACGCGGACGGGGTCGACGAACACCGCGCCTCCCGAGCCCTCGAATCGGTGAACGCCGGATTCCAGGAACAGGGAGAGGCTCCGGCGAGCCTCCGATCCGTCGCCGCCCATCGCCGGAGAACGCGCCCGGCCGGTGCGGGTAGCAAAGATTCGAGGAGGACGAGGAGGCGGCCGTCGGCTCGTGGGGGAAGATGGAAGAGGCGGTGTCCGTGGCGGGTCGGGTCGGGTCTGGACCCGTACCCGGTGGAATTCGGCTTATCTTTCAGGCCCATGGGCACCTTATTGGATCGGGGTGCATGCGCACGCATTGCGCAAGCGGATGACGCGACACGTTGCGTGCGCAAGAGCTGAAAATGTCGGTAACCCTTCGAGGGCACAGCGATGGCGAAAGAGAGTTGACAAAATGCACAGCGCTTTTAATTAAAGGGAAAATGACAATAGCGACATGTCATGTTTTTGAATTTTCTATCTCTTTGGACTGGAGTGATCTTAGCACGCAAGCAATTCGATATAAATCATGCGACTATAGCAATCTTACGTCGTGCGAGATTGAGATTCTCACATTCTTTTCTTTTCTAATCTATAATTCAAGGTACTAGCGAAAAGTCGACTACCTATATCAACCGTCCGTGAGAATATCTAAGCTATTTGCTTCTATTCAACTTACAAACCGTCATTTATTGGTCTTACTCAACATCTCAGTGTATCAAGACTATATAAATTGTTCACCTTGTTTGGTATTTGCAAATCTCCACAAACTTCCCGTTCTTCATGACTTGTTCACCTTTATAAAGGTTCGTCCAGTTATTAACGGTCTTTCACTTTATACTTGGGATACCTTCGATATATGGGAGGGATATCAACTTCACTCAAGCTTCTATCTTCCTATCCTTCTAAGCATATTGACAATCATGGCTCTACCTAGTTGTTCACCGATTCATGGTATCTCCAAGCTTTACCGAACTCACCGTCTAGGCTTGCTCACCTTCTATTCCAATACCGCCCCCACACCCCCCCCACCCCCCCCATGCCTTCTTCACCCTTGATAGAGAACTCCTAATCTTTAGACAATCCTATTAGGACACCATTTGCATTTTGATTTGTGCATCTCTCACCAAGTCTTACTCAAACAATACATGCATTAGTAATCTTGGATTATTTTGTTATCTTCGAATCATCATAAGAAATTTTCCCGACATCTTTGGTGGCCACCCCTCCTTTCTATGATCTCACTTGGCGTCTTTGGGGTTCTGATCAAGGTAGGGTTGGTAAGAATAAAATCAGTGACATGTGATTAAATGATGCATAATGTTTCAATTTATTCCATTCCATGTTTAATATATAGTCGTCATAATCCCTTAGGTTCCCTTTGCATTATTCATTGCATATTATATTAGAGAATTGGATGTTTGAGCCAAAAGATCAGACTCTTAATCATAATTGTTCATACATCGTATTTAGTATCGACAGTTTTTATTTCGTGCAAGTATAATGTCAGGGGCACTATTTTTCAAATTTTCCTAATTAAGAATGTTAGTATGATCCTTGATGATTCTTGATTGCCTTGTATGTTTCTTTAATAATCTCAAATCATCTTGAATAATAATCATGGATATTCTTGACTAATCTTGATGAGCTTTGATTGATATCGATGCCTCTTAATAATTCTCAATAATTCTTGTATCAAGTGGCATGTTCTTGGCATGTCATGTATAAATCTTGATATTCTTGATCAGGTTTTGCATAATAGGAAACATTGGATGATAGTGCTTTCGTGTTGGTTTAATATGGCATTGTTTATCATGTTGTAATCTAGGTTTTGCATGTTTAAAAATTAATACATGCATTTTGGTCACATGTAGTTTTCCTTGGGCATAATATCTTTTTTCTTAAACTCATTAATAAAGTAGCATATCATATAGTTTACATTATGAGAATAATCGATATTCATGTTGTACATTATACATCATTTAAAGAGTCACATGTCCTTGCAATTCAATTTTCATTAGCATCTCATATAGGTTGCATTTATTTGATTATTTACAAGTGTTGCATAACATTCTTTAATTTAGGAGTTTATGTTAGTTAGATGCATGTTAATTCAAGTCATATCATGCATGTCATGTGATATAGAAAAATCATGACCATGTTATGATCTTTAGGGATTGATTTCGACTGGTATTACATATAAGCTACATCTAGGGTTCTTTTGTGTTTAATCATATCTCATATAGAATAATATTCATTGCGCATGTTGGATAGTGACTTAGGTTATGCATGATAGTTTAGAATACACATGTTATTTTACTTTAAGAATTTCGTCCACAGCACATTGCGTCTGGGCTACATTTAACTAGTCATAGCACTAGTGCATTTCTTCATGTTTATTTTTATATAGTTTAGTAGACACATCATTCAGCATTTAGGAGTTTATATTAGGCTATTCATTTGTGTTTTATTTAAATTAATCTTATTTCATGGATATTTATTTAGTTGCATGCATACTCATGGTCCTAATCAAGAAAATGAACACATAGTTTGATGTCTCATTTAGGTGATTGTGGCATTAATTCGTGTTATTCATTGATTCATATCATTCATTAGCCCACATCTACGAGTGTCATTTAGTAATATTAAGTCATGCATATTAGCAAACAAATTAAGTTGCGTTCATCATTCACTGCACATATAGGTTTTGGCCATATAATTATTTTAGGAGGTTAATTTCGAATTTACCGTGTTGATTAGATGTAAAAAAATCCAAACAGGTTAAACTAAGTTGCATATTAAATATGTTTGCATTATGGCAATGAGAACGCGTTAATTAGATAATTCATGTCTAGTCGTTCATGTCCTAGATGTGTCATCCAGGCCAGGCATATATTATATTATTGCATCTTTATTTTTTGATTCTTATGTTGCATTTAAGAACAATATTCCCTTGAAAAGCCCATAGGTAAATGTTGAGGCATTCGACAAAATATATGGAAAGCTTCAGGGAAATGCATTGCATTTCCAAAGTCCTCTAAAGTCCCTTAGTGCAAGGTCAGTCTGGATGAGCTTCGAGTTTTAGCATTTTAGAAATGCTAATAATTCCTTTTCAACTTTACCCTAGCTAAACTTTCATAATTTCATAGATGCTTTTGCCTTGCATGACAATGCAGGAAAAGTGCTCAAGCCATCGGCGAGCCAGATCTAGCAATAGTGGCCCTTGCTAAAGGTTGCATGACCTTCGGCGAAGGCCACTTGGGGTCACTAGGGGTTGCTCGACCCGAGGCAACCCTCGTCCACGACTAACCATCGCCTATAGCCACAAGTAGATTTCCTTTTTATTTATTTATTTATTTATTTATTTATTATTATTATTATTATTATTAATTTTTTAAAAATATATCCGTAAAGTTCTTTTAAAGTGTAGTTTTTTTAAATAGTATTTAAACTAAAATTGATTTCCAAAGTTATATATTAACACATGTTATTTGTATTTCAAAAAACTCCTTTAACCTGAAAACTTTATATTTAAGCTGAAACAAACGCGACCCATAGGACCTTGTCTTGAGCTTGATGACGAGGCTTTGCTTAAGGTTGCTTTGTACATTTCAGGTTCTTTAATTTTTCTTGCAATTTATGTACTATTTTGATTATTGAGTGTTATTTTTATTGTCTGCACACCGTGCATGATCGATCACGTTCATAGGTTTAAGAGATTGATAAAAAGGATTGCCTGCAAATATTTTCATAAAGAAAAAAAAAGTACAAAAAAGGCATTAGAGTTAATCTATCGTAATTAAATCCTCAAATTCAAAATCTATGATCCATAAAAGTAAGAAAAACTCCTTGTCTTACTTGGATTTCTACTCGATTTATAACAAATTAGTAGCGGCTCCAAAATGATATGAATTGATGCAAGGCTCGTGTTAAGCGTATGTATTGCCTCGTCAAACGAACCATTCATACTTAAATTAGTAATCAGTCAGCTTTCCATTGATGGTTCATCTCAAGAGGGTCATGACAAGTTGGGCCGTGCAAATATCTTGTACTTTGCAAAATGCATGATGAGTTTGGGTGAGATTGTTAAACTTGTTTGGCCAAACGAAAGTGTTTGATGAGTTCTAGGAAAATAAGATTATGATAGAATAGTTCACCTCCAAGGTATAAAGGTATGTCTCATCAATAAATATAAATGAACTTTAAGGCTCACCGCCAATGAATTGAATTAAAAACCAAAGGAGTCACTCACTTGAGAATTTTTTTATATATTATCAACTAAAAAATCTGAATGCTTAAAATTGAAAATGCACATCTTATCTATAGAGGAACTAGGACATTAAACTAAAAAACACTAAACTAGGAAACATTAAATTAGGAAATGTTAAACTAGGAAACATTAAGCTAGGTAAGATCGAACAAGGAAATACTAAATTAAGAAACATCAAATTAGGAAACGTTATATTAGGAAATGTCAAACTAGGAAACATTATGATAGGAAACATCAAACTAAGAAATACTAAATCAAGAGATATCAAATTAGGAAACCAACTTGAACTAAGCAACATACTCATATTAGGAACATACTTAATTAGGAAATAGCTCTCTAACCTTTGATTCAATAGAAAAATCTTTTCTTCTTCAATTCCTATAAATTTTATATTATAAACTTTCTCCTTACTCGACCCATTGGATCATGTTGTGGCCAAAATCTCCTTTATTTACATAAACATCAAATGGTTTTTAGTGTAATTTGATGCTCCTGCATCACTGAAATTGCGAACTCGGGAAAGATAATAGACTTAATCGCCCCTAGGATACCGTGAGTAACTGGAGCTATCATTGATTCCTTCCCCGCTTCATGTATATATTTGGTATGACGAGCACGAGCAAGTATTTCGAAACATACACTGAAATAAATGTGGACCATCTAATTTGGTGCGTGAAGTCCATGTAGAAGTCACCATCTTTAGCTATTCAAATTTAGTTCAATATATGTACTGCGCTCCTATACTAATTTGTCGATGTGGGCATCAATAGTATCTCTTCGAGGGTCATCAACGGCCTCTTTTTTAACGAATGTTCTAAATTCACATAGTAATTTCTAGATGGGCATGACTCTCTCTTTTTTATCGTTACTTTTTCACGGAGCAACAGCATCGACAGTCAACCCATCATGCTAAGTAAAATCGACATGATGAAGTTGATTTTGGGTTGAAGTTTCGTTTTGATCAATGGTCCTACTGGTGGGATTAAGAAAGAAAAGTGGCCAAGCCGGTTCGATGCCGTCTAGAACAATCATGCACCACGTGCTATGCCGAACGCCAAAGTCGCAGGAAAAGAAGATTTTCGATTGCCTTGAGGATCTACGACTTTTGGTGTCGGCACACCTCATCCTGGGAGACGGGATCAAGAGGAGAAGGAAAAAACAACGTAGGAGGAAGCAAAGAGGGCATTGCCTACATGTAATGCCTATTTTAATAAAGGAATGATGACAAAAGGAACCGTATTTTAATATATTTCTTGACATGAATGCTACACTTGATATTTTAATGCCAAAACTCTTGGCAGTTCGGTACTTAGTTAAACAAATCAAAAGTCCAAATGACTTTATTAAAAAAAAATGTACAAATTCAGAGACTAAATGTCCGATTTCACGAATTTCAAAGATTTGGGCTCTAGTGAGCTTAGTTCAAACCCATTTGTTGGTGGCGGTAGTAGGTAAACCCGAGACCTAACTCAACACAATATAAGTTGATAGTTCATTCTATAAGTGAAAATAATAGTGTTATTAAATTAAGAAATTTTCTCAAAACCATTGCTCATTACCATTTTGTAGGGGACAAAACTGTGTGCCAAATCAAGACAGATCCATATAGACCACATCGTTAAAGGTGTTGGTTAAATTAATTTAATCAAATATCTCCAACCATTGCTTCTCTCGCGATCACCTTACATTAATTTAAATTAAAAAAAATATATTCTTAATGTGCCTTTTGACTAAGACGTAACATGCACATGATATCACGGACGCTACCTTATCACCAAGCCGGCGAATCTCGTACTTTTCTAATAGAAATTCACACTAGTCAATTCAAATCGTCCACCTCCCAACCCAAGGTCATCTCCCACCATCTTCGCCCCCCTAAAATTTCCAAAGCAATATGAAAATGCGACTTTATCTACGGCTAGTCCAACGAGCCACTGAAACTTCGAAGAAGCAACTGACCGAGCGGTTATGGGCCCACCATGACGTCACGACAGGGACAACCTATGTCCTTTCCACGTGTCGAGCTCTTACGGGTCTGATTACGATGATGTCTGGAGACCGTCGCCATCCCCCACCTCCAGCTAGTTGCCGAGAGACCGCGGGCCCCACTGTCGCGGCGATTGCTCGGTCAGAAGAAGGTTCACGAACGAATTGGCTTGCCAGGGACGCTTGCCTTGACTTCACCAATCATGCGGCTGATAAACTATTACCTTTTATTTTTAAATTAAGCTGAATTTTCCGACAGGCGTACAATAAATCTTTTTTAATCCTTAAAGCTCGAAACTTTCCCAATTTATAAAAACAGACATTTTAATCTACATGCGACATTTTTAATGACCTTTTGAATTTTGAATAATATTTTAAGTTTTAACAAGAAAAGCTTTGACCAATTACTGAGAAATAGACATTTCATCCAAGACTATTTAACCTATATGGATTGGGTTTACTTAGTAATTAATGCATCAAATAATTATAACCGAAGTTTATAACTTAAATTGCAAATTTCATGGAAATTCAACAACTAATTTATATACTTGAAATTTACATTCCATAATAAGATGATTGAATGATTCTATTCAAATTATCACGTGAGCAGTACACGGAGGAGTGCCAAATGCCACCACTTAACAAAAAAATTTCCAAACAAAACTATCCACGCTTATTGGGAATATTCAAAAAAATGTGCGATATTTCTCTTTAGAAATGCACCACGTCCATAATTAACTTTTTCATATGAGATAGATTTTTATATAGGCATCTCATTTCTTCTTTCGGGTAAAAAAGTCTGATAAATGACCACGTTCCGGGTGCCTATTCGACGTGGTTACTCATCTCCAATGACACGTTGGCGGAATTAGTGTCCGCCGTTGGCATGATTAACCACGGTTTAGTCCTGGATTAAAAGAAAAGAAGAGGAATGACCATGGTTAGTTCACTGTCCTAACTCGAGGAGCAGCCTATAAATATACCCGTTCAAACCGCTCCTTCCCCTCTGTTGAGTAAAGGCTAAGGAATTTCGAGGCGTGGCTGGTTGCTCTTCTTCTCCTCCTCCTCCTCCTTCGTCGTCGTCATCTCCGCCAGGTTAGGAATTCGGCCTGATTCAATTCCCTTCACGCTACTTCGTAGCTTTCGTTTCGACTTCGATGCCGGCGCATCTGTTTAGCTAGATCGGTTCGCCTTTCTGCTGCTGTCCCCAGTCAATTATGATACGGCGGATGGTTTCTGGGTTCAGCATCGGCAGCAGAAGCTCCCGCGCTTAGTGGCCATGGCAGTTGATTTGATTCAACTAGTTAGTTCGTCTTTCTTTCGTTCGGGCTCGAATGGAGCTGATACCTGCTGTTTTTGTTCAATAGCTCTGCATCTCGTCTCTGGCTTGCTCTGTCTGAGCCTATGGATGTTGTGGTTCGCCGTCGATGTCCACGTTCATTTGCGCGTTGATTGACGTATCTTGCGAGCTAAAGAATGTATTCGATAATTTGTTGACACCATTCAATTGCCTTATAAATCATTTTTAGTCCGATCTCTTCCGGGTGCCCTTTTTTTTTGGCAACTGCTTCTGATTCTGCTCTGAAATTGTTGTTCGAGAGGGTTCTTGAAATGAAAACTTGGGTTGCGTCGGGTCTGATGGAGAGAATTATCAAAGAAAACTGTTCTGCTTTTTGGGTATCCGCTGCATTGTTTTTTCTCCTTAGTTCTTCGCAATGATTTTGAGGACTCGAAGTAAAATAACATTTCTCAGGCTAATAGATTAGTCTCTGGCCTCTCGTCCGTGGTTCTGATGACCGTATTTTGTTACCATCATTGACTTTCCATTTGTGCCCGGTTCAGGAAGAAGTTTGCTCGCTGAACAATTTCACCTTTCTCCAATATTGCTCGAGATGTGTCCTCCAGCTGTCGCCCCTCTGTTCGATATTAAAAATATCAGTTCCAATGAGGAGCTCTTCAAATTCATTTTTCGCATGGCTCGTGCAGACTTTGTTCCGGCAAATGTAATAACAGATGTGAACCCTTTCAACTGTCTGCCTGAAACTTTGCCAGGTGATCTGCTCCTCAAGCTCCTCTTTACCTGCCAGTGTGCTGCTAAAAGATTGCCAATGTTGACTAACATTACTTGCCACAATTGATCTTAGCAGAAAATATGTGGTACTTCACGAACTCAGTGGAGAACAAGGGGGCAGAAGGCGGATTCTGGATGCCTAGAGGAGAACCCCATGAGATATTTGGTGATGCTTTCATCAATGGTTGGGAAGAAACTCATGAATTCTACGAAGGACGAGGCCCGCAAGTTGAAAAAACTGACTGGTCAATGCTGGAGTACTATATGACTTCGAAGGTGTCAGGAGAAGCTCTTTCGGCAAAGGTATTACCCAAATGCCACATTGTCTACATTAATTCACTGATCCCCCCCCCCCAAACCACAATCATACTGCCAGGCAACAACTAGTTTGGGTTGGATTTTGTGCAGGATGCTAAATCGCTCTGCAAAGTCTTCCGCAGTAGCAGCTTGCCACTATCTAACAGTAAAATGCTGCAAAATGCTGCGGGTACTGAGTTCTGTAGAGAAAACTACCTTTACTCCCTGCCTCCAGATAATTTCAACATACCTACCGAGCATTGCGTAACAAACCAAATGCAGGTGTGCCTTATGGACTTCTTTGTGGTTGCTCGGTTCTTCCTAAATTCTTGAATAAAATTAGATTGGTTAGCAACGTCTAGTTATTGGAAAATATATAAATTTACTGCTTAGAATGACTTACGGTTGTGAATTTTCAAGATGCCGAAGCATCAAAATTAGCGCATTATGTTCACTAACTGAAAATTAGTTCAATTGATCAGAAAATGTAAACTTACTGCATCAATCTGGGAAGAACAGAGAAGTTCTGAGATAATGATAGTCACCTTTCAATTGCCAAGTGATCCCATGAAAGTTGTAGTTGAGATTATCAGTAACTACCATTATGTGCCTTGTATCAGTTGGCTCATATTATAGTGAAAGAATGGTCTTCACTATTGGAATATGCTTGTAAATGATCTTTTCCATAACTTTCTCGGGATTGGATGTCTGGACTCTGAATTGTGGATTTCTTGCTTCTTGTAATAATCTGCATCCTCATGCCTGGTTACATGGACGCTAGTCACTGCTGTTGCCTCCCGAATGTTGCTATCTCCTGGCTCATCAACACGTTTATCTGTTGTAGGTTAACACCACTTCCTGCAATATTATGCAACGTGCATCCAGTTTCTCTATTAGCCATCCCATTGAAAGTCTGCCTGAGCTGGATCATATCGATTCTGGTGACTACTTAGAATTGCTGGACCTTGACATTCGACAATCGCCATCTTCCCGGTCAGATAATTCAAGCTGCATGACCATGTCGTCAGATGAAATCTATGATTATCTGGTCGCAATGCTGGACTCAGAAGCTGAAAGTGGAAATCATGTAGAGCATAGGGATGCCGGTTGCAACCTTAATGTCTCTGACTCTTCAAAACCAGATGGCATTGTTGTCCAAGCAGCGATTTCAGGTATCTTCTTTGGCCTCCTTGTGTTTGGTTTTCAATAGAGAGGAGCTACTGCTGGTTCTATCTCATCTGATTATTGATGTTGCTCGTTTTTATGGTGACAATCACCTTCAAGGCCTGCACATTTTATGTCTGCATCGTATGAGAAAGGAGAACACATTTTTTTAAGTTTATGTGAACATATGTGATTGATTAGCTATAGCTAAGAACGTAGCCTAATTGGTAATTAATATCATTGACCAGCTTAACTGAAATCAGTATTGCCTAAGTTCTAGTCATTGCAGTGGAATTTGCCTGTCTGATCAAGAAAGTTTGGTGATTGTGTAGTTTAAGGTCCTTTGACATTAGAATCCCTATATGCATGATTTTGTAATTTCGATGCATTTAGACTGCTAATTACAAGTAAATTAATTTGATCCAAAGATCTACTTCATTTCCCCCTTCTAAGCCATTGTTTTGTTCATCCTAAAGCTTGCCAAATCAGTACAAGATTTCATTCAGATCACCATTTAGTGAAGGGTCCTGAATAGCTGGTGCTAACTTACAGGATTGCCTATCGAAGAGAGATCTTCACAGAATGCTAGAGATGGCAAACCAGTCAATAGGGATGGTAGTCCCCCATTGACTTTAGCTTCTCAGAGCCGCCAACTGTTGGACAGTAGCCAGACACCATCCGCTGATGGAAGAAACAAGACAGATGGGGGGTTGAAAAAGCTCAAGAGGAAGTACCTTCCAACATCGAGTTCTCAGAGTAGCGACGGGTCGAACAGCGGCCGAGCACCTTCTCCTGGTCCTGGTGGAAGAACGAAGACTAATGGAACATTCAAGAAGCTGCGGAAGAAGTACCTATGCTTCATGCCATTCTAGTTCATCTCTTCAGTACTCACAGTCACAGATGGGGCATGGAGTCAAGGGGAAAAGTTTTGATGAAGTAGGTCAGCAATCCTACCACCTGCACATATGTTGTTTGGATACATTCTACTTCTCGTAGGGTCGATTCTTGTACATACTATATACTATTGGACGGAATAATTGTGGGTACATTGAGGTGGCATCTACAACCCAAGACTATTTAGTGGATTATGGCATAGGGGGAAATGGTTTTATTTATTCAATGCCGGAGACAGATCTGTTTTTTCTACGCCTAGCTTGATTTCAAGTACCTGCAGGTGATATGAAAAAACATATAGACAAAGGAATGCTCTCTGGACGTGTTTGGTTGGTATATGTTAATAGTATAACAGTAGTGTTTCCCCTGTTTTTTTGCGACTTGAGAGCTTTGAGTACATGAAACATCAGTTGGATGCTGTATCATTAGGCAAAACGTGTATGGTTCAGCTTCATCAACGAAGATTTGGTGATAAGTTCTGGGCTTATGATGGCCCGACTTTCCTTTTTCTCTGCCTCTGGAACTTGAGTAATGCATTTGATTGGACCTTGAGTAGCACTGCTTATGGCAGGCATCATCATCGTGTCGCCTAAAGAAAATTCTGTACGGGTTTTCCGCAGCAATATCGGTTGCAGAATAGTCTTTACAATGCACTTGGCGAAATTGCACAGCAATGGTGCCCTCTACGACACCTAATAGGGGTTGTAAGACCCATACAGGCGATAATTATAATTGCTTGATCACGGCTGCTGATCATTGAGGTCACCTGGCTGTTGTTGTTGATTGCCAGGTCTGCGCAACCCCATCATCGGCTCATCGAGGGATCCCGGGTGATGACCGACAGGGGTCGCCTGAATGCAGCAGATTTGGCTTGGGTCATGCGATCCTGGCATTGGCCTCAGTTGTCCGGATAAAAAAAACCTTACACGTACCCGGTGGAATTCGGGTTAAATTTAGGCCCATGGTGCGGTGTGCACGCATTGCGCAAGCGGATGGCGCGTTGCGTGCGCAAGAGCTGAAAAGATTGGTAACCTTCGAGAGCACTGCGATGCCGAAAGAAAGTTGACCAAATGCACTGCACTTTAGTAAAGGGAAAATGACAAAATCGACATGTCATCTTTTTGAACTTCCTGTCTCTTTGGACAGGGAGTGACCTTAGCACGCAAGCGATTCATGTGGATCCACTACATAGAAATCCTGGGACCGTAGCGATCTTACGTTGTGTGAGGATGAGATTCTTACATTAGACAAGGGGCAGGGCAATGATGATGAGCCCCGACTCAGCACCGTAAAGATCTTATCCGTGATTCTCACATTCGCTGCAAAATGCTCAATTGGGGTCATTGTTTCATTTTTTATCTGTAATTTAAGGTACGACCGCAAACACTTAGCTATTTCTGATATGTAGATAGAAGGGACTAATATCATAAAAAATTCCCAACTTTATGTCCAATCGAATTTTACCAACTTTTACTAAATCTGCATTCATTAAAAGTTTCTTGTTGACAACCGTGAGATATGAAACTCTTGAGCGCAAGCTGTTCGAGTATTCTGAGTGGAGTGTCCCAAGCACTAGCTCTACAATCACATGAGACGGAAGACTCCTAAGCACAAGAGATTGAAGGTTGAGCGCAAAATCAAACATTCCCAAACAAGATGGAAGGAAAACTTTCTTAAAAGTAAGAGTAATTAAAGAAAGCCAACCCTAATTGGTCTAATTTTATCTAATTTTTAGATCCAAGAAGATACCATTTGGGTGATGTGGAAATTCATCTCCAAAAGACACCTTTTGGGATCTGAAATGTGGGGAAAAACTATAGCAATAACATACCAATAAGGGCGATTTTGGATGAATGGTTAATGTGAGTAGATACGGGAGTCTAATAAAAATTGGTGGTTTAGTATGGAACAAAAAAAAAATTATGGTAGTATTGGGATTGGATGTAATGTTGAGAATTTTATGTGAGGGAAAAAAATGTTTATAGTAAATTTAGGACTTGATCTAAAGTTTGAATTTTTAATGAGACAAAAAAAAAATTATGGCAAAATTAAGGCTAAAGTTAAAGGCAGGATTTTGTTGGGTATTAGGCCTATGTACATGTGACCTCGACTCAAAGTGATTTACATGCAATTTGTGACATTTGAATAGATGACCTTTAGTTTGATATATGCCGGAATGAGCTGCTAATATTTAGTGCGGTGTTTCTATGAATAGTTAAATTAAAAAGTAGAGGAATAAAGATAAATGTATGTAGATTTATAGTGATTCGACTTAAATTAAGCCTATATACACTCTTCCAAATTAACAACTACTAATAAGCTTAGAATCCAATAATAATCTCTTGAGTAGTTACAACATAATGCCTGCTGCTTCTACCCAAAGTTGTAGATTACACTACATTGATCGAGCACTGCTAACACATTTGTACAATGCTCAAATCGCGTATTACAATCAAGAACAACAACTCTCTAAACAGTGTAACAGAACTTGGATATAAGCACGATTGTAGTAATCAAATAGAATGTGACTATATCAATGTTTATAACTTTCTCGCTCTTTCCCCTTATGTCTAGCAGCATGTATTGATTTTCTTATGTAGTTTTCAATCTTTAAACTAGCCGTTAGAGGATCTTCGAGAGGATCAATTGGCCGTTAGAATTGATGGACACAATAATCGGAGATTTGGTCGCCCATACAATCAAATTTTTGGTAATTGGGAGATCTCCTTAAATTGATTTGGCCTTGGTAAAAATTAAATCCTTTGAATTTGGTAATAAACCAATTGATTTATCTCTAATCTTCTTTCCATAATTTCAGTCCCTGAAGATAGCTTTTAAATCCCTTTTGACACATAATATTAGTCAAAGAGATATTCGGGTCTTCTTATCCAAATAGTAAATAAATTATAAGCATGTTCAATTAACATAGTCGGCTAACTATATCGACAATCCGTGAGTATATTTAAGCTATTTGCTTCTATTCAACTAGTCTTACTCACAGCTTGTAGACACCTCTACACCCACTCATCAATGCCTTCTTCAGCCTTGATAAAGAACTCCTAATCTTTAGACAATCTTATTAGGACACCATTTGCATTTTGACTCATGCATCTCTCACCTAGTCTTACTCAACCAATACATGCATTAGTAGTCATTGATTATTTTGTCTTCTTCAAATCATCATTTGGGATTTTCCCAACATCTTTGGTGGCCGCCCCTCCTTGCCATGATCTCACTTGGTGTCATTGGAGTTCTAATCAAGGTAGGGTTGGTAACGATAGAATTGGTACCATGTGATTGAATAATGCATAATGTTTCAATTTTAAGTCATTCCATGTTTAATATATAGTCGTCATAATCCCTTAGGTTTCCTTTGCATTATACATTTCATATTATATTGGAGAATTGGATCTTTGAACCAACCTTTCAATCATACTTGTTCATACATTGCATTTAATATCAAGAGTTTTTATTCTATGCAAGTATAATGTCTGTTGACACCCAAAATACCCTTGCAAATGTGTGCTAGTCGTGAGGGGCAGAAAACTCTAAAATCACACTCGTTGCTGCATGTGGATTGTATTACATTGGCCAACCCATAGTGGTTATAAAAATAAAGGATAGCTAAGGATTTTGAGAATCCTTAGGCTAAATTTTGATGGACATACAAGCAAAGATACATAATTTTATGATGAAGCAGTCGGTTGCCACGTGTCAAAGTCAAAAGACGATGTTGGAGACATAACATTCACAATGAATTTAGGCGGGAACGATTAAAAGTGTGCGAAACTCAAGAGGAGCAGTTAATCCTTATTGGATAAGCCATGACAATATTGTCGTACAAGTCAAAAACCGGATGTGGATAAGATGGTTCAACAGAGAACATGGAGTGACTCTTGAGGAGGAAGTAACCGACCACTGACGGTTACCAAATTGGCCTATAAATACTGCAGGCAATCCAACAAAGAGCCCCTTGAACAACATACAAAACTAGTTTATCTTACCTTTTATTTTTGTTTAGTTTAGCTTAGCTGTAGCTTCAGATTCCTATCGTAGATTCAATTTTGGTGAGTGTCGATGCTATTGATTAGATTCTAGTATTAACCCACTATCTAGCCTTGTCGATTAAATTTTGACATTGTGTGCTCATACTCATCTAGAAGCAGTGTTTACTAGGTGCTATCTTCACTGTCCAACGTCGTCAATTAGATTTCAACGTTATGTCCTCCTACTCATCTAAAAGCGATGTTTGCTAAGTGTTATTACCACACTATCCAGCGTCTTCGATTAGATTCCGACGTTATGTCCTCATATCCATCTAGAAGCAATGTCTACTAGGTGTTATCTTCATTGTCTAGCATCATCGATTTAATTCCGACGTTATGTCCTCGAACTCATTAGAAAGCAGTGCTTTCTAAATGCTTTTGTAAATATCCAGCATTGTCAAATCGCCTTCGATATTATATAAACCACCTTAATTTTAATGGGCTTTCATTATTAAGTTAAAGTGAGTTTAGATGGTACTATTGATTAGATTTTGGCATTAATTATTGTTGGTATTAAGCTCATGTTAAGTGTGTTAAGCGTATTAAGCGACTTCTTTAGATTCGAAATTATATAATAGATATAGTCTCATATGCATTTGACCATCTCTGTCCAAAGCTAACATAGAACCCAAGTCTCCTTTAATAAAAATCAAAATATAACATTTAGTGAAAGATATTTCATTGCGAGATCTAACATTGGCGAAACAATGTCAATGGCACTATTATTCAAATTTTATAGTAAATGTTAATAATGTTAAATATTAATGTTATTGCATTATCCTTGATTATTATTGATTGCCTTGCATGTTTCTTTAATAATCTTGAATCATCTTGAATAATAATTATGGATATTCTTGACTAATCTTGATGGGCTTTAATTTATATTGATACATCTTAAGAATTCTCAATAATTCTTGAATCAAGTCGCATGTTCTTGGCATGTCATGCATAAATGTTGATATTCTTGATGAGCTTTTGCATAATAGGAAACACTGGATAATAGTTCTTGCGTGTAGGTTTAATAGGGCATTGTTTATGATGCTGTAATCTATGTTTTGCATGTTTAAAAATTGATAAATGCATTTCGGCCGCATGTAGTTTTCCTAGGGTATAATATCGGTTTCCTTAAACTCATTAATAAAGAAAAATACAAAAAATTAAATTAGCATTCCATATAGACTGCATTATGAGAATGTCAATATTCATGTTGTACAGTACACGTCATTTAAAGAGTAACATGTCCTTGCGATTCTTTAATATTGGAGTTTATATTAGTTAGATGCATGTTAATTTAAGTCATATCACGCATGTCATGTGATATAGAAAAATCATGACCATGTTATAGTCTTTAGGGATTAAATTCCATTAATATTTCATATAAGCTGCATCTGGGGTTTATTGTGTAGTCTTATCTCATATAGAATACTATTCATTATGCATGTTGGATAGTGATTTAGGTTATGCATGATAGTTTAGAATACACATGTTATTTTATTTGAATAATTTCGCCCACGACACATTGCGTCTAGGCTTCATTTAACTAGTCTTTGCGTGAGTGCATTACTTCATGTTTATTTTTATATAGTTTAGTATACACATCATTCAGCATTTAGGAGTTTATATTAGGCTATTCATTTATCTTTTAATTGAATTAATCTTATCATGAATATTTGTTTAGTTGCTGCATGCATACTCACGGTTTTAATCAAGAAAATAGAAAAATAGTTTGATGTCTCATTTAGGTGACTGTGGCATTAATTTGTGTTATTCGTTGATTCCTATCATTCATTAGCCCACATTTACACATATCATTTGGTAATATTAAGTCATGCATATCATTAAACAATTTAAGTTATGTTCATCATTTAATGCACATGTAGGTTTCGGCCATGTAGTTGTTTAAGGAGGTAATTTCGAATTTATCATGTTAATTAAATGTAGAAAATCCAAACAGATTAAATTAAGGCTCCGTTTGTTTCGCGGAAAATAATTTCCGGGAAAACATTTTCCGGATTTTCCGATGTTTGTTTCACGGAAAATGAATTCCTTAGGGAAAATGTTTTCCATGAAAGGAAAAAAAGTCTTCTAAATTAGGGGAAAATGTTTTCCACTTTTGAAAAGGGGAAAATATTTTCCTCACTTGATCTCTCTTATCTCACACTTCTACAAATCCTTACTTCCTCCTCCCCTTTCTTCTTCTTTTCTTTTTTAATTCGAATTATTTTTAGTTTCCTTTTTCTTTTCTATTTCTTTTCTTTTTATTTTTTATTTTTCTTTTATTTTTCTTTTTTTTGTTTCCCATCTTCTTCTTTCTTGACTAGTCGTCGGCCATTGCTAGGCGAACCTCAAGCTCATCAATCTCAAGCTCGTACACTGCACTCTTGCTTATCATTTTCTTTATTTACTTTACCCTGCAGTTGTATATTGCTTAAGCAAAGGGCTTTATATGCTTTGCTTATTTTTTCTTTTGTTTATTAGAACACAAAAGACGCATGGGGAGAACATGCCACTCAACTGGAAGATTCTCATGAGGGCTGTACATACTTTGCTTCTTTTCTCTTTTACTTCTTTTAAAAATCCATATGAACATTTTTTAGAGTAGATGAGCATTTGGCGACAATGAGGGAACAAAGATATGAAGCATGTTTGCTTGGCTTTAAAGGCAAGTTCATATTTTTTATGGATTTATAGGTCGGTAAGTAATGCATGCCTAAGTGGTGAAGTCTTAGAAAATATTTTCCTTACCGAACACCGGAAAATATTTTCCGAAACATTTTCAAATTTTAGCCGAACATCAGAAAATATTGTCATTTTCCTGGAAAATGACTTCTAGGAAAATCTTTTCCGGAAATGGCCCATTTTCCGTGAAACGAACGGACCCTAAGTTACAAATTAGATACATTTGCATTATGGCGATAAGAATGCGTTAATTAGATAATTCCTGTCTAGTCGTTCATGTCCTAGGTGTGTCATCTAGGCCATGCATATATTATATTATTGCATCTTTATCTTTTGATTCTTATGCTGCATTTGGGAACAACATCACCACTAAAAGTCCTTATGCAAATGTTGAGGCATTTGGCAAATTTTTTTAGAAAGCTTTTGCATTATATTTCCAAAGTCCTCTTAGACAAGACCGGAAAAGTTTTGAGTTTTAGCATTTCTGGAATGCTAATATTCTTTTTCAACTTTACCCTCGCTAAACTTTCATAATTTCATAAATGCCCTTGCCTGAGGCTCACGTGACATTGCGGGCAAATGGCTCAAGCCACTAACGAGCGAAATTTGGCACCAACAACCCTCACCCAAAGTCACATGACCACAGGCTAGGGCCACCTCGGGGGGTTGCCAAGGGTTGCGCGACTCGAGATGGCCCTCGCCAGCTACCAATAGTTAGTCACAAGAAGATTTTAAAAAAAAAAATAATTTATTTAAAAATATATACCTAAAGTTCTTTTCAAGTGTAGTTTTTTCCAAATATTATTTAAACTAAAATCGATTTCCAAAGTTATACTTTAACCAATACTCCTTTAACCTAAAGATTTTGCATTTAACCTGAAACATACGCAGCGCATAAGACCTCGTCCGAAGCTTGATGATGAGGCTTTGCTTAAGGTTGCTTTGTACATTTCAGATTCTTTAATTTTTCTTGCAATTTATGTACTACTTTAGTTATCGAGTGTAATTTTTATTGTCTGCACAACATGCATGATCGATCACTTTCACATATTAGTGGCTTAAGTTAAAGAAATTGATAAAAAAAGATAGCATGCAAAAAAATTTCATAAAGAAAAAAAATGTACCAAAAGGGCAATAGAGTTAATCTAACATAACGTAGTCCCCATATTCAAAATCTCTATTTCATAAAAGTAAAACAAAATCTTGTGCCTTATTTGGGTTTTTAATCAATTTATAACATATTAGTGGTGGCTCCAAAATAATATGAATTGATGGAGGCTCACGCTAAGCGTACGAATCAAATCGTCAAAGGAACCATTCGTACTTAATAGTTTACCTCGGGAGGATCCTAACAGATAGGGCCACGTAAATTGCTTGTACTTTGCATAATGCCTGATGAGTTTGGGTGAGATTGTTAAACGTGTTTAAAGTGTTTGATGAGTTTGAGATAAAATAAGATTAGGATAGAGTCGTTCACCACCAAGGTATTAAGGTATATACCACCAATAAAGATAAAAGAACTTATAGGTTCATCGCCAATGAATTGAATTAAAAATTAGAGGAATTTCTCACTTGAGAGAAATTTTTATATATCATCAACTAAAAATTCTGAATGCTTAAAACTGAGAATACACCTCTTTATCTATAGAGGGACTAGGACACTAAATTAAACTAAACTAGGCAACGTTAAGTTAGGAAACGTTAAGTTAGGAAACATCGAATTAGGAAATGCTAAATTAAGAAACATTATATCAGGAAATGTTAAACTAGGAAACATTATGTTAAGAAACATCAAACTAAGAAATACTAAAACAGGAGACATCAAATTAGGAAACCAACTTGAACTAAGTAACATACTCATATTAGGAGCATACTTAATTAGGAAATAGCCCTCTAACCTTCGATTCAGTTGAAATAGCCTTTCTTCTTCAATTTCTGAAAATTCTATATTAGACACTTTCTCCTTACAGGACCCATTGGATCATGTTATGGCCACAATTTCCTTTGTTTGCATAAACATCAAATGGTTTTAAGTGAAATTTGATTCTCCCGCATCACTAAATTTGCGAACTTGTGAAAGACAATAGGCTTAATCTCCTCTGGGCTACCGCGAGAAGCTATCACTAATTCATGCCCTGTTCCATGTATATATTTGGTATGATGAGCGTGAGCGAGTATTTTAGAATATATACCGAATTGAATTTGAATTGTCTAATATGATGGGATCCACATGAGACCCATACGGAAGTCAGTATCTTCAACAATTTATATTCTATTTAGTGCACGTACTACGCTTTTATAATAATTTGTCGACGGCCATCAATATTCTCTCTGCGAGGGTCATCGGCGGCCTCTTTTTCAACGAATTGTCTACTCTCACATAGTAATTTCTAGATGAGAATTGACTCTCTCTCTTTTCCATTGTTGCTTTTTCACGGGGCAAAAGCACCGGCAGTCAACGCATAATGCTAAGTACAATCGACATGACAAAGTTGATTTTGGGTCGAAAACGAAGTTTCGTTTTCGATCAATGGCCCTACTTGTGGGATTAAGAAAGTAAAGTGGCAAAGCCGGTTCAATGTCGTCTAGAAAAATCATGCACCACGTGCTATGCCGAACGCCAAAGTCGCAGGAAAAAGGATTCTGATTGCCTGAGGAACTATGACTTTTGTTGTCAGCACACCTCATCATGGGAGATGAGATCAAGACAAGAGAACGAAAACCCCACAGGAGGAAGCAAAGAAGGCATTGCCTACATGTAATACCTACTTTAATAAAATAAATCGACCGATGACAAAATGAACTCTATATTAATATATTTCTCGACACGAACATTGCACTAGATATTTCAATGCCAAAACTCTTCACAAGTTCAAGGACCTGATTAAATGAATCAAAAGTCCAAATGACTTGATTTGGAAAAAAAAAATGCACAAATTCAAAGACTAAATGTCTGATTTCACAAATTTCGAAGGTAGCAGTGGTAGGTAAACACAAGACTAGTAACTTAAAGTGGTAAAAGTTGATAAGTTTATTCTACAAGTGAAAATAACAATGTTACTAAATTAAGAAATTCCCATCAATCAAACTTTCTCAAATGAGCCATCGAACGATGCGCGTTATCAATTTGTGTTGCCAATTCACTGGGGGATAAATGGTCAAAATGTGTTGGTCAAACTAATTTAACCAAACATATCACACTATCACTTCTCTCAATTGTGTTACATTAATCCAAATTAATATATATATACTCTTAATGTGCCTTTTGACTAAGATAGAACATCGGCATGATATCATGAACGCCACCTTATCACACCAAAGCCAGCGAATTTCGTCCTTTTCTAATAGAATTCACAGTAGTCTATTTAAATTGCCCAACTCCCAGCACAAAGTCATCTCCAACCATTTTCGCCCTCCTAAATTTGCAAAGGCCAAAAAAAAAAAAAAAAAAAAGTGCGACTTTTTCCCCGGCTAGTCCAAATTAGCCACTGAAATTTCGGAGAAACAACCGACCAAGCAGCTGAGGGCCACCACGACGCGGGATCAACCTTTTATACTTTTCCACATGTCGAGCTCCTACTGGACGGACTACGATGATGTCTTTGACCAATCGCCATCCCGCTCCAGCAAGTTGCCGATAGGCCGTTGGCCCCACTGATTTTGCTCGACGAGGAGGTGCACGAGCGAACGACTTGTCGGGGACGCTTGCCGAGACTTGACCAATCATGTGGGTAATAAACTTTCTCCTTTTATTGAAAATGCTCCAAACTTTCCCAATTTATAAATGCCGACATTTTAATTTAAATGCGATTTTTTTTTATTAATTTTTGAATTTTGGATAAAATTTTACATTTTGGGAGACGCAAACAAATAAACATTTCATCCAAGACTATTTAACCTGTATGGATTGAGTTTTAATTTTTACATAATTTAAATTTCACAATTTGTACACTTCACTTTTCTTAAATTGGAAACTCTTGAATTTTCACAATATTCAAATATTGATGTTGAGGTTCACATATGACTTTTTTTTTTTTTTTTTTTTTTTGGGTAGTTTTTACATTTTGGTGAGAAAGTAGAAAATACTTTTTGATTTTTTTTTAATTCAAACAAGTAGGTCTAGTGAGATGTATTATCAAGTATTTAAATATGTTCACTCAGTCTATAGAACTTTTCATTTATCTCTTGGTTCGTCCAAGAACTTATCAAATTCCAATTAAAATGTATATTTTGCATGGAAATAGGAATTAATGCATTAAATAATTATAATCAAAGTTTATAACTTAAATTGCAAATTTCATTGAAATTCAACAACCAATTGAAATTCACATTCCTGAAATTTATATCACATGATAAGATGATTGAATGATTCTATCTAAATAGTCACATGACCCGTATATGAACAAACGCCATTTGCCACCGTGCAATAAAAATATTTCCAAATAAAACTATCTAGGCATTTTTGGAAAACTCGAAAAAATGTATGATATTTCCCTTGATGGATGAAAGTATCCATAATTAACTCTTCCGTTTATAGCGGCTTTCTATCTAGGGCCGGTCATTTCTTCTTTCGGCGAGAAATCAAATAAACGACCTCGTTCCGGGTGCCAGTCGGTGTGGTTACTCATCTATGATGACACATCAGCTCAATTTGTTTCCGCCTTTAGCGTAATTAACCATGGTTGAGTTCCGGAGTAGAAAAAAGGAAAAGAGAAGACCATGGTTGAGTTCACTGTCTTCACTTGACTAGCAGCCTATAAATACCCGTTCATACCGCTCGTTCTCCTCTGTTGAGTAAAGGCTAAGGAATTTCGAGTCGTGGCTGGTTCGTTCGTTCTTCTTCTTCTTTGTCGTCATCGTCTCCTCCAGGTTAGGAATTCGGCCTGATTCAATTCCCTTAGGGCTATTTCGTAGCTTTCATTTCGACTTTAGTTCGATGGGTTCACCTTTCTGCTGTCGTCTCTAGTCTATCATTATAGGACGGATAGTTTCCAAGTTCAGCATCAGCAGAAGCTCCCGTGCTTAATGGCCATGGCAGTTGATCTGATTCAACTAGTTAGTTCGTCCTTCTTTCGTTCGGGCTCGAATGGAGCTGATACCTGCTGTTTTTGTTCAATAGCTCTGCATCACGTCTCTGGATCACTGTGCCTGAATCTGTAGATATTGTAGCTCATCGTCGATATTCACATTAGTTTGCGCATTGATTGACGTATCTTCCAAGCTAAAGATTATATTGATAATTTGTCGATGGCATCCAATTGCCTCATAAATGATTTTTAGTCCGATCTCTCTAGGGTGCCGGCTGAGACAACTACATCTGATGCTCTGAAATTCTTGTTCAAGAGGGTGCTAGAAATGAAGACTTGGGTTGTGTTGGGTCTGGTCTGAGAGAATTATCAAAGAAAAGGGTTGTATATCTACCCCTTTTTGGGTATCCGCTGCATTGTTTTTTCTCCTTAGTTCTTCGCAATTATTCTGAGGACTCGAAGTAGAATAACATTTCTGCAGGCTAATAGATTAGTCTCTGGCCTCTCGTCCATGGTTCTGATGACCGTATTTTGTTACCATCATTGACTTTCCATTTGTGCTCGGTTAAGGACGAAGTTTGCTCGCTGAAAAGTTTCGCCTTTCTCCGATATTGCTCGAGATGTGTCCTCCGGCTGTCGCCCCTCTGTTCGATATACAAAATATCAGTTCAAATGAGGAGCTCTTCAAGTTCATGTTTTGCATGGCTCGTGCAGACTTTTTTCCGGCAAATGTGATGACAGATGTGAACCCTTTCAACTGTCTACCTGAAACTTTGCCAGGTGATCTGCTCCTCAAACTCCTCTTTATCTGCCAGTGTGCTGCTAAAATATTGCACATGTTGACTGACATTACTTGCCATAATTGATCTTAGCAGAAAATACGTGGTACTTCACGAACTCAATGGAGAACAGGGGGGCAGAAGGTGGATTCTGGATGCCTAGAGGAGAAGCCCGTGAGATATTTGGTGATGCTTTCATCAATGGTTGGGAAGAAACTCATGAATTCTACGAAGGACGTGGCCCGAAAGTTGAAAAAACTAATTGGTTGATGCTGGAGTACTATATGACTTCGAAGGTGTCAGGAGCAGCTCTTTCGGCAAAGGTATTACCCGAATTCCACGTTGTCTACACTAATTCACTGATGCATTCCCCAACCCCTTTCCCCAGTCATACTGCCAGTCAACAAACAGTTTGGGTTGGATTTTGTGCAGGATGCTAAATCGCTCTGCAGAGTCTTCCGCAGTGGCAGCTTGCCACTATCTAACAGTGAAATGCTGCAAAATGCTGCGGGTACTGAGTTCCGTAGAGAAAACTACCTTTACTCTCTGTCTCCAGATGATTTCAACATACCTACCGAGCAATGTGTGACAAACCAGATGCAGGTGTGCCTTATGGACTTGTTCGTGGTTGCTCGGTTCTTCCTAAATTCTTGAATAAAATTAGATTGATTAGCAATGCCTAGTTAACATTGGAAAATATATAAATTTACTACTCAGAATGACTTACGGTTGTGAATTTTCAAGATGCTGAAGCATCCAAATAAGCGCATTATGTTCACTAACTGAAAATTAGTTCAATTGATCAGAAAATGTGAACTTGCCGCATCAATCTGAGAAGAACAGAGAAGTTCTGAGATAATGATAGTCACGTTTCAATTGCCAAGTGATCTCGTGAAAGTTGTGGTTGAGATTATCAATAACTACCATTATGTGCCTTGGATCAGATGGCTCATGTTATAGTAAAAAGAATGGTCTTCACCATTGAAATATGCTTGTAAATGATCTTTTCCATAACTTTCTCGTGATTGGATGTCTGGACTCTAAAATAAGGATTTCTTGCTTCTTGTAATAATCTGCATCCTCGTGCCTGGTTACATGGACGCTAGTCACTGCTGTTGCCTCCCGAATGTTGCTATCTCCTGGCTCATCAACACTTTTATCTGTTGTAGGTTAACACCACTTCCTGCAATATAATGCGACGTGCATCCAGTTTCTTTCTTAGCCATCCCATTGAAAGTCTGCCTGAGCTGGATATCGATCCTGGTGACTACTTAGAATTGCTGGACCTTGGCATTCCACAATCTCCATCTTCCCAGTCGGATAATTCAAGCTGCGTGACCATGTTGTCAGATGAAATCTTTGATTATCTGGTCGCGATGCTGGACTCAGAAGTTGAAAGTGGAGAGCATGTAGAGCATAGGGATGCTGGTTGCAACCTTAATGTCACTGATTCTTCAAAGCCAGATGACGTTGTTGTCCAAGCAGCAATTTCAGGTATCTTCTTTGGCCTCCTTGCATCTGGTTTTCAATAGAGAGGAGCTACTGCTGGTTCTATCTCACCTGATCATTCATGTTGCTCGTTTTTCTGGTGACAATCACCTTCAAGGCCTGCACATTTTATGTCTGCATCGTATGAGAAAGGAAAACATGCTTTTTAGTTCATGTAAAGATATGTAATTGATTAGTTATAGCTAAGAATGTAGCCTAATCGGTAATTAATATCATTGACTGGCTTAACCGACATCAGTATTGCCTAAGTTCTAGTCATTGCGGCGAAATTTGCCTGTCTGATCAAGAAAGTCCAGTGATTGTGTGGTTTAAGGTCCGATGTTGTCAGAATCCCTATATGTATGATTTTGTAATTTCGATGCATTTAAACTGCTAATTACAAGTAAATTATTTGATCAAAAGATCTACTTCATTCCCTCCTCTTAAGGCATTGTTTTGTTCATCCTAAAGCTTGCCAAATCAGTACAAGATTTCATTCAGATCACCATTTAGTGAAGGGTCCTGAATAGCTGGTGCTAACTTACAGGATTGCCTATCAAAGAGAGATCTTCACAGAATGCCAGAGATGGCAAACCAGTCAATAGGGATGGCAGTCCACCATTGACTTTAGCTTCTCAGAGCCGCCAACTGTCGGACAGTAGCCAGACACCATCCGCTGATGGAAGAAACAAGACAGACGGGAGGTTGAAAAAGCTCAAGAGGAAGTACCTTCCAACATCGAGTTCTCAGAGTAGCGAGGGGTCGAACAGTGGCCGAGCACCTTCTCCTGGTCCTGGCAGAAGAACGAAGACTGACGGAGCATTGAAGAAGCTCCAGAAGAAGTACCTGTGCTTCATGCCATTCTAGTTCATCTCTTCAGTACTCATAGTCACAGATGGGGCATGCAGTCAAAAGGCAAAGTTTTGATGAAGTAGGTCGGCAATCCTACCACCTGCACTGATGTTGTTCGGATGCATTCTGCTTCTTGTAGGGTGGATTCTTTGTACATACTATATGCTATTTGATGGAATAATCGTGGGTACATTGAGGTGGCATCTGCCACCCGAGACTATGTAGTAGATTATGGCATTGGGGGGAAATGGTTTTATTTATTCAATGAGGGAGACAGATCTGTTTTTTTTTTAGGCCTAGCTTGAATTCAAGTATCTGCAGGTGATTTAAAAAAGCATACAAGACAAAGATATGCTATCTGGATGTGTTGGGTTGGTATATGTTAATAGTATAACAGTAGTGTTTCCCCTGTTTGTTTGCAACTTGACAGCTTTGAGTACATGAAACATCAGTTGAATGCCGTATCATTAGGCAAAACGTGTATGGTTCAGCTTCATCAGCGAAGATTTGGTGATAAGTTCTGGGCTTATGATGGCCCGACTTTCCTTTTTCTCTGCCTCTGGACCTTGAGTAATGCATCCGATTGGACCTTGAGTAGCACTGCCTTATGGGAGGCATCGTCGTCGCGTAGCCTAAAGACAATTCTGTAGAGGGTTTCAGTAGCAATATCAGTTGCAGAATAGTCTTTACAATGCACTTGGCGAAATTGCACCGCAATGGTGCCCTCTACGACACCTAATAGGGTTGTATGACCCATAGGCGATAATTATAATTGCTTGATCACAGCTGCCGATCATTGAGGTCGCCTGGCTGTTGTTGTTGATTGCTAGGTCCGCGCGACCCCATCATTGGCTCATCGAGGGGTCCTGGGTGATGACCGACAGGGGTTGCCTGAATGCAGCAGATTTGGCTTGGGTCATGTGATCCAGGCATTGGCCTCAGTTGTCCGGATAAATAAAACCATACACGTACGCGGTGGAATTCGGGTTAAATTTAGGCCCATGGTGCGGTGCGCACGCATTGCGCAAGCTGATGGCGCGTTGCGTGCGCAAGAGCTGAAAAGATTGGTAACCTTCGAGAGCGCTGCGATGCCGAAAGAAAGTTGACCAAATGCGCTGCACTTCAGTAAAGGGAAAATGACAAAATCGACATGTCATCTTTTTGAACTTCCTATCTCTTTGGACAGGGAGTGACCTTAGCACGCAAGCGATTCATGTGGATCCACTACATAGAAATCCTGGGACCGTAGCGATCTTACGTTGTGCGAGGATGAGATTCTTACATTAGACAAGGGGTGGGGCAATGATGATGAGCCCCGACTCAGCACCGTAAAGATCTTATCCGTGATTCTCACATTTGTTGCAAAATGCTTGATCAGGGTCATTGTTTCATTTTTTATCTATAATTCAAGGTAGGAGCGCAAACACTTCACTACTTTTGATATGTAGATAGAATGGACTAATATCATAAAAAATTCCCAACTTTACGTCCAATCTCAATTTTACCAATTTTTACTAAATCTACCTTCATTAAAATTTTCTTGTTGACAACCGAGAGATAGGAAACTCTTGAGCGTGAGTTGTTCGAGAATCGTGAGTGGAGTGTCCCAAGCGCAAGCTCTCCAATCACACAAGATGGAAGACTCCCGAGCACAAGAGATTGAAGATTGAGCACAAAATCAAACATTCCTAAACAAGATGGAAGGAAAACTTTCGAGTTGCGGACACCTGGAGTGCCAAAACTTAGCACGGAGGAACACTTTAAGTGCCAAAAGTTAGGAAAGTGACACTTAAGTGCCAAAATCGGAGCAAAATGGATCACTTAAGTGCCAATCCGACCAAAATCCGGCCAAATGGCTGACGTGGCAATTTTCCAAATGAGTTTAATGCAAAAACAAAGATCGTTTTGCATGCGACATGTTAAAAAATTAATATAAAATTTAATATAAAAATTAATATAATTTAATTTAAAACTAAATTTATTTAAAACATTTAAAAATAAAATAAAAATATTAAAAAACTAAAAATTAAAAAAACTAATTTTTTAAAAATATTATAAAAACTAAAAATTTATAACATTTAAAAACTAAACTTATTTAAAAAATTTTAAAATAAAATTAAAAAATTAAAAAAAAGGGGTGGCGGCGAGGGCCGTCACCGGAAGGGCCCCCTTTTTTATAATTTTTTAAATATTTTTATTTTATTTTTAAATGTTTTAAATAAGTTTAGTTCTTAAATGTTTTAATTTTTTAGTTTATTTAATATATATATTTTTAAATTTTAGTTTTTTTTTCATATTTTTATTTTATTTTTAAATGTTTTAAATAATTTTTTTTTAATTTTTTAATTTTTTAATATTTTTTAAATTTTTAGTTTTTTTAAATTAGTTTTTTTAATATTTTTATTTATTTTTAAATGTTTTTATTTATTTTTAAAAAATTAGTTTTTTTTTTTTTAAATTTTAGTTTTTTAAATATTTTTATTTTATTTTAAATGTTTTAAATAAATTTCGTTTTTAATTTAATTTAATTAATTTTTATATTAATTTTTTAAACACTTTGGCACCAAAACGACGTCGTTTTTGTATTATTTAACCATGTCAAACTAGAACGACATCGTTTCTGTATTGTTTAGCCTTGTCAGCATGCAAAATGATGCCGTTTTGAACTCAACTCGCCGGAAAATTGCCACGTCAGCCATTTGGCCGGATTTTGGCCGGAGTGGTACTTAAGTGTTCCACCTTACTCCGAAACTGGCACTTAAGTGTCGCTTTCCTAACTTTTGGCACCTTCCGTGCCAAGTTTTGGCACTTGGGCTGTACTTTCCCCGAAAACTTTCTTAAAAGTAAGAGTAATTAAAGAAAACCAACCTTAATTGGTCTAATTTTATCCAAATTTTAGATCCAAGAAGATACCATTTGGGTGATGTGGAAATTCATCTCCAAAAGACACCTTTTGGGATCTGAAATGTGGGAAAAACTATAGCAATGACATACCAATAAGGGCGATTTTGGATGAATGGTTAATGTGAGTAGATACGGGAGTAATAAAACTTGGTGGTTTAGTATGGAACAAAAAAAAAAAAAATTATGGTAGTATTGGGATTGGATGTAATGTTGAGAATTTTTTGTGAGAGAAAAAAATGTTTATAGTAAATTTAGGACTTGATCTAAAGTTTGAATTTTTAATGAGACAAAAAAAAAAAATTATGGCAGAATTAAGGCTAAAGTTAAAGGCAGGGTTTTGTTGGGTATTAGGCCTATGTACATGTGACCTCCACTCAAAGTGATTTACATGCAATTTGTGACATTTGAATAGATGACCTTTAGTTTGATATACGCCAGAATGAGCTGCTAATATTTAGTGTGGTGTTTCTATGAATAGTTAAATTAAAAAGCAGAGGGATAAAGATAAATGTATGTAGATTTATAGTGATTCGACTTAAATTAAGCCTATATACACTCTTCCATATTAACAACTACTAATAAGCTTAGAATCCAATAATAATCTCTTGAGTAGTTACAACATAATGCTTGATGCTTCTAACCCAAAGTTGTAGATTACACTACA
This sequence comes from Eucalyptus marginata, assembly GCA_014182565.1. Lineage (NCBI taxonomy): Eukaryota > Viridiplantae > Streptophyta > Magnoliopsida > Myrtales > Myrtaceae > Eucalyptus > Eucalyptus marginata. Next base: position 158,886 of record CM024590.1, read on the forward strand.
CTGATCAAGCACTGCTAACACATTTGTACAATGCTCAAATCGCGTATTACAATCAAGAACAACAACTCTCTAAACAGTATAACAGAACTTGGATATAAGCACGATTGTAGTAATCAAATAGAATGTGACTATATCAATGTTTGTAACTTTCTCGCTCTTTCCCCTTATGTCCAGCAGCATGTATTGATTTTCTTATGTAATTTTCAATCTTTAAACTAGCCGTTGGAGGATCTTCGAGAGTATCATCAATTGGCCGTTGTATTGATGGACACAATTATCGGAGATTTGGTTGCCCATACAATCAAATCTTTTGGTAATTGGGAGATCTCCTTAAATTGATTTGGCCTTGGTAAAAATTAAATCCTTTGAATTTGGTAATAAACAAATTGATTTATCTCTAATCTTCTTTCCATAATTTCAGTCCTTGAAGATAAATGTTAAATCCCTTTTGACACATAATTTTAGTCAAAGAAATATTCGGGTATTCTTATCCATATAATAAATAAATTATAAGCATGTTCAATTAATATAGTCGACTAACTATATCGACAATCTGTGAGTATATTTAAGCTATTTGCTTCTATTCAACTTACGAACCATCATCCACTGGTCTTACTCAGTATCTTAGTGTAACGAGACTAAATAAATTATTTAACTTATTTGGTATTTCCAAGTCTCCATTAACTTCCCCTTCTTCATGACTTGTTCACCTCCATAAAGGTTCATCCAATTATCATTAGTCTTTCACTTTATACTTGGGGGACCTTCGACATTAGGAAAGGATATCAACTTCACTTGAGCTTCTATCTTCCGATCCATCTAAGCATATTGACAATCATGGCTCTACCTAGCTATTCGCCTATTCATGGTATCTCCAAGCTTGATCAAACTCACCATCTAGGCTTGTTCACCTTCTACTTAGATACCCACAGCTTGTAGACACCTCTACACCTACTCAAAGCCTTCTTCACCCTTGATAAAGAACTCCTAATCTTTAGACAATCTTATTAGGACACCATTGACATTTTGACTTGTGCATCTCTCACCTAGTCTTACTCAACCAATATATGCATTAGTAGTCATTGATTATTTTGTCTTCTTCAAATCATCATATGGGATTTTCCCAACATCTTTGGTGGCCGCCCCTCCTTGCCATGATCTCACTTGATGTCTTTGGAGTTCTAATCAAGGTAGGGTTGGTATGGATAAAATTGGTGCCATGTGGTTGAATAATGCATAATGTTTCAATTTTATGCCATTCCATGTTTAGTATATAGTCGTCATAATCCCTTAGGTTCCCTTTGCATTATACATTGCATATTATATTGGAGAATTGGATCTTTGAGCCGACCTCTCAATCATAACTGTTCATACATCGCATTTAATATCAAGAGTTTTTATTCTATGCGAGTATAATGTCTATTGACACCCAAAATACCCTTGCAAATGCGTGTTGGTTGTGAGGGGCAGAAAACTCTAAAATTTACACTCGTTGCTGCATATGGGTTGTAATTTACATTGGCCCAACCCATAGTGGTTATAAAAATAAAGGATAGCCAAGGATTTCGAGAATCCTTAGGCTAAATTTCGATTGACATACAAACAAAGATACATAATTTTATGATGAAGCAGCTGGTTGCCACGTGTCAAAGTCAAGAGACGCTGTTGGAGACATAACATTCATAGTGAATTTAGGCGGGAACGATTAAAATTGCGCCAAACTCAAGAGGAGCAGTTAATCCTTATTGGATAAACCATGAGAATATTGTCGCACAAGTCAAAAACCAGATGTGGATAAGATGGTTCAAGAGAGAACATGGAGTGACTCTTGAGGAGGAATTAATCGACCACTGACGGTTACCAAATTAGCCTATAGATACTGCAGGTAATCCAACAAAGAGCCCATTGGACAACATACAAAACTAGTTTATCTTACCTTTTATTTTTGTTTAGTTTAGCTTAGCTGTAGCTTAAGATTCCTATCGTAAATTCAATTTTGGTGAGTATCTATACTATTGATTAGATTCCAGTATTAACCCACTGTCCAACCTCGTCGACTAGATTTTGACGTTGTGTCCTCATACTCATCTAGAAGCAATGTTTACTAAGTGCTATCTTCACCGTCCAACATCATCGATTAGATTTCGATGTTGTGTCCTCATACTCATCTAAAAGCGATGTTTGCTAAGTGTTATTACCGCTATCCAGCGTCTTCGATTAGATTTCAACGTTATGTCCTCATATCCATCTAGAATCAATGTCTACTAGGTGTTATCTTCATTGTCTAGCATCGTCGATTTGATTCCGACGTTGTGTCCTTGAACTCATTAGAAAGTAATGCTTTTGGAACGCTTTTGTAAATATTCAGCATTGTCGAATCGCCTTCGATATTATATAAACCACCTTAATTTTAATGGGCTTTCATTATTATGTTAAAGTGAGTTTAGATGGTATTGTTGATTAGATTTCGGCATTAATTATCGTTGGTATTAAGCTCATGTTAAGTGTGTTAAGCGTATTAAGCGACTTCTTTGGATTCAGAATTATATAATAGATATAGTCTCATTTGTATTTGACCTTTTCTGTCCAAAGCTAATATAGAACCCGAGTCTCCTTTAATAAAAATCAAAATATATCACTTAGTGAAAGATATTTCATTGCGGGATCTAAAATTGGCGAAACAATGTCAAGGGCACTATTATTCAAATTTTCATAGTAAATGTTAATAATGTTAAATATTAATGTTATTGCATTATCCTTGATGATTCTTGATTGCCTTGCATGTTTCTTTAATAATCTTGAATCATCTTGAATAATATTTATGGATATTCTTGACTAATCTTGATGGGCTTTAATTTATTTTGATACATCTTAAGAATTCTCAATAATTCTTGAATCAAGTGGCAAGTTCTTGGCATGTCATGCATAAATGTTGATATTCCTGATGAGCTTTTGCATAATAGGAAACACTGGATAATAGTTCTTGCGTGTAGGTTTAATAGGGCATTGTTTATGATGCTGTAATCTATGTTTTGCATGTTTAAAAATTGATAAATGCATTTCGATCAAATGTAGTTTTCCTAGGGTATAATATCGGTTTCCTTAAACTCATTAATAAAGAAAAATACAAAAAATTAAATTAGCATTCCATATAGACCGCATTATGAGAATGTCAATATTCGTGTTGTACTGTATATGTCATTTAAAGAGTAACATGTCCTTGCGATTCTTTAATATTGGAGTTTATATTAGTTAGATGCATGTTAGTTTAAGTCATATCACGCATGTCATGTGATATAGAAAAATCATGACCATGTTATAGTCTTTAGGGATTAAATTCCATTAATATTTCATATAAGCTGCATCTGGGGTTTATTGTGTAGTCTTATCTCATATAGAATAATATTCATTATGCATGTTGGATAGTGATTTAGGTTATGCATGATAGTTTAGAGTACACATGTTATTTTATTTGAAGAATTTCACCCACGACACATTGCCTCTAGGCTTCATTTAACTAGTCGTTGCACGAGTGCATTACTTCATGTTTATTTTTATATAGTTTAGTATACACATCATTCAGCATTTAGGAGTTTATATTAGGCTATTCATTTATCTTTTAATTGAATTAATCTTATCATGAATATTTGTTTAGTTGCTGCATGCATACTCATGGTTTTAATCAAGAAAATAGAAAAATAGTTTGATGTCTCATTTAGGTTACTGTGGCATTAATTTGTGTTATTCGTTGATTCCTATCATTCATTAGCCCACATTTACACATATCATTTGGTAATATTAAGTCATGCATATCATTAAACAATTTAAGTTATGTTCATCATTTATTGCACATGTAGGTTTCGGCCATGTAGTTGTTTAAGGAGGTAATTTCGAATTTATCATGTTAATTAATTGTAGAAAATCCAAACAAATTAAATTAAGGCTCCGTTTGTTTCGCGGAAAATAATTTCTGAAAAATTTTCCTGATTTTCCGGCGTTCATTTCACGGAAAATGAATTCCTGAGGGAAAACGTTTTCCATGAAAGGAAAAAAAAGTCTTTTAAATCAAGAGAAAATGTTTTCCACTTTTGAAAATGGGAAAACATTTTCCTCACTTGATCTCTCTTATCTCACACCTCTACAAATCCTTACTTCTTCCTCCCCTTTCTTCTTCTTTTCTTTTTTAATTCGAATTATTTTTAATTTCCTTTTCCTTTTCTATTTCTTTTTTTTTTCTTTTTCTTTATTTTTATTTTTATTTTCTTTGTTTCCCATCTTCTTCTTTCTTGACTAGTCATCTGCCATTGCTAGGTGAATCTCAAGCTCGTCGATCTCAAGCTCGCACTCTGCACTCTTGCTTATCATTTTCTTTATTTACTCTACCCCAGTTGTACATTGTACATTGCTCAAACAAAGGGCTCTACATGCTTTACTTCTTTTTTCTTTTGTTTATTAGAACACAAAAGACACACGGGGAGAACATGCCACTCAACTGGAAGATTCTCATGAGGGCTGTACATGCTTTGCTTCTTTTCTCTTTTGCTTCTTTTTAAAATCCATACGAATATTTTTTAGAGTAGATGAGCGTTTGGTGACAATGAGGGAACAAAGATATGAAGCAAGTTTGCCTGGCTTTAAAGGCAAGTTCATATTTGATGGATTTATAGGTTGGTAAGTAATGCATGCCTAAGTGGTGAAGTCTTAGAAAATATTTTCTTTACCGAACACCGGAAAATATTTTCCGAAACATTTTCAGGTTTTAGCCGAACATCAGAAAATATTGTCATTTTCCTGGAAAATGACTTCTAGGAAAATATTTTCCGGAAATAGCCCATTTTTCGCGAAATGAACGGACCCTAAGTTACAAATTAAATACGTTTGCATTATGGCGATAAGAATGCGTTAATTAGGTAATTCCTATCTAGTCGATCATGTCCTAGGTGTGTCATCTAGGCCATGCATATATTTATATTATTGCATCTTTATCTTTTGATTCTTATGTTGCATTTGGGAACAACATTACCACTAAAAGTCCTTATGCAAATGTTGAGGCATTTGGCAAATGTTTTTAGAAAGCTTTTGCATTATATTTCCAAAGTCCTCTTAGACAAGACCGGAAAGTTTTGAGTTTTAACATTTCTGGAATGCTAATATTCTTTTTCAACTTTACCCTCCCTAAACTTTCATAATTTCATAAATGCCCTTGCCTGAGGCTCACGTGACATTGCGGGCAAATGGCTCAAGCCTCTAACGAGCGAAATTTGGCACCAACAACCCTCGCCCGAAGTCACATGACCTCAAGCTAGGGCCACCCTAGGGGGGTTGCCAGGGGTTGCGCGACTCGAGATGGCCCTTGCCAACTACCAATAGTTAGTCACAAGAAGATTTTTTTTTTAAAAATTAATTTATTTAAAAATATATACCTAAAGTTCTTTTCAAGTGTAGTTTTTTCCAAATATTATTTAAACTAAAATCGATTTCCAAAGTTATACTTTAACCAATACTCCTTTAACCTAAAGATTTTGCATTTAACCTGAAACATACGCAGCGCATAAGACCTCGTCCGAAGCTTGATGATGAGGCTTTGCTTAAGGTTGCTTTGTACATTTCAGATTCTTTAATTTTTCTTGCAATTTATGTACTACTTTAGTTATCGAGTGTAATTTTTATTGTCTGCACAACATGCATGATCGATCACTTTCACATATTAGTGGCTTAGGTTAAAGAAATTGATAAAAAAAGATAGCATGCAAAAAAATTTCATAAAGAAAAAAAATGTACCAAAAGGGCATTAGAGTTAATCTAACATAAACTAGTCCCCATATTCAAAATCTCTATTTCATAAAAGTAAGACAAAAGCTTGTGCCTTGGGTTTCTAATCAATTTATAACATATTAGTGGTGGCTCCAAAATAATATGAATTGATGGAGGGCTTGTGCTAAGCGTATGAATCACCTCGTCAAAGGAACCATTCGTACTTGATAGTTCACCTTGGGAGGATCCTAATAGATTGGGCCATGCAAATTTCTTGTACTTTGCATAATGCGTGATGAGTTTGGGTGAGATTGTTAAACGTGTTTAAAGTGTTTGATGAGTTTGAGATAAAATAAGATTAGGATAGAGTCGTTCACCACCAAGGTATTAAGGTATATACCACCAGTAAAGATAAAAGAACTTATAGGTTCATCGCCAATGAATTGAATTAAAAATCGCCAATGAATTTCTCACTTGAGAGAAATTTTTATATATCATCAACTAAAAATTCTGAATGCTTAAAACTGAGAATACACCTCTCTTATCTATAGAGGGACTAGGACACTAAATTAAAAAAAACACTAAACTAGGCAACGTTAAGTTAGGAAACATCGAACTAGGAAATGCTAAATTAAGAAACGTCAAATTAAGAAACATTATATTAGGAAATGTTAAACTAGGAAACATTATGTTAAGAAACATCAAACTAAGAAATACTAAAACAGGAGACATCAAATTAGGAAACCAACTTGAACTAAGTAACATACTCATATTAGGAGCATACTTAATTAGGAAATAGCCCTCTAACCTTCGATTCAGTTGAAATAGCCTTTATTCTTCAATTTCTGAAAATTCTATATTAGATACTTTCTCCTTACAGGACCCATTGGATCATGTTATGGCCACAATTTCCTTTGTTCGCATAAACATCAAATGGTTTTAAGTGAAATTTGATTCTCCCACATCACTAAATTTGCAAACTTGTGAAAAACAATAGGCTTAATCTCCTCTAGGCTACCGCGAGAAGCTATCACTAATTCATGCCCTATTCCATATATATATTTGGTATGACGAGCATGAGCGAGTATTTTAGAATATATACCGAATTGAATTTGAATTGTCTAATATGATGGAATCCACGTGAGACCCATACGGAAGTCAGTATCTTCAACAATTTATATTATATTTAGTGCACGTACTACGCTTTTATAATAATTTGTCGACGGCCATCAATATTCTCTCTGCGAGGGTCATCAGCGGCCTCTTTTTCAACGAATTGTCTACTCTCACATAGTAATTTCTAGATGAGAATTGACTTTCTCTTTTCCATTGTTGCTTTTTCACGGGGGCAAAAAGCACCGGCAGTCAACCCATCATGCTAAGTACAAGCGACATGACAAAGTTGATTTTGGGTCGAAAACGAAGTTTCGTTTTCGATCAATGGTCCTACTTGTGGGATTAAGAAAGTAAAGTGGCAAAGCCGGTTCAATGTCGTCTAGAAAAATCATGCACCATGTGCTATGCCGAACGCCAAAGTCGCAGGAAAAAGGATTCTGATTGCCTGAGGAACTATGACTTTTGTTATCAGCACACCTCATCATGGGAGATGAGATCAAGACAAGAGAACGAAAACCCCACAGGAGGAAGCAAAGAAGGCATTGCCTACATGTAATACCTACCTTAATAAAGTAAATCGACCGATGACAAAAGGAACTATATATTAATATATTTCTCGACACGAACACTGCACTAGATATTTCAATGCCAAAACTCTTTACAAGTTCAAGGACCTGATTAAACGAATCAAAAGTCCAAATGACTTGATTCGGAAAAAAAAAATGCACAAATTCAAAGACTAAATGTCCGATTTCACAAATTTCGGAGGTAGCAATGGTAGGTAAACACAAGACCAATAACTTAACGTGGTAAAAGTTGATAAGTTTATTCTATAAGTGAAAATAACAATGTTACTAAATTAAGAAATTCTCATCAATCAAACTTTCTCGAACGAACCATCGAACAATGCGCATTATCAATTCGTGTTATCAATTCGCTAGGGGACAAATGGTCAAAATGTGTTGGTGAAACTAATTTAACCAAACATATCACACTATCACTTCTCTCAATTGCATTACGTTAATCCAAATTAAAAAATATATGTACTCTTAATGTGCCAGAACATCGGCATGATATCATGAACGCTACCTTATCACCAAAGCCAGCGAATTTCGTCCTTTTTCTAATAGAATTCACAGTAGTGTGCAACTTTTTCCCCGGCTAGTCCAAATTAGCCACAGAAATTTCGGAGAAACAACCGACCAAGCAGCAGGGGGCCACCATGACAGGGTCAACCTTTTATACTTTTCCACATGTCGAGCTCCTACTGGACGGACTACGATGATGTCTTTGACCATCGCCATCCCGCTCCAGCAAGTTGCCGATAGGCCTTTGGCCCCACTGATTTTGCTCGACGAGGAGGTGCACGAGCGAACGACTTGTCGGGGACGCTTGCCGAGACTTGACCAATCATGTGGGTAATAAACTTTCTCCTTTTATTGAAAATGCTCCAAACTTTCCCAATTTATAAATGCCGACATTTTAATTTAAATGCGATTTTTTTTATTAATTTTTTGAATTTTGGATAAAATTTTACATTTTGGTGAGACGCAAACAAATAGACATTTCATCCAAGACTATTTAACCTGTATGGATTGAGTTTTAATTTTTACTTAATTTAAATTTCACAATTTGTACACTTCGACTTTTCTTAAATTGGAAACTCTTGAATTTCCACAATATTCAAATATTGATGTTGAGGTTCACATATGACTTCTTTTTTTTCTTTTTTTGGGTAGTTTTTACATTTTGGTGAGAAAGTAGAAAATACTCTTTGATTTTTTTTTTTAATTCAAACAAGCAGGTCTAGTGAGATGTATTATCCAATATTTAAAATATGTTCACTCGGTCTATTGAACTTTTCATTTATCTCTTGGTTCGTCCAAGAACTTATCAAATTCCAATTAAAATGTATATTTTGCATGGAAATAGGAATTAATGCATTAAATAATTATAATCAAAGTTCATAACTTAAATTGCAAATTTCATTGAAATTCAACAACCAATTGAAATTCACATTCCTGAAATTTATATCACGTAATAAGAGGATTGAATGATTCTATCTAAATAGTCACATGACCCGTATATGAACAAACGCCATTTCCCACCGTGCAATAAAAATATTTCCAAATAAAACTATCTAGGCAATTTTGGAAAACTCGAAAAAACGTATGATATTTCCCTTGATGGATGAAAGTATCCATAATTAACTCTTCCGTTTATAGCGGCTTTCTATCTAGGGCCGGTCATTTCTTCTTTCGGCGAGAAATCAAATAAACGACCTCGTTCCGGGTGCCGGTCGGTGTGGTTACTCATCTACGATGACACGTCAGCTCAATTTGTTTCCGCCTTTAGCATAATTAACCATGGTTGAGTTCCGGAGTAGAAAAAAGGAAAAGAGAAGACCATGGTTGAGTTCACTGTCTTCACTTGACTAGCAGCCTATAAATACCCGTTCATACCGCTCGTTCTCCTCTGTTGAGTAAAGGCTAAGGAATTTCGAGTCGTGGCTGGTTCGTTCGTTCTTCTTCTTCTTTGTCGTCATCATCTCCTCCAGGTTAGGAATTCGGCCTGATTCAATTCCCTTAACGCTATTTCGTAGCTTTCATTTCGACTTTAGTTCGATGGGTTCGCCTTTCTGCTGTCGCCTCTAGTCTATCATTATAGGACGGATAGTTTCCGAGTTCAGCATCAGCAGAAGCTCCCGTGCTTAATGGCCATGGCAGTTGATCTAATTCAACTAGTTAGTTCGTCCTTCTTTTGTTCGGGCTCGAATGGAGCTGATACCTGCTGTTTTTGTTCAATAGCTCTGCATCACGTCTCTGGATCACTGTGCCTGAATCTGTAGATATTGTAGCTCGTCGTCGATATTCACATTAATTTGCGCATTGATTGACGTATCTTCCAAGCTAAAGATTATATTGATAATTTGTTGATGGCATCCAATTGCCTTATAAATGATTTTTAGTCCGATCTCTCTAGGGTGCCGGCTGAGACAACTACATCTGATGCTCTGAAATTCTTGTTCAAGAGGGTGCTAGAAATGAAGACTTGGGTTGTGTTGGGTCTGGTCTGAGAGAATTATCAAAGAAAAGGGTTGTATATCTACCGCTTTTTGGGTATCCGCTGCATTGTTTTTTCTCCTTAGTTCTTCGCAATTATTCTGAGGACTCGAAGTAGAATAACATTTCTGCAGGATAATACATTAGTCTCTGGCCTCTCGTCCATGGTTCTGATGACCGTATTTTGTTACCATCATTGACTTTCCATTTGTGCTCGGTTCAGGACGAAGTTTGCTCGCTGAAAAGTTTCTCCTTTCTCCGATATTGCTCGAGATGTGTCCTCCGGCTGTCGCCCCTCTGTTCGATATACAAAATATCAGTTCAAATGAGGAGCTCTTCAAGTTCATGTTTTGCATGGCTCGTGCAGACTTTTTTCCGGCAAATGTGATAACAGATGTGAACCCTTTCAACTGTCTACCTGAAACTTTGCCAGGTGATCTGCTCCTCAAACTCCTCTTTATCTGCCAGTGTGCTGCTAAAATATTGCACATGTTGACTGACATTACTTGCCATAATTGATCTTAGCAGAAAATACGTGGTACTTCACGAACTCAATGGAGAACAGGGGGCAGAAGGTGGATTCTGGATGCCTAGAGGAGAAGCCCGTGAGATATTTGGTGATGCTTTCATCAATGGTTGGGAAGAAACTCATGAATTCTACGAAGGACGTGGCCCGAAAGTTGAAAAAACTAATTGGTTGATGCTGGAGTACTATATGACTTTGAAGGTGTCAGGAGCAGCTCTTTCGGCAAGGTATTACCCGAATTCCACGTTGTCTACACTAATTCACTGATGCATTCCCCAACCCCCCCTCCCCTTTCCCCAGTCATACTGCTTGTCAACAAACAGTTTGGGTTGGATTTTGTGCAGGATGCTAAATCGCTCTGCAAAGTCTTCCGCAGTGGCAGCTTGCCACTATCTAACAGTGAAATGCTGCAAAATGCTGCGGGTACTGAGTTCCGTAGAGAAAACTACCTTTACGGTCTGTCTCCAGATGATTTCAACATACCTACCGAGCAATGTGTGACAAACCAGATGCAGGTGTGCCTTATGGACTTGTTCATGGTTGCTCGGTTCTTCCTAAATTCTTGAATGAAATTAGATTGATTAGCAATGCCTAGTCAACGTTGGAAAATATATAGATTTACTACTCAGAATGACTTACGGTTGTGAATTTTCAAGATGCTGAAGCATCAAAATAAGCGCATTATGTTCACTAACTGAAAATTAGTTCAATTGATCAGAAAATGTGAACTCGCCGCATCAATCTGAGAAGAACAGAGAAGTTCTGAGATAACGATAGTCACGTTTCAATTGCCAAGTGATCTCGTGAAAGTTGTGGTTGAGATTATCAATAACTACCATTATGTGCCTTGGATCAGATGGCTCATGTTATAGTAAAAAGAATGGTCTTTACCGTTGAAATATGCTTGTAAATGATCTTTTCCATAACTTTCTCGTGATTGGATGTCTGGACTCTAAAATAAGGATTTCTTGCTTCTTGTAATAATCTGCATCCTCGTGCCTGGTTACGTGGACGCTAGTCACTGCTGTTGCCTCCCGAATGTTGCTATCTCCTGGCTCATCAACACTTTTATCTGTTGTAGGTTAACACCACTTCCTGCAATATAATGCGACGTGCATCCAGTTTCTTTCTTAGCCATCCCATTGAAAGTCTGCCTGAGCTGGATATCGATCCTGGTGACTACTTAGAATTGCTGGACCTTGGCATTCCACAATCTCCATCTTCCCAGTCGGATAATTCAAGCTGCGTGACCATGTTGTCAGATGAAATCTTTGATTATCTGGTCGCGATGCTGGACTCAGAAGTTGAAAGTGGAGAGCATGTAGAGCATAGGGATGCTGGTTGCAACCTTAATGTCACTGATTCTTCAAAGCCAGATGACGTTGTTGTCCAAGCAGCAATTTCAGGTATCTTCTTTGGCCTCCTTGCATCTGGTTTTCAATAGAGAGGAGCTACTGCTGGTTCTATCTCACCTGATCATTCATGTTGCTCGTTTTTCTGGTGACAATCACCTTCAAGGCCTGCACATTTTATGTCTGCATCGTATGAGAAAGGAAAACATGCTTTTTAGTTCATGTAAAGATATGTAATTGATTAGTTATAGCTAAGAATGTAGCCTAATCGGTAATTAATATCATTGACCAGCTTAACTGACATCAGTATTGCCTAAGTTCTTGTCATTGCGGCGAAATTTGCCTGTCTGATCAAGAAAGTCCAGTGATTGTGTGGTTTAAGGTCTGATGTTGTCAGAATCCCTATATGTATGATTTTGTAATTTCGATGCATTTAAACTGCTAATTACAAGTAAATTATTTGATCAAAAGATCTACTTCATTCCCTCCTCTTAAAGCATTGTTTTGTTCATCCTAAAGCTTGCCAAATCAGTACAAGATTTCATTCAGATCACCATTTAGTGAAGGGTCCTGAATAGCTGGTGCTAACTTACAGGATTGCCTATCAAAGAGAGATCTTCACAGAATGCCAGAGATGGCAAACCAGTCAATAGGGATGGCAGTCCACCATTGACTTTAGCTTCTCAGAGCCGCCAACTGTCGGACAGTAGCCAGACACCATCCGCTGATGGAAGAAACAAGACAGATGGGAGGTTGAAAAAGCTCAAGAGGAAGTACCTTCCAACATCGAGTTCTCAGAGTAGTGACGGGTCGAACAGCGGCCGAGCACCTTCTCCTGGTCCTGGTGGAAGAACGAAGACTGATGGAGCATTGAAGAAGCTCCAGAAGAAGTACCTGTGCTTCATGCCATTCTAGTTCATCTCTTCAGTACTCATAGTCACAGATGGGGCATGCAGTCAAAAGGCAAAGTTATGATGAAGTAGGTCGGCGATCCTACCACCTGCACTGATGTTATTCGGATGCATCCTGCTTCTTGTAGGGTGGATTCTTTGTACATACTATATGCTATTTGATGGAATAATCGTGGGTACATTGAGGTGGCATCTGCCACCCGAGACTATGTAGTAGATTATGGCATTGGGGGGAAATGGTTTTATTTATTCAATGCGGGAGACAGATCTGTTTTTTTTTTAGGCCTAGCTTGAATTCAAGTACCTGCAGGTGATTTAAAAAAGCATACAAGACAAAGATATGCTATCTGGATGTGTTGGGTTTGCATATGTTAATAGTATAACAGTAGTGTTTCCCCTGTTTGTTTGCAACTTGACAGCTTTGAGCACATGAAACATCAGTTGGATGCCGTATCATTAGGCAAAACGTGTACGGTTCAGCTTCATCGACGAAGATTTGGTGATAAGTTCTGGGCTTATGATGGCCCGACTTTCCTTTTTCTCTGCCTCTGGACCTTGAGTAATGCATCCGATTGGACCTTGAGTAGCACTGCCTTATGGGAGGCATTGTCGTCGCGTAGCCTAAAGACAATTCTGTAGAGGTTTTCAGCAGCAATATCAGTTGCAGAATAGTCTTTACAATGCACTTGGCGAAATTGCACCGATCCAAGAGTGAAGGTATGAGAATGAAGATGCTGAATTAGAAGTTCTTCCCTCGCCTCATTAGGACCCTCCAATAACTAGCACAAGCGTGTACACCGCCATGGTGCCCTCCATGACACCTAATAGAGGTCATAAGTATAGGCGATAATTATAATTGCTTGATCACAGCAGCCAATCACTGGCTATTGCTATTGATTACCAGGTCCACACGACCCCATCATCAGCTCATCGAGGAATCCCGGGCGATGACCGACAAGGGTCGCCTGAATGCAGCAGATTTGGGTTGGGTCTTGTGATCCAGGCATTGGCCTTAGTTGTCCGGAGACCCCTGAGGGCCGTGGTCAGAGGTGCATAATGCCAATGGTGCCTTACCTCCCATCCGTTTGTCTATATTTTCTTGAAATTTCATTTCCCTTAATTTGTTATATTTGTTATGTCTTTTAACATTCTTTATATTCTAAGTACCATATAAAATATCAAGTCGGCATTTAATGGTAATATCATTATTTTCGTGTATAATTTTAATGGACGAGAGATCTAATTATACAAAGAAAAATCTGATTAATAAATTTGCGAAATTGAAGGACTCCCTTGGCGACACTTTATTGAAATTCGAATTTCATCGTCACATTTAAAAAAAAAATTATTTACGAATGAGTGATTAAAATATCGATCCGTTGAGCTAACCATTTAAGCAAACACAATCCACGATATCTTACGTTTTCTTTTAGAGCCTCTAGAAATATTAAGGTTCTCTCTTTCCTCTTAAAAAAAAAAAAAAAAAAACTCCAAGGGGAAGAACGATTTTTTGGGAACGACGCAAGAGAGCGAAGTGAAGGGGGGGGGGGAGAGAGAGAATTCGAGAAGCTTCTGGATCTGGCTCCCATCCGCCGCCGTCGAACGTGGCCGATCTCCGCCTCTCTCACAGGTCTCCGGCGCCCCTTTGCTCGAGGTAAAAACGCGAACCGAGACGGCGACTGGAGTATCGGCCTTCCCCTGCCTCTCAAAGTCGAAGATTTCGAGCGAGTCGAATCGCGCGTAGAACTCGACCAGTGTCGATTGAAGCGGCCGAGCGGTCGCTGAAGATTTCGCGGTAGACTCAATCGCCAGCCGTAGCCGTCGTTCCGCCTCGTCGATCAGGTAACATTAAACGCTCTAATCGGTTTTGCTTCGAGGAAGTTAGGATCGAGATGTTTTCTTCTCGGCTTAGGTTAATTTCGGTGACAATTCGTGATTATCCCATGCATTGCGAACAACCTGAATCGACTAGCACTAGAGCGGTATCGAACCTGAATTCATCAATGTGTCAGATAACCCATTTGGTAAATTGTTTCTTAGAGATGATGTTTGAACCGAAACAGCATGTCCTCCGTAAGATCAAATCGGTTTCGTGCGAGTTTATGTCATTGATTTCATGCACTCTGGAATGAATTTTGTATGCATCTGGTTTCGAGTTCGAGTTACATTACACTTCGCTTCACTCTCCCCGCGTTGAACGCCCGGAACACGTTTCGAGTTCGTCACGTGCTGGACGCTTGTGAGGTGAATCATTCCGGGCTTTTCTAAAGTATAGGTAGATTTGGGCTGAAATTAGTTCATTTAGATTGGGCTTGGTCAATGTCTTTGAGAATTGGGCTTAGTTTCCTGATTCGAGCCCATGTGACCAGAATCGTGTACATTTGCCCTGGCCCATGAGACCATTGTATAGGCCATATCCGGACTGGGCCCACGGGCCCGACCCGAGTTCGCCCTATTCTTTTCAGAAATAAAAATAATTAAAAAAAATTCGAATGTAGAAGAAAATTAGAGAATGGTTAGCAAAGTGGGCTTGATCAGTTTGTTAGCTTTGAAGTGTTAGTATTAGATAAGAATTAGTTTAGTTTCACTTAGTTAGTGCATATATAGTTTAGGGTTTTAATGGACATTTTAGTTTAGCTTAGTTTTAGAAGGTTAATCCTTTAGGAAAGAAATTGAATTCGATTTGTCTGTAGTTCATGGGGTTTGCCGTCCCGGGGCTTAATAGCAAAGTCATCTATATTCTTTACCCGACTTGTATTGAGTTTTCATTTCTGCATTTACCTTTAAGCCATTTCAATTCTTGGGTGTTTCTTTACTACGCCGCTTTTCAATAGTTTGATTGTTAACTCTTGGGTGTTTCTTTATTGCATTTACCATTGGTCCATCTTTGGTATTGCCTCTAAACCATTCGCAAAGCCCCGAACGTTTTGAGGAGGTCGTGACATCCTTAAAATTTGTTTTGTACTCTTAAAACAACAAAATAGCCCCAAGACAGGAGGCAAGTCTTCCTCTTCCTTCAGCAAATAGAGTTTCGACTCGAATTGGTTTCTTGTGGCTCTTCATTGGCCTTCTTCTTCTTCTTCTCTTTCTTTCAACAACAAAATGCCACATCCAATGATCCAAATCACTGGCTATCGTCCATTTGGAGCATGCGCTCAAGATTGCGAATCACAAGCTAATGAGCATGTCAAAGATATTTGGATATCATCTAGAGATATTTAGCGTATTTCTTATGATTCTTCAAATTTATTTTGATTATATATATCCGATTCAATATCCTTAGTTTGTCATCTATTCAAGCCTATAAAAGGCTCCATTTGCTCTCTTTTTTGACATTGAAATTTACAGAATTTTTTTCTTCCGCTTTATTATTATTCAAATGGTAGCAGAGCAGACACACGCCATCGCTGAAATTTCTCTCTAAAAAAGAGAAACTTTTGGATTGCCGGTGTCATTCAACATCGCCTAGCCCCATCGAGCTTGGATATGGCATCGTCTAGTGTCACATAATCTCGTCCTTCCCAATACAGTGTTGACCAGCCAAGATCCGACACCAATCAAGCTCCTTGGTCCTCTAGGAAAGGAAAATTTTGGGACAGTAAAGGATGTTTTATGGTACCTAGTTTCTATGTCCGGACTGTTGGTTCAATTGGTTGCTAGTACTGTGACAATCTTGTTAGGCTATTAGTATGAAGTGGTTTATTGATTTGATATTTCTCAACTGTGATGGATAATTGAACTGTTGAGGTTGAGTTATTTGAAGGGAAATATTGTGGTGGTTTTCTTAATATTATTGGAGAACGGGTGATCAGAGAAGAGTAATACTGTGATGACTGAGGTGATTTCCTTTTCTTCTGATCGAATTACCTGTAAGAAGCTTGAGGGTAGTGCCAATTTTCAACAATGGAAGAAAATTGTTAAGATTGCTTTGACAAGCAGAAATCAGCATTTGCACTTGACTGGGCCTAAACCCAATGATGATGCAACTTGGGATGTTGTTGATGCATGTATTCTTGGTCAGATGCGAAACTCTATGGAGAGTAATAT
The DNA here is from genome assembly GCA_014182565.1 of Eucalyptus marginata. NCBI lineage: Eukaryota > Viridiplantae > Streptophyta > Magnoliopsida > Myrtales > Myrtaceae > Eucalyptus > Eucalyptus marginata. The sequence continues at coordinate 175,654 of CM024590.1, forward strand.
AGTTGATCTGGTAACTCACATTAACACGGTCAAAGAACTGTGGGAGTATTTGAGTGTATTGTATTCTGGCCAGAATAACCTTTCACGGATTTATGAGCTATCGCGAGAGTTCTACCAAGCTGAGAGGAAGGGGCGTTCCATTACACAATATATTGCTGATTTTAAGAGGATATATGAGGAGTTGAATGCTCTTCTCCCTATTTCTGCCAATGTTCAGCAAATGCAGCTTCAGAGAGAACAATTGGCTGTAATGGGATTCTTACGAGGTCTTGGTTCAGATTATGAAATTGTTAGGTCTCGAATTCTTGGAGGAGAGACTATTGCATCACTCACGGATACATTTGCTCAGGTCCTTCGGGTATCTTGTGAGTCTTCTCAAGTAACCACGTCTGTGGTAGATAATTCAGCTCTTATGTCACAATCTCAACTGGTGGTGGTAAGACTGATGGAGGAAACTGTGGAGGACATAATGGTCGTGGAGACCGTGGTGGTGGCCGAGGCACAAGAACAGGAAGAGGCCAGGGCCAACAACAACTTAATGGACAATCCCAAATTTCTATGGAGAGCTCGGGGGCTGTTCGGACTTGTCATTACTGTGGCAAACCTGGTCACTTTCAGAAATTTTGCTACAAGTTACATGGGAGACCTAGGCAGCAACAACGGTTTGCAAATGCTGCATCTAATACTAACTCTTCTTCTTTGCCAAAGTCTTTTAAAGGCAACATAGTGGTTATGTCTAATGAAGAATTTGCTTGGTACACCCAGTTTCAAATTTCACAGCCCGTTTCTTCCACTACTACTCTAGTATAAACAGGTAATGCTACCGCATGCCCCTCAACTGCTTCTCAAGCTTAGATCATTGATTCATGGGCCTTCGATCATATGTCAAGCCTTTCATATATTTCCTCTCTTCATCATCGTCAGCTGTTATACTAGCTGATAGTTCATCTACTTATGTTAAGAGAGTTGTTACAGTTCATCTCATTCCTTCATTGCCATTATCCTGGATGCTTTATCTTCTACAATTTCCATTTAACCTCATGTCTATTAGTAAATTAACCAAAAGCTTTTAGTGACATTCTATCTTAATTCTTATATTTTTAAGGATTTGGCTACGAAGAGGACGAATGGTAGAGGACATGAGGAAAGGGGGCTGTATGTGCTTGAAGACGTTTCATCCATTACGTGCTCTAGTGTTGCTTCCCTACATCAGATCAATTGCCGTCTTGGTCATCCTTCTTTGCATGGTCTTCAAAAGTTAAATTCTAGTTTTCAGTCTTTTTCTATTTTAGAGTGATGTCAACTTGGCAAATTGCATAGATCAGTTACCCAGCTCGAGTCATTAAACGAATGATGTCTCCTTTTTCATTAGTTCATTCAGATATTAGGGGTTCTTGTCATGTTGTTTCCAAGTTGGGTTTTACATACTTTGTTACTTTTGTTGATGACTATTCTAGAGTCACTTGCTTTATTCAGTGAAAAGTCCTATAGAATTGTTTTCAATATTTTGCTTCTTTATTTCTGAAATTCATACTCCGTTTGGTGCATGTTAAAGTTTTGCATTCAATAACATAATGATTAATTTTCTGCACCTTTTTCTGACTTTATGACTCGACATTGTGTAATCCATGAATCTTCCTACTTTGATACACCCTAACAAAATGGTGTATTGAGCAGAATAGTATGCATTTATTGGAAGTCATCAAGTCCATGTTTGAGATGAAGGTCCCCAAAACCTATTGGTTTGAAGTTGTCCTGACCGCATGCTTTTCATTGATTGCATGCCTTATTCTGTTTTGCCAGGTGGTATTCTATTTTCTACTTTGTTTCCCAATCAGCCATTGCTTGTCTTACCATCCCGTATTTATTTATTGTCTGTTTTGTTCATGATCATCAACCTGGAGTATCAAAACTTGTTCTTGGGGCTATCAAGTGTATGTTTCTAGGTCATTCTCATACTAAAAAGGGATACCTTTGTTATTCTCCATCAATGAGGAAGTACTTTATAATTGTTGATGTTTCACTCGTTAAATCTACTTCTTAGCATGACGTTCCAATCACTGATTCTAAGGTGGATGAAGACTTAAATGTGACCACCATTTGGTCAACTACTCCAATTGTTTCACCAGTATCTACACAGAGACCAACTTCTCTCAATGTCTGTACTCGGCATCCTCAAGCAAATTGCTCCCCCCTTCCTCCTATCACTACTACATCATCTTCAGCCTAGCCATTAGTTGACCCTCTTCTTGTATCTGATCTTGATATTCCTATTATTTATTGCAAAGGTATACATGCTAGCACTTAACATTTTATTGCAAACTCTATTTTATACTCTTCTATATCTATTTCCTTTCGGTCCTTTTTATCCATTGACGACCGATATCCTCTCCCCAAGTTTGTAGTTGAGGCATTACAAAGCCCTGACTGGAGTACAACTATGAAAGAAGAATTAAAAGCCTTACAAGTTAATCAAACTTGAGATTCGGTACCTCTTCCTTTAAGCAAAACTGCTATTGATCGTCGATAGGTGTATGCTGTGAAAGTTAATCCCGATGGTTCTCTTGCTTGCTTAAAAGCGAGAGTTGTTACACAAGGGTATGCCTAGTTGTATGCAGTTGATTATCTGCACACTTTTTCTTCTTTTGCCAAGCTTACATCTGTTTGTATATTGATCTCTTTTGCTACCACATATAACTGACCCTCGTTTCAACTTAATGTTGAGAATACTTTCTTGCATGGTACTCTTCATGAGAAGGTGTATATGGAGTAACCTTCGGAGTTTGTTGCTCAGAAGGAGTCCTGTGACTGGTTTGCAAGTTAAAAAAGTCTTTGTATGGCTTGAAACAGTCCCCACAGACATGGTTTGGAAGATTTTCTGTGGTTGTACTCTCTTTTGGACTATCTAGATGTGGAAATGATCACTCTTTCTTTTATAAACAATCGGGGAGGTAAGCTGTTCTTAATTGTGTATGTTGATGATATTATCACCACAGGAGATGACTTGGTTGGTATAGCTGAACTAAAGCTCTATTTTCAGCAACAATTTCAAACTAAGGACTTGACTAATTTGAAGTAATTCATAGGAATTGAGGTAACATAGTCACAGAAAGGTATTGTTTTATCACAGCAAAAGTATGTCCTGCAATTGCTCCCTAACATAGGTATGTTGGGATCAAATCCTATTGATTCACCTATGAAACAAGGAGTTAAACCGGTAGCTAAGGAAAGAGAAATTCTTGATAATCCTGGGAGATATAAAAGATTGATAGGTAAGCTGACTTTTCTCACAATTACTTAGCCAAACATCGCCTTTCTAGTTAGTGTGGTAAGCCAATTTCTGTCTTCCCCTCATACATTTCACTGGGATGCAGTTATTCATATCTTGAAGTACTTGAAGAAGGCGGGAAGTGAACTGTTTACCCAAACCATGGATATAGCAGAGTTGAAGAATTCTCTGATGCTGATTTTGGGCAAGGTCTCCAGATGATAGGAGATCAATCACTGGCCATTGTACATTGCTCGGAGGAAATCTAGTGTCATGGAAGAGTAAAAAACAAAGTATCGTTGCCCACTCCAATGCTGAGTTCAAATATACAACCATGACACAAGTGACATGTGATTTAGTATGGATTCAGCAGCAATTGACTGAGTTAGGATTTAAAACTTTGGCTCCTATGTCTCTATGGTGTGATAATAAGGCAGCGGTACATATAGATTCCAACCCTGTGTTTCATAAGAAAACGAAACTAATTGAGGTTGATTTATTTTTTTCGATAAAAGCTGTAGAGTGAAATGATTCTTCCTAGTCACATTAGGACTAAACTTCTAGGTGATGAGATGATAGAATATATTTATAACAAGCTGGGCATGATTAATATCTATGCTCCAACTTAAGGGGGAATGTTAGAGATATTTAGATACTGGAGATATTTAAGGTATTTCCTTTGATTTTCTGTTTTTACATTGATTATGTGTATCTGATCTGACATCCTTAAATTGTCATCTATTTAAGCCTACAATAGTCTCCATGTACTCTTTTTAGGTTTTGGACCTATCTGTTACATTTTATTATTATTCGCAAAGTAATTTTGGTAACCCTACAATCTGTACATGTTTCAAGGTTATTTTGATTCACCCAGACGAATTCATTGTTGGTTATGCAACATGTAGGGTCTTGTAATGGGGGCCAGCAGGACAGAAGTGAACTTGAGGAGATTACTTGTAGCTGCACCTGAGCAAGAGAATCAAGCGAAACTTGCTAATGTATGTCTTCCGTCTGAAACCAGGCTGGTCATTGTTCTGTGTCTTTATCCATTGTCAATTGAGCAAACTTTGTTTTTGGTGTCTTTGTCGCAAATGAAGTCCGAGTAGTTTGCTCTGACAGATCTGCATTACGAGGGTGTGCAAACTAAGCTAACTAGGAGAGAAAACCCGAGATATAATGAGCAATCAAAGATGAAGAAAAGATTAGTTGACTGGATTTTGGTCAGAGCTAACATAGTTCCTCTTGAGAATGCAAACTTTGTTTTGGGAAGGAAAAAGTTATGACTCTTGAGGATAGGAGCTAGCCCCATTTAAAAGTTAAGTGACTTACATGAAACAATTAGTGTTGGATGATTCCAAATAAGAAGGTTGGTGCTTGGATGAAGGGAATGAAGGTTCTTTGAACAAGTTCTCAATACAAAGTTTGGTGACTTTTATTGTGACTGTTGGAAATGACCAACATGAATCTCTTTATTGGTAGCCATATGGCTGTTACTTTGTCCTTCTGTAGTTTTTTTTTTTTTTTTTTTTTTTTAATCGTAATCAATGATTGCTTCATTCTGACCTTAGTGGGCGCAGGATCCTTTTAGTAACCCCAGAGGGTGTAACTGTTTGTTGCCTCTACCAAAAGAAAAGGCGAGATGATTAAATTGAAATATATTGAGGTTCCAAACAAGTGCTCAATCTAGAAATTAATGACCAGTTCAAGTATATGTACTGCAATTCACCTCTATGAACTTATTCTAACAGGAGATGATTAGTTTAGGGCAACTTAGTATTTTTTGTAATAGTTAGTCTAATGTATGTTTCGTTCAGGTGTGCTCTGTTGTTTATCTAGTTAGTGACTTTCTCAGTTCTACTCTTTATTGTTCTTTGAAGTGCTAGATCTATCTCTTTACTTTTACAATGCTGTTGTCATGTTGGCTTTGCAGTACATGCTACCTTAAGAGAACAACTGGAGCAGCTGGCTGAGGAGAGAACCCTAGATAGGTTGCCGAGGTCCTTAGCATGTCCTTTGGATCTCTGTCATTTACTGTTGTTATTGAATGAGATGAGCATTGGATCTTGGATTTTTCATTTTTGTAAATCGTACTGCGTAGACATTTTTTTGTGCTTTCTGGTTATGGACCCTCTGCATGATTTTCTTGGCTGGCTCACATTGCTTCTTATATTCATTCAGTGGGACTGCTTACATTAGAATACAGCAGGAAGAAGACTTTTCCCATCAACCGTTTAACCAATTAAATATTGCGAGCTATTCTGAATTTTTTGTTAATTAAATTGTTTTTTAGAGTGGCTAGTCCTGTTATTTTGTGTGAAAGGGAGGGAGGGAGAGAGGGATCAATTTCTTAGGTTTTGGACCTATCTGTTAGCCAGACATTGAGATAAACCTATTGAGATTAGTGTTTTGGGTGATATGTGCAGTGAGGAGTTTAATGTCTTACTCATAAAGCACAGTAAGTAGAGAATATTTGCTCTTTGGGTTGACATGTGTATGTTGATGTTTCAATTCGTCTTGGAAATGTGAGAGAATTTGTGAATGGGTGAGTGATGACCTTCCATTGTTTTTGTCGCTTGTGGAAGCCTTTTTAGCTGTTGGTCTAAATTTTATTATCGTTACTATGGTGGAATTCAATGATGCATTAATGTTTTAATTAAAAATAATTTTCTTGGGTGTTATATGCAAGCACAGGCTTGCATGTGCGTACAAGCAAGCATGCCTTCATGGCTACATGCTTCAGAATTTTATGTCAGTTGTCATTCATTGCTTAGCAATAGATATGAGTATACGAAGTTTATAGCGACTCTGTTGGAAGACGTCAAAATGAAATTTAACCTTTTCTTTATTGTATCTTTGAAGTGAACATGCTCGAAGTTGAATCAGCACTCATCAGATCTGCTGCCTTGATAATTGCATGGATTTGTTGGTGCAGAGTTCGAAAGCAATGGTGATTGATTATTCTGAGAAGATTGAAGTAATTACAGCTAAGTTATCAGCTCCTTTTGTGAGTGCGCATGATGTTTAAATTTTTGTGCTGTTCTTCTATATTACAGCTGAGATTCAATTACTGCCGGTTTCCTGCATGTCTCCTGGACATGTTTGGTTTGGTCCATAGAGTTATATCACCTTTTCTCTTCCTGCAATTACTGAAAATTTTTAAAAGTTGCTATCCGCACTTTTGTCTCTGTGATTGCTTTAAGTACAAGTCTATAAGCTGAAAATAAATGGATGGATTAAATCTGCTTTTCCCCTTCCAGATACGAACCTGGTTTTTGTAGTTCTCTTCATTTCATGGTTCTATCAGCGTCTGTTTGTGCTGTTGTGGATGGAACAGATTCTTTGAAGGCATGGGAACCCCTCTTAAACTTTTACTCAGAATGAGTTATACTTTTCAGGTATTTGGCATACAGAATTAGAACAGTTCTTATGGATGAAGTTGAAGCCCCTTAGTACCTTGTTAGTTAGTTTTGTTTGATCATTTAGGAATACAAAATTGTGACAGAATTGATGGAGATGCATGAATGGCCCTCTAGTTTACAACGTTGGGACTTGTTTTTGATATTTTACATGTTCATGACCCCATTTAATATAGTGAGAACCAAAAAGGCATTGACTGGCGATGAGAGAGAGAGAGAGAGAGAGAGAGATTATACTAGATGGTTTCTAATTGCTGCTGCATGCTGCAAATTTTTTAGCTTTACTTCTTGCAGGCGTCTATGATGTGCCTGTGGTGGTTGTCCACTCATCTAATCCTTTTCAAGTGCACCTTTTAATTGAAAAGTTTGAGTTGCTTTCCGTCACGTATGAGGTTTCATGTGATCTCTGCTTGCGTTTCTCAGCATGATGTGCAAGAGCCTCAGGAGCCCTTTCCAGAAAGTTCTTCTGGAGACAGCCCTAAAAAAGAATTGGAAGATCTGGTTACCCCAAAATCAGGATTAAGAAGGCGATTTGTTTAATTGAATCTACTACAGTGATGGTGTGTTTATTTTATGCAACGCTTAATAGAGTGCCTTTCTATCATAATAATAAGTTATCTACATGAGCTATTACCAATTCACGATTGTAATTCGTCACTTGGATTCTTTAACAGTCCGACCTCGAGTACTGCAGGTACAACTCAATCCCGTAATGAAGTTGACACATCAGGACCTGTCAAACTAGATGCTGCAGCACAAGCACACATTGAAAAGCACAGGTAACTAGATGCTGCAGCACAAGCACACATTGAAAAGCACAGGTAACTAGATGCAGCAACACAAGCACACATTGAAAAGCACTGGTATGTTTTATCATATTCTTGTTTGTCAGTAATGACATATCATCATGATTGTGTTATTACCAGACAACTTTATAGTCTGGGGTTTTTCCCATACCCAAAGCTACTGATTAGTTCATGCATTGTTTCTTGTCCATTTCAAAAATGTTTTCATCCCTGAACACCTGATTATGGGGGCACTGAGATCTTAGGGAGTGTAACCCTACTAGTGGGGAAAAAACTTGGTTGTTATTTGTTGTCATCCTGGAATAAAGGCTGGAATGTGAAGGATGTAAGAATCTGGTCGGGTATGTAGATTTGTTGACATGAAACATACTGAACAATAACACAACAGTAAAAAGTGGGTAAAATTTCAAGAGTCTGGTGTCATGTGAAGTTGAAGATATGATGTAAGATTAGTAGTGTATGGCTCTTATACAGTAGAAATAAGGTCAAATCACTTTCACCTTTCTTGGGCTTAGAAGTGGAGTGTGATTTAGTTCGTGAGTTAAGATTCCCTCCTTAAGTGTGTCTAAGCTTCTTTTTTCTCCAAGCTAGTTTTCCATCTTCCACATTGAACCTTCAGCTTACTTTGTGGCTACTGCTGAAATATTTTACCAATACTTTGGTGTTATGATTGTCCTTCTTTAAGTATATTTAAGCAGATACTGTGATTGCACCTTTTCCTTTTCAACAGAAAGCTTCAAGAGGATCTGACGGATGAAATGGCTGGTTTGGCAAGGCGACTGAAAGAGAGTAGCCTCGTGCTGAGTCAGTCCCTGCAAAATACAGAAAAAGTAAATCTTGATACCACGTTAGGTGTCTTTTAATATTTATCTTAATTCCTTTCGTAATGGCAACCCCAGGATGTAACTTGAGTTCCAATCCAGGAGCACGCCACTGACAGAAATATTAGGTACCGTTTGAGTTCTAGATGAATCAATTCGCCTCTGACAAGTGGCGTGCTCCTGGATTGGAACTATTCGCGATGAATGCCCCTGAAAAATGGCGATGGTACTCTGCGGATTACCATGATCTGGCAAAAACCAAAAAGAGAGAACAACAAAACCCCTAGTATAGGCACCATGATCGTGGTTCAGCCAGAGCTTTGAAACTGAGACAAATGCTCGTTCATTTCTACGTACGACAATAAAGTAGAAAGACCAAAGATCCAACAGAGTATAAACGACTCTCCAATGTTCCATAACTGTAGTATCACGTCACAGCCACAACGAGGCCTGAGGATGCTTTGTGAATTTACATTCTTCGCTCAATAATCATCATCCATCCTTTTTCAGCAGATGATAGCGCTATGCTGAAAGGAATTGGTACTATAATGTACGAGGACTCGGAAGAAAGTAAGCCAAGAAGAAACAAAAATCCTAGTCGCAAGGGTGAAAAGGCAGAGACGTCTAAAAAGACCAGCGTTCAATCGGGTCAGAGGTGACATCCTCCTGACTTTAGACCCCTAATTTCGAACAAGGAAAGTCGGACTGCATAAATTTTTCTTGAACCACCTTGCATCTTCTTAAGAGCTTGACAAGGTATAATAGCTGCTCGGAGCTCGTCAAAGCTTTTGTATACGCAAGGGCCATGGGCTCCTCCTCTAGAGCCAGAACATAAAAAAGTTCTTGCAAGTTTCTGGACCAAAAGAGTCATTCTTTATCTCCAACCACAAAACGGTTTTTCTGTCGTGCTCATGCCCGACAAATGCAGCTGCCTTCACTTCTTTACAAGATGGAGCGCAGTTCTCCAGTCTTCTTGAGCTTCTTCACAATCCGGCGGCAATGCGGAGGCTAATTCGTTAGTATCTTTGCACGCTAAAGCTAGAAGAATAACAATAATCGGCAGCATACCTTAAGAGATGATGCTCTATCGAAACTAGCAATGGCGCTACCAGGCTCTCCGAAATTTAACTGTGCTCTACCCAGGGGAATCCCTGCCTGCATAAATTTAACGCTCCACAAGGAAAAAAAAAACAATTGAATTGTCAGTACGACAAACTTCTAGCTAGAAAATTAAATTTAATGAACATGGAACAGAATCAAGTGAACACATTAACTAAACATGCGATAAAAAATAATAAGTCTGTTTTGTTCAACAAGTATCATATTAGAGAGAATAAAATCGCTACAAACATAGCGAATCCTCATGCCTCCTTGAATTAAGGGAGTCATCCCCTTGAGGTCATGTAAAGGATATGAGAAGACAATTCTGACCACGAAAAAGAGACCTGTTCCAGCTAATATCACAACGTTCCTTCGTTTCATTTAGCTAGTACTCATGCATCCTTCTCTCCTTGCAAAATCATGTTTTTGCACCCTCTGGGCTATATTCTTCTAAATTAGCTCCATCAATTGGATCCCTTCTCCATCCACAATTTACTATACTCGACTCCATCCACTTGTTCATATTAGAAAGCAGATAACTCAGTAGAAACTAAGAAGGTTGAACAGCTACTCTTGGTGATACTCCTCATAGCCAAGGAGCATTTTCAAGAGAAAGCTGAAAAGTTGTCTGTAATTACTCTCCTAAAAGATAATGAAGTTAATTGGCTATGGTCATTGATATAGACCAATATCTATCAATTCCTCTCATTTGTGAACATCGAAGTGAATAAGCCATGAAGAAAAGAGAGACCTCATGATAAATTGGCATCGTCCATATAGGGATAAGTATACTATCAGTGCCAAAACTTGTGTACGGCGCTCACTTTGGTGCCAAAAGTTTCCGTCGGATCACTTAAGTGCCAAATCGGAGGAAAAACGATCACTTTGGTGCCACCGGCGAAATATTCCGGCCAAAATGATTACATGGCTTTTAAAAAAAAAAAAATTGATAGGGCCTTTAAACGATGTCGTTTTTGGTCCTCCTTAAGAAAACGACGTCGTTTTGCTGTCCTGCATGGATGGCTTCACGGAAACGACGCCGTTTAACTCACATGGGGATTGAAATTAGGGTTTTCGCCGTCGCTCGGCCACCGTCGCTCAGCCACCATTGTAGTTGCTCGACCAGGTGAGCGAGGAGAGACTAAGATTGTTGCTCGAGCAATAAGTGGCAGGAAAAATCGGAGGCGAGGGCGGAGGAGGAGGAGGAAGAAGATGGGTCGAAGGTGTCGCCGGTGCGCCGCTGGCTGCCGGTGCGTTGCTTGGTGTTGCTTCTTCCAGTGCGCCGCCGATGCTTCGCCGCTGGTGTGGTGTTGGTGCCATTGCTGGTGTGGGTCTTCGAGGAAGAAGAAGATGAAGACGAGCCTTCCCTCTCTCTCAATTTGGGGATTAGGGTTTCTAAGTTGGGGGAAAGATGCCAAACAACGTCATTTTGGTGTTTGGATGCTGACTCAACTCTCCGACGAGCCATGTCGGCTTCAAAAATTAATAAAAAAAAGGCCACATCGGATTTCCAGCCAATTTCATCGGCGTTGGCACTTAAATGATCGTTTTTCAAAATTTTTGGCACTTAAGTGATCCGACATAAACTTTTGGCACCAAAGTGAGCACCGTAAACAAGTTTTGGCACTGATAGTGTACTTATCCCGTCCATATAGAAAACAGAAAGCAACATACAGGGGTAGATCCACATGGGAAGTACAAGTATAACGGAGCAGGGAAGGGATATAACTCAACAGTAGCATATCACCTTGACGTGGTCAAAATCATCAGTTCGAGCCTAGGTGAAAATGTCAACGAAGGGAACTAATGCAAACAATACATACGCTTACAAGGGCAAAGTAGAAAGATAACGTTATGCACTTGGCAACACAGATTACAGATCCTAGAAGACTTTCACCAAGATTATTTTCGGGATAATAATCTTCTAGTGTCTAATACATCATAGTAGTATTACTGTCTAAGTATATTTAATAGATAATTGAGATTTGAGGATGCAATGGATGGTTACATAATTTATAATATCAATTCACATAGGTCAACTTGTCCAAAAATTGTAGGGACGTAAAACTTGGAGAAAGTACTACTCTTGCATATCTCCATGGATATCGTTAGTAATACCTATGAAATTAACGAAAAGATTTTATATTGTTTAAATCCACAACTTGGGAACAATGCAGATTGGGGAAGGTAGAGTGATTTTACCTAGGAGACATAAGTTAGAACCCAAGTAAATGAATATTTCATTGATTGTCGTAGTATAGTCAAGATGATATTTTTATAGGCAGCGGCAAGCCAATTTTTTGTCATTTTAGCAATGAATTTCTAGGCAAGGAGACATAAGTTAGAACCCAAGTAAATGAATATTTCATTGATTGTCGTAGTACAGTCAAGATGATATTTTTATAGGCAGCAGCAAGCCAAATTTTTATCATGTTAACAATGAATTTCAAGGCAAAAAATACTTAAATTTGCTGTTGAAATTCACAAACCATGAAAAGAGTGAGAATTGGTTTTTTTATTATGTCTAAGTAAACTTGATATAAAAGTGGCGTTTTTGAGTACCCAACGACTCCAAGCGATTTCATAAAAACATAGAAAATCAATTAAATTTTCCAAGTATATCACATTATCATTTCACTATTCATCACCCAATCACTTTAATGCATATAGAATTTATAAGAATATTTTTTAGTTCCTTTGCTAGTGGAGACTGTTTCTTAAACTCAACTCAAGACGCTTGTCTGCCATAAAAGGGTAATGTCTTTTCCCAATCTAATTTGGACATTTAGATTTAAATCCAATTTTAGCTTTTTAAAATCAAAGTTTAGAAGACTAAAACTGGAACCACTGGCAACGAAGGCGAGCACAAGTAGACCTCTACCCCTACAAAGATAAATGAAGAAATAGCTTAATAACATGAATTAATAAAACGAAAGCATTCGATTGCACTAATTAAAATTAGTGAATGAAATCACAAAAAATTCAAAGTTTTCAATACCAAAGAGCAAAAGGGAATCAATCTAAGAAGAGAAAAAAATCAGATTTTTATATTATATCAATCAATCATTGAATATGAATGAAAAACACGCGCCACATCAGCGATTAATGTGGCGCTTTGCAACAACCGAATATTTTCTCATTGTCTTGTTGAGTCATCTAAACTGTTTGGAGTTGTTCACATAGTTAGTTATAGCCAAGCCCCTTCTAATGAGTGCTTAAGATTAGGATATGGATGGGCATCCATTACTGACCAAAAGCAAGACCTTAACTAAGCACCTCCTGACTGCTTTCTTAAATTCCAAAAAGTGGGGACAGATTTGCGTTGGATTCAAATGCATGAGCGTCACTTCCTGTTTCTCAAGGTCCAATTATAATATTTTGTTGGGGAGAACTTGGGTACAACAATTCACCACGGCCAAACACAATCCATGATCAATTTCTCCCCCGATACTAAATCAACTTAAAATCTCTTAACCCCCAGCAACAACCAGCAATGTATAGTCTTACAAAATGCAAATATAATGCCGAAATAATAAGTAGACAAAGCAAATAACGACATCAAGGATTTATCGTGGAAAACCCGATGCGGGAAAAACCACAGACCGCCCAAAAACATCCACTAATCACCAAGAATAGCAGGATACACAAAGTATTCTTCTCTAGTCACACACTAGAGGCTCAACATCAACATTACATCATCTTTTTCTCACCACATAGGTAGATAAACAAGTTTGGAGTAAGAAAACCTTAACCGCAACTGGAGAATTCGGAGACGGTTCTCGACGAACAAAAATCATCAACTCGTAGCCCTTGGTCTCACGAACAACATACTGAAATTTGAACCGATTCCGTCAATATTTGGCCTTTGAATCAAAGCCGCAAAGTTGCAGCCCTCTTCCTTTCTTCTCTTCTCCCTTGCTTGTGCAGTTTTTTTTTTTTCTTGTTTTCTCTCTCCTTCTCTTTTTGACGCACACCTCCACGCACGACACTCCACTTCTTTTTGTTTTGTTTTGTTTTCTTTTTTGTTTTTTTTATTTATTTAATGCTGGCTTGGCCCCACATGAAGGTGGACCCAGCCAACAAATCTCCCCCTCCATCTCATGTGGGAAGGTTCGTCATGTCCGCTTTTCTTCTACAAGCGTCAAGTTTCACCACGGGCAAAGCTTTGGTTATCATATCAGACTTATTGTTGTCGGTATGAACTTTCTCAAGTAGGAAGAGCTTCTCTTCTAGCTTTTCTCGGATCCAATAATACTTCACATCAACATGCTTTGATCTTGAATGAAACACTGGATTCTTGCTAAGATGGATGGCACTCATGCTATCGCAATATAGAACAAACTTCTCTTGCTTCAAGCCCAACTCTTGTAGGAATTTTTGCATCCACAAAAGTTCTTTACCTCCTTCGGTAATAGCAATATACTCCGCTTCAATTGTAGACAAAACGGTACATTTTTGCAATCTCGATTGCCATGAAATAGCTCCCCCTGTAAAGATTATTATAGAACTCGATATGGATTTTCGAGAATCAACATCACCGGCATAGTCCACATCCGAGTAGCCACTCAACTCAGGCTTTGCATTTCCATAACATAAGCAAAGTGTAGAAGTGCCTCTAAGATATCTCAGAATCCATTTAACAACGATCCAATGCTCCTTACTTGGATTAGAGAAAAATCTACTCACAACACCAACTGCATTAGCAATATCAGGTCTTGTACAAACCATGGCATACATCAAACTACCCACAGCCGATGCATAAGGAATTTTCATTATCTCAACCTTCTCTTTCTCACTTGAAGAACGCTCATTACTACTCAACTTGAAATGGCCTACAAGTGGAGTACTCACTAGTATACATGTGCTCATGTTGAATCTTTCAAACACCTTTTCAATATACTTCTCTTGAGATAACCACAGTTTCTTATTCTTCCTATGGCGAGTAATTCTCATGCCTAAGATTTGCTTAGCTGGGCCTAGGTCTTTCATTGCAAAAGCTTTACTCAACTCATTTTTCAAGCTCTTGATTTTCTTGGCATCATGTCCAACAATCAACATATCATCCACATAAAGTAGGAGAATAAGAAAATCATTATCTGAGAATTTTTTCATAAAGACACAAGAATCAGAGGTTGTCTTACCGTATCCTTGTTCTTCCATGAATGATTCAAACTTCATATACCATTGCCTTGGCGCTTGCTTGAGACCATATAAGCTTTTCCTCAATTTACATACAATGTGTTCATTGCCTTCAACTTCAAAACCCTCCGGTTGCTCCATATATATCTTTTCTTCTAGGTCTCCATAAAGAAAAGCCGTCTTTACATGAAGTTGTTCAATTTCTAAATTCAAACTAGCGGCCAACCCAAGAACAACTCGAATAGAAGACATCTTTACAACCGGTGAAAAATCTCTTCAAAGTCTATGCCATTCTTTTGATGAAAACCTTTCACAACAAGTCTAGTCTTGTATCGTGGTTTTAAACTATTTTCTTCTGTCTTCAACTTATACACCCACTTATTTGTGAGTGTTCTATTACCCTTAGGCAACTTCACCAATTCAAATGTGTGGTTCTCATGCAAGGATTTAAGCTCCTCTTGCATAGCTTCATGTCACTCATTCTTTCATTCACATGATATAGCCTCTTCATAAGTTTCTGGCTCCCCTACATCAGTGAGTAACACATACTCATGCGGCAAATATTTTTAAGAAGGCCCACGCTTTCTTTCAGATCTTCTAACTTGAGGTAGGATAGATTACTCTTGCTCAGCTATTTCACTTGTCTCAGCTGAAGAATCAACATTATGTGAGGACTCACCATCTTCATGATTTCCATGCACTTCTCCCCCATGATTTCTATTAATATTAGAAGAATTTGGGCTGAAACTAACTGAACGTTGAGCTATATTCTTTGGTCTCTCCGCCTTGTCAATGTCTTTAATAGTTTGATACTCACAAAACACTACATCTCAGCTTATAATGACTTTCTTTGCAACTGGATCCCATAACCTGTAGCCAAACTCTTCATGTCCATAACCTAAGAAGATACATTGTTTAGACTTGTCATCAAACTTGGATCTTTCATCTCTTGGAACATGCACAAATGCCCGACAACCGAATACTTTTAGATGGCTGTAGGAAACATCTTTACCACTCCAAACTCTTTGCGGAACATCCTCCTTAAGAGGAACCGATGGAGACAGATTTATCAAATCCACTATTATTCTCATCGCTTCACCCCAAAATGACTTAGGCAACTTCGCATGAGAAAGCATACACCGAATCCGATCATTAATTGTCCGGTTCATTCTCTCTGCTACTTCATTATGTTGTGGTGTTTTTGGAACAGTTTTCTCAAGCTTGATACCATAATCCCTGCAATAATGTTCAAATGGGCCTCTATATTCACCACCGTTGTCAACCCGAACACATTTCAACTTCTTCCCGGTTTCTCTCTCCACATTGACATGGAATTGCTTGAAAGCCGCAAGTACCTAATCTTTAGATTTCAAAGCAATAGCCCACACTTTTATAGAACAGTTATCAATAAATGTCACAAAATATAATGCACCTCCAAGAGTTCTAGCATCCATGCAACAAATATCAGTGTGAACTAAATCAAGTACATTTGATTTTGTGTGTGAAGAGGAACTATGAAATGAGAATCTATGTTGCTTACTTGTAAGACAATGAGTGCATTCCTTTAGATTTTTCTCCTTCAAAGGTAAAAGGTTCTTTCTAGCAAGAGCTTCAAGTCCTTTCTTGCTAAGATGACCAAGCCTCATATGCCATAAATCAACCAAGGAATCCTCCATTGCATTTACCTCTTCTTTAATCAAGTCAACTTGCATGGTGTAGAGAGAACCTGTCTTCTTATCTTTTGCCACTACCATGGAACCTTTAGTCAACTTCCATTTGCCATCAAAGAAGGAATTACAATAACCATCATCATCTAAGGTACCTGTAGAGATCAAGTGAAGTCGAATATCCGGAACATGTCTCACATTTTTTAAAAACAAATTACATCCAACATCGGTTTCCAAATAAACATCTCACATGCCAATAACCTTGGAAACATCACTATTTCCCATCCTAATATAACCAAAGTCACCGCTGCGATAAGAAGCAAAGTAATCACGCCGTGAGGTGACATGAAAAGAAGCCACATAATCAACAACCCACGTAGAGTCTTGGCATGTAAGATTCACATATCTGTCATCACATACAAATACAATATCGCCATCGGATGCAACCGCCGTTGTAGCTTGTTTTTCTTCTTTCTTTCGATCTCCATTTCTATCATGGGATCTATCTCTCTTTGGCAACCAACATTCTTTTGCATAATGTCCCATTTTGCCGCAATTATAACACTTCACACTCCTTCTCGGTCTTGATTTCGACTTTCCTCTTGACTTGCCTCGGGTATCATTTCTTTGAAACCTTCTTGATTGACTTCTCGCTCTGTTTTCTATAACAAGAGCATCCGATGTAGAAGCATAATTCAAGCATTTTCTTCTTGTTTCTTTATTGAACAAGCTTTCTTGAACCATGCTCATAGAAAGCACACCAAAATGAGCCGAGTTGTTTAATGCCACAACCAAGATGTCCCAACTATTAGGAAGAGTACCAAGTAATAAGCATGCTTGCAATTCATCACCAAGATCAATCTCAAAATTTGTCAATTGATTTACAACATCTTGAAATTCACTCAAGTGTTCCGCCATATTACTCCCCTCCTTGTATCTCAAATTCACAAGTCGCTTAACTAGAAGAGCCTTATTTTGTGGAGTTTTTCTCTCATAGAGATCTTGTAATTTCTTCCACAAAGTGTCCGCCTTCATTTCTTGAGCAACATGATGAAACACACTATCATCAATCCATTGTCGGATAAACCCAACCGTTTTCCGATTCATTCTTTCCCATTCTTTGTCTTCCTTATCTCCTTTGGCTTCATCACCCTCAATAAGATCAAATAAGTCTTTGCAATATAACACATCTTCCATCTGAGGCTTCCAAATTGAATAATTCGAGGCATTTAACTTAAACATGGTGCTATTGATTTCTTCCATTTAACACTAGAATTTCAACCTAGCTCTGATACCACTTGTTGGGGAGAACTCGGGTACAACAATTCACCACGGCCAAACACAATCCAGAATCAATTTCTCCCCCGGTACTAAATCAACTTAAAATCTCTTAACCCCTAGCAACAACCAGCAATGTATAGCCTCACAAAATGCAAATATAATGCTGAAATGATAAGTAGACAAAGCAAATAATAACACCAAGGATTTAACGTGAAAAACCCGATGCGGGAAAAACCACAGACCGCCCAAAACATCCACTAATCACCAAGAATAGCAGGATACACAAAGTATTCTTCTCTAGTCACACACTAGAGGCTCAACATCAACATTACATCATCTTTTTCTCACCACATAAGTAAATAAACAAGTTTGGAGCAAGAAAACATTAACCGCAACTAGAGAATTCGGAGACGGTTCTCGACGAACAAAAATCATCAACTCGTAGCCCTCGGTCTCACGAACAACATACTGAAATTTGAACCGATTCCGTCAATATTTGGCCTTCGAATCAAAGCCGCAAAGTTGCAGCCCTCTTCCTTTCTTCTCTTCTCCCTTGCTTGTGCAGTTTTTTTTTCTTTTTTTTCTTGTTTTCTCTCTCCTTCTCTTTTCAGACGCACACCTCCACTTCAGACACGACACTCCACTTCTTTTTATTTTGTTTTGTTTTTTATTTATTTATTTATTTAATGCTGGTTGGGCCACACATGAAGGTGGACCCAGCCAACATATTTCTACGATTAAGGAGGGGCATTAACAAATCTGGTCACATCTTAAGTATCAATAGTTCTTGTTGCTTCAAGACAATAAAGAGGGCATCGCTACATGCCACAATTGTCCCAAGGCTTGATGTTGAGGCTTTGCTTGAAGTTGATTAGTGCATTTTCGGTCTTTAATTTTCCCCACAATTTATATAATGCTTTGATTATTAGGTGTTGCTTTTATTGTTTACGTACCGGATATAATTACCTTCACATGTAAGTGGCTTAGGTTAAAGAAACTGATAAAGAGATCTCATGCAAATATTTTCATTAAAAAAATAAATAAAAAAGGTACCAAAAGGATATTTGAATTAATCTAATGAAATCAAATTCTCATATTCAGAATCTCTGGTTCGCAAATATAAGGCAGACTCCCACATTTTACTTAAGTTTCTAATCGACGCGTAACGAATACATGTCAACTCCAAAATAATCTAAGGGTGTGTTTGTTTCACGGAAAACGTAATGTTTTTGGAAAATGGTTAGTTTTCCTTTGTTTGGTGATATGTGACTGAAAGTATTTTCTAGTATTTGGATCGCATTTGAAAAATGATTGAATGACATTTGACCTAACAATTGACAATAGTGTGCCTCTTACTTCCAAATTAACTTGTTGAGTCCATCACCTTTTTTAACTTTATAAAAGTATTTTTTTTTATAAAAATCGAAATTATAATTATTTTTCATATTTCAATTTTTTTTTTCCTTTTTCTTTTTCTTCCTTCCTTAGTCGACAGCCGGCGACAGGCCAGGCGAGGCTCGAGCTCGCCGGCAAGTCGCCGACGACCGGCGAGGCTCGAGCCTCGCCGACTTTGGCGAGACTCAAGCTCGCCGACATCGGGCGGGGCCTAGGCCTCGCTAGATCGGCGAGATTGAGCCCCACCCGATGCCGGCGAGCTCGATCTCGCTTGTGGCCGTCATCATGGCCGGTGGCCGACCGAAGAGGAAGAAAAAAAGAAAAGAGAAAAATAATTATTAAAAATTAAAAATAATTAAAAATATATTTTAAAAAATAAATAAAAGTTATATTAAAAAATTAAAATTTCAATTTTTTTAAAAATATTTTAAAAAGAATTATAAAAATTTTAAAATATATCTTTATAAGAATAATTGTTTGTAAACCAAGCATCAAATCTAAGCTTTTTGGTAGATTCGAAAACGTTTTCCGGTCCTTTCAAAGGGGAAATCATTTTCCCCGAATTTAAGTTTTGTTAGGAAAACGTTTTTTGTTGACTAGGAAAATGCTTTCCGTTGACTCATTTTCCTGAGTGAACTAAACGCCGGAAAATGAGGAAAATGTTTTCCCTGAAAACATATTCCGCGAAACAAACACACCCTAAATTGCATAATTAAATTGAGAACCTGAGTTGCCATTGATCGAGTTTTAGAGGATCCATACTAAGCATACATGTCATCTCATAAAAAAGGAATCGGTCGTGCGTGCTTAATAATTCATCAGTTTTTCCTCTATAGTTTACCTTGAGGCGGGGTTCACAATAAGTTGGCATGTAAGTTTCTTGTACTTAGAATGATTCGTGGAGAGTTTGGTTGAGATTGTTGAACAAGTTTAATAGAAAAAAAGAATCACTCACTTGAGAGAAACTTTTATGTATTATCAACTAAAAAATTTGAATACATAAATTGAGAATGCACCTATCATTATAAAGGGATTAGGACACTAACCTAGAAAACTTTAAACTAGGAAACGTTATACTAGGAAATATTAAATTAGGAAATACTAAATTAGGAAACATCACATTAGGAAAAAGGAAAACATCAAACTAGGAATTACTAAACTAGGAAATGTCAAACTAAACATCAAACTAAGAAACGTTATACTAGGAAACATCAAATTAGGAACCAACTTGAACTAGAAAATCTACTCATACAAGGAAACATACTTGGTTAGGAAACAACCCTCTAACCTTTGATTCAGTTGAAAGAGGCTTTATTTTTTTTCTAGAAAGTCTATATTGGACACTTTCTCCTCATTGGACCCATTGAATGATGTTGTGACCAAAATCTCATTTTGTTTACATGAGCATCAAATGGATTTTAGTGGAATATGATGCTCTTGCATCACCGAACTTACAAATTCGTGAAATACAATAGGGTTAATTGCCCCTAGACTACCATACTTAGTAACCGGAGCTATCATTGGTCCGTGTCTTGCTTCATGTATCCATTCTGTATGATGAGCATAAAAAAATATTGTATGAATTCGGAACACATGCTAAGCTAATAATCAAAAGAATCACTCACTTGAGAGAAACTTTTATGTATTATCAACTAAAAAATTTGAATACTTAAAATTGAGAATGCACCTATCATTATAAAGGGATTAGGACACTAACCTAGAAAACTTTAAACTAGGAAACGTTATACTAGGAAATATTAAATTAGGAAATACTAAATTAGGAAACATCACATTAGGAAAAAGGAAAACATCAAACTAGGAATTACTAAACTAGGAAATGTCAAACTGGGAAACATCAAACTAAGAAACGTTATACTAGGAAACATCAAATTAGGAACCAACTTGAACTAGAAAATCTACTCATACAAGGAAACATACTTGGTTAGGAAACAACCCTCTAACCTTTGATTCAGTTGAAAGAGGCTTTATTTTTCAGTTTCTAGAAAGTCTATATTGGACACTTTCTCCTCATTGGACCCATTGAATGATGTTGTGACCAAAATCTCATTTTGTTTACATGAGCATCAAATGGATTTTAGTGGAATATGATGCTCTTGCATCACTGAACTTACAAATTCGTGAAATACAATAGGGTTAATTGCCCCTAGACTACCATACTTAGTAACTGGAGCTATCATTGGTCCGTGTCTTGCTTCATGTATCCATTATGTATGATGAGCATAAAAAAGTATTGTATGAATTCGAACACATGCTAAGCTAATAAGCCAAAAGGCCATGATCAGAATACTTACGCAAGTTCAAGGACTCGATAAATAAATAAAAAGTCCAAAGACTTGATTTGCAAAAATGCCCAAAGTCAAAGACTAAATGTATGATTTCACGGACTAGGAGGTTCAAGTCCAAGCAGGCTTAGTCCAAGCCTATCCAATGAGCATGCCTATAGGTAACATTAGGTGAACACAAGACCGACACTTCCATGTGGAAATAATAGTGTTACTAAATTAAGAAATTTTTATCGATCGAACTTTCTCAAAAGAGTCACTAAACGATGCTCATTACCAACTCATCGGGGATAAATCGTGTGCAAAATCTAGATAGATTCATCTGATCATATTGTCAAACTAATTTAATTAAATGTCTCAAATCATACCCTTTCAATTATGCTACGTTAATCCAATTCTAATCATCAACAAATCCATTGTCAGCCTTGTGACCAAGATATAATATCAACGTAACATCATAAACACCACATTATCACCCCCATGAATTTCGTCTTTTTCTGATTGAATTCACACTAGTCATTTCACATTGTGGTCTTCAGCCATTTTCATCCTCTAAAATCGCCCCAAAAAAAAAAAAAATAATAATGCAGACTTCATCCACGACCTGTCCAATTAGCCAGTGAAACTCAGTCCACATGACACTTGCACGAGGACAACCTCTTATGCTTTCCCACGTGTCGATCCCTTACTGGATGGATTACGGTGATTTCTCTGACTAATGGTCATTGCTTCGGTTGCTCAAACATTGAGAAGGTGCATGAATGAATGACTTGCTAGGGACACTTGCCGAGACCTGACCAATTGTGGATCATAAATTTTTGGCTTTTATTAATTCTACACTCAAAACTATTGACACATAAATTCACAGATAATATTTTTTATTAATTTTTTAAATTTTGAGTACTCTTCTAAATTTTGACAGATAAAGCGAAAAGTTATTTTAATCCTAAATAAAGCGACATTTCATCCATGACTATTTACCTTTTTTTTTCAATCATATACTATCCACTTATTTGGATTGATTTTTACTGTTTGATTAATTTGCAGCTTATATAATGACTTTTAAAAAAAATAAAAATTGGATGCACTTTCACAATACTCAAATATTAATACTCAGTTTCATATATGATCTTTTTGTAGTTTTGTAAAAATATGAATAATATTTTACATTTTGGCAGCAAAGTAAAAAATACTTTTTGATTTAATTTCAATCCAAACAAGCAAGCCTTTGAGTATTTAAAATATAATCCTCACTCAATCTATTGAACAATTCATTTATATTTTTATTCGTCAAAAACTTATGAAATTCCAATTAAAATGCATCATTTACATGGAATTAGGAATTAAATGAACTGAATAATTAAAATCAAAGTTTAGCACTTAAATTACAAATTTCATCGAGATTCAACAAACCGTAGACTGAACTAATTAACAAGTCTCATTTGCATGATCAATGGCTTAGGTCGATAATAGATAGAAACTAAGCGGAAACATTCTTAAAATGTACATGGCATGATAAAATGATTGAATGATTGCATTTGGATAGTCACATGATCGACATAGGGGTGTGCAAAAGAATCGGGATCCGCCCGGACCGCCCGGAACCGGTGGTTCTTAAGGGAACCGGTCCGGTTCTCGGTTCCATGGGCAGATCCGCTCGCTTGCCCGCCCACCTGGACCAAACCGGTTATGGACCATTCTCTTTTAATTCCCTCGAACAGCATATCGCCAAGCCATCCTCCACACCTTTTTTTTTTTTCATTTTTCCCCCTGGCATAGTTGTTTATTCTCTCTGATACTTCTATCAGAAATATTATCCCGTGGAGCCAACAACGCAATCTTTCTTAATTAGCAAAAAGAAACTGCACATCTTTCTCTGAAGCCTTCTGGTATTTGAAGCAAGCTCTCTCTTTCTTTCCTGCAAATCACTGAATCACTCGCTCTTTTCTAGCTCAACTCTGTAGACATACACACGTGCACGCGCACACACAGAGGTTACAAAATGAAAACGAAGCTTCTTGTGTGGTTGTTTTTCGTAGTGTCTGCTCAAACCATTCTGATCTTGGTTGTTGAATGCTTCTCCGAGCCATCCAACTCTACCGAAAATACACAAGGACCGAAAGTTCCAGGTAGTGTATCTTTCCTCTTCATTCTTCGTTGCCACTCATTAGTGTCCTATAAATTGTCAAAAGCTACCTTTACTTCAGTGGAAAATGCTGCAGCAAGTTATGCAGGTTTGAACAAGACCAGTAAATCTTTGGAAAACGCTGATGGAAGGCTGGTGAATTATGTTATGAGAAAAGGTTCAAAAGGGAAGGGATCTATTGGTGGTTGGGAAGGAAGGGGCGCGAGGGTCGCGAGGGTCGCGACCGCCGCCGCGTCGGCGCTAGTACTCAAGGAGAATAGAATAAGTAGATGTGGGGAGGGCGAAAAGGGGAAGGCGTGGAGGTTGGACCGGTTCTATGGATCCACTCGAGAACCGGACCGGACCGGCAGTCCGGTTCCCAGGTGGATCCATGCAACTAGCGGGCGATTCCCGGTTCCAATTTTTCGGAACCGGTTCTTAGCAGGTGGTTCCCGGTTCTAGGTCAAGAACCACCCATCCGGACCATACACACCCCTAGATCGACATACGAAGAGGGGTCAAATGCCAAAAAAAGTGCACAAACTTTCTAAAGAAATATATCTACGCTTTTTTAGAAAACTTGAAAAATATGCGATATTTTATAAAAGCATCCATAATTAAATTTTCCATGTACAAATTTTCCATGTACAACGCTTTCTATTTAGGGCCGCTCATTTCTTCTTTCTTAAGAATACAAGTTCTAGATTCGTAAAATCTACTGAACAATGTCGTTTTGTGTGCGAGTCGATGTCGTTTCTCATCTATGATGACACGTCGGCTTGATTGCTTTCCGCTTTTAGCATAATTAACCGTGGTTGAGTTCTGGATTCAAAATAAGGAAAAAGAGAACCATGGTTGAGTTGAGCTCACTGTCTTCACTTGAGCAGCCTATAAATACCCACCCAACCCGCTCATTCTTCTCTGTGGAGTAGAGGCTAAGGAATTTTGAGTCGTAGCTGGTTCGTTATTCTTCTTCGTTATCATCTCGTCCAGGTTAGGAATTCCCTTTACGCTATTTTGTAGCTTTCATTTCGGCTTCGACGTACCTGTTTAGCTCTATCGGTTCGCCTTTCTGCTGTTGTCTCTAGTCTATTAGTATAGGGTGGATAGTTTCCGAGTTCAGCATCAGCAAAAGCTCCCATGCTTAATGGCCATGGTTATTGATTTTGTTTAACTAGTTAGTTCGTCTTTCTTTCGTTCGGACTCGAGTGAGCTGATCCCTGCTGTTTTTATTCAACAGCTTTGCATCAAATCTCTGGATCATTTGGTCTGAGTCTTTGGCCTCTCGTCCGTGGTTTTGATGACCGTATTTTGTTACCATCATTGACTTTCCGTTTGTGCTCGATTCAGGAAGAAGTTTGTTCGCTGAGAAGTTCCTCCTTTCTCCGATATTGCTCGAGATGTGTCCTTCAACTGAGGAGCTCTTCACGTTCCTTTTTTTGCATGCCTCATGCAGACTTTGCTCCAGCGAATGTGATGACAGATGTGAACCCTTTCAACTGTCTGCCTCAAACTTTGCTAGGTGATCCGCTCCTCAAACTCCTCTTTACGTGCCAGTGTGCTGCTAAAGGATTGCACATGTTGACTAACATTACTTGCCACGATTGATCTTAGCAGAAAATATGTGGTATTTCATGGACTCAATGGAGAACAAGGGGGCAGAAGGCGGATTCTGGAAGCCTAGAGGAGAACCCCGTGAGATATTTGGTGGTGCTTCCATCAATGGTTGGGAAGCAACTCACGAATTCTACGAAGTACAAGGCCCGCATGTTGAAAAAACTGATTGGTTGATGCTGGAGTACTATATAACTACGAAGGTCTCAAGAGAAGCTCTTCCAGCAAAGGTATTACCCGAATCCCACGTTGTCTATGCTAATTCACTGATGCATTTTTCCTCCCCCCCTCCTCCTCCTTAATCATACTGCCCCTCAACGGCCAATTTGGGTTGGATTTTGTGCAGGATACTAAATCGCTCTGCAAAGTCTTCCGCAGTAGCAGCTTGCCACCATCTAACAGTGAAATGCCGCAAAATGTTGCGGGTACTGAGTTCCGTACAGAAAACTTCATTAACTCACTGCCTCCAGATAATTTCAACATACCTACCGAGCAATGTGTAACATACCAGATGCAGGTGCACCTCACTGATTTCTTTGTGGTTGTTCGGTTCTTCCTACGTTCATGAATAAAATTAGATTGATTAGCAACGTCTAGATAACATTGGAGAATATGTAAATTTACTCCTTCGAATGACTTGCGGTTGTGAGTTTTCAAGATGATGAGGCACCAAAATAAGCGCATTATGTTCACTAGCTGAATGTTTGTTCAATTGATCACAAAATGTAAACTTATCGCATCAATCTGAGAAGAACAGAGAAGTTCTGAGATAAAGATAGTCATGTTTCAATTGCAAGGTGGTCTCATGAAAGTTGCAGTTGAGATTATCAGTAACTACCATTACGTGCCTTGGATCAGTTGGCTCATATTATAGTAAAAGATTGGTCTTCACTATTGATATTTGATTGTAAATGATCTTTTCCATAACTTTCTCATGATTGGATGTCTGGACTATGAAAATAAGGATTTATTGCTTATTGTAATAATCTCATCCTCGTGCTTGGTTACATGGCGCTAGTCAGTGCTGTTGCCTCCAGAATGTTGCTATCTCCTGGCTCATCAAGACTTTTATCTGTTGTAGGTTGACACCACTTCCCGCAATGTGATGCAACGTGCAGACAGTCTCCTTCTAAGTCATCCTGTTGAAAATCTGCCTGAGTTGGATTTTATTGATCCTGATGACTACATAGCATTGGATGAGTTGGAGTTTATTGATGATGATGACTTGGATTTTATTGATGACAATGACTACTTCAGATTATCAGACCTTGGCATTCCAGAATCGCCTTCATCTGATTCAGATGATTCAAGCTGCGTGACCATGTTGTCAGATGAATGCTTTAATTATCTGGACGCAATGCTGGACGTAGTAGCTGAAAGTGGAGATCATGTAGAGCATAAGGATGGTGGTTGCAACCTTGGTGTCTCTGATTCTTCAAAACCAGATGACGTTGTCCAAGAAGCAATTTCAGGTATGTTCTTTGGCCTCCTTGCATCTGGTTTTCAATAAAGAGGAGCTACTGCTGGTTCTATATCATCTGATCATTGATGTTGCTCGTTTTTATGGTGACGTCACTTTCAGGGGCTGCACATTTTTTGTCTGCATCGCATGAGAAAGGAGAACCACGTCTTTTAGTTCATGTGAACGTATGTGATTCATTAGTTATAGTTAAGAATGTAGCCCAATTGGTAACTGATATCATTGACCAGCTTGACTGACATCAGTATTGCCTAAGTTCTAGTCATTGCGGTGAATTTGCCTGTCTGATCAAGAAACTACAGTGATTGTGTGGTTTATGGTCCTACGATGTTAGAATCCTTATATATATGATTTTGTAATTTCGATGCATTTAGACTGCTAATTACAAGTAAATTAATATGATCAAAAGGTCTACCTATTTTCCCCTTTTAAGCCATTGTGTTGTTCATCCTAAACTTTGCCAAATCAGTTCAAGATTTCATTCAGATCACCATTTAGTGAAGCCTGAATAGCTGGTGCTAACTTACAGGATTGCCCATTGAAGAGATATCTTCAGAGAATGCCAGAGATGGCAAAGAAGTCAGCAGGGATAGCAGTCCACCATTGACTTTAGATTATCAGAGCAGCGAACTGTTGGACAATAGCCAGACACCATCTGCTGATGGAAGAAATGAGACAGATGGAAGGTCGAAAAAGCTCAAGTGGAAGGCATCGAGCTCTCAGAGTAGCGATGGGTCAAGCAGCGGCCGAGCGCCTTCTCCTGGTCATGGCCGAAGCACGAAGACTGATGAAGGATTCACGAAGCTCGAGGAGAAGTACCTGTGCGTCAAGCCATTCTAGCTCATCTCTCCAGTGCTCACAGTCATCGATGGGCTGCTGTCAAGAGGAAAAGTTATGATGACGTGGGTCGGCAATCCTGCCGCCTGTGCTGCTGATGTTGTTCGGACACATTCTACCTGTTGTAGGGTGGATTCTTGTTAAATACTTTATGCTGTTTGAAGGAATAATCGCGGGTACATTGACGTGGCATCTACCGCCCGAGACTATTTAGTAGATTATGGCTTAGGGGGAAAGGATTTTAATTATTTAATGCCGGAGACAGATCTGTTTTTTTAAGCCTAGCTTGATTTCAAGCACTTGCAGGTGATTTAAAAAAAAAAAAAAAAACATCCAAGACAAAGGTATGCTATCTGGATTTGTTTGGTTTTGCATATGTTAATGATATATCGGTAGTGTTTCCCCTGTCTGTTCGCGACTTTGAGAGCTTTCAGCACATGAAACATCAGCTGGATGCAGATCATTAGGCAAAACGTTTATGGTTCAGCTTCTGGGCTTATGATGGCCCGACTGAACTCTCTCAGGACCTTGAGTATAGCGCATCCGATTGGGCCCTTCGGCTCTAAGAAACGATCCCGAACAACATTTTGCGCTCGGTAGGCACCGCCTCGTGGGAGGCATTGTTACCATGGAGCCTTTAGAGACAGTCTTGTACAGGTTTTCAGCAGACATGTCGGACGCAGAATAGTGTTCACAAGGCATTTGGCGAAATTGCACTGCCATGGTGCCCTCTGCAGCTAGCTGGTCCGAGGCATTATAGCTTTGATGTATCGCACGAATTATGCTCACGACACGATACAATCACATCGCAACCGCAACCACCTCGACCAAACCCCACATCACTCGCGGAATAATAGGATGCAAATTTTCAACACCACCCGAGAAATTCAATTGTCCATCATATAAATGAAATGTATACGACTCGTTTCCTCTCCTTTTGCTTTCTCGAGCCCTTTGATTCGAGGGATCGCCATCATTGCTCCGACGAGACTTAGCAATCGAAACACAATAATTGAAGTGGCGATAGTGCGAACACAAAGTACCCGGCGATAGCGGCTGAAAAGCCACCAAAGTCAAACTTCTGCTCGCTCTACTGCTCCTCTCCTGCACACAATAAATATATTACGTGTATACGTATTAATTATTGCAATTTGCATGCATTATTTAGCGTGTCTACGCGACTCATAATTCCGGATAAAGTTCGAGACGCGTGCTCCGCTCCTCCGCTCCGTCAAGCCACACACCCCCGCTCACGGTCAGCATAACTTTAGAGTAAAAACTAAAATCGAATAATTGGATCAATGTGAATTTATCCAATTTTGAGTTTCAAGATATACAGATGAGTTCCATGTCAAACCCGTTTCAAAGGGTAGATTACAGGTTCATGATAAGTTTTTGTGATTTTTTTTATTCATGTCTTCATGCGGATATATAATTTAGAACCATTAATCTAAACTTTCATTTTACAATTGAGATCTTATTTTATTCATGAGTTATGGTCATTGAATAGTAACAGTGGTGAGGTGGAACCCGAAAAAAAATATTTGGAGTCAGACTTTGAAAATTATGATAGGATAAGGTTTAGATTTCAAAGTATGCAGATGAGCTGTACGGAATCTGGAAGCGCTTGTTCTTTCTTACCCCCATCTCCCTGATCAAGCGGCGAGCAGGGGGGCAATCCGGCCGGCTCGTCCGCGCGATGGACGGCGGAGATCGGAGTGGAGGAGGATGCGCATGCAGGAACACTCTCCTATGCCCACTTGCCGTCTCCCTCCAGAACTTTACGAGGGAGGGAATGATTCCACTACGTTTTTGTCGTGTCGCCGCCCGTCTTTGCTTTACGAGCGTCGAGGCGTTCGAAAAGATGAGCCTACCCCTGCAACCATTTTTTTTCCACGCTGCGGATCATTACACATGCTCCGTGAACATGTCTACCGAAGATTTTTTCTTTTTCGAGATTTTCTTCCCCCTCTCTCTCTCTCTTCTTTATCTTTGATTTTTCGACGCTTTTAAGGATTTGTTTTTTCTCCCCCGAGCCCCGTGTGGTCCCCGGCGTGATCCGACGGGAGCTAGGGGGTTCTCCCCGGAGGCGCCGACGGCTCGCGTTCGCTGGAGCGCATGGCGGGAAAATCAGGGGCGAGTGGGAATTTTGCCCGCTGCAACTTTTCCCGCCCCTTTCTGTGGTGGTGGATGGTGGTGGTGGTTACAGTTGATGTGCTCGAGAAAGGGACCGAAAGACGGATGTCCAAACGTCGTTTTGCAAACCGTGCTGTACAGGACGAATTGATTGATTTTGCACGATACATGGAGGTTCGCCGTCTCGAACTAAATGTTCGTTTATTTTAAGTAAATTTGTTTTTGTGATATTATCCCTTTGTTTTCCGGCATTTAAATCATGGAAAACTAATCAATTCATAAAAAATATCAAGCTCGTATAGGAAGAAAATGACTTTCGTAGAGATCATTTTCCCTCGATCGCAAAGCTAATGAAAACTAATCACTTTTCTTGAAAATTAATTTTTTTCCCTTTGTCATGAAGGTTTTGGGGTGTGTTTATTTGAGTGAAAAAAATTTTACGAATTAGTATTTTTGACTTTTACACATTTTGTTTGCTGAAAATGATCGAATGATAAAAACCATTCACTATTGAAGTAAATGTAGATACTTAAAGTTATGAAAATGAATTCCTTGAACATAAAGAAGATAATATTTTCCTTCATCATGAAAATTATCCTAAAACAAATGCATCCTAAATGAATTTCATCTCATTCAAGAATCAAATGCGTTGAGAAAGTGAACTTGGTTCGATATTAATTTGCCGACACGTTGTGTTCACTTCTTGTCCGCTCTTCTCTTCCACTATTTTATGTGAAATAGAGCAAAAAAAATGTCCTGCGCGTTGTGTTTGGGACTAATCTTGATCAATAGTCAATTGAATTTCAATTGTTGTAGTCCAATAGACTAAACTCCGAACTCGCTTAATTATCGATGCATCATTAGTGGTTCAATTTAGTTCATTTCGCGAAAAATAACTTACAATAAAACGTTTTTCAGATTTTCCATTGTTTGTTTTACAAAAAATGAATTGGTTGGGAAAAACATTTTCCATCAATGAAAAAAAAAAAAATATTCTAAGATCGGAGAAAATGTTTTCATCTTTCAAATAGGTAAAAAAAATTTCCGCAACTTCTTTCACCTTACTTTTTTTCATCCAATACATTTTTCTTTTTTCCTTCTTCTTCCTTAGCTTGGTCGACCGCTAGCCATAGCAACTAGCCTTAAACGAGCTCAGCGAGGTCGAGCCTCACCCGATTTGGCAAATCTAAGCTCGCTCGAGGCCGACGAGCTGGGCAAGGCACAAGCCTCGCCAAAGGTCACTAGAGCCTTGCTAACCTCTAGTGACCTCGGGCGAGGCTTGAGCCCTGCCCAACTCACTCAATTTGGCGAGGCTCGACCTTGCCATAGGGCAGCCTATGGTGAGGTTGGAGCTCACCTATGGCAAGTTGCCATGGCCGATGACCAGCCAAGGCAAACAAAGAAGAAGAAAAATAAAAAATGAAAAGGAAAAATTAAATTAAAAACTTGATTTTAAAAAATAAAATGACAAAAAAATATTGAAAAGGAGTTGATGGAGGAAAATATTTTCTTTACCAAGTATTTCTGGAAAACATTTTCCACTTCATTTTCAAATTTCAGCCGAACATTGGAAAATATAATTATTTTCCTAAAAAATAATTTCTGAAAATGTTATATTTTTCGCGCAACAAATAAAACCTTAGTTTTCTCCTGTTTTCTTCAATTCTTCATGGCAATTAAGGGTAGAAATCTCGCTTCCTTCAAAACATTTGATGAAATTTTACTTTTACTCCCCAAAATCCTTTGTTATTGGAACGAAATGAAAGTTCACGAGGCTATTATATAATTTTATGGATAAACACGCACCGCCCTTAAAGTTCAGGGTGGTTTTATGGAATTTCACCTTTCTTTAATTTTGTCGCCTGCTTTAGTTGTGAAATTACAGTCCGCTAGTCCTGGTTAACACTAGTCCAGTCGAACAACAGTTCTCGATATAAGCTTTTTACCAAGTGATTGGATGTCTATAATCTGTCCGACAAAGTTGTAGGTCCATGTTAATTTCCAGGCTTCCTTTCACCTTTTTGACTTTGCTATTGCCCCAAAAATAGACGGAAAATATTGTACATCGACGTTCCTTTCATTTCTACCTTTTTTTTTATTTAACACAACAAATATGCTTGACTTTAGATCATCACAACTCGGTTTAGAGAGCACCATCAAGACCAGGGAGTTTCCTCCTATGAGGGCCTCCTACGCCTGTTTGTCTGCATTGTAGAGATAGGTGGTTGTCAGGATGCTTTCCTATACTTTTTTGCATGTCGCTGTTTGCATGTCTTACACCACCCAATTGAGTCAATGTTTTTATTGAGCCCTGACTTCGGCTTTACCATGTATTGCTTTATATGCAAGGGATTCCAAGATCTGAATAAGACCCGAGATGAAGCCTTTTAATAACTTGCTTAGGTTGATATCGCCTAAAAAATAGACGTAAAATATTATATATTGATGTTCCCTTCATTTCTTCTTTTTTCTTTTCCACGACAAATATGAATGACATTGGATCCTCGATAGTTGGTTAAGAGGGTGCCTCTGAAAGGCCAGGGAGTTTCCTCCTACAGGGGCCTTTTGTGCCTATCTATTTGCATTGCAAGGATGGTAGGCTGTAGGGATGCTTTCCTCATTTTTTGACGTGTCGATATTCGCACGTCTCACAGTCCCAATTGGGTCAATATGTTTATCAAGCCTAAACCCTAGCTCTACCCTCTAATTGTTTTACATCCTAGGAATTCTAAGGTCCGAATGAAACCCGAAATGAAGTATTTTAACGACTTGCTTAGGTCGGTATGGCCTGAAAAATACATGGAAAGATATTATATATTCACGTTTTTTCATTTCTTTTTTTTTTCCACGACAAATATGCTTACTTGGATAGATGACTCAAACATAACATTGGCACCATGGCATTCAATGGCGTTGAAAATCGAACTTATACCGTGCATATAGTACAAAATAAAAACATATATCTACAAGCTGGTCTTTATGCTCTTCTCAAGTCGATTTATCCTTACAAATGCACATTGCATTTATCTGAAAACTAGTTAAATAACTTGCATGTCATTAAGTTAAGACATCACAAGATTGTTTGGTCCGAACGCATCATATTTGATAAATCAAGCTTTTAGACCGTGCTACAACACAATGCGTTTAGTTTGCTTACAAATAATGTGCATCCAAATTTTTCACACGATTAATGGTCACGAATACACATAAACAACCTCATCTTGCTCCTACGCCAGAATCACTAATGCTTGAGCCTGGGTCTATTGAGATTGTCCTAGTTCCTTGGCAACGGAGCCTAGGCACAAGACTTTGGCACTCATCCTGAGTACCCAATTTTTGGGCCTAAACCCATCGAGGTCAAGCTTGGGTCCACAAAGGCAAGGCTCGAGTCTCATGAGGCCAAGGTTGGACCTTGTTCTCGTGCATAGGGGTGAGCATGATCCGGGTGGGTGATTCCCATCTTAGAATCGAAAACCGCCTATTAAGGAAAGATTATGAAAAATTGAAACCGAGAACCACCCATTGGTTACATGAACCCACCCGAAAACCAGACCACCAATCTGGTCCAGTTCTCATATGGGTCCATGGAATTGGTCCCACCAAACTTCATGCACTTCATGCGACATTTTCTAGCAAGCTAAAATAAAGGTAAAAACAAGAAAAAATCTATATTCTTAATTGCAATATCAATAAAAAGATTGAATTCATATTAAAAGTCGAGAATTGAGGCTGCGAGTTGATGGATGTAAATTTGAAAGTCGAGGATGTGAGTAAGAGATAGTAAGATGACTCAAATAAGGTAAGAGTGGGACGAGACAAGCACTCAGTTAATGGGTGTTGAGCTCTAAATTAAGGATTTTAAGGTTTTCATTTTTCTTAAATTATTTTATGGCCATGCCAAGTTACCTAATTCCCTTGCTCAAGTTGAGTCCACTAAGGCCTAGCTCGATTCCTCGCTGGGTGGGCCTAGGTCCATAAGGGCTACACCCAAAACCCTTGAGGTTAAGTCTAAGACCCCAATGCCTATGCTCGAGCTCCCAACAACCATGCTTGGATAACCAACTCCTATGCCATGTCCCCAACATCCAAGATCAAGTCCACATAGGTCAGTATGGGTCTCTAGTGGACATGCTTGGGTACCCCCTCTCTCATCTAAGTTACATGCCTAGGATTACTGAGATTAGGCCCAATTCATTGATGGTTGACCTGGGTCCATAGAAGCTCAGTCGAGGTCCATTAAGGTCGGGCCCAAGACCTTTGTGCTCATGCCTAGGTCCCCAGCAATTGTACTTGATACCTTGCGAGCATGAACAATTATTTGGCTCCCACTCCCAAGTCACCAATGCTTGGGCCTGCGTCCACGTGTAGTTGTGCTCATGTACAATGCACCCGCATCCAAGCCACTTGCACCTTGGCCTAGGTTTATCAAGGTTGAGCTCGGTTCCTAAGCTATTTGGCCCAAGTCAACGAAGGTTGGGCCTAGGTCCCTTGAGGCGCCAAGTTCAAGACCACATGCCTGTTCTAGGGTACTCGGCTCTTGTACCAAAGTCACTAGTGTCTACGTCCGAGTCCACTGAGGTTGGACCTAGGTCCCTTGAGGCGCCAAGTTCAAGACCACATGCCTATTCTAGGGTACTCGACTCTTGTACCAAAGTCACTAGTGTCTAAGTCCGAGTCCACTTAGGTTGGGTTTAGGACACCAATCCCTGTGTCAAGTGTCACGGGCCAACAATTTCTTTGGCCGCGGAACGACCCATGCGGCGTTTGACGAGCGGAATTCACCGGACCAACCTTCCTTCTATAGCTGTTATAGCGAACAATACGGTGAATAGCTTCTCTGTACGAGATCGTACCACGCCCAACTTCGTTTGGGCGTCTAGTCTATCGAGTGAGATGGTAGATCTCTTTAGGCTTAACAACTAGTTTCGGCCTGCCATGGCCTCGTCAGAAGAGCGGCATCAGCTCCCGACCAGTTTGTGCACGGGAGGCCAACCTCGCCTTCAAAGCTCCTAAGTGATATAATCATTATATCCTAGAACTTCTTGCATCAACCATTATGACACCACTCCCATGGACCAGTTGTGTTCATCCCCTCTGCCTCTTCACTCGATAACCCGAAGCACCGCTCACAAGTGTCACAAGTACGGGAGGATTCACGAACTGTGACATTCTCCCCCACTCAATTTCGCAACACCCTCGTTGTGATATGTTTTGTCGCTTCCTTGCGTCCCTTAACCATTGATGTGCCACTTTTGGGATTTCACATCGAATAGTCATGCTCACCCAACAAAACAGGTTTTGCTCCATTGGTAGCCTGTTTTGATCTCAGCTGTTCGAGCCATTCTCGATCACCTACACTTTCTTTGGCAAGTGTGGTATTTTTCGCCAACCGCATCTTTTGGCAGCACCATTTTTGCGTACTAAGCATCTTGACCCCAGCAAACCAAATGGAGATTCTTTACTTGTTGAAAACGTGGCAATAGACCTCTTCTTTGAATTCACCGATCGATCCAGGAACGTTATCCCTATTCAGCGAGGATTCGATTCTTCTCGAACCCACTGTCCGCTCGGCGAGGAACTAACTCTTCCTAGTGCCCCCATTGTCATCCCAGGAGCTTTAGAGAGCCGCGCTTTGTCCGAGCACCTTTTGCCCCGTCGATTCACTCTCCGCCCTCGTAGGACCGGGTAGACCACTAGTACTTCCCAGCTCAACCCACACTGGAGCGAGGAGTCTGATTCTCCGACTCACCCACTTACTAGAGGGATTCTTGCTCTGATACTAGAGGGATTCTTGCTCTGATACCATGTGTCACGGGCCGACAATTCCCTTGGTCGTGGAACGACCCGGGCGGTGCCTAACGAGCGAAATTTGCCAGTCCAACCTTTCTTTTATAGTTGTTTCAGTGAACAATACGGTGAATAGCTTCTCTGTACGAGATCGTACCATGCCCAGCTTCACTCGAGCGTCTAGTCCATTGAGTGAGATAGTAGATCTCTTTAGGCTCAACAACTAGTTTCGGCCTGTCATGGCCTCGTCAGGAGAGTGGCATCATCTCTCGACCAATTTGGCATGGGAGGCCAACCCCGCTTTCAGAGCTCCCAAGTGATATAATCCTTCTATCTTAGATTTCCTAGCACCAATCGTCCCGACGCTATTCTCACAGATCAGTTGTGTTCATCCCCTCTACCTCTTCACTCTTCACTCGATAACCCCAAGCACCACTCACAAGTGTCACGAGTACGGGAGGATTCATGGACCGTGACACAAGACTCTTGGCAGCAATGCTTAGGGACTTCGGGTGCTTGTGCTTTGGGTTCTAGTGGTTGGGCTTGAGAAACCCGAACTTCTAGGACATGGACCTCGCATGGTTGAGCCCATGTTCCCTGTGGTTGGGTCTAAAACCTAGCACCCAAACCTAAGTACCCTAAGACTGGGCTTTAGACCTAAGCACCGAGCCTAGGTTCTATAAGAGAGAAAAAAATAGTTTACAAGCTACGATTGTATTTATGTCATGGAAATTTAATTCAATGCAATTTCATAATGTAAAATTGGGAAATCTCATGGAAAACACAAAATTTCTAAAAAAATGAGAAATCAAATAATTAAAGCATGTCTCTTGTTATTTGTCCAGTTACAATAAGTTTGAGAGGGCAAAACTTCGGGAGTGTATAACTTATTGCTTTGACAATTTTTTTGGGTGATTTTTTTCTATACAAATTCTTGGCCCTTTTATCAAATGAATAATGCATGTCTCTTCAGGAAAGATAGAATAAATTTTTTCTAAGCAACAAATAATAATTTGCACTTCTTGTTCATATTTTAATTGAATATAAAAAAATATGATCATTTTCCTTTAAAAAGCCTATTTAGAAAATATATTTTTTTAGAAATGTCAACATTTTTCTTTTTCCCGAAACAAACGGAATAAAGCATCCCCTTAAATAAGAACGTCCATATCCATCTCCATCTCCATCTCTCGCCGCACATTTATTATTATTATTATTATTTCTCTCCGCTTTTATCATTAAGACGGGTCGTAAGTAGGAAAAAGAAAAAAGAAAAAGCATCAGGCGCTTCCAGCTAAAGAGCACCCATCCGACGAAGGGCAGTTTCGTCATTTCAGTTAACCCCGCGACAACACCAGTCAACCAGTCAACCCCACTAATCTCTCTTTCTCCGAAAAACCGCTAGTGGTAATTGCGCGGACGCTGCGACAACAGTTGTTTGTTGAGGAAAGGGTTGCATTATTGGACGACAGCCTCCGATCCGACGTGGCCTCCTTCCATTCGTCCGTTTCTGGTCTTCGGGATTGACAGCAACGCCACTCTCTCTCTCCTCTCTCTTCTCTCTCCCTGCTTTTCTCTCGAAAAAGAAACACACTCTTTCCACTGAATTCCCTTCTCTCTCTCTCTCTCTCTCTCTCTCTCTTCCTGCTCGCATTCCGAGTTCGAGCTCAGCAATGCTCGTCGATCTCATTGGCTGAGGCTGCTGCTTCTTCTCCGTTTCGATTCTTTCTTCTTTTTCCCCTTTTTTTTTTTTGGGTCCGATCATTTTTTGGGGCGGCGTTGTCCGGAGGATAGGAACCGAGGATGATGGAGGCAATGGAGAGCTCGATCAACGGCGGGTTCTCGCACCTGCAGAGCTACGGCGACAGCAGCGAGGAGGAGCTCTCGGTGCTGCCGCGCCACACCAAGGTCGTCGTCACCGGGAACAACCGCACCAAGTCCGTCCTCGTCGGCCTCCAGGGCGTGGTCAAGAAGGCCGTCGGCCTCGGCGGGTGGCATTGGCTGGTAATTCTCTCCGCTTCGGCGACGGCTCCTTTCCCTTCTCTTTCTCCTCGGGGATGGGGAATGCGGATTGATCGGGATCGGGGCCGATTGGTGCAATGCGGCGCGCGTCTCGCATTTGGACCTACTCGAATTTAGGTTTTCCCCTTTATACCGTGTCGGAGAATTGTGGTGGGTGGGTTAGTGCGCCGCGTTGACTCGATTTGAAGTCGGAACGGATTTGGGGACGCGATCGGGAATGGCACATCCCGGTCCGCGTCAATGCCTGCGCATTTTAGTGATTCGATGAACTTCGATGGTACTTTTCAGTGTCCGAATTTCAGATTGAAGTTCTCGATATCGAGTGTTCATTGCTACTCGGGCCAAAAGAAGAAGAAGAAAAAGGAGTATTCATCACTATTATAAGTGAGAATTTCGCATGTGAATATCTGGGTATAATCTTATTTTGGAATTATTTACTTTTGGATCGCGAATGGGCCTTTTTCGATTCATTTACTTAGGGGGGATTCTAGAATGTATTAAATCTAAACGTTTAATCTCCTTCTTCTTCTTCTTTTTGATGTGGAATCGGTATAGATTGCTTAATGCGAAGTTTCTTTTGGTTTAGCTTCGCATGGCGTCGGCGATGGTTTAAGATGTTTGTTCTTTTCTAATTGTAAATTCTGAAATCGCTCCTGAGAAAATTGATCGAGCCTCTTATCTCGATCTCCCTTTGTTTTTTTTGTTTTCTTGAGTGAGAAGATCTGCAGGATCTTCGCTTTTTAATTCTGGGGGCAGAAGGAATAAATAATGAGTATTGATTTAGGAAATCTTCAAAAGTGTGGGCCTTCCTCGATTTTCAAATTAACTAAAATAATGCTTCCGGGAGATAATGGAGCTCCCTCAACTGTTGTTCCACAATGCGCGTTCCGATCTTTTACGTTTCTCGGCCAATAGAGTCGCGTAGAGTTCCTCTTACGTTCTTGGTTAATTCCAGGTGCTGACGAATGGCATTGAAGTCAAGCTACAGAGGAATGCCCTCAGCGTGATTGAAGCTCCTACTGGTCATGAGGAAGATGACGATCTGGATTATGAGAACGGGCATTGGAATGCATCGGATATGAGTGAGTTCCTAAAGCAGTCTATTTTTGTGGCCCGTGCTTCCTTTTCTCACTTCTGGACTTTTTTGTTGTGCCACTGGAGATTCCTTAAATGAAGCAATGAGTTACAGGAGTTTCTCGAGTCTTTACTTGTAGCTGGAACTTGTCAAATCCAAGAAAAGAATCTGCAATTAGCTTTTTTTATTGGGTGCTATATAATCTGCTGCTTCAAGGAAGATCCCTCCAAAGCAGTTTGAGTTAGAACGAAGCATGTCTGATTTGCTGCGACATTAGCTGTTTAGCTAAGAAATTGTTTAATTAGCAGCACGAGATGTCGATTCTATCGGTCTCGGATATCCTAATTGGGTCCTGTTCAATTAGACCCATGATGAAATGTTCTTTGGTATGGCGGTCTGAAAGATTGGTTTTTCACATGGAAAGTGTTGGAGAACATAGGATCCACTTTGCCTTTCGCCTTTCGTCTTTTGCTTTTACTATTGCTGAAAGCTCCCTTATTCCACTTTATTTTTGGGTATGCCCCACGACCCCTTTATGATTGTGCTTGTGCTGCTCTTGTTCTAGCATCCGATGACACTCAAAAGTCCCACAGATCAAGGCATCGAGTGCACAAATCATCTGGATCATACCACAAGACCATGAGCAGGACTCATTCTTGTGATTCACAATCTAAGGGATCAATTTCTACCCGTGGGTCCACGGTACGATCTCCAATGCCTCTCACTTGCACCGTCTCTTGTTTGTATCCTCCAGCCTTTCAAAGCAATAACTTTATTTTGCATTTGGTATTCTCCACTAGTCGTTGTTTAATGATTATTTCTTTTTCCTATTCCTCTCACCCACTGTCCAGAAAGTTGACCTCAGCAAATTAGAGATGGCTGCTTTATGGAGATATTGGCGCCACTTCAATCTCGTGAGACTTTTTCTATTCTTTTCCTATTTGCTTTGTCTACCGGAATTTCTTCTTCTTTTTTTTTTTAATTACGGAAAAGTCCGTAATCGTTTGACTTTCACTGTCTCGCTAACTAACACGCCGGCCGCCTTTTCCAGGTGGATGCTGTACCCAACCCATCAAAAGAGCAACTCATCGATGTTGTTCAAAGACATTTCATGTCTCAGGTATACTTACTCTTCCACGCATCGGACTGTGTATGTAATTGCAGCATGACCTAAGCTCTATGTTCTTGAAGACAAAAAGACTGAATGAACGAATTAATTTGATTGCTATAAATCTCCATAACCTTAGGTCGATCGCTAGTTCCCTGGTCTTTGAAAAACTTGGATTGGTGATGCCATTTTTTTTCGCCGAAGTACCAATTCTTTCTTGCATCTGTTCCATGGCGTGCAGGAAATGGACGAGTTGCAGGTTATTGTGGGATTCGTTCAGGCCGCAAAGAAACTGAAGACCGTCTGCAAGTGACTGGGAGAAGGATTGCGAGATCCTAGTCTAACGTATTCACGCTAACCGAGAGCTATTTACGGGACTCCTCTTCCCTTTGTGCAGCGAATTCTGTAATATATATGTATCAGTCTATGGACCGTCTTTCCCTGCATTGCTTAGTTATGGACTATATCTAAGTTATAGAGGGTACTTTTTGGTAGTATAGAGACCGTGATGTAGATATATGAACAATAACTAGACAACTTAGAATTTGGCGTCTGTCCTACTCGAAGAACTGTTGCTGACAAGGGAAGTGGTGGTATCTTTGGCCATGTATATATGCGACCTGTATTTTGTCTAATCCTCTTGATTTCTACTGGCTTAACTAGGCGTCTGCCAAACTACTTTCTCGAATTCCAAATCTCTTCGATCGCCGCTGCTCCTGGGGCGACCACATCGAACGACATTATGAAGCAGGTGGCTCCCCTTGTAGCTTGTCGAGTTCATCGATTCATTGCAGGACGTGTGATTCACGGGACGGTCGTTGATGCCTGATGTCACTGGTCTGATTTCGGAGGAAGAGCAACTTCCATGATGGCAGCAGTAATAAAGAATTTAGGAAATGTTTAGAAGCGTGTCTTTCTAGACGCAGAACGGGTCGTATACGTCTCGTGTTAGGACAAACGGGATAATTTGTTTTGGAAAGTGATCGGCAATGGTCTAGTATAGCCGGCGACCTAACGAATACATTGGTCCTCGTAAAATCTCATTTTTCAGAGACTGCCATCCAAATAGCTAAACGAAAAACCACCTACGTGGTAGGTCAAATTGGATAAAAGCTGTTAAGTCACGAGTTTGAATTCTCTGGTCACTCCTCGTTCTCAAGAAATCCTGATTCGTCTGTGGTATAGGTACAGCTCGGGCTACTGAACTTTAACCAACTTTGGCTTTATCTCAACTTACGTTCGGTGGCGGCAACGATAAATTCGCTCAAATTGAGCAGTAATGATGAGTCAAACGAAATATTTCAATCGCGGGTATGGAACGTTTATGATAACATTGAAGAGATTAACGACTTTGCTCCTCCCTTCTCACCCTTTTTTTTTATTTTATTGGTGAAAAAATAAAAAAGGAAAAAAGAGGGTAGACCAAAATGGCCAAGACAAGGATACCCACTGACTAAAAAGTCAAAAGTGATTGTCACAAATAATAGCAAAATGGAGTCGCAAGTCAAGCTCTCGGGAATATTTAAAAAAAAAAA
Source organism: Eucalyptus marginata (assembly GCA_014182565.1). Lineage (NCBI taxonomy): Eukaryota > Viridiplantae > Streptophyta > Magnoliopsida > Myrtales > Myrtaceae > Eucalyptus > Eucalyptus marginata. The sequence goes on from CM024590.1 coordinate 216,570, forward strand.
AAAAGAAGAGGTTCAGCCGGTTATGTGGACTGTGCACATGCATGTGTTGTGCACCTGTAACATTCAAATGAACTCTAATAAAAAAATCACAGAATCAAATTCATTAAATTATAGGTTATATTTCTATTTTCGTTCGACGTGATCTACTTATTTAAATCCTCATAGACAATTTACCGCATCACTTGTTTTTTAATAATTTAATATACTAATTTAATTTTTCCCAGCATTACTGGAAACAAACCTAATCTCCAATATCCTATATAAAGGGGGTCATGTATAGACAATGCTCCATAGGAAAATCATCGGTCCGTTGGGTTGGTAACTCATATGTCATGAGGACCCCTCTAGCCTTAGTTTATCTCCTGCTCTTGCTTAATTTTCTCCTGCTCCTTAGCTCGCAAGCCCTTTGCCCAGCCCAATCACCTTGCCGCCCCCTCCGCCACCGCCATGGTCGCCACTGCCTTTGCTCAACCCCTCCATCACCGTTGAAGCCCAAACCACCTCCACATTTGCGGGTACCGCCGCCTCCCCCGGCGTGGTTCTACTTCTACTCTCCTCCTCCGCCTCCTAGCCCACCTCGCTTGTAGCTCACGACGCTGAAGCCATCTGCAGCATGCAAGCATTCGGGCCCGTGATTTGTTTTGAGGGTCAAGTGTTTTTTTTTTTTTTTTTTTTTTTTGCTCAGTGAATGTGCTATCGAAACGAAACACACAGCCTTGGCTTGTGATGGCATAATACAAAGAAGTTGAATTTGCTCTAGCCTCTCTGAGCAGGATCGTTTTGATGGTGCTCTCAGCCAATGTATAATGGCAATGTTTCTATGTTATGGAAATCTCTCTCTCTCTCTCTCCCCCTCCCTCCCTCCCTCCCTCTAGGTTGGGCGCTTTCTCCTTGTCGTTGCCTTGGCTACATATTGGGCTTTCTAAGAATGAAAGGCCCAAATGCAGTCTGGGCCTCAATCGAGTATACAGAATAGTCGGGCCCAGCTTATGTAAAGGGTCGTGTACGGCTCATTTTAGTGAGGGGAAGCATAAGATGGGATGTAACTACAATTTCACTTATGTCCCCGGGGAAATTTGTCTTTTATGTGTCGATGTTTTTACTATCCGGTTGGATTCAATTCAAATGAAGTTTTTTTTTTTTTTTTTTTTTTTTTCACTATTCCTTCAAATCCAAAGCCTTTTTTCCTTTCCCTTTTTGCCCCTATCATCCTCTCGTAAGGTTTCAACTCGACCTCTTAAATTATAGATTCACTCCTAACCCGACCACGATCAATATAGGTCAATCACCTAAGGGAAAGCTTTTTCATGAAACATATTATGCTTGAAATTTTTGCTATCAGATTTATTCTTGCATTAGTCTCCAAGAAGGCAAATGTTAAATGAATAATTCAATATTTTTTTCAATTATCAAAGAGATATATGTATAATTTAGAAAAAGAAAGCGAGACCAATATGGAGTTGGTTATCACACCGACTGGAGTTTTTAGTGGGAGATAGATAGTTAACCTTTTTTTTAACCTTTTTGTCTTTTTCTTTAGGTTATTTGAAAATTTTCTTTTTGAAGTTATTTATGTATAATGGCAATGTTTCTATGTTATGGAAATCTCTCTCTCTCTCTCTCCCCCTCCCTCCCTCCCTCTAGGTTGGGCGCTTTCCCCTTGTCGTTGCCTTGGCTACTTATTGGGCTTTCTAAGAATGAAAGGCCCACATGTAGTCTGGGCCTCAATCGAGTATACAGAATAGTCGGGCCCAGCTTATGTAAAGGGTAGTGTACGGCTCATTTTAGTGAGGGGAAGCATGAGATGGATTGTTACTACAAATTCACCTGTGTCCTCGGGGAAATTTGTCTTTTATGTGTCAATGTTTTACTATCCGGTTGGATTCAATTAAAAGGATTTTTTTTTTTTTACTATTCCTTCAAATCCAAAGCCTTTTTTCCTTCCCTTTTTGCCCCTATCATCCTCTCGTAAGGTTTCAAACCGGCCTCTTAAATTATAGATTCACTCCTAACCCGACCACAATCAATATAGGTCAATCACCTAAGGGAAAGCTTTTTCATGAAACGTATTATGCTTGAAATTTTTCGGAGCTATCAGATTTATTCTTGCATTAGTCTCCAAGAAGGCAAATGTTAAATGAATAATTCAATAGTCTTTCAATTATCAAAGAGATATATTCATAATTTAGAATAAGAAAGCAAGAAAAGGATGGAGTTGGTTATCACACTGACTGGAATTTTTAGTGGGAGATAGATAGTTAACCTTTTTCTTTCTTTTTTTTAACCTTTTTGTCTTTTTCTTTAGGTAATTTGATCTTTTTGAAGTTATGTATAATGGCAATGTTTCTATGTTATGGAAATCTCTCTCTCTCTCCCCCTCCCTCCCTCCCTCTAGGTTGGGCGCTTTCTCCTTGTCGTTGCCTTGGCTACTTATTGGGCTTTCTAAGAATGAAAGGCCCACATGTAGTCTGGGCCTCAATCGAGTATACAGAATAGTCGGGCCCAGCTTATGTAAAGGGTAGTGTACGGCTCATTTTAGTGAGGGGAAGCATGAGATGGGATGTTACTATAATTTCACCAATGTCCTCGGGGAAATTTGTCTTTTATGTGTTGATGATTTACTATCCGGTTGGATTCAATTCAAACGAAGTTGTTTTTTTTTACTATTCCTTCAAATCCAAAGCCTTTTTTCCTTCCCTTTTTGCCCCTATCATCCTCTCGTAAGATTTCGAACAGGCCTCTTATAATTGACTCCTAACCCAACCATGATCAATATAGGTCGATCACCTAAGGGAAAGCTTTTTCATGAAACATATTATGCTTGAAATTTTTCGGAGCTATCAAATTTATTCTTGCATTAGTCTCCAAGAAGGCAAATGTTAAATGAATAATTCAATAAATTTTCAATTATCAAAGAGATATATTCATAATTTAGAATAAGAAAGCGAGACAAGGATGGAGTTGGTTATCACACCGACCGGAATTTTTAGTGGGAGATAGATAGTTAACTCTTTTTTTTTTTTTTTTTTTTTTTTTTACCTTTTTATCTTTTTCTTTAGGCTATTTGACATTTTTCTTTTTGAAGTTAAATCGCATTACAATACTATGGTAATACGTAGATGTGGGATAAATGGGAAAACCAAAAGCGAACCGTGAGATAAGCCTCACTTTCAACTCACATATATGGACAGATTGTCACATTTGTCTCGTCGAATTGAATGGAGTAACCCTAGTCTAAGGTTGGCCCAGCTGAATGAGAATTATGTAACACAAAGTCATCAACTCCTTTGAGTAAAGCTACTTTAAAGCAATTCATAAAGCCCAAATAAAGTTCCCGGCAAATCTTAATGACCTAAATCTTCTTCCGACTGTCAACCACTCCCCTTGGCCCTTGTCGCGAGCTGTTTATTTTACCTCTTATAATTGCTAAATTCCAAGACGCACTTCCCTTTTATCACTGCAAAATTGCCGCTATCCTACGAGCACGAAACCTTTCAAAATACACGACAAAGGAATCAACCTTTTCTTGGTCAAAGATTCATAGAAGATTCCCCCAACTTGGGGGTTTTTATTACTGTTATTACAACAATAAAAGCAATATTGTTATCACAGTACTTTTTTATTTCCCTGCTTTTTAATCCGTTCAACCCATGATGAGAGAAATTGTTGTCTAGGTAATTGGCTTAAGTCACTAACACTAATGGTACGAGTACGAATGATAACCATTTTATTCTAGTGAACTTTTTTATTTCAATTTTCTGAATGAGTTTTTGAGTAAATTTACGCATTTGATTACAAAGACAAAATTTTTATTCCCGAACATAAATTCATTTGGTGCCTTTTTAAATATCTCCCTCCCATACTCTTTTTCTTTCATTTGTGTTCCACTCTTTCATGATATAAATCAGTCCTTAATTATTTGAATTCAAAGTATCGATGTAGAAATTGTATATTGATAGAGATCTATCATTTTCCAAGTATTTTTTTATAAATTAATTAATTATATTAAGTGATTATTTTTAAGAAAATATGTTTTGAATTATTTATTTTTCACAAAACAAATGAAGCCTAAGTCCAACGTCAGTCTTAAAGTCATTGATAAAGATCTCTCACCTTCTGGGTATTTTTCCATTATTTGTTGGCTGTATCGTCATTAAAGTTGGCTAGTGGGACTTAAAAAAGATCGCCTTTTTAAGCTCAGGTAACTAATGATCTTTAAAGTGAATTGACAGTGGTGGAAGGAGGCGGGTCAATTTTTGCAGAATTATGAGCATTATGTGACACATCTTTCGCCCGGAAAAATAAATTAGAAAGTTGTTCACTTCACACCTCGCTTGTGCTCGTATCAGTGTGCAATCTTTAGATCTCAAAATCCATTTTTTTTAGCTATGGTTTAATACTATTTTGGGCCAAAACTCTCTTGGTAATTAGATCATTAAAAATAATAATATTAGGTCATCAATGAGGTCATAGCTAAACGATAAAAAATTATTATGGCCAAAGAAATATAATTTTTCTCGAGTGGTCATATTCCGACAATTATAATGTAATAATTAATAAATTACAATTTTATTTTTTTGGTCGGTAATAAATTACAACTTTGGTCTCCTTTTTTGCCTCACTTTTCCTTCAACTTTGGCAAATGGATCGCTAACCTCCAAACATTATTTCCCTTTTAAGTAGGATGATGCTATTTCCATTCTCTATATAACTAAACTCACCTAATTTTCACTAAAAAGACAAATTGCCATCAATTATTAAATTGCAACCTAATATGATAATCCCAAATTCATTTACTTTCATTTTCTTATAGTTCTTTTTATTTATATGTAGTATTTAGTTACTATAATTAATAATTTTTCACATGTTTAGTTTCTATTTATTATAGGTATCTCATGTACATTAAAGGATTTTTTTTTCATTGTTTTTTTTTGGTAAAAGGTAATAAATATAAAGAGGAAAGGCTAAAAGAACAAAAGATCATGGCACCAAAAACTTGCACTTAAGATGAACAATTATAATGAGTGGAAGGATGCCATGATGTAAAACACAAGGCAGTGCCCAAAAGAAGGCAAACAACAGCTAGAAAGGCACGGTATGAACAACCGGCAAAGAAACAAACACCTCAGCGAAGGATGAGAGAGACATCGGCTCCAAAGCACCAGTAGTTCCTTGAAGCGTCGGCCGAAACTAGGGTCGATTACGGGTCCCCCGAAAAGATAATGGGATCAATGCCCCAACTCCTTTGCAACCTTCTGTTTCTGAAACTATTCTCAACATTTCTGACGGTGCTAGCTCTATCTCTAACCACCTTAAAAAGATGGTTCTTTATAGCCGAGACGGTAAGGGGTTGTTCTCTGAATAAGATACTATTCCTATTTTTCCAAATAATGTGACAAAGAGCCCCAAAGGAAAAGCGAGCAATACATTTAAGGAAGTCCTTACCCTTCAAGAAAGAGGTGGCTCAACGGAGATTCTCTCCCCAAGACCTGTTCCGCCAAGGCAAATTGCATCTCGCCGCCCAAAAGAAAGCAACACTGGCCGTGACTGAGCAATCAAAAAACAAATGATCTATGGAATCAGGCAACCCATTGCAGAACGCGCAGGATCCCCTCTCTATTCTACCATGAGAAAATAACAAAGATTGTGTGGGCAATCTGCGCTTGGCCATAAGCCAAATGTTAAGCTGATACCTTGGTGTGATTACATTATCCCATATGAAATCATGCCACAAGACGATGTTTTGCTTACGCCTGATGGTTTCCCATGCAATCGCTACCGTAAACCGGCCTGACGGGTTTTCCCTCCAGCAATAGCAATCCGCTACCTGAGTGGGGGTCGGGAGAGGATAAACCCACGACTCAAGGACCGTTTTGAGAGCCTGGCCAGCATTAGAGAAAAGATCTGCAACTGAGGCCTATCTAGATAATCCTGAGTTGTAGATAAGCGAGTATGAGAAGATTAAATTCAACGGTCCCCTAGGGTGCTAGTTGTCGAACCAAAGAGAGACCGAGCGGCCATCCCCAATCCTCCAAAAGAAGGCGTTCCGAAATTCGCTCCTGAGACTTAGAAGCTTCTTCCAGGCCCAAGAACAAAATGTTGGCTTCTTAGCGACCCAAAAGTTCATATCCTTTAAAAACGTGGAATGAACCCACTTGCACCACAAAGCCTCTTTATCTTAAAACAAGAGCCATATATGTTTTAACATGGCAGCCTTGTTGCAATCTTTAAGCCTCTTGATACCAAGCCCTCCTTCCTTTTTTAGAAGGCACACATCCTCCCAAGCAACCTTGGCACCCCCTCTACCTAACTCCGAGCCTTTCCAAAGGAATTGTCTGAGGATTTTCTCAATCTGATCTAGAACATCTACAGGTAAAACAAAAACACTCGCCCAGTAAGCTTGGATAACTTGAAGAACTGACTTGATGAGCTACAAATGACCAGCTAGAGAAAGGAAGCGATGAGTCCAAGATTAAACCTTCGCCGTGATGCGGTTGACGAGAGTGCAATAGTCAGCCTTAGTGAGCCTCGAGGTAATGATAGGAACCCCTAAATAGCGAATCGGCAAGTTACCTTCGTGAAAACCCAACTCAGAGATAATCTGGTTCCTTAAGGACGGCGTGCCTCCAGCAAGGAAGATTTCACTCTTATTTGGATTTGGGAACAAGCCACTCTAAGTAGAGAAGGTTTGAAAGCCTTCTTTAAGGAGAGCTATAGTGGACAAATCCGCTTCCGAAAACAAGAAAACGTCATCCGCAAAGAAAAGATGCGAAAGGCTCGTGGGCTTGCATCTCCAGAAGAACTTAAACTCCAGCTTCAAAGAGCATCTGAATAATATCCCTGATAGGACTTCCATCACTAAAGTAAATAAATAGGGAGAGATAGGATCACCTTAATGAAGGCCACGACCACTTGCAAAGAATCTATGAAGCTCCCCATTCAATGCAATCGAAAACTTAGGAGTGTGGACACACATCATAATCAGCCAAGTTATAAACTCGGGGAAACCAAAAGCCAAAAGAACTCCCTTAAGGAAATCCCAATCGACCGTGTCATAAGCTTTTCTAAAGTCCACCTTGATCGCACACTTTGGCAAGTGTGGTCGAAGATGAAAACCAGAAAAGAACTCTTGGACTAGCAAGATATTATCTCTGATCATCCTGCCCTTCACAAACACGTTCTAAAAAGGGCTAATGATGTCCTTCAAGACTGCTGCTACCCAGTTGGCCAACACTTTGGTAATACACTTGTAGATAGTGTTGCAACAAACAATTGGCCTATAATCCTCAATGGAAGACGCATTTAGCACTTTCGGCACCAACACAAAAATTGTGTTATTGATCTCTCTTAGGAGCCTCCCGGTGGAGAAAAAGTCCAACATTGCCGTAGTAATAAGGTGTCCAACTGTTTCCTAGTTTTCTTTAAAGAATTCAACCGTGAAGCCATCCGGTCCCAGTGCCATAAAGTAGCCCGGATCTCCAACTCTGTAACCAGACGAGCTAGAAAACTAACCTAATCAACCGAGAGAGGGTGATGGATGACTTCACGGATCTCCTCAACCGAAGGTCTATCCAGCTGAGCTTGCGGCGCCAAGAGGTCTTGGAAGTACTAAAGAAAGCGTTGTTGGACCCACTGCGGATTAGAGACAAGTTTCCCCTTCCGAATCCTGGATAGAAATGACTCTATTCCTCAATTGTCTCTTTTGACATACTGATGGAAGACTTAGTGTTGCGGTCTCCCTTTTTAAGCCACCTAACTCTCGACTTCTGCCTGAAGAAAGGCTCCTCCATGGACCTTGGCCTAGCAAAGACACGCCTTTGCTCCTTTTCCAGCTCAGCCAAATGAGCAAGGGAGCAGGCTCCTGCTGCAACTTCGCTGCGTGGTCTCTAAGGCCGCCCTCGCTTCCGACGTTCTGATTGAGATGTTAGAGAAGGAATCTCTATTGAGAGTCTTAAGTCGGTGTTTGAGTGATTGATTCCATCAATATATTTATAAAAGGTAAGTGGGACTTTTCACCAGAAAGCCAGATATTAAAGAATAAATCTCTATTATATTCATACTAAATTCTTGTCGTAAGATTAATAACCCTGAGTCTGATTATATCTTCGTTATGGACTTGGTCTCAGTCTGGATTGCATCAGAGTGGAAAAGACTTCTGAAATGAATAGACTTCAACAAAAGTCTGCGATATGACTTCAGAAGTCTACTATTCTTCAGAATAAGAACAAGAATAATAAAATTTTGTCAACTTCAAAACCTGGTAAGAGTTTTCTCAACAAATAGTGATCCCACCTTAGAGCCTCCACTCTCCTCTTCATTGATAAAAAAAATGCTCCACATTCTCCATCAACTACAAGTTGATCAAATTGAGCCTCCACTAATGCCATTTGGGGAGTTTTCTATTCCTTCTTCGTCAATGACTCCCTCGAACATTGACTTCGACGAGTCTCTCGCCTTTGTTCATGAGCAAAACACACTTGCTAGACCTTGACACTTGGGCACTGGTGTCCTGAGCCATAGACTTAATGGACCTTAGATTAGCAGCAGGAGATTCAGGCATGGGCATTAGTGTCCTCGACCTAGATTGAATGGACTCAAACTCGAACTTTGGCATTGGGATTCGGGCATGGGTTTTGGGGGACTTGGGCTTGGCTTCCATGAACCGATGCATAAGTATTGAGAACTCGGGTCATAGGCATTGGGGCTTGGGCTTGGACTCTGTGGGACCGAACTGGGGCATTTGGGAGCCAAGCAATAATGATGGTGTTCTAGGCTCAGTCTCCGTGGACCCGAGCTGGGGCGCTGAGGACTCAACCATGGGCGCCAAGGTCCTGGGCATGACCTTTGTTGACCTAGGCCAGGCACCTGGGTTTTGGACCTAGGCTTGGCCTTGATGGACCCCTATGGACCTAGCCCCAATCTCTAGACACAATCCGCTGTGAAGGGCCTAAGAACTAGTGTTGGGGTTCTCATGTCCAAGTGCAGAATTTCAAGTTCAAGTGTTGATAGTTAGTTATATTTTAGAAAATGATTTTCATTTTTCTAAAGAGAATTATTTTTTAAAGTTAAGTATATGTTTTCCATTAACTAGAAAAACATTTTTGTTAAATGATTTCCTAAGCTATCCAAACGTCAAAAAATGAGAAAAATGTTTTTTTTTTGAGAAATGTTTTTTGCAAAACAAATGGAGAGAATAGAGAAGAAAACTCATTTATTTTTATATTTATAATTTATATAATCTATCAAAATTTTTCTTGGATAATATCTTTGATATCATGCATAATAATTCCACTCAACTCGTGAGTTTCTGTCTAACAAAATTTAATACTTATAGATGTCATATAGTTTAAATTTGGCTATAAACCAATTCCTTAATCGCATAGGGAATTCTTAGTAACCGAGAGTAACTTCTGTGTGAAAATCAAGTACACGAAATGTATTCAATTTCCTAGATTGCAAAGTGCAAACAATTTTATATTTGAGCTGCTCGCTAAAGGTTCCAATTTCACCTGATCCATTGAATTAGCGCGGTATGCCATGATTCGAGAATTTAGCCATCTAAGGTTGAGTCTGACCATATGGGACGTGAATCACGCTCAAAGCAATTGCCATAGTGTCCACATCGTGGGATATGAATCTAATGATCCATTTCGGCCAAGCATATCTAAGTGAATGCGAAAGAGGTTCCAAACTGAATAATTGATGGGGGCTGCCTCTTCTCGTGGCACCGAAAGAGATGGGAATAGAATTTGGATCCTTATGATATGAATCTTTAAGTGACATCGTTGCTAAAATTGGGATCGAAAAAGAATACAAAGAAAGCAGCAAAGATACCTTTAAATCTAATGTGGTCATGCATTGCATCACTTATAAGCTAAGTATAGTTGAGGGTATCGCTCTTGATGCTCTCCCTACTTCTCTTTTCATAATGGGTGCTTTCTTCCCCACCTTGTAGAGCAAATGTCAAAGCACGATCTTGATCTCGATCTCGATCGACCCGATCTCTATTGGCTACTTGGCTACGTAATATGTTCCGAGTTCGATTCATCGGGAGGGTGCGATGGCGGGGCGAATCCTAGGCCGTCTTCTCTCGATATTGCGGGTCCCCCACCATCATCGCTGACGTTGCGTAATCAGTGGGTGCTGAGTGGGAAGAATCTCGGAGAGACACTGAATCACACGAAGGCATCGAAACCTCAGACTTTGGCTCTCCAGTAGGGACGCAGCCTTTGCTGTTGAATCTGAACCGGAAACGATTCTCGGTTCCCAATGGCGGCCTTTACTTCTGTTTATTGCTTTTGCCTTTCCAAAATGGTGGCTATGCTACAGAACTGGAATATGTTCAGATTGACTTCAGTTATATTTTTGCTTCCGTATGTGTGATTTTTCAGAGTATCACATTAAAATAAACATATAGTTGAAAGTAATTGAAGTATAGACAATACTAAGCACGCCCTTACTCGCATCTCCCATCTTAATAGTTTTAGGGTTTTCTATCAATATCCATTTTCGTTTGAAACCAAAAAAACAGAAGTAGAAGGTCGGGGAGCAGCTTCTTATTCCAACTTCTAATAGCTGTTTATGTAGTATTTTACTTATCTCCATGCACAACATGTCAAAAGTTCAAATTGTTGGAACGAAAAGTTGTTAACTTTATATATGATATAATAAGCCTTAATTCTTGAACGATCTTGATTTCCAATTAGATTTTAGTACCAAAATGGTATGTTTAATGTGTTAAATATCCCACATCGCTTGTTTGCAGGATTTGGAGAGCATTTGTTTCAGGGAAAACTTTATGATAAGAAAAATGCTTTCCATGCAAATCATTTTTATGGAACATGTTTTTTATTTTTCAGGTTAAGAAATTCATTTTCCCTAATTTAAGCATGAATATTATTTGACCATAAATGATTTTTCGTTAACTAATCATATTCGGCAAACCAAATAGGTGAAAGTCCAAAAAACTAATTCTGGAAATTTTTCTCTTCAACAATTGCACCCCTATATAATCATTATACAAATTGTCTCCCTCTTCTTATAAGCTTAAGCTTTTAAATTAAACTTTTTAACATGGTATCAGAATCAAGTTTTACCTTGGATTTTTTTCTCATGTGAGCCTCTTGTGCTTTTAGGTTGGACTTCTTGACACCATCCTATCCAAATCATTCGCGTTGTCTTCACGAGTCCTGTCAATTTCTGAAGGCATGGTGGACATTCTGTTTCAGTGATCAGATTTGGATTCCACTAAACACATGATGATACCCCACATATGACGGGCTCAAAAGCTTCCAAGAATTGTGCTTTCCTTGGTCGAGAGCTAGTGGTGCCATATGTGGACGAAACGGAGGCGGGCGATTCTTCACTCATCAAAATAATGAAAACTTAAGTGTCGGGAATCGACATTATATAGTTCGTGTATGAATCATGAGGCAATAAGGAGGATTATATCTTTGGCGGGCCAGACATGGTTCCATCTCTTCCATGTGTGCGCGAGCGGGATAATTTGCATGCGGTTGTAAGGATTAGTCGAGTTTAAAAATTCGAATGTCGTGTTCTGTCAATGTGAAAATGAAAACTTCCCGTTTGATTGAAGGAAAGCCATGAAGAACGAAACTAGGAGATCTAAAGAACTACTCACTAATTGCTTGGTCTCATTAATTTCCAAGCGAAATAGGCGATCGATGTTTGAGTTTTGACCCCGAAAAGAATACTAATTCGAATATGAGGTTCCTTCATTTTTTAGGTAGGCGTGCTTGTTTACGATTTCTATAAGCGAAAAATGCTTGGTTTTCTTTTCTACCAAAATTTGACAAATTATTCGAATTTTTTGAAAAGTTGTAGAACATTATATGGGCACCTAATGTCTACGTCGGTAAACGTGGAGATTTTTTCCAATGAGAAGTCAAATTTGTGCCTAAGATTTAAAAGAAAATATAAAATACTGTATAAGTCATTTCAAACATAAGTATAATGGGTTTTCCATATGGAAGATAAACTAGAAAGATGAGATCCACGGAGATTAATGGACAAATTGCGGGTTAATGACTGAGATTATCCTCGAAGACTTACTAATTGCATTATTTTCTGTCTTCCATTCGAGCAGATTTCTCTTCTTCTTTTTTCATATTAAGTGGGTAGTTCATTTTATTCATGGAGAATGAACGAATTCCCACGACAACTTGGGATATCCGTCAACTTTAATTAAATTTAAAAATAAAATTCCGACAGATAATTTATAAAGAATATGACTACACATATCAAGATTGATGGCAATATAACTTATATTCTCTGTCCAATTGCCTGCCATCATCGCTTCAATGTCAGCCAACACAGCATGCATGAGATGCTCTATGTACATTGAGTGAGCACTAGTGGATTTTTTTGGCTTCACTCGAAACTTAATGGCGAAGTTTTTCCGACGTAAGCCTGAAAATCCCCTGGTTCTACATTGTAATCATCGGGCTGATAAAGAAGTTTTGTAAGATTAGTGTTAATTGATCCTTTAATTATGAAGATTACTTGCTTTACTCTCAATGGATGATTATGTCAATCCACATTTGTTCGCCAATACCCAGCACGTTGATTAAATAACAAGGTTTAGTAATCCCTTTTTAACTCTAAAGTAAAACCATCCTCATCATGTCTTTCACCGTGCATTATATTACTCCCAAGCGATGGTACAAATGATGATACTATTTAAAAATGCCTTTGCCATTTCATGTTAAGGGAATTCATTTTCATCGTGCATTGTTCTACTCCCATCAAGTTTTGGAAGACTAATGTTAATTAATCCTTTAATTAAGAAGATTATTTGCTTTACTCTCAATGGATGATTATGTCAACCCACATTTGTTCGCCAATAACCAGAAAGTTGCTTAATTTACAACGTTCAATAGTCCCTTTTAAACTCTAAAGTTAAATAATCCTCGTCACATCTTTCGCCGTGCATTGTTCTGCTCTCACGTGATGGTGCCAATAATGGTGCTATTAAAAAATATCATTGCTATTTCAGATTAGGGAATTCATTTTCACCGTGCATTATTTTACTCCTAGCAAGTTTTGGAAGACTAATGTTAATTAATCCTTTAATTTAGAAGATTACTTGCTTTACTCTCAATGGATGATCATGTCAACCAACATTGGTTCGCCAATACCCAGAAAGTTGCTTTATTTACAATGTTCAGCAGTCCCTTTTTAACTCTAAAGTTAGACAATCCTCATTATGTCTTTCACCGTGCATTATTCTACTCCCAAGCGATGGTGCAAATAATGGTGCCATTTAAAAATGCCGTTGCTATTTTAGGTTAGGGAATTCATTTTTCTAATTTTAAGGAGATATAATTTTTGACCATGAATGGGTTGGTTATTTTCAGCAAATCAAACGCATGATAATTCAGAAAATTAATTCGCAAAAAATTCTCATGCTCGAACAAGCACCTTCTAGACATCTTCTCCTGGGTTTTCATTTCGTACTAGAAAAACATTTCCATACAAACCTTCCTGATCGACATGCATTAGTCTATACTAAACGTGAAAAAGGCTTGTTTTTCAATGTGCGATCCTGATAAGGGGGATTGACGGATCAATTTGGCGAGTCATGACTTTAATTATTATTTGTTATTGTGACAACGGGCCACCTTCTTCCAAAGACTTAGTGGCTGATGAGGTATATTTTCTTAAATTATAATTCAGTGGGCTTACGTAGATTCCGAAAAGAAAAAGAAAGATCTTTATTACAATGTTCCGTCAAGAACTTTCTTTTTTCTTTAGATAAATCTATTAAGAACATTCGCGATGAGGTCAACTTCATTTAATCATTAGTGTTTCGAACATTATTAATGGCAACTAAATGACGGGTGAAAAAAAGATTATATAGACTTTATTCGTTTCGCAAAAAAAAAAATTAATTTATAAAAACAATTGCTTGTATTGCCTACAAAAATAAATGAACAAAAAATACTTTTATCGTCTACAAAAATATTTAGAAATTCCCTTAGGTATAGTATCATCTCTTTACCTAGTTCAAATTACAAAAGCCTAATTAATATACACATAGTTTTGAATTTTTTGTGATATTAACCCTAATTAATGTAAACATTCAAATTACCTTTTGTCCTCAAATATGTTGAACCCTCCTAGCAAATTGTCTAGTTCAACATTTGGGGTGACTGGTTCCCAGCCAAGAATTGGAAACCCACCAATGCCTCTCGCTTCCAAAATCAGGAGAACTACTGGCTCTAGTTCGTGAAGTGGCCCACGTTTGCTTTGTTTAAAAAACCAAATTGTTCTAGTAAAATATAAAAATTGCACAATTTCACTATTTAAACATGCGTTAGTCCAGTTGTTATGTTGTTGTTTGTCCATGTTGAAGACCATTGTTTGCTTCTCGATGAGTGCAAAAGTACTTTTTTTTTCTTCTAGAAGAGGTTTTGAATTGGTTCAACTTAAAAATTGGATTGGTAGAACTAGTTTAGAAAGAGGTTCCAGCCTCGGGGAAATTAAACCGGTCCAAGCTAGTTTAGGTTTCTCGAATCGGGAACTGAACCAATTGTCCTTAAAATCGGCCTTGACCAGTCAATTTAGGCCAATTCAGTCCACTTGCTAGGTTGAATTGAAACCGGTGTGCACCCCTGCTCGGTATTGCATGATCTATCACTTGTTGCTTCCCCACTAATATATTTTTTTGTAAAAAAAAGAAAAACCTCATCGATTTGTCCGTTTCTCCGGTACTTCCGTACGTGGTTAGTTTTTGTTTTGGCCAACCATATAACTCTATATTGGATAAGGAGGATTTTGAGGGGGAAAATTATGAAATTGGAGATTTTATAAAATAATTATTATTAGATGCTAGACCTAATTGGGAAAAAAAAAAGGAAAACAGTTTTTCATTGATTTTCGTCGTCATTACATCCGTTCAATAGTGAACCGATGTAATGGTGCATGCCATGGCGAATTTCCACTGACAGAGACCCCCAACTATCGGAAGTTAAATGTAAGCCATGATTGGACTTCAATTTGTGCTTTTGTCCCTTCCGGCGGATGTCATGACGGACGATGATGTTACAGAAGTGCGTGAATATATTGTGTATGATAGCATGTGACATATTAACATAATATCGTCATTTTTTCAAGATATAATATAAAATATATCATTATCTGCATTTATACTTTTAGAACGTATAAGCATCGGCCAATGTCTTATAGTATATTCCATGTTCTTCTCTAACAGCATAAAATTTTAACAATATTAATTACCTAAGATATTTCATTGGGTAGGTTGGGTGATTAACTAGGTTAGCTAATGCTTGACATGCTAATATTTGCCTATTAGATTTGTTTATTAAGTGACATGGTCATCTTTCAATTGGGTGCTGAAACATTATCATTGACTTAATTCACCACTATCGGATTACCATATCACTTGGTAAACCGATTTAGTAGAGTAGCCATCTAACATTGGTCTAAGACTTCTTTTTGGTGTACAGGCAATTATTTCTTGAAAGAAATAAAAGTGTCTGGGGAATACAAGCATAGTTATCTTTCCTAGACATCACCATAATGGTCCCATACACTGTTTTGCATTATTATAATTACTTAACAGCATTCGTGACTCGAAGATTTCGAAGTTGACAATGAAGTTAACGCTCTCATACCGTGAGTCCATCTAACTCTTAGAGGTCCATAATCAATCCACTCAAAGCTAGATATGCGCTTGTATCAACCCAAACTTATAGCCTTGCCCTGCCCATGGACAAAGAAAACCATTGATAGAATTGTACGGGCTCGGCAGGTCTACCTCAGCTCTTGTGCAGGTATGTCTAAAGATGCGTTTGGGCACTAGACTCATGTTGAGCTTGTGCTAACACATGAGTCATCATATCTATGATCAGGTTTAATAGACAACCTACTTTTACAAGTGATATTGATCTAGTGATTAGATCCCTACCGATCCTATTGTCGAATCAAAACACATGGGACTCCCTTGTTCCAAAGATCAATGAAAAAATTAACGGATCACTCGACAAATTTTTTTTGACAAGACACCTTCAGATAGACTACCTCTGACATCATGTTACAGTTTTGTCGAAGTCTTCAGCCGAGGCTTGCACGCCACTAGACCCTACAATTCCATTCATGGAATCTTGTGTGGTCCAAAATCTGCACGGCACGAACGCAACCGCTCCATCCGACGAACTTGTGCGCGAGAGATGCCATGGTGATTCCAATGTGGACCTCCACCAAATATATATTACTGATTTCGATCTTTCTTTTATTCCTTCTTTTTATTATTTTGTAACTTTTATGAGTGGTAGAGTTCTTGCACACATATGCTTGCACGTGAGAAAATGGGGGTAGTAGACTTCCCACCACCCCCCACCCACTAGAAAGAGTCGAGAATCCCTCCCTTCGAGTTACATTCCCAAATGGAATCCACCCACCAATCCAAGTTGATTCCCCCACATCCACCTCCCCAAATTGTTGGGGGATTCCTGCTTTAAAAGTCCCGCGTTGTGTCTTGCAAGCAAGAATTTCTGGCGAAAATTCTCATTCTTAGATTGATTCTCAGCAATCGTAGCTTCATGATCCTTTCGATAGAACTATGCCAATAATTAATTCAAAAAAATGAGATTTTCTCTTGACATTTCTAAAGGACCATCAGCCATAGCAACAACTCGTATCTCTCGTATGATACATTTTCTTACATTTATAAACCGATCACTAATATGTTGGAAGTTTGTTTGAAAAAAGAAAAAGAAAAAAAGAGTGCATTTTCCTTGTCCCATATAGGAAAAGTGGGAGGAAGTGAATCAATTAATAAGTGTGGGGTTTTCTTTGTATACCTAAAGGAATGATTGGGTGTGGGCTAGACCTCACCATACCCGCGTGTGGGTGCACGATTATTTAGCGTCCGCGGTTTAATTAACACTAATCCATTTGTTATTTTATTTTAATTTTTATTTCGTACGGTTATCTTACTAAATTTAATCATTTCAAATGTTGTTTTTGTTTATTGAGAATTTTCGTTTGTGTCTTTTCAAGACAATCTTTGAAAAAGATATTCATTCAATTTGCAACTTTTCCCGAGGGGTTGCATTTGTTCGTTTTTAACTTCTTATGAATGGTTGCATTTGTTCATTTTTTAACTTCTTATGAATGGACACCTTTGTTCATTTTGGCAATTTTCGAAATGATACATTTGTTTGCTTTGCAACCTTTCATGAAGAGTTGTCCATGTTTAAGAATTTTTTATATATACATGTCGGTTTTTAGAAGAAAAAGTTAGTGATCATTTTTGAGATTTCTCTTTGAAAAACTACAGCCATCTTTTCAATTGTTTCCTGGAGAGATCCTGGAGAAATACTAGAATTGCTATCTAGTACTCTCATTTGAGACTTTGTTGTATCATGAAGGAAATTTGCCGGTGATCATTAGTAACTTTGTGGGGCAAATAAATCCTTAAAAAAAGTGATATCACGTCTCAAAGTCCGACTTGAGTACTCTAAAGATTCGTTTTTATTGTTCTATCCAATTCGAAGCCATATATTCATTGTGATATCTCAATAGAATTCAGGTTTTGAGATAAATAAATTTCACATAAATTCGGCAAAACAAGAGTTAAAAAATCGGGCAGTGGCTCGAATATCAAATTGTTCGAACCAATTGTGAAAAATTTGCACGTGCCGGGGCCACATTATTGTTAAGGCATTTGGATTAAAAGCGTTAATCTTTTGTTCAAGCTTTGTGACATTCCAATTTCAAATAATAATGAAAGAAAATGATAGGGCTTTTGCTTACGTCGAGGTTCCTAGCTTTCGCGTAGAGGCAGGTGGCTAGGAATCAGAATCCACTTTGATTTAAGAATCCCAAATCCGACACTATGATTATCCATTTTCCACTTTATGGCTGGAAGAAGCTATCTAAGTTAGGTCTAAATAGTAGCCTTGAAAATCAAGCAAGGTATCCGTGAATGATTGGTCCACGGTTCCAACGTCAGGGAAAATAATTTTTCAAATGTCCAATGGGGTTCCACTTTCATCTTTGTAAGTTAACTTTTAATTTCAAATGGTCATATTACATTTTCTAGCTCATTATTTATCTTTGCTTCCACTTGTTTATGAAATGACGTTGGACGTTAGGTGATAATCGACTGAATTCAACTTTCATTAGTGATGTGAACCTAGGTCTTGAGCAAGCGGGGCAAGCATGAAACTCGTGTTAAAAAAGCCACACAAGCCCCAGCCATAAAAGGACAAGAAAAAAATACCATGTTTATTTCATTCTTAAAAGGAAGAGAGAAGTGTGTGGAATCGTGTTACTTTTATCATAATAAGAAATTATCTGCATAAGGGATAAAATATGTATCAATACACAAGGCAATGCTCAGTTAGGTTGAGCACCTCGTTTTGCTTGTGCGTAAAGAATGAGAAGATTGGCTCAAGAACAAATTTCACGAGAGGCTCCATCGTAGAGTTCAAACCTTACATTATCTAATTCAATTTTTTAAAAAAAAAAAAGAAGACATATCTATATAATGTGTTTGTTAGATTTGTAGTGATACAAGAATTCTTTTTTGGTTAAAACACTTACCGTGAAATCTTGCTTTATCTGGATTTCATTTTGGAAGACCTCATGCATTTTCTTATGCCACTACATGTATATTTTGGATATAACTTCAAAGCAAATGACATGATGCATAATTGGCTTGTGACCTATGGTGATAAAGCCGCACAGTATTCATTTGCGCTCTATAGATCTTATTGCTTTCGAGTAATAGAGTAGTATTGATCACAACATATTAAATGTGAACCTTAATTAGAGGGACTAATCTACATTGGATAAGCGTAGTCCATCGATATGCAATTGGGTCCTTTAACTAGATTTAAGTAATCAAGTGCTTTAGTCATTAACATAATTGACATATGCTTTGTGCAACACATCGGTACTGCGCTTTTTTCATTAGAAAATGAAAAATAAAATGAAAATAAGTTATAATTATATTTAAATATCTTTTAGAAACACATTAGAGGTGAAAAAAATAATGGAGAAAGAAAATTAAAACAAAAAAAAATCAAGTAGATCTATCAAATGAGTTATAATCCCATTTCTTAACTCATATTTAAAGAGTTAGAATTGTTATATAAGTAATAAATGGGGTTAGAATGGTAAAATCGTCAAAAATATGGATATTAAATAGGTTCATATAAGTACCAAATTCATTTCCATGACACTTTTTTCAAACTCTCTTACCCTCGCTCGATCTCGCGCTCACTCACTCAGTGTTCTCACCTTAGTTTGGATATGAGTTTCCCCAGATTATGTTAAATGTGAAAGTGTTTAAGTAATATTGATCGAGTCAGGTATTAGTTGGGTCGGTTGTGGGTTATTAAATATTCAGGGACCAATCAAATGGATCAGACCATTTTCGACCCGCCCCGCCCCGCCTTCATATATTTGGCTGATCTAAAAAATAGGGGTCATCTTTCCTTCCTCCTCATTGGTGCAACCGGACATGTCGACTTGGCAAACAACAAATCGGAAGCTCCCATGCCAAACTAAACGAAAAGGTGTCCGCACCGAATTGGCTTCCATATCGTGGTCGGAGATTCACCCGATCCCTCCTCTCCCGTCGACAATTTCCGTGACGCATCAATTAGCTTCTTTTTCTTCTCCTTCTTTCTGGTGCGATCGCCTTTATAATTGCTTTCACCTCCGATAGCATCTTTCTGGGTGACATCGGCTTAATGGCGATGGTGGTGGAGGCTGATTTGTACGCATATAGTCCATCAAAATTCTAGTTAAATCGATCGAAAGAATCACCACCTTAATCGTCAGCCCACGACCCCCTCCCGAGTGCTTTTTTGGGGGCATTGTTAAAGCAGAAATGGTCCTGTTAAAAGGCTCCATTGACCATCAATTACACGTGGCCTGAGATCACGACACGATGATATGCGGATATTCTTCCGTTGATCCGTCCATGAATTGAGCAAGAAACTTGGGAATTCATGGCTAAGGATGGATCGGTTCCGAAAGTCTATCCCATTGGAGTCGATTTTCGATTTTTGGAACAGGGAATGGGCCGATTCTAGCCTGACCTTTTCGGCATGGTGGTTGAGACGATCATGGATTTCATTACCTTCTCGAGTAGCATTGATTCTCGGGCAGAACCATCGGTTCACCGTACAAAACCGAGAACCGAGCCGGTACAAGGCCGGTTCCCAATCTTTTACCCAAGAACCTACCCTGTCCCCATGCGAACTTTGCCCGGGACCGTGTGGTGTAAGGCCGGTTCGGCTTGTTTCAGTTCGATTCTCGAGTTGCGCCGGCCCGATTGGTCATTCCCCATTCGTGGCTGATTATGCGCACGACTGTTTTAAAAAGGAGACGGCGAGCGTAGGCACCTCGTTGGGCCACGGCTTAGGCATGGCCTTGGCTTGCGTATAGTGTGGGAGTGGAAGACATCGGCAGTGGACGGGTCTTTTGGCTTGCGTATGCCTTGTGATAAGCAATCGTGCATCCTCGAAAGAGGGAAAAAACCAAAAAAAAAAGTCATTCCGTATACCTTGGGCACGTCTTCCCCTAATATAAACAAAAAAAAAAAAAAGTCATTCCGTATACCTTGGGCACGTCTTCCCCTAATATATGCATGAATCAGTTGAGGGTCATGATCCATCGCCGTCTCGTGCATTTATATATAAATTGTTCTCGATAATGAATCGCTTTTCATTGACTAATTATTTTAAGTAATATAAATAATTATTTTTTGAAAAATATTTTTCAAAATATTCATTTTTCGCGAAACAAACGAAGCCTTACTGTAATTTCTAATACCTGAAATCTATAATTTCCTAGTTGAATAGCTCCTTTTTCTCCTTTTCATTTTCGGCATTTAAGGTTGTTAATACCTAAACTTCATTACTTAAAATTTCCAATGCTTCTTTTTCCAACTTCTTTAAAGAAACAACCATGGAGACTTGAGGTGTGTCCGTTCAAATGAGAGAATTCTTCGCAAGTTAGTTTCTTGGACTTTCACGCGTTTTGTTTGCTAAAATTGATCGGTCAATGGAAATCATTTACCGTCAATAAAAAATATGTATGCTTAATAGGAAAATGAATTCTTTGATCTGAAAAGAAAAAAATATTTTAAAAAAAATGATTTTCCGGGAAGCATTTTCTTTTATTGCAATTTTTTTTTTTAAATAAATGCACCCTAAGTGCTGAAAACGAAAGTAAATGGTTTTCGGACAATAGATAAAAATCAAATAAAAACATCACAAGTTTTCCTTGCCAAACAAGAAATCCTAATACCTTCGGTAGGTTTTGAACAACACAATGGTAAGATTCTATCCATCAAACATTTTTTTATCGAGCAAATTAAAACCTCTTCCTTTGATATATAAAGTGTTTTGTAAAAGTTGAATCCATATGTGGAATGTACGTAGACTTGTTTGATAAAAACTGAAAACTAAGTACTTTAAACTGTGAAGACATTTGCAAAAAAAAAAAAAAAAAAACTGAAGACAAGTGCTACTAATCTTAAGTGCCGAAAATAGAAAGAAATGAATATTTGATAATAGCTGAATTTTTTTTAAGGGCCGAGTATAATTTGCGTTTTTATTAATGATATGATTATGGATGAAATTGGCAGGTTTTCCATGGAATGATTTAAGTAATCCAAGCCTCCACTGTTGGTGCTGTTGATTAAGGGCATCGGGAAATTTTCAGCTCATAAAATTGAAGGTCATAGGTCAAACCCTGCTAGCTATGTACAAACTACCCTGAATCAGGCCCACTTGCATCGCCCAAGACATGGACTTAACTAGCTCATGATATTTGCAAGGTGTTTCATGGACCTCCACATAATTGGGTATCCTTGCCCATCCGCTAGATTATGGCAAAAAAGAAAATTAATCCCTTCTCACGAAACCATTTAAATGAACTTTTTTTTTACTAAATGAACATTTTTAAGCCAAAATAAATGGCACTACCAAATGAGGTTAATCGTGTTAAATTTCGAATGCTTTAATTTCATCACATTCTTTTCTTTTTCTTTTTTTGTTTCGATTTTCAGCCCTAAATTTGTATAAGTGTGATGTACCCAGTGATCTAATCTTCACTAAAGTTAATTTATCACTCGAGAAAAGCAAATAGAGAGCATGCCCCTAATTTTGGTGAATAGGGAACATTGAGTTACTTTGATGATAGGCCTCTAAAACATAAAAATGCAAAGAATTCCCTTTTCCTTGTTGGGGGATGTTTTTCTCAATACATTGGACTGTCACATCAGCCAATTATGTACATTTAAATCACCGAACGAATATATTTTTCTTTTTCTTTTTGTCAATCAATTGTTTTATGCCTTGAAAGGAGCCTCATTTCATGTATTTACATTTTGTTTGTTTCATGAAAAGCAAGTAATTTGAAAACTATTTTGATAAAAATGATTGTTTATATCATTTGACATGGTTAATTAATATTATGTGCAAGCATTTTTCGTAAATAATGAAAATATTTATTGTTTATTTATTTTTGTAAGCGATATAAATATTTTATTGGGACTCGATTTGTTTCCAAGTTTAGTATGGTAAAGAGAGAGACAGGCAATGCAAGAAATCAGGACTCAAAAGGAAGAGAAGTCCTTGCCTCGCATACTTGCCATCCCGAAACTGTGCAAGAGACATCGTTATATGCGTTCACCCTTCCCCATCTAAAATGCTCTTTCAAAGGACATGGTTGTCATGCACTCTTTCAATAATGAAACCAGACGATTCAAAATATCTCCGTGCAAGGGTCGACTACCGAGAAGTTAGAACTCACAAAATATCTTAAGCTCCGTTCGTTTCGTGAAAAATAATTTCTGGAAAAATATTTTTCAAATTTTCCGATATTCGTTTCACGGAAAATGAATTCTTTGGGAAAATATTTTCCAAAAGGAAAAAATCTTTTAAATTAGGGAAAATGTTTTCCACTTTTGAAAAGTGGAAAACATTTTCTTCTCTTAATCTCTCTTATCTCATACCTCTACAGATCCTCACCTCCTCCTCCCATTTCTTCTTCTTCTTTTCTTTTTTTATTCGAATTATTTTTTAATTCGAATTATTTTAATTTCCTTTTTATTTTTTTATTTTCTTTTTATTTTCTTTGTTTCCCATCTTCTTCTTTCTTAGCTAGTCGTCAGCCGTTGCCAGGCGAACCTCGAGCTTGTCGATCTCAAGCTCGCACTTTGCATTCTTGCTTATCCTTTTCTTTATTTACTCTACCCTGCAGGTTGTACATTACTCAAGCAAATGGCTCTACATGCTTTGGCTTCTTTTTTCTTTTGTTTATTGGAACACAAAAGACGCAAGGGGAGAACAGGCCATTCAATTGAAAAATTCTCATTAGGGTTGTACATGCTTTGCTTCTTTTTAAAATCCATATAAACATTTTTTTAGAGTAAATGAGCGTTTGGTGACAATGAAAGAATAAAGATATAAAGTAAGTTTGCCCGAATTTAAAGGCAAGTTCATATTTGATGGATTTATAGGTCGGTAAGTGATGCATGCCTAAGTGGTGAAGTCTTAGAAAATATTTTCCTTACCGAACATCGGAAAATATTTTCCAAAACATTTTCAAATTTTAACTGAACACAAGAAAATATTGTCATTTTCTTGAAAAATGATTTATGGGAAAATATTTTCCAAAAATGGCCAATTTTCCGCGAAATGAACGGACCCTTAAATAAACACCTTTCTCTTATAATGCAAACATTCTTAAATCCGGTTACGAGTTATAATGACTACTTTAGTGTCAGACTCTACTTCAAGCATGTCAATGTGTCCATTTGGAATAGTTGCGGATGTACTAGGGTAGCACCGCATTGTGACTCTAGTTCCGTTCATTTCACGGAAAATAATTCCTGGGAAAATGTTTTCCAGATTTTCTGGCATTCGTTTCACCGAAAATGAATTCCTTGGGGAAAATGTTTTTCATGAAAGGAAAAAAGTCTTCTAAATTATGGGAAAATGTTTTCCATTTTTGAAAAGTGGAAAATATTTTTCTCACTTGATCTCTTTTATTTCACACTTCTACAAATCATCACTTCCTCCTCCCCTTTTCTTTTTCTTCTTTTCTTTTTTAAATCAAAATATATTTTAGTTTTCTTTTTCTTTTTAATTCAAATTATTTTTAATTTCCTTTTTCTTTTCTATCTTTTTTCTATTTTTTTTTTTTCTTTGTTTCCCATCTTCTTCTTTCTTGGCTAGTCGTTGGCTATTGCCAAGCGAAACTCAAGCTCGTCAATTTCAAGCTCGCACTCTACACTCTTGCTTATCATTTTCTTTATTTACTCTACCTTGCAGTTGTACATTATTCAAACAAATGGCTCTACATGCTTTACTTCTTTTTTCTTTTGTTTATTAGAACACAAAAGACGCAGGGGAGAACAGGCCACTCAACTGGAAGATTCTCATGAGGGCTATACATGCTTTGCTTCTTTTCTCTATTACTTCTTTTTAAAATCCCTACGAATTTTTTTTTAAAGTAGATGAACATTTGGCAATGATAAGGGAATAAAGATATGAAGTAAGTTTGCTCGGATTTAAAGGCAAGTTCATATTTGATGGATTTATAGGTCGGAAAGTGATGCATGCCTAGGTGGTGAAGTCTTAGAAAATATTTTCCAAAACATTTTCAGATTTTAGCTGAACACTATAAAATATTGTCATTTTCCTGGAAAATGACTTATGGAAAAATATTTTCCGGAAATTGTCAATTTTCCATGAAACGAATGGACCCTCTGTGTTGCTAAGTTAAGAATCGTAATTTTTAAAGTTGTAGAACTTAGAGGAGAGCACGGATTAGGTGAGCCAAGTCGTGAAGCATTTTGTGGCCTAGATCAAACTAACTAGTCCTGGCCTAGCCTGAATTCTTTTTGACAAAATTAAGAATAGATTAGTTATTGTATTTGCCACCTCAAAAAGCACTTTTTTTCTTATATGCTTATTATGCTCTTTTAACTTATATATGACTTTACTAAAGTGCTTCAAGCATAAGTAATGTGTTTTCTATAATTTATATTTCCATACTTCAATTAAGGTTTTAAAAAATCTGTTGGATCCGGTCCAGGCTTTTGAGCTATCGATCTTTTTGCTCACCCTAATAGAAACTCCCTAACTAGATATGACAGTTTCCTAATAACCTCTATAAACTGCTTCGATTGTGAGAATTAATAAATACACTACAAAAATTGCCCTTCTTTTATGACCATATCAGCTATGGAGTAGCTATACTAAACGCATACATTGTACTTCTACTCGGCCATTCACAAGCACTCTCGCAGCTATGTGACCCGGTCTCAATCAACACCGGTAGCATGCCTGATATTCGGACTAGAACCTTGTGATCCTCTGATTAGCATTCCGGCCCCTCGATGAGCCACTTGCTCATGCTATATTAGTAACCTAATCGGTGTTGCTCCAAACATTAATGTGAAGCCACCCTTTCCCAATATGAACTATACGGGCTTGGATTTCGTTACCTCTTTGATCTTCACCTTCTCTTCTCGACACATATCACGAGGTATATTCTAAGTGAATAGTGACCAAAAATAAAGTGAGATGCTAGCTGCAACGAGAGGAATCGAAGGAGGGTTTTTCTGTTGCTTTAGCTCTTGCATTCTTTTCCTAAGATTTCGCAATTGTTAACTGCCGCAATAATCCCAGAGAATTCTCCAAGTTTTCAGACCTGAGATTCTCTTCCTTAATTTGAAAGATAGTGCATTCTACGCACACAAATTCCAATTTTTACTTTTCTCTTTTATTGGTGTAATTAAGAATTGTCCTCTACCTACGGACCCCTATATAAATACCCCAGCCCCACTTCCCCAACGTATGCGCAAGACATTCCTCTGTCCCCGGACACTACCCTCTCTGTCTTTTTCTCTGTGTCTCTGTCTTTTTCTGTGTCTCGCTCCTATGGCGCTTCGAAGAGCTCTAGCGAAGCGACTCTTCGATTCTCCCAGACCAACCTCGCCGGCGGCGGCGGCGGCCATGCCCTCACTCCAAGCCATCCCTCCCCCTCCGAAGGCCGCCACCGCCTCCTTCCACAGCGAGTACCTCACGTCGCAGGAGACCGCCCAGAAGGGCCTCTTCCGGCGCTTCGTCCAGCGGCGCGCGATCAACCAGGCCGCCGGGCCGCGGCTGCCGGAGTTCCTCTCCCTCCCGGTCGGGGACAAGCTCCGCGAGAGGCTCCGGAGCCTCGACGGCCTCGGCGGCGGCGGGGAGCGCCTCCGCCTCGGCGGGCTCCGCCGCCGGTTGATGGGGGTCCGCTCGGCGGCGTGTCGGTTGGGGACGCGAGGAAGCTGCTGAGGCTGTCGCGGGCGGAGCTGATCAAGGCGAAGCTGAGGGAGATCGACGCGAGCTCCATCTCGTACGGGGAGTTCCGGAGGATCTGCGACCAGGCCTGCGGAGCTGGGTGCGAGGAAGAAGGTGCCGAGTTCGCGAAGGCGTTGGACGAGTCCGGAAACGTCATCGTCCTCGGCAATGTCGTCTTCCTCAGGCCTGAGCAGGTACCCATCATTCCCTTTTTTAACCATTTTCCCTCGCGACTCCATATCCACCATAGACAAACTCGAATCTCCACGAAACGAACGAAGAAAGACAAGAGGAGCCGATGCTAATGCTGCTGTTGCTGCAGCACGATGATCATGTCCCAAAATGTCCCAAAATGTTAAATTTAACTATGCTTTGATGAAGACTATTACCATCAATGGCCGAAAGGCATTGCCATCTTGGGCTTATGGAATGAGATATCCATTAGTGCCAATATGGGCAACAAAGATATGATCTTTCAAGTTTTACCCTTTTGAATTTGCATCCTTGCCCATGCATTTAAGGACCCGGGCGGGATGTGGCGTCTGGTCGAGTCGTGCCCTTGGCTTAACTCCGTCCTTAATTGGTACATCCATTAATGAAACGAGAGCTAGTATTGAAATGTTCAACCTTCCATTCTTGCATCCAGCATCTGATCTAGTAAGTTGCAACTGAACATTTCACCAATTTGCAGGTGACCAAGTCAGTGGAGTCGCTGATCTACCAGCACGTGGCCAGGCCCAACGACCCGAGGAAGAGGGAGCTGGAGCAGATGGAGAACCAAAAGGCCCTGATCGACGAGAGGGCCCGGGCCCAGGTGAAGGGCGAGCTGTACTGCGGGCTGGGCTTCCTGGTGGCCCAGACGGCCGTGCTCATGCGGCTCACGTTCTGGGAGCTGACCTGGGACGTGATGGAGCCCATCTGCTTCTTCCTCACCAACCTCCACGTCGCCCTCGCCTACGGCTTCTTCCTCCGCACCTCCACCGAGCCGTCCTTCGAAGGGTACTTCCAGCGCCGCTTCAAGACCAAGCAGCAGAAGCTCATGAAGATCCACAACTTCGACACCGACCGGTACGGCGAGCTCCGCCGGGCTTTTTACCCGGACGAGTCCCGGCCCTCGTGGGAAAGAGCGTGAGGAGCCAGTTTTCTCGGTTCAAACGGAACTAACCATTTGAGGCTAAGATAATAAGGTCGCCATGATTGTAAAAAGAAGAGAAAGAGTTGAGACATAAGTGGCTAGCTTTTTTTTTTTTTTTTTTAGCCGTCGTGCATAGGGATAGGGCCATTTTTCTTGGGGTTTACCTAATTGAAGGTTTGAAGGGAACACTACCGAGGATGGCGACAAATGTTACATCAGTTGTCACAACTTTTCGAGTGCAGGCTGAGTAATTCCCGTGGGGAATTTGCCTCCAGTGCGGGTGAGAAACAAATTGATGGGGTCAGCTCAAAAGAGCATGACTCACTACAGGAGGCTATCTTTGTATAGTAGAGATGAATCTGTACATAAGAGACTGTCGGAACAAAGATTGCACGAGACGTTTTCGACCTACTTTCCTTGTTCTTTCTAGCGATCGATCTCCAGTGAAGTTTCTTATACGTGCAACGTTGTCTGAACAATTTCATTACAACCTATTAGTACTCAGATCAGTGGAATGGAGTCCATCTAAAGAGAGCTTTATGTAAGAAACGTGAAAAAACACTGGAAGATGGGTAAATTAATAACTAAAAGTGGCGTTGCCCCTTTGCGATGAGGATGAATCTCGTATTCTTTAATTAATTTTATGGCCGAACTTTTAGTTAATTCAAGACCTTCAAAATATTTCATTTTTTCACATGGAAGTTGAGGCAATGCTCCATTGCCATCCTGAATTCACTAAGGGTGCATTTGGTTAGACTTTTGAGGAAAGTCTTTAGGAAAATGTAAAGGACTTTAAGTGAAAGAGGTTTGTCAAAATGCAAATTGCATTTGGAAAATTATAATCTGAAAGTCCATTACGAAGTATTTTTGAACAAAATGGCGTTTGGAAGACTTATATTTACAAAGCACTTTTATTATTAAAAAAAAAAAAAATATTTGGCCGATAAGGACAGCGGCCGTTGGCGAGATGGGATTGCCGGCAACAGCAGTCATCTGAGGTCACTAGACCTCAGGCGGCCCTTGGAAACCACCAGTGAGGGCCACCCGAGGTCGGGCGACCACCGGTGGGGGTCACGTGACCCCTAGTGAGACCCTTGCTTGAGGTCGGGGGGCCTCGACAAGGCCACGCGACCTCACCGGCGATCGTGCGACCCCGATCGGCCGTCGCTAAGGCTACACAACCCTCGCATGAGGTCGGGGGACCTCGGCGAGGGCCGCGCTTGGGTCACGCGACCTCGCGGCCACACGACCCTTGCCTCGAGGTCACGCAGCCCCGGCGAGGTCGTTGAGATGCAAATCGCGCGGCCCCCACGGAGGCCGCCACAACCCAGATGGTGTGGAGGTCGCCACGACACCTTGGCGATGGTTGCCTAGGTCATCGTGACGGTCGCCAACCTCCCTCTAGCCGGTCGTCGGCCCCTTGCAGCCCTACGCAATCCCGCCAACCGCCCTCAACGAAGAAGATGAACAGTGAACGCCAAAGATGATGAATAGTAATGTTTACATTTGTAGAAGGCTGAAAGCCCAAGGTATCCCAAAACCAGCCTTGAGAATGCTTGCTTTTTGGCTAATGGAACTTGTAAAATTGTTCCCAAACACCTCATACTTGGCTCGAAGGACTTTAGGTGTTCAAAGCCCTTTGCAAACTAGTTTCCAAACGCAATCTAAATCGATGGTTTAGAAACTCTTTGGTACCGAGGTGAAGCGGCATCACTTAGTCGCACTTCACGTGTTCGAGCCGGCGATTTACCGGATCATAAGAATTATATCAATTATTACGGCCTTTCAGTCCATTGAGCCGCCCTGCCTTTGGTGCGATTCCCTCAATTTGTGCCGAATATTCTTGCTTGCTCATCCTCAACTGACCTAGCTGGACAGCATCAAGAAAATCCAATAAACTAATAAGGGGAAACGTTCTTGGTTTCGTTCCAGTAGAAAGAGAGAGTCGGTGGAACCAACTTATCAACACCCTTCTTAATGCATCGCGTTTTAAAGTAGATGGGTTTTGTAAAATATATTCGAATTCGACCGTGCAACAGTCCACGAGCATTTAGCACTAGATAAAAAAAAACGGGTAGAATATGGAGAAAATTATTAAAAAAAGTTTTTGACTTATTATAATTGTATCAATTCAATTATAATTTTTTTTTAAAACTAATTGAGTTATAAACCATTTGTGAAAATCACTAACATGCACATCGATCATCGTACGCGACACGGTTGTCCTATATAAGGCGATTGACGCTAATGAGAACAAATTTTAATAATATTTTTTTGAAATTTTTTATTTTTCTCTTTTCTTTCTCTCTTTTTTCTTCTTCCCTACTTTATTGAGTTGGTCGCTAGACTCAGCAACCAGCCAAAGGCGAGGGCTGCAAGGTTGACCTCACTAGCCTTTGATGAAGCTCGCCCTTGTTGGCCATGGCTAGACAGGGTTCAACTGATGAGGTCGAGCCTCACCCAACCATCGTGAGGCTCGCCCACACTGGTTAGAGCCAAAATGACCTTCGGATTGTCTTCCTTCTCCTGCAAGAGCTGATGCTAGAACTTGAGGCACTCGTTGTACTTGTGAGATTGGAATGAGAAGAGTGCTTCCTTGGCCAGTGTGGCAATGATCGACCAAACGCCCTCATCCTTCGCCATTAGAGTCATAGTGGTAGCAATGGCAGCAGATAGGGATGGCACCGTGGACAAAATCTCGCGATTCCATTTCCAGATCAACCAACCGGAGAATGAAATTGTAGTGATGTGCCTGCTTGGATCAATTGGTGCCAAAAAAATAAAATAAATAAAATAAAAGAATAGCTTTCGCAGAGGAGCTGGGAATCCGAGAGGGAGAAATCAAAGCACACTTCAAGGTCACAATGGGCATTGAGGCTCTCAGAAACCAAGCACAGATTTGTGTACGTTTGATTCCATTTGAAGTGATTACGTTTTCAGATTTTGTTGTCAATTAAATTCCGACACTATTTTTGCAAGTTTATCAATTCTCTTATCTACATGTGATATTTCATGTCAAGAGTCGTCACGGAATATATCTCCTCTAATAAAATCGAAGAATGAAGATATTTTGTGACCGGTGGAATTCGGATGAAACCCTGTTGTAGCCCGAGGGAAAGACCGATCAAATCGAGTTGATACAAAGGTGAGCCCATCATGGCCTATGCATCATGGGCCTCTAATATTATAGTTCATCCCAGTCCAACACGAATCCACGTTTTTGAGTAGGATGCCGCCGAGCTAGGCCACCGTTCTATAAACAAGTGCGTCCTTTCTTAGGGCGCAGGCCTGCATCCAGGGCCTATTTCTTCCCGTTGATTGAGCTGAAGAGGTTGACAGATAGAACCCCGTGTTTGCAGCACATTCTTTTGGGAAACGCTGCAGATTTTGGAACGACCCAGTTGCATCTCCTTCGCGCAGCTGTGCTCTCTCTCTCTGTTTTCTCTCCCTCCGTTTACGCGATGATCGAGCAGAAAATAAGAGTAGTTCTGCATTCAAATGCAAGCAAGGAAAACAGAAGGGAGATTACCAAAAACCATCCTCAGTTTTCATTGGAAAATCACGTTGCATCTTTCAGAACCTGGCAAAGAGGTGAAAACCAAAACAGTCGGAAGCACGCGTCAAGTGGGAAACATTTTTTAACAGCTCGTCTACATCTCCATGCCGTGATTAAGTTTGGTCTATGGCAATCCGTATCTTCAGTCGATCTTAGCCAACAAAAAGGCCCAATCTTCAGCAGAACAAAATGGATGAATGCACTCGACATTTGGAGAAATATAAAGAGGTATGGAAGGTGCTGCATAATTGAGATTTTGTCTAGCCTAGTAGGGCTGGCCGAAGAACACTCGGCCTCCATCTGCGACCCCTCCACTCACTCCAGCACAGAGGCCAAAGAAAGGTGCCCGAATTATTGCCCATGAAAATAAGGCCCATTGGGAAAACTTACCAAACACCTCAAATTTTCACTAGTTTCAATGCCATTTGAAAAAGCTGAACCAAATACACCTAATGTCCTCCCTTTGGAATCCATCATTCTTGATGCGCCACGAAAAGTGATGATCCACGCACAAGTCTTTCTCTTCTAGTGCCCTCTGTATCACTGGCTTAATGAGACGGTCCCTCACTATTTAACGCTAGATAAACGCTCCTTTGTAAGGATAGAATTAGGGTTAAAGTAGAGACTTGAGTACTATTTATAGAGTTTTCAATCAGGCATTCTCATTACGGGCCAAGCTCAACTCGGCCCACACTAGTCAGCCTCATATTAGACTAATTAAGAAACATTCTATCTCACCTTAGATTAACTCCGTAAAACGGTAAATTACAATATCAATTAATGTAGTCCTCATTAGGAAAACTCTTACATAAACACATCAATTAGTCGAAGCTCAACCAATTGCCGAGAAACTCCCACTCTCACGTCATATGCCATGCTCAAGAACACGCAGCCGGCCCTTTGTTGTCGCCGGCCCATGGCTCAAGAGATAATGCTACACTGGAGAAGAACAAGAAGAACGTCGCTCTGCATATTCACCTGTTCTTTTCGACGGTTGCTCTGCATCTTCCTTTTCCTTTTTCTTTGTGTTGGTGATTTTTTTCCCACAAATTACCGGAATCAGATCAGATTTCTAAGGATACGTGTATCAATCTACGCTTTAGGGGGCTGCACCCACAAAGTAAAAATTCACGGTTCAAGCGGCCGGCGAAATAAATGAATACCTAAACCACAGCTTTTATATCGAAATCACGCATCACGGACCACCCAAGAAGTCGCACGCTAGAGATTTTGAACATCGGTTGCGGAAATTGAGATTTCAACCAGAGAGGGCCTCGAGGACCGTCCGACGCTTTCACGTTATTCTGTTGCTGACCATACGTGTCGTCCAATCTCCCCTTTTGACACGCTAACTCCCCAACGAATCAAATCAAACCCACCCACTAAAATAGACTAGGATCTCTCGTCACAGCTCGTCGGAACACATTAAAAAAAGGACGGCGACGGGACAAAAAGAAGAGGTGAACCTATAAAGAAAGTTACATCTTCCTCGTCAAATCATCATGCAAACGTTGTTTAATTTACAGCTTCGCTCTCGACAAAATATATGGAGAAATAGAAAGAAGAAGAAAAATTGGGACCATCCCCGTTTGTTCTGCACAAATTAAGAATCGGAGAAAACAAAACGACAAAATTCCTACGAAACTGATGGTGAAAAAACCAAGGCAGTTACCAGATGCGCCCAAAAAAAGTGAGATCACAATCCCGAGATCAATGATCTTTCTCCCTGGCGACCTTCGTCTCCGAGCCAGAAGAACCCGCCGCCGCCGTCGACCCGTCCTCGTCCTCCGCCACCGCGCCGACCTTCCGGTACTTCAGCTGCACCTTGACGTAGAACTTCAGCACCAGGAAGAGGATCGCGCCGTTGAGCACCGAATTGAACACCCAGGCCCCGATCCCGTTGCACCCGCCTTTCCAGAAGTGCAAGAGCAGGACCCCGAAATGGCAGACCAGGTTGTAGCACAGCAGGACCACCTGGCAGTTCGCGACGAAGGGGAACCGGGCGCCGGGGAGGCCGATCGCGGTCCAGAACCGGTAGCCGTAGACGACGGCGTAGAGGAGGGTGGTGGAGAGGATGGCGAGGACCTGGAAGGACTGCGAGAACTCGAGCCAGAGGAAGGACATGCAGAGGAGGATGGACTGGTTGAAGAGCTGGAAGAAGGTGAGCCGGCGGCGGCGGAGGACGGTGAGGAAGGTGCGGAGGAGGTGGAGGAAGCGGGAGAGGTAGAAGGCGTAGGACCAGAAGAAGACGCGGCCCGAGGGGCGGGTGCCCAGCGGGAAGCAGAGGAGCCACTGGATGGGGGTGGTGCGGGAGCGCCGCCACAGCCACCGGGTGTCGCGGATCTCGGCGGAGGCGGAGAGGAGCATGCCGGCGAAGACGACGGCGGAGGCGGCGGCGACGGCGAGGCTGTGGAGGGCGGGGAGGGGCCCGAGGGGGACGGGGCGGCGCCGCAGGGGGCGGGGGAGGAGGAGGAGGAGGAGGAGGTGGAGGGCGGAGGCGCCGGCGACGTAGGCGGCGACGGCGGCGGCGAGGAAGGACCAGGTGGAGCCCCAGAGGTGGTGGCTCCACCGGAAGTTGAGGATGGCGGGGTGTTCGGACAGGTAGTACTTCAGGGTGGCCCCCGACATTGGCAGCCGCATGCCCATTCTCTCATCTGCGGAGAAATCTCGAGATTTCGAGCGCGCGATTGAATCGGATCGACAGAGAAAGAGAGATGTGCAGATTGCAGTTGAGAAATCGCTGTAAACTTGAGGTGGGATCGAGAACAGAGGAAGGTCAGCGAGCTTATAAAGGAGAGAGAGAGAGAGAGAAAAGGAGGGATTTTTATAAACGCGGTGGAGAGAGTCAAAGACTGGTGAAGATTCAGCTCCGGTCTGGTCTTTCCTTTTCTCCGTTCCAATGCACGTTCCACATCTCTGATTTTTTTTTTTTTTTTTGGGTCTTTTTGCTTTTCTTTTTGATGCCGTAGATTTTAAAGTTAATACCCTGAAAAACCCCAGACTGGTACACTTATGATAAATTTATCCAAAACTTTTTTTTTTACCATAAAAAACCTTAAACTGATATACCTTTCACAAATTTACCCCAAACTGGTATACTTGTAACAAATTTACCCTATGTTAGTTTTCGTTAAATTTTACTTGTTAAATTTTAAACACGACACGCGACGCTCAACCAACCGGGTATGGCTTTACGTTTCGTTTGTCACAGTTCACAATTTTTGTGGTTTTTTTATGGTATTAATCCAATTTAGCGGATGGTATATTTGTTAAAAATTTACCGGTTTGAGATTTTTTGCGGTCGAATAAATTAGTTTGAGGTAAATTTATCATAAATGTAGAAGTTTAGGGTTTTTTATGGTCAGTTGGGGTAAATCAGGGTAAATTTGTCATAAGTGTACCGGTTTAGGGTTTTTCATGATAAAAAAAATAGTTTTTGGTAAATTTGTCATATATATATATCAATTTGAGGTTTTTTAAGGTGTTAACCCTAGATTTTAAAAAAAGTTATCGAAAAATTCTCATTGGCCACTTGGATATATCATAAGTGATGGGCAAGGAAGCACGTACATTTTACTAATTTAAAAAAATGGGGGGAATAAAGACTGACAAAAGCTTTGGAGAACAGGGCACTTTTATGAGTTCTATATCGTCGTAATTAAATATATAAATGTATGTCGTAATACGTGATCGATCGATTCTAGGTCACTCGTGGGACGATATGTTGTACGATGGTTTTGGTCTCTCGAGACTCTTTTAGTAGGAAAATTAAATCCGACCAAGAGGAGGCTGCCTTATAACTCCATTGAAATTTTTGGAAAATTAGGACATTCCACTTTCGGTAAGATGAGATGCATTTCATCTTACCATCCAATTTTGACCGGTAAAGGATTTGATCGATTGAGAAATTCATTGAGTAACGCGATGGCAAGTTATCTAATACAATTTATGTTGCTAAACCTTATCTATTGTATTCATGATGGTATTCAATAAAAATGTCACAATATGCCATATTACGTTTTTGGCTATTTATCAAAAGCTTTTTTTCTTTCCATCTTTAAAGTAATCGTTTCCCTCATTTTAGATCATTTTTTTATTTATTTTAATTATGATTTCCATCTCTTCTCCTGGACCCTTAGAATGAACTCGACTTGGTATATGAAGGTGAAGCTGAGAAAATACACCGATTTAAGAGGGGGCAAAAGAAGATAAAAATATGGGATGACAACGACAACTTTTGGACCATAAGGATTTGCAAGGGGCAAAATATTAAAATAATGCTAACCCCGTATTGGCGAAAAAATCAACAGCCACTGAGATTTCTTTAATGGAGGGTCGGGGCCGAATCTGACGAGCATCTGGAAAGGGACGGGAACAGGACAGTATAGAAATGTCCAAAAGAGCATAGACTCGTGCAGCGTCGAGTTAACATATGATCACATGATGTGATCATATGAGGTGATGGACCGGGTAAAAACTCGGCGGTGGCTCTTCCAAAATTGACATGATCATCTGTCCATGTTGCTTTGATCGGAGATATTCATGTATAGATCACTTGGCTAGGGTTTGTTGTAGATTCAGCAGCTCGCTTTGTTTACTGCCGTCACGCTTAAAAAGGACGGCCATGACTTAGACATTACATAGCAATTGATGATCGATACGATATGTTTAGGACCATTGGTAGCTTGTTATTCGATCACGGCACGGGATCAAATGAGGTATCGATGTTCCTCTGGAAGCTCACCGTATGCATTAAATTCATCTTTATCGCTTATGGTTTCTGTGTCCGAGTTTGATGTTATCTTTTGATGGGTTTTGGCATAGAAGGCTGCTAAGGGCGCGCATGACAAAATTTCTATTTCTCAATTTCTTCGTTTCTGTTAGAAACAGGGTTTGGAAAAATCCGTTTGGTAACGCATTTGATTTCTCATTTCTCGAAACAGATTTCTATTCCGGAAATGAGAAATTGAAGAAATCGAAAAGTTTGAAATTTTTAACTTCTTAGTTTAAAATAGAAATCGAAACGAAATCAAACCATATAAAAGAACATTGTGCTTTCTTGCTAACTTAATTCACTCATAACCACTACTTCACAAATTATTGCTAATTTTCTTTTTCTTATTTTGCTCGTGTTTTTTTTTTTTTTTTTTTTCAATTTTTTTTTTGATAACTTCCTCTTTAGGATGAAAGGCAATCGAATGGGTCCCCAATTTTAAAAAATGACCAAAGTTCTTAAATGCTTACTTAAAAAAAATGGGGCTCTTTCCTCCTAGAAAGGGCACACGCATGGCCAGTTGAAGAAAAAGTTCTTACGTAATAGATGAATAAAAAACATGCCTAGAAATTTAACCTTGTTTCTTTACGGATTCAAAATTCTTGCAAAATAAAAATAATTAGATTGTTACACAATCTTGAATTTTAATTCGAAGGCAAGAGATTCAAGAG
This sequence comes from Eucalyptus marginata, assembly GCA_014182565.1. Lineage (NCBI taxonomy): Eukaryota > Viridiplantae > Streptophyta > Magnoliopsida > Myrtales > Myrtaceae > Eucalyptus > Eucalyptus marginata. The sequence continues at coordinate 253,060 of CM024590.1, forward strand.
AATCTCTCTCTTTGCTATGCAAGGGCCATAAAAGGTTCATTGAACAACAATAAAGAAATTAGGGATGAGCAACTAGACCGATTCAATTCGAGAATCAAAATAAACCGACCTTCCCCCGATTGGTTCCTAACCATAAACATTACTTCAAGGTAGAATTCTCATATATTCCTTTAAACCATCAATTTTATTTTGTCGATAATCTTGTATAATACTAGTCTTTGATAAAATGACAGGGTTGTATAGGTGCCATTGATGGTACCCATATTCATGCTTCCGTAATACTTGTTTGAACCTACGCAGGATGAGCTTGCAAACGATACATTGATCGAGGAGAGAAATCAAATAAATACGCTTAGGAAAACCATTGCCAATAAAATGGCAAGGGATAATAATATGCCAGAAATTCCATGAGATTGTATTTTTAACTTTTCTAATGTATTAGTATTATTTTGACTATTATTTTGTATTTGAGGATTTCCTATGTTATTTTAGTATTATTTCAACTATTATTTTGTATTTGAGGATTTCCTATATCGTTATCTAATCAATTTCTATTCCTAGAAATAAAAATTTTGTTACGTTATCAAACGGTTTACTGTTTTTAGAAATAGAAATTTTGAGTCGTTATCAAACGGGTTTTTTTGCTCGAAACTTGTCCGGGGAATAGAAATTAAGAAATTGATTTCTAGCCAGAAATCAATTTCTGTTTCAGAAATTTTGTCATGCGCAGCCTAAGAATGCTTGTTATGTAATTGATATAAGCAAATAGGAAAATCGCTGATGCGATTACCTCCTATGTAGCACGGACACTCTTCGGAAGCCTTCGTGTCATGTCCGACACTCCGACACGTCTTAACACGCGATCAACGAGTGTCGAAAAATCTGACACGTGGTCAACTCTCTCTTACACGCTCCGACACGCGATTCCGACACGCGATTCCGACACGCACGGGGTCAATTTTAAAAATTTCTAATGCTTGTGGGGTCAAAATATAAATATACACAAAAGAAGTAATAAAAGAAGTAATAAAAATGCTATACATATACACGCACGGGGTCAAAAAAAAAAAAAATTTTTTTTTTTTTTCAGTTTTGTTTTTTAGAATTGTTTTAGTTTTTTAAAAAGTCTTTTACTATGAAAGAAGTAATAAAAATTGCTATATATGATAAATAAATAAATTTTAAAATATCATTTTAGCATTTTTCTTTAAACAATTTTTTTCCTCTAAGTTTTATGTATTATTGTAACAAATTAAAATAATGAATGATATTATTTAATACTTTTCATGTAAATTAATTCTAGGCTATTTTTATTATTATTTATTTATGTATTTATATATAAAAATATATTTAATATATAACGTGTCGAAATTTTCTTTTTTAACAAATGACATGTTGGCAAGTCGTGTCGTGTCGTGTCACGTGTTACGTGTCCATGTCGGTGCTACATAGATTACCTCTCTCGTTATATGTGTGCGTAATTAAAGTTTTTAAAAATGGGATTTTTTTTTAACAAGTCTTATGGATCTCTCATTTTCATAATTGCACCATCGTGTACTTGTTTGATTATAAAAATAATTTCATGGTATATTTATTTCAAGAAATATTTCATGATAAAAAAAATACTTTTCGGGAAATCACATCTTAAGCAAGTTTTTTTTCCCTTTTCAAGTTAAGAAATTCATTTTCCTAAGCTGATACATGCATATTTTCTTTAACTTTAGATGATTATCCGTTGACTTATCATTTTCAGCAAACCAAACATATGAAAAAAGTCCATAAAATTAATTTGCAGAAAATTCCCTCACCGGAACAATTACATCATAAGGAAAGTATTTTTTGTGAGATCATTTTCTAGGGAAGTGTTTTCCCTTTTTCAGATTAGGAAATTCATTTTCCTAGCTTTAAGCACGTATTTTTTCTTTGCCTGTAAATGGTTTTCTATGCACCGATTATTTTCAGCACATCAAACGTGTGAAAATCCAGAAAACTAATTCGTGGAAAATTCTTTCGCTCATATAAACACACCCTCAATTTGATTATAGAAAAGCAGAAGTATGGATAATTTCTTGATTCCGCGGAGGAGAATCTCTTCTCTAATTTTTTTTTCTTTTTATATTTCATACTACGCGTGACATTGACAGAGAGTCTAGAATCCCTATGCTTTTCCTACTTCCTCATCAGGCAAGTCTTCTCTGAATGCGGCTCCTTTGAATGCGGCTCCTTAAAATAAGTTTGAAGTTGGACCAAAATGAAGAGACACCGGCATTATTTTCTAGAAGTACATCCCACCGAAACATGAACAGCAAAACCACACGGGGCCTAAAGAATCTTTGAAGAGTTCTCCGGGGAAACGACTTCGATGGTTCCTAGGAACACTTCCTTTCTCCAACCAACTGGACATTCGGTTCCGATGTGACTCGAAGTTTTTTCCTTTGGTGGTCAAAAATGCCGTTAGGTATGTAATCACGGAAAAAAGTGCTTGACCCCGAGTGACATCCTCGGCTTTGATGTTGGTCCACGATCTCAATCCGCCTTCTAGAAAATCGATTCTGAAGAAGAAGCTCGCCTACGTGATAGGACCTTCGGAAGCAGGAACGAAAGCGACTACACACACTAAACTAGGTTCGCGGAAATTGAAATGCGGTTTATGATGTGTGGATCCATGATCTCGCCGGCTTTGATGTGGATCCATCATGATCTCGATCTGCCTTCTAGAGAATAAACTCTAACAAGAAGCTTGTCTATGTGAAAAAAAACCTTTGAAAGTGTGGAGGAAAGCAATACATCGCTCCCCTCCAAGCTAATTCTATAAGAGAAATGCAACATATATTAAACTAGGTCCGAGAAATTAATATGCAAGACGTGATGCGTGGAGGATTGCTATTGAGTGCGGAAGATATTCCACTTACTATTTTGTTACATCATTTAATAAAGTTATTTGGTAAATCAATACCGATATATCTGCCACCGTTGGAAACTTTTAAGTTCTATGTATTGCTTATTTGTAGTTTTAATTCCTAGTACTATTCGTTTTAATTCCATGATCATGAATCACGGAGGGTCAAATTCTTTCGGAGTCTTGGATAATGTTGCGGCCCACGCGGTTCTTGAAACCCTAACAAGGGATGCTCATTCGCTTTTTTCCTAGGGTTTCTTTGTTCTAGAAACGCATATATAATGTTTGTCTTGTTGAGCAAGGCTCTTTTAAGTTTGACTAGTACGATGTTACAAAAATTGTTCTTCTCCAAGAATCCACGTATCTTCTCCGACCTGATAATTAAGATATAGCTAACAGGGTTCCAAAGCAACTTGTGGCTTTCGCACCCTCATCATAATCAAAGTCGAGGGGAAATTAGTCAACGGTCAAATCCGATAAATAATGCGACATATTTTTGTACATTCTTCTCCAGGATCCTGGGTGTCAATAGATTGCCAATATATATATACATGATTTGATATTTGACATTCGGTGGCTGCATAAAATTAGGGATAGATATTGACAAAATGCACAACTATAATTTGTCTCGTGAGCTTGGATATGACTTCATATATATAAAATATCGACACTGGAGGTCTTTAAACTTATCTTGAAAACTTAGATTTATATATTTCTTTGTTGAAGTGGATAATTTCATGAAAAAATCTTGAAAAAAAAAAATTGCTGATAGGGTTGTTAAATACGATGCCGGCTCTTTCGTGACAATTAAAACCTCGAAAGTTTAAAAAACGGAGAGTATAATGGAATAAGAAATTTATAGAAAAATAAAAATATAACTTCAGCTGGACCGCCAAAAAAAGGTTCACAGAGGGCAATGGTGCTGCGGCGAGCCGCCGGTGCATGGAGGTGGCAGACAGGCCGGGCCGGCTATGGGCCGTAACAAGCCCTTTTGTTTTTGAAATTTTTTGGCCCAAAGTGCAGAGCCCTTTTTTTAATATTTTGGGCCTAAAGGGCCATTAGGCCCAAGATTCAGTAAGCGTGGCTGACGTTGAAATGCTAGACAAATTTCTAGTTTTAGACTATGTTAAAATCCATTTCTTGGGTAATCCAATTTCTAAGATGAGCTAAACGAGATTCTTTTCGGGTATCGAAAGGTTTAAACGGAGTTTAACTGGTGATTATTTTCTCATCTGACATTTGTTTAGTCCGATTTTTATTGCGATTGAATGCTCGCGATTCCAATTTTTCGGAATGTGCAATTGACATCAGAAAATCTCAGACTTTCCAATGCTATGAAAAACGAGCGTCCAATCCTAAGGGGTCAAATATCGGCTCTTTAGATTTTAAATGACAATATCGGTGTCCAAATAACTCATTTTTTAATGAGTAGAACCCATTTGTGAGGTCCAAAATTTGTTCAAGGCCTCAAACCTCGCTGGTTAACCTTTGATTTATTATAAGTCAATTCTAGGTTAAACTTAATGATTTCTTGAAAATGGGGGCAAAATTTGAGGTGTTGACAAGCGCTCATGGCAATATGATCTTTCACCTTCCTCTCAACAGCCCAGTCTACCTATCTGGATTGGCGCGTACACTGGTAGCCATGGATGCCACCTTGGCGATCGAGGTTTCACTTTCAGACAGATTGGTTCGTGTCTTCCTGGTCCTGGGAGCATGTGGTGGCGGTTTGCTCAATGGGGTGATCGTCTGATATTTTCGTCGTTCTCTGTCAGATTGGCATTCTTGCGTCGTGCTTGAGGGGCGGGGCACGGCACTGTCATCCTCCCTCCGGATCCTAATGTCCGGTCCGCGGACAACGTGGGCGTCGGGTCGTGGGAAATTCTCCTTCCTGAGGCACGCGTCCTCCTAGCTTTTCTCCACTGGAAACTGTCGTTCTGGAGATGGTTAGAGCCCGTGTGGTCCCTGAATTCCCACACCAGCACATGAAGTTGCTTCTGAACTGTTAACGTGCGACCACAAGCTCTTTCTCATCGCATGCTACTTTGCCCTTTCTCGAGCCACGTCCCTTTCCTCTTCCACGATTCGTAGCTTGCGTCTGTCTCGCGAAGACGACGGTTGATTCGAAAGCCATCTTCTTTACTTGGAAGAGTTGTCTGATGCTGCCGTGGTTGTGGTTGTCATTTGCCGATGCCCTCTTCAATGATGTGCATTTTTTCTGCCGATTGTACAACAAATTTCCAAATGCCTACAATAATGCAGATGTGGTCTGCCATATTTATTAAACGGTCTGGTACGCTTCGAAGCATACTCTTAAAGGATGCCTTGAATTTTCCTAGGACCTTACATAAATCATCAGCCAACCAGATATTTTGTGCCTCGGAATTTATTTCCTGAAAATAGAAACAGAGAAGAGCACCTGCTTATATTCTGCAGATCCATCGATCTGAAAACCTGAAATCATTCCAAAATAAGAATATGTATAGCATTGCGATGATATAAAATTTCTACTATTTGGATCTATAACCTAATAATTCTTTCTTGTGGTTGATTGAGACATTCTAAATAGACCTATCAAAATGGGTCTTAAATCAATCTATTACCTCAAAATTTGTTGGGATGGATCGATCAGAGGACCACCTCAAATTTAAAGGGACTAGTCATAATGAGTTCTAAAATGAATAGCCCAATTTTTCTTTTTCTTTTTTAAAATGGGTTATAAAATGAACCCATTTTTGAGGCACTTAGCTTGCACCAACTTGGCTCAGACTGTCTTCTCTCTCGTCCTCTTCGATTGCCATCTTCTCTTCCTCCAACTTAGCCCCGGACGCTTTTAGCTTGCACCTTAGCTTCTTGTTGATGCTTCGAGCTCTTCAATTCGCTGCACCAACTTGACAATCTTGGCATTCTTGGAGCAAGTCATGCCCTCGTGCTCGAGCTCAGTCTTGAGGTGCAACTCATGCTTATGAAGGTCCCTGACGAAGTGGAGCAGCTTGGAGATGTTTGGCGGAGCTGCACATAGGCAGAGGTAGAGGTGAGTATGATCCAAGTGAACAGTTCCAAGATGGGAACCGAGAACTGCCCATTAAGGACCAGGTTCCCAAAAATTAGAATCAGAAACTGCTCGTTAATTTCATAAATCCCCCCAGAACCAGACCGCTGGTTCGGTCAAATTTCCAAGTCGGTCCATGGAACTAATCCCTAATCCCTAATCCCTACAAAATTGCATTCATCAATTAATATCATAGTGAACCTAGTTTTTATGTAGAGCATTGAAGCTTGTTTGACTTTAAATTTGGATTGAATTGCGAGCCATTGATTTTTATTAACTATTGAAAATTATAGGGCGGAACGAATCGATAATATTCATTGGTTAGAAACTTAATTTCTCCGAAGGTCATGGTTTGGTGCTCTAAAGCATGTAGAGAATTAGACAAGATGTTAGAAGTCCTAACTTCCACATGAGTCAAAATATTAATTGTTTGATCCATCTTTTTTGAATGTCAACCTAATTTACTCACTAATATGGTTAAGGAGAGACCTAACTATGCTTTTAAAACTAGTCATTGGTTCTTAATTTCATATCATGATGACAAAGCATTGCAACATTTATGGACATCACTAATTAGTCTCGTCCATCTTTTTCGTTTGTTTATTTTGTTTCGATTGAACAAGCAAGTAAATGGTTTATTAGAATGAACAAAAAGAAATGGGTTAATCCTATTATGCATCTGAGAGACAAAATTAGTCAATCTAATACTACATATATATTGGTAGAAAAACTAGAAAAATAAGTAAGTACTTAAGTTCGAATTTCTTTTTTAAAATATGTAAATATACCAGTCCAGTTTGGATGGACGGTTCCATGCTCGGAACCTGAAATCGGACCGGTTTGCACTGGTTCATGTGAATTGGAATGGAGAAACGGATCGGTTTCCATGGGAATCACTGGTTTCGGGTTCGTCTAGTCAGGTTTTGGGCAAATTTTTGGTTCCTTTATACACCCTTAGGCAGAAGAGTGAGGGAAGTAGGCGCTTAGGGAGCAGCCGAATGCCACCATCTAGGAGGAGTTCTGGCCGAGCTCGACAAGGGCAACGACCAATCATGAAGGACCAAATTTGACGGTCTATTGATGTCATCTTCTCACTCGCGCGACACAGCTCTTAATCGCGTGGCCGTTCGTTAAAGCAAAGGCCATCCGTAAGTGACAAGGCTTTCAATCACGTCTTGTCCCTCGCAAATGGACGACGGCGAGGGTGACGTTCCATCTGTACGCGATACGGAGGCTGGAGGAGACGGGGAAAGGTCGAGGGTTTGTCTAGGGAAGAAAATGACGTTCTTACAAATGAAGGGGGTGGTGGCCAGGGTGTCACGGTGGTGCTAGCAGTGGAGGAAGGGGCAGAGCCGATGTTCAATTCGGCGCGATGAAAATCTATATGTCGAAATGTTTTTCTTTATTTTTAATATGTTTTAAATTTGCCAAACGCTTAATTGGTATAGTAAAAAAAATTTAAGTTATGTGGATAAATTTCATTTAGATCTAGGTTGGGTTGGGTTGGGTATGACCCATCTAAATTGTTCATAAAATAAACAAGCTAATATTGGTTATAAAAGTGAATTTAGGTGAAATACATTAATGATTCACCCAAAGTCGACATGCCTTGACCTGACGCGATCCGACCCTCTTATTTGCCACCTCTAACTCTGACATGGAAAACAAAAGTGAATTAAACCTTAAGTTGATGATGACAATTTTCAATTGTTGATTTTTGATTGTCGGTCTCACTTCGAAATAGTCTTTCCTAGTAAGCAACACTTCGCGTGTCCCAATCAAGTTGGTTAATATTAATATCAAATCATGCTTTACAGAGAATAATCAAGATTAATCTAAAATCTCAAAAAAAAAAAAAAAACACTTATTAAGACAAATTTAGAAGGTGTTGGTACGGTAATCTTTCTGTTGTGATATAATACAAATAATAGATTAGCCTAGTCCTCTAAAATGCTAGAACAGCACAAAAATGAGATTTAAGTATAGAATGCTACTTAGAAGTTTCTTGGCAACTACGTGGAGAGCGTTCCTCGAAAGTCAAAGTCATCTTTCTACCCAGTCTGGCTAATAAAAATAGAAAATGTTTCCGAGATCGACTTCAATAAATTAAGAACAGCCAATCGGAAGTCACCCTCGAGACTCGAATAGATACTATTAAATAATTTTTTTTCTCCGATCTATTTCTCAGCCTTGAAACTTTGACCCTCTCTCTCCCCTGAGTTTTCCGTAAGGTACCAACTCCGGTCGACACGTACTTTCGTTTCAGCCTCTTCCACCACCGCAAATGGGAAGGGGACCATGGCGTTGTCGTCTTGCTCGCCAGGACATAAAGAAGGACAACGTGCGCTTTCATTGAAGCTTGACTTTAATGGCACCTTCGTGTCCCACACGCTTGAGGGTTCGTGGGTAGGATGTCGGTGACCTCTGGAACCTGTCAGTCTCCCATCGATCTTGACATTAGCTCATCCTGTAGATCTAGAGAAGAGCGGTGTAGCAGTCAAACGGGCTGCTGGGATTATCGAGAAATTATCTTAAGGAAATCGTGGTTGTCGTTTCACATTGTTCGTTAATAACGTTTTGCATATTTTTTTTCTTTTATTCTACCCATAGGGTTTTAATACAAAAATCCGATAAATTACATATGATGTGACTTGTTACCATAAGAAAAATTATAATGGTCTTTTGAGAGATACTATGTTCGGCATTAATGGGTCTTCGATTAGAAAAACTATCAAGTCTCAACACAATATTGAAATGCGCTGGCATATTTTTACTTTCATAGTATATGTTCGATCTGACATTTCACATGTTGATTAAATTAATTAGAAAATTGACCAATCGATTGAGGACTCAAATTTTTTGTGATTTCTAAAGTAAATTGATTGAATCTCTCTCTTCCCTCGCGAGTTGGCCGCTAGTCTTGAGTTTGTCAACCTTTTCTTTGGCTCATAGCATAATACAAAAGGAAAAGTAAACACCTACATGAACTTGTTAGATACATAGAATCCTACTTGTTACCCAATAACCTTGCCCAAGATTAAGAGAATTCTAAGAGCGCGTTTGGTAACGATTATCTGTTTCGGTAACATTTATAATCGAAAATAATTATTTTTTATTCTCGTTTCCGGAATAATTTCTAAGCATTTTAAGCTCGTTTGATAACCGTTCAAAATTTCGATTCTCGAATAAATTACGTTTGGCATGCAGTCTTCATTGATTACGTTCCAAATCAATTTCTTTTAATTTTTTTAAATTTTTTTTTTTTTTTTTCCTTTTTTTTTCTTTTCTTTTTTTCCTTTCTCTCTCCTATTCTTCTTCTTCCAGTGGCCGGCGATAGGGGTGTGCAACCGGACTGGGTATACTTGATTCATGGACCGACCCACCCTAAAAACAGGATCGGGAACCAGTTCCCAAAATTCGGAACCGATTTAAACCGGTTTGGGAACAAGTTCCGAGTGATTACCCACCCGAAAATCGATTCTCGGACCGGTTTTAGAACTGGTTTCCGGACCGGTTTTATAAGTAGAGGTCAAAAACCCTTTTTTTTTTTCTCCCGATTTGTATTCTTACTCCCGCAATCACACGACGTTTTTCCTCTTGACTTTCTCAAACATGCACGACACTCCTCATTTGTCATTCCTCTTCCTCACTTGCTTCCCTCCCTCATCGGCTCCCTCTCGCACCGTCTGATGGATGGACGATGTTCGTCACTGCCAAATTCTTTTGTATCACATGGATTAACTTGCTTAATTTCTCTTTTGTAGGAGGAGTTATGCTTGCATAAATGAGTAGCTTCATGTAATAGTTATGGAAATAAGACTAATATTAGACCCATGTTTGTTGCTAATTATTTGCCTTATGATTTTATTTATTATAATTAACCCTGTGGGTCCTTAATTTTTCATTTAGTCAAAAAGTTAATGTATTTATTTATTACAAGTGCTTAATGTTTCAATACAAATTAAGAAGATTACGTTATTTTCTCGCGTATTAATATGAAATTCAAAGTTGTATGGGATATCAGAAGATTGCAAAATAGGTTCCAGTGAAAACAGAGTTGATCCTGGAACTGGATTGGAAAAACAGGGTGGGTCGGGTATATGATCCAATACGAACATGGTCGAGTATAGAGTCTAGAAAAGAGGAACAAGTTATAATAGGGTCAGGTACAGGATTTAGGTTTAGACCTTACCCACCCTGGACCCGATCGCCCCTAGCCGGCGACCTCATCGAAGCGTCGCCAGCCCTTGTCGGCCGAGCCTCGCCGGCAGTTGGGCAGGGCTCGCCCAACCTCGCCGGTGGCCAGGTGGGCCTCACCAGGGCTGGGCGAGCCTCGCCAATGGTTGGGCTTGCCTCCAATGAGCTCACCGGACCTCGCCCTAGCTCGGGCGAGCTTGCCAAGTCGGTTGTTGGCGACCGGCGGCGACGGCAACCGTGGGATGGCGGTAGATGAAGAAGAAGAAGAGAAATATGATTTTGATTCTTAAAATTGTTCCCAAAACAAGAATCAACTTTTTTTTTTATTCTTAATTCAGTTCTAAATCTAATTTCGGGAACAAAAAAATAGAAATTTGTTCATGAGAACAAAAATTTTACCAAACGATATTCTGTTCCTAAACTACTCCCGAGAATAAAAAATCAAAATCAGGCATTGTTTGGATGGTTACCAAACATGCCATAAGTAGATACTCTCAAGAACCATGCCATCTTCTATCCTATCAAACTAATTGCAAGATTATAAATAAAATGAAAATTGCATAACATTTAAACTCCAATCATTGATTAGATGGATGTATGGCACAATCTTTTTTGAAATATATTTTCTTTCTTATATTGTATACGACCTTTCGCATGCATGATTAACAATTGTATGATACTCGGAACTACTGACATGGTTTAATGTAAAATTTCGATAAGATACATTTGACACGATATGTTACGATAAAATAAATTAGAACGGTTTTTTAAGACATATTATGCCTACCGTTAATGAGTCTTCGATTAGAAGAACTATCAAGTCTCAACACAACATTGGAATGCGATGGCATATTTTTACCATCATTGTGTACCTCCGATCCGATCTGACATTTCATTTGTTGATTAAATTAATTAGGAAAGTGATTGAGGGATTGAGGACCCAAAACTTTTGTGATTTCCAAAGTAAATTGATTGGATCTCTCTCTCCCCCTCGCCCCATGATTTGGCTCCCGTCTTAAGTTTGTCGAGCTTTTCATTTGGCAAGTAGCTTAATACGAAAAGGAAAAGTAGATACTTACATGAACTTGTTAGGTACATAGAATCCTTGTTACATATCCAACAACATTGGCCAACTTCAGAGAACTCGGAGTAGATGCTCCCAAGAACCGAGTCATCTTCTATGCTATCAAATCTAATTGTAGGATTATAAAATGCTAATTGGATGACTTCGTTTACGTCAATGATAAGCAAGCGCATAACATTTTAAATTCTATCATTGATTAGATGGGATGTATGGCGCGATTTTTCTTAGAAATACATTTTCTTTCTCACATTGTAAACGAACTTTCACATGCATGATTAAACAACTATATGGTACTCGGCACTCCGGTCAATTTTCCACGTTTATAATAATTTTTCATGACAACTTCTTCTTCTTTTCCCCGTCTTTAGAAGTTGAAGAGTTGACATCAACATCGACCATGCGTTTGTCCGTTTGAGGGAAGGTTCCGAGCCTCGTCGTTCAGTCCTTCCTCGCAAGACAAGCGCAGCATTATTTTTTGAATCGAAAAGCAGCACGATTATCATTCCTCAGGAAGGAACTGGGATCGTTGCAACTATTCTCTTCTCGACCACTCGAACGGCGACTCTTTCCCGGGGGAACAGCCCTGTCTGTCTTCACATCGACCTGCTTTCGAAAGAGAGGCCCAACCACGAAAGCAAGCGTACGGGTGGACAGCACGGGAGCGTCTGTTACGAGATTGAAAAAGAACCCTTCGAGTTAGGTTGAATTTGATGGTTTTCTTCAAACGGTACAGATTAGATTTTCGTAGAAGCTTCGGCGAAAAAGTCAGGAACTCCGAGAGTCGATGGTGGCGTGCTGAGCCTTTGACTATGGTTCTGTATCTAGATTGTTTGGTGATTCGGTGAGGTGCTGTGTCCGATGGGAGACGAGAGGCGGGCATGTGAGAGGAAGCAATGGCGCCGAGGGGAGAGTGCCGACAAAGCATTAGGCAAAGCATTAGGTTGATATCTTGACCTAATTCTCTCTTTGCCCTTTTTCTGGAGATTCCACTCGTGTAAAATTAGGGGTCTTTTTTGGCAGAAGCCATGTTATACAGGTGTGCCGCATGCAAGTCCCATCTGTCCCATCATTCAGACTGATTATCAAAGACATGTTATAACGAGGCGCGTTGGCTCCACTCGATTCATAAAAACTAAGAATTTAAAAAATATTTTTCTAAAATTAATCCTTAATATAATTAACTCATAAAAAATTTACATCTGAATATTTTTGTGAATAATAAAATCACTTTTTTTATACATTTATTCTTATAAGTGATATATTAGTAAATCATTAATTTTTTATAATTTTTCATGAAACAAACAAGTCAAATTTTGCTTTTAAGTATATCATCTATATATAATTATACCAATATTGGAAAATTTGCACAAATGGGTCTAATGATTTATCTAATGTGTAATTCAATCTTAGACATTAAAAGAAATTCAATTGAGTCCTGATCATTTTGAGTGGACGGCGCAACTTACGAAATTTCACCACGAGTCATTCTTAAATATCTTGAGCATAGGTGTTATCCTTTTCTTGTGGCCACCGTTTAAAGTGAACTTTTAGCATTCGGCAGTACTCCCTTCTTTTTGGTTTTAATACTCAGAGCATTACTCCCTGACTCACCCTCGCGAGTAAATCTGGGATCATGAAACGATACGCATTTTTAGTTAAAAAAGAAAGAATTAAAAAGGAAAAAAAAATGGCCCTCGTGGTTCCTCGTTCAGTCGGAGAAACACGAACGCTCAACAAAGCGTCGCTTTCCATGGAAGGTGGCGCGCCAGCTTTCGCGAGGGGGTTGAGCTTTCCTGGTTTTTACAAGACGAGAGAAGTCAGCTCGGTTCGAGAGATGCCTCGGACCGGCAAAGGAAGGCGACGGTTCAACTCATGAGTCGGAGAATGCGTAGAGCGAGCGAGAGAGAGAGCGAGGGAGAAAGATGGGACATCGACGTCCCTTGAATTCTCCTCAAGATTATTATTCCGCGAACCAAATTTGCTTCATAGGATCATTAAAGTTTCGCTTGCGAAAGAAATGCTTTTTGGAAAGTTTCCGAATGATTAAAAGCTAAGTCTTCCCTTTCCCCCACCGCCTACCCTCTCCACAAATTGCCCTCTCCCTAATTTACCCAATCAAAGCATTCAATGGAGATATACCACCGCGAGGAAGGGACCCCACGAAAAAATGGAATTTTTTTTTTTTTTGAAGGAAATAAAGACCCTATGCTACTTTTACCTTGAGTTCTAATTAAAAATTGGAAATAGGACAACAGATCCTAAGCTCAACAAATGTCCTTTTTGGGAAAGTCCTTGACCGACTTGCTGCACTCGAGCCAGCCCATCCAGCTCAGCTAATCTCAATCCCTCATTACCATTCGCATTCCCATTCCCTCTCTTCTTTTTCATATAAAATTCACCTTCTCCTTCTTTCCTTTTTCTTTTTAAAAAAAAAACAATAAAAGTCCAATTAAATAGTAAAAAGATACGACGAAACCGTGTTCCAATCTTCAGACATCATTTAAAAACGCGCCTTATTCATCCCCCCTCTCTAGCCTTTCGTTCTGTTCTGTCCCTCTACTCAAATACAAAAACGAGTTCCGAGAGGCCAGAGCAACCCCCCAACACTCATCTTTCCCAAATCCCCACCCATCTACTCTTATGCCTCTGCCTAGTGGCAACGCTCTCCTCCCCCTCCTCCTCCTCCTCCTCCTCTCCGTCTCCGCCGCCGTCGCCAATGGCGGCGGCGCCACCGCATCCGCCACCATCGACCCGGGGCGATTCAAAGAAGCCCCGGAATTCTACAACTCCCCAGACTGCCCTTCCCTCCTCAACGCCTCCAGCGACGGCAACGGCTATGACGACGGCGAGGGCTGCGGCGACGGCGAAGACGACGTGATCTGCTCGGAGACGGCGGTCCACGTGGCGATGACCCTGGACGCCGCCTACATCCGGGGCTCCATGGCGGCCATCCTCTCCGTCCTCCAGCACTCCACCTGCCCCCAGAACGTGATCTTCCACTTCGTCTACTCGGCCGCCACCGCCGACGCGTCCCTCCTCCGCGCCACCGTGTCGTCCTCCTTCCCCTACCTCCGCTTCCAGCTCCACCCCTTCGACGCCTCCGCCGTGTCGGGGCTCATCTCCACCTCCATCCGCTCCGCCCTCGACTGCCCCCTCAACTACGCCCGCTCCTACCTCGCCAACCTCCTCCCGCTCTGCGTCCGCCGCGTCGTCTACCTCGACTCCGACCTCGTCCTCGTCGACGACATCGCCTCCCTCGCGGCCACCCCGCTCGACCCCGGCTCCGCCGTCCTCGCCGCCCCGGAGTACTGCAACGCCAACTTCACCTCCTACTTCACCCCGACCTTCTGGTCCAGCCCCTCCCTCCCCCTCACCTTCGCGGGCCGCCGCCGCCGGCCCTGCTACTTCAACACCGGCGTCATGGTCATCGACCTCGACCGGTGGCGCGCCGGCGGGTACACGGCCAAGATCGAGGAGTGGATGGAGCTCCAGAAGCGGATGCGGATCTACGAGCTCGGCTCGCTCCCGCCCTTCCTCCTGGTGTTCGCCGGGGAGATCGCGCCGGTGGACCACCGGTGGAACCAGCACGGCCTCGGCGGCGACAACTTCCGGGGGCTGTGCCGGGACCTGCACCCCGGCCCGGTCAGCCTCCTGCATTGGAGCGGCAAGGGGAAGCCCTGGGCGCGGCTCGACGCCAACCGGCCGTGCCCCCTGGACGCCCTGTGGGCTCCGTACGATCTCTTGCGCACTCCCTTCTCATTGGACTCCTGATCCAGAACCAGGAAACCCGGCATCCCCGCCGCCGCCGCCGCCGCCGCCGTCGCCGCCCCCGCCCGAAGCGCGAACTCGAGCCACGGTCGACCACCACGACGGCGCGTCGCGGAGTTTGTGTAGATAACGCACGCACGCTCTCTCCGGAGATGCAGGTGGGTGCGTAATTCCATAATTTTTGAGACGCTACTACCGACTTGATGGATCGACGACGGCCGCGTCACTTGATCGGCGTCCTATAGTTTGATTAGCGATTGAATATGTTGGAAAAAATATATGAAATTCAATTGTAACAATAACGAGGAGATCCAGAAAAATATCTGGGATCTTTCGATGTTTTTTTTTTTGAAAAATTTTTCGACGCTCCGGCAGAGATTCATCATCCTGTACATGTACCCTAAGCCTGTATAGCAAGAACTGTAGAGCTATTTTGAGGTGGATTCATGAACGGTCGTTGATTTTCTATCGGCTAATACAAAAGATCTTACTTGTAGAGAGAATTATCCGGTTCAAAAATAATCAGCCAGCTTGTAGTTTTCCCTTTTTCTTGAAATGACATCTTGTGTTCTATAAATGTACCTTTTCTATACCACATCGTGCAATCCAACTGTCTTCTAGCTTTTCGAAATTCATTTTCAATTTCAAAGAGAGCATCATCCGGGGCAACTTAGATCGGGCCCCGGTCGGAGGAAGACGAAAAGTCCAGGTCGATCGGAAGAGAGACCGCTCACCTCAACAGTCAAGTGACGGATCCCTTTCACCGTGTCATGTCCGAGCAAATTAAATAAGGAAAAACTTTGGGATAACAATATTCTTTTCTTGCGAGTAACAATGTGATCATGACACGCATAAATTGTCATTATAATAACCGTCTCAAGTGTGCATTCATATATGATGTGATTGCATACTTAAAGAGAAACTCTCACCGACGATATTTCTTACAGAAGTCGCCCTTGAATTATTCATAGCTAGGTTTGCTAGCTTCTTTTTCCAAGTTGGCAAGCCCTCGATTTGATTATGATTATGTCTCCTTCATTATTCACAATCGTCCCGAATCAATTATAATCGCATTTTCTTCATTATTTGCGGCCTTTACGCGTCCTTTGGTCAAATTTCGTTTCGATAGAGTGTTTTCACTTGATTTTGCCCTAAATTTCTTGCGAAACTTCTCCAAATTTGATTACCACTAGTTCTAATCATTGTAATTGGCAATTGTCGTCGTGGTTTCGAGTTATAAATGAAAAACAGGGGGGCAAGAAAGATCTATTAATGGGTCAACAAAGATAGGTCAACTTGCCAGCCTGTCCCCGGGGATTTTTCGAGTGTCGGTGGAGTGAGGAGAGAGCAAAGAAGGGCGGGCGGGAGGCCATGTTACTTTCCCACTGATTGCCCTCTCATCGGGGACACGTGGCGTCCGCTCACAGGCTGAGCTTCCCCATCGTCGAGGGGGCACATGGTCCGGGGATTTAAAATGGACGTGGACCTGCCACGTGGACCCTACTCTTCTTTATTCTTTATTTTTTTTTCTAATTTCGTAAATCCTGTCCGTCTGGAATATGCGACTTTTGCTAAATTGCGCTAGCCAAGATCTGAAAGAGATCAGATGAGTTGCTGCTTCAATTTCGAATGCGAATATTTTATAGCAGCACGACCGAGCTAAAAATTGAATTTAATTCTTCTTTTTTTTATTCGTAAGTGGATTCGACTATACATCTATTTATTGAGGTCATCTAAAAATGCAAAAGAAGAATATTCATCAAAAGGAGATGTCTAATTCAAATAAACTTTAAGAAAGAAAATGCAATGATAGTTATGGGTCGACTGAAAGATGGAATAATGGCTCGATGGGGGTGATTTTTACTTTTGTTTTTATGTTTTTAAAATTTGTAAACAGACATTTCCACGATTTCGTGGAATACAAAAGATATGAAACTTTTCAAAAAAACGTGTGATAGAGACCAGAGATTATAGTTACTTTGGGGCGCGATTGTTCTCTCTTTTTTTAAAAGTATAACACGTTTTTTTCACTTTCCTGTGACAGTAAGAAGTAATATCCAAAGAAAAAAAAGTAATATTCAAATTCCAAAAGATCATAAAAAAAAGTTATGTGCGAACCTATGTCATTAAATAAAAAATCGTCCCCAAGTCTTTGATGCTAGGACAGTGCTTGTGCATGGTTCCCCAACACATTCACAAAGGCCGTCCTCGGATCTCTGATGTCAAGATCCCTCACGCCTAAGTTTGGATCCACTGAATCTCAAGACACTAAGTCCATCGAGGTCAAACTTGATAACCCAGTGCTCATGCTCAAATCCCTCGCACCTTAGCCCAAGTCCATTGAGGCCTCGACCATGACCCCAATGCTTGTCCATCGAGGCCGGGCTCAAGCATTGAGGATTCCAAAACGAGCATTGAGGGGGTTTAAGGGTGCATTTTGTTCAACTTTGAAGTTGGCTTTAAGCTTTCAACTTGCCTTCAAAATGCTGAAATTATTTTTTATGTTTCAAAACTACCATCATTAATTCTTCATATTTATGATTTTACCCCTGTTTATTTTTTTTTAATTGAAAAAGGAGGCAGCCTTTCGCCGAACCGACAAAGGGCTACGACCGCCGGCGAGCCAGATCTAGTGCCGGCGGTCGTTGGGCGAC
This sequence comes from Eucalyptus marginata, assembly GCA_014182565.1. NCBI lineage: Eukaryota > Viridiplantae > Streptophyta > Magnoliopsida > Myrtales > Myrtaceae > Eucalyptus > Eucalyptus marginata. The sequence continues at coordinate 270,714 of CM024590.1, forward strand.
CTCTGGCAAGGGTCGCACAACCCAACTGAGGGCCGTCGGAGGTTGCCCGACCTTGGGCGATCTCAGCTGACGACTGCTGACGCCAGATCTGGCTCGTCGGCGACCGTAGCCCTTCGCCAGTTTGGCAAAGGGTTTAGTTCAATTTTTTTAAAAATAAAACATATATATCCATCAAAGCCCATTGCGAAAGTTTTTCTTTACCAAACGCACATTTAACTCAAAGTCCATTTGCAAAAAAAAAGATTACCAATTCCCCAAGTAGCTTTGGACTTTCGGCATTTATATTGGACTCAAAGTCCCTTGTAAATGCTTAACCAAATGTAGCCTCTTGAGCACGAGGACTTGAGCATAGGCATCGAGGTCCTAGGCTTGGCCTTGATAGACCTAGGCCTAACCTTTGTGGATCTAAGCTTGAATACCAAGAACCTGAGCCCAATCGTTGAGGTCCTAGGCACGAGTGCTAGCGTTTTGGGCTCAACCTTAATGGACTAGGGCTCAAGTATCGAGGATCCGAGCCCAAGTGCTAGGTCCCTAGGCTAGCCTCTATGGACCTAAGTCTAGTCTTGGGCATCAAGGTCCAGCACTCTACTTTTGTCGACTAGGGCATGAGTGCTAGGGATCCGAGTAGGGCACCAAGACCTTGAGCCCAACCTCTGTGGTATGCTAGGACTGGTGTCTATGCTCTCAGTGCCCATCCCTAGGTCCCGTGCTCGATTTAGGTCCATTGAGGATGGACTAGGGATCCTAATGCTCATGCTTAGTTTCTCAGCTACTCATATGTAAGTTATTAGCACTTAAATAGTATGTGTGTATTTGAAATAATCAAATCAGATTTTCCTTTCTAAATGGCAGAAAATATTTTTCAATTTTTTTTTTAAAGTTTTTTTAGCAAAATATGAAAAAAATATTGTCATTTTCCCAAAAAAATGACTTTTTGAAAATATTTTTTAGGAATGTAACATTTTCTGTAAAATAAATGGAGCCATTGTAATTCACAACCTGATCCAAGCCCATGCGCGAAAGCTGGTTGGCACAGGATGGATGCTGTGGGCTTCTTGGAGACCCAAGATACGTGGGCTTAAAACGATGATCCTCCGAGTTAAGATTCTTACAAAGGAACTGCCGAAATGGTTCATCGTACTATTGATAGAATGAGCACGCTCGTGTCTTTTCACCTAATGTGCCCCTAACTTCTTTGTCGTTGGCACTTCTTATGGAGGGTCTAATGCAAATTTGATTTCTTTTCGTTCCCGCGTCAACCAAACACTAGAAATAAAATTTGTATTCCACTACTCCAATATGCTTATTACCATTTTATCTTTTCATGTCATTTCGTTCCATTTCTTCATGTATAAATGTGCCATTTAGAATTTATCTCGATTTTTTTTATCTAATTGAGTGATGCTAGAGGTGTAAAGAGAGGCTTAAATACTGATTAATGAAGTGTACACGAAGTTTTTTTTTGGGTAGAACCAGCTAGAACTGATGTAATTTGTCTTTGGATTGCTGCCATTATTCGATTTTGATTTAGCTTTAAGCTGCTTTTACCCAGAATAAAGATGTTAAAATTAGGATAAAAGAAACTACACTATGATGATAGGCACAAGACGATGTTGCGAACTAGACTTTTCCATTACCTAATTGCGGTTGATCACTCAATTTGCAGCATGATCATGTTAAAATCATGGAGAAACTTTGGTTGCTTTTAGATCAAGGCGTTCTCACTAGCCCAAACCGATCACCTTGTGTCGGTGTCGCGAATCCCTTCGGGCGATGACGTTTCGCATACGATGATTTACTCGACACGTAGAATCCTTGTAATTCAAGAGCGCAAAAAGACATCATGTCGACGAGAAGGGGGCTTTTAAAATCAGGCTTAGCAATGCTAACAATAAGGTTAAGCCCTTCTAATGATTCGATATGCAAAAGTCGATGAAGAGATATGATCTTCCATTTGTTTTAATAAGGTTACCTTCTGTTCGAAGCAAACTGCTCTTTTATCAAGTTCAACGTCCACACTGGCTTTATAGATACTAGAGATTATAGTTATTTTAGGGCGTGATTGTTCTCTCTCTTTTTAAAAGTATAACGCGTTTTTTCACTTTTCCATAAAAATAAGAAAATATCCAAATCTCAAAAGACAATAATAAAAGAGGATTATGTGCGAATGTAGGTGTTGTTAAGTAAAGTATGGTGACTTGTGATTGCTTGTTCCTGCGGACTTAAGTCCGAAGGTGGGATTCTTGTCCCCCGTCGAAGATCTCCCTCTTTTTACGATGTATTTTTTTTTTTTTTTTGGGTGGAAAACATTTCTCAAAAAAACATTTTATTCATTTTTTGGCTTTTGAATCGTTTAGAAACATGAGATAACGAAAAATGTTTTCTTAATCAACGGAAATCTATACTTATATTGAGGAAATTTTCATTTTTTAAAAAATTGGAAATAGTTTTCCAAAATATGACTAGGCATTTTTGTTTGGACTAGAAATTTTACGATTGAGCACAGAAACCTTAGAGCTAATTCCTGTGTCCCTAACTCCAATGTTTAGGTCTATTGAGCCCAAGCCTAAGGTTATGGTGCCCATGCCCATACTCGATCCCTAGCCCCTGTGCTTGGGTTCATGGAAGCCATGCCTATCTCCCTAGCGCTTAGGTTAGGGTTGCCGGTGCTCGAATCTCCCATGCCCGGGCTCGGGACCATTGAGTTCAAGCCTGGGTCCTTGGCACCCATGCTGGAGTCCATCGAAGCCAAGTCTCGATCCATTGAGGCCGGACTCGTCCATTGCCATGATGCTAGGCACATGATGATGTCGCGAATTAGACTTGCCCATTGCCTATTTGCGATTGATCACTTGATGTGCAGCATGATCATGTTAAAATTATGGAGAAACTTTGGTTGCTTTTGGATCACGGTGTTCTCGCGAGTCTTAATCGATCGCCTTGCGTCAGTACCACGAATTCCTTCTGAGGATGGCATTTCTTATTCGATGATCGACTCGATAGGTAGAATCCTTGTATATTTTTTTTGTCAAAGTAGAATCCTTGCACTTCAAGATCGCAAAAAGACATCATGCCGGAAGCAATGCTAACAATAAGCTTAACCCCCTTTAATGATTCGAAATGCAAAAGTTGTCGAAGACAACTTCCTTATCTTTTAACGGGTTGTCTCATTTGAGATTTTTGGGTTAAGTCTGCTTACCTTCTCCTTAAAGCAAACTGCAATTTTTTTTTTTTTTTTATAATCAAGTTCAACATCATTTTTCAATTTGTAGTGCTCTGATACTTTATAGCTCATTTTCGGCACCGTTTAAAGTAGGTAGAATGGAAGAAGATGGCGGTGGCCGGTGGCCGGCTCTTACACTGACCCGAAGCTAGCTTTTGCAGCCGTCCAATGCGCATGCTCGTTTTTTTAATAAATATTTTAATTTAGGTCATATGATAATTTAAATTTGCATCACTAATCAGATTACAATAAGGCAAATAATTTAGGATTTGATTGATCTATACTACTCGATTAGATTACAGTAATGTTAAAATGTCCAACTCAAACTTGGGCGGGAAGCATGTGAAATCATGCCAAGAATCACGTAAATATATCTAACCCACTTAAAATATTAAGTTAATAATTGGATGAAATGACTCTATGATCGTATATATTGAGTTCACTACGACATCCTATTTGAGCAAAGTGGGGACATGTTCTAGCAAATAACAATGCTCGTAAAGAATGTCCAGCTTACAGACTTTCAAATGGATTTATTGCGAATCACTTCACATTTTGCATTGTGACTAATTCCATCCGAATGTTCATTCGTCTCACATTCATATACCAGCACAATAAGCTCAATTCCCACAATTTATTATTATGGATATAGTGAATGCGTAAACCTGATATATCATAACTATCGTCAAATCAAGAGAGATCTCACGTGTGACGAAACCCACCAAAATCAAGATTCTCGATGCACGTGAAGTCGGTCGATATAACTTTTTTTTTTCCAAAGTTCTATTCACCAATCGGAAGGTTTTTCCTGCAAAGTCCTCCCCCCAAAAAAAAAAAAAAAAACTATAGGAGGAGGAATTTTCCAGTCACTTTCATGGCAATTACTGAGCAAGATCCGTCTACGGGTCTTTTTCCTTTAGAAAATTCTGAGTCTTTCTGGAAAGTCTCGCCAACTGCGAAGTTGCACTGCAACTTCACCCGCAGCAACGACCTCATTCATCGCGCAATTTCTGAGCAATGCGCACCGCATTATTCTCCGCCTCTGCACGTATAAAATAAGCTCCATCGATGCCGCCCTAGTACGCCAAAACTCAGACCTTTGTACGTATAATCTCATGGCCACCGCTCTAGTAGTCCTCATCAAGCCGTCGAAGTGGCTCGTCAGCAGGAGCCTCAAGCTCCTGAAACTCCCCCGTAACTTTCACTCGAGACCCAAATCCCCAAACGCCGCCTCTCCGCCGTCACCTTCCGCAAGCACGTCCTGTGGTATTGTTATTGGCGAGCACAGGTACTCGCAAGCCTTCAAGCGCTTCGACCGCGACGGAGACGGGAAGATGTCGGGCGAGGAGCTTGCCGCGTACTTCGTGTCCATCGGCGATCCCTTACCCCACCAGGGGGCTCAGGAGGTGATAGCCAACTTCGACTCGGACGGCGACGGCCTGCTCGAGTTCGAGGACTTCGTCCGCATGATGGAGCCTGAGGGCGGCGGCGATGGCGAGACGGACGGCGATCTCAGGAGGGTGTTTGAGATCTTCGAGGCCGATGAGGGTCGCGGCGGCATCACGGCGCAAGGGCTCCAGCAGGCGCTGGCGAGGCTCGGGGAGAAAGAACCTTCGTACGAAGAGTGTGCGAGCATGATACGTGCTTTCGATCTCGATGGGAACGGAGTGGTCGATTTCCATGAATTCCAACGCATGATGGCTTCGAACTGATGTCGAGACAATTAGGAAGGTCCGTAGAGCTTCTTGTGAAATTAGCTTCGTGGATCGACTGCATGTTTTCCTAAGTAATTTGGATAAAATGGACATGCGAAATCTTTGTAACTCGATTAGACTTTTCGTGGATGCACGTAAATTACTCCGTTCACGCTAGGCCCGATCGATGAGCTAGTCGATGTCTGTATCGGGCTCAAAAGTCGTTGCGCAGGGTCGCCCATGATTTAAAATATATTACGTTCACTTCGCAAAATGATCACGCATGGGTGGACCTATACAGACGGGTTTTGAACCCAGAAGGATATCGTTTTACCTGGGCACGCCGAACCTTATAAGCTCAGTAATACTCCACTCAAGAGTAGTTACGGTGACCTCTTGAACGTACGTTAAGGGTCCGTTCGTTTCGTGGAAAATTAGTTATTTCCGGAAAATATTTTCCTAGAAGTCATTTTCCGAAAATGATAATATTTTCGGCGTTCGGCTAAAACCCGAAAATGTTTCGAAAATATTTTCCGTGTTCGGTAAAAAAATATTTTCCCTCACCAGATCGGCGAGCGCGAGTTTGAGATTGACGAGCTTGAGGTTCACTTTGTCCGACGACTAGCCAAGAAAGAAGAAGATGGAAAAAAAAAAAAAAAAAAAAAAAAAAAAGAAAAAGAAAAAAAAGGAAATTAAAAATAATTTGAATTAAAAAAGAAAAATAAAAATAAAAAATAATTTGAATGAAAAAAAAAAAAAGAAAAAGAAACGGGAGGAGGAAATCGGGATTTGTAGAGGTGTGTGAGATAAGAGAGATCAAGTGAGGAAAATATTTTCCACTTTTCAAAACGAAAACATTTTCCCTTACTTTAGAAGATTTTTTTTCCTTTGATGGAAAACATTTTCATTAAGAAATTCATTTTCCGTGAAACGAACGTCGGAAAATTCGGAAAATGTTTTTCCGAAAATTATTTTCCGCGAAACGAACGGACCTCTTATGGGACACTTTAATATAAATACGAAACTTGTTGCATCCAAATCAAATGGTTAATTGCTCGATCAACACTTTCGATGATTTTTCAAGCTCAATAAGGTATTGTTTTACCCAGGTAGGCCGAAATTGTGTTTCCAATCTTATTAGCTCAGGCGGACCTACAGTAAGTCGTTTGACTTATGATTCATCAGGAAGACTTCACTCATGAGTGGTTGTGGTGACTTCTCGAATGTACATTGAGTGAGGCACGGGGCATTTTAAATTGAATACGAAACCTATCGCATCCAAATCAAACGATCAATTGCTTGGTCAACCCTTTCGACGATATTAAAGACAGTCATCGAATTCATTCTCTTCACCTTCTTTGTAGTTTCTTGAGTCTACGTTACCTTTTAGTGAACATTCCTCTCTTTGCGCTTCACCATCTAAAATCAATAAGATTACCACATAAAGGGCCGGAGGAAGATCGAATCGCAATTTGATGAGGTTAAAGGTCCGTTCGTTTCACGAAAAATATCACATTTTTGGAAAATATTTTCCAGAAAGTTATTTTTTTGGAAAATGACTATATTTTCTGGTGTTCGGCTGAAAATTGAAATTTTGAGTGGAAAATATTTTCCACCATTCGTTAGCTAATTTAATTGTTTGGGAAAAATTATCAAAAAAAATTGAATTTTAATATTTTTAATTGACCAAAAAAATTAGTTTTATTTTTATTTTTTTTAAATGATTTTTTAAATTATTTGTATTTTTAAAAAATCAAAATTTTTATTATTTTTTATTTTTTTTTTTCTTTTCCTTCCTCCTTCCTCCGCCGCCATAAGCCTTTCTCTTTGTCGCCGCCGCAGCTCCGACGATGCTCGGTTGCCCGACCAACCAAGACGCGATTACTAGATCCGAAGAAGCTCGAGCTCGGGCGATCTTGCCCAAGCTTCGCCGGATTTGGCGGCGGCCACGAGCTCACCGGCTAGTGGAGCTCGGACCTCGGGAGCCCGAGCTCCACCTAACTCACCGGATTTGGCGAGGTCCGAGCCTCGCCCGCCTCGCCAAATCTAGCGAGGCGCGAGCTTCGCCCGGGCCGGTGATGCTCCACCTCACCCGATTTGGCAAGGCTCGAGCTCGCCCGAGCTCGGGCAGCTCGGCTTCCCCGGATCGGCTAGGTGGAGCCTCGGCGGCTTGGGGCAAGGCTCGGGCCGACTTGTGGCAAGGCTCGGTCGCCGGCCGCCCATTGCCGTGGCCGATGACCAGCCAAGGCCAAGAAGAAGATGAAAAGAAAGAAAAAAAAAATAAAAAATAAATAAAAACTCGATTTTTCAAAAAAAAAAAAAGAAAGCATAAAAATAAAACGAAAATGTGTTGGTGAAAAGAAGTAAGTTGAAAGAAGTTATGGAAAATGTTTTCCACTTTTTAAAAGTGGAAAACATTTTCCTCACTTTTAAAGATTGTTTTTTCCAATGATAGAAAACATTTTCCCTTACTAATTCATTTTCCATGAAACAAATATTGAAAAATCCGGAAAAAGTTTTCTTGGAAGTCATTTTCTGTGAAACGAACGGAGCCTTAATTTTATATGATTGATCTTTCTCTTTCAAACTGCTAACAGAAGTAACGACAAAAGAGCTTAACTCTTAATTCTCTCTGCGCTTCTTAATATTTGCATTTGTTGGGCTTCGGCCCTTATTTTACCTGAAAAACGTAAACCAAACTAATTTTGGGACTTACAATAGTTGGTGGTATGTATTATGCATCCTTTGAATTTAGGATATGAATAAGCATTTACCCTGAATAGGATTTTGACTATAAACACGTTTTTTTATATAGAGCTGGTACAGTGAAAATGCTTAAATATGCGGCTCAATCTATGAACAGTCTATAAATAACAGTTGTATGACTTATCTTTTAGATTCAACTAACCTCACACTATCTAATTGTCTGTTAGGACGTATTGAGTTCAGCTTTACTAAGAGACTTCAGCCTCCAAAATCTCTTAGGAAAATGTTGGGGCATTTGTCAATCATTTTCAAAGAGCTTTCAAGCCAAATGTAACATTGAAAAAGGCTTGAAAGCTCAAAACAAATAAAGAACTTGTTTTGAGTTTTCAGTATTTTCGGAATGCTTAAGGGCTGAATTAATGAAAATTAGTTGGTTGCTTGTTTTGCCCTCAAAATCTTACTAAAAATCCAATTTTGCTCCCTTTCAAAAAGGTTAAAATCCTAGTTCTCTTAACATTGCCTTCTTTTTTGCCCCATGGCCGGAAGGGAAAAGTGGGGGGTTCGAATCCCCATATTTTTTTAGGGTTGGGATAGGGATAATTTAGTTTCAGATATGGGTTTCGACTCCATGCCCTATAAGGAAATAGGGCAAAAATCTAAGAGTGAGAGTAGGATTAGAGTAGAACCGACAAAAAAAAAAAAAAACATTGCCTTCTTCACTCCACTCACTCTCCGCTCAACTCTGAACGCTCTGCTCACCCTCTTCAATTTGCTTGCCTTAGACCCACCCCAATGCATTATGTGAATCTGTCGCGCTTGATTCTCTCTCTGTCTCGATCTTTCTCTCCATCGATGGCTTCTTCATTCGTCTCCACCTCGGCTAACGGTTCTCATCTTCTGACTGATCTAAGCCAAGTTTTAACGTTCCGAAGTTGAGAGAACGGCAGTACAGTTTGGTTCGGCTCTTGATATAATCCAGTTCGATTCTGAACAATTGAACCAATGCACTGTTCGACATAAATCCGACGCCGAACCGGACCGAACGGTCCTTGCCCTGAGCCGCATGCGGGCCTTTTTCTTTAGTTGGGCTGCTTGACCGCGGTTGCTGAAGGAGATGCAGCGGCCGGGCGCATTCATGCTCATCTTTCAACCCCTAAAACCCTATCCAAAAAGAGCACGAAAGACGGCCAGTGCGTATACGGTGGGGCGTCTGTCTTCTTGCGCTTGTGCCTGTATGTTCCTCTACGCATCATGCGTCCTTTATTCTCTTCGTGGTATGTTCCTCGAGACAACATGACACGAACTACGTTTTCCAGAGTTACTCGTGGATGCTTCAGGAAGAAAATTGCAAGCAAGAAACGAAATCATCAACTCAAACTTGTTCAATGCATGCTCATTTAACTCGGAATCCATTTATTTCGTGAAAAACCCATATTATGGAAGACGGTTTTTAAAAATGATCATTTGTATCGTTTATATAAATATATCGACAAAAAATAATTTCATTGTTCATGGAAAAATTTAAATATAAATTGTTATTAATAATGAAAATATCTTTTGTTATTTAATTATTTTAAGTAATATAATTAATTGTTTTTAAGGAAATATTCGAAAAATTATTTATTTTCTAGCTGGCTGGAGATTTGACTAATTGGTCTTATCTGAATTGTTTGACCAGGTCTGCGGTCATCGCCGTCTGTTTTTGCTTCATTGGTCCAAAAGAATTGCGGGATTACGTTCTCCTCTGGTCCTGCGAAGCCCGGACACCGATTCCGGGTCGTCTGGGGTGCTCCATGCCAGACGAGACAAAAATCAATCTTTCAAAATAATTCAAAATGGCCACTTGATATTCCTGTGCCATTCCCACCTTTGACCGCAATTCTTCCCATTATAGCCTGCAAATTCTCGCGTATTTTGGGTTTCAAATGACTTTGAAATTTCCCCATTTTCTTTATAATCTAGGGTCACGACCGTATGGAGCAGATCAACTGAGGGATAAATATGGCACCCCCACATGAATTTGAGTTTCCCAAGGGGACATAACGAATCTGTAACCATCGGATTCTGATTCTAGAGCATGAAAACGTTACAATTTTATCTATTCGCGGATGGATTTTTATTTTTATTAAGAAAGAAGAAGTATGTTTCCGAATTCCTAATAGATCTTTTGGATCAATATGAGATCTTCCGCTATATGTTTCTTTCCATTGCTTCGACGAGGTTTGATCCATTCTTCTTGAAATTTTGATTAGTTTAGCCTATGGTTCTCATCACTTTTATTATTAATGTGGAGTAATTTGATGCTCAACTTTAGGTCATCCAAAATTGGGTAGGTAGGGGCAGTGGCACAGTAAGACACGAATTTCATTCACGGACCAGGCATTTCAATACGAAATTCAAATTGAGATTTTATATCTAGATGGGGTCTCAAGAATCTTCTACATGTCTAAAAAAATCCGTTTAATGCATGAACTCAGTCAACATTCCTCAACTAATTGTTCTGTAATCTACCCGTTCAAACGGAGATTTATTTGCATAAGTATATTAAATGAAATCATAGGGCCACACCGATTTTCATTCGCTTGTGGATCAAATCCAACCAATGGCAATGTCCATTTTAAAATATATTTTTATACACTAAAGTTCTGATAATATAAGTTCACGCGGCTATGCGCAATGTCAGCAACATCAAGCTTGCTTCCCGAAAGCATTGTCAAGATCCTTGAATCTTCTCAATGTCCATGGATCGCCAGATTGTCCTCTGTTTCTTCACGCTCAGTCTCTTCGCTTCTTCTGTCAATGCTCAGCAGAAGTACTCGGGGAACTCGGTCCTCGACTGCGACAGTGACGACCGGGACGGGCCGTCCCCGGCCTTCCTCTACGCCTGCAATGGCAACCGACGCGCTTGCCGGGCTTTCCTCATCTTCAAGTCTCGGCCTCCCTACGATTCCGTCCCGACCATTTCAGCCCTCCTGTCCTCAGACCAGGAGGACGTGGCGAGAGCCAACAACGTCACGAGGCTCGCCGCGTTCCCCACTGATAAGGAGGTGATCGTCCCTGTGAACTGCTCCTGCTCGGGGCAGTACTACCGGGCGGTCTCCGCGTTTCCCATCGCCGGTGCCAACGACACCTACCTCACTGTGGCGAACGACACCTACCAGGGGCTCTCCACATGCGGTGCTCTCAAGCAAGCGAATCCGCAAGGCGAGTTCGAATTGGAGCGGGCGAGCGAGCTGCGAGTGCCTCTTCGGTGCGCCTGTCCTACCAGGAATCAAACTGGAAACGGCGTCAGGTACTTGCTGACCTACTCGATCAACTGGAATGATACCATTACGGGCATTGGCGAGAGGTTCAACGCCAGCGCCGAGGCCATACTCATGGAAAACGGATTTTCAGGAGCGAACCCCACTATTTTCCCCTTCACGACGATCCTAGTTCCTCTCACAACCGCACCTTCGAGCTTGCAAACCAAAGTAACATACCAGAAACAGCCATCTTCGACTCCGCTCCCTTTTGTCTCTCCAAGAAGGGAACCCAACAGAGAACTGTATTTGGCTGTTGGAGCTGCGGCGGGTGGTCTTTTGGTGATCGTTTTCGCAGCATTCGCATGTTTGCTGTGGCATCAGAAGAGAAAGGCGGTGGTTCCCCAGTTTCAAGGCCAGGCGATTGGGAAATCAGCCTCGCCGGTTGATCTCCGCTTCGAAATCGCCAGCTTGGAGGAAATCCTGAAAGTCTTTGTGTTCGAGGAAATAAAGAAGGCCACGCAGAATTTCAGCTCTTCGAACAGGATCCAAGGTTCGGTGTTCCGCGGTGCCTTCGGCCAGGAGACCCTGGCGGTCAAGAGGGTGAGTCGAGACGTGTCCAACGAAGTGAACATACTGAAGAAGATCAACCATTTCAATCTGATCCGGCTTCGGGGGTTCTGCGAATTCAATGGCTGCTTTTACCTGGTTTTCGAGTACATGAGTCATGGGTCTCTGAGAGGGTGGCTTTCCTCCAGTAAAAGCTCGAAGAAAACTCGGAGCTGGAGCCACAGGATCAGTATCGCCCTCGATGTCGCCAACGGACTTCACTATCTCCATAGCTTCACCAAGCCCGCCTACGTGCACAAGGACATCAACAGCAGCAACATACTGCTGAATGGCGATCTCAGGGCCAAGATTGCTAATTTTGGTCTCGCCCGTGTCGCGAGAAGGGAAACGTTGAGCGCTTCCCCAGCTACACACCATGGTGGGGCCCGAGGTTACATGCCGCCGGAGTACATCAAGGCGGGTCTGGTCACTTCAAAGACCGATGTCTATGGTTTCGGAGTGATGCTCTTGGAACTGATCACAGGGAAGGATGCGGTCATTTTGCAGGACAGGAGGGAAGTTCTGCTTTCAGCCGCGATTGCTTCTGCAATGGAAAGAGACGATGCGGAAACGGAGATACTTCAAAGCTTCATCGATCCTAGACTTGAACGTAGCGGAAGTGTTTTAGCTATGCGGATGGTTAGATTAAGTCTGACCTGCTTGGCGCATGAGCCTACGAGGAGGCCGCGCATGGAGGAAATAGTGGCGGCTCTGTTGAAAATCCAGGCAGATCTGAAGGCCCTGGAAATTCAACCGCCACACTCGAAGCTTGGAAAGAGGGTGTAATTCACAGTGTAGAGAATTTAGTTCAATAGAGTAAACCTCTTGTTTAATTCTATAGATGATGCCGTATACAGTTTATGTCAAAAATTATTGACCCTCTTGATTAAAAACTGGACTGAATTGCATTAGTTGAACCATCACGGAACATCATCAAAGCAGAGGATCAAAGAAAATGGCTCAACATTGTCTTAGGAAAGAGAAGAAAAGAGCAAAAAAGGGAAGCTCATTTCAGATCGAGACTGCGACTGTAGAAAAGTACCCGTGTTTATTAAATCATACCGCTCACAATTCGAGATGTCATTATGCCATATAACAATAATAATCAAATTGAAATTTACAGATCAGGTAGGAAGCTGATACTGCATGATTTCGAAATTATTTTCAGCATGAAAGGCCAGGCCTTCCCATTTAAGAAGGAAGGAAAACAGGAAAAGAATGTGAGAATGTTCTCGGATGATCAGTATGGGAAGTCGCCAGTGGTACGGATGTGGTCAAGTGTCCTCGGGAGACCGTACTTATGCACAGCCTGTAGACCAGCCCTAAGTCCATCACCGTACACGGGGGAAGCGTCCGACTCTATCTGGTGTTTAAAGAACTCCCCCAGCTTTCTCTCAAACGGAGATCTTGCACCTTTCTTAGCTGCTCTGGAAGCATATGAAATTGAGGAGGTCGACGCGAAGTCATGGCTTGATATAGACATCAGTTGTGTATGCAACCACATGTGAGCTAGCACTTGACAAATCCCTTCTTCAACATCTTGACGAAGAGTGGGGTAACCTTCAAAACCATCCAGGCATATCAGCAGCTTGAAGAGGAACAACCAACCATAGATAGAACACTAATGAATTGATAAAGCTCAACGAGAATGGAGAAGCCGCCCTAACACACGATGCCACTTCTTGACATAAAATGTTTTAAAAAAGAAAAAATCCAAAGGAACAGCATAATCTTAGTAATTGAGGAATATAGAAAGCACATTGATGAACCTTCCATCTAATTTTCTGAAGACTCAACTAAAGAAGTGCACTGGAAAAGAACCTTTTAGTCGTAACCAAGCATGCATCATTTCATGAGCCAGTATAGATCCAGTCAGCAACCTGCATAATGTTCCAATCAACATTTCAATAGCACGTAAGCTGACCACTATCGAAGTCTGAGAAAGTAGTACAAGCCGAAAGAGAAGTCCAAAATCTTTGTCCAACTTACAAGATCATTTTTTGGGTAAGAACCTCTTTTCATTATTTGCACAAGAAGTATGTAAGATGTCATTTGTTTTATTAAGTGCCAATTATTAAGTATTCTCTTCTTCTGGAGCTTTTCATGAGATTTCAATTCATCATAGAATCAGATCCATGGATGGCATACCTTGGAAGGCCATACAAGACTAGAACTGCAGTCACTTCACATCGACGTGTCAATTGATGAGGCTCTGTTTTTGGGCCTGCTCTTCGACGTCCCCTGACTCCTGGCTGTCTTGAAATCTGGTTCATGAAGGGCTAATATAGACCTCAACTCACACTTAATCTTAAACTATGATGGGCATGCACACTCGCATGTGGGATGCCTTGTGCCTGTGTCTGGCGCACGACCACCACACACACGCATGCATGGCGCCTGAACCTACCCACCCACACACAAACACAGAGATACAGTCTAAAAGTCTTTACCGTGCCGATTTGTTCTTCAGAGAGGCACAGTCCTCTCGTCTCAGGCATATGATGATGGCCCTGAACCAAGAAGAAAAAATTCAGTGCAAAAAGCAATAGCATGATCAATACAACTCAGTTTATGATAATTTAAGGTCATCCATGTTTGTAGTAACATGAATTATGATTCATCTTGCTAATCGACAGCTCTTCTGACAATTTTGTTCAGAGTAGACAATGGGGGATGGATCATAGACGGAGTTGGCCAGAATGAACAATACCTCAATCAGTAAATTATTAAACTTCAGAAGGCATGACTTTAATAAATAATGACAAGCAAACAAGCAATGTAAAATTAAATCTTGTAACAAACTGTCAAGCACAGATTATTCTAAGACAAATTCTCAGAACCACGTTACATTCATGATCCAGCAAAAATTTAGAAGTCAAACTAATTTACTTCAATCGTTGACACCAACACTATAATGAATCAAATTAATTATTGAGAGTGGCATGAAAATTCTGACAAATACGTTAATGTAATAAATAAAGATTGTCAGCAGTGCAGGTCACAGTTATCTACAATTTCCCAATCACTAGAGGAGCTCTAAAGATTATCTAGAGCTGTTTGACTTACGTGTTTCTCTCCCTCCCTCGCTTCATTCAGTGCTTGTCTCTCGACTAAAAGTAGTGGAACTTCCTGCTCCACTTTCATGTTTAGAGCTTCATAAAATTCTTGGATACCAAGATACAATGGTTGACATTTATTTGTGTCCATCACTGCTGAGTCGAAACACTCGAGACAGAGCTTTCGACCATCTTTAAGAGCAACATATCTGGTCTCTCGTGGCTGCACATGAATGATGAGAAAATGCTTAATCCTCATGACATTAGTTTATTGCAAATTCAGTGCTGGTTTTAAGAACACAAAAGTAGTTTAATCATACTGACCTCCATTCGCTCACAACTGCAGCATCGCGGAGTCCCATCATGTTCATGAGAAGGGCAGTATTTCTGACTCCAAAAGGGATGCGCCCTGTACTCAATAAGACCGGCATGGTTTGTAGGGATCTGTCAAGAGATTTTTCCAAAATGAGCACAGTCAAAAAGTGGAGTTTCTAAAAGAACCAAAGAAAAAGATGGAGAGCTTTCTGCTTCTCCATACCGAAAACTAGGCACTTTATCCCCCAAAGATCAATCAATGGCACTTACAAATGTTAAAATACAAAATTCTTCCAAGCATCATCTGATGAGTATTTCTTTTCTTTTCGTTTTCTTTGATGAATAGAAAGTTAGACATCGAAGCACCATGAAGAGTCATAACTGGAGCTTGAGGATTGGTGGACCCCAATGAATCCACTCAATCATAGCCCATTGCTAAGTATTTTAATTAACATATGATAGGATTAAGGGCGAAATTATTGACAAATAGATAATATGGGGGCAAAAGAATTTAGTGACCATCATTTCTCGTAAATGCAACATGACAGGCTGGTACGAAAATTCTTACAGCAGGTATCTCCAGTTTCTATCTATCAATGTGCAAAAACTGGATAAATGACAAATGCAAAACAGGTACTGATCGTCTTTCATTAAAATTACAAAACACAAGACTCCATGAGAACATCTCATTACTTACTATACTACATGCTCGGACAATCCATATCTTTATCAACACGGACTAGATTGTTAATAATTTGTTGTACATTTCGCACTCAGAAAAGGTTGGGCATGAACATCCTAGGTTAGCAGTTCAAACTGAATTTCCAAAGCAGTTTCCTCAGAAACTGAGACAACTAAAATAGCCCTATGGAATAAATGCCGTAGAACAACTTGAGCTTGCATCACTAAAGCAAATGGAGTAAACCATCAAGAGCTTTAGTTCTAGCAACTCCCATGACTTACAAAATGGCTGCAGACATCACACTTTGGGTGGTAGTGCTCCTTGTAGCAAGATTTATGGTAAGGATAATTGCCTGACAAAGAGAACTGCATAAAAATGCTAAATTAGCCAGTCTACAACTCGAGTAATACTGCCAATAACAAAGAATGGATTCCCGGACTAGAAATTATTGAACAATTCACTCAGTAATTTAGACGCCCATTACCTCATAATCAGAAATTGGTAGGGTGCAAGCACGGCAGCAGAAACATTCAGGATGCCAAACAGCATTCATGCAACTCAAAAACCGTCCATGACCAATCTCTGTATTGCATCCAGCACAGATCCTGTAGAAGAGAAAGTGATTATCAATCACTTTTGATGAATGCATGGTGCTTGAAGGGAGACAACCATCGGAAAGAGAAAGCTAAGAACCCCATACAGAGATTAACCAGCAGATCTCACGCTGATGGTTTCACAAGGATGCAAGGTGTTTATAAGATATTGAGATAGAAGATGACAACCATTTAGAGCTTTGAAGGATATGTTCTGAAATCACAGTAAAATCCAAGTTCTATTTTTAGAGTATAACATAGAGATGGGAGAAGATATTATGTCCTCAATTCTCATGTTATGCCATTGCTAATCAACAAAAAAAGCTTTTAAAGCTATAGCATGTATCCGACTCTGAGAGGTGAAGTTTCACCACCAAAGAGATGGAAATTTGTAACATCTGAGCAATGTCGTGAGGCAAAGGGATTACATAACAATTATCCAAAAGAATGCACGCAAGATCTCATTTCAGAAGAGGTTTCTTGATTGCTAAAGTTATAATAAGCATCTAGGTGAAAATAACCAAGCAAATCAGTTCGCTAGAGGCAGATACAGATAAACTGGAGCTGACTAATTGGACCATATTGGCTTATTACAGAAACAAACTCTGTAACCTGGAGCAACTGAGACCATTGCTTTTAGCTGAAAATGCTGGAAGTTTCATGTCAAATTAAGTTTGCAGGTCAATCAAATAAGCCGGACAATACTCCACGAATTTTTCTTCTGAAGCCAAAGCAAAGTTCTGAACTTGTAAGTTACCAACATAGATGCCTACTTTCTAGTGAAATTTCACTTTGTTGTTCACATTTCTAGTGGTCACACTAAACCAATTTGAATAGATATTACTCTTTGATAAAATCAGTTTCCAGACTTATCCTGTCTCCCTTTGTTAATTTTGATATATGCATGTTTAAACTTGAGTTATTTTTGAATTTGTATCTAATAAATCACTAAACAAGTTAAATATGAAGTATTGTCAAAATGATTTTCTAACAGGATCTAATTTGCTTTAAAATACTCTATTAGCTTAACATGCAACAAATGCAGTCAAATGCCAGATATGACCATATGCGGCTATGGTAAGCCTATGAGAAAGGCTCTGAAGAAGTGAATCTGTCACTTACACTGACCACAGAAATTATAAACAATCAGACCACGTTTTATTGTCTCCCACATACCTGTAGCCCATCGGGTAGTATGTTGGCATAGGGTGATATGCAGGTCCATTGCCATATCGTGGAGGAGAATATCCATTTCCATATGAGGGAGGAGAATGTCCATTTTCATGTGGGTAAGGAGCGCTTTCGTCTTCATGCTGAGGTGAACTTTCAAAGTTCAAGCTTTCTTGTAAAGCTCTGGCAAGTTGTTCATCTTCTTTCAACTGAGATTCATAATCTATCCAACAATTTGAGAAACTATGTCGAATTCTAGCATGGTACATTTGAGAATGCACACATCAAATAAGACACTTCCAAGGTATTTAGCTGAGAAACTTAAAATTTCATGAGAGAGCATCCCGTATCATTAAACTCACATATGGCATAGGGAACTTTGTGTGTGAATAGAGTATAAGATGTACAGATGTTGCATATTTTGTAGTGGCTATTAAATATAAATTTCCTATTCTAGTGCCTCATTGGACAACATGCAGTTGCTTAATCCTCGGTAAAAATTGAGCTTAATTTCATCACCCAGAAACTCTCAGACTACAATATCTCAAAATGATGTCTACAATGTGGTCTCTCTGTTCCAAGGTGAACAAACTTCAGTGTACCACCTGCATATGAGCCTCCAGCCTCCAATTACTGCTACATGTGATGTGATCTAACTGTGCATGTAAATTAGGTTCATATGCATCCGGAGCAACCACTACCTGCTCCTAAGCTAAGCCGGATTTTACTGTTTCAATGCAACATTTTAATAATCAAAGCATTAGATAAAACATATCATGTTGTCCTGTCCACTTTTTCTCTAGAAAACTTCCACAATTAATTAAAAATAGTTCTTCCATCCGTACCAATTAGCCATGGGGAATTATACAATCTCATCCTTCGTATCATCGACATTAATTCAACATATTCATCCCATATTTTTACCACAACATAATCAAAGCATCGATTTTCAGCACATTCTATGACCCGAAGCATCTATCACAAGCATTATTGTGATTGAAGTAGTTAGCTGTATCACTCACCAATAACATTTGCTCTGTTGTGATTTTGTTCTAATAGGGATAGCGCCATGGCATGACCAAAATCTTCATCCTCATAGTCTGACAAGATATCCTAGATTTGATTCAACAAGAAATTCTATCAGAAGGATAAGTGAGTGAACTTGGTCATATAACCTAGAAAGCTTTGATCGAGGCAGATATATCAGGCACCATAGGCAAGTAACTATGTCCTTTGACTAAGATCTAGCAGCAGAAGAAACGAAAAAGCATGCATTTCAGAGCAGAGAAATCATCTATATTACTTGTTGCACTCCCCACCATTAACGTAATATTTAGTGGATTTGATCTTCAGGGACAAACCAAAAGGTGTAGATGAGATTACCCCTGAAGTGGAAGAAGCATCACAAGAAGGATCCTTCCCGTAATTTTCATCGTAATGCCCTTCCGAAATATTGTGACTCGAGCCTTTAAAGATTTTGCTGATCCAACCCATAAGGCTAAATGTTATCTGCTCATAATCTGGAAAGCTTTTACCTGCAAAGACATCATGGAATTTATGGTAGGTGAGGTCTACAACAGAACTCTGCCCCAGATACTCTCATCATCCGTCTTATCTAATTCCATCGCATTCAATGTATTCGTAGAACCCCAAGTTTAACAGCCATAGACATGCAATCAAAGTCGATGTAGTTTTCCTCCATCATTCCATGAATGCAATCCATACCTTAGCAAACAGCCGATATATGTTTGTCAACTAACTCTGAGCCCAATAACCTAATGGAGGTACAACAAGTGGAAAGCAAACCATCAACTCCTGATCTTCAATATTGATCACAACCCTATTCAAGAAGCGGTATGTCCTAAAACACAACCTTTTGAACATGTTCGCCAATTTCTCGTAAGCATGCTCAAATTGAACAGGAAAAAGATTTATCTATTAGGCAAAGAGCACATGGAAAAACAAAAGATAAGCAAGTGATCAGCCCGCCAGTCATAATTGTGAGCTTATGAGCTGGGAACCGGAATAATAAAGGAAGCGCTTGAACAATGTAAGTTGACACATCAAAGTCAAATATATGTAAACATGGATCGGGAACTAAGATTCTTCCAGCTCAACATGTCAATTAAAATCATGACAATACAACGTTCAACTTCTGATGAAAGCACCAACATTTCTTTATAAAAAACACACGTAGTGGAGGAGTGACTCACCTCAAACAAATCACAGAGCCTGCAACAAAAAAATGGCCAAAGCGGTCGAGACCCAGATCAGATAACTTCACAATTCTACGAAAAAGCAACGGCGATCCTCGCATGGACGACGCCCTTTCCACCCCTCTTTTCTTCCCTTTCCGTCCCTCCGCCCCCAACGACCACCTTTACAAGAAAGAAACGGGAGACAAGACACGGAATGCGCTCCTCGCAATCTTTCAACAATCACGAAATCAGAGCAGGAAAAAACCCGTCCCGAACAATAGGCGGAGCGACAGCATTTCCCAAAATCATGCGCGCGGCTCCAAGAAACGGCAACGAAATCGAATTACTCCTACCCAAAATGCCAAAAAGTCAAGCTCGGAGGAACCGCAAGGTCTTTGGCAGGTTTTGTCCCGACCCAGAAAGATCTGACAACTTATGATGCATCAAAAAGAAGAGAAAACAACAAACGCCCGGTTGAGGCATTTCAAATGATTCCCATCAAAGGTTTTCTTTGCAAGGTGTCCAACATTAGAGTTAATGCGGTTTGAAAAACGAGAAAAAAAACCCGGAAAAAGAAAAGGGAAAACGACGCCCTGACAGGATGGTCTCTCCGTGGGGTCCCGACGGAGGAAAGGAAAAGGAAGGTGGCCTGAGCAAAAAGGCTTCGAGGCCCCCCCCCTCACGGAGAAACGCAGCGTCCACAAGTCTTCTTTTCTTGAATTTTTTAGAGGCTCCCCGGGGCAGGTGAGGGGGTTAGGGGCAAGCCGCGTCCTGACCAGTTTTGTTCCGGAAACGGGTTAACCATTTTCAAGTTGCTAAAAGCTTGGAGAAGCCGTGGCGTTGTGGTGAAAAGTGCTTGAAAACAGAAGAAGTTCCATTTCGTAATCAAGTCACTTCCTGGAAAGCACGAAGATCTTTTCGCACGCAATTGAACTTATGCTAAACTACCCTTTTATCTAAAATTTAAACTTTTAAAATAATTGACAGTGATCCCACGAAATTTCATGTAATGTTAAAGCTGAAGGTCCTGAATTCGAATCTAATTTTCACGCCTTAGTACCGGGTAAAAATACCAAATTGAGCGTGATGGAGAGTATTAGACCACGCATTTATCTAGAATTTGAGCTTTTAAACGGTTGGCAATACAAAATCCCACGATCTCCTTAAAGACTAAATAGATTTTGGTAGTTTGCATTGCTCTTTCTTGTTTAGTGTTAGGTTTGATATATCATCTATTATAATAATTTGTGGTCTATTCAATGGATTTTGCAGTTTGAATAGTCGAGCTTTGATTTCAATCGCTCAATGTATCGAACATTTTTTATCTTTTCATTTTGCAATTGATGCGTTCTGGCTAGAATTGAGAGCGAATTTTCTCGTGAAGTGCTTTGATGGGGTGGCAAGGTAGCATCTAAATGATTATCCCCGTGTTTGTCATATGAGTAGTTTTGCTGGAATATTGTCAAATTTCGGTAAGCACATAACTTGCAAAGAAATAAAAGTTTAGTACCTTAAGCAAGTAAAGCAAAATGCAATGACTTGAGTGTCAATACTCACTCATTAATTTAATTTAAAAGAGTTATACGTGTTGATTCCATGTCTTGCAAGTTTGACTCAAACATGACATGACTCGAGTGGACATGAAGCTAAGCCAAACAAGACTAAGCTTGACATTAATCCGCTAACTTTCGTGTAGTGATCGAGTCGTGTTATGATATCGTGTCAAAATTTGTCTTCCTATCCTAACATGATGGTGGCGGGGGCAATCTAGATGATGCCAATCGCTTTTTGTCAGGTATCCAATTCGACAAAATTATTTCAACTAACGAACCACAGTTTATTCCAATTTTAGACAGTTTTAGGCACATTTGGTTATCAATTTCTCTCCAATTTGTCTATTTTGGGGCAAAATCAGCTTCCAAAAATTTTGTCCACTTGCTCTCATTTGTAAAAAGAGTCGATCTGTTGCTCCGACAAACCGTTCAAACATTGAAATATCATGATGGCTTGTATCCAACATCGCTCCACTTCGAAGTACGCTAAGTACTGATGCAACTCTTCAACAACTTGCAAATAATCTTAGCATGACTGCTATTCTCTTCACTTCCGATCATTTCTTAGGAAAGTTTAATTCTGAGTTAAGATTGTCAAAATTCTAAATTGATACATACATACCACGTTTAACCAAAATTAATTTTTGTAGTACAAAAACGCTCAAATTAATGCACCGTGAAACACTTACCTTAAGCCGTTTCATATATTTTGTGATGGGAAGATTAATTTGAAAGTAAATATGGTATAAATATATCAATTTGGGATTTTTGTGATATGAAAATTAGTTTGGGTCAGATGTTATACTAGTAAGCCAACTTGGGATTGTGTGTTGTATTAAACTTATATTTTATTGACAAAATTCCTTTGGAAGGCTTTGTTTGGGAAGGAGGAGCCTAGGAGGGGCAAATGGGAAGTAGGTACAAAAAAATGGAAAAGAAAATTTACAAATTTCCATAAGAGGGAAGAGAGGCATAATTATAAAAAAAAATTTGTTCCTTTTTATCTTCCGGTTAGTGATGGCAAAGGTGAAGCGGAGGTCGCAACGGTGGCTGCGGTGGAGGCGTGGGCAACAGCAGCAAACATGAGCAGAATAAATTAATTATTTTAAACGATATAGATGATTATTTTAAAGATAAATTACTTATTTTTTACAAACAAATGGAACTTTAAGGAGAATTTCATCTAGCTCGTTAATATAAAAGCATAGTGATGGATTTCTCCTGGTTAATTGTTGGTCTCTTGCTAGAAACATCTCATTCATTGGCTTTCGTGAAAACCCACGCGAGGATTTCGTCTTTCGAAATCCGCGAAGTACAGTAAATGAGGGAAGACAGCTAATTAATCTTTTCGTGAAGATAAGGGAAGCGGCACGTGGAGCAGGACAAGCACGATGGAGACTCAAACCAACTAATGATTTAATTCCTGATTTGACTCGCGAAAAATTAATGATTTAAAAAAATATTTTCAAAATAATTAGTTATATTTTTATAATAATAAATGAAAAAAATATTTTCATTATTTATTAAAATATTTAAATATAAATTATTGTCGATAATGAAAACGTTTTTTGTTGACTAATTATTTTAAGTAATACAATCATTTTTAAGAAAATTTTTTGTTTTTTTTTTTCCAATAATTCATTTTCCATGAATCAAAGGGAGCCTAAAAATGAGCAAATCTAGATAAATAATGTTGTAATAACAAATTAACATCGAAAGACAATTGTGAGTACAAAATTTTGCTTAAGCATGCTGCTAATTGCATGACATGAGGGTATGTTACGTGGGACACAATTAACCCAATTTCTACAAGCATAGTAGAGAGTATGATGACACAATTAACCCAATTTCTACAAGCATAGTAGATCTAACAAGATCTCCCGAAATAACTATTAAATTTAAATTGATTTCTCTTCAAGTTTGAGATGGTTATTGAATCAACGCAAAAGCCTTATAACAGAAGATATTTCTAACGGCGACTAGCCACCTAATCGAGAGGATTATCTTCCTTCTTTTTGAGATATATTTTATGAGTAGCTCATCAAATTGACAAATGTTTATTATTTTGATCTCTTGGCTCATTATTGTCCGATATCATTAGATCGAACTTCCCTTATTTAAAGTTGTATGGTAGTCTTACATGATATAAGCATTGTGTAGTGTAGCACCATTTATACTATGTATGGGTTGCTCTACCCTCACCTCGTCCAGGAGGGTTATCCTTTGGCAACAACCAAATCGTTGAACTTCTGTCGCGCCTCCGCTCTCTCTCTAAAATTTCTCCGCATCAGTATTTGTCTAGAAATGGTCACATTTCCATCCAAGTGCTACAATTTCAAAAGTTCTAAAGTTCAGCACAATTCGTAATTAATTAATAATTGAGGAGTGCTCATTGAGGAGTGCTCGAAGGACCTCCTTTCTCAACTAAACTTAACGGCTAAACAATTTCTATATATATATATATATTTTTTAAAAATCTCCTTTCCTTTCTAACTGTACTACACGTGAATAAGGAACTCTTTAAAGCAAGATATGGATACGTGTAAGCCTAGGAGCCCAGAGAAAGGTAGTTAGAATATATTCTATTAAGAAAAGAGGAGTGAAAGGCAGGCGAAGCTATAAGAGTTGGGCAAGCATTCCGTCCCGGAATGTGAACAAGCCTTGGGCTTATGAGAAGAATTGCCTTTGGCACTTGGAGTAATATAGGTATAAGTGGTGGGGGTTTCGCTGACTGCTTTCTTTATGCGTTTGAGAAATTGGAGATGGGAAAGCTGGAGCTATGGAGTGTGTAATAGTTTTTATGTAGTTATTGGCTCGTAGGAATACAGTAGTTCATAAGGGGAAGGGGTATAAGTGTTAGAACGAGGAAGCCCAGGTATCGAGTTCGATGTGTTAAACATATAGTGGAAGTAGCATGATTAGAGCTTCTTGGCACTTAGGTTACTACCTATAAGCTTCAACCTCCTTTTACTTATTGAGAGATGACCTGGACTGGAAAGCTTAATTGGCAAGGGTACAAAAGGGAAGCAGGTGTGAATAGAAGAAGGCCTAGAATAGCCAAGCAAAAGGAGTCCTTTTAAGTGGTCCAATTAGTCTATTGTGTAATGTCCGGCGAAATATGGCGACGTGAATGCAATGTGCACTATAATATATAGTTGGGAAAATGACAAATGGTCATTAGATTTTATTTTAATGTATAATTTATTTCTTAAACTTTTAATTTATTCAATGTGGTCTTAGAACTTTAACCCAATATACAATGTCATCTTTGAACTTTTAATTTATTTGATGTGATTTTACCCCAAACTTTTTTGTGATGAAAAACCCCGAATTTTTTTGAAACTATTTTTTTGACACAAAAAACCCTAAACTTTCATCGTGTGACACATTTACCCCAAAATTAAAGGGCATTTTGGTCTTTTCATTTTAAAATTTTTTTTTCAATTTTTTTTTTCACGCCGCCGTCCTCGCCGTCGCCGACGAGGGCCGCCCTTTTTTCCCTCCGCCGGCCCGCCATGGCCGGCGGAGGGAAGAAAGAAGAAAAAGGAAAAAAAAAAGAAAAAGGAAAAAACATGTTTAATTTAATCCTTGGACTATTAATTTAAATTAAAGGAATTTGCTAACTTGGTTAACAATCCTGTACGTTTGAACGGTGGACAAAATTAACGTTAAACGTGAATTATTCATGTAAGATATTCCACTCTAATTAAAACATAAAAATCCTTTTAATTTATTTAATTTGGAAAAAATGATAATCCATGTTGACGTGGATTATATATTCCATTTCAAGTTGAATATCTTATGTGAATAATCTATGTATAACACTATTTTTTTGTCCACCGTTGAAATATATCAAATTAGCAAATTCCGTTAACTTGAATTGATTGAAGGGTAATATTCGATATTTTTATATAGTCCAATGACTACATTAAATATGTATAAAAATTTCATAAATCACTTTAAATAAATTAAAAGTTCAAGAATAATATTATATATTGAGTCAAAGTTTGGAGGTTATTTTTGTAATTATCCCTGCATAGTTAGTTAAGTGTGCACTAATGAAACTCGTCCCCTCATTGAGTGCACTGTGTAGCGTCTGCCCTACAGTTTACATGGCAATTGGATTAAGACTAGTGCACAAATCCAACTTCGAATTTGCTTCTTTTCTTCACACGACTTGTCATGTTTGCGACTCTCATCTTGATTTAAAGACATCCAAATCAGTTGGTACTACGTGTCAAACCCAAAAGGTAATTGGTGCGAGTACTTGATTAGTTGATTAGTCCCGATGACACGACATTACAAAGCCAAAATTTAAGAACTACTTGCATAATTATCCGTTTCTTTATAGGCAACCGATGCAGCCGCCCCTCAGGGCATTCTCATGGAATATCTCCATTCATTGCATAACATTTTAAGTCAAAACTACTCGGGTCCGCCTGTAAGTGCATGAGTCTTTAATTACAATACTATCGATGTCTTGATAATTTGAAAATCTCTTCACGTGATATAAAAAAGCGCCCAAGGCACAAATTGGGAAATATAATGTGACCTCTTTATCATCGGGTTATCATGCTCGATGGTAGAATCTTTCGTTTAGAAAATAGATTGACAAGAGATAATTTAAATGAAATGTCAAATTTTTATGTGGGTGTGCAATGTTGTGTGTGTTGGAAGATATGATTTAGTAGATTGTATCAATAGGGAATCAAGTTTATTTTAGGATTAGAAAGATAGGAAAAGATAGGAGAATATTTATTTTCCTTTTATTGATTATTTCTTTGTAATTAAATACATAGCCTGTACAGAAATTACAATCAATAGAGTGAAAACAATTTTTCCTCTGTCTTCTATTTTCCTACGACTCCAGGAACCTTCTTCTTCTTTATCTCCTTTTGTGACATGGTATCAGAGCCTTCTACGGTTCTGACCAGAATTTTTTGCTTCCGCCCGATTACCTCACAAGGAACTCCAATTTCCAGAAAGGCGTTGCCATAGGAATCAAAGCTTTGATTGCCTAAGAGAGGAACCTCATCTCAAAAGGAGTTGCCGAAGGAATCAATTTTCTATTTACTATGACGAAGCCGCAAGATCTTACCTCAACTCCAGTCGATCAATTTGCGGGAGAAGCATCGCTGCAAATCTTGGGCGACCAAGATTCATCCGTTGTGATTCCTGCATCAGAACAACAACAAAGCCAGATCCAGGCTCAACCTCAACACGTGCAGTGGCAGCTCCAGGCTTAGGCTAATATGGGGCAACCCTTCACGGGCTACCCTTACCAATGGATGCCGTATCCATGGTACCACGGGCCGGGCCCTAATGCATCATCGCCTAGCTACCAGAGCAGCGCGTGAGCCGATGGAGGCCCACCAACCAACGATGGGGCAAGCCCAACCATTGGCCCGGAGCAGACGGGCGGGTCGACTGGACCGGGTATGGGAATGAATCCCTACCCGGGATTTCACAATATGGGTCACAGATTTGGGTTGAGCGGTTTGGGTCAGGGCACAAATCCCTACCCGAATCTTGCACCCGGTTTCTTTCCATATCAGATCCTCGCTGCCAATGGCCGATCGAAAACCGGCGACCCTCTTTACACAACAAACGGTGACGGACCGAAGCTAAAAATTATCAGTCAGCAGCTAACGGGTGCCGACAACTATTCAAGTTGGTCGCGTGAATTCCGGCGGGCACTAGTAACGAAGGATAATGAGGTCTTCATTGATGGGATGTTCCCAATTCCATCCGACGAGCAAATGGCACGGCTTTAGAGGAGATGCAACCAATTAGTCAGGACCTGGATTGGAAATTGCATTACACTCGAAGTCGTGGCCGGACTTCCCCCGACGGAGGACTCAAAGAAAATGTGGGAAAACATAAAAGAGATGTATGGAAAACTCAATCAAGTTAAAAATTTTCACTCACACAACAGATCTCAGATCTGAAACAAGGGAACATGACTGTCGCGACGGTATATAACAAGCTTTCGGCTATGTGGAACGAATTAGAAGCAGCCGAAGAAAAATTTGACTAGCCCGACCACATCCAACAGCAATATAAAAACATGCGAGAAAGGGAGAAGACGACGAGGTTTCTCATCATCCTCAACGAAACTTACCTGTTGTTTCGTTCTCAAATATTGACCATGGAACCCATGCCGAGCCTCGACCGTATCTATCAACTTGCCATACAGGAGGAGAGCCAACAGAAGACGGCGGACCATGGCAAGGGAGGAGACGGAATGGTCCTGGCGGCAAGGAGCCAGTTTCGCTCCTCGCAAAGAGCACGGGTAGAGGAAAAGAGGCGGATCTAGGGTTCTTCGAGAATCACGAAAACCCTAGGTTTTTGAAGAAGACAGCGGACGGTGGTGATTACTTCCAACAATCGAATGGCTCACGCTTCTTCTTGGGAGCGACTGGATCCGACGGCTCGCGCATCATCAATCTCGCTGGATTGGACGGCTCACGATCAGCGAACTTCTATGGGCCAGATGGCCTGCGCGGTAATTCTTTCGCTAGATCCGACGGTCCATATGGCCCAATTTTGGCCCAAGCTCTTTAGCCCATGACTAGGCCTTCATCAACTGCGAAAAATAATGGGCCAAAAGGGAAAGGTAAAATGTATTGTGATTATTGTAAACGCCCGCACCATACAATTGAAAACTACTGGAAATTGCATGGAAAACCAGGAGAAAAAGAAAAAGGGAAATTTTCCTTAGTTTTTCAGGTATCGGGCCAACCAATGGGAAAATCAATTATCCATGAACAATATCACGAGCTGATGGAAGCATTGAGGAAATTGGATGCTTCTGATAAGGGTGGGAGCTTCACAGGTACATCTTACTGTTTGATAAACTCAATTTCGAAGAATGCATGGATTATTGATTCAGGTGCTAGTGACCACATAGTCTATGATAAGGTTTTCCTTTCCAATATTACGAAATTATCTTTCCCCATATCAGTACAACTTCCGAATGGAAACACCACTAAAGTCACCATGACTGGCACTGTAAATCTTAGTTCTCTCATTACTCTTCGAAATGTGCTTTATGTTCCTGATTTCTACTTTAATCTCATATTAGTTGCTCGAGCTTGTGAAGAAAATTCATGTCGCATCCTTTTCCACTATGATAAATGTTTCTTTCAGGCCCTTTTGACTAGCAAACTGATGGGCTTGGGTAGAGTCAATCAAGGGCTGTATTTTTGGATGGAATTTCCACATCTTTTTCAATTACCTCATGTTGAACTCAATAAATCATTGTGTAATGCTATTGCCAGTGATATGAATTTTCTTAATCATAAAACATTGGGTCATACTGCCTCATTTCCCAGTCCTGAGTGTCCCATCTATCCCATGGCAAAACAAACACGTGCTCCTTTCCAAAATAGCATTTCCCGAGCATATGACATTTTTTCTCTAATCCATGCTGATGTTTGGGGGCCTTATCATACTTTGAATCATGATGGGTCTCGGTTCTTTCTCACAATCGTGGATGATTATTCTCGTGCAACATGGATATTTCTCATGCAATCCAAAAATCAGGTCTTTTCTCATCTAAAGACCTTCATTTCCTTGTCTAAAGCTCAATTTGGAAAAACAATCCGTCGGATACGTACTGATAATGGAAGAGAGTTTTTCAATGCTGAATGTGCTTCTTTATTTTCCCTAAATGGAATCTTGCATGAGAGTTCCTGCACCTATACACCACAACAAAACGGAGTTGTTGAGAGAAAGCATCGTCATCTCTTAGAAGTAGCACATGCCCTTAAATTCCAAGCTTCTATTCTTGAAAATTTTTGGGGAGATTGTGTGGTCACAGCTGCATATCTGATCAATCTCATGCCGTCACGCATTCTAAAAGGGAAGGCACCTTTCGAGCTATCATATGGAAGGAAACTGGATCTGAGTCATCCCAGAGTTTTTGGGTGTCTTTGTTATGTGACTACAGTAGGGCATAGAGATAAGATGACACCTTGTGCTAGACAATGCATATTCGTGGGCTATCCAACCTTACAAAAGGGATATCGGCTTTACGCACCATCTACAGGAGATTTTTTTGTAAGTAGGGATGTTGTCTTTCATGAAGATATTTTTCCTTTCTCAAATTCCACTTCCTTATCTGAAGATGAGAAGACAACGAATGAGCAATTCTTATTGGAAGAGGATTTCTCTTTTGGAGGAACATTTATTATTACTTCTCCTCTAAGACCAGCTGGTGTATTGCCTCCAATGCCTATTGAGAATCCTACCGGTGATCCCATTGAAAAGCCTCATGTAGAAGAGCCAGCACAGTTGAGGGATCTTTCAGAAGCAAGCCCTACTGAAGAATCATCCTTGATATAAAATGAGCCACCGTGGCGTTTTGGTCGAGCTACTCGTCCACCTACTTGGACGAAAGATTATATATGTGGTTCTTTAAGATCATCAGGTACTCGTTACCCTATCTTGTCTTATATTTCATTTGATAGGATATCGCCAGAACATCTATGTTGTATAAGCCATATTTATGAAGAACAAGAATCTACTAGTTATAACGAGGTAAGAAATGACCCTCGTTGGCAAAAGGCCATGGAGTCTGAATTACATGCCTTAATAGAGAATCATACTTGGGATGTTGTATCATTACCTGCTCATCGCAAACCAATTGGGTGTAAGTGGGTATATAAGATCAAATACAGAGCAGATGGCTTTGTAAAAAGATATAAAGCTCGGTTGGTGGCCAAAGGCTTCACACAGCAAGAAGGTTTTGACTATCATGAAACTTTTTCGCCCGTAGCAAAGGATGTCACAGTTTGTTATTTTTTATCTGTTGCTACCTTTCGTGACTGGTCACTGCATCAAATGGATGTCTATAATGCCTTCTTGCATGGTGATCTGGACGAAGAAATATACATGGAGCTTCCACCAGGATTACGGAGACATGGGGAGTCTAAGGTATGTCGTTTCCGCAAATCTCTTTATGGACCAAAGCAAGCCTCTCGACAATGGTATGCCAAGTTCACTAATGTACTTATGGCCGCTGGGTTCAAACAGTCCAAATATGATTATGCTTTATTCACCTGGGCAAAAGGTATGTCATCTATTTATTTGATGATCTATGTTGATGACATACTTATCATAGAAAATGATGATTCTGCTGTGAAGAAACTTAAGGAGTATCTACATTCCACTTTTCATATCAAAGACTTAGGGCCACCTAAGTATTTTCTTGGAATTGAGATAGCTCTTTCAGATCGGGGAATCTCACTAAGCCAGTGGAAATTCATAATGGAGATCATATCAGAAGCAGGACTGTCGGGCTGCAGACCAGCAGTTATTCCTATCGAGAAAAATGCCAAGCTGACTTCTATCGACTATGATACTGGCATATCTTCTCCTTCTGATGATCCATTGTTAAATATCCCTCGAGATATCAGAGACTCGTAGGGAAACTAATATATCTCACCATGACTAGGCCAGACATCTGCTATGCTACACAGACTCTTAGTCAATTTATGCACAGTCCAAAACAATCTCACATGAATGCAGCCTTGAAAATTGTGAAATACTTGAAGACATGTCCAAGCTTAGGGATATTCCTTTCTCGGAAGTGCAACATGGGAATGACGGCCTATTGCGATGCGGACTATGCCACATGTCCTATGAGCAGGAGATCTATCACTGGCTTTTGTATCAAATTCGGGGAATAATTACTTTCATGGAAGACAAAGAAGCAGTCTACTGTATCCTTATCTTCAGCTGAAGCCGAATATCGATCTACGGCCAAGACTGTTTGTGAAATAGTCTGGTTAAGGGGTTTACTTCTGGATCTCGAGGCACAAGTTAAAGGACCGACTGTACTCTTTTGTGACAATGATTCAGCACTCAAACTTGCAGCAAATCCTATACTACATGAGAGGACAAAGCATATAGAAGTCGATTGTCACTTTACTCGAGAAAAGATTCAAAAAGGAGTTGTCGAGACAAGAGGGATCATAACCTCGGAGCAACTCGCGAATATTTTTACTAAACCTCTCTGTCAAATACAACATACATATCTTCTAAACAAGTTAGGCGTCTTGGACATATACAAGCCACCAGCTTGAGGGGGAGTGTTGGAAGATATGATTTAGTAAATTGTATCAATAGGGAATCAAGTTTATTTTAGGATTAGAAAGATAGGAAAAGATAGGAGAATATTTATTTTCCTTTTATTGATTCTTTCTTTGTAATTAAATACATAGCCTGTATAGAAATTACAATCAATAGAGTGAAAACAATTTTTCCTCTACGTCTTATATTTTCCTACGACTCCAGGAACCTTCTTCTTCTTTATCTCCTTTTGTGACAATGTGACCACGTGAGAGGAAAAATGATTAGTTTTACACAAGTGTATTGAGTGAGAAATTTTTTTAAAAAAATGATAATTATGGGTTCGTTTTTTGATTATTTCGACTAAATAATATAGATATTCGTGAGGTTGTGTGTCTATGTCTTATGTCAATTGTCTTCGCTGCCGTGACTCAGTACTCACTCGGTATGTTGACTCGGAAGAGCTCCGCCATCTCATCGGCGAGATCGAGTTGGTCGCCCGCCCGCTTGCTTCCATCCAGATTCGGGAACCCGTCCTGCATTCGGTGTTACGGAATTGATGTCCTAGTTCCTCTGAAGATTAACTTCGCATACGTGTTTTTGTTAGAAATTTTAAATGTGCGCGCTGCGGAAGCATGGTTTTGGTATTGATGATAGTTTTTTTATTAGTGATGTGTGCAAGTGTATGGTATTAATTCGTAGAGGATGGACAAGGGATGAGATAGGATAATTGAAGGACAAAGAACATGGGATATAATTTATCTAATTGATGAAAATGGATAGTACAAGATATTTTGATATAATGGAGGAGTATTTCATGACATAAAAACCATCTTAACTCTACTCCTCCACACACGGTGGAGGTTTAAACCTCCATTCTCAACAATTCTAGACAATATCAATCTTGAAGTTTCTAGAAAGTTTTAGAGAAAATGGATCACAATTTCCAACACTCCCCCTTGATCCATTTTCGGAATAATCCGGACTTGTGTTGTAAAGTCTCGGACATACCTTGAAATTTTTCTTGTAATTTGTCCCATGTCTTTTATTCCATCTTCGTTCCATGATCCCTTGCATTCTCTTGTCGAACCACTTGCACTTCCTTTGATCATGCATGACTTTTCTTCAATGATGTCCCATACATCTCGAGGTATCAAAATGCTCTTAGTTGTAGTTGTTAGCTCGGGCTCTGGCTCTGGCTCTTGTAAGCTCTGGCTTCGGCTCCGCCTCTCTTGGCTCTGGCTCGGGCTCTGGCCCTCGTAGGCTCTGGCTCTGGCTCCGGCTCCGGCTTTCTTAGCTCTCGCTCGAGCTCTGGCCTTTTTTAGTTGAGGATGGTGAGGACAAACGCCCATAACCATCCGATATGCCTAGCTTTGATACCATGTTAGAAATTTTAAATGTGTGCGCTGCGGAAGCATGGTTTTGGTATTGATGATAGTTTTTTTTATTAGTAATGTGTGCAAGTGTATGGTATTAATTTGTAGAGGAGGGACAAGGGATGAGATAGGATAATTGAAGGACAAAGAACATGGGATATAATTTATCTAATTGATGAAAATGGATAGTACAAGATATTTTGATATAATGGAGGAGTATTTCATGACATAAAAACCATCTTAACTCTACTCCTCCACACACGGTGGAGGTCTAAACCTCCATTCTCAACAATTCTAGACAATAGTTTTTTTCCTATCCATGGCGCCTTTTCTCAGATCCAAGAACTGATGTCCCATGCACGTATTTCACCAGAACGATGCGGACACCAGACCTACTCTCAAACGCATCACTACCCACTACCAATCACAGCATCACTACCCACTACCAATCACAGCATCACACTCCAATTCCAAACCTACCCGACTTGGAACAAGAAAACTATCAGTCTTCGCAACGATTTTCAAAGATTTCGAAAGGTGTCAGCAAGTTCTTTGTTGATCTCGCTCGAGGGGCCCAATCCAAAGGGTGAAATAATTCTTCTGGAAGTTTTCCTTTTCGTATCCCACGGTTTTCCTCGCTCTCTCGTGGCTGAATATAAAGTCGAGTGTGGAGACGACGTCCATGGATACTGTCTCGGAGAACGAGGTGTGAAGGCAATGGCCACGGACACGCCGCTTCTGAGAGGACGGCATCGGGAACGACAATGTTGTCGGAGGGGAGAAGAGAGCGAGCATCTTCGGGCGCGTTCGAGCGAGTCCAGAAGCTATGGAAGATTGCCGGCCCCGCTATCTTCACCTCTATAACGTAGTACTCGCTTGGCGCGCTGACTCAGATCTTTGTTGGCCAGCTCAGCGAGATCGACCTTGCTGCTGTCTCCGTCGGGAACTCCGTGGTTGGCGGCTTTGCGTTTGGAGTCATGGTTGATATCCCTGTCTCTATTCTTTACTGTTGACATGAGGTCTACACTCGGAAAGTTGCGACATTCCTTCTCGAGTCGTACTGTGTTCAATATGTGTGTACATGTTTTGATTACTCGGTATCGTTTGGTGAGAATAATGACTTGTTCGTTTCTTCTTTCTTGATGTTTTGAACGTGGTTGGATGTAGTTGGGGATGGGGAGTGCATTGGAGACGCTGTGCGGGCAAGCCTTTGGAGCGGGACGGATCAGGATGTTGGGGGTGTACATGCAGAGATCATGGGTCATTTTGCTGACCACAGCTTGCGTTTTAGTCCCCGTCTACGTCTTCGCTCCTCCCATTCTCGAGCTCATCGGAGAAACTACCGAGATCTCGGAAGCTGCTGGTAAGTCTCTTCATCAACATTCATCTTTTTCCCTCCTCGAACGATTTTCCCTTGCATCCTGAATCCGACATAAAGAATCTTTTTAATGCTAGGAACTAGAGGAGTCGTCACGAGTCGTGGTGATTTTGCAATTCACGAATTTGCATTATAGATAGTATATATATAAAATCTTCCCTAAAAAGGGTAACAGGTCTCTTGGACCTTAGTTAAACTATGGTTGTACTCAGTGTTCCATTATCTGTGCATCAATAAGTTGCAGTTGGAGTTCAGCATTACGCTACTTAAATTTTTTTGAAGTTCTTCCGACTTTATTGATCGGACGTCCTTGCTACGGTTCAGGTCAGTTCGCATTGTGGATGCTCCCGCAACTGTCGCTTATGCTCTCAATTTCCCAATACAAAGTTTCTGCAAGCGCGAGAAAGGTCTTCGTTATGGCTTGGATCTCGGCGACCGTCCCGGTGCCGCGCATGCGATATTTAGCTGGCTGGTGATTTTGAAACTTGGTGGTGGCATAGTCGGAGCAGCGATCACTCTCGACATATCATGGTGGCTGATCATCGTTGCCCAGCTGCTGTACATTTTCATCACCAAGTCGGACGGCGCTTGGAGTGGGCTCTCCTGGCTAGCGTTTGCGGACTTGTGGGGATTTGTAAAGCTTTCCTTGGCTTCTGCTGTGATGTTATGGTATGCCGATTCCTACATATGCTCGTCAATGGGTGTTCGATTGTGTCAAAAGTGTGGAATTGATGGTGTATGAACTCGGATTGCAGCTTGGAGCTGTGGTACTTCATGGTGTTGTTGGTGATCGTCGGACGTCTGCCGAACCCTCTGATACCTGTTGATGCCATCTCTATATGGTAGGTCAGCATTTTCTCCATTTTGGTAATGCTTTCAGCAGCACATTTCATAAGGACGAATTGGTTAATAAGTAGAATTTGATGCGAACAGCATGAACATAAACGGATGGGACATCATGATTGCAGTCGGGTTCAATGCCGCGATAAGGTGAGGTTCTTACTTCATTCCCTCTGTCCGCTAAACAAGATTTCGGCTAATTTGTTTCATCGATCATTAAGTACTAATTACTTGCTCGTGCCAAGTAATGGTACATCGTTACTCAAAAACTTATTTTATTAGATATAACAGAATCAACCGTGATTTTCTTTGCCAGCGTGAGAGTATCAAATGAACTAGGAGCCGGTAATATCATTGGATTGCCAGCCGGCATCCTGCTCGGCTTCAAATTTGGTTTTGGGGCGATGGTGAGTGCTTGATCAATTAGACTTATAGGATGTGTATGGAACAAAATCAGCTTTCATGTCATTAGAAATATTAGAAAGCAAGACATTGAAGAACAACTTCTTAGGTGACCGGAGACAATTACCACATTTTTCCGGGGCAGTCAGTGTCCGATGTCTGTGTTACAAAATTCAAGAAATGAGAACGTTCGGGCTTTGGTCTGTGGCTAAGTAAATATGACAGCTCCTCAAGGACAGCAAGAAGAGAGTCGAATGAAATCTTACTCTCATTTTAACTCGTTCAATCTTGATTCTTTCCCGCAAAACCCGCCTTTACCTTTGCTATTCCAGGGGATTTGGTCGGGAATGATCGGAGGCACCTGTCTGCAAACCATCATCTTAGTGATTATCACTTCCATAACCAACTGGAACCAAGAAGTAAGTTTCCTTTCCTTTCGACATAAGCATTAGACATCATTAATTCATCATCTATCCGTTGCCTTTGGTCCTCTTTTGTTTGTACTCTCAGTATCTTCTACAAGCACTGTAAATCACACGGTTGTTGCATTGGAATACAACGCCTCATCGAATTTCAGGCTGAGGAAGCAGAAAATCGCGTGAGGAAATGGGGAGGATCAGCTGTGGAGCATCGAGACATCGGAGCCATCGGGTGATACCGGAAGCTTGCGATGCCAATGCCATGGGAAGCCGCTTTGCAGTGGCCAAAGTACCGTGATAATCAATTTTCATCGATGCAATCTAGAGTTGTTCCTCCCAGAAACCATGCTTTAGGGATCAATCAGAGATCCTTCAGTGTAGCAACTCTGTGCGTTAATGCGACCGTTTATTGTATGTTACGCAAGGCGCGGCCTGACGATATTGCTTTGCTTTTCTGATGTTACAAGTGCTCTTCATTGCCTAACATCTCATCCGATGCTCATAAGCCACCGGCAGTTGCTGGACTAAGCAGTGGATATTGTTTCCTGGTACCTGGTCATGCTTTGGTCTCTCATTTTCTGCTATTTTTACCCAACTGGTCGTCTTTAATGAAACTGGCACACGTACACCCGCAATCCGTGTATGTAAAAAATTGACAAAAATCATTTTATTACGAAATATTTGAATAAATGGTTAATAGATAGAAATTATAAATAACAATACACTATACAAAAAAAGAAAAAAAGAAAAATTGTGCGACCATATATAGAAAGATAAAAATAATTCAAGATTTGGAATTTTGTAGGGAGGTTACTATTTCATGACGGGAAAACCTCAAACTCTAACTCTTGAAACTTGAGGAATATTACATTATCAACTTACTTAATTGCCCGTGGATTTGGTGTTTGTAAAATGAGTAGTTAAGGATATTTTGTAGACAAAAGATTGAGAAACATTAAAATTAGCTGGCAACGAGCTGGACACGAGATGCACGTGGGGTCTGCATGCACGGACAAGTACACTGACTGGGCTGGACATAAATGAGTAAAGGGCGAGTAAAGTCTGAGTAAAGTCCAAGTACATTCTCTTGAAATTTGTGGCTGGTTCATGTATTAGGATCAACCAAAGTGTGTTCGACGGAGGAGGACGAACCCTACTAAATATAATTCCTTGTATTAGGAAGCATCTAGGAAGTATTTCTAATTAACCTTTGAATCCTTGAATTATCTTATTAGTGTAGTATTCCTTTCTCCCAAACCTGTGTGCAAGAGTGATCGCATGAGGTCCTTGAGTCCTTCGTCAAGCAAAGCGGCGATGAAATGGATCGTCTTGTGTAAGATTGAGACACGAGAGGAAGGGGGGAGGGGAACCACAAGCACGGAAGCGAGCGACGTGCCTAAAAACATAATCACGTGAGAGATATGTGTTGCACCTATGACTGTTAATTTACCTTAGGGCTACTAATCTTACTATGAGGTTCCTAAATTCGAGAATGCTAACACTTAGCAATTGACATAATAATTTAAGTTTAAATTGCTTCAAGCTCTAATCACTGATAATACCAACACTCAGCAATTGTCCTCAACTAGGGTAATATAACCGTTACATTTTGTAAAAAACAATTAGCGATCTTTCTTTAGAGGGAGCAATTTACCTTATATCATCATTACTACCCTTTTATGAAAAATCGTAAGTTACTTGAATTTCTACTAAATTTCTTTTTTCTTATCTGCTGCTAGACTGGAGCATATAATTTCCCTCGCAAACCACAAGTAAAACGCAAATGCCCCACGTGACCCCACCTGAAGATCCAAATATGAAATTTATTGTAGGTTTGATTTATCTAGCAGAAAATAAATAATTTACTGTTTTTAGACGACCGTTTGTATCGTTTGAAATAATTAATATTATCGATAACAAATTATTCTAAACATATTTTGGACGAGGATAATATATATATATATAGCTTTCTATTTGATTGTATCGAAAGGCCCAATTCATGGGGATTTCCCTACTGGGCCAGGTCATTTCGGGGCAAGCGGATCATTTATGATGAAAAGAAAAAAATACTTTTTAAAACATTCATTAAATGAAGACTGAACTTCGAACCAGAAACAACCATTCCACGCGGATGACGAGTTGATTAGGGCACAAGGTCAAGGAAGCATCGCGTCCATTCTTAAATTTGATGCGCGACCCATCCAAGACAATTGTGTGCATCTTAAGGCCCAAGGCCATACTGCCAGCCCACCGTTAACGCATCATCATATAATGTTCCGTGCCATCCGATTTCCAATTTCCTATTTTGTCCGACTTTGCTTCGGATGATCATCGTCGTTCTGGAAGTGGGTGAATCCTTATAAATAGCCGTCCGACTCCCGTCTTGTGATTCTGGTTCTGCTCTCTCTCCCTTTTCTGTTCGGCCTCTGCGAGATCAATCGTCTTTTAGGGGAGATATCAAATGAGGATTCGTGTTCTTGTCCTTTCTTGATATTGTTGATAGGAGAATTGTTTTTTTTTTTTTTTTTTTTTTTTTGGGTCTGAATTTTTTAATCATCTCGCTTTGCACAAACTAGTTTCTTCTCTGGCGAAGATCTAAGGAATAGCATGATCTCTTTATGACTTTGTCATTTTATGGGAATGTTTGGTTCACGCATGAGCCCCTAAGTATGATGAAACTGGTCAGTTGTTGCATCAGTTTGGGCAATTTTGGGCTTTCTAGAGGACCGACGGTCCGTTTTCTCTTGGTTACGTGATGAAGTAGTATTCTTCAATCGCATCTTCAAGTCCAGCACGATGGACTGAAATTTGATAACCTTCAAGGCACTTTCTGGTTTTGATTGAATTTGTTCTCCAGCTTTGGTTTTTATCTTTGGGAGTGACGACTAGAGGTGTCAAAATGAGTCATTGACCTATTTATATTTAAATGGGTCGTTAATGGGTCGAGTCTTATTTTCTAAAGCACTCATAATGGGTTTTAAAAATAAAGAAACTGAGATATATAAGTCTTAATTTGACCCATTTAAGACCCATTTATCAACCCATTAAAAATGAACTTATTTATTTTCATTCAAAACTTCACAATCTCTCTCTTCTCTTTTTAACTTTACAAAAATATATTTTTTTTTTTATAAAAATCGAAATTATAATTATTTTTTTATTTTTATTTTTATTTTATTTTTCTTCCTCCGCCGCCGGCACAGCGATGGTTGGCAACCGGCTAGGCAAGCCTTGAGCCTCGCCGATTTAGCGAGACTCGAACTCGCCGGCGTCGAGCGAGGCTCAAGCCTCGCCAGATCTGGCAAGGGGCGAGCTCGAGCTCGTTCGATGCCGACGAGCCTCGAGCTCGCCAGATCTAGCGAGGCGAGGCCTCACCGATGTCCGGCGAGCCTTGAGCTCACCATATCTCGGCGAGGTGAAGGCCTCACCGACGTCCCAAAGAAAGAGCCTCGAGCTCGCCGACGTCGGGCGAGGCTCGAGCCTCGCCGATTTGGTGAGGGGCGAGCGGCTCGCTTGAGGCTCGCTTGTGGCTGGCGGCTAGCCAAAGAAGAAGAAGAACAAAAAGAAAAAAAGAAAAAAGAAAAAGAAAAATTATATTTAGAAAATAAAAAAATAATTAAAATTTATTTTTTTAAAATAAAAACTAATTAAAATTCGATTTTTTAAAATAATTATTTTAAAAATTATAAAAATTGTCCATTAAATTTGTGTTGTATAAAATTATTTTAGCAATACCATTTTAAAAAAAATAATATATATATAAGAAACAAGCTTGGAAGCATTTTAGTAATATAATCTTAAAAAAAAAAAAAACATAGGAATAAGTTTTTCTAAATTTGGTTAAATATGAAAATATTTTATTAATATGGGTCAGGTCGGATATGAGTTGGGTATAGATTGGGTCGGGTATGGGTCGAAAAATTTACATTAAGCATAAATGGGTCATAAATGTGTTAATGGGTTAATTTGGGTCGGCTCATTAATGACCCGACCCACCATTTAACAACTCATTCTTTATATTTGGGGAGGAGACTCCTATATAAGTATAAGGCTAACGATAGTCGTAAATCTCTCTTTGATTTGATAGTAAAGATTATATTTCCTCATTTACCTAATCATCTGCATTTACGGAGTCAAATGGTCCTTTTTTGGGGATAGAGGTATAATTAGGATACCTTCTGACTCAGAAATATTCTAGAATGTTCGAAAAAAAATGCTAAAACTTGAAAGGTAATGATGGTCATTTGTTCATAAATCGGCCATAGTCCTTGGATTGAGTCACTTCCTTAGATTGTGACATTAGGAACATTTCATTCATTAGCTTTCATGAAAACTCATATGAGAATTTCGTCTTTGAAATCCTCGAAATACAGCAAAGGAGGGAAGACAGCTAATTGATTTTTTCAGGAAAAGAGAAAAAGTCACAAAAAACCCTGAACTTTGCCCAAAATGACACATTTATCCCAAACTTCTTTTTATGACGTGAAAAGCCCCAAACTTTTCAAACTGTGACACTTTTGCCCCATCAAGGGCATTTTTGTCTTTTTATTATGTTTTTTCCTTTATTTTATTTTATTTTATTTTTTTCTTCTTCTTCCCTCCGTCGGCCATGTCCAGCGAGGGTCGCCCTCGCTAGTCGCCAGATCTGGCGAGGGCAGGGACACCCTCCCTCGACCCGCCCGAGGGCTACCCTCGCCCGACGCTGGGGAGGGCGGCCCTAGCCCGACGCCGACAAGGGTGACCCTCGCCCGACGTTGGCGAGGGCAGCCCTCGCCGGACATCGGCTTCCCTTCGCCGACCAGCCGGCGGAGGGAAGAGAAGAAGAAAAAAAAAAAAAAAAAAAAAAAAGAAATTTAAAGAATGAAAAGACCAAAATGCCCTATAATTTTGAGGTAAATGTGTCACTTTGGGCGAAGTTTAGGATTTTTCGTGCTTTTTCCTCGGGAAAATAAAGGAAGAGGCACCTGAACACGAGAAGCATGAGAGAGATTGATACCAACTAATGTTGCCCCCAAAAAGGTAAGAGATCAAAGCTCCATTGGTTTACGAAAATAAATAATCTAACTTTTTTAAAAATAATTGTTTATTTATTTTTAAAAATAAATGGATAAAAATATTTTCATCATTCACAACTATATTTAGATATAAATTATTATTGCTAATGAAATCATTTTTCATTGATTAATTATTTCAAATGATACAAACGGTCATTTAAGAAAATATTTTCCAAATAATTCATTTTCCAAAAGTCAAACGGAGCCTAAAAATGAACAAATCTAGCTAAATAATCTAGAAATAACATATATTAAGGCTCTGTTTGTTTTGCTGAAATTGAATAATCTGGAAAATATTTTTCTAAGAATAATTGCTTGTATTATTTGAAATAATTAATCCATCGATTTTTTTTTTTTTTATTATTGGACGATGAAAACTTTTTTCTTTTATTTATTTTTGTAAGCAATATAAGCAATCATTTTTGAGAAAATATTTTTTTAGATTATTTATTTTCCTCAAAATAAACACACCCTAAAATCGAAAGACAATTATGAGTACAAAATTTTGCTTAAGCAAGTGCTAATCGCATGATACGAGAGCATAAGCTGTGGGACCCAAGTAACCCAATTTCTACAAGCACAGAAGACCTAACAAGATCTCCAATCTCTGAAAGAGCTGTTACATTCAAATTGATTTCTCTTCAAGTTTGAGATGACCTCCGAATCAATGTAAAAGCCTTATAACAACATATAAGACATTTGAAATGGCGACTAGCCACCTAATTGAGCAGGATTATCTTCCTTCTTTTTGAAATATATTTTACGAATAGCACTTCAAATAAACTAATTTTTTTTTTCATCTCTCTGCTTGTCGTTGTTCGAGATCTCAAGATCAAACTTTCCATATTTAAAGCTGCATGGCGGTCTTAAATGACTTAGGCATCGCGTTGTACCGTCTAACACTATGTACGGGTTGCACGACCCTTGCCTGGATCGGGAGGGTTGACCTCTAGCGACGACCAAACCGTTGAACCTCTATCGTGCCTCTTCTTCCTCTCTAATTATTTCTCTTGCATCAATATTTGTCTAGAATTTTGGTCTAATTTAAGTCGAAATGCCCCGGTTTCAAAAGTTCTAAAGTTCACCATTGTTAGTAATTGATTAATATTGAAATATGGTGACTTGAATACAAAGTGCATTGTACTATAGTGTTGGGAAAATGACATAAATGGTCATTGAATTTAATGTCGTTCTTTAACCTTTAATTTATTCAATGTAGTCTATGATTTTAGCATAATATGTATTGTATTGTTAATTTGTTTAATATAGTCTCTGAATTTCTTATATGTGTTCAATTTAGTCCTTGGAGTATGTGAAAATATTCAATATTCAATATTGTCATTCCATTAATTCAAGTTAATGGAATTTGTTAATTTGGCTTCCAATTTAGTACGTTTGAATGGTAGACAAAATAAACGTTACACATGGATTATCCACGTAAAACGTTAAACTCAAATTAAAATATAAATGATTCTTTTAATTTGTTTAATTTGGAAAAAAAATGATTATCCATTTTGTTTGACGACAGTGATTATTATGATTTGAGTTGAATATCTTACATAGATAATCCACGTGTAGAATTATTTTCCTGTTCACCGTTTATATTTATCGGATTGAAAATCAAATCGATAAATTTTGTTAACTTGAACTAGGAACATGTATAAAAAAATTCAAGTACAACATTGAATAAATTAAAA
Source organism: Eucalyptus marginata (assembly GCA_014182565.1). Classification (NCBI taxonomy): domain Eukaryota; kingdom Viridiplantae; phylum Streptophyta; class Magnoliopsida; order Myrtales; family Myrtaceae; genus Eucalyptus; species Eucalyptus marginata. Next base: position 312,995 of record CM024590.1, read on the forward strand.
GTTCAAGAATGATATTGTACGTTGGGCTAAAATTTAAAGAACATTTCGGTTAATCATTTTTGTTTATAAATCCGCGAGCGAAACTTGTCCACTCATTTTCTGCACTGTGCAGCGTCTATTCTACATAGCAAATTGGAGTCCAATCCCAAAGCCAACTTCAAATTTGCTCTTTGGCATACGACTTATAATGTTTTGCCAATCTCCCTCCTGATTTAAAGACATCCAAAATGGTAATCGGTGCGATTATTTGATTAGTCGGTTAGTCCCGATGGCACGTCATTACAAAGCCAACTCTCCGGGCAAAGCCAACAAAAAGGGCGCTGCCATGATATTCGCTGCCGTGACTCAGTACTCACTCAGTATGTCGACTCGGAAGAGCTCCGCCATCTCATCGGCGAGATCGAGCTGATCGCCGCCCACCTCCGTCCAGATTCAAGAACCGGTCCTGCATTTGGTATCACGGAACATTTCGCTGGTTCCTCTGCAGATTTACTTCACATTCGTGTTTTTTCTATCCACCGCGCCTTTTCTCAGATTTAAGCGTCTGGAGCGGGGCGGATCAGGATGTTGGGGGTGTAAATGCAGAGATCAAGGGGTCGTTTTGCCGACCACAGCTTGCATTCTGGTCCCCGTCTACGTCTTCGCTCCTCCCATCCTCGAGCTCATCGGAAGCTGCCGGTTAGTCTCTTCGTCGACATTCATCTTTTTCCCTCCTTGAATGATTGTCCATCGCATCCTGAATCCCACAACAAAGAGATAATTTATAAAGACTCTTTCAACGCTAGGAACTGGAGAAGAATCGTCACCAGCCACGGCGGTTTTGGTGCCAAGGGTGACAGGCCTCTTGGACCTTAGTTAAAACTATGGTTCTGATTTTTGTATATTCGTCCAATTTTGTTAATCGGATGTCCTTGCCACGAGCAGGTCGGTTTGTTAAATAAAAGTACATGGACTACCTGCGCTGTTATTTCTATTTTTTTTTTTTTACGTCATGTAATGTAACTTCTTTTATTTCTAAATTTTAAAGGTAAAGTGGCAAATCGAAGTTAGGTGGTCTTTTAATATCTTAATTGTGATTTATTTAAGAGTAAAACATTATTTTAAGCCAGCCCCAATTTCTAAAACCAGAGCTAGGTGGCCTTTATTTTTAACTTTCGATTCTTGTAAATTTTGTGAAGTGAACACTTTGATTTTTGTTTAACTTGAAATACTTGAATAAATATAAGCAACAATTTTTGCACAATTGCCTAAGAGTCTAGACCGTCCTATTACTCTCCTTTTTAAAGCATTTCTCTATTTTTATTAAATGTCCATGTCACTGCTCGCTAACTTTTTTCTCTTGTTGGTCTATTTTTGCTAACATGGACCGTCGGATCTTACTAACATGGATGTGAAAGAACATGTGTCTTGTTTTTTATTCACTCAATAATTAAATGTGATGTCATAAAGGCGCCAAAATCAACAACATGAAGAAAATGAAAAATAAAGAGAACCCTAATCTTAAACCATGCACATTTGTACTCCATGATTGTCGTTTGCTCGAGAGGTGAGCAAATAGAGGCGAGTTGGAGAGACAAGTATAGACATGTTGCATATTTTTAATTAATAGAAAAAGACTACATTGACAATTTTTCTTACCGAGTCAACTTAACGGTAGTAAAGTAGAAAAGCAGTTCTGATTTTTCGAATAAAAGTACACGGACTATCGATGATGTTTTTTTAATTTCTTTTTAAAGGCAAAATGGCAAGTCGAAATTAGGTGGGGTCTTTTAATATCTTAACTGCGATTTATTAAGGAACAAAAAATTATTTTAAGCCAGCCCCAAAATCTAAAACCGAAGCGGCATGACGCCACCATAGCAACCCAGGACACGTGGTCGAAGATGATTCGTAGCGAGCGTCTTTCCTAATTCTCTCACGGCGAGCATGTCAAGCAACGGTCGGAATTTTCAATTTTGGCAAGCCCACCGACTTTCCCAAATTGAACGGTCAGCAGATCACAGCCGTCCAATGACGGCCCTTGCTTCGAAGTCGGTGTATCCTTTTCCCATGAAAAAGAGTCCTTTCCCCTCTCGTGCTTATTTGAGTGCGTTTGGTAACATTTCGTTTAAAAATTGTTCCGAGGAACGTAAAAAAAAAAGTTTCTGTTACTGGGAACAATTTTTGAACAAAAAAACGTGTTTGGTAAACTTGTTTCGGGAATAAAAATGAACAGAAACACGTTTGGTAAATTTGTATTCTTTTTTTTTTTTTTTAATTTTTTAATATTTTTATTTTTATTTTCTTTATTTTCTTTCTTTTTTTTTTTTTCTTTTTTTTTTTCTACTTTTGGCGGTCGCCGACCGGCGAGGCCGAGCCTCGCCAGGGCCGGCGATGCTCGGCCTTGCCGGGGTCGGCGACGCTCGGCCTCGCCGGGGTCGGCGACGCTCCGGCGCGCAGTGCGTCGGCCAAAGAAAAAGAAAAAAAAAAAAAAGAAAAAAAAAGAGAAGAAAAAGAGAGGAGAGAAAAATATGTTCTTAATTTTTGTTCCAGAAACAAGAAATAAGTTTTTTTGTTTCTTATTTCTGTTCCAAAAGTGTTCTCGGGAACAAAAAATAGATTTGGAACAAAAACGCAAACAAACGCGTTTCTATTCTTTTTTTTGTTTCTGGAATAAAAAAACACAAAATCTGTTTATAAACAAAAAAAAAGAAACGTTAACAAACAGCCCCTTTGTATCCTTCCGGTTCTTCTCTCTTCCCTCGGGGCATTGTCATGGAATTTCTCCGTTCATTGCCGAACATTTTAAGTCAAAATTACTCGTGTCCACCTGTAAGTGCATAAGTCTTTAATTACAATACTTTCCATGTCTTGATAATTTGAAAATCGTGATATAAAAAAGCGCCCAAGGCACGGATTGAGGAATATAACGTGACCTCTTTATCATTGGATTATCATGCTCGATAGTAAAATCTTTGGTTTAGAAAATACATTAACAAAAGATAATTTAAATGAAATGTCAAATTTTTATGCGGGTGTGCAATGTCGTGTGACCGCGTGAGAGGAAAAATGATTAGTTTTACATAAGTGTACTGAGCGAGAAATTTTTAAAAAAAATGATAATTATGGGTTCGTTTTTTGATTATTTCGACTAAATAATATAGATATTCGTGAGGTTGTGTGTCTGTGTCTTGTGTCAATTGTCTTCGCTGCCGTGACTCAGTACTCACTCGGTATGTTGACTCGGAAGAGCTCCGCCATCTCATCGGCGAGATCGAGCTGATCGCCCGCCCGCTTCCATCCAGATTCGGGAACCCGTCCTGCATTCGGTATCACGGAACTGATGTCCTAGTTCCTCTGAAGATTTAACTTCGCATACGTGTTTTTTTCCTATCCATCGCGCCTTTTCTCAGATTCAAGATCTGATGTCCCAGACTCCCATGCACGTATTTCACCAGAACGACGCGGACACCAGACCTACTCTCAAACGCATCACTACCCACTACCAATCACAGCATCACACTCCAATTCCAAACCTACCCTACTTGGAACAAGAAAGCTATCTGTCTTCGCAACGATTTTCAAAGATTTCGTAAGGTGTCAGCAAGTTCTTTGTTGATCTCGCTCGAGGGGCCCAATCCAAAGGGTGAAATCATTCTTCTGGAAGTTTTCCTTTTCGTATCCCACGGTTTTTCCTCGCTCTCTCGTGGCTGAATATAAAGTCGAGTGTGGAGACGACGTCCATGGATACTCGTCTCTGGAGAACGAGGTGTGAAGACAATGGCCACGGACACGCCGCTTCTCGGAGAGGACGGCATCAGGAACGACAATGTTGTCGGAGGGGAGAAGAGAGCGAGCATCTTCAGGCAGTTCAGGAGCGAGTCCGGGAAGCTATGGAAGATTGCCGGCCCCGCCATCTTCACCTCTATAACGCAGTACTCGCTCGGTGCGCTGACTCAGATCTTTGTTGGCCAGCTCAGCGAGATCGACCTTGCTGCTGTCTCCGTCGGGATCTCCGTGGTTGGCGGCTTTGCGTTTGGAGTCATGGTTGATATCCCTGTCTCTATCCTTTACTGTTGACATGAGGTCTACCCTCGGAAAGTTGCGACATTTCTTCTCGAGTCGTACTGTGTTCAATATGCGTGTACATGTTTTGATTACTCGGCATCGTTTGGTGAGAATAATGACTTGTTCGTTTCTTCTTTCTTGATGTTTTGAATGTGGTTGGATGTAGTTGGGGATGGGGAGTGCATTGGAGACGCTGTGCGGGCAAGTGTTTGGGGCGGGACGGATCAGGATGTTGGGGGTGTACATGCAGAGATCATGGGTCATTTTGCTGACCACAGCTTGCGTTTTAGTCCCCGTCTACGTCTTCTCTCCTCCCATTCTCGAGCTCATCGGTGAAACTGCCGAGATCTCGGAAGCTGCTGGTAAGTCTCTTCATCAACATTCATCTTTTTCCCTCCTCGAACGATTTTCCCTTGCATCCTGAATCCAACATGAAGACTCTTTTTAATGCTAGGAACTAGAGGAGTTGTCACGAGTCGTGGTGATTTTGCAATTCACGAATTTGCATCATAGATAGTATATAGGGTTAATACCCTAGAAAACTACAAACTAGTACACCTATGACAAATTTACATTTTTTTTATCATGAAAAACCCCAAACTGGTACATCTGTAACAAATTTATCTCGATTGACCATAAAAAATCATAAACTGATATATTTATGACAAATTTACTCCAAACTAATTTATTCAACCGTAAAAAACCCAAAACTAGTAAATTGTGACAAATATACCCTCTACTAAATTGGATGAATACCACAAAAAAATCACAAAAATTGTAAACCGTGACAAATGGAGAGTAAAATCTCAAATCGGTATACCGGTCAAATGTCACGTGTCATTTAACTTAATAATTTGACAGTAAAATTTAACGAAAACTAACATAGGGTAAATTTGTCACAAGTGTACCAATTTGGGATAAATTTGTCAAATGTATACCAGTTTGGCGTTTTTTGTGATAAAAAAAATAGTTTGGAGTAAATTTGTCATAGGTGTATTAGTTTGGGTTTTTCAGGATAGTAACCCTAGTATATATAAAAAAATCTTCCCTAAAAAGGGTAGCAGGTCTCTTGGACCTTAGTTAAACTATGGTTGTACTCACTGCTCAGTGTTCCATTATCAGTGCATCAATAAGTTGCAGTTGGAGTTCAGCATTACGCTACTTAAATTTTTCTGAAGTTCTTCCGACTTTATTAATCGGACGTCCTTGCTACGGTTCAGGTCAGTTCGCATTGTGGATGCTCCCGCAACTGTTCGCTTATGCTCTCAATTTCCCAATGCAAAAGTTTCTGCAAGCGCAGAGAAAGGTCTTCGTTATGGCTTGGATCTCGGCGACTGTCCTGGTGCTGCATGCGATATTTAGCTGGCTGGTGATTTTGAAACTTGGTGGTGGCATAGTCGGAGCAGCGATCACTCTCGACATATCATGGTGGCTGATCATCGTTGCCCAGCTGCTTTACATTTTCATCACCAGGTCGGACGGCGCTTGGAGTGGGTTCTCCTGGCTAGCGTTTGCGGACTTGTGGGGATTTGTAAAGCTTTCCTTGGCTTCTGCTGTGATGTTATGGTATGCCGATTCCTACATATGCTCGTCAATGGGTGTTCGATTGTGTCAAAAGTGTGGAATTGATGATGTATGAACTCGGATTGCAGCTTGGAGCTGTGGTACTTCATGGTGTTGTTGGTGATCGCCGGACGTCTGCCCAACCCTCTGATACCTGTTGATGCCATCTCTATATGGTAGGTCGGCATTTTCTCCATTTTGGTAATGCTTTCAGCAGCACATTTCATCTGGACGAATTGTTTAATAAGTAGAATTCGATGCGAACAGCATGAACATAAACGGATGGGACATCATGATCGCGGTCGGGTTCAACGCTGCGATAAGGTGAGGTTCTTACTTCATTCCCTCTGTCCGCTAAACAAGATTTCGGCTAATTTGTTTCATCGATCATTAAGTACCAATTACTTGCTCGTGCCAAGTAATGGTACATCGTTACTCAAAAACTTATTTTATTAGATATAACATAATCAACCGTGATTTTCTTTGCCAGCGTGAGAGTATCAAATGAACTAGGAGCCGGCAATGCTCAAGCCGCAAAATTTGCAGTGATGGTTGTTTCAGTCACATCAGTGACTATAGGAGTTATTGCCATGGCTGTCGTGTTCGTCGCTAGAGATTACTTTCCTTATCTCTTCACGAGTAGTGAGGCTGTCGCCACTGAAACGACGAAGCTCGCCTTCTTACTGGGATTCACGGTACTCCTGAACAGTCTCCAACCAGTCTTATCAGGTAAGCACTAGCACACGAGAGCATCATCCATCGATTTTCAACTATTTTTACAATGACAAGGCAAGGCAAGCGTAAATATTCAATCATCGGATTTAGGGAAAATTAGAGGCCCAGGATTGTCATTTTTACGAGAAAATGTCCAGCCAGATCAAATGTGCATTATCTACATGCTTCATATTTATTCTGAATAACATTTTTCATATTATCGTACTTCTCTTGGGTCGTTAAGGTGTTGCTGTTGGCGCCGGATGGCAATTTCTCGTTGCATACATCAATATCGGATGCTACTATATCATTGGATTGCCAACCGGCATCCTGCTCGGCTTCAAATTTGGTTTTGGGGCGATGGTGAGTGCTTGATCAATTAGACTAATAGGATGTGTATGGAACAAAATCAGCTTTCATGTCATCTGAAAAATAGAAAGCAAGACATTGAAGAACAACTTCTTAGGTGACCGGAGACAATTACTGCATTTTTACAGGGCAGCCAGTGTTCGATGTCTGTGTTACGAATTTTCTGTTTTCCGACTTAAATTCAAGAAAATGAGAACGTTCGGGCTTTGGTCTGTGGCTAAGTAAATATGACGGCTCCTCAAGGACAGCAAGAAGAGAGTCGAATGAAATCTTACTCTCATTTCAACTCGTTCAATCTTGATTCTTTCCCTCAAAACCCGCCTTTACCTTTGCGATTCCAGGGGATTTGGTCGGGAATGATCGGAGGCACCTGTCTGCAAACCATCATCTTAGTGATTATCACTTCCATAACCAACTGGAACCAAGAAGTAAGTTTCCTTTCCTTTCGACATAAGCATTAGACATCATTAATTCATCATCTATCCGTTGCCTTTGGTCCTCTTCTGTTTGTACTCTCAGTATCTTCTACAAGCACTGTAAATCACACGGTTGTTGCATTGAAATACAACGCCTCATCGAATTTCAGGCTGAGGAAGCAGGAAATCGCGTGAGGAAATGGGGAGGATCAGCTGTGGAGCATTGAGACATCGGAGCCATCGGGTGATACCGGAAGCTTGCGATGCCTCTTTGAACTGGAGAAGAGTCGTCACCAGCCACGGCGGTTTTGGTGCCAAGGGTGACAGGCCTCTTGGACCTTAGTTAAAACTATGGTTCTGATTTTTGTAAATTCGTCCAATTTTGTTAATCGGATGTCCTTGCCACGAGCAGGTCGGTTTGTTAAATAAAAGTACATGGACTACCGGCGGTGTTATTTCTATTTTTCTTTTTTTTTTTTTTACGTCATGTAATGTAACTTCTTTTATTTCTAAATTTTATAGGTAAAGTGGCAAATCGAAGTTAGGTGGTCTTTTAATATCTTAATTGTGATTTATTTCAGAGTAAAACATTATTTTAAGCCAGCCCCAATTTCTAAAACCAGAGCTAGGTGGCCTTTATTTTTAACTTTCAATTCTTGTAAATTTTGTGAAGTGAACACTTTGATTTTTGTTTAACTTGAAATACTTGAATAAATATAAGCAACAATTTTTGCACAATTGCCTAAGAGTCTAGACCGTCCTACAGGGTGCGTTTGGTAACACTTGTTTAAAAATTGTTCCAAGGAACAGAAAAAAAAAAAAAGTGTTTTTGTTCCGGGAACAATTTTTGAACAAAAACGCGTTTGGTAAACTTGTTCCGTGAATAAAAAATGAACAAAACACGTTTGGTAAATTTGTATTCTTTTTTTTATTTCTTTTAATTTTTTAATATTTTTATTTTTATTTTCTTTCTTTTTTCTTTTTCTTTTTTTTTTCTTTTGGCCGGTCGTGCCCCGCCATGGTCGGGCGACCGGCCGACGAGGGCCGGCGGCCTCGCCCGGCCACGGCGACGCCCGGCGAGGTCGCCGGCCCTCTTGGCCGGTTGCCGGCCATGGCCGAGGCCGACGACCGGCTAAAGAAAAAAAAAAAGAGAAGAAAAGAGAGGAGAGAGAAAATGTGTTTCTAATTTTTGTTAAACAAGAAACAAGTTTTTTTTTTTGCTTTCTTGTTTCTGCTCCAAAAGTGTTCTAACAAAAATAGATTTGAACAAAAACGCAAACAAACGCTTTTTTTTTTTTTTTCTAGGGAACAAAAAGCACAAAAATTGTTTATAAACAAAAAAAGAATGTTAACAAACAGCCCCTTACTCTCCTTTTTAAAGCATTTCTCTATTTTTATTAAATGTCCATGTCAATGCTCGCTAACTTTTTTCTCTTGTTGGTCTATTTTTGCTAACATGGACCGTTGGATCTTACTAACATGGATGTGAAAGAACATGTGTCTTGTTTATGATTCACTCAATAATTAAATGTGATGTCATAGAGGCGCCAAAATCAACAACATGAAGAAAATGAAAAATAAAGAGAACCCTAATCTTAAACCATGCACATTCGTACTCTATGATTGTCGTTTGCTCGAGAGGTGAGCAAATAGAGGCGAGTTGGAGAGACAAGTATAGACATGCTGCATATTTTTAATTAATAGAAAAGACTATACCGACAATTTTTCTTACTGAGTCAACTTAACGGTAGAAAAGTAAAAAGGCAGTTCTAATTTTTCGAATGAAAGTACATGGACTACGGATGATGTTTTTTTTTTTTAATTTCTTTGTAAAGGCAAAGTGGCAAGTCGAAATTAGGTGGGGTCTTTTAATATCTTCACTGCGATTTATTAAGGAACAAAAAATTATTTTAAGCCAGCCCCAAAATCTAAAACCGAAGCGGCATGACGCCACCATAGCAACCCAGGACACGTGGTCGAAGATGATTCGTAGCGAGCGTCTTTCCTAATTCTCTCACGGCGAGCGTGTCAAGCAACGGTCGGAATTTTCAATTTTGGCAAAGCCCACCGACTTTCCCAAATTGAACGGTCAGCAGATCACAGCCGTCCAATGACGGCCCTTGCTTCGGATTTATTTTTTCATCAACGGTCGACCCGAAGTCGGTGTATCCTTTCCCCATGAAAAAGAGTCCGTTTCCCCTCTCGTGCTCATTTGTATCCTTCCGGTTCTCCTCTCTTCCCCATGGCGTCTTCTGCGATATTGTTTTCAGAGAGAAGTAGCGATCCCGAATAGTCGTTCTTCATCGGCCCTTCCTTCTCCTTTTTTGTTTTCCGTTTGTTGATTGATTGATTGATTTCGTCGATTGCATCATCTGGTTGCAGAGACGCGCCCCAGTTGCGCAGAGATCCCTGAGGGTTTCGCTTGGCCTACGATCCCTATTGGTTATCGGAATTCTTTGGCTTACGCCTCGTCCTTTGATCGCTTAGTGATTCATCGGCCGATCGATTGAACTTTGCGTTGTTGTTTCGAGCAGTTCATTCTGGATTCTTGTTGTTCGGTGAATGGGCAGTGCGCGGCTTCTTTCCTTCCTCTTGGATCATTATCTCTTGATGTCTGAGGATGTCGTCGTGGGAAGTGTTTGGTTTAACTCCTCCTTTGACCCTTTATTGATACAATGACCGATGGATCTTCCTGTTTTTGGTGATTTCGCAGCGGTTTCTTTCCCCGTGCGAAGTGTTTGTGTGAGGATGTCAAGGACGATGAATACTACTAATACTGTGTCTTGGATGTTTGGGCTTTTTGGAGGACTGGCGATCCTTTTGCTGTCTTCTTATTTTTTTTTCTCGGTTGAGACGATGAATTAGTAGTCTTGATCACGTCTAACAACCGGCGATAGAGTGAAATTTACTGGGTTTGATGGCAAATTTGTTCTTCAGTTTTTTTATCTTTGGGAGCTCTCTCACAGGTTGAAGTCTCGCCAGACTTGACAGGGGGTGCTCTGCCGCAAGCTGATGATTGTCTGAAATTGGATAAGCTCTATTGTCTCTCGAGGCAGTTATTGGTTTGAATGAAATTTGTTTTCCAGTCCCATAATTTTCCAATTGATGCGAGAATCGATTCTCACTCCTTTGGAGGTCAGAGTTTGGCCGATGTGTGATCTGTGATGGTTCTTTCTTTGCAAGGTGTACGGGCCACAGCAGATCAGTATGCAATCCAGATCTGCTTCCTGGTGTCTCTTTCCTAGAAATAGCCCTCCCTTGTGTCCTCATCCTTCAGTCTCATCTTGTTTCTATGGTTGTGCATGCGTTCCTCTCTCAGTTGACATCCTCTGCGAAGTGCTCTTCAGAGGAGACATCATTCCCAAAATGCACTATTGATCCTTGTTCTTTTCTTTTTGTTTCTTGATTGATTGTTAAATCTGGTCTGACTCTGTATGCTAATTTTCCGAGGTGGCCTCTCTGGGACTCTGCCTTGTTATGGGTATCGTCAGGGTTTGCGCTCCTGTGATTAGTGATTGATCTTTCTGTTTAATTGTATTATGAGCTGATTCTGGTATTCACTATTCTGTGAATTAGCAGTGGCTTCTTTCTTCTTGGAGCGATCACGTTTGTCTGAGGACAATGAACACAATGCAACTGGTCAGTTGGTTACAAAGAATAAGACCTCTGGGCTTTATGGAGGACCAATGAGCTAGCCTTGCACTGTTTGGTTGAGCTGATGATCCAGAAATCTTTGTATTTAGGACTAGAAGTCTTTGCCTTTAGGACAAGTGATGGACTGTAATTTGGCAACCTTCTACTTTTACAGGTTGAAAGTTTTACTGGATTTGACAGCTGGTGATCTGTTGCGTTCCCCAAGGGGCTGAGTCAATATTTGTTTGGAATTGGATGAGCTCTTACTTCTTGGATTTTAGGCAGTTATTGGTTTCAATGGAACTTGTCCTTCACTTCTGTTATTTTCTACCGAATCCCAAAGATCATATCTAGTTCTCCTGCTTTCGCAGATCAGAGTTTGGTGGAGGTAATACTTTACGTGGCAAGTTCGATGTGGAGTGTCTGTGATCAGTGATGTTCGAGGGGCTGAGTCAATATTTGTTTGGAATTGGATGAGCTCTTGCTTCTTGGATTTTAGGCAGTTATTGGTTTCAATGGAACTTGTCCTTCACTTCCGTTATTTTCTACTGAATCCCAAAGATCATATCTAGTTCTCCTGCTTTCGCAGATCAGAGTTTGGTGGAGGTAATACTTTACGTGGCAAGTTCGATGTGGAGTGTCTGTGATCAGTGATGTTCTTCCCTGTTGCGTGGAGATTCTTGAGGGTTTCACTTGGCCTACGATGCCTATTGGTTATCAGAATAATTCTGCTTGTTTTTTTTTGGACTTTTTGACACATTTGTCTATTGTCAGTTGCTCACTTTGTTGAGCAAATTGTGCAACTTTTTATCATAGCACAAGTAAGTTGTGGTTGGCAAAAAATCAAGGATGAATTGTGCAGATAGCACTTGTTATCATTATGTTCATGTGTTGTATGAGCTATACCTGATGTTGAACTTGAGAAGAAAAACTAATTGGTTTGAAGACCTCGCAAAGAAATTGAGCCTTCCTGCAGGATATATCGTATAGGCCCTGAAAGGAGAAGGAAGGCTGTGATCTTTGGATAAAGTTTTACTTACAAAGCATCTAGCGTTGGCCAGTATATAAGCTAGTGGAATACCTTATGGAGCTTGTATGATTCTGCTTGTATTTTTGAACTTTTCAACATATTTATCTATTGTCAGTTGCTCACTTTGTTGAGCAAATTGTGCAACCTTGTATCATAGCACAAATAAGTTATGGTTGGCAAAAAATCAAGTATGAATTGTGCAGATAGCACTTGTCATCATTTTGGTCAGAGTGCGATGTGCTAACTCTTGGAAGTGCTGTCCTTGGCCCAAGATTTGTATTTTATGGAGACTTTAAATTCCTAAGATTTTCCAAATCAGAAGCGGGAATTTTCTTGTGAGTAGTGTTGGATTTCCATACGTGGCATCTAATTGTGGGTGTTCTCAGTCAAGTTTCTTAACTGGAGATATTAAGTATTTAGTAATCATGGGCATTTTGGAATTGGCATCTCTTCGTATCTCTTTTAATAATTTGCTTTTACAAAGTACCCATGTGAAATGGGCACTTTTGCAAGTAAATGTCTTTTCAATTTCTCCCATATGAATGTTTCGTGGAGGCAATTGGAGCCTTGTAAAACTTGAGGATTCCTGTGGCAGCAGGATGTTTCCTGGCGGATTTGAGGTATCATTCCTTTTACCCTGCATCTCCATCACTCCTCCCAATGCAGTATTATGTTCTTAATCTGGTCAAAGCGTTGGGCATAGTTTTATTAGCAGAAGAAACAAAACTGATTTCATTCTGTCGATGCCAATGCTCCTATTGCTTGGACATCTGTACATCTTTGGTTGACACGTTCTCAATTTCAGCTGGTTGATCTTTGATTCAGTCAGGCAGACATTAACTATTCTGACTTTGATACCATGCATGGCAAAGCTCCAGTACACTACCTTTTATATCGACTTCACTCTAGCACTAATAAATGATCTTTAATATAAAGTTAGGATAGTGTATAAAATTGGGGCTCAATGGTAAAGCCGCAGCAAAGTTCTGTTCCACTTGCCTTCCACAGAACATTAATTTAATCTGCTGAGAAGAAATCCAATTTTTAGCTTATAATAATGTATAGAGTCGCTGCTTATATATAATTCGATATGATTATTAGCTACTAAGCTCTCCAGTTGAAAATTTAATTTTTGTACACATAATTATTCTCAGTTTATGATTTGCCTCTCATACTGTATTTAGAAATGGAAAGAAATTTGATTATTTCTTTATATAATGTAAAAGATTAGACGATTCTGCTTGTTTGTAAAACCAAGTCGTATTATTGATATGCTGTCCAACTCTAGCATTTTCTTTGCCGTACAAATCAGTAAGGAGGATCCTTGTGCTTCCACTAAGAGATGGAAATTCTCATATAGATCTTTTTTTTTCGCCTAGATTAAATGTAATTGCTTTTTTCACCCTGGAATTTCTTCCAAGTTAATGAAGAGGAATGCCTCTGCAAGCATTTTGTGTATAGATCGATCTTCCTTTCACTTTTCCATTATATTGGTAATTTCTTATTATGGATTTGTTAGGTGTGGCTGGCTTATTGTTATAAGCATGAGTCCCTCAGCAAATTTGGCCAGACGGGCATTGGTTAATTTTTCCATTGCCAAGTCCTTTTATCTGATTTCCATGCTTTGTTTTGCCAGTTAAATCTTTTTGGTATGGTTTTCAGTTAAGATAACAGATTATTCCAATTTCCAACAACCAGAACCTAGTTTTCAGTATTAGTCTTTTCAGGTGATAGGTTGTAATTTACTGGTTTTGATTGAAGTTTGTTCTTCGGTCTTTTATCTTTGGGAGTTGATTGTCATCTAGTCCTGATCCTCTCACAGGTTGGACTCTTGCCAGACTTGATAAGGGGTGCTCTGCTGCAAGCTGATGATTGTCTGAAATTGGATAAGCTCTATCGTCTCTCGAGCACTCATTGGTTTGAATGAAATTTGTTCTTCAGTCCCATAATTTTTTGGTTGATGCGAACACCGATTCTCATTCCCTTGTAGGGCGGCATTTGGCCAATATATGATCTGTGGTGGTTCTATCTTTGCAAGGTGTACGTGCCACGATAGATGACTATCCAATCCAGATCCACTTGCCAGTGTCTCCCTCCTAGGAATAGCCCTCCCTTGAGCGCTCATCCTTCAGTCTTATCTTGTGTCATGATTGTGCATGTGTTCCTTTCTCAGTTGACAGCCTCTGTTAAGTACTCTTCAGAGGAGACATCATTCCGCCCTTGATCCTTCTTTGTTTCTTCTTGTTTTTTGATTAATTGTTACATCGGTCTAATTTGTATGCTAATTTTCCGAAGGATACTCTTGCCTCTCCGGGACTCTGCCATGTTTTGGGTATTGTCAGGGTTTGCGCTTTTTTGATTGGTGATTGATTCATCAGTGATTGATCTTTTCGTTAAATTTTATTGGAGCTGATTCTGATATTCACTATTCCGTGAATTGGCAGTGGCTTCTTTCTTCTTGGAGTGATCATGTTTGTCTGAGGACCATGAGCACAATGCTACTGGTCAGTGGGTGAAACAGAACAAGACATTTGGGCTTTTTGGAGGACCAGTGATCTAATCTTGCACTGTTTGTTTGAGCTGATGATGTCGTAATCTTTGTCTTTAGGATGAGTGATGGACTGAAATTTTGACAGCCTTTTAGGCTTCCTTTACAGGTTGAAAGTTTTACTGGATTTGACAGCTGGTGATCTGTTGCGCTCTCTGTGGGGGCTGAATTGATAATTGTTTGGAATTGGTTCGATTGGAACTTGTCCTTCACTTCTGTTATCTTCTGGTTAATCCCAAAGATCAGGTCTAGTTCTCTTCCTTCCGCAGATCAGAGTTTGGTCGAGGCAATACTTTACGTGGCCAAGTTCGATATGGAGTCTCTGTGATCAGTGATGTTCTTCCTTGCTGCATAAGCATCAATTCCTAATTTTTCTTCCACTTCTGTTACCTTCTAGTTAAGGTGGAATTATCAGATGTTCTCTTTCCTTTGCAGGCCAGAGTTTGGTCAGGGCAATAGTTTACCTCGTCAAGTTCAATATGGAGTGTCTTGGATGAGTAACGGTTTCTTCTTGTTGCATAAGCATCAATTCCTAGGACAAGCTTTTCTTTCAGAGTTCTTTGTTGTCTGGAAAGGTCTGCACAAGTTAATCTCGTTTCCCTTCACTTATCCATGTGCTGCGATCACTAATTGGGTCTCTGGTAAATCATGGAGATAGCATATGTAAGATGTATACGTCATGCTCTTCTTCCTCATCATGGAACTGGCTCCAGGAATTGCCTACTTAGTGTCATCTTTCTTTTTACATGACTTCTGTGTTTTCTTTTGGTTTAGAGCAAGAGGTCATTATGTGCTCTTTATGTGCGAGAGGCTGTTTGAGTTGGCTTGACTCTGTCAATGGCCACTGGTTATGGGAAGTGTTTGGTTTAGCTCCTACTCTGATCCTTAATCGCTTTATGGACCAACTTTCTGTACAATTGTTTTATTTCCTCCTGGATTTTGTTATTTGGTGATTTCTCAGTGGCTTCTTTCCCCTTGGAGTGATCTGTTTGTCTGAGGATGTCAAGGACGATGAATACTATGACATTGGTCAGTTTGTTTCATAAAACATGGATGTTCAAGCTTTTTGGAGGACTGATGATCCTTTTGCTGCTTTTTTTTTGGGTTGAGACTATCAATTAGAAGTCTTTGATGTCACATCTAAGACTGTGCGATAGACTCAAATTTACTAGTTTTGACGGGAATTTGTTCTTCAGTTTTTTTATCTTTGGGAGTTCACTCACAGGTCGATGTCTTGCCACACTTGACATGTGGTGATCTGCTGCAAGCTGATGATTGTCTGAAAGTGGATAACTTCTATGGTTTCATGAGGTAGTTATCAGTTTGAATGAGACTTGTTCTCCAGTCCCATAATGTTCGAATTAATGCAAAAGCCGATTCTCATTCCTTTGGAGTGATTGATGTTTTATCTGTGATGGTTCTTTCTTTGCATGGTGTACAGGGCCCAACTGATCAATATTCAATCCAGATCCGCTTTGTCTTAATTTTATTGAAGTCTGAAAGCTGGTCTCTCCCTCCTAGAAGTAGTCCGTCCCTCGTGTCCTCATACTTCAGTCTTATCGGGCATTTGTGAGTGCAAGTCAGTCTGGTTCTGTTTATGCAATGTTATTTTCTGAAGGTTACTCCTCGCCTCTCCAGGACTCTGCCATGTTGTGGGCATCATTAGGGTTTGCGCTCCTCCGATCATTGATTGATTGATCTTTCTAAGTTTAATTGTATTATCCGCTGATTCTGGTATCACTATTCTGTGATTTGGCAGTGGCTCCTTTCTTCATGGAGCGATCATTTTGTCTGAGGATGTTGTGGGGCAAAAAAAACAATACAACTGTCAGTTGGTTACATAGAATACGATATTTGGGCTTTCTAGAGGACTAATGATCTATCTTGCACTGTTTGTGGTTCAGCTGATGATCTAGAAGTCTTTGTCTTTAGGACAAATGATGGACTGAAATTTTGACAACCTTCTAGGCCTCTTTTACCATTTGATAGTTTTACTGGATTCTTACAGCTGGTGATCAATTGCGTTTTCTGTAGGGCTGAGTTGATAATTGTTTAAAATTGGTTGTTCTCTTGCTTCTCGGATTTTAGGCAGTTATTGGTTTGAATGAAACTTGTCCTTTACTTCTGTTATTTTCTAGTTAATGAAAAAGATCAGATCTAGTTCTCTTCCCTTCACAGATCAGAGTTTGGTCAAGGCAATACTTTACATGGCCAAGTTCCGTATGGAGTGTTTGGGATCTAGTGATGTTCTTTCTTGGTGCATACACATCCATTCCTAATTTGTCTTCCACTTCTGTTGTCTTCTAGTTAAGTTGGAATGATCAGGTGTTCTCTTTCCTTTGCAGATCGGAGTTCAGTCGAGGCAATAGTTTACCTTGTCAATTTCAATATGGAGTGTTGTGATGGTTCTTTCTTGCTGCATAAGCATCAATTAATAGGACAAGCTCTTCTTTTAGAGTTCTTTCTTTTCTGGAAAGGTCCACACAAGTTCTAGGTCATTTCTCTTGATTCTTATCTGTGTGCTACAATCATTGGTTGATCTCTATGATAAATCATGGAGATAGCATATGTTATAGTTATACATTATGGTCTTTAATCCTGGAACTGGTATTAGGCATTACCTAGCTTGGTGCGCCTTCCTTGTTACACAACTTCTGTGTTTGGTCTAGAACAAGAGTTCATTTCGTGTTCTTTCCATCTGAGAGATTGTTTGAGTTGGTTGGACTCTGTCAATGGCCATAAAAATGTCTATGTCATAGATTTTCTTTGTGATGGCAGAAGTGGTTTTACTTTAGTGCATACTGGTAACATCTTATTTGGAATGATGTGCTTCAGATATCTATTATGATATGTGTTCTTAACCTTTCTTCGTTTGTTTTTATTTCTTAACGGTTGATGAGCTTATTACTTTCTCAGTCTAATTTCTAAAGCATCTGGTTTGTTGGATTTACCTATTGCCTTGAGAAAAGCTACCAGGAAATGTGCCCAACACTCTATCTCCCAATTTGTGTCATACCATAGACTATCTACTCAACACAAAGCCTTTATTATTACTCTTGATTTAATTACCATTCCTAACTCGGTACATGAAGCTTTTGAGGATAAGAATTGGATACAAGCTATGACGGAGGAAATGCATCGAAGAAGAATGATACATGGGAAGTTGTGATTTTACTCAAAGGCAAGCAACCAATGGGATTTTAATGGGTTTATACCCTTATTTACAAAGTTGATGGCACCTTGAAGGGGTATAAAGCAAGGTTGGTTGCAAAGGGGTACCACCCAAACCTATGGAGTGGATTATCATGAGACATTCGCACCAATAGCAAAGATGAACACAGTACGGATACTACTTTCTCTTGCAGCTAATTTTGGTTGGTCTTTGCAATAATTTGATGTGAAGAATGCGTTTTTACATGGAGATTTGGAGGAGGAAGTCTTTATGGAGCCTCTACCAGGTTTTGACAAGGACTTTGGAAACAATCAGGCGTGTCGGCTTAAAAAGGCTCTATATGTTCTCAAACAATCCCTAAGAGCTTGGTTCGGAAGGTTCACAAAGGGAATGCTTAAGATGGGTTACAAGCAGAGTAGAGGGGATCACACCCTATTCATCGAACATTCAAATGAAGGTATGGTCACGGGGATCACACCCTATTCATCGTTCAAATGAAGGTATGGTCAGTATGATATAGTTGTGATTGGTAATGATGAAGTTGAACAAAAGTCTCTTAAGAGCAATCTTGCTCAAAAGTTCGAGATCAAAGACCTTGAAAGTTGAGATACTTCCTTGGAATTGAGGTGGCCTACTCTAAGAAAGGTATTTTTAATCCCATAGGAAGTATGTACTTGATCTTCTCAAGAAAACATGATGTCTCAATAGCAAGGCGGTGAGCTTTCCTATTGATTCAAACCATAAAATGGATGGACACGAAGAGAGTAGCATTGTTGATAAAAGGAGATATCAAAGGTTAGTAGGAAGGTTTATTTATCTGTCTCATACTAGGCCTGCGACATAGCCTATGTTGTGGAAGTTGCAAGTAAGTTCATGCATGATCCTAAAGAAGAACATATGCAAGCTGTCTACCGGATTCTTCACTACCTCAAAGTTACTTCTGGAAAAGGTATTTTGTTTAAAAAGGGTGACAAGCTAAATCTTGAAGTCTATACTATTGCAAATTATGCTAGGTCACCAATAGATAGAAGGTCCACATCTGGCTATTGCACTTTTCTAGGGGATACATGAACTTTTGTGGTTCAAGATTGTCATTGAAGACCTTAAAGTGGGAACACGAAGGAACTATGAGACTTTATTGTGATAATAAATCATAAATCAACATTACTCACAATCTAGTTCAACATGATCAAACCAAGCATATTGAGATAGACATTTTACAAAGGAGAAGCTTGACTCTAGTTTGATCGGTACTCCCTACACTACTAACAAAGATCAGCTAGCAGATGTACTGACCAAAGGTCTACTGGTGTCAAGATTTCAGGAGATTATCAGCAAGTTGGGCATGGAAGATATTCACTCACCAACTTGAGGGCGAGTGTTGGAAAATCTCCTATAATCTCTCCCAAATCATTTGGGATATTATGTGATATTATTTGATTTGATTTTATTTTATTATGTGATCTAATTTTGTTAGTTGTAAACTAGTTACTAACAAAGAGATTAGGTCATCTATCCTTGATTTTCTCACATAATTTAGGTCCTCTTCGTGTATATATATACCTTGTAATCACTCGATTATAATAAGAAAATATTGCTGCATCTTGGACTTTTGAATAAGACTGACGAATAGCCTCCCATATGTCCTTGGCAGTAGGGAGTTGTTGATTTTAGGTTGCATTGAGCTCCACAACCATGACATAATTGAGGAATCTTCTTCTTCTCATGTCTGAAACTTGGGATCACCTTGTCCTGGACCAGTGCCTTCTCGATGACTGAGCTTTCCTTTTCCTTTAAGAAGTCCTCACAATCTATGCCCACTGAAGATAATTTTTTCCGTCCAATCGATACTCCTTAATGTTGGGAAAATCTCCGATCGATAAGTTGGATTGATTCTGAATAGAGGACCCAGTTTGGTCGGAGATTGCCTTCCCTGAATCTTCCATTCTAGCAACTTTAGGGACAAATTATAGGAGGAGACTAAGAAGTAATCAAGAAACAAGGGTGGTTGTCACACAATTGAAGGCTAGCAACAAGGCTGGTTAAGTCAGCAGTAAGGCTGAAACAAAACAGCAATAATGAGGCTAAAAAAAAGGCTGTGATGAAGCAGCGGTAATGGAAAAGAAACAAAGGCAGGAAATACAAATAAGAAAACTAGGCTCTAATACCATGTAGAAAAGAATATGTATTTTCTTATTATCATCGAGTGATTACAAGGTGTATATATATATATATATATATATAGGAATTCACGGCCAGTCGGATCCAGTTTATCCCACCATGCGCGGAAGCTCGGCTTTCGGGGTGGGAATAATGCGAAGCTCGGGTACTCCCATCGTATGCCAACCAAAGTTACGACCAACCTAATTTGTCATGGATCGACCAAAAGGAAGCAAATAAGTAAATTGCGAGTAAAATGGATTGCAAAACTTACCCTACATCATTGAGTAGAAATGCCAATGACATGGACATGCACATGGGGTAGTGGTTCAATTTCTACTTTAAACGGCCCAAAATGGAGCCATAGGGATCACCGGACCGAACCAACAAGATCACAGCTAGGTTGTGTTACCCATGACTTCGGGTTCGTCAAAAGGCCAATCCGTGTCTCGTGGTCGTAGATCAGAGTATGGACCTTTGACATCAAAAATGAAATTTTGAGATTGAGATGGGCGACTCGTACTACATGGTTATAGTCGGAGTGGTATCCACCTCAACACAATCCTAAATGATCCTATGCGGCCCAGGTCCGGTGGCAGCTAATGTGTGCCATGGTGTAGTGCAATGCAGGGAACGCAAGCGTGAGACAATTAATAAGTAAGCAATACTTTGTACATAAATAAACTATTCATTCCTACGCCCCCTACAAAACAAGGGTAAGCAATCACTTCTCTTTATACCTCTCATTTAGCATAAACATCATGTTAGGGATGTACCTTGGATCCTTGTTACCAAACAAAAATATTTTTTGAACAAAATCAATTTTGGCCTAAGTCCTTTAAGGTCTAAAACTAGTCCCCAGCGGAGTTGCCAAGCTATCGTGACCTACCCCTCGAGGGGAGGGAATAGGTTTAGGGGTATTGCTTAAAGGACAGACCTAAGGCCTATGATTAGGCATGAGCTCTCCTAAGCCCATACCTCGTGCGACATTGGGGTATTATTAAGAATTTCGCAAAAATGAGTTGCCACTAACCTATTGGAGTCAACTAGAAATCAAGTGAGGCATATGAGTGTACCTCACTTCATACGCAACTAGAGAATTTAGGGTCGGGGACAATTAAACAATTAATGCCATTTTGGTACCTAATATTGTTCATTTAAAAAAAAAAGATTTTTGTCAGGCGGTTTGGATTGATTTTACACATATCCACTAACATGTGAAATGATCATGCATGTGCGCAATCATTAAAATAATAATCGTAGCTACCAAAATCCCAATTGCAGTAAAATTGAGCACGTGCAATTAAACATCCACAAATATAATTAAATATGCAAATTAAACATGCGATATAATAATATAAGAGCAAATAAAAACCTAATTACACTAAGAAGGCAAGACATGACAATTCTCAACCAAATCCCGCATTTTTTAGATTTTAGATTTTATTTTAAATTTTTTTTTGAATATATTTATTTATTTTCGGTTGAGTCGAATTGGGTCTAGTTTGACCCGGTCAGGGTGGGTCGGTCAAACTTGCCCGATTGGGGACGGGCCGATCGACCCTCCTGAGTGGATCAGACCCGACCAACTATGGTTGGGCCTTTGCTCAGCTGGGGTTGGGCTTCTCAACCAGCGGGCTTAACCCCCTGCAAAGGAGCTCCCCTGTAGGCCCCAAGCGAAAGAGGCCGAGTGGGCTAGATCTGTGGCTCGTCGACCCCCTACTCCGTGATTCTTCAATTGCAATAGGGGATGGTGATGGCAAGCAGGCGGCTTCTCCGGCGATAGTTAGTGTCGATCAAGCGCCCTATTGAAAGCGGTAAGGCATCGGTCGAGGGCTCCATTGGCCCGTGACCCCCTGTTCAGCGATTGCCCGATCACGACAAAGAAGGCGGCGGCGAACGAACGGTGCGGAGGCGTTCAGCTAGGGCACGACGGCCCTGTTTCAGCTAGGTAGGGGTGTAGTCCGGCTTCTGGGCAACGACGGCGTCACTCCAGTGACCAACAATCCTAGCCGAGCTTTATGCGGGGGATTTGGGAAGGAAGAATTCGACTTAGCATTTTAGCGAATAGATGGAGGGCGTTCGAATCTTAAGGGGGGTTTGGCTCGGCCGAGGCCCAAGCACCAATCACAAACCTTAGGAAGAT
The DNA here is from genome assembly GCA_014182565.1 of Eucalyptus marginata. Classification (NCBI taxonomy): domain Eukaryota; kingdom Viridiplantae; phylum Streptophyta; class Magnoliopsida; order Myrtales; family Myrtaceae; genus Eucalyptus; species Eucalyptus marginata. The sequence goes on from CM024590.1 coordinate 334,793, forward strand.
ATGCCAGAACATCAAAGACGGTAGTGGAGGACAGGTTGTGGCCGGAGCTTGCCCAAATTGGTCGGGATGAGCTTCGGCCGACTCGATTCCAAAGACGCACGCAAGGTGTTCGACGAAATGCCTACTTGCGTTCTGGGAGAAAAGGCGGCGGTTGGCGTTGGTCGGTGGCTCACCGGCGGCGGTAGGGCATCCCTGGGAGTCCTCGGCTCCTGGGCTGACCTCCACGAACTTTCTTTCCTCCTTGGTTCCCCTCTCGGTTGCTCTCCCTTCTCAGTTCTCTCTCGGGTCTTCTGCGTTCCCCTCTTGGTTCTCTCCCTTCTCAGTTCTCTCTCGGGTCTTCTGCATTCCCCCCTTAGTTCTCCCCCTCTTCTCCTTCCTTGTTCTTTTCTTCTTTCCCTCTCTGGTCCTACTCCACTCTCCCATCTCCTACTATGCTGTTGTCCTTTCTACTGCAAGTTCTGCGCACGAAGACGGTAGGAGGAGGAAGACAGCTGGGGCGTGGGCCGAGTCGGAGGGAGAGGGAAGTTGGGCTGGGTCACGGACGCGTGAGAGAGGAAAATGGAGGGACAGGTTGGGCCGAGGCCGGATTGGACCCAACCCGGCCCCCTTAGTGCGTTTTTTTTCTTTCTTTTTTTTGTTTTGTTTTATTTTTTGTTGTTTTTTTTTTTTGTTTAAAAATAAGTGTCAACAAGTCTAAATATTGTTATGCTAACAAAATCCAAAGGGAAAGCATCATCGACAAAACTACCAAGGAAATGCTCTTTTTTTTTTTTTTTTTTTTTTTTTTGGGGGTGGGGGTGGGGGTCCTTTGTTGGTTCCACCTTGTCTATTGTTTGATAGAGTGGCTAACATGACAAATGAAACATTTTTGAGATAAGTGCATCAAAAGTCCTAAATCTCGACGTGGAAATGCAATTCAATCTTAAAATTTTTAAAAAAATGTAATCAAGTACTCAAATTTGTTAAATTGATGTAATCATGTTCTTTTGTAAAGTCTTTATAATTTGGTCATCAAAAAATAATGACATGACTTATTTATTTATTAGAACGTAATGCCAGTGTGGTATTTTTTTAAATATAATTTTTGAAGAAAGGAGTCATTGATGTGGATACTCCTATGTTTTGGTCCATTTTTCAGTACAATGAAATTAAAAAAAAATAATAATAACCTAACCTAAAAATTGATAAAAGAAAAAAGAAAAAAAGAAAAAGCGAGGGTATGATATGTGCCCTCACTTGTGGGTCAGCAACACTATCCCACCATTGATAAAAAGGGTCAACAAGGGTTGCTAGGGTCTCAATGATGGTTGTGGAGGGTTACGACCCTTGCCCAAGTCCGGAGAGGACCACCACTAGCAAGGGTTGGTGGTGCTCTCCAAATTTGGGTGAAGATGAAATGGGATTGGTGGAGATAAATCGGGAGGTAGGCAATTGAAAGATCGTTTCAATAAAAGCCTAGTACCGATTTTGGCCAAATCTAGGTATAACAAATTGGCAGTGGTTCGAGTCCAGCAACGACAAGACATACGGGTAAAATGAATGGACGATGAGGTTGCCTAGTGGTAGGATTGGGCGATTGTGAAGGAGCAGCAACTCTTACCTAAATCTACAATAGGAGTTGCCATGGGACACTTGCAATGACTGATTCTAGCTATTCAATGATTTCAAAATCATCAAGTACATTGCAAAGATGGCTAAGGATGCGTTTGGGATGACCTTTGCAAGGGACCTTAGACACCCAAAGCCCCTTGAGCCAAATATTGAGTGTTTGGGAAAAAATTGGAATCCCCATTAAGAAAAAGTTAGCATTTTGAAGGTTGAAAGCCCAAGACAAATCTAACGGTGCCTTGGACTTTTAGCTTTCTCAGCATGCAAATAGCTTAGGGTTACTAAAAAATTTTCTTCCAAAACTATCCTCACTCACTTTTTGTTTTTTCGGTTTTGCCCTTGTCATTTGATTGTTCATCTTTTTCTTTGTTGAGGTCGGTCGGTGTGTTGAGCACGAGGTTGCAAGCGGCTGGCGACGGCTAGATAGAGGTCGGCATGGTTGCGGCGACCCAGGCGACCGTCACCTGGGGGTCGTAAGACTATTGTGCCAACTGGGTCATGGCGACCTTAGTGAGGGGCCACGAATTTGGTTGCTGTGATCTTGATCGGGGTCAAGCAACCCCAACGCAAGGTTGCACGACCCTTGCCGGTTGTTGCGCAACCCCCACGGCCTTTGCCAAGGTTGCGTGACCTTAGGCGAGAGTCTCTTGATTGGGTCACACAACCTTTGCGCCATTTGGGCTGTAGTGATCGCCGCGAGGGTTCGCGAATCTGGGTCATCATGACCTTGATGGGGGTTGAACAACCCAGGCACATGGTCTTATGACCCTTGTCAGCGATCGCTTGACCCCAACAGCCTTTACCAAGGTTGCCAAGGGTCGTGCAACCTTTGGCAAGTGTCTCGCCTGGGTCGCGCCTACCCCAGCGGCCCTAGCCAAGGCCGTGTGACCTGAGGCAAGAACTCACCTAGGTCGTGCGATCTTTATCAGGTGGTTCTCGTTGGTGGTCTCCGAGGGCAGCTTGAGGTCTTGCAACCTCAAACGATAACTATAGGAGATCCAAATTTGTTGCTAACAGCCACTTGCCCTTTGCCGATCAATTACTTTTTTTTTTTAATAACAAAGGTCATTTGTATATATAATTCTCCTAAATATTATTTTGCTCGAAGATACTTCACAATGGACTTTGAGGTTACAATATACCAAACACGATTTGCATTTTAAAAGATTCATTTAACTTAAAGTTCATTATATTTTGCCAAAGATTTTCCCCAAAAATCCGACCAAATGCACCATAAATGCTATCGAGGATCAAGATAATGAGGTAAGTAGGGCAAGTAGAGCAAAGGGGCAAGAGATTATCATCAATGACAAGAAATTAGTGATAAATAATCGTTCAAATGGGGACCCAATCTCATACACTAAAATCAAACTAATTTACTTTAATACAAGATTGCTTAAACAATCTCTCAAGTTCTTACTCAATAATCGGAGAGCAAGATTCAAACCATAACACTTATTCATTCTCCTAAGAATAAGTAGAAGAAGTAAGATCATTTTAAAAATCTATTTTTTTATTGGCATGGCCACCTTCAGGGACGATTGTCTAAACAATTTTAAACCTACTGTACATATGCCACTTAAGTTCTAAATCTTTCAATTTTGTAAATAAAGTCCTAAATTTTTTTAAAAAAATAACAATATAATTATTCTGGTGTTCTAGATTGAATTCATTAGCTTCAGTAACCAAAGAAAAAAAAAAGAAAAAAGAATATTTCATAAACCATCCTCGTTTTTGTGCACACGCATCAAACACCGTGAAAAAGCTTTTCAAAACCATACCGACTTTTGGGGTCCCAAATAAAGTTGCACTGGGGTTTTTTGTGTTCTTTATGAATATGTCATTTTCTTTCCAACATTAACCATCCGTCCCCTCAAGCCCGCCCATCACCAAACCCGCCTAACAAAAACCCAAACCAAACCCAAGCTCAGCCCATCCTCCTCGGTGCTTCCCACGACGGCCGTTATCTCCACCCGGCATCTCGAGCCAAGCCACCGCCTTGTCACTTACGACCACCCTCAGCTGCACTTGTTTCTCCTTCCATCCCCAGTTCTCCTTGGCACGCGTGTAATCAAGATGGGTCGAGTGGTTGACCTGTGAAGATCGACCTTGACTCGACTCGTCCATATAGTACTTAAAACTTGACTCAAGCTTGCTAGAGTATCAGTTTTCTTGCATGAGCTTGACTTGTTTAGAAAATTGATCTGCTTAAGCTCGATTATGCTATACTCAGCTCGATTATGATTAACTTAAGTAGAGTTCAAGTTTGAGTTTAATAAGCTCGAATGTCATATAATTATGAGTATGTTATATCTATTTTTATAAGTATTGTTTTCAGAAAAAGATAATGAAAATTCAATTAGGCTTACGAGCTAATCTAGTTGAGTATTAATATGCTCAAGCTTGATTCAACTAGATACTCGAGTAGTTTGAACTCGAGCTCGACCAAAAATATACTAATCGATTTGGAACGGCCATTGAGCCGAGCACAAGCTTGGTTCGATTTCATCCCTATCTGCCACGACTTACACATACGCGCACACTTCTCTGCCTCGACGTCAACAAACGGCTTGACGTCAGATTTGGTCGAGCTTGATGCCCCATATTCGGTCCTATCTCCACCAAGGCGTAGAGGTCGATGTAAGAGAATTATCCTGTCATTGAGCTTGAGTAGATCTGGGTCAAGCTCAACCTGTCGTCGAGCCCAACCATGGAGGAGAGAGAGGGAGGGAGGGAGAGGGAGAGGGTTTGGGGTATGGATGTGTTTGATGGGGGTGGAATTTGTCAGAAGACACAAATCATAAGTACCCAAAATTGGAATTGTTAATTGATATGAAGATGAAAAGTCGAGATGCTTTTTAATATTTTCTCAAAAGAGAATTATTAGTTTATATAGCTAGTATTTCGCCTTTGTTACATGGGCCAAAGGTTAATGTAAGTGATGTGATGATATTATATAGACAGATCATATGAAATGTGGTAAATCAATGAAAGGTTTGCATCTTATCCAGTCTTTCCCTCACTATCTACGGCTCCCTTTCACCCCCGCCCGCGCCCAACCCCCCACCCCACCCCCAGGGGCTTCTCTTCAGTGCAGAGTGCATGCATAGATATAAATTGAAAGATTCCTGCCTTCCATTATTGCTTAGTCCAAACAGTTGAAAAATCAGTTCTCAAAGAAAGAGGCTGAGTGGTCACTTTTCGCAAGTGATATAGAGAACCATGCAGGTCTTATCATGAGTGAATCCTCACCTAATATATGTAGATGCGGTGATTTATGCATGTTCTTGAGATTCTTTGAGTCTAAAATTCAAAATAAGCGCTGGGCAGATGGGAAAGAGATACATTCCAATCATCCAATGAATGACAATGATGTTTATGGCTATATGAGATCGAATGGCCAGATCTTATTGATGACGACTAAACTTGTAGGATTGGCATTTGGGCAAGGAAAGCATGAACAATTTCATACATGACCGGTTACACAGTACACATGCAAGTGGTAAAATGATAGTAAATGACATTTGACATCCTGATACAATCACGAACTCGTAAGCCCTTTCATGCAAGTGATGTTCCAAGGCCAGCAACTTCACCTATAGAGTCTAGGTATGTAATTATGTCTTTTAAGAGCCTCGCGTGGAGAGAGTGCATGCACATTCATTTATAGGTACATTCCAAAGAGTTTTTTTATTTTTGATATATGAACTCTACGTTACCTCAACTAGTAGAGCTCCTGAGTTAATCTTGGCTTGAGCATAACCTCCAACGGGGTCGCTTTTAGTATAGTCGGTCCGAAGATCTCGGACATATCCATTGGTGAGTTGTCCACGGTTGATATCTCGAATGCATGTAAGAACTTAGCTAGAAGAAAGTGCACCATCTCCAGCCCGAAAGATATTCCGGGGCATATTCGCCTGCCGCCTCCAAATGGGAGGAGTGCAAAGTTGGAGTCCTTCACGTCAACATCTTTGTGGCTGCTCAAGAACCTCTCGGGCCTAAACTCCAATGGATCAGGCCATATTCTGGGGTCGGTTTGGATTTTCCAGATGTTCAAGATCAACCATGTGCCTTTGGGCACGTGGTACTCGCCGACGGTACAATCCTCAGTGAATAGGCGTGGCCCTGAGAGTGGGGCCGCCGGATGTAACCGGAGGGTCTCCTTCACTATGGCTTGAAGATAAGTTAGGTTGGCGATGTCCCCTTCTTTCACATGCCTCTGCTTGCCGATTTGAGCGTCCAGCTCTTTTTGAGCTTTCTTCAGGCTGTGAGGGTTGTTGAGCAACAGTGAGATTGCCCACGTCAGGGTAACCATCGCGGTATCACTGCCGCCTGCGATCATCGCCTTTATATACAACAAACATGTTTTTCACGTTAGAACTAAGTTATGAAGGTTAACCACAACATCGTTCGCAATTTAAATTCATGCGCCCTTCCACATCATATGGGCCAGAAAAATGTGGTCCAATAACCAAAAAGAAGATGTATAAGTTGTAATTGAATCCATATTTAGTCCCACTTCTTCTGCCCGTGATCGCAGGATGTTGAAATGGGACGCTGGCATTAATATAAAAAATTTAAATAAGCCCACAATATTATACACGAATAAACTTTTGTCCAACTTTAGCCCCTCTAATTTGAGCAGCTTTCCAAATTGAGTGCTTAAGCTTTATTTTATTGTGCAGATTAGGTTCTCTAACTCGATTTCCAATGTAAGTACATTTTGATTATCAAACTTAATTATTTCAATGTAATTGTTCAATGTGCGTATTTTCCATATCATAACACAAAAGGGAGAAAGTCTTTACTTGAAAAAAGAAAATTGATTACTTATTTTTTGATGTACTGGGAAATAACAAAAATCATAGGACTAGACTAGCTTGCAGTTCTACTTAGAACCCGCCAAAGCCGGTTCAGTTCTAAAAACTTCATTCTGTCGTAAATCGGTCTGGTTCTCAATTTTAGGTTTTCTAGAATGCGTCCCTCCCTGTTAGATTTATATGGTTCCAACTCTAGAGTTGGATTGACTAGACCATTTTCACCCAGTTGAAATCAACTAAACCTATAGACAATGGCCCCTGACAACTTGTATGTGGGCAACTAGCATTACAGAAGAAGAAAAGATTGCTCCAACGGGAAGCGAACAAAAACTTACCAAGCATGTAGCTTTTATAATCGTATCAGCATCATAACCTCCAATTTCATGATCGTTAAGGACCGAAAGCATGACGTCCATGAAATCTCCATTTCCATTGGTCTCACCCAAATTCTTATTATCCCTCTTGTGATCCTCCAACCAACCACCCATAATTTCGTCTAGTTCTTCTGCAGTCCTCTTCATGGCCTTCTCATGTCCACCTAAGTCGAGCCACCTCAGGAAAGGAAAAGCGTCTGCCGGTAAAAACACCCCAAATAAGTGGAAGAACTCCCGTAACGCCTTTTGGCACCGTTGCTTCTTTTCCTCGTCCGCTGTACGATAGCGCTTTCCGGCCACGATTCTCAGGATCACATTTAGAGTCAACTTTGCAAACCACTGCCTCAAGTCGACGATGACGTGGCCTAATAAATTAGAATGAAGTAGATGTTATGCTGAATTGAAGTTTTGAATACTCTCATGAACTAAAAGAATTGACCAAACAGATTCAATCTTGAACGATACTTCATTGATGTTGTGTGTCATTCTATCTAGTTTCTTCGAAAATATCACCAAAAAAGTCTTAAATCTATTATGTGTATATCAATTTAATCATAAATCTTTGAATTTTGTTAATTTAGTTCTAAAGTTTTTGATGATTTATCACTATAGTCATTTTAGTCAATTTTGAGTGAAAATTACTAAGATGAACACAAACCGTCTTATGTGGCACAGCTAGTTCTAACATAAACAATTTTTAAAATCACTTCTGACTTTTATATTAGTTTTTTTATTTCTTTCTCTTCTTTTTCCTTTTCTTTCTTTTTCTTTGTTTTCACTATGGCTAGCAAGAGTTGTTGGGGTTCATTGACTATGGGCAAGGGCCACGAAGGCCTTGCTCAAATCTAGGTAAGGCAGCCTCGCTCGCAGCCACTGAGGGCTTTGCGACCCTCGCCTAGTGGCTGACAAGCCCCGAAGACCCTCATGGGTCATAATGGAAAAAAAGAAAAAGAAAAAGAAAAAATGACTTAAATAAATATATAATTAATAAAATTTAAAAATAAAAAAATTGGCCAATCGTGCCACGTAAAATGACCGGTATCCACGTTATTCATTTATAGTCAAAATTAACCGGAAGAGCTATATTGACAAATAGTTAAAAAGTTTAGGACTAAATTGATCACATTAAAATGTTTACAATTGAATTGACATTCACACAATAAGTTTAAGAATTATTTGGTAATTATCCAGGTTCTTTTTGTACTCAAAGGCAGAAAAGCCCATGGTTAGGTGATCGAACAAATACCCTCAGATCTATAAACCAAGAAATATGCTAATCGAGACCGAGAAGGGTGACCTAATTATGGCATCGTTTGTAGTTGCATTGAGCGATAAAAGAATCGAATCTGTATTTTGTGTGTCAAACACACAGGAGTCATTCCTAAACCATCCACGAATCCAACAAATTTGTAGGACATGGGCTTCGTTGAATGCCTCACAAAACTCAGCACTTCATTTAGGTTTTCCCTTTCCAACAAAACCTATTTGACTAAGATAGGACAAGCATCATATTTTCTCTGTCTGCCAGTATGGATGCCATAAAAGTGCAAGTCTTGACTCACTCTTAATCTAGAGAGAGTACTGCAACCAAAAGTTGTAAATTTGATCATTTTCGTGACCTTGTACTCTGAAAACGACCGGTGTTCGCCGAAAAAAGTAAATAATTAATACAACCAGGGAAAGGCTTATCATCAAGAACCGCCAGAAACAACATATAGAATGACCATCAACATCAAAAGAATACCTGAATCTTCCTTACTCTTAATCCAAAGCTTGTGCAGCTCTTGAATGGCCACGTCCGCTTCCGAGGCCTGGACAGGGTTGAGAAACGATTTTACCCTCCGGCTCGAGAGCAGCTCCAAGGTGACCATCTTCCTCACCTCGCGCCAGTATGGGCCATAAGACGCGAACGGGAACATGGCATAGGAGTAGCCCAGGATCTTCTGGGACAAGTACCGTGGTCGAGTGGACACTGCGATGTCGTTCTTAGTGAAACACTCCTTGGCTATCTCAGAACCGCTCACCACTAGGGCCTGGAACGTCCCAAACCGGACGTTAAAGATGGGTCCACACTGGTCAGCCAGGGATGCCAAGGTCTTGTGGTGAAGCTTGGATTTCGCTAGAATGGGCAAGTGACCTATGATGGGCCATGCTCCCAAGGGTTCTGGTGGTGTTTTGAGCTTGCTTGATGATATCGATTTGAATAATACAAAGATTGATACGACGAGGATGGCTGGGATTATTCCGGACAAGCGGGGTAGGTCTTGAAGCAGAGAGTCCATTTTTGCTGCGTGTAACGTGCAGAAGCACCAAGGAAAAAGGTTGTGATGCACTTGAGGGTTTCAAGCTCCAAACCTATTGCAAAAGACAGAACACACAATGAAAATTCGTGGCTGGGTACATTGTTCGTGTGCCTCTCTTTGTTGGATAGTGGTAATCTATGACGAAAGATTTCACATGCAAATCAATGCATGTCCCTATCGACTGTAATCATATTATCGTTTGGGGTAATATTATATTTCAAGTGATAAGTGTATTTGTTTTTTTAATTTGAAGTATTAAATTTGAATTACCATCTTCGTGCATTTTCTTGAAATGATCTCTAAGAATACAAAACCCCATGTGTCTTGTATAATTATTTAGTGTCTATGGACCACATTCGAAGGATATAAGTACGATACTTAAGAAATCTCGAACACTCTATTAATATAATGCGAGATATGTCATCTCAACGTGTTGGCTAATGTCAATATGACATATTTATGCATGTTTTCAACTTTATACATACTCACACATACATAATATATCTTTAATGAGTTCCGTATCCTATTCTTAGATTCAGATTCAGTATAGATGATAATGACAAAATATAAGATTCCTTTGTTTGTGCATTGCTTATTGATTTGGACAACCTCAAAGAGAAAAAGTCAAAGGGTAGGTGGAGGAATTGGCCAAGGGACGGTAGGGATACACTTTTTTTTTTTTTTTCAATTTATGGATGAAAATTCAGCCATGAGTTTTATGTACTTTATTAGTATAACTATCTTTAGGCTATTAAGAAAATAACAATTTATTGTGAATCACAAATTTTTGAAAAAACGAATCCCATAATATCTTTTCATTATTAATTATTTGATATTTTATAATTTAAAATAGTGTTATCATTATAATAAATTAAAGAATGTAATCCATTTATTTTTTCATTAGAATTCCATCGATGGGCCCACACGTGGTCCTGAATTTCTGCCGGTCCAAATGAACGAATCCCTCGGACGAGAATTGAAGTTTCGGGCAACTTTAGGGTGCGTTTGTTTGTGTTTTTTCTTTTTTTTTGTTAGGGGAGGAAATAAAAAAAACTATTTCTATTCCTGGAACAGTTTTTGAACAAAAGGCGCGTTTGGTAAACTTATTCCCGAAATAAAAAAGAACAGAAACATGTTTGGTAAATTTATATTTTTTTTTTGTTTCTTTTAATTTTTAATAGTTTTTTTATTTTTCATTTTTTTCATTTTTTTCATTTTTATTTTTTTCTTGCTTTGGCCGGTCGCCGGCCTCGGCCATGGCCGGCGACCGCCGACGAGGGGCCGGCGGCCTTGCCCGGCACGGCGAGGCTCGGCCTCGCCGTGGCCGGGCGAGCTCTGCTCGCCCGGTCCGGCGAGGCCGAGCTCGCCCGACCAAGCGAGGCCGAGCCTCGCCCAAGCACGGCGAGCCTCGCCGTGGCCGGGCGAGGCTGCCGGCCCTCGTCGGCCGGTCGCCGGCCATGGCCGAGGCCGGCGACCGGCCAAAGCAAGAAGAAGAAGAAAAGAAGAAAAAAAAAAGAAAAAAAAGAGAGAAGTGTTCTTTTGTTTTTGTTAGAAACAAGAAACAACTTTTTTTTTTTTTGTTTCGTTTTTACTTTTTTTTTGTTCCCTAACAAAAGAACGATTGGGAACAAAAACGCATACAAACGCGTTTCTGTTCTTTTTTTGTTCCCGGGAACAAAAAAACAGAAAAACTGTTTATGAACAAAAAAAAAGAACATAAACAAACACACCCTTACCGTCCGGCTTGGGATGTCTTGTCTTACAAAGAAGTTGCCGGCGAGAGGATGGGTGAGGTCTAGTTGGGGCCCACGCCGCATGACTTTTGATGGGCGCATCTCGAGCATTGCACAAGTACCTATGAAAAGATTTCTAGATTTGTTTTTTGTTTTTTTATTAATACCTAAAAAACTCCAAACAAGTAAACGTATGATAAATTTACTCTATATTATTTTTTTAATCATGGAAAATTTCAAATTAATATATTTGTGATAAATTTATCTCAAATGACCACAAAAAACCCAAATGAATATACTTATGACAAATTTACTCCAAATTAATTTATTCGACCGCAAAAAACTCCAAATTGGTACATTTGTGATAAATATATCATTTATTAAATTGGATTAATATCACAGAAAATCACAAAAATTGTATAACTGTGACAAACAGAGAATAGAATCCCAAATTAATATACCAATCAACTGTTATTAGGGGTGTGCAACCAGATCGGGTATACCCGGGAACCGGACCGGCCCACCCAGAAAATAGAGTTGGGAATCGGTTCTCGTTGAAACTGGTTCGAGAACCGGTTACCAAAATTTGGAACTAGTTTTAACCAGTTTGAGAATCGGGTCCAATTGATTCCCCACCTAGGAACCAGTTCTCGGACCGGTTTTGGAATCGGTTTGGGAACTGGTTTTGTAAGTATAGGTCCAAAACCCTATTTTTTCCTCTTATTTCTATTTTTACTCTCGCAATCACACGACGTTTTTCCTCTTGGCTCTCTCAAACACGCACGACACTCCTCCTTTGTCGTTTCTCTTCCTCACTTGTTTCCCTCCCTCATCGGCTCCCTCCTGCACTGTCTGATGGACGAACAATGTTCGTCGTTGCCAAATTCTCGTGTACCACGTGGATTAGCTTGCCTAATTTCTCTTTTGTAGGTGGATTTATGCTTGCACAAATGAGTAGCTTCATGTAGTAGTTGTGGGAATAAGACTAATATTATATCCATGTTTGTTGCTAATTCTTTGCCTTATGATTTTATTTATTATAATTAGCCCTATGGATCCTAAATTTTTCGTTTAGTCAAAAAGTTCATGTATTTATTTATTACAAGTGCTTAATGTTTCGATACAAATTATGAGGATTACGTTATTTTCTCGCGTATTAATATAAAATTCGAAGTCGTATAGGATATCGAGAGATTGGAAAACAAGTTCTAATGAAAACAGAGTTGACTCTGGAATCGAACCATAAAAGCATGGCGGGTCGGGTACAGAGTCCAAAAAATGAGAACTGGTTATAATAGGGTCGGGTACAGGGTCCAGGTCTAGACCCTACCCACCTTGGATCCAATCATCCTTAATTGTCATGTGTCATCAAATTTAGTAATTTGATAGTAAAATTTAACGAAGCTTAACATATAGTAAATTTGTTATAAGAGTACTAGTTTAGAGTAAATTTGTCAAAGATATACTAGTTTGGAGTTTTTGGTGGTCACAAAATTAGTTTGGGGTAAATTAATCACATGTGTATCAATTTGGAGGTTTTTCAAAGTATTAACCCTTTTTTTTTTGTCTGATTCTGGATTTGTTAGTTCCTCTCTATTTATCAGTGAATTTCTTTGTTATCTTTTTCCGTTTTATGAAATGATTCTAGGCGCCAATATTTCCGCATCAATAAAAGCCGTATTTTCAATGTATACTTAAATCTCATTATGCACTTTCGTCAAGTTTAGTATCGGTGACCGCTAAAAAAATTCATATCTCAGACACCAAAATCAAACCGATTTCTTTGCATACAAGATTACTTACATAAAATTCCGTTAGTTTTGGCTCAGTTGTTGAGGCAAGCTCGAGCCATCATGCTTGCTCGCTTACGAATCATTTTAAGAGCGATTTTACTTCCATGCTCACCTTCAATTCTTACTCTCACGTATATTTATAGGCCTCCAAACTTCCCTAGCAAGTTGGAGACTTCAGATAGGTTAAAGGAGCCATTGCAAATGTTGTTCTTGGCTTGAAATCTTGCCCAATATAAACTAAATTGCCTTTGCGAACCCAGTCGATACTTCCTTTACTTAGCTCCAGAACGTTTATTTATAGATTTCGAGTAATGAAATTGGCTGTGATGCACAAATTCTAATTTGAATCAAATTGATATAGAGCTGGTTCATTCTTTCATTATAGGAAGAATTGTTCACTCAATCTATAGCATGAACTTCCTCTATAACGAGGTTCATCTAGATTTGCAATATCCCCAATTGCCAAACGGTTTGCTTTTTGCATTGAGGTCCTCCCAAGCACATTACTCATATTATCCAAGGTGTTCCTCTATTTGGTCTATCTAGGCACCCCAACAATCGCATGTCCCTCGCTTATTTACCGAAATACAAATGTCTTTCCAACTCTAGCATTTTCCACTCAATATCCCTTTCTTCATTTAAAGACAAACAAAGCTCTCCATTAGCATAAACATGCTAATGTAAACATCATTTGCATATGAATTTGTATATCAAGAGAACATTACGTCTACACGCTCAAATGCTCATATTAATTCCCGCTTTCAAAATACTCACGGAGCTTCTCAACACCTTTGACTAGATTGCTAGTCTAGGTTTAAATAAATTAGTTCATTCCAATTTTGTTAATCATCTGAAAGTTGTTTTTGTTTTGTTTTGGGCTAAATCCATACAACTCATCACCCTTTATGCTTATAATGTGAAGATCCGCTTTAACCTAGTGCTAGTTCAGAAATGGGTTACCTCCGATTTTTTATTAATTCAACCCTTGGATGGTATATTTATGTCAACAATCCAGCGGGGGTTTAAAGGTGTTCCTACAAGTCTGGAGATCGAAACCCTGACTCGCCACCCTAGTACTTAATTTTCTTAATGCCAACCTTTGGTCAAACTCTTAGTTATAAATCTGTATATATGAACTAAACTAAACCAGACACCAATAGCTAGTCAAACCACTAGTTATTGAGCACCACCATATAAGTGAGATGACGTTGATGATGCATATCCCAATTTTAGCACTTTAACACAGTAATGAGATAAACCCCAAGACCTACATGAAGAACTTTTGCTATTTCATTAACATAAGAAAAGCATATAAAATCAAGGTCACCATTGTCCTCAATGTCTAAATGTGGATGACTTTCTTAGCTAAATATGAAAAGCCCATGCACGTTCGTTCGGCTGGTACTTACAACTAGCTTCTTCTAAGAGCCTCTTCATCGTTTGACGCTTTAGACTGATTCGTACAACTCGCAAGGTAGTCTTGGTGCGAGCATAACTTCAAGTGGCCTTGCCTTTTTTATGGTTGCTCCAAAATCCTCGGACATGTCCACCGATGAGCTGGGAGTAGATACTTCGAATGCTTGCAAGAACCTCGCCAAGATAAAATGCAGTGACTGGAGTGCAAAGGACATTCTAGCACAAATTCTTCTGCCACCTCCGAATGTTAAGAGCTCAAAATTATGGTCCTTTGCGTCAAGATCCTTATGGCCACTCAAAAACCTCTCTGTCTGAAACTTCAAGGCTCAGGCCACAGTCTAGGATTGGTTTGAATTGTCCATAGGTTGAACATCATCCTCGTGCCTTTGCGCACATGGTACTCACCAATGACGCAATCCTTAGCAGATTGGCATCCAAAGAGGGGGCATGTTGGGTATAGGCGGTGCGTCTCCTTTACTATAGCTTGGAGGAAGGCCAAGTCGGTGATGTCCGATTCGATTAGATCTCTTTGCTTGCCAATGTGATTATTAAGTTCTTCTTGAACTCTTTTTAGGGTAGGAGGTTGTTCAACAACAGAGAGATCGACCATGTTAGGGTGGCCATGGTTGTATCTGAAAGTGCTAGTATAAACACCTAGAGGGAGGGTGAATAGGTGTGAAAATAGATTTTGCGAAATCCAGTAAAAATACTTTTAATTTTAAACTGAGTCTAATAAACAACAGACTTTGAAAAAGAATTCAGACTATTTCGAAACACATAAAGATATTACAACAGATAAAATAAAGGAGTTCAAGGAAGAGAAAATGAACATGGGATTTATAGTAGTTCGGCTTAGATTACGCCTACGTCCACTCTCCACGTTGACAGCCTTCTGGCTAGTTTTCACTATGAATCGAAAAAGAGTGTTACAGCTGTCGCGACCCAATTTTTTTGGGTTCACCACCTAAACTAGGTTGATGGACTACTAAGTCTTTAAGCTTAGCTCGGGCTCTCCCAAGCCCATACCAATTCGCGACTTAGGGTTTTAACATGCAAAAAATTATTATCTAGGAGTCGCCACTAATCGGTTTAGGGTAGATCGATTAGACACCTAAGTAAAATAATGTGAGATTTATTTTACTCCTACGAACCAGAGATTAAGGGTACATGGACTTGGTTACACTAAACTATCCTAGTGTCCTTTCGGTACCATTTCTTTTTAATTTTTAAAAAATGTTTTGCAGGCAGCTTGATTTGATTTTAATTCACTTTCCTAACGTGTGAGGTGATTATACTTGTGCGCATACCACCAATTTAACACTCAAGAAAGCAATTAAATAATGCAAAACATACCTTAAAGCAACGAAAGCATCTGCGTTGTTAGATAAGAATTCATATAGATAATCTTAGATATGATTTCTAATTAACACGCAATTTCAATTTTTGTTTTCACTTTATTTAATGAAAATCAAGCGATGCATGCTAATAATCTAATATGACATGGCAACACGACCTAAATTATATGACATGAAGAAATGCAATAATTAAATGCAATTTAAATGACTTAATTCTAATGACATGCAATGCAATGCGATGACATACAAAATTATTTCAACTAAAATGACATGCATCATGCAATTTAAAATGCGATCTATATGTCACGCGACATTTATTAAATGACCTAGTCTAATGACGAGAAAGTTCTAATTAAATGAACCTAATAAAAACTAAATGACGTGCATTTGATATTTCTATTTTTAAAAATGCAATCTATCCTAAAAATTGAAATTAACTTATGCAAAGACAAATTTTGTATTTTTTTCATGAAATTCAGGATTTTAAGAAAAATGCAAAAATGATTCTATCTAATTTCAACTAAAATGACATGCATCATGCAATTTAAAATGCGATCTATATGTCACGCGACATTTATTAAATGACCTAGTCTAATGACGAGAAAGTTCTAATTAAATGAACCTAATAAAAACTAAATGACGTGCATTTGATATTTCTATTTTTAAAAATGAAATCTATCCTAAAAATTGAAATTAACTTATGCAAAGACAAATTTTGTATTTTTTTCATGAAATTCATTTTAAGAAAAATGCAAAAATGATCTAGCTAGATTAAAATTCTATATAATTTAAACTAAGGATTAAGTCATATTAAATCCTAATTTAAACTAAGACATTATCTTAATCTAACATGCGATCTATCTAATATGCAATGACGTGCGGAGCATGCCCTAATTCTACATGACATATGCATGATATTTTTTATTTTTTTATTTTTTATAAAATTCGAAAATTAAAATTGCCAAATAATTAAACATGTAACTAACATCCTAAATGAATAAAATCTATATTCTAGATATGCAAAATAACAAGAAATATTCCAAAACAAACTGAATCCTAATTCATGCCATATTACTTTAACAAATAAATGATTAAAATAATCAAAAAAATAACCTGTTGTCTCACAGGTCAAATTAACGATTATCTAACCCTAAACATCACAACAAAGGATTCAAAATAATTAAAATCTAATCCGAAATCTTACGGATCAAATTAATAATCATATTGATTTAGCAATTAAAATACTATTAACAAACCCCAATAATTAATATAATTAAAAAAATGACCCGACATCTTACGGGTCAAATTAATAATTACAATAATCTTAGGGAAAACCCCTATGGATAATGCCTATAAGATTCTATGAATATTAACATCCAATATCACAATTTAAATAACTAAACTTAAAAATATAAACAAAATAAAGTAAAATAAATGAAAAATAAAAATAAAAACTACCTAATTGGATTTTTTTTTTTTCCTTTGCTTCTTCTTCCCAAATGGAGCAAGTGGTGACCGGATCGGTGAGGAAGGAGGTCGCCGACGAGGGTTCCGGCGAAGGTTTCGGCGAGGACGGAATCGCCGGCTAGGGTTTCGACGAAGACACCGGGGGTGGCGCGACGGCGGCAAGGCAAAGGCGGCGTCGGATCGGCACACTGGCGTGGGGAATCAGATCGTGGCTGCTGTGCAGACCTCAGATTCTGCAGGCGGAGATGCCCCGGTGTCTGGATCTCGGATTTGCAGTGACGGCGGCTTCACAGGCGAAGCTGGGCGTCGCTCGGAGACGCAGCGGCGTCGGGGCGGCGTCAGATCTGGGAGTCGAGGGGAAGGCGGCTCGGTTGTGGCACGGCTCGGGCCTACTCGTGGAGGGTGGAGCGTCGAGCCTTCGGGTCGTTTAGGCAGGCGCCGGTGTTGGCGGAGCGACAGGGACAGAAGCGTCGCGGGCCTCGGCTGCAGGAGGTGTCGACGTGGCAAACGGAGCAGAAGCTTGAGCAGAAGGCTAGGAAACTGAGTCGCGGCGCAGGCTCTTGTGGGTCGCTCGGAGACGATGGTGAGCAGATCTCGGCCTCTGGATAGCAGGTGGATTGCGGTTCAGGTGAGGCCGGGGAGGCGTTAGGGCAGCAACAACTCGCCGAGATCGTGGGGTCGGTGCGGCACGAACAGGAGAGCTCAGGTGGACACCGGCGGGGCTTCGAGTGAGGCGGTCGCGGCTGGCCTCGGCTTCCAGGCGGCGTCGGCGTGGCGAGATGGCGGCGTCCGGTGGGCAACGTCGGTGGGCGCAGGAGCCTCCGCGGATGGAAGTTGTAGGGGGGACGAGCAGCGAGGGAGACGATGAACAGTCATCCCCTCTGCCCCTTGTCCTTTCCCCTCTGCCTTCTTTTCTTTTCTTTTTTTTTTTTTTTTTTTTTTGCTTTTCTTCTTTTTTCTGCTTTTCTTTTTTTTCCCCAAAGAACCGAATAATTCCCCCCATGCATCAACCTCCGTGCTCTTCATTTATAGAGCCAAAACAAATCAAGTTGTTTTGCAAATGAATCTTTTTTTTTTAATTCACTCAACCACCCAAGATCATTTTCATATATTCACTCAACAAGAAAATGGCTCCAAAATTTAAAATATTTTTTTGAAGATTTTCCAAGATAATTCAACAACCAAATGCTTTATTTTTCAAAAATTTCCAAAATCTCCCTCCGTAACAAAATATTTTATTTTAAAGATTATTCCTCATCCTCTTTTATTATTATTATTTTTTCATTTTTTAGAACAATTTTTAAAAGATAAATTAAACAATGTAAACGTTATGAAATGTTTTATGCGACGAACAAGTAAACAAAATGGTTAAAATTTAGATGTCAACAACAGCCTTATGATCTCGACTTTTCAGTGAAGAGATTCTACTGCTCTCACAAAGTCATTCTCTAGAGTTTCTCTCTTCTTCGAATTCAAATTTGAGCACTGTAGGAGGAAGAATAAGTAATTTGGAAGCTTCAGACTTTAGAATTATTCTTTCACGCACACTTCGAATGACTTGAGAAACCTCCTTAAATACTCCTCTATGCCTTCTCGACTGTTGGCACATTCCAGAGAAATTCTTCCAATCATCCCGTTGGATAGAATCAATCAAGGAGATCTCGAGCCATTTGAAGATTGAGATGAAAGTCCGATGATCCTAGTCACCCATACAATCAAGATCTAGGTTTCCATAAGTAGATTCTTTCCAAATAAACTTGCCTTCCAAAATATTACCGTTCTTGATTGATTTCGATAATAATATCCAAAGAAGGTAAGTAAGATTTCCATTCAAAAAGCCATATATATCCTGTTCGAACTAAAGCCTTGAAGGAAGGAAAAAAAATCTTGAATTTGATTATATCTTCGTTCTTTAGTTGCGTTCATTCTGGGTTTTCGTTAGAGTGGGGCAGACTTTTGATGTAAGATAGACTTTGAAAGAGTTACACAGAAGTCTCGTATTCCTTAGAATGAAAATGAGAATAGAACCAAAGAAGTTTTGTTAGCTTCAAAATCTAATAGGAGTTTTCTCCAACAATATCGCTACCTCCAGCTATTATTGCCTTCCAAAAAGGAAATTGAAAACATTAGCATGTCTCATCAGAAGTGAGACATGGAAGGCTAAGTTACATGAAAGTCTATAATCACATTCCCATTGCAAATATTTGTGCAATGGAGGATGCATGGAGCATAGATTAAGGGCTCGTTTGGTTCGGCTTTGAGGAAATGTCATTAGGAGAATGCAAATACATTTAGGGTAAAGGGGTTTTCGAAAATGTTACATCGTTTGGTAAATTATAGCATTGAAATGTAACTTATCATAAACACCGTTTGGCAAAATTCACATTTGTAATTGACTTTTGCTATTTTTTATTTTTTTTATTTAAGTTTGAAAATCAAATTCCGGCGGCCAACCACCGGCCAACTGCCGGACCACCATATCTAGTCCCCTGAGGTCGCGGAGGCCAGATCTGGCCTCAAGACTGCTAGATCTAGCTGCCGGACGGCCAGATCTAGCAGCCTCAGGCGGCGTCGCTTGGCTTGCGCGCGCCAGGCGATGCCGCCTGGGTTGCGGGTCGCGCCACCTCGGGTGGTGGTCATCGAGGACACGCGACCCCCACGTGGCAATGGCAGCTGCCGGAGAAGCCGAACTCTCAAGCGGCGGGGAAGACGAAGTCGAACGAAGAAGAACGAAGAAGAAGGGGGAAGAAGATGAACAATAACGATGATGAACAGTGAACTTGCATTTCCGAAATGCCCAATGCTCAAAGCTAGTCCGGACCTAGGCTTTGAGCATTGGAAATGCTTGACTTTGGCTAAGGAGCTTTCAAAAATGGTTGCCAAACACAAAATATTTTCCTGAAGGGGCTTTGGGCCCCAAAGCCCTTTTGGAAAGCTGAACCAAACGGGGCTTAAGAGGTAGGATAAAAAGTTGTCTGGTAAAGTTTAGTTTGATGGTAGGGGTAGTGAAATACATTTGTTTTTTTATTTTTATGTGAAACTTCACAATTTATTAAAAGAAGTTACACCAAAATTGTGGTAGACATGAATGCTATCCTCAGTTAGTCATCAGTCAAAGACTAATATTTACATAAATCTCATTTGAAAAAAAAAATGCATGGCCTGTAGACTATATAAATCAAATCTATCTAAATCATTATCATGTAGACTTCATAATGAGTCTCATATAATTAATAATCAAGATGATATTGATTCATATGATTTATAAATCATGTAATAATTTTTCATTTTAGAAGGCTCAAGATATACACACCTTACTGTACTGTCGAGCCCTATTAGTCAATGCATTTATTGTAAAGACATCTCTAATGTGATATGTATCCACTTAACTAATAATCCTCCCTTTCAATATTAAAGTGCCTTGGAAAAGTGACACCATATTTAACTGCGATGTGACATCTACGATGTATAGAAAGATACATTGGTATAGTGCGTTTGAATTCTATTTTCATATAGTTTATCTATTATATTAAATAGGCTGGGAAAAAGATGATTAAGATCAAGGAAGAGCGCAGATAATTTCCTAATGCGAAAGATGCATGTGTGTAGTTTTGCACCATTTAAGAAGAAACCACAAATTCATTGAAAAGGGGCGGGGACAAACAAAACATTACCAAGCATGTGGCTTTGGCGATTGTATCAGCATCGTAACTTGTGAAATCCATGCCGTTAAGAGTCGAAATCATGACATCTATGAAATCTTGATCGCCCTTAGACTTGTCCAAGTAGAGCTTCTTTTTTTCTTTTGAGTTCCTCTAACCAGTTATTTAGGATAGCGTCCAATTCTTTCATAGTCCTCTTCATGGCTTTCTCATGCCCGCCCGGGTCAAGCCACCGCAAGAAGGGAAGATCATCCCCCACTATAAACGTCCCCATCAAACGGAAGAACTGCCTCACCAAATCGTGGCATTGCCGCTCCTCTTCCTCATCCTTCATGACAGTGCCACTGTAGTGGCCCGTACTGGCTACGATGTTAAGGATCACATTCAGAGTCAGCTTCGCAAACCATTGCTTCAAGTCTACGAAATATGGCCCATGTTAGACAAAGAGCAAACACGGGGTTATATGACTAGGCTTAAGCTGTTTTTCGTAGGCTTCCCAAGAAAGAACATAAAAATCTTTTGGTACTTGTCGAGCTAGCGATCATTGCCACACATCCTCCTTAGATTATGAATGCGACGCATGAGACGTTTCAGTAAAAATCATTTGCGAAAAGACTTGTCCCACACTTATTTGGTCCACTTGAGCGCCTTCAATGGCGCTTGCATAGAACCGCTTTTCAACTTTTCGTGAATCTGAGCTACGCTGGAATTAAAAATGGATCATCGCTAAACTGATGTACTTGAATTTGACAAAAACGTAAAGGGATGAAGAGAAATCTTGTTATGTATTTCTCGTCGTATTCATAGTACAAGTGTATGGCTATAAATGAATCAGAAAAAAAATTACACAATATTATCTTTCCTAAAATTAATCATATCTACGATTTGCTAAATCAATCACAAGATTAGAATCTAGATTGGGAATTAATTTGATTCTTTCTCCAAGGACCTAAATTAGGTGAGAAAATCAAGCATAGAGGACTTAATCTCCGTCAGTAACTAATTTACAGCTAACAAAATCAGATCACGTTATTAAATTAAATAAAATCAAATAATATCACATAATATCTCAAATGATTTGAGAGAGATTATAGGAGATTTTCCAACAGTTGCATAAGCTTAATTTCTTCTATTCTAGTTGCCTCTTTGGGACTTTGCCATGGTCAGGGACATCATTAGGGTCTACTCTCCTCGTTTGACCATTTATTAATTTATTGGTTGGTCGTTATATTTAGTTGTTTTAGGAGCAAATTTTGGATCTGTTATTTAGTGGATTGGAAGTAACTTCTTTGCTGGACCGATCTCTACTTCCGAGAATGTCATTTACGGAACAGTAAACATGATAAGTGTTCGAGCTTTTTTGGGACTGACGATTCCTTTGTAGTGTAATGTTGGGTTGATGGACTAGGAGTACTAGGTGATGAACTGACACTGTTAATAATTTCCCGCATGGACACATGTTTCTCTTTCGAAATTCATCCTTTCATTAATTATCTTTGGATAGTGGCAAGAATTGATATAATAATCATCTAGTTCTTATTGCTTTAAGATGAAGATTTGCTGACCTTGAGATGTGCTCATCCTTTGCATTTTTTGCAAGGCTGAGAGGATGAATTGTGGAGACCGGGGTTTGTTTGAAATTGGATAAGCTCTCATTCATTGGATTCTTGACAGTAAAAATGATTATAATAGTATTGACTCTAAAGCTCTGCCATGTTGTCGGCATGATTAGGTTTTGCGCTCCTCCAATTGGTGATTGATTTATCATTATTTGATATTTCCAAGTTCAATCGTATTTTGAGCCGATTTTGGTATTCAGTGAATTGGCAGTGGCTTCTTTCTTCTTGGAGAAATCCTTTTGGCTGAGGATGTTGTCCAAGGACAATGAATACAATGCAACTGATCAGTTGGTTACATACAATGACATTTGGGCTTTTTGGAGGACTAATAGTCTATCTTGCACTGTTTGGTTGAGTTGGTGATCTAGAAGCCTTTGTCTTTAAGGGTCCCGTTCGTTTCGCGGAAAATATCATGTTTTCGGAAAACATTTTCCTGGAAGTCATTTTCCAGGAAAATGACTCTATTTTCCGGTGTTCGGCTAAAACCTAAAATTTGAGTGGAAAACATTTTCCACCGTTCGTTAGCTCATTTAATTGTTTGGAAAAAATTATCAAAAATTGAATTTTAATATTTTTAATTGACCAAAAAATTAATTTTATTTTTTATATTTTTTTAAAAAATGAATTTTTAATTATTTATATTTTTAAAAAATCGAAATTTTTATTATTTATTATTTTTCTTTCTTTTTCTTTTTCTTTTTCTTTTTTTCTTTTTCTTTTCCTTCCTCCTTCCTCCTCCTTCTTCCTCCGCCGCGCCTCCTTCCTCCTCCTTCTTCCTCCTCCTTCCGCCGCCGGCGCCCTCCTTCCCGCCCGATGATGGCCGGGCCCGCGCCCGACCAAGACCCGGTGGCCGATCCGGCGAGCTCGAGGCTCGGCCGATCTCGCCCGAGCTCGCCGCGAGCTGAAGCCGGAGCTCCGCGAGCCGCGAGCTCGCCGGATCGGCGGCGGAGCTCGGGCTCGCTGGATCGGGAGCCCGAGCTCCGCCGCCAGATCCGGCGAGCTCGCGGCTCGCCGAGCCCAAGCGAAGCCGGCGGCTCGGGCGAGGCCCGGGAGCCCCGCCCGCTCGCCGGATCGGCGAGCCGCGAGCTCCGCCCGGGCGGCGAGAGCTCCGCCTCGCCCGATCGCGGAGGCCCGATCTCGGCTTCGCGGATCGGGCTAGGGGGAGCCTCGCCGGCCTAGGCGAGGCCGGCGAGGTCGCCGGCCGCTGCTTGCGGCCGGTCGCCGACGCCGCCGTGGCCGGTCGCCGGCACCGCCAAAGAAGAAAATGAAAAGGAAAAAAAGAAAAAAAAAAAAGAAAAGAAATTAAAAACTTAATTTAAAAAATAATAAAAATAAAACGAAAATGTACTAATAAAAAGAAGTAAGAGGGAAGAAGTCATGGAAAACGTTTTCCACTTTTCAAAAGTGGAAAACGTTTTCCCACTTTAAAGGTTGTTTTTTCCAATGATGGAAAATATTTTCCTTGACTAGTTCATTTTCCGTGAAACGAACACTGGAAAATCCGGAAAATATTTTCCCGGAAGTCATTTTCCGCGAAACGAACCCCTAAGACGAATGATGGACTGAAATTTTGACAACCTTCTAGGCTTCTATTACAGCTTAAAAGTTCTACTGGATTTGACAGCTGGTGATCTGTTGCGTTTTCTGTGGGGCTGAGTTGATAATTGTTTGGAACTAGATGAGCTCCTGCTTCTCAGATTTTAGGCAGTTATTTGTTTGAATGAATCTTGTGCTTTACTTCCGTTATTTCTTAGTTACTCGAAAAGATCAGATCTAGTTCTCTTCCCTTCACAGATCAGAGTTTGGTCAGGGCAATACCTTACATAGCCAAGTTCGATATGGAGTGTCTACGATCAGTGATGTTCTTTCTTGCTACATGAGCATCAATTTCTAGTTTGTCTTCGCCTGCTGTTATCATCTAGTTGAGGCGAAATGATCAGATGTTCTCTTTCCTTCGCAGGTCATAATTTGGTCGAGGCAATAATTTACCTTGTCAATTTTGAGATGGAGTGTGTGTGATTAGTGATGGCTCTTTCTTGCTGCATAAGCATCAATTCATAGGACAAGCTCTTCTGTTAGAGTTCTTTCTTGCCTGGAAAGGTCCACACAAGTTCTAGCTCATTTCTCTTCGTACTTATCTGTGTGCTACAATCACTAATTGGATCACTGGTAAATCATGGAGATATCATATCTAAGATGTATGCATCATGCTCTTCTTCCCTATCTTGGAACTGGCTCCAAGCATTACCTGGTTTGCTTCGCCTTTCTTTCCACACGACTTCTGTTTCTCCTTTTGGTATAGAACAAGAGGTAATTTTGTTTTCTTTCTGTGTTCTTTGAGTTGTTGGACTCAGTCAATGGCCCCATAAATGTCTAATTTGTAGGTTTTCTTTGGTTATTGGGACTTTGAAGGTTTATTGCTGACAGAATCAGTTTTACTTCAGGGCATACTGGTAGTATCTTATTTTGAAATGACGTACATCAGATATCTATCGCAATTTGCATTCTTAATCTTTCTTATTTTGTTTCTATTGTTAATGGATGATGATAGCTGATACCAATTGTTCTTTGGCATATTAGAGCCTACTTTCTCTTCGGGATTGGATGGAAAAGTTTTGATTTGTATGTCTTTCCTTTTTCTTTGATTGGACTATCCTGCATGTTATTTATCATGGACTTTTTCGGGTTCAACGTACTTTGTCACACATTCACTGGGGAATACGTCTCTTGCATATGCATTTGTTTTGACTTGGAGTGTATGTCTGCTTATATATTGTCTCAATAGATGTTAAATTTGGTTTATTTGAAGGAATTTTCATCAGGTTTCGTGTGTTAATATTTGATGAGATTGATGTTGCCTAGGTGGTAATTTCCTATGCTGAGATGTTATTTTCGTGCGACCTATTGCCTCTTTTTTCTCTATGTTATCTGGAACTTGCAGGACATGTTCTTTTCAGAAAAAATATTTGTTTTTCACACTGTTTTTTGCGGTAACTTTTACCTCTTGCCAAAACTTTCCCTATAGTATGTAATGTTCAATTGTATAGCGATATTGTTGGATGGTTCATCAATAGATTGATCTTTCCATTTAATTGTTTATCAAGATGAGTATGCATTTCAGTGGATTGGCAGTTGCATCTTTCCATTTGGAGCGATCTCTTCATCTGACCATGTTGTCTAACGATGATAAATACATAGAAGTTGGTCAGTTTACATAGAATAAGATACTTTGGGCTTCTTGGAGGAGTGGTGATCTATTATGCAGTCTTTGTTTGCTTGAGTTCTGAAGTAGTAGTCTCTGATCACATCTTCAGGACAGGTGATGGATTGAAATTTTGAAGATTTCTAGGCATTCTGTACTTTAGATTTAAGTTTGTCTTCGGTTGATTATCTCCAGGGAGTAGTGAGCTAATCATCATCCAGTTTGAATTCCTTCATAGGTTGAAGTATTGCTGGGTTTGAGAAGTAATGTTCTATTGCGTTCTTCTGTAGGGCTGAGTTGACGATCGTTTGAAATTAGAGAAATAGCTGCTTTGTGGATTCCGGGCAATTATTGGTTTCAATGAAGTTTGTTTTCCGCTTCTGCTTTTTTCCATTTATGCAAGCCTCTTCTGGTTCACTGTGGACCGTCTTCAATACGTGATGGTTCAGCCTAGATTTCATTTAACAAGCTCTTCTTTCTTTGAGCTTCTATTGGCTTTTGTTGCTTTTGGAAGATGAATTATCATTGACTATCTTCCATTGTAGGGATTGTCTATGGGTCTGGAAAGCTGTTATGATCTGGAAAGCTTGAGATCCGCTAAGTTGAGGCTTGTTTCTCTTTGTTCTTGTAATGCATGATGCAATCACTAAATCAATTGCTGGTAAATATGGGGATATCGCAAGTGTAATTTATTTGTCTGGCCTTCTCTCTTTTTTTTTTTTTCCGTCAAATACTAGCTTCACACAATTTAGTTAGCTTAGGCTTTCATTTTGTATGATTGATGTGTTTCTTTTGGTACAGAACCTCCGGTGGAACTTTTTCATTTACCAGGTGATATCTATGCTTTAGGTGCTTGTTGAGGAATGGTCATGGACATCCTTACAAAATAATGTGTTGGAAGGGTGGCCACTGGAGCAAACCCCAGTGGTTAAGTTTCACCAGTTGAAAATTCAATTATTGTACCCATGATTATTCTTAGTTTATGAATTGCCTCTCACACTGTATTCAGAAAAGGAAAGGAATTCGATTATTTCTTCATATAATATAGAAGATTCGATGATTCTGCTGGTTAGTTAAACTAAGTCGTCCTATTGATATGGTGTCCAACTCTGGTATTTTCTTTTCCATATAAATTAGTAAGGAGGATACTTGTGCTCCCACTAGGAGAAGGAAATTCTCATGTAGATCTATTTTTTCTTTTTTTGGCTAAATTAATTGTACTTTTGTTTTTTCACCTTAGAAATTTTCCAAGTTAAAGAAGAGGAACGCCGTTGCAAGCATTTTGTGTATAGCTCAATTTCACTTTCATTTTCTTGTTATATTGGTATTTTTTTATTCTAATCACAATGCTCCGTCAATGATGAATCAACCTGGTTCGTGTCTGAAGTGTATGCCCATTTTAACTAACTCTTAGGGGAATGACTCGACTTAGCAAGCTTTTACCTTTTTGCTTCACCTAGGGGTATTTTTAGTGTAAATGGTTCATTTTGGGTGCCAATTCAAGTCTCTCTTTGATGATGTCGTGCTCTCGCTTGTTTGTGAACTTCACTGGATGAAACTACAATTACTACAATGGAGTATTGTGTCCAAGGCTAAGGGTGCGTTTGGAAACACTTTTGGGGAAAGTCTTTAGGAAAATGCAAAGACCTTTGAGTTAAAGGTGTTTTCCAAAATGCAAATGGTGTTTGGTAAATTGTAATTTGAAAGCCCTTTGTGAAGCACATTTGAGTAAAATGGTGTTTGGGGGAATTACTTTGTAAAGGACTTTTGTGATAAAAAAAATTATTAAAAGAAAAATAAAAAAATTGATCGGTAAGGGGCAGGCGGCCGTCGGCGGTCTCTGGCGAGCTCCGGCGACCCCGCTGACCCCCAAAGACCACCGGCAAAGGCCGCCCGAGGTCGCACGACGCCACCGCGACCTTCGGCGACCCCGGATCTGGGGCGATGAGGTCACGCGATGCCGCCTCGACCTCCGGCGAACTAGATCCGGGCGTCGAGGTCGCAGGAGGACCTCGCCGCCCCGGATCCGGGTCGCGGCGGGGTCGCGCGACCTCGCCGCCCCGAATGGGGCGGTGAGGTCGCGGGAGGTCGCGCGCGACGCCGCGCGACCCGCATCCGGGGCGGCGAGGTCGCGCGACCCAGATCGGGGGTGGCGCGACCACGCCGCCCGGATCCGGGTCGCGGCGACCTGACCACCGCCGCAACCCAAATGGCGCGGCGGTCGCGCCACCCCCGACGACGGTCGGCGGCGACCGCTTGTGGAAGAAGAAGAAGAAGACCTTCGTCGGCGACGCTCGCGGAAGAAGAAGAAGAAGAAGACCGTCGCCGGCGACCGCTCGCCCAAGAAGAAGAAGAAGACGATGAATAGTGAGGGCGAAACCGGAAAAACGAAAAATCAATGAGGATATTTTGGGAAGAAAATTTTTTTTTAGCCCTTTACTGTTGAATGCCGAGAAAGCTAGAAAGCCAAAGCAAGGGAGAGGGTGCCTTGAGCTGAGGGCCTTTACAAATGCAAGCATTTCCCAAATGGGCTTCCAAAAGCAAGTGCCAAACACCAACACATTTGCCCAATGGGCTTTGGAGGTCCAAAGGACTTTGGAAAGTCCTTCCCAAACGCAGCCTAAGTCTAGTTGTTGCTTTGCTTGATCGTTTGGGACTTTTCTTTTTGCTTCTTTTGGGGGTATTTTTGGTATTAATGATATTGGGCGCCAGTGTAAGTCTTTCTCGTTTATGATGTCGTGCTCTCATATTTTTCTGTGAACTTCAATAGATAAAACTACAATTGAGTCCTGTTTGTTAGACTAAGTCTAGTTGCTTCACTTGGTCATATGTATGCAAACATCGATGGCAGTTTGACTTATGGAGTAGAGACCGAGTCTGACTGTCTGTTCTTTGTCTTATCGGATGCTTCTGCCTTGTGAGATGAGAAACTGAATGCATATATTCTCCAACATCATGGCAGATTATCCCTTTCCACTTTCAATTGGCTTGGTGAACACTCAAATTAAAGATCTTATAAGTCTCAATTAGTAAACATGGTTTTTTGTCTAATGTTAAATACTCAAAAATCTTCTCACGGATAGACAATTCATGATTACTGACTTGCGAAATCCAATTGCTGGTATGGACTATGTAAATAGGCCTTTGGTGGTGAAGGAGATGAATGAATTGATACGTAGGGAAGAGTCGAATTATTTTTGCTGTTTTGCAAATGGATGATATTTTTATTTCAAGCCAGTATTTCTATTACAGTAGTAAGGATAACAAACTGCCATATGCTATCTCATTTGCAATTGAAACTATTGTCATGTGTAGAACTCCATAGTGATACATAAGTGAAATTATCTAAGATTGACAAAAAGACAAGCTCATGGTTTGGTACTTGTTTAGAACTTGTTTATAGACTCATTAACTTAGTAGTTATGAATTGGTAGACTTTGTATAAACCGAATGGTGGGATAATATCCAAAGACAAGAGAAACGGGCACTCGGACTTTTCATCGGCTTCAATTTTGAGAGGATTTTAAGGACGAGGATCTGGTCAGGAAGAAAAAAATGAGGTTAGTAGAAAGCCATCCAAGTTGAAAGGATAATAATTATCAGGCTGTACTAAATATATAATCGAAATTTTTGGGATGAAGAGAAAAATTGAAAAATTTGGGTCTTCTAGAAAATAATCTTAATTGCAATGCTATAAATACTTAAAGGCTGGGAAGGGCCGAAGGTAATTAGAATGATTTAATTTTAGGGAATCTAGTTTTGGAATTGATTTGATATAATTTGGAAAGGTGGGGATTTGACAGCCTAGAAAGGTAGGGATAAAATTGAAAGAGGAAAAAAGGCGAGCACGAATTCACCGAAAAGGATTATTTATATTGTTGAAATCGGACGGACATCACAATCCCCTTTGAAAATATGGACCATCATGCAATATAATAAGTTCTTGTGTTCCATGTAAGAAAGACTGCCACATTACAATTTGTAAATCAGCAATGTTTTCGGATTTTAGATAGTCATCGGATAAAGAAAGTTGTTCTTGGGATATTAAGAAAAGAACAAATTCCAATAAAAGGCACAGCCTTATATACTTAGAATAAATTCAATGCAACCTTTCGAACAATTAATAAAAAGCACAAGGTTTTACACCTAGGACAATTAAACACTATCTTTCAAACATGTAAAGAAAATACATAATCTTTCGGGATACTCTTAAGACAATCTTCCTAACTTTTTAAACTAAAGTAGAACGTACTACCGAGGAAAAAAAATAGTAATAAATCGTTGTTAAAATTCCTAAGTGGCGGCCAAGAGGCAATTTGCGACATGTAAGGTTGCCAGGTCATTGCATGGGAGTACATGAAATTATTAAAGCCTTTAATCAAAAATAAATTTAATGACGATTGCCCAATCTAGATTTAAACTTTAAGTGAAAAAAGTACCTCTTTCATTCACATTTCCAATTGTTGGTACCAAATTGCCTACGCTGTCGCTCGAGATCATCAAAGAGGGGAGTGGCAATGAGTTTCAAAGAAAGAGCGTTCCCATTGTTCTTTTTTTTTTTTTTTTTTTTTCACTTAGGATTAAGAGTGTGTTTGAAAATATTTCTATTCTGGGACAATTTTTATTTAAAAATAGTATTATCTTTAAAAGAAAACGGCATTCAAAAATCCATATAGTAAAGCCCCAAGAGTTTATTTAATTTTGAATCCAATTTTCTGCAAAAGATTTTCATAATTTTTTATGCTAAATTAGTTCTAAACTAGAATTAACACTTAAATTCAGTAAAACTACTCAAAATCTAATTTCTAAATTTTCTCTAAATTTATGAATCTATGAATTTTATTTTTTAGTTTTTTATTTACTTTTTATTTTTTATTCCGAAAATTGGGACTAGGATCAGCTCGAGAGACTTGACTTTGTGTCGATTATGTAAAGACGAGCATTAGGTTACATTAAGCTTTTAAAAAAAAGAAGAAAAGATGACATCATTTCTCTTTTAGTTTCCAAGAATAAAGAAGTAAGTTTTTTTTACTTTTTGTTTCTATTCTAAATCTATTAACTAGCCATCGATTTACTCCTGAAAATAGAAAAATTAGTTGACTTTATCAAACAAATTTCTATTATTTTTTCTATTTCGAGAAACAAGAAATCGAAAAATAGAGGGTTAGAAACACTCACAAACATGGCCTAAATGGCTTTTATTGTTTTACTTTAGATTTGAATCATTTTGCAAAACAAACATTCACTTTTGTTTAGACCAAAATACTAGAAACTCTTACATGATATTTTCATAAAGTAAATGCAACCAATAGTTCTTGTACAATTGCACAAGAATCTAAATTGTCCTATTAATTTTTTTAAAGCAATTTTGTATTTTGTATAATGTCAATGTTAGTTTTGATTAGACTTTTTTTTTTCATGACAGTTTTTTTTTCCAAACGTGGACCATGAGATTGCTAACATGAATAATAAAGTGCATGTGCCATGTCATGACCCGCTTATTATTTTCATGTGGGGGGCATATGCCAAATCAGTGACATAAAAAAATTCGTGCATATATGAACTCTCCCCATTGTTCATTGTCCACCCCACCACTAGCCACTGCCCTAGTCCCCTTTGACCACCCCATTGACATCAATTGTCCCTTGCCATAGTGCTGCTCGAATTTGGCGATCATGGCTACCATGAGCTCAAGTAGCGAGCCGCCATGAATGCTGCTAGAGTAGCGAGTGGAAAGAGATATATATGTAGACATATATATATTCCAGTAAAAAAGTAGCTCATTTTAGTAATTTTCTCAATGGACTCAAGTCAAGGGGAGTATAATGAAATGCGTCAAGGACGACAGATGGCATTTTTAAAAAGTAGATGATAGTTTTCGGCTAAGTGAAAGTGGTTGGGCGAAAATAATTTTCAAATAAAAATACATGGGTCGGTAGGTAATAATGTTACCCCTAAATTTTTTAAATCCAAATAATATTATTTTCAATTTCTAAATTCTGGCGGGAAAGCCGCAAGAAGAAGTCAGGAAATGACCGTTAGCAACGGACGACACGTGGTCGAAGATGATTCGTAACGAGCGTCTTTCCTAATTCTCTCACGGCGAGCGTGTCAAGCAACGGTCGGAGTTTTGGAAAGCCCACCGACTTTCCTAAATTGAACAGTCAGCAGATCACAGCCGTCCATTCACGATCCTCGCTTCGGATATATTTTTACATCAACGGTCGACCCGAAGTCGGTGTATCCTTTCCCCATGAATAACAGTCCTTTTCCCCTCTCGTGCTCATTCGTATCCGTTGCTCCCGTTCCGCGTTCCCGGTTCTCCTCTCTCCCCCATGGCTTCTTCTGCGATTTCGTCGTCGTTGATTAGGCGTTCTTCATCGGCCCTTCCTTCTTCTTCTTCTTCGTTTTCTGCTTCTAGATTGATTGATTTTGTCGATGGTGTCCTCATTTTGCTTTCTTGTCTGATTTTGTGAAGCATCATCTGGTTGCGGAGATCCTCGAGGGTTTCGCTTGGCCTACGATGCCTACTGGTTATCGGAATTCTTTGGTTTACGCCTCGTCCTTTGATTGCTTTGTGATTCATCGGGCGATCGGTTGAACTTTGCGTTGTTGTTTTGACCAGCTTCTTCTGGATTCTCGTTGTTCGGTGAATTGGTAGTGTGGCTTCTATCTCTTGACGTCTGAGGATGTCGTTATGGCAAGTTGACAGAAAGAGAAACAGAAATTGGAAGGAATAGTTCTCTTCCGTTTCGCAGATCAGAGTCTGGTGGTGGCAATACTTTACGTGGCCAAGTTCGATATGGAGGGTCTGGGATCAGTGATGTTCTTTCATGCTGCATAAGCATCGATTTCTAATCTTTCTTCCACTTCTGTTATCTTCTAGTCAAGGTTAGGTGCAACGATCAGATGTTCTCTTTCCTTCGCAGGTCATAGTTTGGTTGAGGCATTGCTTTACCTCGTCAATTTCGAGATGGAGTGTCCGTGATCAGTGATGGCTCTTTCTTGCTGCGTAAGAATTGATTGATAGGACAAGCTCTTCTGTCAGGGTTCTTTCTTGTCTGGAAAGGTCCACACAATTTCTAGCTCGTTTCTCTTCATTCTTATCTGTGTGCCACAATCTCTAATCGGATCTCTAGTAAATCATGGAGATATCGTATGTAAGATTCATGCGTCATGCTCTTCTTCCCTATCGTGGAAATGGCTCCTGGCATTACCTAGTTTGCTTCACCTTCCCTTTCACACGACTTCTGTGTTTTCTTTTGGTAAAGAACAAGAGTCAATTTCGTGTTCTTTCCATGCGAGAGGTAGTTTGAGTTGGCTGGATTTAGTCAATGGCCATATGAATGTCTAAAAAATTGTAGCGTTTCTTTGGTTATTGGGACTGTGAAGGCTTATTGCTAACAGAATCGGTTTTACTTCAGGGCATACTGGTAGTATCTTATTTTGAAGTGACATACTTCAGATATCTATCAAGATTTGCATTCTCAATCTTTCTTGTTTTGTTTCTGTTTCTCAACAGATGATGGTAGCTGATACCAGTCGTTCTTTTGCCAGATTAGAGCCTACTTTCTCTTTGGGATTGGATTGGAAACTTTTGATTTGTATGTCATACCTTTTTCTTTGATGGAACTATCCTGCATGTTATTTATCAGGGACTTTTTCCTTTCAGTGTACTTTGTCGCACATTCAATTGGAACTACGTTTCTTTGGTATGCATTTGTTTTGACTTGGTGTGTGTATCTGCTTGAATTTTGTGTCAATAGATGTTAAATTTGGTTTATTTGAAGAATTTTTTGTCAGGTTTCTTTTTGTGTTTATATTTGATGAGATTTACGTTATCTGGATGATAATTTCCTATGCTGAGATGTTATTTTGGTGTGACCTATTGCCCCTTTTTTCTCTATGTTATTTGGAACTTGCAGGATAGGTTCTTTTCCAAAAAAATACTTTTTTTTCCCACTTTTTTTTTTGCGGTAACATTTACCTTTTGCCAAAACTTCACCAAAAGTATAGTTTGTAATGTTTTCACTTATAAAGTGATGTTGGATGGTTCATCAATGGATTGATCTTTCCATTTTATTGATCATCAAGATGAATATGGATTTTGGTGGATTGGCAGTTGCATCTTTCCTTTTAGAGTGATCTTTTTATCTAAGCATGTCGTCTAAGGATGATAAATACATAAAATCTGGTCAGTTTACATAGAATGAGGTACTTGGGTTTCTTGGAGGAGTGGTCATCTATTATTCAGTCTTTGTTTGCTCGAGTTCTGCAGTGGTCTCTGATCCCATCTTCAGGACAGGGGATGGACTGAAATTTTGAAGATTTCTAGGGATTTGTGGTTTTGATTTAAGTTTGTCTTCAGTTGATTATCTTGGGGGAGCAGTGAGATAAAAATTATGGAATTCTCGTTGAAGTTTTGCCGGGTTTGAGAAGTGGTGATCTGTTGTGTTCTTTTGTAGGGCTGAGTTGATGATTGTTTGAAATTGGACAAACAGCTGCTTTGTGGATTCTAGGCAGTTATTGGTTTGAATGAAGTTTGTTTGCCGCTTCTGCTTTTTTCCATTTATGGTAAGATGATTAGGGCCTACTTCTCTTTCCTTTATGCAAGCCTCTTCTGGTCTGATGTGGGCTGTCTTCAATCTGTAATGGTTCATCTACATTTCATTTAACAAGCTCTTCTTTCTTTGAGCTTCTATTGGCTTTTGTTGTTTTTGGAAAATGGATAATCATTAACTATCTTCCATTCTAGGGATACTGAATTAACGCAATTATGTTTAGTTGAGATACTGAATTTTTGTTTTTCTTTGTGGATTGGAGTGATGAGCGATGTCTGGATCTTTCCATAGGGATTGTCTTTATTTTTTATTTTATTTTTGGGGAGATGCGATGAACATCTAGTTCTCTTCCTGTTGTAGGTTAGAGTCCTTTTGTTGCAAATCACGCTGAATTTGACCTGGTTTGTGTTGTAGTATGCCATTTTACTAACTTTTAAGGGAATGATTTGAGTTAGCAAGCTTTTGCCTTTTGCTTCTCCCAGGGGATTTTTGGTATAAGTGGTTTATTTTGGGTGCCAGTTCAAGTCCCTTTCTTTGATGATGTCCTGCTTTCTATCTTCGCCTGCGGACTTTACTGGATGAAACTACAATTACTACAATTGAGGCTTGTTTCCAAGGCTAAGTCTAGTTGTTGCTTTGCTTGGTCATTTGGGGCTTTTACTTTTTCTTCTTCTGGAGGTATTTTTGGTGTAAATGGTTAATTTTGGGAGCCGGTTCACAAAGTCTCTTTCTTCGATGATGTTGTCCTCTAATCTTTTTCTGTGAACTTCACTAGATGAAACTACAATTGAGTCCTGTTTCAAGGCTAAGTCTAGTTGTTGCTTTCCTTGGTGACTTGGTGGCACACATTGATGGCAGTTTGGCTTATTGGATGCTTCTACCTTGTGAGATGGAAATTGATTGCCGATATTCACTAATATCATGGCAGTTTGTTTCTACTTTGAATTGGTTTGGTGCAGTCCGTAGAAGCATTCTTATTGGGATTCTCTTTATATTGAAGTTGCAGTTGATGTAAATTTGCCTGACAAATTAGTTTTATATTGCTTGTGTGTTGAAAAGTTACTGGGCCATGAGCTTGCACGATCCCTCTACATGGATTCACCCCTGATTTTCTCCAAAACTCCTATTCTGTTATCTTTGTTTTCTGAGGAAGTTGGCTCTATTTTGTGCCTTCAAAACTATATCTGCAAGGATGCTCGTGGGCATGCGTAGAGTGGATGGATTGGATGTTTTGGCCAACTTTTATAAGCTTGCTCTTTGAATGAGATGGTGCACTGGATGTGTTGCTTCAGGTAGGGTTCATGTGTTGTATGAGCTATACCTCATGTTGAACTTGAGAAGAAAAACTAATTGGTTTGATGACTTCACAAAGAAATTGAGCCTTCCTGCAGGATATATCGTATAGGCCCTGAAAGGAGATGGAAGGCTGTGATCTCTGGATAAAATTTTGCTTACAAATGAAGCATCTAGCGTTAGCAAGTACATAAGCTAGTGGAATACCTGATGGAGCTTGTATAATTCTGCTTGTAGACATATTTGTATCTTGTCAGTTGCTCACTTTGTTGAGCAAATCGTGTAACTCTGTATCGTAGCACAAGTAAGTTGTGGTTGGCAAAAAATCAAGCATGAATTGTGCAGATAGACTTGTTATCATGTTGTTCATGTGTTGTATGAGCTATACCTGATGTTGAACTTGCGAAGAAAAACTAATTGGTTTGAAGACCTCGCAAAGAGATTGAGCCTTTCTGCAGGATATGTCGTATAGGCCCGGAAACCTGATGGAGCTTGTATGATTCTGCTTGTATTTTTGGGCTTTTGGACATATTTGTCTATTGTCAGTTACTCACTTTGTTAAGCAAATTGTGCAACTCTATATCATAGCATAAATAAGTTGTGGTTGGCAAAAAATCAAGTATGAATTGTGCAGATAGCACGTGTTATCATTTTGGTCAGGGTGTGATTTGCTAACTCTTGGAAGTTATTGATCGATTGATCAATTGATCTTTGCATTGTTGTTTTACCAGCTTATTCTGGATTTTGTTATTTGGTGAATTCGCAGTGGCTTCTTTCCTCTTGGATCATATCTCTTGATGTCTGAGGATGTCTTTATGGGTGTTTGGTTTAGCTCCTCCTATGATCCTTAATTGATCCATCCACCGATCGGTCTTTCCATTTTATTGTTTTACGAGCGGCTTCTGGATTTTGTTATTTGGTGAATTCACAGTGGCATCTTCCCCTTGGAGCGAAACTGTTTGTTTGAGGATGTCAAGAACGACACTGGTCAGTTTGTTTCACAAAACTAGGTGTTTGGGCTTTTTGGAGGACTGATGATCCTTTTTTTAGTTGAGATGATGAAAGTAGTCTTTCAGGCGATAGGCTATAATTTACTGGTTTTGATTGAAATTTGTTCTTCAGTCTTTTATCTTTGGGACTTGATTGTCGTCTAGTCCTGATCCTCTCACAGGTTGGAGTCTCGCCAGATTCGACAAGGGGTGCTCTGCTGCGAGCTGATGATTGTCTGAGAGTGGATAAGCTCTATTGTCTCTCGAGGCAGTTATTGGTTTGAATGAAATTTGTTCTCTAGTCCCATAATTTTCCAATTGATGCGAAAACTGATTCTCATTCCTTTTGAGTTCAGAGTTTGGCTGATGTGTGATCTGTGATGGTTCTCTCTTTGCAAGGTGTACGTGCCACAACAGATCACTATCCAATCCAGATCAGCTTCCCGGTGTCTCCTTCCCAGAAATAGCCCTCCCTTGTGTCCTCATCCTTCAGTCTCATCTTGTGTCTATGATTGTGCATGCGTTCCTCAGTTGACAGCCTCTGCGAAGTACTCTTCAGAGGAGACATCACCAAAATGCACTATTGATCCTTGTTCTGTTCTTTTTGTTTCTCAATCCTTTATTGATACAATGACCGATTGATCTTTCTGTTATTTGGTGAATTTCGCAGTGGTTTCTTTCCCCTCAGAGTGAAACTGTTTGTCTGAGGATGTCAAGGATGACGAATACTATGAATACTATGCCTGGGATGTTTGGGCTTTTTGGAGGACTAGTGATCCTTTTGCTGTCTTCTTTTTTTTCTCAGTTGAGAGAATGAATTATTAGTCTTTGATCACGTCTGGGACCCGCCGATGGAATGAAATTTACTGGGTTTGATGGGGAATTTGTTCTTCAGTTTTTTAATATTTGTGAGTTCTCTCACAGGTTGGAGTCTTGCCAGACTTGACATGGGGTGCTCTCTGCAGGCATTGTCTGAAATTGGATAAGCTCTATCGTCTCTCGAGGCAGTTATTGGTTTGAATGAAATTTGTTCTTCAGTCCATAATTTTCCGATTGATGTGAAAAACAATTCTCATTCCTTTGGAGGGGTGGAGTTTGGCCGATGTGTGATCTGTGATGGTTCTTTCTTTGCAAGGTGTATGTGCCACAACAGATCACTATCCAATCCAGATAAGCTTGCCCGTGTCCCCTTCCTAGAAATAGCCCTCCATCATGTCCTTATCCTTCAGTCTCATCTTGCGTCTATGATTGTGCATGCGTTCCTTTCTCAGTTGACAGCCTCTGTGAAGTACTCGAGGAGACATCATACCCAAAATGCTCTTGATCCCTCTTATTTTCTTTTTGTTTCTTGATCAATTGTTAATTTGGTCTGATTTGTATGCTAATTTTCCAAAGGTTACTCTTGCCTCTCTGGGAGTCTGCCATGTTATGCGTATCGTTAGCGTTTGCACTCCTCTGATTGGTGATTGATTCATCATTGATTGATCTTTCCGTTTAATTGTATCATGAGCTGATTCTGGTATTCACTATTCCGTGAATTGGCAGTGATTTCTTTCTTCTTGGAGTGATCATGTTTGTCTGAGGACCATGAGCACAATGCTACTGGTCAGTTGGTTACATAGAACAAGACATTTGGGCTTTTTAGAGGACCAATGATCTAATCTTGCACTGTTCAGTTGAGCTGATGATGGAGTAGTCTCTGTCTTTAGGATGAGCGATGGACTGAAATTTTGACAACCTTCTAGGCTTCTTTTACAGGTTGAAATTTTTACTGGATTAGACAGTTGGTGATCTTTTGCATTCTCTGTGGGCCTGAGTTGATAATTATTTGATATTGGATGAGCTTCTTCTGCTATTTTCTAGTTAATCCCAAAGATCAAATCTAGTTCTCTTCCTTCCAAAGATTGGCATTTGGTCGGGGCAATACTTCATGTGGCCAAGTTCCATATGGAGTCTCCGTGATCAGTGATATTCTTCCTTGCTGCATAGCATCAATTCCTAACTTTTCTTCCACTTCCATCATCTTCTAGTTAAGGTGGAACGATCAGATGTTCTCTTTCCTTTGCAGGTCAGAGTTTGGTCAAGGCAATAGTTTACCTTGCCAAGTTCAATATGGAGGGTGTTGGATCAGTAATGGTTCTTTCTTGTTGCATAAGCATCAATTCAAAGGACAAGCTGTTCTTTCAGAGTTCTTTCTTGTCTGGAAAAGTCCATACAAGTTAAGCTCGTGTCCCTTCTGAAGTCCTTCAATCTGTGATGGTTCTTTCTAGCTCCATAGTCTTTATTTCATTTAACAAGATCTTCTTTCTTTAGAGATTCTATTGGGGAAGATAATAATCATCAACTATCCTCCATTTTAGGGATCATTTGTGAGTCTGGAAAGTCTGAGGTCGACTAAGTTCTGGCTTGTTTCTCTTCATTCTTGTAGTGCATGCTGCAATCACAAAATTGATTGTCGGTGAATCATGCAGATATTGATTGCTGGTGAATCATGCAGATATTGCATGCTATTCGTCTTGCTTTTTTCCCCCCAAATGCTAGCTTCAGATAATACCCAGGGCTTTCATTCTATACGATTGATGTGTTTTCTTTTGGTACAAAACCTTTGGTGGAACTTTTTCATTTATCAGGTGATTTCTATGCTTTAGGTGGTTGTTGAGGAGTTGTCATGGACGTTATTAGTGTTTACGCTACTTCTTTGATCTGATTGATGGATTGATCCATCCTTCTGTTATTTTACAAGCTGTTTTTGGATTTTTATAAATCAGTGGATTGGTAGTATCTTTTTTTTTCTCATGGAGCAATCTCTTTGATTGAGGATGTTGTTTAAGGAATGGTACATATGATGAGGTTGGTCAATTATTACTCAGAATAACTGAGCTTTTCTTGTGTTTGACAATCTCTTCACATCTATCTTTGGTTGGGTTGGTGGATGGGCATTGTCCTTGATCATCTTCAGGACTGGGTGAAGAACTGAAATTTTGATAAATTCCTGCTGTGTAGGCACTTGGTGTTTTGCCAGATTTTGAAGTGATGATCTGTCACCTTTTCTGTGTTGGTTTTGATGAATATCGGTGTCTGGGCTTTGTTGGAAATTGGATAAGCTCCCACTTCTTGGATTTTTGGTTCTTTTGATGTACTCACTCTCCATGTATATTTATATGGATCAGTCCCTAATCAATTGATATTTTGGCCATGCTTTAATGATAGGGTGTGCAGAACTAGCGAGGTCTGAGGTCCTCACTCTTTCCTTTGAAGCAAACCTCTTCTGGTTCAATGTGGACTGTCTTCAATCTGTGATGGTTCTTTCTAGCTCCATAATCTTTATTTCATTTAACAAGATCTTCTTTCGTTTGAGATTTTATTGGCTTTTCTTGTATTTGGAAGATGAATAATCATTGACTATCCTCCATTGTGTAGGGTTTGCTAGCGAGTCTGGAAAAGCTTGAGGTCCATTAAGTTCTGGCTTGTTTCTTCTCTTCATTCTTTTAATGGATGCTGCAATCCCAAGATCAAGTGCTGGTAAATCATGAAGATATTGCATGTTATTTGTCTTGCTTTTTTTTTTTTGGCCCCCGAATACTAGCTTCACACAATACACAGGGATTGCATTCACATGATTGATGTGCTTTCTTTTGGTGTAGAACCTTTGGTGTACTTTTTCATTTATCAGGCGATTCCTATTATGTTGTTTAACGAGCTGTTTCTAGATTTTTATAATCCAGTGGATTGGCAGTAGCTTATTTTCTCACTGAGTGATCTCTTTGATTGAGGATGTTGTCTAAGAAAAAGTACATATAATGAGGTTGGTCAATTATTACTTAGAAAAAGTACACATCTATTTTTGGTTGGGTTGGTGGATGGGCAGTGTCCTTGATCATCTTCAGGACCGGGTGAAGAACTGAAATTTGGATAAACTCCTGCTGCATAGGTGTTTTGCCAAATACTGGAGGTGATGATCTATCGCCTTTTCTGTGTGGCTGAGTTGATGAATTGGGGTGTCTGAGCTTTGTTGGAAATTGGATAAGCTCCCACTTCTTGGATTTTTGTTCTGTTGATGTCCTCACTCTCCATGTGTATATATATGGATTAATCCCTAATCAATTGATATTTTGGCCATGCTTTAATGATAGGGTGTGTGAGAAGTAGCGTGACTATGATGGAAACCTCTTCTGGTTGCAGAAACCCCCTTGCGGAGATCCTTGAGGGTTTCACCTGGCCTCTTTGGGATGATGCCTGTGGTTATCGGAATTATCTTGTTTATGCTCAGTGATTGATCGACCGATCAGTCTTTGCGTTATTGTTTTTACCAGCTTATTCTGGATTCCTGTTGTTTGGTGAATTGGTTTTGTGGCTTATCTCCTCTTGGATCATATCTCTTTCATCTGAGGATGGTCTCCTCCTTCAATCCTTAATTGCTCCATGGACCAACTTTCTTTACAATTGTTTTACAAGCTGCTTCTGGATTTTGTTATTTGGTGAATTGGCAGTGAACATTGGTCAGTTTGTTTCATAAAACACGGATGTTCAGGCTTTTTGGAGGACTAACGATCCTTTTGCTATCTCTAGGACTTTGCCATGTTGTGGGCATCGTTAAGGCTTGTGCTTCTCTGATTGGTTGATTGATCTTTCTAAGTTTAATTGTATTATGAGCTGATTTTGATATTCACTACTCTGTGAATTGGCAGTGGCTTCTTTCTTCTTGGAGCAATCATTTTGTCTGAGGATGTTGTAGGGCAATAAAAACAATGCAACTGGTCAGTTGGTTACCTCGAATACAACATGTGGGCTCTTTGGAGAACTAATGATCAATCTTGCACTGTTTGTGGTTAAGCTGATGATCTAGAAGTCTTTGTTGTCAGGACAAATGATGGACTGAAATTTTGACAAACTTTTAGGTTTCTTTTACCAGTTGATAATTTTACTGGATTTTGACAGCTGGTGATCTATTGAGTTTTCTGTGGGGCTGAGTTGATAATTGTTTGAAATTGGATGATCTCTTGCTTCTCGGATTTTAGGCAGTTATTGGTTTGAATGAAACTTGTCCCTTACTTCTGTTATTTTCTACTTAATCCAAAAGACCAGATCTAGTTCTCTTCCCTTCACAGATCAGAGTTTGGTCAAGGAAATACTTTACGTGGCCAAGTTCGGTATGGAGTGTTTGTATCAGTGATGTTCTTTCTTGGTGCATACGCATCCATTCCTAATTTGTCTTCCACTTCTGTTATCTTCTAGTTAAGGTGGAACGATCAGTTGTTTTCTTTCCTTCGCAGGTCAGAGTTCTGTTGAGGCAATACTTTACCTCATCAATTTCAATACAGAGTGTCTGTGATCGGTGATGGTTCTTTCTTGCTGCATAAGCATCAATTAATAGGACAAGCTCCCTTTCAGAGTTCTTTTTTTTCTGGAAAGGTCCACACAAGTTCTACCTTGTTTCTCTTCATTCTTATCTGTGTGCTATGATCACTAATTGGATCTCTCTAAATCATGGAGATAGCATATGTTACAGTTACATGATATGGTCTATTTTCTATCCTGCAACTGGCGCCAGGCATTACCTTGCTCGGTACACCTTCCTTCTAGCACAACTTCTGTGTTTTCTTTTGGTCTGGAATGAGAGGTCATTTTGTGTTCTTTCTGTATGAGAGGTTGTTTGAATTGGTTGGACTCTGTCGATGGCCATATAAATGTCAACATTGTAGGTTTTCTTTGGTTATCAGGACTGAAGGCTTACTGCTGACAGAATTGGTTTTACTTCAGTGCTTATTGGTTGCATCTTATTTGGAATGATGTGCTTCAGATATCTATTATGATACGCGTTCTTAATCTTTCTTAATTTGTTTTTATCTCTTGACATTTGTTGAGCCAATTACTTTCTCAGTCTAATTTCTGAAGCATCTGGTTTGTTGCAGAAGCTTAATTTCTTGTGTTCCGGTTGTCTCCTTGGGACTTTGCCATGGTCAGGGACATCATTAGGGTCTACTGTCCTCCTTTAACCATGTATTAATTTATTGGTTGGTTGTTCTATTTAGTTTTTTTTAAAGAGCAGATTCTGGATCTGTTATTTAATGCATTGGAAGTGACTTCTTCTCTGTTGGACTGATCTCTACTTCCGAGGACGTCATGTAAGGAACCGTAAATATGATGAGTTTGGTCAATTGTTGCATAGAATAAAGTGTTTGAGCTATTTTTTGGGACTGACGATTCCTTCGTGGTGTAATGTTGAGTTGATGGACTAGGAGTACTGGGTGATGAACTGCAACTTTTAATAATTTCCTGCATGGACACTTATGTTTTTTTTTTCAAAATTCATTCTTTCATTAATTATCTTTGGGTAGTGGCAAGAATCGAGATGATAATTGTCTAGTTCTAATTGCTTTAGGTTGAAGGTTTGCTGAACTTGAGAAGTGCTGATCCTTTGCCTTTTCTGCAAGGCTAAGAGGATGAATTGTGGAGACCAGGTTTTGTTTAAAATTGTACAAGCTCTCATTTATTGGATTCTTGACAGTAAATGACTATAATAGTATTGACTCTATTTTCATTTTTCCCTATGTTTTTTTATTAAAGCAAGATGATCACCGTTCAGTTCTCTTTCTTGATGGAATTATTCTGCATCTTATTTGTTACTCTTTTTCCTTTCATTGTACTTTGTTGCATGATCACTTGGTAATAGATTTCCTGGATATGCTTCTGTTTTTGCTTGGTGTGTATGTCTGCTTGAATTTTGTGTCAATATGTTAAATTGGTTTTCTTATGCTGAGTTGTTATTTTGACAATACCTATTGCCCTTGTTTTTCTACGTTATTTCGAACTTACAGGATGGGTTCTTTTCCAAAAAAAAATTTGTTTTTCACTGCAGTATGCAGTAACATTTCTCTCTTGCCAAAACTTTACTAGTTGTTTTTCACTCAAAGTTTGATTTGAATTCTGTCTCAATGATTGATAGCTTCATTTACCCATGTAAGGCCCTAAATTTTCACCCCTAGGCATTTGAAACCTAGAAAAGAAAAATGCTAGATATCCTAATCATTCACAAGTTTGGTGTACAATAACTGTATACAAAATAAACCATTTCTCATGATGAAAGAGGGTCTTTTTGAATTGGAGAAGCAACAAATCATATGTAACAATTAATGCTTTTGCATACCATGTTTTGTATGTGGTTCTGCATTGCTCTTTACAAACTTTGATTTAGAAATTGACTAGTCATATAGCAAGTGAGCATTTAAGCAAGTGCATTGACAAACTGGATTGGCAGCGGTAACCGCCCCTGTATTTGCTCTTTATTTGTGCTTATTGTTTTTGTTCTGGATCTGCTTGGTTATTAATGCAGGTGAAACACCTCAGAGCCAAATATGGGTGTTACTTTGGCATTAGTGTTGCTGGCTATCCAGGTTCTTTAATCTGTTCTACTCAATTGTTACCTTTAAAGCCTTATTTCCCTTTGCAGGATAAGTCTTTTCACGCTTTCCTGGTTCTGCTCGGCCCCCACCTTTGTCTCCCCATGGATTCTGCTGCCCGGCCTACGATTCCTGTGGTGGTTACCGGAATTATTTGGTTTACAGCCTCGTCCTCAGTCAATCTTTCCTTCATTGTTTTGCCAGCTTACTCTGGATTTTTGTTAGTCGGTGAATTGGCAGTGTGGCTTCTTTCCTCTAGAATCATATCTCTATTGTCTGAGGATGTTGCTATGGGAAGTGCTTGGTTTAGCTCCTCCTCCGATCCTTTATGGATCCATTGACTGACTTTCCATACAATCTACGAGCTGCTTCTGGATTTTGTTATTTGGTGAATTTGCGGTGGCTTCTTTCCCCTTGGAGCAAACTGTTTGTCTGAGGATGATGATGCATAAAACTAGGTGTTT
This sequence comes from Eucalyptus marginata, assembly GCA_014182565.1. NCBI lineage: Eukaryota > Viridiplantae > Streptophyta > Magnoliopsida > Myrtales > Myrtaceae > Eucalyptus > Eucalyptus marginata. Next base: position 378,852 of record CM024590.1, read on the forward strand.
GGGCTTTTTGAAGGACCAATGATCCTTTTGCTGTCTTTTTAGGGTTGAGATGATGATCTAGTGTTTGGTCACATCTAAGACCGGGCAATAGACTGAAAATTACTGGTGTTGATGGAAATTGGTTCTTCAGTTTTTTTATCTCTGGGAGATGTTTATCATCTAGTCATGATTCTCTTACAGGCTGGAGTCTTGCCAGACTTGACAAGTGGTGATCTGCCACGAGCTGATGATTGCTTGAAATTGGATAAGCTCTATGGTTTCACGAGGCAATTATCCATTTGAATGAAATTTGTTCTTTCAGTCCCATAATTTTCCGATTAATGTGAAAGCTGATTCTCATTTCAGTGTTTGGTTGATGTATGATCTGTGATGGTTCTTTCTTTGCAAGGTGTATGCGCCACGACAGATCACCATCCAATCCAATTCTGCTTCATCTTCTTTTCATTGAAGTTCGAAAGCGGGTGTCTCATTCCTGGAAATAGTCCCTCCCTCGTGTCCTCATCCATTGGTCTCATCGTGCATCTATGATTGTGCATGCGTTCCTCTCTCAGTTGACAGCCTCTGCGAAGTACATTTCAGAGGAGACATCATTCCTGAATGTGCTGTTGATCAGTTTTTTTTCTTTCTTTCTCTTCATTGATTGTTAAATCGGTCTGATTCGGTTTATGCTATGTTATTTTCTGAAGGTCACACCTCGCCTCTTTGGGACTCCGCCATGTCATGGGCATTGTTAGGGTTTGCGCTCCTCTGGTCATTGATTGATAAATTACTGATTGATCTTTCCAAGTTCAATTGTGTAATGAGCTGATTCTGGTACACTATTCCATGAATTGGCAGTGGCTTATTTCTTCTTGAAGCGATCATTTTGTCTGAGGATGTTGTCTGACGACAATGAGTATAATGCTACTGGTCAGTTGGTCACATCGAATATGTCATTTGGGCTTTTTGGAGGACTAGTAATCTACCTTGCACTGTGTGGTTGATCTAGAAGCCTTTGTCTTCAGGGCAAATGACGGACTGACATTATGGCTACCTTCTAGACTTTTTTTACAGCTTGAAAGTTTTACTGGATTTGACAGCTGGTGATCTGTTGTGTTTTCTGTGGGCGGAGTTGATAATTGTTTGAAATTGGATGAGCTGTTGCTCCTTGGATTTTAGGCAGTTATTGGTCTGAATGGAACTTGTCCTTTACGTCTGTTATTGGTAGTTAATCGGAAAGGTCAGATCTAGTTCTCTTTCCTTTGCAGATCAAGATTTTGGTCGAGGCAATACTTTACCTGGCCAAGTTCGATATGCAGTGTCTACTATCAGTGATGTTCTTTCTTGCTGCAGAAGCATCAATTTCTAAATTGACTTCCACTTCTCATTCATATATTTCTTTTTTGGCCAGAAATGAGATACTTAAATTTACCATAGTAAAAGCATACTTCTCAGAGACAAAATAATAAAACTACACACACACATTGATGGGTATGAGTATACTGTTTGAGCAATTAAATCAAGAATATCATATATGTTACTATGTGCACAATTATAGTCTGACTCAAAATTGTAATTTTTTTAAAGTTGAAAAAGCATTGAAGAATGCTCTTAAAGCATTTATCAAATAATAAATGAAGAGGGAGTGGCTTCTTTCCCCTCAGAGTGAAACTATTTGTCTGAGGATGTCAAGGACAATCAATACGATGACATTGGTCAGTTTGATTGATAAAACACGGATGTTTAGATTTTTGGGAGGACTGATGATCCGTTGTTTTCTTATTTTTGGTTGAGATGATGAGCTAGTAGTCTTTAATCACATCTTAGACCAGGTGACAGGTTGAAATTTACTGGTCTTGATTGGAATTTATTCTTCATTTTTTTATCTTTGGGAGTTGATTATCTTCTAGTCCTGATTCTTTCACAGGTTGGAGTCTTGCCATACTTGACAAGTGGGGTGATCTTGCACGAGTTGACGATCATCTGAAATTGGATAAGCTCTATCATTCCTCGAGGCATTTATTGGTTTAAATGGAATTTGTTCTCCAGTCCCATTATTTTCTGATTAATGTGAAAACTGATTCTCATTAGTTGGGAGGTCATTGTTTGATTGATGTATGATCTGTGGTGGTTCTTTCTTTGCAAGGTGTACGCGTCCCAACAGATCACTATCCAATCCATATCCACATCTTATTCTTATTAAATTTCGAAAGCCGATGTCTCCTTCCTAGAAATAGTCCCTCCCTTGTGTCCTCATCCTTCCGTTTCATCTCATGTCTATGATTGTGCATGCGTTCCTCTCTCAGTTTGTCAGCCTCTACGAAGTACTCTTCAGAGGAGGCATCATTCCCAACGCAGGCTCTGGATCCTCTTCTTTCTTTTTGTCTCTTCATTGATTGTTAAATTGGTCTGATTCTGTTTATGCTGTGTTATTTTCCGAAGGTCACGCCTTGCCTCTCTGGGACTCTGCTGTGTTGTCGGCATGATTAGGTTTTGCGCTCCTCCGATTGGTGATTGATTCATCGTTGATTGATATTTCCAAGTTCAATTGTATTTGAGCTGATTCTGCTATTCAGTGAATTGGCAATGGCTTCTTTCTTCCTGGAGAAATCCTTTTGGCTGAGGATGTTGTTTGAGGACAATGAATACAATGCAACTGATTAGTTGTTTACATACAATACGACATTTGGGCTTTTTGGGTTGGTGATCTAGAAGCCTTTGTCTTAAAGAGATGGACTGAAATTTTGACAACATTCTAGGCTTCCATTACAGCTTGAAAGTTTTACTGGATTTGACAGCTGGTGATCTGTTGCGTTTTCTGTGGGGCTGAGTTGATAATTCTTTGAAATCAGATGAGCTCCTGCTTCTCAGATTTTGGGCAGTTATTGGTTTGAATGAATCTTGTCCTTTACTTCTGTTATTTCTTAGTTAATCTGAAAGTTCAGATCTATTTCTCCTCTCTTTGCAGATCAGAGTTTGGTCAAGGCAATACCTTACGTAGCCAAGTTCGATATGGAGTGTCTACGATCAGTGATGTTTATTCTCGCTACATGAGCATCAATTTCTAATTTGTCTTCCGCTGCTGTTATCATCTAGTTGAGGTGGAATGATCAGATGTTCTCTTTCCTTCACAGGTCATAATTTGTTCGAGGCTATACTTTACCTTGTCAATTTCGAGATGGAATGTCTGATCAGTGATGGCTCTTTCTTGCTGCATAAGCATCAATTCATAGGACAAGCTCTTCTGTCAGAGTTCTTTCTTGTCTGGAAAGGTCCACACAAGTTCTAGCTCGTTTCTCTTCATTCTTATCTGTATGCTACAATCACTAATTGGATCTCTGGTAAATCATGGAGATATCATATGTAAGATGTATGCGTCATGCTCTTCTTCCCTATCATGGAACTGGCTCCGGGCATTACCCGGTTTGCTTCGCCTTTCTTTTCACACAACTTCTGTGTTTTCTTTTGGTACAAAACAAGAGTTCATTTTGTGTTCTTTTTGTGCCAGAGGTTATTTGAGTTGTTGGACTCAGTCAATGGCCATATAAATGTCTAATTTGTAGGTGTTCTTTGGTTATTGGGACTTTGAAGGTTTATTGCTGATAGAATTGTTTTTACTTCAGGGCATACTGGTAGTTTCTTATTTTGAAATGACATACATCAGATATCTATGACAATTTGCATTCTTAATCATTCTTATTTTGTTTCTATTTCTTAACCAATGATGGTAGCTGATACCACTCGTTCTTTTGGCAGATTAGAGCCTACTTTCTCTTCGGGATTGGATTGGAAAACTTTTGATTTTATGTCTTACCTTTTTCTTTGATGGAACTATCCTGCATGTTATTTATCATGGACTTTTTCAGGTTTAACATACTTTGTCACACATTCATTGGGAAATATATCTCTTGCATATGCATTTGTTTTGACTTGGAGTGTATGTCTGCTTGAATATTGTCTCAATAGGTGTTAAATTTGGTTTATCTGAAGAATTTTTATCAGGTTTCCTGTGTTAATAGTTGATGAGATTGATGCTGTCTGGATGGTAATTTCCCATGCTGAGATGTTTTTTTTGTGTGACCTATTGCCTCTTTTTTCTCTATGTTATCTGGAACTTGCAGGACATGTTCTTTTCCAAAAAATATTTGTTTTTCACACTGTTTTTTGCGGTAACATTTACCTGCTACCAAAACTTTCCCTAAAGTATAGTATGTAATGTTTCACTTGTATAGCAATGTTGTTAAATGGTTTATCAATAGATTGATCTTTCCATTTAATTGTTTATCAAGATGAGTATGCATTTCGGTTGATTGGCAGTTGCATCTGATTTTGTGATGGTAACTCTCCCCATCGTTCCTTTTTGTTTTCCATTTCTTGATTAATTGATTTTGTTGATGGTGTCTGATTGATTTTCTCGGTCTGATTTTGTGAAGCGTTATTTGGTTGCAGAGATCTGTCCCTCTTGCACGGAGATCCTTTGATTCTTATTGTTCGGCAAATTGGCAGTGTGGCTTCTTTCTTTCCTCTTGGATTGTGATCTCTTGACGTTGGAGGAGGTCATTATGGGAACTGTTTGGTTTAACTCCTCCTTTGACCCTTGATACAGTGACCGATCAATCATGCTGTGGTTTCTTTCCCCGTGTGAACTGTTTGCCTGAGGATGTCAAGGACGATGAATACTGTTAATACCATGTCTTGGATGTTTGGGCTTTTTGGAGGAGTGGTGACCCTTTTGCTGTCTTCTTATTTTTTACTCGGTTGAGACGATGAATTAGTAGTCTCTGATCACGTCTTAAGACTGAAATTTACTGGGTTTGATGGGAAATTTGTTATTCAGTTTTTATCTTTGGGAGATCTCTCACAGGTTGGAGTCTTGCCAGACTTGACAAGGGTGCTCTGTCGCAAGCTGATGATTGTCTGAAATTGGATAATCTCTATCATCTTTCGAGGCAGTTATTGGTTTGAATGAAATTTGTTCTCCAGTCCCATAATTTTCCAATTGATGCGAAAACCGATTCTCATTCCTTTGGAGTTCAGAGTTTGGATGATGTGTGATCTGTGATGGTTCTTTCTTTGCAAGGTGTACGTGCCACAACAGATCACTATCCAATCCAGATCAGCTTCCCGGTGTCTCCTTCCCAGAAATAGCCCTCCCTTGTGTCTATGATTGTGCATGCGTTCCTTTCTCAGTTGACAGCCTCTGCGAAGTACTCTTCAGAGGAGACATCACCAAAATGCACTATTGATATTGTTCTTTTCTTTTTGTTTCTCGATCCTTTATTGATACAATGACCGATTGATCTTTCTGTTATTTGGTGAATTCACAGTGGTTTCTTTACCCTCGGAGTGAAACTGTTTGTCTGAGGATGTCAAGGATGATGAATACTATGAAAACTATGCCTGGGATGTTTGGGCTTTTTGGAGGACTAGTGATCCTTTTGCTGTCTTCTTTTTTTTCTCGGTTGAGAGGATGAATTATTAGTCTTTGATCACGTCTGGGACCTGCCGATGGAATGAAATTTACTGGGTTTGATGGGAAATTTGTTCTTCAGTTTTTTAATCTTTGTGAGTTCTCTCACAGGTTGGAGTCTTGCCAGACTTGACATGGGGTGCTCTCTGCAGGCATTGTCTGAAATTGGATAAGCTCTATCGTCTCTCGAGGCAGTTATTGGTTTGAATGAAATTTGTTCTTCAGTCCATAATTTTCCAATTGATGTGAAAAACAATTCTCATTCCTTTGGAGGCTGGAGTTTGGCCGATGTGTGATCTGTGATGGTTCTTTCTTCGCAAGGTGTACGTGCCACAACAGATCACTATCCAATCCAGATCCACTTCCTGGTGTCTCCTTCCTAGAAATAGCCCTCCATCAAGTCCTCATCTTTCAGTCTCATCTTGTGTCTATGATTGTGCATGCGTTCCTTTCTCAGTTGACAGCCACTGCAAAGTGTTCTTCAGAGGAGACATCATTCCCAAAATGCACTATTGATCCTTGTTCATTTTTCTTTTTGTTTGACCCTTTATTGATACAATGACTGATTGATCTTTCCATTATTTGGTGATTTCGCAGTGGTTTCTTCCCCTTCGGAGCGAAACTGTTTGTCAGTTTAATTCAAAACAATTTGGTGATTGATTCATCATTGATTGATCTTTCCATATAATTGTATTATGAGCTGATTCTGGTACACTATTCCGTGAATTGGCAGTGGCTTCTTTCTTCTTGGAGCGATCATGTTTGTCTGAGGACAATGAACACAATGCAGCTGGTCAGTTGGTTACATAGAATAAGACCTTTGGGCCTTATGGAAGACCAATGAGCTAACCTTGCACTGTTTGGTTGAGCTGATGATCCTGAAGTCTTTGTATTTAGGACTAGAAGTCTTTGCCTTTAGGACGAGCAATGGACTGAAATTATGACAACCTTCTACTTTTACAGGTTGAAAGTTTTACTGGATTTGACAGCTGGTCAGTTGGTTACATAGAATAAGACCTTTGGGCCTTATGGAAGACCAATGAGCTAACCTTGCACTGTTTGGTTGAGCTGATGATCCTGAAGTCTTTGTATTTAGGACTAGAAGTCTTTGCCTTTAGGACGAGCAATGGAATGAAATTTTGCCAACCTTCTACTTTTACAGGTTGAAAGTTTTACTGGATTTGACAGCTGGTGATCTGTTGCGTTCCCTGAGGGGCTTAGTTGACAATTGTTTGGAATTGGAAGAGCTCTTGCTTCTTGGATTTTAGGCAGTTATTGGTTTCAATGGAACTTGTCCTTCACTTCTGTTATTTTCTACTGAATCCCAAAGGTCAGATCTAGTTCTCTTGCTTTTGCAGAACAGAGTTTGGTTGAGGCAATACTTTACGTGGCCAAGTTCGATGCGGAGTGTCTGTGATCAGTGATGTTCTTCCCTGTTGCGCAGAGATTCTTTAGGGTTTTGCTTGGCCTATGATGCCTATTGGTTATTGGAATTCTTTGGTTTACGCCTTGTCCTTTGATCGCTTAGTGATTCTTTGACCAATCTATTGAACTTTGTGTTGTCATATTCTGGATTCTTGTTGTTTGGTGAATTGGCAGTGTGGCGTCTTTCCTCTTGGATCATAATCTCTTGACGTCTGAGGATGTCGTTATGGGAAGTGTTTGATTTAGGTCCTCCTTTGAACCTTTATGGATACAATGACTGATCGACCTTTCCGTTATCTGGCGAATTCACAGCGGTTTCTTTTCCCTCAGAGTGAAACTGTTTGTGTGAGGATGTCAAGGAAGATGAATACTATGAAGGCTGTGTCTTGAATGTTTGGCTTTTTGGAGGACCAGTGATCCTTTTGCTGTCTTTCATTTTTTTGGTTGAGATGATGAATTAGTAGTCTTTGATCATGTCTAAGACCTGGCGATAGACTGAAATTTACTGGGTTTGATGGGAATTTGTTCTTCTGATTTTTGATCCTGGGGAGTTTATTATCGTCTGGTCCTGATTCACTCAGAGGTTGGAGTCTTGCCAGACTTGACTAGTGGTGATTTGCTGCGATCTGATGATTGTCTGAAATTGGATAAGTTCTTTGGTTTCACGAGGCAGTTCTCGGTTTGAATGAAACATGTCCTTTACTTCTATTATCTTCTTGTTAATCCAAAAGATCGGATCTAGTTTTCTTCCCTTCTCAGATCAGAGTTCAGTCATGGCAATACTTTACGTGGCCAAGTTTGATATGGAGTGTCTGGGATCAGTGATGTCCTTTCTTGTTGTATACACATACACATCAATTCCTAATTTGTCTTCCACTTCTGTTATCTTCTAAGACCTGTCGATAGACTGAAATTTACTGGGTTTGATGGGAATTTGTTCTTCAGATTTTTGATCCTGGGGAGTTTATTATCGTCTGGTCCTGATTCACTCAGAGGTTGGAGTCTTGCCAGACTTGACTAGTGGTGATTTGCCGTGATCTGATGATTGTCTGAAATTGGATAAGTTCTTTGGTTTCACGAGGCAGTTCTCGGTTTGAATGAAACATGTCCTTTACTTCTATTATCTTCTTGTTAATCCAAAAGATCGGATCTAGTTTTCTTCCCTTCTCAGATCAGAGTTCAGTCATGGCAATACTTTACGTGGCCAAGTTTGATATGGAGTGTCTGGGATCAGTGATGTCCTTTCTTGTTGTATACACATACACATCAATTCCTAATTTGTCTTCCACTTCTGTTATCTTCTAGTTAAGGTGGAACGATCAGATATGTTCTCTTTCCTTACACAGGTCAGAGTTTGGTGGAGGCAATAGTTTACCTTTTCAATTTCGATATGGAGTGTCTGTGATCAGTATTGGTTTGTTCTTGCTGCATAAGCATCGATTCATAGGGCAAGCTCTTCTTTGAGAGTTCTTTCTTATCTGGAAAGGTCCACACAAGTTCAACCTTGTTTCTCTCCCCATTATTCTGTAAGACTCCTGATGTGGACTTTCAACTGCATAACTCACGACTTGATGCTTCTGGTTCTCATTTTCCAGTGTTCTTTCCCCTTATGAACAAAAAATTTAGTGGGGGTGAATAAAAATGAAATTTTGAAGTTCCCTTGCCATTGATCAACGGATCTCTGCTACCTTTCACCGGCTTTAAGATAATGGTGAATTCAATCTGGTGAAGATGGTTGGTGAGACTGAGGTTTTATCTGGTTCTGATCACGATCCATGGTCATTAAGTTGGGCAATGTGGAAACAAATTGCTTTTTATATGGAAATGGTATCTTTTTGGAATTTAACAGCTATGGAATTTGATTGAGACAGAGAAAATGTGCTAATTGCAGGAGTCTTTCAATTATTTCATAATTATTGTAAGGATATTACTCACCTTGTGGCTGGATATTTAGCATTTGGTGCACTCCCTTGCTGGTAATTTCACTTGAGTTCTGAAGCAGTCTCTGATCACATCTTCATGGCGGGGATGGACTGAAATTTTGAAGATTTCTAGGCATTTGTAGTTTTAATTTAAGTTTGTCTTCAGTTGATTATCTTCGGGGAGCAGTGAGAAATTTTTTTTGGAGTTCTGGTTGAAGTTTTGCTGGGTTTGAGAAGTGGTGATCTATTGCGTTCTTTTGTAGGGCTGAGTTGATTGTTTGAAATTGGACAAATAGCTGCTTTGTGGATTCTAGCCAGTTATTGGTTTGAATGAAGTTTGTTTGCCGCTTCTGCTTTTTTCCATTTATGGTGAGATGATTAGGGCCTAGCTCTCTTTCCTTTGATGCAAGCCTCTTCTGGTCTGATGTGGGCTGTCTTCAGTTAATAATGGTTCTTTCTACATTTCATTTAACAAGCTCTTCTTTCTTTGAGCTTCTATTGGCTTTTGTTGTTTTTGGAAAATGGATATTCATTGACTATCTTCCATTCTAGGGATTGTATATAAGTCTGGAAAGCTTGAGATCCACAAAGTTCTGGCTTGTTTCTATTTGTCCTTGCAATGCATGCTGCAATCACTAAATTGATTGCTGGTAAATCATGGAGATATTGCAAGTGCAATTTATGTGTCTTGCCTTTTTTATTCCTTTGGAGTTCAGAGTTTGGCCAATTTGTGGTCTGTGATGGTTCTTTCTTTGCAAGGTTTATGTGCCACAACAGATCACTATCCAATCCAGATCCGCTTGCCAGTGTCTCCTTCCAAGAAATAGCCCTCCCTTGTGTCCTCATCCTTCAGTCTCGTCTTGGGTCTATGATTGTGCATACGTTCCTTTCTCAGTTGACAGCCTCTGCGAAGTACTCCTCAGAGGAGACATCATTCCCTAAATGCTCTTGATCCTTCTTCTTTTCTTTTTGTTTCTTGATTAATTGTTAAATCGGTCTGATTTGTATGCTAATTTTCCGAAAGTTACTCTCGCCTCTCTGGGAGTCTGCCATGTTATGGGTATCGTTAGGGTTTGCTCTCGTCTAATTGATGATTGATTCATCATTGATTGATGTTTCTGTTTAATTGCATTATGAGCTGATCCTTATATTCACTATTCCGTGAATTGGCCGTGGCTTCTTTCTTCTTGGAGCGATTACGTTTGTCTGAGGACCATGAGTACAATGCTACTGGTCAGTCGGTTACGTAGAACAAGACATTTGGGCTTTTTGGAGGACTAATGATCTAATCTTGCACTGTTTAGTTGAGCTGATGATGTGGTAGTCTTAGTCTTTAGGACGAGCGATGGACTGAAATTTTGACAACCTTCTATGCTTCTTTTACAGGATTTGACAGTTGGTGATCTGTTGTGTTCTCTGTAGGCTGAGTTGATAATTGTTTGGAATCAGACGAGCTCCTCCTTCTTGGACTTTAGGCAGTTATTGGTTTGAATGGAACTTGTCCTTCACTTCTATTACTTTTAGTTTATCCCAAAGATCAGATCTAGTTCTCTTCCTTCCGCAGATCAGAGTTTGGTTGAGGCAGTACTTTACGTGGCCAAGTTCAATATGGAGTCATAAGCATCAATTCCTAATTTTTCTTCCACTTCCGTTATCTTCTAGTTAAGGAAGAATGATAAGATGTTCTCTTTCCTTTGCAGGTCAGAGTTTGGTCAGGGCAATAGTTTGCCTCATCAAGTTTATGGAGTGTCTTGGATCAGTAATCATTCTTTCTTTTTGCATAAGCATCATCAATTCATAGGACAAGCTGTTCTTTCAGAGTTCTTTCTTGTCTGGAAAGGTCCACACAAGTTAAGCCCATTTCCCTTCCCTTATCTGTGTGCTGAGATCACTAATTGGGTCTCCGGTAAATTGTGGAGATAGCATATGTAAGATGTATACGTCATGCTCTTCTTCCCTATCATGGGACTGGCTCCAGGAATTGCCTACTTAGCTTCACCTTTCTTTTTACACGGCTTCTGTGTTTTCTTTTCATTTAGAACAAGAGGTCATAATGTGCTATTTATGTGCGAGAGGTTGTTTGAGTTGGTTGGACTTTGTCAATGGCCACTGGTTATCGGGACTGAATGCTTATTGCTGACGGAATTGCTTGTACTTGGTGCATACTGGTATCTTCTTATTTGGAATGGCATACTTCAGATATCTATTACGATTCACTTTCTTAATCTTTGTTATTTTGTTTCTATATTTCAATGGTTGCTGAGCCAATTACTTTCTCGGTCTTATTTCTGAAGCATCTGGCTTGTTGCAGAAGCTTAATTTCTTGTGCTCCCGTTTGACCATTTATTAATTGAATGCCATGGTCGTGGACATCATTAGGGTTTACTCTCCTCCTTTGACCATTTATTAATTGATTGGCTGGTCGGACATCATTATGCTTTATTCTATTTAGTTGTTTTACGAGCAGATTCTGGATCTGTTATTTAGTTGATTGGAAGCAACTTCTTCTCTGATGGACCAATCTCTACTTCCATGGATGTCATGTAAGGAACAGTAAATATGATTAGTTTGGTCAATTGTTCCATAGAATAAAGCATTCGAGCTTTTCTTGGGATTGACGATTCTTTGGCAGTATAATGTTGGGTTGGTGGACGAGGAGTATTGGGTGTTGAACTGAAACTTCTAATAATTTCTTGCATGGACACTTATGTTTCTTTTTTAAAATTCATTCTTTCATTATTGATCTTTGGTTAGTAGCAAGAATCGAGATGATAATCGTCTATTCCTAATTGCTTTAGGTTGAAGGTTTGCTGAATTTGAGAAGTGCTGATCCTTTGCCTTTTTTGCAAGGCTGAGAGGATGAATTGTGGAGACCAGGTTTTGTTTGAAATGGGATAATCTTTTATACATTCTGGACAGTAAATGGTTTCATTAGTGTTGACCCAATCATCATCATCATCATCATAATAATATTAAAGCAAGAGGATCACCATTAAGTTCTCTTTCTTTTATGGTCAGAAATTGGTTAAAGCAAAGACCTTTTCCTTAATGAAATAATTCTGCAGGTTATTTATAACTGACTTTTTCCTTTTCAACGTACTTTGTTGCACACTCACTTGGAAATACGTTTCTTGCATATGCATTTCTGTTGACTTGGTGTGTATGTCTGCTTGAAGTTTGTGTCTATGTTAAATTGGTATATTTGAAGAATTTCTCCCACGTTTACTTTGTGTTTATATCAGATAGATTGATGTCATCTAGATGGTAATTTCTTTCGCTGAGTTATTATTTTGGTGTTACTTATTGCTCTTTTTCTCTATGTTATTTGGTACTTGCAGGATAGGTTCTTTTCCAAAAAAAATATTTGTTTTTCACACTTCTTTTTTGTGGTAACATTTTCCTTTTGCCAAAACTTTTCCAAATGTTATAACATGTAGTGTTTCCACTTATAAAGCGATGTTGTGGATGGCTCATCAATAGATTTATCTTTCCATTAAATTGTTTAACAAGATGATTTTGGATTTCGCGGTGGATTGGCAGTTGCGTCTTTCCTCATGGAGCGCGATCTCTTCGTTGTAGCATGTCGTCTAACGATGATAAATACATAGAAGCTGGTCAGTTTATATAATATAAGGTGTTTGGGCTTCTTGGAGTAGCGGTGATCTATTATGCAGTCTTTCTTTTGAACTCTGAAGTATCTTTGTTGACATCTTCAGCATGGGCAATGGACTGAAATTTTGAAGATTTCTAGGCTTTTTGTTGTTTTAATTTTAGTTTGTCTTCAGTTGATTATATTCAGGGAGCAGTGATATAATTATTGTCGAGTTCTAATTCTTCTAGAGGTTGAAGTTTTACCATGTTTGAGGAGTGATGATCTATTGCGTTCTTCTGTGGGGCTGATTGATGATTGTTTGAGATTGGACAAGCAGCAGCTTGGTGGATTATAGGCAGTATTGAAATTTTGAAGATTTGTAGGCTTTTTGTAATTTTCATTTAAGTTTGTCTTTAGTTGATTCACTTCAGGGAGCAGTCAGATAATTATTGGCAAGTTCTAATTCTTCTACAGGTTTAAGTTTTGCCGGGTTTGAGAAGTGGTGATCTATTGCATTCTTCTGTGGGGCTGAATTGATGATTGTTTGAAATTGGACGAGCAGTCACTTAGTGGATTCGAGGCTGATCTGAATGAAGTTTGTTCTCTGCTTCTGCTTTTTTCTTGGTTTTGGTGAGATGATTAGGGCCTAGTTCTCTCTCTCCTTTGATGCAAACCTCTTGTAGTTCGATGTGGGCTTTCTTCAGTCTGTGATGGTTCTTTCTAGCTCCATAATCTTTATCTCATTTAACAAGATCTTCTTCCTTTAGAGATTCTATTGGCTTTTCTTGTACTTGGAAGATGAATAATCATTGACTACCCTCCATTTTAGGGATCGTTTGTGAGTCTGCAAAGCTTGAGGTCTACTAAGTGCTGGCTTGTGTCTTGCTTGCGCCCCCCCCAACCCCAAAAAAAAAACAACCGGCACAAATGCTAGCTTCACACAATTCCCCGGGCTTTCATTCTATATGATTGATGTGTTTTCTTTTGGTACAGAAACTTTGGTGGAACTTTCTCATTTACGCTCCTCCTTTGATTTGATTGATGGATTGATCCATCCTTCTGTTGTTTCATGAGCTGTTTCTGGATTTTTATAATCCAGTGGATTGGCAGTAGGTTTTTTTTTTTTTTTTTTCTTCACATAGCAATCTCTTTGATTGAAGATGTTGTCTAACAAATGGTACATATGATGAGGTTGGTTAATTTTTACTCAGAATTTTGACGATCTCCACATCTATCTTTGGTTGGGTTGGTGGATGGGCAGTGTTCTTGATTATCTTCAGGACTGGGTGAAGAACTGCAATTTTGTTAAACTCCTGCTGTGTAGGCACTTGGTGAAGAACTAAATTTTGATGATCTATTGCCTTTTCTGTGTTGGCTGAGTTGATGAATATCGGTGTCTGGGCTTTGTTCAACATTGGACAAGCTCCCACTTCTTGGATTTTTGTTCTTTTGATGTGTTCACTCTCCATGTGTATTTATATGGATCAGTCCCTAATCAATTGATATTTTGGCCATGCTTTAATGATAATGTGTGCGAGAACTAGTGATGTTTGATGTCCTCTCTCATTCCTTTGATGCAAACCTCTTCCGGTTGAATGTGGACTGTCTTCGATCTGTGATGGTTCTTCCTAGCTCCGTAATCTTTATTTCATTTGACAAGATCTTCTTTCTTTTGAGATTCTATTGGCTTTTCTTGTATTTGGAAGATGAATAATCATTGACTATACTCCATTCTTTTAATGCATGCTGCAATCCCAAAATCAATTGCTGGTAAATCATGCAGATATTGCATGTTACTCGTCTTGCTTACCCCCCCCCCCGAATACTAGGTTCACAGAATACCCAGGGAGTACATTCATACGATTGATGTGTTTTCTTTTGATACAGAACCTTTGGTGGAACTTTTTCAGTTATCAGGTGATTCTTATGCTTTAGGTGGTTGGTGAGGAGTTGTCATGGACATTGTTAGTGTTTATGCTCCTCCTTTGATTTGATTGATGGATTGATCCATCCTTCTGTTGTTTAACGGGCTTTTTCTAGATTTTTATAATCCAGTGGATTGGGAGTAGATTTTTTTCTCACGGAGTGATCTCTTTGATTGAGGATTTTGTCTAAGGAATGGTACATATGATGAGATTGGTCAATTATCACTTAGAATGACTGAGCTTTTCTTGAGTTCGATGTTCTCTTCACGTTTATCTTTGGTTGGTTTGGTGGATGGGCAGTGTCCTTGATTATCTTCAGGACCGGGTGAAGAACTGAAATTTCGATGAACTTCTACGGCGTAGGTGTTTTGCCAGATTCTAGAAGTGATGATCTATTGCCTTTTCTCTGTGGCTGAGTTGATGAATTGCGGTGTCTGGGCTTTGTTCCAAATTGGATAGGCTCCCACTTCTTGGATTTTGGTTCTTTTGATGTCCTCACTCTCCATGTCTATTTATATGGATCAATCCCTAATCAATTGATATTTTGGCGATGCTTTAATGACAGGGTGTGCGAGAAGTAGCTTGACTATGATGCAAACCTCTTCTGGTTGCAGAAACTCCCTGTTGCTGAGATCCTTGAGGGTTTCACCTGGCCTCATTGGGACAATGCCTGTGGTCATTGGAATCATCTTATTGATCCACCGATTGGTCTTTGCATTATTGTTTTTACCAGCTTATTCTGGATTCTTGTTATTCGGCGCTTTAGTGTGGCTTATTTCCTCTTGGATCATATCTCTTTCGTCTGAGGATGGTCGTTATGGGAAGTGTTTGTTTTAGCTCCTCCTCTGATCCTTAATCACTCTATGGACTGACTTTCTATACAATTGTTTTATGAGCAGCTCCTGGATTTTGTTATTTGGTGAATTCGCAGTGGATTCTTTCCCCTTGGAGTGAATGTTTGTCTGAGGGGATGTCAAGGGCGACGAATACTATGACATTGGTCAGTTTGTTTCATAACACACGGATGTTCGGGCTTTTTGGAGGACTGATGATCCTTTTTCTGTCTTTTCTTTGGTTGAGACAATCGATTATTAGTCTTTGATGTCACATCTAAGACTTGGGGATAGACTCAAATTTACTGGTTTTGATGGGAATTTTGTTCTTCAGTTTTTATCTTTGGGTGTTCTCTCACAGGTCGGAGTCTTGCCAGACTTGACATGTGGTGATCTGCTGCGAGCTGATGCTTGTCTGAAATTGGATAAGTTCTATGGTTTCACGAGGCAATTGTTGGTTTGAATGAAATTTGTTCTCCAGTCCCATAATGTTCAAATTAATGCAAAAACCGATTCTGATTCCTTTGCAGTGGTCGATGTATGATCTGTGATGGTTCTTTCTTAGCATGGTGTACTCGCCACAACTGATCATTATTTAATCCAGATCCGCTTTGTCTTAATTTTATTGAAGTTTGAAAGCTGGTCTCTCCCTCCTAGAAATAGTCTGTCCCTTGTGTCCTCATACTTTGGTCTCATCGGGCATTTATGAGTGTTAAGTCGGTCTGGTTCTGTATATGCAATGTTATTTTCTGAAGGTTACTCCTCGCCTCTCCGCACTCTGCCATGTTGTGGGCATCGTTAGGGCTTGCACTCCTCTGATTTGATTGATTGATCTTTCTAAGTTTATATATATTATGAGCTTATTCTTGTATTCACTATTCTGTGAATTGGCAGTGGCTTCTTTCTTCTTGGAGTGATCATTTTGTCTGTAAGGATGTTGTAGGGAAATAAAAACAATGCAAGTGGTCAGTTGGTTGCATAGAATACACATTTGGGCTTTTTGGAGGACTAATGGAACTGATTCCAGGCATTACCTAGTTTGCTTTGCCTTTCTTTTCACACGACTTCTGTGTTTTCTTTTGGTACAGAGCAAGAGATCATTTTCTGTTTTCTTTTGCCTTGCTTAGTTTGTTGAGCATATTGTGCTACGTTGCATCTTGGCACAAGTATGACTGTCGTGATTGGCAAAAAATCAAGCATGATTGTGCAGATAGCATTTGTTATCATTTTGGTCAGGCTGTGATGTGCTAACTCTTGGAAGTGGGGTCCTTGGCCCATGATCTGTATTTGATGGAGACTTAAAATTTTTTAGATTTGCCAAATGAGAGGCGGCCATCTTCTTGCAGCTAGTCTTGGAATTTCATTTTTGGCATCTAATTGTGAGTGTTCTCAGTAGGCTTTTTAACTGTAGATATTTTGAGTGTTTGCAAACCAGTAATCACGGGCATTATGGAATTGGCATCTCTTCTTATCTCTTTTAGAAATTTTCCTTTTATAAACTATCCAGGGGACATGGGCACTTCTGCAAGTAAATGTCTTCATTTTTTTCAATATGAATGTTTCATGGAGGCAATTGGATGGAGCCTTATAAAACTTGGATTCCTGTGGCAGCAGGGACGTTTCCGCACAGGTTTGAGGTCTCATCATGTTTACCCTGGATAGCATCTTCGCAGCTCCTCCTAGGACAGTATTATGTTCTTGCTGGTCAAAGTGTTGGATTCTCTGTCAATGTCATGATGCTCCTGTTGCTTGAACAACATCTGTGGTTAACATGTACTCAATTTCAGCTGGTTGATCTTTGATTCAGTCGGGCACTAAAATTGACTATTCCCAGCACTGGTCAGTTTATTCAGCAAAGCTCCACTACACTGCCTTTTGTGTTGACTTCTCCCTAGCATTAATCTATGATCTCTGATGTAAAGTCAGGAAAGTCTATAACATTGAGCTTTATGATAAGCCGCTGCAAAGCTCCATCCCACTGCCTTCTACAGAACATAAATTAATGTGTTGAGAAGTTCAATTGCTAGTATTATTACCGTATAGAGTCGCTGCATATATTTAATTCGATATGATTCTTGGGTACTAAGTTGAAAATTTAATTTTTTAACATAATTATTCTCAGTTATGATTTGCCTCTCATACTGTATTCAGAAAGGGATGAAGGAGTTCAATCATCTTTTCATATGTAATGTCAAGGTTAGATGATTCTGCTTGTGAGTAAAACTAAGTTGCAGTATTGATATGCTGTCCAGCTCTAGCTCTTTCTTTGCCATAGAAATCAGGAAGGGACAATCCTTGTGCTCCCACTATGAGAAGGATATTCTCATGTAGAGCTATTTCTTTTCGCCAGATTAATGCAATTACTTTTTTCACCTTGCAGTTTCTTCTGAGTTAATTGAGAGGAATGCTGCTGTAAGCATTTTGTGTATGGATTAATTTCCCTTTCACATGTCCCTTATATTGGTAGTTTCTGATTGTGGATTCATAGGTGTGGCTGGCTTATTGTTGTAAGCATGAGTACGTTAGCAAATTTGGCCACATGGACATGGGGTATTTTCCCATTACCAAGTCTTTTTCTGATTTACATGCTTCATTTTGCCAGTTGAATCTTTTGGTATGTTTTTCAGTTAAGATTAACAGATTATACCAATTTTTAACAATAGGAAACCTCTTTTTTCTTAATAACTTTGCTTGCATTTCTTTTCTATTTTTTGTTAAAATTTTGTGTATTGTTTGTTCAGGCATTTTCATTATCCAGCAGTCGTTATTCTTCCACCTTAAGTTCTCGTAGGTATGGATTCCCCTGAAAAACATTCTGTCTTTCTATTAGGAAAAGCAGTATCTATGGAAGTATGGTGGTATTACTGGGTATTCTTCTCTTGGAATTGGATATCTTCTCTTTCTACTGATGTTTGCAAAAAAGGCTTTCAATGAGAATTAGTCTCTCTTGGTGGGTGCGTGCTCTCTGTGTAAGGTTATTGAGGCTACTGCCATCGGTGCCTGCTGTCCAATAACTTTTTGCTTCAATGAAGATTGGATTTGTTGCCTTTTCTTTCATGTAGAAGCCATCTTTGGTGTCTCCGAACAAGAGAATAGGTTATCAATATTGTAGAAAAGAATCTATATTTTCTTATTATCATCAAGTAATTACAAGGTGTATATACACAGAAATAGAAGACCTAAATTAGGTAAGAAAATCAAATAATAGAGGACCTAATCCCTATCAATAGCTAATTTACAGCTAACAAAATCAAATCACATAATAAAATCAAATCAAATAATATCACGTGATATCCCAAATAATTTGGGAGAGATTAGGAAATTTTCCAACGCTCCCTCTCAAGTTTGGTGAGTGTATCTTCTATGCCTAACTTGCTGGTAATCTCCTAAAATTTCGACATTAGTAGGCATTTGGTTAGTACATCTGCTAGTTGATCTTTGCTAGGAGTGTAGGGAGTTCTGATCAAACTAGATTCAAGCTTCTCCTTTATATCAATATGCTTGGTTCAATCATGCCAAACCGGATTGTGAGCAATGTTGATTGTTGGTTTATTATCACAATAGTCTCATAATTCCTTCGCGTTCCACTTTAAGGTCTTCAATGACAATCCTAAGCCACAAAAGTTCACATATCTCATTCACTATTGCCCTGAATTCAGCTTCAGATCTAGATTTAGTAACCACATTTTGTTCTTTACTCCTCCAAGTGACAAGATTTCCCCCTAGAAAAGTGGAATAGCCAGATGCGGACCTTCTATCTATTGGTGACCCAGCATAACCTACATCAGTATAGGTTTCAAGATTCAGCTTGTCACCCTTTTTAAACAAAATACCTTTTCTAGGAGTAGCTTTGAGGTAGTGAAGAATCCAATAGACACAACTTGCACGTTCTTCTTTATGATGATGTATGAACTAACTTACAACTCCCACAACATAGGCTATGTTTGGCCTAATCTGAGATAGATAAATAAGCCTTCCTACTAGTCTTTGATATATCTCTTTATCAACTATGCCACTCTCTCCATGTCCATCCATTTTATGGTTTGCATCAATAGGAGTGCTCACCACCTTGCTGTTGTGACATCTTGTTTCCTTTAGAAGATCAAGTACATATTTCCTTTAGGATATAAAAATACCTTTTTTAAGAGTAGGCTATCTCTATACCAAGGAAGTATCTCAACTTCCCAAGGTCTTTGATCTCAACCAAGATTGCTCTTAAGAGACTTTTGTTCAACTTTATCTTTACCAGTTACAATTATATCATCTACATAAACAAGTAAAGCTGTGACCATACCTTTTTGATGAATAAGGCGTGATCCCCTCTACTCTGCTTGTAACTCATCTTAAGTATTGCCTTCGTGAACCTTTCAAACCAAGCTCTTGGGGACTGTTTGAGACCATATAGAGCCTTTGTAAGTCTACACACTTGATTGTTTCCAAAGTCCTCTTCAAAATCTAGTGGAGGCTCCATAAAGACTTCCTCCTCCATATCTCCATGTAAAAACGTGTTGTTCACATCAAATTGCTGCAAATACCAACCAAAAATAGCTGCAAGAGAAAGTACCACTTATACTGTGTTCATTTTTGCTATTGGTGCGAAGTTCTGATAAATTCATCCCATAGGTTTGGATGTACTTCTTTGCAACTAGCGTTGCCTTATATCTCTCCAAGGTCCTATCAGCTTTGTACTTAAGGGCATAAACCCATTTACATTCCACTGGTTGTTTGCCTTTGGGTAAAGTTTCGACTTCCCATGTATCATTCTTCTTCAATGCATTCATTTTGTCTGTCATAGCTTGTTTCCAATTCATATCCTCAAAAGCTTCATGTACCGAGTTAGGAATTGTAATTGAATCAAGAACGGTAATAAAGGCTTTGTATTGAATAGATAGTCTATGGTATGACACAAATTGGGAGTCTCTACTTGAAGATAGTGGTAGGAAGGAAAAAATGACAAGGTTTTCACTAAAAGTGACATTCATAAAGATAAAAACGTAATGTTTTAAAGGATCATAGCATTTATAACATTTTCGAGTATTAGAGTATTCAATAACGACACACTTTAGAGAACGTGTGTCAAGTTTGTTTCGGTTGTGATAATGAATATGCACAAATGCAACATAGCCAAAGACCCAAGGGGAAAGGTGATATTTATGGGAAACATCAGGATAAATGGTAAACAAGACCTGTAAGGGACTTTTATTTCCTAAGGTTTTGGAAGAAACCCAATTAATAAGATATGCTGAAGTTAAAACAATTTCCCCCCAAAAAATGCTTTGGAATAGACTTTATAAAGAGGAGAGCCCGAGTAACATAGGAAGACTCGTGAATAATTCTCTGAGTTAGGAAAAAAATGATCAAGATAGTGATTGAAATATTCCTTCCCATTATCATACCAAAGTCTCTTAATTGACACTCCAAATTGATTAACTATCGTTTTGTAAAAGTTTTGAAAGATAGACTGAGCATTAGATTTGTCTTTCATAAGATATAGCCATGTAGTACGAGTATAATCATCGATAAAAGAAACAAACCATCTAGCTCCTATAAAGTTAGCAATTCTAGACGGACCCCCAAACATCGATATGGATAAGAGAGAATAGTGTTGAAACTCTAGTATCATTATTCAAAGGAAATGAAACACGATGATGTTTTGCAAGTTCACAAACTTCACAATGAAGACTTTCGATAGCAACATCTTTAAAAATGGAAGTAAACATAGTACTAAGAAGACGGTGGATGTGCTAATCAAAAATGATGAAGCCAAATATGAGATAAGTGGATAAGATTACAAGAGTTATAAGGGTATTATATCCCACAAGAGACCAACCAGTTTTGCTTGAATCTTCAAGGTAGTGGAGCCCATTCCATTCCTTAACAAATCTAATTGTCCTCCCTGTTTTCAAGTCTCGCAAAATACAACGATCAATAGAGAAAAACATCTTACAATTCAGATTTTTGGTAAGTTGATGAATGGAAAGGAGATTAGTGGACAACTTAGGAACATGAAGGACATTGTCAAGTTTAAGTGAGGGATTTAGAATTATGGTTCCTTAGCCAGCTACAGTATTAGGAGATCTAGCTGTTATGGTAATACTTCTATATCCTGGTGATGGTTTATAAGTTTCGTATAGTTGGTTGCACTTGAATTAAGAATCCATGAATTAGGGTATGAGAAAATGTTGAGTTTTCGGAAATTAGACACGCATCTGATTGAATTAATAAACACATTAAAAAACTTAGATAGGAAGTCAAGGAGAGTCCTGATTTTACCAACTTCTTCTTTTATCTCTACTGAGCACCTGCATTCTTCTATGAAGCTTGAAGTAATTTCTCTTGTATGGCATGGCTTCTTGCAAAAATGGCATTGTAAACCTTCACTATTCGTTGTCTTAATCAAATCCATTCTCTAATTTTTGTAAGGATTTGTTTTCTCCTTAATTGCTTTCATGGCCAATCTTTCAAGGTGTTGGTCTTCAAGCATTATAGTTCGTTGGCTTTCTTCTTCTCCTACAGTAGAAAAAACTTCATTCAAGGATGACAGCTGTTTCTTTCCAATAATCTCAACTCGAATCTAATCAAAATTTACATTCAGACTTGCTAAAAACTCAAAAATCCTCTCTCCATATGGTTTTGGAGAGTATTAGAATCTTAAGAACACCTCATTTGTATATTTAGATTGTGATCTATTTCAAACTAGAGACCTTTCATGAGATTGTAATTATAAAAGGCTTTAACTCTAAGCCTATAAATACTTCTTTTACTCTCAATAACACAAAATTCTCTCTTTTACCAATAACAAAGGCATTTGGAAAAGAATAAACGTGGGAAATTGTTTATAGGCCAAGGGGAAAATCTAGTTGGTTGCAAGTGGGTATTCACTGTAAAGTACAAGATAAATGGCTCTCTAGAGAGGTATAAAACAAGATTGGTTGCGAAAAGTTACACTCAGATATATAAAGTGGATTATCAAAAGACATTTCAATTGATGGCTAAAATGAACACTATAAAAATTTTACTGTTTTTAGTTGCTCATTTTGATTGGAAACTTCAACAGTATAATGTAAAGAATGAGTTTTTACACTGAGATTTGGAAGAGGAAATCTACATAAGCATCCCACCTAGTTTTGAAGGGAAAAAAACAATAGAAAAGGTTTGTACACTTAGAAAACACTATACAAGTTCAACCAGTCACCTAGAGCTTGGTTTGGACGGTTTGCTAGACTTATGAAGGCATTTGGGTGTAAACAAGCCAAGGAGATCATACAATGTTCATAAAACACTTGGACAAAGGGGGAGTTACGGCATCGTTAGTGTATGTTGATGACATAGTAGTCATGGGCAATGATGAAAGGGGGAAACAGTGCTTGATTAAGGTGTTTGAAATAAAGGAGTTGTCACGCTCCGATCCTTCAAGCCCATGCCCATCTCTCGGTGGTCAATTAAATAGCGACGTCCCAGGACGTGTCGCCACCCATTCATTTAAATACACATGCAAAAGCGAATAAATAAATCTTCAAACAACAACAAGATGGGACCATCAAGTTAAGGCTGAAGGAGTGGGGGCTGTCCTTTCCGAGTCTCTCCTCCACAAAGGACCGGTTTATTTGGAGAGGGGATTCTTCGGGATCTTTTTTGGTTTCCTCTGCTTGGAACCTCATCGGACACAAGGAGAATCGAGTACCGTGGGCTCCTTTTATATAGGATGGTGCTTTTGCACCTCGTTTCCAATTTCTATTGTGGCTCATCACCAAGAACTGCCTACCAACACAAGCGCACCTTCAGTCCTATGGAAGGATTGATCACTCGGTATGTGTTTTTTGTAATGCTCAGTCAGACTCAATTAACCATCTTTTCTTTGAGTGCAGCACATCTGCTACGTCGGTATACTTCTGGGCGTCTAGGTGTAATCTGCCATGGCGGAATGGTACTTGGATGGACAACCTTTATCGGGTATTGAAATTCCTTACGGGTAAGGATTTCTTCCATAGTATGGCTCGGTTTTCTTTTGGAGCTTTATGTTTCTTAATTTGGAAGAAAAGAAATGCCATGATCTTTCGAGGCGAATCACTAGCTATGCCCGCCCTCAAAAATCACTTGATGAAGGTGGTCAAAGATAAAGTGATAACCTACAAGAATGTTCCTTCTACTCCAAGGAATCATCGACTCCAAAGGGGATGGGGATTTGACCGGTCTGTCTTCACGTAGTCTTCCAGTGGTGTGGCCGTTGTGAGCTTCTCTCTCCGTTGCCTCCTCTTCAGCGGTCTTCTCTAGGCATGCTTGGAGGTTCGGTCGTTGATGTTTTGTATTAGCTCTATGCTTTATTGTCAGCTTTGTTCCTTGTATTGCCCTAGTGGCTTTTGCGCGGCTCCCTTCCACTCTTCTTGTTTCCTATAGTTAGAGTGTAAGCTTTTGGTGTCGTTTTCTATACATTTGTCCAAAGCTCTTCAATATTTTCTTACCGTTACAAAAAAAAAAAAAAAAAAAAAAAAAAAAAAAAAACAAGATAGGATAGAAAAGTAGGGCTACAAATTTTTCAAACCACAACACTCTTATGTACATATCAAACTATATCATATACAATATTAGCCGCTATATACAAGGTTTGCAAAAAAGGGGGGTTTAGAATGCTACAGATCCTATAAGCATTCGAGTTTTCCACTGAATACTCCGGGGACCATGGATCCGACAGGCTCGGGTCCACCACTAAGCCACCAGGAGGATCTGTTGTGCCTTTCCCAAAAGCAATCTCCAGCACCGACATAGGGACCTCAAATTTCGGTATGGGACCTTCTCTTTGTCCATTCTGCTCACGACGATACATTGATGGGGTACCTTATAGGGTAGACCTGCATCAACCTAGACCACAGACCTCACAAGTTCATAGACCCATCCCTTTGGGTTCCCATGAAGCGGAATATAAGACACCTACTCGGTGACCTTCTTCGGTTGTCCAAAATGCTTGGGAAGAGCTGCCATTTAAGGATCTGAAAATGTTATCCCACAACGAAGAACGACGTCTCAACAAATTCACCCCCAAGTTTCGACTAGGAAGGAAATATACCCTAAGAGCTGCTTAAGCACAAGCACAAGTTAGAGGATTTACCTTTACCTCAATTCCTTCTTGTAAGTCAATACGATTCATATATTCATCGAATCACATCAATAAATCAAGTTCATAAACCCATCCCCTTGGGTTCCCATGAAGCGGAATATAAGACACCTACTCGGTGACCTTTTTCGGCTGTTCAAAATGCTTGGGAGGAGCTACCATCTAAGGATATGAAAATGTTATCCCACAACAAAGAACGACGTCTCAGCAAGTTTACCCCCTAAGCTTCGACTAAGAAGGAAATATACCCTAAAAACTGCTTAAACATAAGCACAAGTCAAAAGACTTAGCTTTGCCTCAGTTCATTCCTGTAAATCAATACGATTCATATATTCATCGAATCACATTAATAAATCAAATCATCAAATCAAATTGAGCCATTGATCAATCGATCCAGTTGATTCTATGTCATTAAGACCATCTCTTAGTCAACCTATTCAATACTATCTATCAAGTTTGATCACATCAAGAATTGCTCACCCTAAGCTGAAGATAGATAATATAGCTCGCCAAAAGCTGATAATTAATATAGCTCGCCAGAAGCTTATAACAGAGTATATTGTTCACCCAAAGCTGATATATCAAGGTCCGCAGGCTGATATAATATACCATCCTGATCATTCTACAATTTCAGCACTTTTATCATTCCCAATAAAAATAATAGTGTATAAATACACGGTCGGTCTTAGTCAAAATATAATATTTTCCCTTTTGAAAATCCCAATAATTCCAATAGTCCAAAAATACATTTTTGGCGTTATAAACCGACGCCCGGTATTTTCTAATTAAATACCGAAATTATTAAATTTTGGGATGAATATCCCAAAATTACAATTCACACTCAAATTGCACAAAACAGTACTCAATTAAATAAACCAATCATACCATTGCAATCGACACGAAATTTCGATCACCGGCTATCCCGATTTAATTTCTAGAAAATAATAATTAATTAAATAATTACAAAAATTAATTAATTAATACCAATAAATGCAAATTAGTCTAGAAAAGCCTAATTAAATATCGAAATGGGTCCGGAAAATTTTTGAACCTACATAGATAAATACTATAACTTATTTAGTCTCTAATTATGGTACTCTAACCACCTAACATGCATAAATGATTAACTAAATTGTTAATCCATTCTAACTAACCATATAATCCATACTTAACTTAAACTAATCAACTTTTAAACATAATTAACTCCATAAGCGGAGATTAGTGAGTAAATTCACTTATTTTGAATTCCGATGAGTTCACGAGGACGGCGAGACGAGATAAGCAATAAACTCCAAAGGCTCGGCACCAAGCGGGGTTGGAACAGGCTCGGAAATGGGCCTCGAAACTCCAAGACCCTTGCTGTGTTTCGGTTCTGCTCCTTGGGCTAAGAAGGTCATACGGAGGATGGTTGGCGCGAAAATGGCAAGAACGGGCTGGCGAGCGATTGTAGTGGGCTTGGCGACACTTGACGGCGACCAGACGGCGGTGATGGCTTGCAAAAGTGGCTCAGGGACTTCGGGAGACGTTCTAGGATCACTACGCGGGGCGGAACGACAGTAAACAGGCGCGAGACACGAGATGAGCAGGTGAGGCTCGCAGCTGGGCGCGACGGCGACGCAGCAGGGTAAGGGTGTCTGGTGGTGTGCGATGGCCAAGGGGGACACTCTCCTTCGGTTTTTCTGCAACTTTTGAGCTTCAAATAGCCTTGCAATGGAGAAAGTGACCGGCTAAGATAGAAGAAAGAAGACGACAAGGCCAAGAGGGTCCCTCCAAGCTTCAATCTCACCCGTTTGTCCCTTTGAAGAGGCCCCACCCTTGTTGGCTGTCTTCCTCAGCAATTTTCTAGCCATTAGCTTGCTTAGGAAGTCTTGGAGATGGTCCAAAGGTGGTGGACCAAGGGGGCTACGAATTTTGCAACATTTCCCTCAATTTGGATTCAATCTCTCTCCAATTGAAGTCGATTTCGGCCTTATAGATTCCACCATGGTGTCCTCAATCAAATTGACATTTTTCCTCGCCAATAGATCCAACTTGCATCCCAAAAACGCGATAAAAAACGGTCTCCTAAATTTTCCGGACAAAAACAGCCATAATTTGACTTTTCGGCAAAAATCTCAATTTGCAGAAAAATCTTCGAAGAATGAGTCAACGTTCCTAAAATGACTCGTGACATGACAACTTTCAATTTCTGAAATCAAATTCAAATTCGCAGTTAACTTCAATGTAGCGCGATTTTAGCATGATCTAGCCTACCGGGTAGCTTTTAGAAATTTTTAGTGCAATTGACCCGTGGTTGATTATTTTCATGACACATTGTACATCTTCGACACATTGGTGATCATCGGTTTTCGTGAAAATCTCGAAACTTCAAATATGGAAATAGGGTACCAAAATGACTGAAAAATCGGTCTAGTGCCGATCGACGAGAATTTTGCAATTTGGTGGAATCACCCACATTTAGCCACACATCTCAATCGAACCGACCTATCTCTGATTTTTAATCGATCTTTACTGTATCGTAATCATCTCTACAAATGAGCACGGTCGAGTAGTCGATTCCTAATCGAATTCTCAAGTTTATTGTATTAAAATCTCTTAATGACTTCCTCAGATAGTCTAGTTATCTCATGAGTAAAGGGCTCAAAAAATAGCATCATAGGCGCGTCGATGAAAGGCCCAATTTATTTAATTGAAAACAAAATTGAAATTTCAGGATATCACAAGAGTTATGAAAACTACGATATTTTATGGGAATTGAGTTTTCATACTCAAGGCACAGGGTCTTTATTTCACAATGAAAGTATGTGACAGATCTTTTGCAAGAAACCGAGAAGATTGGTTGCAAACAAGTAAGTAGTTACTCTGATTGAGCCGCACCAAAGACTAGCCGAAGCAAAATTGGAGTCAACAGTGAATCAAGAAATGTATTAGCTATTGGTGGGAAAGTTAATCTACCTCACTCACACTCGACCAGATTTCTCCTATGCAGTAAACTTGATTAGTCAATTCATGCATAATCCAAATGAGTCACATCTACAAGTTATTCATTGAGTCTTACACTACTTGAAAAAGAGTCCAAGAAAGGGAATACTTTTCAAGAAGAGTCTAGGTCTCAAGCTTGAGGCTTATATAGATGTGGATTATGCCAGATCTATGGTTGACAGGAGGTCTACAACTAGTTATTGTACCTTCCTTGGAGGTAACTTGGAGAAGTAAAAAATAAAATGTGGTGGCAAGATCAAATGCAGAATTTGAGTTTAGAGCAACGGCTTAAGA
This sequence comes from Eucalyptus marginata, assembly GCA_014182565.1. Taxonomy (NCBI): domain Eukaryota; kingdom Viridiplantae; phylum Streptophyta; class Magnoliopsida; order Myrtales; family Myrtaceae; genus Eucalyptus; species Eucalyptus marginata. The sequence goes on from CM024590.1 coordinate 406,386, forward strand.
AATATGTGAGTTATTATGGCTCAAGGACTTGAAGGTCAAGTGGCAAAGTCCTATGAAGTTATATCATGACAATAAGTCTACAACTAATATTGCTCATAATCCTATGTAGCATGATAGGACGAAACATATTGAAATTGATAAGCACTTCATCAAGAAAAAACTTGAAGAATGACTGATTTGTTTGTCTTATGTCCCTTCTAGACAACAAGTGGTAGATGTCTTGACCAAAGGGTTCAATGGCGAAAGTTTTCACAAGCTAATTACCAAGCTAGGAATGGATGATATCTATTCACCAACTTGAGAGGGAGTGTTAAGCTGTAAATAGTCATATTATGTGACTGTAAATACATAGGATTTTCTTATTTAGGAATTTTTTATTCTAATTTGATTTTAATTACATCCCAAAAATCATTGGATTGTAGTTATTAACCCACAAATCGTGGGAATGTAACTTTTCTCCTATTTAGGCTTTGTTTCCTTTTTGTTTGCTTGGATTACTCTTTGTATTAGCCTATAAATATAACACTATAAAGTAATAGAATATATGAGTGAGAATAAGAATTTCTTTCTATCTTACATTCCATGCTCAGCAATGGGGTGGCCATTGAATTTGCTAGAGTGCAGCTATGGCGGATAAGTTGGCTTAGAAATAGTGCAATTATATCTTGATGGATAGAGGATTAGCTTATCCCATATGTAGTTGAAAATTTTCTGCTTTCTGAATGCTTATTTTTTCTTTTGTCGTAGTTAAGTCACCAAAAACATCTAGAAGATAAAGAATTGTCGTGCCTTCATTGTGGGGGTGGCCGGAGGAGAGCGGGACCAGATCCACTTGTTGCTGAGCTCAAGTAGGGAGGGATGTCCTAAGATTCTGGAATATGTTTTACCAAGGGAGCAAGTGAATCAGGATAGCTGCCATATTGTAATTCTTGATTCGTAATAATGATAATGTGCTCCTTTTCATTCATGGATGTAGGTTAAGTTGGCTAAACCACGTAAAATTCCGTGTGCATATTTTGACAAATTTTTTTTTTTTTTTTTGTGTCCATGGTTTAGGTTAAAAAGAAATGACAAAACAGAAAAAGTAACTAAGAATCATATCGTGCGATTCTCTTAACCTCAAACTAAAGATCTGTATAAGTAGCAACCAGTGAAGATGGTTTCTTTATTTAATGTCAAATACTCAAAAAGTCATGGGCTTGTAATTAATGTTTAAAATGAGTCATGGTTTTGTAATTAATGTTTTAGGAAAGCCATAGGTGTCTTAGTATGAATATGTTTTCATGAGGCAATATTATGCTTGTCTCACTAGTGATATAATCTTGTCTGTCTTTCTTTTCCCTTATGATATAAAGGCTTGGTTTTTAAAATATGCCGGCAAGACTAGCCTTCAGCAATAAAACTGTGTATTTGTGTGCTTAGACCATGCAAAGTTAATTCTCCCATTTTCTCTTCAAATTTAGGGAAAATTCCAAAATGGGACCCGAAGTGCCCTCTTTTTCTCAAATAAGGGTCCCAAGTTAACATTGTTTCAAATAAGGACCCGAAGTGCCATCACTTTCTCAAATAAGGGTCTGAAATGGATGTTGTTTCAAATGAGGACCTAAAGTGGTTATGTTTGTTTCAAATAAGGACCTGAATTTTTGGCGATCAAGGGTATTTTTGTCTTTTGCCATTTTTCCGCCTTTTTTTCTTCCCTCTTTTTTTTTTGGAAAAATTTCAGAAAAGGACCCAAAGTGCCATTATTTTTCTCAAATAAGGGCCTGGAGTGGACTTTATTTCAAATAAAAACCTAAAGTGGTTTTGGTGGTTTCAAAATAAGGACCCGACGTCGTCGATTGTCGACCAGCTAAATTTTTCGATCGGTCAAGAGTATTTTTGTCATTTGGCATTTTCCTTTTTCTTTTTCTGGTTCTTCTTCTTCCTCTTTGTCGATGGCTGCCGGCCATCAGCGATGCCCACAAAGGGCTGGGTGAGGGTTGTCGTCGCTGGTGAGGGCCATCCACGCTAGCCATAGGTGAGGGATGATGTCGCTTGGCGACCCTCACCCAGGGGCCATCTATGAGGTTGGCCCTCGCTAGCTACTAGTAAGGACTGGCGTGGGTGGCCCTTGCTGGCGAGGGCGACCCTCGCCCAACCCTTTGTTGGCATCGCCGGTGGTTGGTCGGCCACTAGCAAAGAGGAAGAAAAAGAACCAGAAAAAAAAAAAAAGAGGAAAGAAAAAAAGGCGGAAAATGGCAAAAGACAAAAATACCCTCGATCGCCGAAAAGTTGGGTCCTTATTTGAAACAAACATAACCACTTTAGGTCCTCATTTGAAACAACATCCACTTTAGGCCCTTATTTGAGAAAGTGATGGCACTTTGGGTCCCTATTTGAAACGATGTTCACTTCGGACCTTATTTGAAAAAAAATGGCACTTCGGGTCCCATTTTGGAATTTTCCCTCAAATTTATATCCATTATTAGAGATTTTAAAATGGTAAAATAGCACCTTATCCTAATCATATGCTCTATACTCGAAAGATCTCGTGAATCAAAAACTGAGGCGAAAAAGTCTTATATTTGAAATAAGAGTTTAGCTGGATGTTAAAAATTTGTTCAATAAGGTAAGGACCAAATGCTCATATGGGTTTTGGTGCCGGAGGGTAGATGAATAAATTCATATATAGGGAAGAGTCAAATTACTTTAGTTATTTTGCAAAGAGATGATATTTTATTTCAAGTTAGTATTTCTATTACAATAAAAAGGATGACAAACTATCATGTGCTATTTTATTCTCAATTGAAACTATTACCTTGTGTAAAACCCAATAATGAAATATAAAATGAAATTAGCTTAGATCTACAAAAACATAGTAAACTCTATTTATTAAAAGGCCACGTCTAATGCTTATTTAGTAGTCGTTTATAGATCATTAACTTAATAGTTATGGATTAATGGACTTTGTATAAACTGAATGGTGGAATAATATAATCCAGAGACGATAGAAATGGGGATAGGAAGTTTTCGTTGCCTTCGTCTTTGAGGTGAGGACCTCGTCGCAAATAATAATAATAATAAAGGCTACTAGAAAGCTATCTGAGTTCATCATCGTCTCTTTCCTTGCCATCAATTCATGCACGTAGTTCATCCCTATGCAAGCCAAATGAGAGCATAAATCCCAATCTTTCAAAGAGTTCTCAATTTTATTCTAATCTTCCTTCAAATTTATTTCAAATATTCCGTTACATTCATTCTCAAATTCTGATTTACCCTTAAAGAAAGAAAGCTTATCTAGAATTATTTTTAATTGAAGGGAGAATATTTATTAGGTTATTTTCAAAATACAATCAAAATTTTTGGTATGAAGAGGAAGTTAAAAAGATCTGGGTCTTCTATAAAGATAGTCTAAATTGCAATGCTATAAATACTTAAGGGTGAAAAGGGCCGGAGGTAATTAAATTGATTTTTTTTGCTAGTTTTGGGATAGATTTGATTAAAATCTGAAAGGTGGGGATTTATTTTAATAACCTAGAAAGGGTAAGGATAAAATTGGGAGAGGAGAAAAGGTGAGGTCGTATTCACCGTTTGTTTTAATAACAAAAAATGAGGGCATATTATGGATAAAGAAAGATTTTTTGAACTCACATTACGATTGTTTTCAAATTTTAAATAGTTATTAGATGAAGAAAGTTGTCCTTGGGATATTAAGAAAAAGGACAACTTCCAATAAAAGGCACGGCCTTATATACTTAGGAAAATTTCAATACAACTTTTTGAACCATTGATAAAGTTACAGCGTTTTACAACTAGGACAATTATAAACTATCTTTCAAACAACACAGCTTTGAGATAGATAAGAAACTAGAAAATCAGTAAAGAAAGGAGAGCCATCATCCCCATGTGGAGCTTTAAGCTTTCCTATTGTTCTTCTTTTCACTTAGGGCTAAATGGCTTTATTATTATTTTTTTTTATATGAATAAATTTCACAAAACAAACATCTTGACTTTTATTTAGCCCAAAATACTCGAAAGTTTCATGTAAAATCTTACATGATATTTTTATAATTTCTTCAGTAAAAGCAATTAATGATTCAAGTATGATTGCGGAAGAATCTAAACTATCCTGCTACTCTTTTATTTTGTTTGTTTAAAATGATTCTGTATTTTGCAAAATGTCTATATTATTTTTTATTAAACTTGTTCGCTTATAGCTTTATCTTTACATACATGAATCATCGGATTGCTGGCATGAACAATAAAGTATACGTGTTATGTCATGACCAGCTCGATATATTCAGCTGAAAGAAAGTAGCCGGGCAGATATGATTTTTAAATTAGAATACGAGGACTTAATTTCGTCATCCCTAAACTTTTTAAATCCAGATAACAATATTTTAGTCATTTCGAAATTCCGGCGGGAAAGGCGCAAGAAGAAGTCAGGACACGATCACGGCAACTCAGGACACGTATTCGAATATGATTCGTGGCGAGCGTCCCTTCCTAATCCTTTACGCAATGAATGACGGAAGGCACCGCGTGCGATTCAAGGAACGGTCGGAATTGGCAGCTCACCGACTTTCCTGAATCAAACCGTCAGCAGATCACAGCCGTCCAATCACGACCCCAGCTTCGGATATTATTTATTATCGACGGTCAATCCGAAGTCGGTGTATCCTCCCCTATAAATAACCGTCCTCTCCACCATCCTCAATGCGCGTTTCTGGTTCTGCTCGCGTTCTTCTCTTCTCTCTCTCGCCATGGCGTCTGGCGATATCATCGTCTTCCAGAGAGAAGACGTGGTTGTAGCGATCCCGATTGAGCGTTTCTCCGTCGGCCTTTCTCCTTTTTGGTTTCCGTTTCTTGATTGATTGTTGATGGGAGATCAATTGCTTTCTCAGTCTGATTTTGTGAAGCATCTGGTTGCAGAAAACGCAACGTTGCGGAGATTTTTTAGGGTTTGGCTTGGCCTACAATGCCTATTGGTCATTGGAATTATTCGGTCTACGCCTCGTCCTTTGATCGCTTAGTGATTCATCGACCGATCGATTGAACCTTGCGTTATTGTTTTGACCAGCTTATTCTGGATTCTTGTCGTTCGTTGAATTGGCAGCGTGGCTTCTTTCTTTCCTCTTGGATCATATCGCTTGACGTCGGAGGATGTCGTTACAGGAAGTGTTTGGTTTAGCGCTCCTCCTTTGACCCTTTATTGATACAATGACCGATCGATCTTTCCGTTATTTGGTGAATTCGCAGTTGGCTTCTTTCCCCTTGGGGCGAAACTGCTTGTCTGAGGATGTCAAGGACGATGAATACTATGATGACACCGGTCAGCTTGTTTCCTAAAGCACGGGTGTTTGGGCTTTTTCGAGGACTGATGATCATTTTCCTTTCATCTTTTTGGTTGAGATGATGAAAGTAGTCTTTCAGGCGATAGGCTGAAATTTGCTGGTCTTGATTGGAAGTTTGTTCTTCCGTTTTTTTGTCTTTTGGGGGTTGATTATCGTCTAGTCCTGATCCTCTCACAGGTTGGAGTTTTGCTAAGACTTGACAAGTGGTGATCTACCGCGAGCTGATGACTGTATGAAATTTGATAAGCTCTATCGTCTCTCAAGGCAGTTATCGGTTTGAATGAAATTTGTTCTTCAGTCCCAAAATTTTCCAATCAATGCGAAACCCGATTCTCATTCCTTTGGAGGTTAGTGTTTGGTCGATGTATGATCTGTGATGGTTCTTTCTTTGCAAGGTGTAGGCGCCACAACAGATCACTATCCAATCCAGATCCGCTTGCCAGTGTCTCCTTCGTAGAAGTAGTCCTTCCCTCGCGTCCTTATCCTTCAATCTCATCAGGAGACGTCCTTATGGGAAGTGTTTGGTTTAGCTTCTCCTCTGATCCTTTATCAAACCCACTTGCTGTACAATTGTTTCACGAGCTGCTTCTGGATTCTTGTTATTTGGTGAATCCGCAGTGGCTTCTTTTCCCCTTGGAGTGAAACTGTTTGTCTGAGGATGTCAAGGACAATGAATATGACAACATCGGTCAGCTTGTTTCATAAAACATGGATGTTTGGGCTTTTTGGAGGACTGATGATCTTTTTGCTGCTGTCTTTTTTCTTGGTAGAGATGATGAACTAGTAGTCTTTTAGGCGATCGCCTGAAATTTGCTTGTCTTGATTGGAATTTGTTCTTCGGTTTTTTTATCTTTGGGGGTTGATTATTGTCTAGTCCTGATCCCCTCACAGGTCGGAGTTTTGCTAGACTCGACAAGTGGTGATCTGCCACGAGCTGATGATTGTCTGAAGTTGGATAAGCTCTATCGTCTCTCGAGGCAGTTATCGGTTTGAATGAAATTTGTTCTCTAGTCCCATAATTTTCCGATTAATGCGAAACACGATTCTCATTCCTTCGGAGGTCTGGTCTATGTATGATCTGTGATGGTTCTTTCTTTGCAAGGTGTACCCGCCACAACAGATCAGTATCCAATACGGATCTACTTGCCGGTGTGTCCTTCCTAGAAGTACTCCCTCCCTTATGTCCGCATCCTTCAGTCTCATCACACGTCTATGATTGTGCATGCATTCCTCAATCAGCTGACACACTTTGAGAAGTACTCTTCAGAGGAGACACCATTCCTGAAAATGCACTCCTGACCTTTCTTCTTTTCTTTTTATTTCTTGATTGATTTTAAAATCTGTCTGATTCTATTTACGCTATGTTATTTTTTATTTTCCGAAGGTGACACCTGGCCTCTTTGGGATTCTGCCATGTTGTGGGCATTGTTAGGGTTATCGCTTCTCTGACCGCTGGTTGATTCATCATTGATTGATCTTTCCATTGTATTATGAGCTGATTCTGGCATTAACAATTCCTTGAATCAGTGGTGGCTTCTTTCTTCTTGGAGCAATCATTTTTTCCTGAGGATGTTGTCTAAGGACAATGAATACAATGCAACTGGTCAGTCGGTTACCTCGAATACAACGTTTGGTTTTTTGGAGGACTAATGATCTATCTTGCACTGTTTGTGGTTGAGCTGATGATCTTTAGAAGCTTTTGTCTTCAGGACAAACGATGGACTGAAATTTTGACCACCTTCTAGGCTTTTTTTACGGATTGAAAGTTTTACTGGATTTGACAGCTGGTGATCCGTTGCCTTTTCCATTGGGCTGAGTTGATAATTGTTCGAAATTGGATGAGCTCCTGCTTCTCGGATTTTGGACAGTTATTGGTTTGAATGGAACTTGTCCTTTACGTCTGTTATTTCTTAGTTAATCCGAAACATTAGATCTAGTTCTCTTCCCTTTGCAGATGAGAGTTTGGCCGAGGCAATACTTTATGTCCCCAAGTTCGATATGGAGGGTCTACGATCAGTGATGTTCTTTCTTGCTGCATAAGCATCAATTTCTAATTTGTCTTCCACTTATGTTATCATCTAATCAAGGTGGTTATCATCTAGTTGAGGTGGAATGATCAGATGTTCTCTTTTCTTTGTAGGTTATAGTTTGGTCAAGGCAATACTTTACCTTGTCAATTTTGAGATGGAGTGTCTGTGATCAGTGATGGTTCTTTCTTGCTGCATAAGAATTAATTCATAGGACAAGCTCTCCCTTTAGAGTTCTTTTGTGTGTGAAAAGGTCTACACATGCTCTAGCTAGTTTCTCTTAATTCTTATCTGTGTTTTACGATCACTAATTGGATCTGGTAAATTATGGAGATATCATATGTAAGGTGCATGTATCATGCTCTTCTTCCCTATTTTGGAAATGGCTCCTGACATTATCTAGTTTGCTTCGCCTTTCTTTTTACACAACTTCTGTGTTTTCTCTTGGTGCAGAATAAGAGGTCATTTCATGTTCTTTCCGAGCGAGAGGTTGTTTGAGTTGGTTGGACTCAGTCAGTGGCCATATAAATTGTCTAAATTGTAGGTTTTCTTTGGTGTCGGGTCTGTGAAGATTGCTAACAGAATTGGTTTTACTTCAGGGCATACCGGTAGGATCTTATTTTGAAATGATGTGCTTCAGATATTTATCACGATTTGCATTTTTAATCTTTCTTATTTTGTTTCTATTTCTTAATGGATGATGATAGCTGATATCAGTTGTTCTTCGGCAGATTAGAGCCTACTTTATCTTTGGGATTGGATTGGAAACTTTTGATTCGTATGTTTTACCTTTTTCTTTGATGGAATTATCCTGCATGTTATTTATCATGGACCTTTTCCTTTCAACATACTTTGTTACACATTTGGAAGTACATTTATTGCATATGCATTTGTTTTGACTTGGTGTGTATGTCTGCTTGAATTTTGTGTAAATAAAATGTTATATATGGTTTATTTGAAGGATTTTTTGTCAGGTTTCTTGTTTATATTTTGATGAGATTGATGTTGTCTGGATGGTGATTTCCTATGCTGATATGTTCTTTTCCAAAAAATATTTGTTTTCGACACTGTTTTTTTGTGGTAGCATTTACCTTTTGCCAAAACTTTACCAAAAGTATATCATGTAATGTTTTGACATAAAGCAATGTTGTTGGATGGTTCATCAATATATTGATCTTTCCATTAAATTGTTTATCAAGATGATTATGGATTTCGGGGGATTGGCAGTTGCATCTGATTTTTGGTGGATTGGCAGTTGCATCTTTCCTCTTGTAGCAATCTCTTCATCTGAGCATGTTGTCCAAGAATGACAAAGCTGGTCACTTAACATAGAATAAGGTTCTTGGGCTTCTTGGAGGAGTGGTGATCTATTATGCAGTCTTTGTTTTCTTGAGTTCTGAAGTTCTCCTCTTATCAAATCTTCAGGATGAACGAATTTTGAGGATTTCTAGGCATTTTGTAGTTTTGATTTGAGTTTTTCTTCAGTTGATTATCTTCGGGGAGCAGTGAGATAATTATTCTCGAGTTCTAATTCCTCAACAAGTTGATGTTTTTCCAGGTTTGAGAAGTGGTGATCTATTGCCTTCTTCTGTAGGGTGAGTTGATGATTGTTTGAAATTGGACAAACAGCCATTTTGTGGATCCTAAGGAATGGTACATATGATGAGGTTGGTCAATTATTACTTAGAATGATGGAGCTTTTCTCAAGTTTGATGATCTATTCACATCTATCTTCGGTTGGGTTGGTGTATGGGCAGTGTCCTTGATCATCTTGAGGACTGGTGAAAAATTGTGGAGTGTGTGCTTTGTTTGAAATTGGATAAGCTTCCACATCTTGGATTTTGGTTCTTTTGATGTCCTCACTGTATATCCTCACTCTATATGTGTATATGGATCAATCTGTAATCAATTAACATTTTGGCCACGCTATGATAGGGTGTGCAAGAACGAGCTTGACTTATGCTTTGAGGGTTTGAAGTTTGAGATGAGATCTCTGATTGTCATTGGATGGCCTCTCTATTGGACATAGTTGCAAAAGGAGAGTACTAAGTCTCCTTAGTTGCAATGAGATATCTGTATGGGTTTGCTTAGCCGTCATTTTCCACTGCTGTAATACTTTCTTCTGGCACTGTTATTGTTGGGCACAGTCTACAAGTGAGGTGTTTTTATGTGAGATGGGTTATTTTTTGTTTGTAGTGCCACCTTGAGGGCCTAAATTCTGAATATTTTTGGTTCTTGTAGATCCATGGGACTATGAAGGCTTTTTTGTGAGGACCTAAGTTATACTCCGTTGCAAACTGTTAGCATCTCATTCTGAAAAGATGAACTGGTGCTGTGCTTGTGCCTGTTTGCTCTCAATAACATACACCACGTAGGTTCCTTTCATAACTAGAAGGTCTCTTTGTTCTCATGTTTCATGATTGGCATATGTGATGAGGCCTCACATGGGGATGTTGACGGGACAGCCATCTAGACATAACTTCCCTTGGCATTGCTTGCGCTCTGACCGGTTCTCTCCTTTTTGCTGATTCTCTTGTTTCTTATTCATCACAAGCTGGTTGTTTTGTGTATGCTGTCAGCAGACATGGCTGGTCAGGCAGGGAGGAGCAGACACTTGGTGCTTGGTTGGCATGTTTGTCAAATTTGTAGTTTTTTTTAAAATTGGGTGAGGAGACAACTATCCTGCAGTTAATAAGCTTTGGTTTGAGGTTTTAACATATTTACTGAGATGGACCCCTTCTGATCTCTGACGATACCCTAATGTATGACAGGTGAAATTCTACTTCGTATATATGATCTAAATTTAATAAAGCACTGCTGTTTAGGGCTATGAATTTATACATTTCCAATTTCATCGTGAATCTTTGCGAATGATGATCTGTCAACCAGATATTTTAATTCATGGTTCTTCTGTATCTCTTTCTCATAAGCTCGACAATGGTTGTTCAAAGTCATCTTCCTTGTAATCGGAGATACTAGATGGTTGCCTTATGATCGGTTTCATTTGCTTGGGTATTTGCTTCAAAGGGATGAATTTTGAAGCATTTGGTTGGGTTTATCTCCAGAACAATGCTTGCAAAGGCTCTGATTTTATACAGAAAGCTTATCAATGTTATTAAGGTTCAAGTCTCCCTCTAATCATATCAACTAATTTTGTGGCTTCCATGCTATACGGACTTTTTGGTGCTTGTTCCAGTTTAGAGTGATCCAACTAAGGACGGTGTGAGGATGCCAATTGTTCAAAACTGTTAGGAAATGTTCTTGAGTTGGGAAGGCAGGAGGTTATTATTTAATGCAATTATGTTTATGGGTGAAACTGAAGGGGCATACAACAAACCTGCAGTGAATGAGGCTTTGATCTGAGGTTTTAACATTTCTGGTGAGCACAGAGTTCAGTCTGCTTCCCCTTCTGATTTCTTACGATACCCTAATGGATGGTGGGTGAATTTCTACTTTGTATATGTAATCTGATCTAAGCATCAAGCATAGCTGTTGAAGGTCTTTAGGGCTATGAATTTATAGATCTCCAGTTGCATCATGATCCTTTGCCTATGGTGATCCGTTGTCCAGATTAATTCATGGTTCTAGTGTTGGCTCTACAAGGATTGTTTTGAGCCATCTTCCTTCTAATCGGAAATATTAAACTTTTGCCTTATGATCGGTTTCAGTTGCTTTGGTATTTGCCTTGAAGGCATGAATTTTGAAGCATCTAGCTGGGTCTATTTCCAGAACAATGCCGGTGAAGGCTCTGATTTTATACAGAAAGGTTTATCAACGTTATTAAGTTTCAGGTCTCCTTCTGATTATATCAACTAATTTAGTGGCTTCCATATGCTATACGGATTTTTTTCGGTTGTCAAGGGGTGCTTGTTCCAGTTTAGAGAGATCTCACTATGGCCTGTGCGAGGATGCTAATTGATCAAGCTGTTAGAGAATCCAAGTTTTTGAGCTGGGGAAGGCAGGAGGTTATTATCTAACGCAATTATGTTCAGTTGAGCTACTGAATTGTTGTTTTTCTTTGAGGATCAGGGTGATGAGTGATGTCTGGATCTTTATATAGGGATTATCTGTAGCTTCATGAACTCGCAAAGATCTGGTTTATGATATTTTCATTTCACAGATTAGAGGAGATGTGATGGACATCTAGTTCTCTTCCTGTTGTAGGTTGGGGTCTCTCTCTTTTTTCTTTTTCTTTTTGTGCAGATTATGCTGAATTTGACCTGGTTTGTGTTGAAGGTATTGACCCATTTTACCTAACTTTTAGTGAAATGACTTGACTTAGCAAGCCTTTACTTTTTGCTTCTTCTGGGGATATTTTTGGTAGAAATGGTTTATTTTGGGTGCCGGTTCAAGTTTCTGTTTTCGATGTCTTGCTCCCATCTTCGTTTTCGAACGTGACTGGATAAAACTACAATTACTACTATTGAGTCTTGTGTCCAAGGCTAAGTCTACTTGTTGCGTAGCTTGGTCATTTGGGGCCTTTACTTTTTGCTTCTTCTGGAGGTATTTATGGTGTAATTGGTTTATTTTGGGTGCCAGTTTGTCTTTCTCTTAGATGATGTCATGCTCATCTTTTTTCTGTCAACTTCACTGGATAAGAATACAAGTGAGTCCTGTTTCAAGGCTAAGTCTAGTTGTTGCTTTGCTTGGTCATTTGGTGGCACACATTGATGGCTGCTTGACTTATGGAGTAGTGACCGAGTCTCCTGACTGTTTGTTCCATTTCTTATCAAATGCTACTAACGTATACTTGTGATATGGGAAACTGATTGCTGATATTCACTAACATCATGGCAGATTATCCCTTTCTTCTTTCAATTGGTTTGGTTCAGTCCAAGAAGCTCTCTACTCGGGATGCTCATTATATTGAATCTCCAGTTGAACAAATTAGTTTTATATTGCTTGTATGTTGAAATCGAGAGTCACTTGGCCAGGAGTTTGCTTCATCCCTCTTCATGGATTCACGCGTCATGGTGGAGTGCATGGTTTGGTTGTTATTGCCATCTGTAATGCTCACGCTTTGAATGAGATGGTGCACTGGACATGTTACTTTTGGTAGGTTTGTATGTTGTATGAGCTATACCTTGACAAGAAAAACTAGCTGTTTTGAAGACTTCGCAAAGAATTGGGCCTTCCTGCAGGATGTATGGAGCTCGTAAAACTTTGCTCATATATTTGGACTGTTCAACATATTTCTGTCTATTGTCAGTTGCACACTCTTGGAAGTGATGTCCTTGGCTAATGATATGTATTTTATGGACTATAAATTCTTGAGATTTGCCAAATGAGAGGTGGCGATTTTCTTGTAACTACTCTTGGATTTTCATTTGTGGCGTCTAATTGTGGGCGTTTATGGTCAAGTTTCCTAATTGGAGATATTTTGAGTGTTTGCTGACTAGCAGTCATGGGCATTATGGAATTGGCATCTCTTCCTCTCTTTTAGAATGCGTTGACAAACTATCCAGGTGACATGGGTACTTTTGCAATTAAATGTCTTTTCACTTTTTCCAATATGAATGTTTTGTAATGGCAATTGGAGCCTTACAAAAGTGAGGATTTCTGTGGCTGCTCCTAGCAGAGTTGAGATCTCATCTTTTTCACCCTGGATAGCATCTCCGTCGCTCCTCTCAGTGCAGTATTTCAGTTAAACTGTTGAGAATAGTCTTATTATCAGAAGAAACAAACTGATTTCATTTTTTGTTGATGCCAATGTCCCTGTTGCACGCATTCTCAATTTCAGCTGGTTGATCTTGATTCAGTCCGGTACAGACATTGACCATTCCCAGCACTGGTCAGTTTATTCTTCTTTCCTCCAAGTAAACTGACTTCGATATTACAGCTAAGCTACACTGCCATTTGCATCGACTTCACTGTAGCACTAATCTATGATCACTAATGTAAAGTTGGGAAGTCTATAAATTTGAGCTTAATGATAAGCCACAGCAAAGTTCCATTTCAGTGCCTTCTGCAGAACATTAATTAATCTGTTGAGAAGTAATTCTACTGTTAGTTTACATTAATTTATAAATTTGCTTCATATATATTTTTCAATATAATTTTTAGTGACTAAGTTCTCCTGTTGAAAATTTAATTGTTGTACACATAATTATTCTCAATTTATGATTGGCCTCTCGTACTGTATTCAGAAATGGATGAAGAAATTTGATCATTTCTTTATATAATGTAGAAGATTAGATGATTCCGCTTGCTAGTAAAACTAAGTTGTCCTATTGATATTTTGTCCAACTCTAGCTCTTTCTTTGCCATAGAAACCAGGAAAGAGGATCCTTGTGCCTCCCACTAGGAGAAGGAAATCCTCATAAAGATGTATTTTCTTTGCCAGATTAAATGTAATTACTTTTTTCTCCTTGAAATTTCTTCCAAGTTGATGAAGAGGAATGATGCTGCAAGCATTTTGCATTTGTTAGTGTGGCTGGCTTATTGTTATTAGCATGAGTACCTCAGCAAATTTGGCCACATGGGCATTGGGTATATTTTTTATTACCAGCTCTTTTTATCTGATTTCCATGTTTTCTTTTGCCAATTAGATCTTTCAGTATGTTTTTTCAGTTAAGATAATGGATTATTCTGATTTTCAACAGTAGGAACCTTTTTTATCTGGAGAACTTTGCTTTTGATTCTCATATTCACTACTCCTTATTGCTTTTTGTTAAAATTTTGCATATTGTTTCTTCAGGCATTTTCATTATCAAGCAGTCATTATTCTTTACACCTTAAGCTCCTGTAGATATGGATATTAGGAAAAGCAATATCTATGGAAGTATGGTCACTACTGCACAGTGTTTTTTACCATTTACTGTGGCTATGTTGATGATGGTGTTGCTGGATATTCTCTCTCAGAATTGGATATCTTCTCCTTCTACTGGTGTCTGCCAAAAAACATTTTCTATGAGAATGGATGTCTCTTGGTGGATGCCTGCTGTCCGTGTAAGGTTATTGAGACTACTGCTTTTGGTGCCTGCTGTCCAATAACTTTTTGCTGCAACGAAGATTGGATTTGTTGCCATTTCTTTCATGCAGAAGCCATCTTTTTTTTCTCCTAACAATAGAATAGGTTATCCATTTCTATTGAAACTCTTTTCTCAACAGTTGTTCACTCTGAAAAATAGGTGGCTACCTCTTTGGACAAATTTGAAGAGAAGTGGGCTGTGGATCGTGTCTTGTATCTGAATAGTATTTAATAGTGTTCATTCTGGCCTGTTGATATGCACTTTTTGTGTTCTTTTCTGTTGGCACAGAAATTAGAATGGCAGTTGGACATATTATACTGGGATGGATTTCCTGAATCAGTCAGGCCTTGAGGACGCACAGTTGTGACTGCCGTTCTCTGTACTCCATTTTTTTATGTGTTCTTTTTTCGATTTTTACTTCGAAAATTGGATAGACCTATACAGACATTTTCAGGGGTAGAACCTGCTTTGGTGTCAGGTGGGTTCACGTTCGTATCGGGTGGACTGGTTGTATCATCTTCTGACATTTTGCTGTTAGTGGATTAGAGGCTGTTTGATTGGGTTGTTAGATGTTTGGCAGAGTCCCTTTGTCTCGTTGATGTCCTTTGATTAGGACTATGAAGTTGATTAGAGTTGCAGCCATTGGAATGGTGGGGTTGCACTTTCTTTACGCACACGCAACTTGAACACTGTCTGTCTGTCCTTTTCTTCACTTCTCCTCATCTAACTAGATGGATGATGGACCCCATATCATGAATTCTTGATCCATTGGAAGCAACATTGAAGAGATGTCTGTTGAATTATGGAAGAGAAAAAATTCTTAGCAGAATTAGGTGGATGAAGTTTGGATATCATTCGAAAGGAAATGTTATGGTGGCCCCTTCTTGCTCTTTCTCTTAGGTCTTTGAGGAACTAAGACTTCACATGACATGCGCGCATCGCATGTGTAACTATTTATTGTCAGTTTCCCAGTTTGGATGCTGTTTGCAGGGTGACTTCAGGTCTGATGAACTTGAGAAGAGACATAAGAAAGTCCTTATTTGTTGTCCCCTTCTGGCTTCTGGTTTGGGGTTGATTATGATGTTGGTCATATTTATTCCTGCATATGGTTTTCTAGAGTGCCTTTTATGGAAGATTCCATGATATGTCTAAGAATTTAACTTTTTTGGAGATGATATAAAGTCCAATGTGGAGGCTTTTTTTTATAGCCCATGGGACACAAGGAGCACAAGATGAATTGCGTGTTCACAGAGCCAATGTTGTCTTTGTCTTACCTTTGTCAATGTTCCTTTGTCATGTGTTCATGAGGCTTTTAACACATCAGACCAAGGGCAGAGAGACGAATTGCTTGTTCCCCATATTCAAGGTCGTCTGTGGTACAAGCATAATACGGGCATGCCTGATCCCAATAAGGAACTTTTCACTGGGGGACTTGGATGGGTTTGAAACCAGATTAGGTCCTCTTCTACCATGTCGAGGTTGCTCAGTTGAGGGGAGTGGGTTGAGCCTTCTCTGCTTGCAGTTGTGTTGGGATTTAGCAAGCTGTCCATCATTGCTTTTCTGTACAACGCTCTGACAACAATGGTTTTCTGTTCCAAAGATAGTTACTTTTAACCATCGGAGGGGATATCTCCGGTAAGACTCCAGCTGTAGACTTTTGGCTGAAAACATAAGGACTTGATGCTTCTGGTTCTCTTCTTCCGGAGTTTTTTTCTTTTATGAACAAAAGATTCTGGTGTCGGTGAATAAGAATGAAATTTTGAAGCGACGCTTGCCATTGATCAACAGATCTCTTGAAACTTCCACTGGTTTCCAAAATAATGGTGATTTCAATTTTGTCAAGATGGTCATTGGGACTGGGGTTTTTTATTCAGTTCTGATCACAATGCATCGTCAATAAGTCGGACAATGCGGAAACAAATTGCTTTTATATGGATATGGTTTCTTTCTGGTCTTTGATAGCTATGGAATTTGATTAGGACAGAGAAGATTTACTGATTGTAGGAGTCTCTCAATTATTTCAGAGTCATTGTAAGGATAATACTAGCCTTAGGCTGGATTGGTAGCATTTGGTGTGCTTCCTTAGTGGTAATTTCTCTTGAAATGACTGGTTGGTCGCAGATGGATGAGGTTATTATCTTTTTGGGAAATTGCTTCGGTCAGATATGGGATTAGTCTATTCTCTTTTCTTTGTTATTTTATTGTCATCGCCTCGATTCCCTTGTGATGTAAATAAGATTTTCACCTGATGGAGATGGTTCACAAAACCTGTCTTACTCATTTCTCTTCTTCTGATGTCGTGGAAATGGATGGTCCTTTGAATAGCATATACCAGGTGATCTTCAAGAGTGTTGATACCTCATCCATTTATAGTGAGTAATGTTCCTTCTTTGGTTATACAGATTCTTGCCAGCCAGTATGTTGTGGTCTCTCTGGGAAATGCTCCCCAAGCATGGTTATTGTGAATGCTATTAGATGTGGAATTATTTACTTGCGTCCAGCTCCTGGTACTATTGACAACCTCTATCACCGCAGAGCACTTCCATTTGTTCATTATAGTAACCCGGTTTTTGTTACACAATTAGTGTTCTGTATTAAGTTTGGTACCTACCTTGACCATGTAGCCATATGAAAGCTCTAATTCTGATCAAGAGACAATTTCTGTCTTGACCATGTAGCTATATGAAAGCTCCCTAATTATGATCAAGAGACAATTTCTAAATATTTGTTCCTATTAGTCGTTATCCTTCTCATTGATGCTTACCTTGCAAGGCCATATCATTCACATAATCAGCAGTGAAGTGAAATTGAGAACTTACTGAGATGCCAGTCACACCTGCAGATCTTCGTACTGATGTAGAGGTCTTGGTGTATCTCCATCGCCTCCTAGGACCTGAATTCATTGTGGGGTTTGCCTATGGTTTTCCTTCACAGTTGGTTAAGCATGATGCAATCTCATCTGACTAGGAACGTGTATTACTCTACTGTCTTGAGATTTACTTGAACGCTTATATTTGAAAACATCTCTAGGACCCATGATTATGATGATGGAGCTATCGGTAGAAGTTTGATGTTTGTATTTAACTCCTTTCAGAATCCCTCTCTTTAATTTGACGTTTGAACGAAGTTATGACGCTCTCTCTCTTGACTGTTCTTTCTTTCGTTGGATGACAAGTGGGAGAAGCAGGTCATCTTGCAGATTATGAATCTGTTTATGTGAAGAAGCTGGGATCTTCTATTTCCATTAACCTCAGCAACAGGTTGTTGCGCTGATTTCGAATCTGTCTGGAGCCAGGTCCATTGATCTGTGTTCCTTAGCTCCTTCATTACTTCATCATCTCTTGCAATTTTCCGGCATTGTTAATATATATGTATATTATGTGGTGGCAGAGCCACGCTTAATTGCAAGGAGGTAGTGTCAACGTTAGTGAACTGTCCACAAACTTTCTGCAAATCCATGTTGATAAGAGGGGTGAGTTTTAGCGTGATGCATGTGTCCTTTGTACTAAGATGGGCTATGACTTGTTCTGGATCATTTTACAAATGTGACGTTTGTATTCATACCTAAAAGGAGCTTCTGTGGCACAAGAACAGTTTTTAGCATGCGTTTTGTAAACAGAGTTGGGTCTTTCCGTCTATAATCTGGATATTAGTGCACTGGTTATGCAACTATCGTGCCAACCTCAGAACTGGTGAAAAATTGCGGTGAGGAAGGCTACTTTCAGCAATGCGGCGGCCATTGAATTTTGCTAGAGTGCAACTATGGCGGATAGGTTGGCTACGTAGAATGCAATTTTGTCTTGATTAAAGAACTATCCCTTATCCCATCTGGAGTAGAAAACCTGCTGCTCTGCTGCTCTGCTGCTCTGCTGAATGCTTTTGTTTCCTTTTGTCGTAGTTTAGTCAACAGAAACATCTAGGAAGATAAGAGTGGCCAGAGGAGAGCGGGACCAGACCACTTGTTGCTGCTCAAGTAGGGATGGATGTAGAGTTGTTGGAATATGTGTTGCCAAGGGAGCAATTGAAACTAGATGGTTGCCGTACTGTAATTCTCAATTCCTAATGATAATGTGCTCCTTTTTATCCGTGGATGTAGGTCAATCTGGCCGAACCACGTAAATTTTCTTGTGTATCTTTTGGTGGTCTATTTATTTTTTTATCCGTGTCAATGGTCTAGGTTTATATGAAATGACAAGATAGAGATAAAGACCTTCGTTACTTAGCTCTCCCATCTTAAATTAAAGATTCTATAAGTCGTAATCAATAAACATGGTATCTTCATCTATTATTAATGTTGGAAAATCTTCTCACAAATTTGAAATACTCGTATGGATTTTGCTAGTAAATAATTCTCTAATGATGAAGGAGATGAATAAATTGATGTGAGAATGAGTCAAATTACTTTAGTTGCTTTGCAAATAGATGATACTTTATTTTCTGGTTAGTATTTCTATTATAAAATCAAGGATAACAAATTGCCATGTGCTATCTCTTTTGCAATTGAAACTATCACATGTAGAATCCGAGCATGAAATAGAAGCAAAAATATCTTAAATTGACAAAAAATCATGGCAAATCTTCCATAGATAACAAGCTTACAGTTTGACACTCGTTTATAAACTCATAAACTAAATAGTCATGGATTGATAAGAGTTTGTATAAACGGAATGGTGCGATAATGTAATCCAAAGACAAAAAAGGGCACAAGAACTTTTCAACATCTTTGGCCAAATTTGAGGACGAGGACCCCAATGGGGAGAAAAGAGGTTCTTGTCGGTGGAGGGCCACTTGTCCTGGACAAGATTGTGCTAGCAGAAAGCTATCCAAGTTTGATCACCTTTTTTTCTTTGCCAGCAAGTTGTTCATGTGGTTGAATTATCCCGAAAATTCTTTTCCTACTAATCGCTAAGTAGTAGAATCAATCCCGATCTTCTAAAGAGTGTTCAATTTCATCCTAACATCTAATCCTATCATAAAAAGATCCAACTGTTCAAATTTGTTTCAAATTTATTTCCAAATCCTTTAACACCTCCGATGGGAGCGAATTTCAATTTGCTAGATCTCTTCTCAAATTTCAATTTCACCCTTAAAGAATGAAAGTTTATCTAATCTTATTCTTCAAGGGAGGATACTTAAAAATCCGACATATATATAAGTGTAAGTAAAATATTTTTCCAACCACATATTGGTCATTTTTGTCTATTAAAATATTTTCAAAATTTTTGGCATGTCAGAAGAATGAAAAAAAAAGGGCCTTCTAGAAAATATAGTCTTAATTGCAATGCTGTAGATATGAGTTTTGAATGTCTCGTTAATTTTTATTTTTTTGTTTAAAGCGATTATGTATTTTGTAAAATGTTAGTGTTAGTCTTGATTAGACTTTTTTTTTTTCTTATCACCTTATTTTTACAAATATGAACAGTCGGATTGCTGATATGGATAACAGAATATGCGCGTCGTCTGTTGTGACGAGGCGCGATATTTTCAGCTGAAATAAAGGAGCCGCGCAGATAATATTGCCTTTTTTATTTCTAAATTTCAGGGGGAAAGCGGCAGGAAGAAGTCAGGACACGTGTTCAGATACATTCGTGGCTAGCGTGCGTCCCAAGCAGATCAGCGACTTTCCTAAATTAAACCGTCAGCAGATCACAGCCGTCCAATCACGACTCCTGCTTCGGAATTTTTTTATCATCGGACGGTCAATCCGAAGTCGGTGTATCCTTCCCTATATAAGTAACCGTTCTCTCCGTTCTCTCCATTCCCTCTTCATTACGCGTTTTCCCTCTCCCTCCTCTCTCGCCACGGTGTCTGGAGATGCCTTCCCGATCGAGCGTCCTCCGTCGGCCCTTCGTTTTTGTTTTCCGTTTCTTGATTGATTGATTGTTGATGGGGCCGATTGCTTTCTTTGTCTTGATTTCGTGAAGCATCGTCTGGTTGCAGAGATCCACTTCTATGTTGCGGAGATTCTTGAGGGTTTCGCTTGCCCTACGATTTTTATTGGCGTCTGGCGATATCATCTTCTTCCAGAGAGAAGACGTGGTTGTAGCGATCCCGATTGAGCGTTTCTCCGTCGGCCTTTCTCCTTTTTGGTTTCCGTTTCTTGATTAATTGATTGTTGATGGGGGATCGATTGTTTTCTCGGTCTGATTCTGTGAAGGATTTGGTTGCAGAAGACTCAATGTTGCGGAGATTTTTGAGGGTTTGGCTCGGCTTACGATGCCTATTTGGTTATCGGCTTTCTTTGGTTTACGCCTTGTCCCTTCGATCGCTTAGTGATTCATCGACCGATCGATTGAACTTTGGGTTGTTGTTTTGACCAGCTCATTCTGGATTCTCGTTGTTCGGTGACTTGGCAGTGTGGATTCTTTCTTTCGTATGAGGATGCTGTCGCAGCAAGTGTTTGGTTTAGCGCTCCTCCTTTGACCGATCCATCTTTCTGTACAATTGTTTCGCGAGCTGCTTCTGGATTTTGTTATTTGGTGAATCTGCGGTGGCTTCTTTCCCCTTAGAGCGAAACTGCTTCTTTCTCCTTTTTGGTTTCCGTTTCTTGATTGATTGCTATCCCGGTCTTGATTTTGTGAGGCGTCTTATGGTTGCAGAGACCCACCCCTGTTGCGGAGATTCTTGAGGGTTTCGCTTGGCCTACGATGCCTATTGGTTATCGGAATTATTCGGTTTACACCTTGTCCTTTGATTGCTTAGTGATTCATCGACCGATCGATTGAACTTTGCGCTGTTGTTTTGACCAGATCATTCTGGATTCTTGTTGTTCGGTGAATTGGGAGTGTGGCTTCTTTCCTCTTGGATCATATCTCTTGACATCACAGGATGTCCTTATGGGAAGTGCTTGGTTTAACTCCTCCTTTGACCCTTTATTGATACAATAACCTATCAATCTTTTTGTTATTTGGTGAATCCGCAGTGGCTGGCTTCTTTTCTCCATGGAGCGAAACTGTTTGTCTGAGGATGTGGAGGAAGATGAATACGACGACACCGGTCAGCTTGTTTCATAAAACACGGATGTTTGGGCCTTTTGGAGGACTGATGATCCTTTTGCTGCTGTCTTTTCTCTTGGTTGAGATGATGAACTAGTAGTCTTTTATTAGGGGATGGGCTGAAATTTGCTGATCTTGATTGGAATTTGTTCTTCGGTTTTTTAATCTTCGGGGGTTGATTATCATCTAGTCCTGATCCTCTCACAGGTCGGAGTTTTGCTAGACTCGACTGAGTGGTGATCTGGTGCGAGCTGATGATTGTCTGAAATTGGATAAGCTCTATCGTCTCTCGAGGCAGTTATCGGTTTGAATGAAATTTGTTCTCCAGTCCCATAATTTTCCGATTAATGCGAAACCCGCTTCTCATTCCTTCAGAGGTCTGTGTTTGGTCGATGTATGATCTGTGATGGTTCTTTCTTTGCAAGGTGTACGCGCCACAACAAATCACTATCCAATACGGATCCACTCGCCGGTGTCTCCTTGCTAGAAGTAGTCCCTCCCTCATGTCCTCATCCTTCAATCTCATCGAGAGAATTTATTATAGGAAGTGTTTTGTCTAGCTCCTCCTTTGATCCTTAATCAAACTCACTTTCTGTACAATTGTTTCACGAGCTGCTTGTGGATTTTTGTTATTTGGTGAATCCGCAGTGGCTTCTTTTCCCTATGGAGCGAAACTGTTTGTCTGAGGATGTGGAGGACTCGACACCGGTCAGCTTGTTTCATAAAACTCGGATGTTTGGGCTTTTCCGAGGACTGATGATCCTTTTGCTGCTGTCTTTTTTCTTGGTTGAGATGATGAACTAGTAGAGTCTTTCGGGGGATGGTCTGAAATTTGCTGGTCTTGATTAGAATTTGTTCTTCGGTTTTTAATCTTCGGGGTTGATTATCATCTAGTCCTGATCCTCTCACAGGTCGGAGTTTTGCTAGACTCGACTAAGTGGTGATCTGGTGCGAGCTGATGATTGTCTGAAATTGGATAAGCTCTATCATCTCTCGAGGCAGTTATCGGTTTGAATGAAATTTGTTCTCCAGTCCCATAATTTTCCGATTAATGCAAAACCGATTCTCATTCCTTCAGAGGCCTGTGTTTGGTCGATGTATGATCTGTGATGGTTCTTTCTTTGCAAGGTGTATGCGCCACAACAGATCACTATCCAATACGGATCCACTTGCAGGTGTCTCCTTGCTAGAAATAGTCCCTCCCTCATGTCCTCATCCTTCAATCTCATCGGGAGATGTCGTTATAGGAAGTGTTTGGTGTAGTTCTTCCTTTGATCCTTTATCAAACTCACTCTGTACAATTGTCTCACGAGCTGCTTGTGGATTTTTGTTATTTGGTGAATCCGCAGTGGCTTCTTTCTTTCGTATGAGGATGCTGTTGCAGCAAGTGTTTGGTTTAGCGCTCCTCCTTTGACCGATCCATCTTTCTGTACAATTGTTTCGCGAGCTGCTTCTGGATTTTGTTATTTGGTGAATCTGCGGTGGCTTCTTTCCCCTTCGAGCGAAACTGCTTCTTTCTCCTTTTTGGTTTCCGTTTCTTGATTGATTGCTATCCCGGTCTTGATTTTGTGAGGCGTCTTCTGGTTGCAGAGACCCACCCCTGTTGCGGAGATTCTTGAGGGTTTCGCTTGGCCTACGATGCCTATTGGTTATCGGAATTATTCGGTTTACGCCTTGTCCTTTGATTGCTTAGTGATTCATCGACCGATCGATTGAACTTTGCGCTGTTGTTTTGACCAGATCATTTTGGATTCTTGTTGTTCGGTGAATTGGGAGTGTGGCTTCTTTCCTCTTGGATTTTATCTCTTGACATCACAGGATGTCCTTATGGGAAGTGCTTGGTTTAACTCCTCCTTTGACCCTTTATTGATACAATAACCTATCGATCTTTTTGTTATTTGGTGAATTCGCAGTTGGCTTCTTTCCCCCTCAGGGTGAAATTGCTTATCTGAGGATGTCAAGGACGATGAATACTAAAACACAGGTGTTTCGTTTTCTTGGAGCATTGATGATCATTTTGCTTTCATCTTTTTGGTTAAGATGATGAAAGTAGTCTTTCAGGCGATAGGCTAAAATTTGCTGGTCTTGATTTGAATTTGTTCTTCGGTTTTTATTTTTGGGGGTTGATTATCGTCTAGTCCTGATCCTCTCACAGGTCAGAGTTTTGCTAGACTCGACAAGTGGTGGTCTGGTACGAGCTGAGCTCCGTCTCTCGAGGCAGTTATCGGTTTGAATGAAATTTGTTCTCCAGTCCCATAATTTTCAGAGTAATGGGAAACCCAGTTCTCATTCCTTCGGAGGACTGTTTTGTTGATGTATGATCTGTGATGGTTCTTTCTTTGCAAGGTGTACGCACCACAACAGATCACTATACAATCCAGATCCGCTTGCCAGTGTCTCCTTCCTAGAAATAGTCCCTCCCTTGTGTTCTCATCCTTCAATCTCATCGGGAGACGTTGTTATGGGAAGTGTTTGGTTTAGCTCCTCCTCTGATCTTTTATCAAACCCACTTTCTGTACAATTGTTTCACGAGCTGCTTCTGGATTTTTGTTATTTGGTGAATCTGCAGTGGCTTCCTTTCCCCATGGAGCGAAACTGTTTGTCTTGGGATGTCAAGGACGATGAATACAACGACACCGGTCAGCTTGTTTCATATAACACAGATGTTTGGGATTTTTGGAGGACTGATGATCCTTTTGCTGCTGTGTTTTTTCTTGGTTGAGATGATGAACTAGTAGTCTTTCAGGGGATGGTCTGAAATTTGCTGGTCTTGATTGGAATTTGTTCTTCGGTTTTTTAATCTTCAGGGGTTGATTATCATCTAGTCCTGATCCTCTCACAGGTCGGAGTTTTGCTAGACTCGACTAAGTGGTGATCTGGTGCGAGCTGGTGATTGTCTGAAATTGGATAAGCTCTATCGTCTCTGGAGGCATTTATCGGTTTGAATGAAATTTGTTCTCCAGTCCCATAAATTTCTGATTAATGCGAAACCCGATTCTCATTCCTTTGGAGGTCTGTGTTTGGTCGATGTATGATCTGTGATGGTTCTTTCTTTGCAAGGTGTATGCGCCACAACAGATCACACTATCCAATACGGATCCACTTGCAGGTGTCTCCTTGCTAGAAGTAGTCCCTCCCTCATGTCCTCATCCTAAAATCTCATCGGGAGAATTCATTATCGGAAGTGTTTGGTCTAGCCTTGGTCTAGCCCCTCCTTTGATCCTTTATCATACTCACTTTCTGTACAATCGTTTCTCGAGCTGCTTCCGGATTTTTGTTATTTGGTGAATCCTCAGTGGCTTCTTTTCCCCGTGGAGCGAAACTGTTTGTCTGAGGATGTGGAGGACGATGAATACGACGACACCGGTCAGCTTGTTTCATAAAACACGGATGTTTGTGCTTTTTGCAGAACTGATGATCCTTTTGCTGCTGTCTTTTTTCTTGGTTGAGATGATGAACTAGCAGTCTTTCAGGGGATGGTCTGAAATTTGCTGGTCTTGATTGGAATTTGTTCTTCGGTTTTTTAATCTTCGGGGGTTGATTATCATCTAGTCCTGATCCTCTCACAGGTCGGAGTTTTGCTAGACTCGACTAAGTGGTGATCTGGTGCGAGCTGATGATTGTCTGAAATTGGATAAGCTTCTATCGTCTCTCGAGGCAGTTATCGGTTTGAATGAAATTTGTTCTCCAGTCCCATAATTTTCCGATTAATGCTTGATTCAGGGAACAAATTCAATTTCTTCATCATATGATTCGATAAAATATTTTGAATCTATGTCGAATTGGTAGATAATCTCAATCAAATGAATTTCGTTTTAATGGGAGTCAATTTATTAATTAATTAGGGTCAGAAACCCGCTTCTCATTCCTTCGGAGGTCTGTGTTTGGTCAATGTATGATCTGTGATGGTTCTTTCTTTGCAAGGTGTACGCGCCACAACAGATCACTATCCAATACGGATCCACTTGCCGGTGTCTCCTTGCTAGAAGTAGTCCCTCCCTCATGTCCTCATCCTTCAATCTTATCGAGAGAATTTATTATAGGAAGTGTTTTGTCTAGCTCCTCCTTTGATCCTTAATCAAACTCACTTTCTGTACAATTGTTTCACGAGCTGCTTCTGGATTTTTGTTATTTGGTGAATCCACAGTGGCTTCTTTCCCTATGGAGCGAAACTGTTTGTCTGAGGATGTGGAGGATGATGAATACGACGACACCGGTCAGCTTGTTTCATAAAAAACTCGGATGTTTGGGCTTTTTGGAGGACTGATGATCCTTTTGCTGCTGTCTTTTTTTTTGGTTGAGATGATGAACTAGTAGTCTTTCAGGGGATGGTCTGAAATTGCTGGTCTTGATTGGAATTTTTTCTTTGGTTTTTTAATCTTTGGGGCTTGATTATCATCTAGTCCGAATCCTCTCACAGGTCAGAGTTTTGCTAGACTCGACTAAGTGGCTGGTGCGAGCTGATGATTGTCTGAAATTGGATAAGCTCTATCGTCTCTCGAGGCAGTTATCGGTTTGAATGAAATTTGTTCTCCAGTCCCATAACTTTCCGATTAATGCGAAACCCGCTTCTCATTCCTTCGGAGGTCTGTGTTTGGTCGATGTATGATCTGTGATGGCTCTTTCTTTGCAAGGTGTACGCGCCACAACAGATCACTATCCAATACGGATCCACTTGCCGGTGTCTCCTTGCTAGAAGTAGTCCCTCCCTCATGTCCTCATCCTTCAATCTCATCGGAGATGTATTATAGGAAGTGTTTGGTGTAGCTCCTCCTTTGATCCTTTATCAAACTCACTTTCTGTACAATTGTTTCAAGAGCTGCTTCTGGATTTTTGTTATTTGGTGAATCCGCAGTGGGTTCTTTCCCCCATGGAGCGAAACTGTTTGTCTGAGGATGTGGAGGACGATGAATACGACGACACCGGGCAGCTTGTTTCATAAAACACGGATGTTTGGGCTTTTTGGAAGACTGATGATCTTTTTGCTGCTGTCTTTTTTTTTGGTTGAGATGATGAACTAGTAGTCTTTCAGGGGATGGTCTGAAATTGCTGGTCTTGATTGGAATTTGTTCTTCGGTTTTTTAATCTTAGGGGGTTGATTATCATCTAGTCCTAATCCTCTCACAGGTCAGAGTTTTGCTAGACTCGACTAAGTGGCTGGTGCGAGCTGATGATTGTCTGAAATTGGATAAGCTCTATCGTCTCTCGAGGCAGTTATCGGTTTGAATGAAATTTGTTCTCCAGTCCCATAATTTTCCGATTAATGCGAAACCCGCTTCTCATTCCTTCGGAGGTCTGTGTTTGGTCGATGTATGATCTGTGATGGTTCTTTCTTTGCAAGGTGTACGTGCCACAACAGATCACTATCCAATACGGATCCACTTGCCGGTGTCTCCTTGCTAGAAGTAGTCCCTCCCTCATGTCCTCATCCTTCAATCTCATCGGGAGATGTCGTTATAGGAAGTGTTTGGTCTAGTTCTTCCTTTGATCCTTTTATAAACTCACTTTCTGTACAATTGTTTCACGAGCTGCTTCTGGATTTTTGTTATTTGGTGAATCCGCAGTGGCTTCTTTCCCTATGGAGCGAAACTGTTTGTCTGAGGATGTGGAGGATGATGAATACGACGACACCGGTCAGCTTGTTTCATAAAAAACTCGGATGTTTGGGCTTTTTGGAGGACTGATGATGCTTTTGCTGCTGTCTTTTTTCTTGGTTGAGATAATGAACTAGTAGTCTTTCAGGGGATGGTCTGAAATTGCTGGTCTTGATTGGAATTTTTTTCTTTGGTTTTTTAATCTTTGGGGGTTGATTATCATCTAGTCCTAATCCTCTCACAGGTCAGAGTTTTGCTAGACTCGACTAAGTGGCTGGTGCGAGCTGATGATTGTCTGAAATTGGATAAGCTCTATCGTCTCTCGAGGCAGTTATCGGTTTGAATGAAATTTGTTCTCCAGTCCCATAATTTTCCAATTAATGCGAAACCCGCTTCTCATTCCTTCGGAGGTCTGTGTTTGGTCGATGTATGATCTGTGATGGTTCTATCTTTGCAAGGTGGACGCGCCACAACAGATCACTATCCAATACGGATCCACTTGCCGGTGTCTCCTTGCTAGATGTAGTCCCTCCCTCATGTCCTCATCCTTCAATCTCATCGAGAGAATTTATTATAGGAAGTGTTTTTTCTAGCTCCTCCTTTGATCCTTAATCAAACTCACTTTCTGTACAATTGTTTCACGAGCTGCTTCTGGATTTTTGTTATTTGGTGAATCCGCAGTGGCTTCTTTCCCTATGCAGGGAAACTGTTTGTCTGAGGATGTGGAGGACGATGAATACGACGACACCGGTCAGCTTGTTTCATAAAACACGGATGTTTGCGCTTTTTGCAGAACTGATGATCCTTTTGCTGCTGTCTTTTTTCTTGGTTGAGATGATGAACTAGCAGTCTTTCAGGGGATGGTCTGAAATTTGCTGGTCTTGATTGGAATTTGTTCTTCGGTTTTTTAATCTTCGGGGGTTGATTATCATCTAGTCCTGATCCTCTCACAGGTCGGAGTTTTGCTAGACTCGACTAAGTGGTGATCTGGTGCGAGCTGGTGATTGTCTGAAATTGGATAAGCTCTATCGTCTCTGGAGGCATTTATCGGTTTGAATGAAATTTGTTCTCCAGTCCCATAATTTTCCGATTAATGCGAAACCCGATTCTCATTCCTTCGGAGGTCTGTGTTTGGTCGATGTATGATCTGTGATGGTTCTTTCTTTGCAAGGTGTACGCGCCACAACAGATCACTATCCAATACGGATCCACTTGCCGGTTTCACCTTGCTAGAAGTAGTCCCTCCCTCATGTCCTCATCCTTCAATCTCATCGAGAGAATTTATTATAGGAAGTGTTTTGTCTAGCTCCTCCTTTGATCCTTAATCAAACTCACTTTCTGTACAATTGTTTCACGGGCTGCTTCTGGATTTTTGTTATTTGGTGAATCCGCAGTGGCTTCTTTCCCTATGGAGCGAAACTGTTTGTCTGAGGATGTGGAGGATGATGAATACGACGACACCGGTCAGCTTGTTTCATAAAAAACTCGGATGTTTGGGCTTTTTGGAGGACTGATGATCCTTTTGCTGCTGTCTTTTTTCTTGGTTGAGATGATGAACTAGTAGAGTCTTTCAGGGGATGGTCTGAAATTTGCTGGTCGTGATTGGAATTTGTTCTTTGGTTTTTTAATCTTTGGGGGTTGATTATCATCTAGTCCTGATCCTCTCACAGGTCGGAGTTTTGCTAGACTCGACTAAGTGGTGATCTGGTGCGAGCTGATGATTGTCTGAAATTGGATAAGCTCTATCATCTCTCGAGGCAGTTATCGGTTTGAATGAAATTTGTTCTCCAGTCCCATAATTTTCCGATTAATGCGAAACCCGATTCTCATTCCTTCGGAGGTCTGTGTTTGGTCGATGTATGATCTGTGATGGTTCTTTCTTTGCAAGGTGTACGCGCCACAACAGATCACTATCCAATACGGATCCACTTGCAGGTGTCTCCTTGCTAGATGTAGTCCCTCCCTCATGTCCTCATCCTTCAATCTCATCGGGAGATGTCGTTATAGGAAGTGTTTGGTGTAGTTCTTCCTTTGATCCTTTATCAAACTCACTCTCTGTACAATTATCTCAAGAGCTGCTTGTGGATTTTTGTTATTTGGTGAATCCGCAGTGGCTTCTTTTCCCCATGGAGCGAAACTGTTTGTCTGAGGATGTGGAGGAAGATGAATACGACGACACTGGTCAGCTTGTTTCATAAAACACGGATGTTTGGGCTTTCTGGAGGACTGATGATCCTTTTGCTGCTGTCTTTTTTCTTGGTTGAGATGATGAACTAGTAGTCTTGCAGGGGATGGTCTGAAATTTGCTGGTCTTGATTGGAATTTGTTCGTCGGTTTTTTAATCTTCAGGGGTTGATTATCATCTAGTCCTGATGCTCTCACAGGTCGGAGTTTTGCTAGACTCGACTAAGTGGTGATCTGGTGCGAGCTGATGATTGTCTGAAATTGGATAAGCTCTATCATCTCTTGAGGCAGTTATCGGTTCGAATGAAATTTTGTCTCCAGTCCCATGATTTTCCGATTAATGCGAAACCCGATTCGCATTGCTTTGGAGGTCGGTGTTTTATTGATGTATGACCTGTGATGGTTCTTTGCAAGGTGTACGTGCCACAACAGATCACTATCCAATATGGATCCGCTTGCTGGTGTATCCTTCCTAGAAATAGTCCCTCCCTCATGTGCTCATCGTGCATCTATGATTGTGCATGCCTTCCTCAATCAGCTGACACCCTTTGAGAAGTTCTCTTCAGAGGAGACATCGTTCCTGAAAACGCACTCCTGGCCTTTCTTCCTTTCTTTTTATTTATTGATTGATTTTAAAATCGGTCTGATTCTGTTTACGCTATGTTATTTTCTGAAGGTGACACTTGGCCTCTCTCGGACTCTGCCATGTTGTGGGCATTGTTAGGGTTATTGCTCGTCTGACCATTGGTTGATTTATCATTGATTGATCTTTCCATTGTATTATGAGCTAATTCTGGCATTGACTATTCGTTGACTTGGCAGTGGTTTCTTTCTTCTTGGTGTGATCATTTTCTCTGAGGATGATGTCTGAGAGGTCAATGAATATGATGCTGCTGGTCAGTTGGTTACATAGAACATGACATTTGGGCTTTTTGGTGGACTAATGATCTATCTTGCACTGTTTGTGGTTGAGTTGATCATCTAAAGAAGCCTTTTGTCTTCAGGACAAACGATGGACTGAAATTTTGACAACCTTCTAGGCTTCTTTTACAAATTGAAAGTTGTACTGGTTTTGACAGCTGGTGATCTGTTGCGTTTCCTGTGGGGCTGAGTTGATAATTGTTCGAAATTGGATGAGCTCCTGCTTCTCGGATTTTGGGCAGTTATTGGTTTGAATGGAACTTGTCCTTTACTTCTGTTATTTCTTTGTAAATCCAAAAGATTAGATCTAGTTCTCTTCCCTTTGCAGATCAGAGTTTGGTCGAGGCAATACTTTACGTGGCCAAGTTCGATATGGAGTGTCTATGATCTGTGATGTACTTTCTTGCTACATAAGCATCAATTTCTAATTTATCTTCCACTTATGTTATTGTCTAGTCAAGGTGGTTATCATCTAGTTGAGGTGGCACGATCAGTTGTTCTCTTTTCTTCGCAGGTCATAGTTTGGTCAAGGCAATACCTTACCTCATCAATTTCGAGATGGAGTGTCTGTGGTCAGTGATGGTTCTTTCTTGCTGCATAATAATTAATTCATAGGACAAGCTCTCCTTTCAGAGTTCTTTCTTGTCTGAAAAGGTCTACACAATTGGTTTCACTTTAGGGCAAACTGTTTGCATCTTATTTTGAAATGACGTACTTCAGATATCTATCGCAATTGGCATTCTTAATCTTTCTTATATTGTTTCTATTTCTTAATGGAAGATGATGGATGATACCAGTTGTTCTTTGGTAGATTAGAGCCTATTTTATCTTTGGGATTGGATTGGAAACTTTTGATTAGTATGTCTTACCTTTTTCTTTGATGGAAACTATCCTGCATTTTATTTATCATGGACTTTTTCCTTTCAACGTACTTTGTTAAACATTCATTTCGAAATACGTTTCTTGCATATGCATTTGTTTTGACTTGGTGTGTATGTCTGCTTGAATTTTGTGTCAATAAAATGTTAAATTTGGTTTATTTGAAGAATTTTTTGTCAGTTTCCTTTTGTGTTTATATTTTATGAGATTGATGTTGTCTGCATGGTAATTTCCTATGCTGAGATGTTATTTTTATGTGACATATTGCCTCTTTTTTCCCTATGTAATTTGGAACTTGCAGGCTTGGTTCTTTTCCAAAAAATATTTATTTTTTACATTGTTTTATGTGGTAGCATTTACCTTTTGCCAAAATTTTACCAAAAGTATAGCATGGAATGTTTTCACTTATAAAGCAATGTTCTCGGATGGTTCATCAATAGATTGATCCTTTTAATTTGTTTATCAAAATGATTATGGATTTTGGTGGATTGGCAGTTGCATCTTTCCTCTTGTAGCGATCTCTTCATCTGAGCATGTCGTCTAAGAATGACAAATACATAGAAGCTGGTCAGTTAACATAGAAGAAGGTGATTGGGCTTCTTGGAGGAGAGGTGATCTATTATGCAGTCTTTGTTTTCTTGAGTTCTGAAGTAGTCTTCTCTGATTGCATCTTCAGGATGAGCGAATTTTGAGGATTTATAGGCATCTTGTAGTTTTGATTTAAGTTTGTCTTCAGTTGATTATCTTCGGGAGCAGTGAGATAATTATTATCAAGTTCTAATTCCTCTACTGGAAACTTTGCCATGTTGGGAAGTGGTGTGATCTATTGCCTTCTTCTGTAGGGTGAGTTGATGATTGTTTGAAATTGGAGAAACAGCCATTTTGTGGATTCTAAGGAATGGTATATATGATGAGGTTGGTCAATTATTACTTAGAATGACTGAGCTTTTCTTAAGTTTGACAATCTATTCACATCTATCTTCGATTGGGTTGGTGTATGGGCAGTGTCCTTGATCATCTTGAGGACCAGGTGAAGAGCTGAAATTTTGATAAACTCCTGCTGCGTAGGCACTTTGTTGGATGTCATTCCTCAGTTGATTCCCTTGGAGTGGAAAGATGTGACAATTCGGCTTTTTCTGTGTGGCTAAGTTGATGAATTGCGGAGTCTGCACTTTGTTTGAGATTGGATAAGCTCCCCCTTCTTGGATTTGGTTCCTTTGATGTCTTCACTCTATATGTGTACATGGATGAATCCTTAATCAATTAATATTTTGGCCATGCTATGATAGGGTGTGCGAGAACAAGCTCGACTTATGCTTTGAGGGTTTGAAGTTTGACAAAAGATCGCTGATTGTCATTGGATGGCCTCTCTGTTGGACATACTTGCAAAAGGAGAGTACTAAGTCTCCTTAGTTGCAATAAGATATCTGTATGGGTTTTTGCTTAGCCGATATTCTCCACTGCTATAATACTTTCTTCTGGCACCGTCATTGTTGGGGACAGTTTACAAGCGAGGGGTTTTTGTATGTGAGATGGGTTGTTTTTAGTTTGTAGTGTGCCACCTTGACGGCCTAAATTGTGAAGATTTTAGGTTCTCGTCTATCCATGGGACAATGAAGGCTTTTCTGCAAGGGCCCAAGTTATACTCCATTGCACACTGTTAGCATCTTATTCTGAAAAGATGAACTGTGCTGTGCTTTTGCCTGTTTGCATTATTGGCATATGTGATCAGGCCTCACATGGGGATGTTGACTGGACAGCCATATGGACATAACTTCCTTGGCATTGCTTGCGCTCGGACTGGTTCTCTCCTTTCTGCTGATACTCTCATTTCTTATTCATCACAAAGCTGGGTCGTTTCATGTATGCTGTCAGCAGACATGGTTGGTCAAGCTGGGAGGAGCAGACACTTGGTGCTTGGTTGCCATGTTTGTCAAATTTTGTAGTTATTTTTAAATCGGTGAAACTGAAGGGTGCTTGGTTGCCATGTTTGTCAAATTTTGTAGTTATTTTTAAATCGGTGAAACTGAAGGGGCAGACAACAAACCTGCAGTGAATAAGCTTTGGTTTGAGGTTTTAACATGTCTAGCGAGCATGGACCCCTTCTGATCTCTTATGATACCCTAATGTACGACTGGTGAACTTCTACTTCGTATATATGATCTAAATTTAATAAAGCACAGCTGTTTAGGGCTATGAACTTATACATGTCCAATTGCATCGTGATCCTTTGCGAATGATGATCTGTCGACCAGATATTTACTGTATTTCTTTCTCATCGGCACTACAAGGGTTGTTCGAAGTCATCTTCCTTGTAATTGGAGATACTAGACGGTTGCCTTATGATGAGTTTCATTTGCTTTGGTATTTGCTTTGAAGGGATGAATTTCGAAGCATCTGGTTGGGTCTATGTCCAGAACAATGTTGGCGAGGGCTATGATTTTGTATAGAAAGCTTATCAAAGTTATTAAGGTTCAAGTCTCCCTCTGACCATACTAATTTTGTGGCTTCCATGGTGTATGGACTTATTCAGTTTTCCACGGGTGCTTGTTCCAGTTTAGAGCGATCCAACTAAGGACCATAATCAAAACTGTTAGAGAATCCAAGTTCTTGAGTTGGGAAGGCAGGAGGTTATTATTTAATGCAATTATGTTTAGTTGAGCTACTGAATTGTGGTTTTCCTTTTTGGATTGGAGTGATGAGCGGGTTCTGGATCTTTCTATAGGGATTGTCTGATTCTTTTATTTTCAAGGATTAGAGATGCGATAAACATAGAGTTCTCTCATGTTGTGAGTTGGAGTCCTTTTGTTGCAGATCATTCTGAATTCGACCTGGTTTGTGTTGTAGTGTATTTGACTTAGCAAGCTTTTGCTTTTTGCTTCTCCTGTGGTATTTTTCGTATAAGTGGTTTATGTCGGGTGCCAGTTCAAGTTTCTCTCTTTGATGATGTGCTCTCTATCTTCGTCTACTACAAACCTCACTGGATAAAACTACAATTACTACAATTGAGTCTTGTGTCCAAGGCTAAGTCTCGTTGTTGCTTAGGTTGGTCATACGTGGCTACTTTTTGCTTCTTCTGGGGTTATTTTTGGTTTAATTGGTTAATTTTGGGTGCCAGTTCAAGTCACTCTCTTTGATAATGTCGTCCTCTCATCTTTTTCTGTGAACTTCACTGGATAAAACTCCTATTGAGTCCTGTTTCAAGGCTAACTCTAGTTGTTGCTTTGCTGGTGGCACACATGGATGGCCGTTTGGTTTGTCAGATGCTTCTAGCTTACACCTGTGAGATGAGAAACTGATTGCCGATATTCACCAACATCATGGCGGATTATTCGTTTCTACTTTCAATTGGTTTGTTGCAGTCCGTAGAAGCTTTCTCTTGGGGATTCTCTTTATATTGAAGTTCCAGTTGATACTACTCGCCTGACAAATTAGTTTTATTTTGCTTTGTGTGTTGGAATCAAAAGTTACTTGGCCACGAGCTCGCACAATCCCTCTACATGTATTCACCCCTCATAAATGACCGAAGGCACCGCGAGCGTCTCAAGCAATAATAAATGACCGAAGGCACCGTGAGCGTCTCAAGCAACGGTCGGAATTGGCAGCCCACCGACTTTCCTGAATTAAACCGTCAGCAGATCACAGCCGTCCAATCACGACCCCTGTTTCAGATTTTTTTTAATTGTCGGACGGTCAATCCGAAGTCGGTGTATCCTCCACTATGAATATAACGGTCCTCTCCCCCTCTTCCTCGTCTTCATTACGCGTTTCTGGTTCTGCTCGCGTTCCCCTCTTTTCTTCTCTATCCCCATGGCGTCTGGCGACATCGTCGTCTTCCCGATTGAGAGCGTTCTCTGTCCGCCCGTCTCCCTTTTAGTTTTCCGTTTCTCGATTGATTGATTGTTGATGGGGGTCCGATCGCTATCTCGGTCTTGATTTTGTGGAAGCATCTTCTGGTTGCAGAGACCCACCCACACCCCTGTTGCGCGGAGATTCTCGAGGGTTTCGCTTGGCCTACGATCTCTGTCGGCGTCTGGCGATATCGTCGTCTTCCAGAGAGGAGTAGCGATCCCGATTTGACTGTTGCTGCGGAGATTTTTCATGGTTCGGCTCGGTCTACCTTGCCTATTGGTTAGCGGAATTCTTTGGTTTACGCCTCGTCCCTTTGATCGCTTAGCGATTCATTGACCGATCGATTGATCTTTGCGTTATGCGTCGTTGTTTTGACCAGCTCATTCTGGATTCTTGTTGTTCGGTGAATGGGCAGTGCGCGGCTTCTTTCCTTCCTCTTGGATCATATCTCTTGAGGATGCCGTGATGCCGTAACGGGAGTGTTTGGTTTAGCTTCTCCTTTGACCCTTTATTAATACAATGACCGATCGATCCTTCTGTACAATTGTTTCACGAGCTGCTTCTGGATTTTGTTATTTGGTGAATCCGCATTGTCTCCTTTCCCCTTGGAGCGAAATTGTTTGTCTGAGGATGTCAAGGACGATGAATACTACGATGACACCGGTCAGCTTGGTTCATAAGACACGGATGTTTGGGCTCTTTGGAAGACCGATGATCCTTTTGGTGCTTCTTTTTTCTTGGTTGAGATGATGAAAATAGTCTTTCAGGCGATAGGCTGAAATTTGATGGTCTTGATTGAAACTTGTTCTTCGGTTTCTTTTATCTTTTGGGGGTTGATTATCATGTAGTCCTGATCCTCTCACAGGTCGGAGTTTTGCTAGACTTGACAAGTGGTGATCTGTCGGAGCTGATGATTGTCTGAAATTGGATAAGCTCTATCGTCTCTCGAGGCAGTTATCGGTTTGAATGGAAATTTGTTCTCAAATCCCAAAATTTTCCGATTGATGCGAAACCTGTTTCTCCTTCCTTCAGAGGTCAGTGATTGGTCGATCTATGACCTGTGATGGTTCTTTCTTTGCAAGGTGTATGCGCCACAACAGATCATTATCCAATCCGGATCCACTTGCCAGTGTCTCCTCCCTAGAAATAGTCCCTCCCTCATGTCCTCATCCTTCAGTCTCATCGGAAAACATCGTTATGGGAAGTGTTTGGTTTAGCTCCCCCTCTGATCCTTTAAAGAACTCACTCTCTGTACAATTGTTTTATGATCTGCTTCTAGATTTTGTAATTATGGTGAATTTGCAGTGGTTTCTTTCCCCCTCGGAGTGAACCATTTTTCTGAGGATGGCAAGAACGAATGGATGCCATGACATCGGTCAGTTTGTTTCATAAAACTAGATGTTGGGCTTTTTGGAGAATGATGATCCTTTTGCTGTCTCTTTTTAGTTGAGATGATGAACCAGTAGTCGTTCAGGCGATAGGCTGAAATTTGCTGGTCTTGATTGGAACTTGTTCTTCGGTTTTTTTAACTTTGGGGGTTGATTATTGTCTAGTCCAGATCCTCTCACAGCTTGGAGTTTTGCTAGACTTGACAAGTGGGGATCTGCTGCGAGCTGATGATTGTCTGAAATTGGATAAGCTCTATCGTCTCTCGAGGCAGTTATCGGTTTGAATGGAAATTTGTTCTCAAATCCCAAAATTTTCCGATTGATGCGAAACCTGTTTCTCCTTCCTTCAGAGGTCAGTGATTGGTCGATCTATGACCTGTGATGGTTCTTTCTTTGCAAGGTGTATGCGCCACAACAGATCATTATCCAATCCGGATCCGCTTGCCGGTGTCTCCTCCCTAGAAATAGTCCCTCCCTCATGTCCTCATCCTTCAGTCTCATCGGAAAACATCGTTATGGGAAGTGTTTGGTTTAGCTCCTCCTCTGATCCTTTAAAGAACTCACTCTCTGTACAATTGTTTTATGATATGCTTCTAGATTTTGTAATTATGGTGAATTTGCAGTGGTTTCTTTCCCCCTTGGAGTGAACCATTTTTCTGAGGATGGCAAGAACGAATGGATACCATGACATCGGTCAGTTTGTTTCATAAAACTAGATGTTGGGCTTTTTGGAGAATGATGATCCTTTTGCTGTCTCTTTTTAGTTGAGATGATGAACCAGTAGTCGTTCAGGCGATAGGCTGAAATTTGCTGGTCTTGATTGGAACTTGTTCTTCGGTTTTTTTAACTTTGGGGGTTGATTATCGTCTAGTCCCGATCCTCTCACAGCTTGGAGTTTTGCTAGACTTGACAAGTGGGGATCTGCTGCGAGCTGATGATTGTCTGAAATTGGATAAGCTCTATCGTCTCTCGAGGCAGTTATCGGTTTGAATGGAAATTTGTTCTCTAATCCCAAAATTTTCCGATCGATGCGAAACCTGTTTCTCCTTCCTTCAGAGGTCAGTGATTGGTCGATGTATGACCTGTGATGGTTCTTTCTTTGCAAGGTGTATGCGCCACAACATATCATTATCCAATCCGGATCCGCTTGCCGGTGTCTCCTCCCTAGAAATAGTCCCTCCCTCATGTCCTCATCCTTCAGTCTCATCGAAAACATCGTTATGGGAAGTGTTTGGTTTAGCTCCTCCTCTGATTCATTAAAGGACCCACTTTCTGTACAATTGTTTTATGATCTGCTTCTAGATTCTGGTATTTGGTGAATTTGCAGTGGTTTGTTTCCCCCTTGGAGTGAACTATTTTTCTGATGATGGCAAGAACGAATGAATACCATGACACCGGTCAGTTTGTTTCATAAAACTAGATGTTGGGCTTTTTGGAGGACTGATGATCCTTTTGCTGCCTCTTTTCGGTTGAGATGATGAACCAGTAGTCTTTCAGGCAATAGGCTGAAACTTGCTGGTCTTGATTGGAACTTGTTCTTTGGTTTTTTTTAACTTTGGGGGTTGATTATTGTCTAGCCCGGATCCTGTCACAGGTCGGAGTTTTGCTAGACTTGGCAAGTGGTGATCTGCTGCAAGCTGATGATTGTCTGAAATTGGATAAGCAAGCTGTATCGTCTCTTGAGGCAGTTATTGGTTTGAATGAAATTTGTTCTCCAGTCCCATAATTTTCCGATTAATGCGAAACCCGCTTCTCATTCCTTCGGAGGTCTGTGTTTGGTCGATGTATGATCTGTGATGGTTCTTTCTTTTCAAGGTGTACACGCCACAACAGATCACTATCCAATACGGATCCACTTGCTGGTGTCTCCTTGCTAGAAGTAGTCCCTCCCTCATGTCCTCATACTTCAATCTCATCGAGAGAATTTATTATAGGAAGTGTTTTGTCTAGCTCCTCCTTTGATCCTTAATCAAACTCACTTTCTGTACAATTGTTTCACGAGCTGCGTCTGGATTTTTGTTATTTGGTGAATCCGCAGTGGCTTCTTTTCCCCATGGATCGAAACTGTTTGTCTGAGGATGTGGAGGACAATGAATACGACTACACCGGTCAGCTTGTTTCTTAAAACACGGATGTTTGGGCTTTTGGGAGGACTGATGATCCTTTTGCTGCTGTCTTTTTTCTTGGTTGAGATAATGAACTAGTAGTCTTTCAGGGGATGGTCTAAAATTTGCTGCTCTTGATTGGAATTTGTTCTTCGGTTTTTTAATCTTCAGGGGTTGATTATCATCTAGTCCTGATCCTCTCACAGGTCGGAGTTTTGCTAGACTCGACTAAGTGGTGATGTGGTGCAAGCTGATGATTGTCTGAAATTGGATAAGCTCTATGGTCTCTCAAGGCAGTTATCGGTTTGAATGAAATTTGTTCTCCAGTCCCATAATTTTCCGATTAATGCGAAACCCAATTCTCACAATTTTCCGATTGTCTGGATTTCCTTCTTAATGATGCTTACCTTGCAAGGCCATATCACTTCCGCTGTCAGCAATCAGGAGAGGTGGTGAAATTGAGAACTAACTGAGATGCCAGTCCCACCTATAGATATTTGTACTGATGAAGAGGTCTTGGTGTATTTCCTTCGCTTCCTAGGGTCCTGAATTCATTGTTGGGTTTAAGTTTGCCTATGGTTTTTCTTGACAGGTTGGTTAAGTGTGATACAATCTCAAATGACCTTGAACAATTATTACTCCACTGTCTTGAGATTTATTTGAATGTTCAGATTTGGAAACATCTTTAGGACACATGATTGTGATGATGGAGCTATCAGTAGAAGTTCGATGTTTGTATTCAACTCCTTTCAGAAATCCCTATCTTTAATTTTAAGTTTTAATGTAGTTATGACTCCCTCTCGATTTATCTTCTTCTTTGGATGACAAGTGGGAGAAGAGGGTCATTGGAGGTTCTGAACTGTTTATTCGAAGAAGCTGGGATCTTCTATTGGCATGTCCCTCAGCTCCATGTTGTCATGCTGATTTCAAATCTTTCTGGAACCAGGTCCATTGATCTGTGTAACTCAGCTCCTTTGTTATTTCATCCTCTGTTACAATTTTCAAGCATTGCTGATGATCAAAAGCCACGGATATTGCTCTGACTTGTGTTATGTGTATAGTGGCAGGGCCAGTCTTAATTGTGAGAAAGTATTGTCAAGCCAACGTTAGTGAACCATCCATAAACTTTCTGCAAATCTATGTTGATAAGACTTGGACAGGTTAATGAGGTCATGTTTCAATCTCAAGTTCACTCTCGACTTTGCGGTAGTGAGTTTTGGAATGACCCATCCTCTGTAGTATCTCATGTGCTATGATACTTATTTGAATGGACCTGCTGTGGCACAAGAAAAGGTGTAACACTGTCTTGTATATAGAGAACCATCTTTCTTCGTGTGACAATTTTTGTTACTCGGTGAATTGGCAGTGGCTTCTTTCCTCTTGGATCATTTCTCTCGTCTGACTATGTCTTATTTTGTGCATGGACACTTACGTTTCCTTTTTCAATTCATTTTTTCATTGATTATATCCGCTTTTGTTGTCTTTGGAAGATGAATAACCATTGACTATCTTCCATTGAAGGGATTGTTAATGAGTCTTGAAAGCTTGAGGTTCACTGAGTTCTGGCTTATTTCTCTTCATTCTTGTAATGCATGCTACAATTACTAAATCGATTGAGGGTAAATCATGCGGATATTGCATGTGCAATTTTTTCTTGCCCTTTTTTTGTTTCCTGAATGCTAGCTTCACACAATACCTAGTTAGGCTTAGGATTTCATTCTATACAATTGATGTGTTTTCTTTTGGTACAGAACCTGTGGTGGAACTTTTTCATTTGTCAGGTGATTTCTATGCTTCTTGTGGTTGTTGAGCAGTGGTCATGAACACGCTCCTACTTTGATAATTTATTGATGGAGATTGATCCATCGTTCTGTTGTTTTAAAGCTGTTTCTGGATTTATCCAGTGGATTGGTTGTAGCTTCTTTTCTCATGGAGCGATCTCTTTGATTGAAGATGTTGTATGAGGATTGATACATACGATGGGTTGGTCAATTATTACTGAGAATAACTGAGCTTTTCTTGAGTTCAACAATCTATTCACATCTTTTTGGATTGGGTTGGTGGATTGGCAATGTCCTCAATCATTTGTGACAGCAGGATTTTACCAATCCTGCCACACAGGCACTTGGGTTTTTATTTGGATCTCGTTTCTCAGTTAATTTCCCTGGAGTGGAAAGATGATAATTGTCTTTGTTTTAATTCCTTTATAGGTTGGAGTTTTGCCACATTTTACAAGTGGTGATCTATCACCTTTTCTGTGCAGCTAAGTCGAATTGCAGAGTCCAAGCTTTGTTTGAAATTGAATAAGCTTTAATTTCTGTGATTTTGGTTCTTTTGATGTCCTCACTCTCCATGTGTATATGGATCAATCCCTCATCAATTGATATTCTGGCCGTGCTTTTAGGATAGGGTGTGCGAGAACTAGCTTGACTATGCTTTGAGGGTTTGGAGTTGACGAAAGATCTTTGGTTATCATCAATGGCCTCTCTGTTGGACATGCTTGCAAGAAGAGAGTACTTAGCCTCCTTAGTTGCAATAAGATATCTGCATGGGCTTGCTTAGCCCGTATTTTCCACTGCTGTGATTCTTTCTTTGGGTACAGTAACTTTGATGGGGCTTTACAGACCTGTCAGGACCTGTGATATACTTCGTTGCAAACTGTTTGCATCTCATTCTGAAAAGATGAACTGGTGCCGCACTTTTGCCTTTCTGCTTCCTAATAACAGGACACCTAGGTTCCTATCAGAACTAGAGGGTCTCTTTCTTCTCATGTCTCATTATTGGCATATGTGATCAGGCTTCACATGGGAATGTTGACTGGACAGCCGCCTAGACAAAAATTCCCTTGGCATTGCTTGCGGGTGCTCAGTAAATTCGCTGGTGGTCCAATTCAGCAGTGAATTCCCCATACAAATAGAGGCGCTGGTTCTCTGCTTTCTGCTGATTTTCTTGTTTCGTATCAACTACAAGGCCGTGTTGTTGTGTGTGTTCTGTCCACAGACATGGTTGGTCAGTCTGGGAGGATCTGATACTAGGCACTTGGTTGGCATGTTTGTCAAATTTTGTAGTTATATTCAGATGGGTGAAACTCTAAGGGGCAGACAGTAATCCTGCTGTGGATAAGCTTTGGTTTGAAGTTTTTACATATCTGGTGAGCATGGAGTTCAGTCTTCTTCCCCTTCTGATCGCTTATGATACCTAATGTATGAAGGGTGAACTTCTGCTTCATAGCTGTTGAAGCTTATTAGTGCTATGAATTTATAGAGCTCCAATTGCAGTGTGATCCTTTGCCAATGATGATCTGTCGTCCAGATATTCGAATTCATGATTTTATTGTATCTCTTTCCCATTGGCTCAACAAGGGTTGTTTGGAGTCATCTCCCTTCTAGTTGGAGGTATTAAATGGTTGCCTTATGATCGGTTTCATTTGCTTTGGTATTTGCTTTGAAGGCATGAGTTTTGAAGGATCTGGCTGGGTCTATTTCCAGAACTGTGTTGGCAAAGGCTCTGCTTTCATACAGAAAGGTTAGTCAACTCTTATTAAGGTTCAAGTCTCCTTCTGATCACTGAGGATCGTGTGGGGATGCTAATTGATCAAAGCTGTTGGAGAATCCAAGTTCTTGAGTTGGGGAAGGCAGGAGGTTATTATCTAATGCAATGTTTAGTTGAGCTACTATTGAGTCTTGTGTCCAAGGCTAAGTCCTGTTGTTGCTTAGCTTGGTCATTTGGGGCTTTTGCTTTTTGCTTCTTCTGGGTGTATTTTTTGTATAAATGGTTTATTTTCGGCTCCAGTTCAGTTCTCTCTTCGATGATGTCATGCTCTCATCCTTTTCTGTGACCTTCAGTGGACAAAACTACAACCGAGTGCCCTTTCAATGCTGAGCCTAGTTCCTTTGCTTGGTCATTTGGTGGCACACATTGATGGCAGCTTGACTTATCA
This sequence comes from Eucalyptus marginata, assembly GCA_014182565.1. NCBI lineage: Eukaryota > Viridiplantae > Streptophyta > Magnoliopsida > Myrtales > Myrtaceae > Eucalyptus > Eucalyptus marginata. The sequence continues at coordinate 448,575 of CM024590.1, forward strand.
GATGCTTCTATCGTATACTTGTCAGATGGGAAAGTGATTGCACATATTCACTAACATCATGGCAGATTATCTGTTTCTGCTTTCAATTAGTTTGGTGCAGTCCGTAGATGCTCTCTCTCAGATTCTCTTTATATTGAATCTCCAGTTGATATAAATTTGCCTAACAAATTAGTTTTATATTGCCTGTGTTGAAATCGGGAGTTACTTGGCCATGAGCTCACTCAATACCTCTACATGGATTCACTCATTCTCTTCGAAACTCAATTCTAGTACGATCATTTTGTGAGGAAGCTGGCTCTAGTTTGTACCTTCAAAACTATATCTGCAAGGATTCTCGGGAGTATGCTCGTGGGGATGCCTGGGATGGATGGTTTGGATGTTTTTGCCATTATAAGCTTGCTTTTTGAGATGGTGCACCGGACATGTTGCTTTAGTTAGCAAGTTCATGTGTTGTATGAGCTATACCTGATCAGGAACCTGAGAAGAAAAACTAACTGTTTTGAAGACCTCACAAAGAAAATGCACCTTCCTGCAGCATACATGGAGCTTGTATAATTCTGCTTGTATTTTTTGGAATCTTCAACATATTTCTGTCTTTTTTCAGTTCCTCACTTTGTTGGTTAAATTGTGCAACTTTGTATCTTATCACAAGTAAGACAGTAGTGGTTGGCAAAAAATCAAGCATAGTTGTGCAGATAGCACTTGTTGTCATTTAGGTCATTCTTGAGAGTAATGTCCTTGGCCCATGATCTGTATTTTATGGAGACTTCAAATTCTTGAGATTTGCCAAATGAGAGGCGTGGTTTTCCTGGTAACTAGTCTTGGATTTTCATTTGTGGCATCTAATTGTGGGTGTTCTCAGTCAAGTTTCCTAATTGGAGATATTTTGAGTGCCTTGCTAACTAGTAATCATGGGTATTACGGAATTGGCATCTCTTCCTCTCTTTGAGTGCCTTCTTTGCCGTTGGTGGGTGTTGCCGGTTGGCTGTTTGTGCCGCTGTTTTGGCAGTCTTTTGTTCTGTCCTGGCACCCTTCCACTCGCTATGACTCCTTGTTATTTTGAGTGTAAGTTTTGGTGCCGTGATCGCCTCTTGTTTAGTTTGGTTAAAGCTCAATATAATTCTTACATTTACCAAAAAAAAAAAAAAAACTATCCAGGTGACATGGGCACTTTTGCAAGTAAATTTCTTTTCGCTTTTTCCCATAGGAAGGTTTTGTGAAGGCAATTGGAGCCTTGAGGATTCCTGTGGCAGCAGGGACATCCCTTTTACCCTGGATGGCATTTTTGTAGCTCCTCCCAGTGCAGTTTTATGTTCTTAAGCCAGTCAAAAGTGTTGGGGATAGTCTTATTATTAGAAGAAACAAATTGATTTTATTCTCTGTTGATGCCAATGCTCCTGTTGCTTGATTATCTATACATCTATGGACAACACATTGTGAATTTCAGCTGGTTGATCTTTGATTCAGTGAAGCACAGACATTGACTATTCCCAGCACTGATAGGTTTATTCTTCTTTCCTCCAAGTAAACCGACACTGATGCCCCAGCAAAGCTCCACTACACTGCCTTTTATATCGACTTCACTCTAGCACTAATATGATCTCTAATGTAAAGTTAGGAAATTCTATCAAATTGAGATTTCTACAGAAAATTAATTTGTTGAGAAGAAATTCTATAAAATTGTGATGCAGAAAATTCAATTGTTAGAGGATTACACACTTTGGCATCAGGTCTTGGGTTCACGTTCATATTGGATGGACCATTTGTATCATCTTCTGACATTTTGCTATTAGCGGATTAGAGGTCGTTTGATTGGGTTGTCAAATGTTTGGCTGAATCTGTCTCATTGATGATTTTTGATGATTTTTTATTAGGACTCTCAAGTTGATTACAGTTTTTGCAGGCATTGAAATGGTGGGGTTACACTTGCTTTACGCACACACAAATTGAACTCAGCATCCGTCCTTTTCTTCACTTCTCTTTTAACGTCTAACTAGATGGATAATGGACAGGACACCATATCATGAATTATTGATCCATTGGAAGCAACGTTGAAGAGATGTCTGTTGAGTTATGGAAGAGAAAAAATGCTCTGCGGAATTAGTTTGATGAAGTTTGGATATTGTTTAAAAGGGAACTCTATGGCGGCTTCTTTCTTCGCTTTCTCTTAGGTCTTTGAGGAACTAAAACTTTACATGAGATGAGCGCATGGCATTTGTAATCATCTATTGTCAGCTTCCTAGTTTGGATACTGTTTGCAAGGTGACTTCAGGTCTGATGAACTTGAGACATCAGAATGTCCTTATTTATCCCCTTCTGGCTTCTGGTTTGGGGTTGATTATAATGTTGGTCATATATATTCCACATTTGATTTTCTATAGTGCCTGTTTTGGAAGATTCTGTGATGTGCCTATTTAATCTTTTTTGAGATAATTCCAAGTCCAATGCGGAAGCTTTATAGCCTATGGGACACATTGCACACAAGATGAATTGCTTGTACACATACACATGTTGTCCTTGTCTTACCTTTGTCAATTTGCCTTTGTGATGTGCTGTTGAGGCTTTAACACACTAGAAAAATGGAAGAGAGACCTATTGCTTATTCCCATATTCAAGGTTGTCCGTGGTACGAGCTTACTAGGTACATGCTTCATCCCGATAAAAAACTTTTCACTGGGGACTTAGATGGGTTTGAAACCAGAGTGGGGTCCTCTTTGACAGTGTTTTGAAAACGTGGGCATCCCACCAATAACTGCAATGGGTAGGTTGCTCTGTTGAGGGGAGTGGGTTGAGGCTTCCCTGCTTGCAGTTGTGTTGGGGTTTAGCATGCTGTTCATTATGGGCACTAGTACTAGATCGTGCACCAGTATCTAGTCTTACACAAAATGCTTTTTCTCTACAGTGCTCTGTTTACAATGGTTTTGTTTCTGAAGATCGTTTCGTTTTACAATAGGATGGAGGACACTTGCAATAGGACTCCTGCTGTGGACTTTCAGCTGCTTATCTTTGGACTTGATGCTTCTGGTTCTCTTTTTCCAGAGTTCTTTTTTCTTATGAACAAAAGATTCTGGTGGCCGTGAATAAGAATGAAATTTTGAAGTTCCCTTGCCATTGTTGATCAACAGATCTCTACAATTTTCCAGTTTCCAAAATGATGGTGATTTCAATTTGGTCAATTGGTTGTTAAGACCAAGGTTTTTTTTATTTGGTTCTGATCTTGACGCACCGTCAATAAGTCAAACAATGTGGAAACAACTTGCTTTTTATATGGATATGGTTTCTAAAGTCTTTAATAGCAATGGAATTTGGTTAAGACAGAGAAGGTTTACTTATTGCTGGACTCTTTCAGTTATTTCAGTCACTGTAAGGATAATGCCGGCCTTAGTTTGGCTGGAGAGTTGGCATTTGGCGTGCTACCTTAGTGGTAATTTCACTAGAAATAACTGGTTGATCGCAGATGGATGAGGTTATTAACTTCTTGGGAAATTGCTTCAGTCGGATATGATATGGGTCTATTGTCTTTTCTTTGTAATTTGGTTGTTATCACCTTGATTCCCTTGTGATGTACATAAGATTTTTACCTGATGGAGATGTTTCACAAAACTTGTCTTACTCATTTCTCCCTATCTTCTGGCGTCGTTGAGGGTGGATGGTCCTTTTAATAGTGTACACCAGACATCAGGAAGGTGATCTTCAAGAATGTTGATACCTCATCCAGCTATACTGAGTAATGTTTCTTCCTTGTCTATACAGTTTCTTGCTGGCCATTGTATCATTGGCTCTCTGGCAAATCCTCACCAAGCCTGGTTATTGTAAATGCTATTAGATGTGGAAGTATTGACTTGTGCACAGCTTCTGGTACTATTGACAATCTCTACTACGGCTAAGCACTTCAATTTGTTCGTTCTAGTAACCTGGTTCTTTTTGGCCATATGTTTACTATCTGGGGATTTACTTGAACATTTAGATCTGGAAACATCTTTGGGACACATAATTATGATGATGGAGCTATCAGTAGAGGTTTGATGTTTGTATCCAACTCCTTTCAGAATCCCTCTCTTTAATTTGAAGTTTGAAAGTAGTTATGACTCCTCTCCTGACTGTATACCTTTCTTTGGATGACAAGTGGGAGAAGAGGGTTATCTTGTGGATTCTGAATCTGTTAAATTGAAGAAGCTGGGATCTTCTATTTGCATGTCCCTCAGCTCCAGGTTGTCAAGCTGATTTCAATTCTTTTGGAGCTTGGTCTATTGATTTGTGTTCCTTAGCTCCTTTGTTACTGCATCATCTGTTAAAATTTTCAAGCGTTGTTGATAATGAAATGCCTGGGATTTTGCTCTTACTTGTGTTGTATATACGGGTGGCAGAGCCAGGCTTAAATGCGAGAAAATATTGTCGAGCCAACGTTAGTGCACTGTCCACAAACTCTTGGCAAATCCATGTTGATAAGAGTGGGGGAGTTTATGTGCTATGATACTTGTTTTGGATCGTTCTTCAATTGTCATGTTTATATTCATTTATGAAAGGAGCTTCTGCGGGACGAGAACAATTGTAACATATGCGTTTTGTGAATGGTTGGGTTTTTCCATCAAAAATTTGGAAACCGGTGCAGATTATGCAACTATCGTGTCAACCTCAGATTGGCGAAAAATTGTGGTGAGGAAGGTTGTTCCAGCAATGCGGTGGCCGTTGAATTTGCTTGAGTGCAGCTATGGCGGATAGGTTGGCCTGACAGACTGCAATTTCCTCTTGATTTAAAGAACAATCCTTTATCACGTCTGTAGCATAGAACTTGCTGCTCTTCTGATTACTTGTGTTTTCTGCTGTCGTAGTTAAGTCACCAGGAACATCTATAAGATAAAAGAGTCGTCGGGCCCTTATTATGGCGTGGCCGGAGGAGAGCGGGACCGGACCCACTTGTTGCTGCTCAAGTGGGGATGTCTTGAGATTGTTGGAATATGTGTTGCCAAGGGAGCAATTGAATCTAGACGGCTGCCATGTTGTAATTCTTGATTCATAATGATAATGTGCTCCTTTTCATCCGTGGATGTAGGTCAACTCGGCCGAACCACGTAAATTTTCAGGTGTGTTTTTTGGCGGTTATATTTACTTTTTATCCATGTCAATGATTTTGATTTAGGTGAAATGACAAAACAGGAAAAAATAAATCTAAAGATAAGACTTTGGTTCCAGTATTCTTCGAACCTAAATTATTAAAGGTTTGTATAGGTTGCAAACAAATCATTATCACCTAATATGAAATCTTAAATCCTCGTGTGGACTTTGTTAGTGAATAATCCCCTCTGATGATGAGGGAGATGAATAAATTGATATAAGCACGAGTGGAATAAGTTTGGTTGCTATGTAAATGGATGATATTTTATTTTCTGGTCAGTAATTATGTTGTAATATCAAGGATAACAAACTCCTAAGTGTGACCTCATTTGCAATGGAAACTATCATGTGTAGAATCCTAGCATGAAATAGAAGCGAAAAATATCTTAAATTGATAGAAGTTGTGGCAAATTTTCCATAGATGATAAGCTTACAGTTTGATACTCGTTTATAAATTCATGAAGTGAGTAGTCATGGATTGATAAGACCTTGTATAAACGAAATGATGTGATAATATAATCCAAAGACGAAAAGGGGGCATAAAGACATTTCATCAACTTTGGTTGATGTTGAGTAAAGCTGGCCCATATTATGACCCATTTTTAGTTAAATGGGTCAAGTCAAAGTTAAATATGAGTAAGAAATGGGTATGAGAAAGTAAAATATAAAAATAAATGGGTCTGAACCCACTTTGAACTCAAGGCCTTCCCTCTTTAACTTTATAAAAATGTTTTTTATAAAAAAATCGAAATTTTAATTTCTTTTCCTTTCTTTTTTTTTTTCTTTTTCTTTCTTTTTCTTCCTTCCTTAGGCGGTGGTCGGCAGGGCAATGGCCGGCAACAAGCGAGGCGAGGCTCAAGCTCGCAGGCACGCGAGCTCGAGGTTGCCAACAATTAGCGAGGCTCGAGCCTCGCCCGATGCCGGCAAGCTTGATCTCGCCTGTGGCCGGTCACTAGCCGTCGTCGTGGCTGGTGGTTGTCGAAGAAGAAGAAAAAAGAAAAAATAATTATTAAAAAATAAATTTTATATTTTAAAAAAATTATAAAATTTATATTTTTAAAAATAAAATAATTAAAAATTATATTTTAAAAAATTAAAAATTCGATTTTTTTAAAATATTTTAAAAAGAATTATAAAAATTGTCCATTAAATTTGTATTGCATAAAAATGTTTTAACAATATTTTTTAATAAAAATCATAAAAATGAGCTTTTTAGGTTTAGTTAAAAAAAATTTCATGTTACTGATTTTAGTTATTCATTCACTTCAAATAAGAGAAGCATGTGCATAGTCTAATTCTTTATAAATATTTCAATTTATTGATTTTTTTTAACTTTTATTTATTTTATTTACTATTTTAATTTAATTTGAAGTTTTAATCCAATTAGCATATAGTAAATGTAGGTTTTCCTAGAATATTAATAAGTTTTAACAATATGGGTCGGGTCGAATATGGGTTGGATATGGGTCAAGTTGGGTCGAGTATGGATCACTTGATTTACACTATATGAATATGGGTCAAAACGAGTTAAATGAGTCAAATATGGGTCGACCCATTTTCGACCCGACCTGACCCAAACCCGACTCAACCCACCCATTTGACGGGTCTAATGTTGAGGACGAGGATCCGTTGGGGAGAAAAGAGGTTCTTGTTAGTGGAGAGTTGCTTATCTTGAATAAAATTGGGCTAATAGAAAGCTATCCAAGTTGGATCGCCTTTTCTTTCTTGGCCATCAAGTCATTTGCATGGTTGAATTATCCCAAAAATGTTGTTCCCACTAAAGGCTAAGTAGTAGAATAAATCCCAACCTTCTAAAGAGTGCATAATTTCATCCTGATATTTAATCTTATCATAAAAAGATCCAACCGTTCAAATTTGTTTCAAATTTATTTGCCAAGTCCTTTAAAGCCTTTGGTGGGAATTAAATGTTTCATTAGATCTCTTCTCAAATTTTGATTTCACCCTTAAAAAATAAAATTTTATCTAATCTTATTCTCCAAAGGAGGATACTTTAAAATCCAGCATATATATATATAAGTGTAAGGAGAATATTTATTAGACTACATATTGGCCATTTTTGTCTATTAAAATATTTTCAAAATTTTTGGCATGAAAGAAGAATGAAAAATATGAGCCTTCTAGCTTAATTGCAATGCTATAGATTTGAATTTTGAGATCAATTGGGAGCAAAGATTCTTGACGCTCTTTCTTTCAATATTTTGACATTTGTTTCGGTTCGGACAATTTGAAACTTTACGCAATAATAAGGCACCGCGAGCGTCTCAAGCAACGGTCGGAATCGGCAGCCCACCGACTTTCCTGAATTAAACCGTCAGCAGATCACAGCCGTCCAATCACGACCCCTGTTTCAGATTTTTTTTAATTATCGGACGGTCAAATCCGAAGTCGGTGTATCCCCCCCTATGAATAACGGTCCTCTCCCCCTCTTCCTCGTCTTCATTACGCGTTTCTGGTTCTGCTCGCGTTCCCCTCTTCTCTTCTCTCTCGCCATGGCGTCTGGCGACATCGTCGTCTTCCCGTTTGAGAGCGTTCTCTGTCCGCCCGTCTCCCTTTTTGTTTTCCGTTTCTCGATTGATTGATTGTTGATGGGGTTCCGATCGCTATCTCGGTCTTGATTTTGTGGAAGCATCTTCTGGTTGCAGAGACCCACCCACACCCCTGTTGCGCGGAGATTCTCGAGGGTTTCGCTTGGCCTACGATCTCTGTCGGCGTCTGGCGATATCCTCGTCTTCCAGAGAGGATGAGAAGTAGCGATCCCGATTTGACTGTTGATGCGGAGATTTTTCATGGTTCGGCTCGGTCTACCTTGCCTATTGATTAGCGGAATTCTTTGGTTTACGCCTCGTCCCTTTGATCGCTTAGCGATTCATTGACCGATCGATTGATCTTTGCGTTATGCGTCGTTTTGACCAGCTCATTCTGGATTCTTGTTGTTCGGTGAATGGGCAGTGCGCGGCTTCTTTCCTTCCTTTGAGGATGCTGTGATGCCGTAATGGGAGTGTTTGGTTTAGCTTCTCCTTTGACCCTTTATTGATACAATGACCGATCGATCCTTCTGTACAATTGTTTCACGAGCTGCTTCTGGATTTTGTTATTTGGTGAATCCGCAGTGGCTCCTTTCCCCTTGGAGCGAAATTGCTTGTCTGAGGATGTCAAGGACGATGAATACTACGATGACACCGGTCAGCTTGGTTCATAAGACATGGATGTTTGGGCTTTTTGGAAGAACGATGATCCTTTTGCTGCTTCTTTTTTCTTGGTTGAGATTATGAAAGTAGTCTTTCAGGCGATAGGCTGAAATTTGATGGTCTTGATTGGAACTTGTTCTTCGGTTTCTTTTATCTTTTGGGGGTTGATTATCATCTAGTCCTGATCCGCTCACAGGTCGGAGTTTTGCTAGACTTGACAAGTGGTGATCTGTTGGAGCTGATGATTGTCTGAAATTGGATAAGCTCTATCGTCTCTTGAGGCAGTTATCGGTTTGAATGGAAATTTGTTCTCTAATCCCAAAATTTTCTGATTGATGCGAAACCTGTTCCTCCTTCCTTCAGAGGTCAGTGATTGGTCGATCTATGACCTGTGATGGTTCTTTCTTTGCAAGGTGTATGTGCCACAACAGATCATTATCCAATCCGGATCTGCTTGCCGGTGTCTCCTCCCTAGAAATAGTCCCACCCTCATGTCCTCATCCTTCAGTCTCATCGGAAAACATCGTTATGGGAAGTGTTTGGTTTAGCTCCTCCTCTGATCCTTTAAAGAACTCACTTTCTGTACAATTGTTTTATGATCTGCTTCTAGATTTTGTAATTATGGTAAATTTGCAGTGGTTTCTTTCCCCCTCGGAGTGAACCATTTTCTGAGGATGGCAAGAACGAATGGATACCATGACATCGGTCAGTTTGTTTCATAAAACTAGATGTTGGGCTTTTTGGAGAATGATGATCCTTTTGCTGTCTCTTTTTAGTTGAGATGATGAACCGGTAGTCGTTCAGGCGATAGGCTGAAATTTGCTGGTCTTGATTGGAACTTGTTCTTCGGTTTTTTAACTTTGGGGGTTGATTATCGTCTAGTCCCGATCCTCTCACAGCTTGGAGTTTTGCTAGACTTGACAAGTGGGGATCTGCTGCGAGCTGATGATTGTCTGAAATTGGATAAGCTCTATCGTCTCGAGGCAATTATCAGTTTGAATGGAAATTTGTTCTCTAATCCCAAAATTTTCTTATTGATGCGAAACCTGTTTCTCCTTCCTTCAGAGGTCAGCGATTGGTCGATCTATGACCTGTGATGGTTCTTTCTTTGCAAGGTGTATGCGCCACAACAGATCATTATCCAATCCGGATCCGCTTGCCGGTGTCTCCTCCCTAGAAATAGTCCCACCCTCATGTCCTCATCCTTCAGTCTCATCGGAAAACATCGTTATGGGAAGTGTTTGGTTTAGCTCCTCCTCTGATCCTTTAAAGAACTCACTTTCTGTACAATTGTTTTATGATCTGCTTCTGGATTTTGTAATTATGGTGAATTTGCAGTGGTTTCTTTCCCCCTCGGAGTGAACCATTTTTCTGAGGATGGCAAGAACGAATGGATACCATGACATCGGTCAGTTTGTTTCATAAAACTAGATGTTGGGCTTTTTGGAGAATGATGATCCTTTTGCTGTCTCTTTTCGGTTGAGATGATGAACCGGTAGTCTTTCAGGCAATAGGCTGAAACTTGCTGGTCTTGATTGGAACTTGTTCTTTGGTTTTTTTTAACTTTGGGGGTTGATTATCGTCTAGCCCGGATCCTCTCACAGGTCGGAGTTTTGCTAGACTTGGCAAGTGGGGATCTGCTGCGAGCTGATGATTGTCTGAAATTGGATAAGCTCTATCGTCTCTCGAGGCAGTTATCGGTTTGAATGGAAATTTGTTCTCTAATCCCAAAATTTTCCAATTAATGCGAAACCTGTTTCTCGTTCCTTCAGAGGTCAGCGATTGGTCGATCTATGACCTGTGATGGTTCTTTCTTTGCAAGGTGTATGCGCCACAACAGATCATTATCCAACTGGATCCGCTTGCCGGTGTCTCCTCCCTAGAAATAGTCCCTCCCTCATGTCCTCATCCTTCAGTCTCATCGGAAAACATAGTTATGGGAAGTGTTTGGTTTAGCTCCTCCTCTGATCCTTTAAAGAACTCACTTTCTGTACAATTGTTTTATGATCTGCTTCTAGATTTTGTAATTATGGTGAATTTGCAGTGGTTTCTTTCCCCCTCGGAGTGAACCATTTTTCTGAGGATGGCAAGAACGAATGGATACCATGACATCAGTCAGTTTGTTTCATAAAACTAGATGTTGGGCTTTTTGGAGAATGATGATCCTTTTGCTGTCTCTTTTCGGTTGAGATGATGAACCGGTAGTCTTTCAGGCAATACGCTGAAACTTGCTGGTCTTGATTGGAACTTGTTCTTTGTTTTTTTTTTTAACTTTGGGGGTTGATTATCGTCTAGCCCGGATCCTCTCACAGGTCGGAGTTTTGCTAGACTTGGCAAGTGGTGATCTGCTGCGAGCTGATGATTGTCTGAAATTGGATAAGCTCCATCGTCTCTCGAGGCAGTTATCGGTTTGAATGGAAATTTGTTCTCCAATCCCCTAATTTTCCGATTAATGCGAAACCCAATTCTCGTTCCTCCAGAGGTCAGCGTTTGGTTGATGTATGATCTGTGATGGTTCTTTCTTTGCAAGGTGTACGCGCCACAACAGATCATTATCCAATCCGGATCCACTTGCTGGTGTCTCCTTTCTAGAAATTGTCCCTCCCTCATGTCCTCATCCTTCAGGCTCATCGTGCGTCTATGATTGTGCATGCATTGCTCACTGAGCTGACACCCTTTCTGAACTACTCTTCAGAGGAGACATCATTCTCGAAAACGTGTTCCTGACCTTTCTTTTTTTCTTTCTTTTTCTTGATTGATCTTAAAATCAGTCTGATTTTGTTATTGCTATGTTATTTTCCGTAGGTTACACCTGGCCTTTCTGGGACTCTGGCATGTTGTGGGCATCGTTAGGGTGTGCGCTCCTCTGATCATTGATTGATTGATCACCGATTGATCTTTACAAGTTCTGCGCTCCTCTGATTGTTGATTGATTCATCATCGATTGATCTTTACAAGTTCAATTGTATTATGAGCTCATTCTAGTATTCACTATTCCGCAGAATTGGCAGTGGCTTCTTTCTTCTTGGAGCGATCATTTTCTCTGAGGATGATGTCCGAGTGGACAATGAATACGATGCAACTGGTCAGTTGGTTACATAGAATGCCACATTTGGGCTTTTGAAGGACTAATGATCGATTTTACACTGTTTGTGGTTGAGCTGATGATCTAGAAGTATGACAAATGATCGAAATTGAAATTTTGACAACCTTCTAGGCTTCTTTTACTGGTCCAAAGTATTACTGGATTTTGACAGCTGGTGATCTATTGCGTTTTCTGGGGGGCTGAGTTGATAATTGTTCAAAATTTAATGAGCTGTTGCTGCTCGGATTTTAGGCAGTTATTGGTTTGAATGGAACTTGTCCTTTACTACTGTTATTTTCGAGTTAACCCGAAAGATCAGACTTCACAGATCAGAGTTCGGTCGAGGCAATATTATATCTGGCCAAGATTGATATGGAGTGTCTGGGATAAGTGATGTTCTTTCTTGCTCATACACATCAATCCCTAATCTATCTTCACTTCTGTTATCTTCTAGTTAAGGTGGAACGATCAGATGTTCTCTTTCTTTCGCAGGTCAGAGTTTGGTCGAGCCAATGGTTTACCTTGTCAATTTTGATATGGAGTATCTGCGATCGGTAATGGTTCATTCTCGTTGCATAAGAATTAATCCACAGGACAAGTTCTACTTTCAGAGTTCTTTCTTGTCTGAAAAGGTCCACACATGTTCTAGCTTGTTTCTCTCGCCATTCTTCTGTAGGATTCCTGATTGCACTTTCAGCTGCATACCGTACGACTTGATGCTTCTGGCTCTCATTTTCCAGAGTTATTTTCTCTTATTAACAAAAATTTTAGTGTGGGTGAATAAAAATGAAATTTTGAAGTTTCCTTGCCATTGATCAACAGCTCTCTGCTACCTTTCACCAGCTTGAAGATAATGGTGAATTCAATTTGGTGAAGATGGTTGTTGAGACTGAGGTTTTATCCAACTCTGATCACAATCCACCGTCAGCAAGTTGGTCAATGTGGAGACAAATTGCTTTTTATATGGACATGGTATCTTTTTGGTTTTTAATAGCCGTGGAATTTGATTTAGATGGAGAAGATGTGCTAATTGCAGGAGTCTTTCGATTATTTCATAGTTATTCTAAGTATATTACTCACCTTGTGGTTGGATAGCATTTGGTGCACTCCCTTGCTGGTAATTTCACTTGAAACGACTGGTTGGTCACAGATGGATGAGGTTCTTGCCTTCTCAGGGAATTGCTTCAGTTAGATATGAGTTTATGGTCTAACTCTTTTCTTTGTTATTCAGTTGTTATAGCCTTGATTCCCTTATAATGTATATAAGTTTTTCACCTGATGGAGATTCTTCATAAACCTGTCTTTATGCGCCACAACAGATCACTATCCAGTATCCAATCCAGATTCGCATCTTATAAGTTTGAAGGCTAGTGTCTCCTTCCTAGAAATAGTCCCTCTCGTGTGTCCTCATCCTTCAGTTTTATCTTGCGTTGTGTTCCCCTCTCAGTCGACAGCCTCTGCGAAGTTCAGATGAGACATCGTTCCCAAATGCGCTCTTGATCCTCTGCTTTTCTTCTTGTTTCTTTGATTGATTGTTAAATTGCTCTGATTCTGTTTATGCTATCTTATTTTCCGAAGGTTACACCTGGCCTCTCTGGGACTTTGCCATGTTGTGGGTGTTGTTAGGGTCTGCGCTCTTCTGATCGTTGATTGATTCATCATTGATTGATCATTCCATTGTATTATGAGCTGATTCTGGTAAATACTAATTCCGTGAATTGGCAGTGGCTTCTTTCTTCCTGGAGCGATCATTTTTTTCTCTGAGGACATTGTTTGAGGACAATTAATACAATGCAACTGGTCAGTTGGTTACTGTTAGGAAATAATAATAAGGGCAAAGTAGTCAATACTTAATCTTGAGAGGGTTACTAGGGTTTCTCATATATATATATGTATTCTTGTAATCTTTTTAGATTAAGTGAATACGATACACAAAATACTCTCTCTTTCAACATGGTATCAGAGCGTGGTTATCGACGCAGCGCGCTTCTCTTCTACACAGCAGATCAGAGAGGATACCGGTTCTTTAAGGTCTGAATTCCAGATCTGTCGTGTCCTCGATCATCTTTAACACCAGCGCCAATTTTGTCTCTCTTGGTCTCCATCACTATTTTCATTTTGACCTGCACCGATGAACCCTGCAGTGACTTTCTCATCCTCTTGATCACTATTTTGTCCTGTTTCACATGCGATCACATGTTGCATGTCTTCATCCAAATCGTCTTCGACTGCCTTCATCCAGAAATATTGAACGGAAAAAAAAAAAAAAAAAAACAGAGACTGCATCGCTAGATCCAAATTCAGATCGAGATCCGTCGCCCAACGCAAGAAGCCCATCCAGCAAAATCGCTTATCCTCGGTGGCGAGTAAGCTTAGCGGTCTGTCCTGTGCACCGCTGATAAGGCAAGGGACGCATGGTCCTTTCGTCCGGAGTCCTCGGCAAGAAGATTGAATGCGTGTTCTAGACCACAAACCGATGGGTCACCCTCTCGAGGTTTCCTGTGGAGTTGGGAGACTTTAGGCAGCGTGTCTTCGGAGACACAAGGAAGGAGTCGCATCTGGCAGTTCGTCTTCTTAAGTTGGAGCACTCAGATTCAGGTTCCTTCCTTCATCACCAGCGTTGAAACTTATTGGCGACATCCCAAGGACCTATCTTTTCTAATCATCAGTCGTGCTCAGTTATTATTCTTGTTCAAGGTTCGTGAATTCATGCAAAAGCCAATCGTGTCTGAGTTGATCTCTATATTTGTGAATGTAGCGCATTGCTTTGGTGTTAGTCTGTCTTGAATACATGCTCGCTGTCCAGTATACGTTTATGGATTTTCACTGGAGTATATGGCTTCTTGGAGTGCTGGTTGGTATGTGCGTAGTAACTTTTCAAGTGTTGGATGGTTTTCATAATCCTTGAAGTGCTGGTTGGTATGGTTTTATGGCCTCTCAGTAGAGTATATTGACACAGTGGTGGACCGGTCGAACCCTCGTTTCTGTTTGTTATTTTGTGGCTAATTACTGGAGTTAAGTGCTTGGTTATTGTGTCATTATTATTGGGTTTAGTCGATTCTTGAGTTCAACCTGTCTAAGTCATTGCATTATTGGAGTTCAATAACCGAGCACTTTGAGTTTAGTGGAGTTAATATTGATGGCTTCTACACCGTCTACTGGTTTGACGCATTTCCAATTGACATCTGTCAAGTTGGATGGCACTAACTATCCTTCATGGTCTAAAGCTGTACAAGTTTATCTTACTGCAACTAGACAGAATGATTATCTTACATCTACTTTGCCCTTGGATACGAGTAAAGTAGATGATTGGATTGCCGGAGATGCAATGATTCGTACATTGTTGTGGAATAGTATGGATCCGAAGATTAGCCCTCACTTCATTCAATGTAATTCTGCTAAGGAAGTCTGGGATAAATGTGCTCTACTTTATTCTGGCCAAAATAATATGACACGAGTATGTGACACATGGGAGGCCCTGTTTGATCTTCAGCGTGGAGATCAGTCTCTATCTGAATATTATGCTCGTTTCACTACACTTTGTCGACAACTAGATGCTTATCTTCCCGCTTCCAATGATCCAAATGTATTAGTCAAACGCCAGGAGGATCTTCGAGTGATACTATTTCTTAAAGCACTAGGGCCTGAATATTCCTCCCTTCGTCAGCAGATTACGTCCGAAAGCTCCCTTCCTACAGTTGATGAGATTTTCTCTCGAGCCTTGCGCTCGACACCTACTGACAAGATCTCAACCACAACTTTAGAGACAAGTGCCATGATTTCTCATGGCTCTAGTGGACGTGGCACTCGTGGTCGTGGTTATCGAGGTCATGGACGTGGGTTTATTCAGAGTGGAAGTCGTGGTGGTCGTGATAGAAGCATTGGTAGTCGCGGCTCTCGTTATTGTAACCATTGTCGGAGGGCTGGACATACAGAAGCTCACTGCTACACGCTTCATCCAGAACTTCGACCCACTGTTGCTGCATTTGCTGAAGTGGAAGATTCTTTCTCACCAGTTCAACCAGATCCTACTAATGTGCAGAATACAAAAGATTCAGTTACATTGACACGTGCTGAATATGAGGCTTGGATTCGATCCCAACAGGTGACAGGAACTTTAGCTCCCACTGCCACTCTAGCACATGGCTCAAAAGGTAGTTCATCCTGTTTACTTTCTACAGTGTCAGACTCTTGGGTTATAGATTCTGGAGCTACTCATCATATAGCTGGTAACTCTAAATTATTGTCTTCGTTACATTCCACACCTCTTGGGGTGTCCAACTCTGTTACATTAGCTGATGGTTCCGTTTCTCAAGTTACTGCTCTGAAATGCCCATTTGAGTTCCTCCCTTTCTTTATCATCGTCCTTCATCTCAAATCTCCATACAATTTGATTTCTGTTAGTTCATTGACTAAAGAACTAAATTGTTCCGTAACCTTTTCTGCTTCTCGTTGTGTTTTTCAGGATCTGAGGACTGGACAGATGATTGGTGGGGGACATGAATCAAATGGCCTATACTATCTAGACAAGAAGGTGATAGCTGCAGCAGCTAGGAATCATACATCCACTGATGTATATCGGATGCATTGTCGTGCTGGTCATCCACCACCAAACATTCTTCGACGATTGTTTCCAGCATCTGAGTTTGTGAGTACTTTTGAGTGTGAAGCTTGTCAGTTTGGAAAACACCATAGAGTCTCATTTCCTTCTCGCTCTCAAAGTCGTGTGTCTAGTCCCTTTGAGTTGGTTCATTCAGATGTATGGGGTCCGTGTCGTGTTTCTGATACATCTGGTTTCCGGTACTTTGTTACATTTGTGGATGACTTTTCCCGAATGACTTGGTTATTCTTAATAAAAGATCGTACTGAGATTTTTCATTGCTTTCGTCAATTCTATTTTGAGGTGTTAAATCAATTTAATACTTCTGTGAAAACTCTACGATCCGATAATGCCAAGGAGTATCTTGCCGTTGCCTCTGGTTTTCAACCTTTTCTTGATTCCCATGGGATTATTCATCAGACTTCCTGCTCATATACACCACAACAAAATGGTGTAGCTGAACGTAAAAATCGCCATCTTCTTGATGTTGCTCGTTGTCTTCTTTTTCACATGCATCTACCGAAAACCTTTTGGGGACATGCCGTTCTTACAGCTTGCTTCTTAATTAATCGACTTCCAACTTCCATTCTTCAGGGGGAGACACCTTTCTCCATTTTACATCCAAATCGTCCTCCCTTTGCATTACCTCTACGTGTCTTTGGATGTGTTTGTTTCGTCCATTCTCTGACTCCAGGTCTTGATAAGTTGGCTCCTCGTTCTACAAAATGTGTCTTTGTTGGGTACTCTCGAACTCAAAAGGGTTATAAATGTTACAATCCTACTAGTCGCCGTGTGTTTGTATCGGCAGATGTGACATTTTTTGAAGACCAGCCATACTATAATACTCAAACAGTCTCTACGGTGTCTCCTAACAATGACGAGTGTGTCTTACCCATTCCTCCACCAATCTCACTTCCTCCAGTATCGTCAACAGGATTTCAGTTTGCTGATCAAACTTACCATAGACGACGAACAGCTCCCATCACAACAGTACAGCCATCACCTGATTCATCTGATCCCTCATCAGTTGCTGTGCCATCCTCTGATCCTGATCCTGAGCAACCCATTGCTACTAGAAAAGGTACACGTTCTTGTGTTGGACGTCCTGTCGATCGTTATACACTTTATTCTGGTTTGTCTAATTGTCTTCGAACTCGTTATCCTATTAGCAACTTTATGTCTTATGATCGTTTATCCCCTACCTTCTCTACCTTTGTATCGTCCTTGTCCTCTGTTTCTGTGCCTAGAAGTGTTACTGAAGCTCTTGCTCATCCTGGTTGGAGACAAGCCATGGAGGATGAAATGAAAGCACTCACTGAGAATCGCACTTGGGAGCTCACTACCCTTCCTGTGGGAAAGCAACCTGTTGGTTGTCGTTGGGTTTTCACGATTAAGGTCCACCCTGATGGCACCATAGATCGATTGAAGGCACGGTTGGTAGCCAAAGGATATACTCAAACATATGGTGTTGATTATGCTGACACTTTTTCTCCTGTAGCCAAAATTCCATCTGTTCGTGTCTTTATTTCTCTCGCAGCGCGTTTTGGATGGTTTCTTCATCAATTAGATATCAAGAATGCGTTCCTACATGGTGATTTGACTGAAGAGGTGTATATGGAGCAACCACCTGGATTTGTTGCTCAGGGGGAGAATCTGGTATGTCATTTACATAAGGCATTATATGGACTCAAGCAATCTCCCCGTGCTTGGTTTGGTAAGTTTAGTGATGCTGTTATCAAGTTTGGATTAAAGCGTTGTCAAGTAGACCATTCAGTATTCAGTTCTATCTCCTCAGCTGGTTGTATTCTTTTGGTGGTATATGTGGACGATATTATCATTACTGGTAGTGATTCAGATGGTATTCAACGACTCAAACTATTTCTGCATACACAGTTTAATACTAAGGATATGGGACGCCTGCGGTATTTCCTAGGTATTGAGGTTGCTTACTCACATACTGGTATAAATTTATCCCAGAGAAAATATGTTCTTGACATTCTTGATGAAGTTGGACTTGTTGGAGCAAAACCAGTTGATACTCCTATGGATCCCAATGTGAAACTCAATGCAGAAGATGGAGAATTATTACATGACCCAATGAAATATCGGAGAGTAGTTGGTAAGTTGAATTATCTTACCGTCACGAGACCTGATATATCTTTTGCTGTTAGTGTTGTAAGTCAATTCATGGGTTCTCCTCGGACTACTCACTGGGATGCTGTGCTTTGAATTATCAAATACTTGAAAGGAGCACCAGGTAAAGGACTAATTTTCAAGAATTATGGCCATCTGGATACCACAGGTTTTTCTGATGCAGATTGGGCTGGATGTTCTACTAGTAGGAGATCTACATCGGGTTATTGTGTATTTCTTGGGGGTAATTTAGTTGCCTGGAAGAGCAAGAAACAACATGTGGTTTCGCGATCAAGTGCAGAAGCAGAATATAGAGCAATGGCACATGTGACTGGTGAATTGTTCTCGGTTGAGGATGTTATTGTCGAAAAATTGGGATGTCAACATCGAACCATCGATATTATATTGTGACAATCAATCAGCTATTCATATTGCAAACAATCCCGTCTTCCATGAGCGAACCAAGCACATTGAGGTTGATTGTCACTTTATACGAGAAAAAGTTCAGAAAGGAGAGATCACTCTTCAACATACAAGAACGGAGGATCAGCTTGCAGATATTTTTACCAAGTCTTTACGAGGAAATAGAGTGAATCTTTTATGTAACAAGTTGGGATTGTTTGATATCTACATCCCAACTTGAGGGGGAGTGTTAGGAAATAATAATAAGGGCAAAGTAGTCAATACTTAATCTTGAGAGGGTTACTAGGGTTTCTCATATATATATATGTATTCTTGTAATCTTTTTAGATTAAGTGAATACGATACACAAAATACTCTCTCTTTCAACAGTTACCTAGAATATGACATTTGGGCTTTTTAGAGGACTAATGATCTTGCACTGTTTGGTTGAGCTGATGATCTTTAGAAGCCTTTTTTCTTCAGGACAAACAGTGGACTGAAATTTTGACAACCTTCTAGGCTTCTCTTACAGATTAAAAGTTTTACTGGATGTGACAGCTGGTGATCTGTTGCTTTTTCTGTGGGCTGAGTTGATAATCACTTGAAATTGGATGAGCTCCTGGTTTTCGGATTTTGGGCAGTTAATTGGTTTGAATGAAACTTTTCCTTTACATCTGTTATTTCTTAGTTAATCCGAGAGATCAGATCTAGTTCTCTTCCCTTCACAGATCAGAGTTTGGTCGAGGCAATATTTCATGTGGCCAAGTTCAACATGGAGTGTCTACAATGCAACACCAATTTCTAATTTGTCTTCCACTTCTGTTATCTTCTAGTCAAGGTGGTTATCATCTAGTTGAGGTGGAACGATCAGATGTTTTCTTTCCTTTGCAGGTCATAGTTTGGTTGAGGCGATCCTTTACCTCGTCAATTTCATGATGGAGTGTCTGTGATCAGTGATAGCTCTTTCTTGCTGCATAAGAATTAATTCATAGGACAAGCTCTTCTGTCAGAGTTCTTTCTTGTCTGGAAAGGTCCACACAAGTTCTAGCTCGTTTCTCTTCATTCTTATCTGTGTGCCACAATCACTAATCGGATCTCTGGTTATTCATGGAGATATCATTAAGATGTATGTGTCATGCACTTCTTCCCTATCGTGAAGATCGCTCTTGGCATTACCTAGTTTGTTTTGCCTTCCTTTGTACACAACTTCTGTGTTTTTCTTTTGGTACAGATCAAGAGGTCATTCCGTGTTCTTTCTGTGCAAGAGATTGTTCAAGTTGGATTCAGTCAATGGCCATATAAATGTCTAAAAAATTGTAGGTTTTCTTTGGTTATTGGGACTGTGAAGGCTGTTTGCTGACAGAATCGGTTTTACTTCAGGGCATACTGGTAGAATTTTATTTTTTGATGATGTATTTCAAATAACTATCCGGATTGGTATTCTTAATCTTTCTTATTTTAAATCTATATTTTTACAGATGATGATAGTTGATACTAGTTGTTCTTTGTTATTTTAGAGTCTACTTTCTCTTCGGGATTGGATTGGAAACTTTTGATTTGTATGTCTTGGAGAAGTGGTGATCTATTGTGCAGTTTTTGTTTGCTTGAGTTCTGAAATAGTCTCTGACCACATATTCAGGACGGGCGCTGGACTGGAATTTTGAAGATCTCTAGGCATTTTGTAGTTTTGATTTAAGTTTGTCTTCAGTTGATTGTCTTCAGGGAGCAGTGAGATAGAAATTGTTGAGTTCTCTCTATAGGTTGAAGTTTTTCCAGGTTTGAGAAGTGGTGATTTATTGTGTTATTCTGTAGGGCTGAGTTGATGATTGTTTGAAATTGGACAAGCAGCTGCTTTGTGGATTCTAGGCAGTTATTGGTTTGGATGAAGTTTGTTTTCCACTTCTGCTTTTTTCCGTTTATGGTGAGATGATTAGGCCTTTCTCTTTTTCCTTCTATTGCAAGCCTCTTCCATTTCAATGTGGGCTGTCTTTAATCTATAATGGTTCCTTTTACATTTCAATTAACAAGCTCTTCTTTATTTGAGCTTCTCTTGCCTTTTGTTGTTTTTGGAAAATGAATACTCATTCAATATCTTCCATTGTAGGGATTGTTCATGAATCTGGAAAGCTTGAGATCCTCAAAGTTCTGGCTTGTTTCTATCCTTGTAATGCATGCTACATTAACTAAAGTGATCGGTGGTAAATCATGGAGATATTGCAAGTGTAATTTATTCATCTCGCCTTTTTTATTTTGTGAATGCTAGCTGCATACAATTTTGTTAGCTTAGGGTTTTATTCTATATGATTTATATGTTTTCTTTTGATACAGAATTTTTTGTGGAACTTTTCATTTACCAGGTGATTTCTATGCTTTAAGTGGTTTTTGAGGAGTGGTCATGGACATCCTTAGTGTTTACGCTCCTTTGATCATCAATTGATGGATTGATCAATCCTTTTGTTGTTTTAGAGCTGTTTCTGGATTTGTAATCCAATGCACTGGTTGTGCTTCTTTTTTCGCAGAGCGATCTCTTTGATTGAGGAGGTTGTCTCGGGAATGGGTACATATGATGAGGTTGGTCAATTATTACCTAGAATGACTGAGCTTTTCCCGAGATCAATGATCTATTGACATCTATCTTTGGTTGGGTTGGTTTATGGGTGGTGTCCTTGTCATGCGTTGTTGAGGCTTTAATACACCAGACAAATGGAAGAGAGATGTATTGCTTGTTCCCATATTCAAGGTTGTCTGTGGCACGAGCTTACTAGGTACATGCTTGATCCTGATAAAAACTTTTTACTGGGGACTTTGATGGGTTTGAAACCATAATGGGGTGATCTTCTACTGTGTTTTGAAAACGTGGGCATCCCACCAATAACTGCAATGGGTAGGTTGCTCTGTTGAGGGGAGTGGGTTGAGGCTTCTCTGCTTGCAGTTGTGTTGTGGTTTAGCATGCTGTTCATCATGGGCATTAGTACCCGTTTGGTTGGGCTTTGCGAAGGGGCTTTCGGCCCCGAAAGCCCCTTGGGCAAATTTTTTTGTGTTTGGCAAAACTTTCGAATGCTACTTGGCGAAATGTGAGCATTGCAAATGCTCAAAGCCCAATCTTTGCCGGTAGGGCAGCTTTTGAGCATTCGGCATTCTCCCAATGCCTCTACTGTTCACGCGTCGTTCCCTTCTTCCCCATGACTTCTTCGAGTTCTCTGCCGCCGCCTCCATTGTCAACGCCGCCTCCGCCTCCGCAGTCGACGCCGCCTCCGCCTCCGCCTCCGCCGTCGACGCCGCCTCCGCCTCCGCCGTCGACGCCTTCCTCTTCTGCGACAGATCCATCACCTTCGACGAGCGCGAGCAGCACCGCGTCGACTCCTTCGTCTCGCGAGAACCAGGCCTCAGGCCGCTAGACGGCCGACGGCCAGATCTGGCCTCCGACCGCTAGATCGGCCGTCCGGAGGCCGATCTCGCCGTCGGAGGCCGATCCGGCCTTCACCCCCGACCAACCCGACGGCCCTCCCGCCCCGCCGTTCTGGGACACCCCCGACTTCGAGTTCTCCACCGGCCCCGCCGCCGCCTCCGCCTCCACCGTCGACGCCTTCCTCTTCTGCGGCAGATCCATCCCCTTCGACGAGCGCGAGCAACACCGCGTCGGCTCCACGCTTCGCGCTCCGACTCCTTCGGCTCGCACGAATCGGCCGCCAAATTTGGCCGTCTGGAGGCCGATCGGCGCCAGGCGGCGCCCAGATTCGGCCTCTGCGACCAGACGACGGCGTGCGTCTACGGCCCGGAGGCCAGATCTGGCCGTCCCGGCACCGCCAAACTGCGGATTTGATTTTTAGATTTTTTTTTTAAAAAAAATTAAAAGTGAAAAGCCCATTTGTAATAAGTTTTGCCAAACGGTATTTTTACACAAGTCACTTTTCAATGCGTAATTTGCCAAACGCCCTAGCATTCCCGAAAACCCCTTTACCCTAAAGATATTTGCATTTGGCCAAGGGCATTTCCCCAAAGCCGAACCAAACGGCCCCTAGATCGTGCACCAGTATCTATTCCTATGCAAAATCTACAGTGCTCTGATTACAATTTTTGTTCTGGAGATCGTTTCTTTTTACAATAGGATGGAGGACATCTGCAATAAGACTCTTGCTTTGACTTTCAGCTGCATATCTTTGGACTTGATGCTTCTGGTTCTCGTTTTCCAGAGTTCGTTTTTCTTATGAGCAAAAGATTCTGGCGTGTCAGTGAATAAGAATGAAATTTTGAAGTTCCCTTGCCATTGATCAACAGATCTCCACAATGTCGTGGTTTCCAAAATGATGGTGATTTCAATTTGGTCAATTGGTTGTTAAGACCGAGGTTTTTCTATTCAGTTCTGATCTTGACACACCATCAATAAGCCAAAACAATGCGGAAACAACTTGCTTTTATATGGATATGGTTTCTAAGTTGTCTTTAATAGCAATGGAATTTGATTAAGACACAGAAGATTTACTTATTACTGGACTCTCAGTTATTTCAGTCACTGTAAGGATAATGCAGGCCTTATTTTGGCTGGACAGTTGGCATTTGGTGCGCTATCTTAATGGTAATTTCACTCGAAGTGACTGGTTGATCGCAGATGGCTTAAGTTATTACCTTCTTGGGAAATTGCTTCAGTCGGATATGAGATGGGTCTATTGTCTTTTCTTTGTTATCCGGTTGCTATCGCCTTGATTCCCTTGTGATGTATATAAGATTTTTACCTGATGGAGATGTTTCACAAAACTTGTCTTACTCATTTCTCCCAATCTTCTGATGTTGTTGAGGGTGGATGGTTCCTTTAATAGTGTACACCAGACATCAGGAAGGTGATCTTCAAGGATGTTGATACCTCATCCAGCTATACTGAGTAATGTCTCTTCCTTGTCTATACGGTTTCCCGCCGGCCATTGTATCATTGGCTCTCTGGGAAATCCTCACCAAGCATGGTTATTGTAAATGTAAATGCTATTAGATGTGGAAGTATTGACTTGTGCACAGCTTCTGGAACTATTGACAATCTCTACTACGGCTGAGCACTTCAATTTGTTCGTTATAGTAACCTGGTTCTTTTATATAATGAGTGTTTTGTTTTAAGTTCGGTACCTACCTTGATTATGTAGGCATATGAAATCTGTTATCCCTAATTCTGTTCAAGAGGCAATTTCTAAGTATTTGTTAGCAGTACTTGTTTTCCTTCTCATTGATGCTTACCTTGCAAGGCCACAGCGTTTGTGCTGTCAGCAATCAAGAGAGGTGGTAAAATTGAGAACTAGCCAAGATGCCAGTCACAATTATAGATATTCATTCTGATGAAGAGGTTTTGGTGTATTTCCTTCACCTCCTAGGGAACTGAATTCATTGCTGGGTTTTTGTTTGCCTATGGTTTTTTTTTGACAAGTTGGTTAAGCACAATACAATGTTGACTGACTGAAGATGTATATTGGCCATATGTTTACCATCTGGGGATTTACTTGAACGTTCATCTCTGGAAACATCTTTGGGACACATAATTATGATGATGGAGCTATCAGTAGAAGTTTGATGTTTGTATCCGACTCCTTTCAGAATCCCTCTCTTTAATTTGGAGTTTGAAAGTAGTTTTGACTCTCTCTCTTGACTTTTATATCTTTGGATGACAAGTGGGAGAAGAGGGGGGTTATCTTGTGGATTCTGAATCTGTTTATTTGAAGAAGCTGGGATCTTCTATTTGCATGTCCCTCAGCTCCAGGTTGTCGTGCTGATTTTAATTCTGTTTGGAGCTAGGTCCATCGATTTGTGTTCCTTAGCTTCTGCGTCACTGCATCATCTCTTACAATTTTTTAGCATTGCTGATAATGAAATGGCTGGGATTTTGCTCTTACTTACGTTGTATTGTATATGTGGGTGGTGGAGCCAGGCTTAAATGCGAGGGTATTGTCAAGCCAACGTTAGTGCACCGTCCACAAACTTTCAGTAAATCCATGTTGATAAGAGTGGGGGAGTTTTAGAATGACGTGTGTCCTTTGTTCTATCTTATGTGCTATGATACTTGTTTTGGATCGTTCTTTAATTGTCATGTTTGTATTCATATTGGAAAGGAGCTTCCGTGGCACGAGAACAATTGTAATGCATGCGTTTTGTGAATAGTTCGGTCTTGCCATCAAAAATTTGGAAACCAGTGCAGATTATGCAACTATCGTGTCTACCTCAGATTGGTGAAAAATTGTGGCGAGGAAGGCTATTCCAGCAATGCAGCGGCCATTGAATTGCTTGAGTGCAGCTACTGCAGATAGGTTGGCTGGACAGACTGCAATTTTCTCGATTTAAAGAACAATCCCTTATCCCATCTGTAGTAGAGAACTTGCTGCTCTTCTGAGTACTTGTGTTTTCTGCTGTCGTAGTTAAGTCACCAGGAACATCTACGAGATAAAGAGTCGTCGGCCCTCATTGTGGTGTGGCCGGGGGAGAGTGGGACCAGGCCCACTTGTTGCTGCTCAAGTAGGGATAAATGTCTTGAGATTGTTGGAATATGTGTTGCCAAGGGAGCAATTGAATCTAGATGGCTGCCATGTTGTAATTCTTGGTTCATAATGATAATGTGCTCCTTTTCATCCGTGGATGTAGGTCAACTCGGCTGAACCACGTAAATTTTCGGGTGCATCTTTTGACGGTTTTATTTACTTTTTATCCATGTCATTGACTTTGGTTTAGGCAAAATGACAAAATAGGAAAAAATAAATATAATGATAAGACTTTAGTTTCATAGTTCTTTGAACCCAAATTAAAAAAAAATTATAGGTTGCAAACAAATCATTATCAATTAATGTGAAATCTCAAATCCTTGTGTGGACTTTGTTAGTGAATAATTCTCTGATGGTGAAGGAAATTAATAAATTGATACAAGAATGAGTCGAAGTATCATTAGTTGCTTTGTAAATGGATGATGTCTTATTTTCTGGTCGCTCTAGTTACTTTGTAAATGGATGATGTCTTATTTTCTGGTCAATATTTCTATTATAATATCAAGAATAACAAACTCCTATGTGCTATCTCATCTGCAATTGAAACTATCATGTGTAGAATCCTAGTATGAAATAAAAGTGAAATTATCTTAAATTAGCAAAAACATAATAAACTATTGATTGACTAATTTGATGGCAAATCTTCAATTGATAGTAGGTTTGCAATTTGATACTCATAGACTGGGTAGTCATGGATTGAGACTTAGTATTTAATGGAATGGTGTGATAATATAATATAAAGATGAGAAAGGGGCATAGGGACTTTCCATCGACTTAGATCAATTTTAACGATGAGTTGTTAGTGGAGAGATACTGATCCTGGATAGAACCGGTCTAATAGAAAGCTATCCAAGTGAGATCACCTTTTCTTACCTTGCCATAAAGTCGTTCACGTGGTTGAATTAGCCCAACGCATCTAGTGAGAGCAAATATTTTGTTAGATCTCTTCTCAAATTTCAATTTCACCCTTAAAGAATGAAAGGTTATCAAGTCTTATTGTTCAAAGGGTGATGCTTAGGGTCTATTTGGCAATATTTCTGTTCTTTGATTTTTCTATTTTTTTGCTCCTAGGAATAGAAAAAGAACAAAAATCCGTTTGATAATGTCAATTAATTTTTTTATTTTCCAGAATATAAAAATGGTCAAATAATAGATTTGGAATAAAAATAAGAAGTAAAAAAAAGTAACTTCTTATTCTCATGAACAATTTTTAGAAAAAAGTTTTTTTCTTTCCTTCCTCCTTGGCCCCTACCGCCCCCGCCACCATACCTTGCTATCCGACCATTGCTGACCAACGGCGACAAGGAAGATCAAGGAAAAAAGTCTTAAAAATTGTGTGTGTGTGTCTATCTATATATATCATACCAAACACATTCCTTTCCTTTTTTCCATTATGAGAATATAGATTTTGTATTATTACCAAATGCTTTTTTTTTACTCAAAAACTATTTTGGAAAATAAAAATAGAAAAAGATTAATTATTTCCCAGATCATAAGAGTTACTAAACGAATCCTTAAAATCAATGTATATATAGGTGGAGGGAGAATATTTATTAAATTACATATTGGCCCTTTTATGTATTAAAATATTTTCAAAATTTTCGGCATGAAAGAAAATGAAAAATATGGGCCTTCTAGAAAATACAGCCTTCATTGCAATGCCATAGATCTGAATTTTGAGATCAAGAAGGAAGGACACGATCACACCAACTCAGGACACGTGTTCACAGATGATCCATGCCGAGCGTGCCTTCCCGATTCTTCACGCGATGCCGCGTGCGTCTCAAGCAACGGTCGAATTTGGCGGCCCACCGACTTTCCTGAATTAAAACGTCAACAGATCACAGCCGTCCAATCACGACCCTTGCTTCGAATTTATTTATCATCGACGGTCAATCCGAAGTCGGTGCATCCTCCCCTATAAATAACGGTCCTCTCCCCCTCTCCCTCGTCTTCATTACGCGTTTCTGGTTCTGCTCGCGTTCACCTCGTTTCTTTTCTCTCGCCATGGCGTCTGGCGATATCGTCGTCTTCCCGATTGAAAGTGTTCTCCGTCGGCCCCTCTCCCTTTTTGTTTTCCGTTTCTCGATTGATAGATTGTTGATGGGGTTCCGATCGCTATCTCGGTCTTGATTTTGTGGAAGCATCATCCGGTTGCAGAGACCCCACCCCTGGTGCGCGGAGATTCTGAGGGTTTCGCTCGGCCTACGGTCATCCCTGTTGGTTACGGGAATCATCCGGTTTACGCCTCGTCCTTTGATCGCTTAGTGATTCATGGCCTGATCGATTGATCTTTCCCCGTTATTCGGTGAATTGGCGGTGTGGCTTCTTTCCTCCTGGATCGTATCTCTTTCGTCTTCGTGAGGATGCTGTCGCGGGAAGCGTTCGGTTTAGCGCTCCTCCTCTGACCCTTTATTGAATGACCAATCGATCTTTACGTACAATTGTTTTATGAGCTGCTTCTGCATTTTGTTATTTGGTATTCGCAGTTGGCTTTTTTACCCTCAGAGCGGAACTGCTTGTCTGGGGGATGATGAGTACTATGACATTGGTCGGTTTGTTTCCTAAAACACGGGTGTTTGGGCTTTTTGGAAGACCGATGATCCTTTTGCTGTCTGTTTTTCAGTCGAGATGATGAACTATAGTAGTCTTTGACCACATCTTAGACCGGGTGATGGACTGAAATTTACTGGTTTTGATGGGAATTTGTTCTTCAGTTTTTTGATCTTGGGGCATTGATTATCGTCCGGTCCTGGTTCTCTCACAGGTTGGAGTGGTGATCTGCCGCAAGATGATGATTGTCTGAAATTGGATAAGTTCTATGGTTTCAGTTTGAATGAAATTTGTTCCCCAGTCCCATAATTTTCCAATTAATGCGTAAACCGATTCGCAAGATGGTGATCTGTGATGGTTCTTTCTTTGCAAGGTGTACACGCCCCAACTGATCACTATTCAATCCAGATCCGCTTCGCCATAATTTTATTGAATTTCGAAAGCCAGTGTCTCCTTCCTAGATATAGTCCTTCCCTCGTGTCCTCATCCTTCAGTCTCATTGGGAGACATCGTTATGGGAAGTGTTTGGTTTAGCTCCTCCTCTGATCCTTTATCGAACCCACTTTCTATACAATTGTTTTACGAGCTACTTCTAGATTCTGTTATTTTTTTGAATTTGCAGTGGTTTCTTTCTCCCTTGGAGTGAACTATTTTTCTGAGGATGGCAAGGAAGATGAATACCATGACACCGGTCAGTTTGTTTCATTAAACCAGATGTTGGGGCTTTTTGGAGGACCGATGATTTTTTTTGCTGTCTCTTTTTGGTTGAGATGATGAACTAGTAGTCTTTCGGGTCAGTTTGGAGTTTTGCTAAACTTGACAGGTGGTGATCTGCTGCGATCTGATGATTGTCTGAAATTGGATAAGCTCTATTGTCTTTTGAGGCAGTTATCGGTTTGAAAGGAAATTTGTTCTTCAGTCCCATAATTTTTCAATTAATGCAAAACCTGATTCTCACTCCTTCAGAGGTCAGTGTTCGGTCGATGCATTATCTGTGATGGTTCTTTTTTTGCAAGGTGTACGCACCATAACAGATCGCTATTCAATCCAAATCCGCTTGACGGTGTCTCCTTCCTAGAAATAATCCCTCTCTCGTGTCCTCATCCTTCAGTCTCATCAGAAGACATCATTATGGGAATTATTTGGTCTACGCCTCGTCCTTTGATTGCTTAGTGATTCATCGACCCATCGATTGATCTTTGTATTTTGCGTTGTTGTTTTGACCAGCTCATTCTGGATTCTTGTTGTTTGGTGAATGGGCAGTGCGCGGCTTCTTTCCTTCCTCTTGGATCATATCTCTTGAGGATGCTGTGATGCCGTAATGGGGAGTTTTGGTTTAGCTCCTCTGACCATTTATTGATACAATGACCAATCGATCTTTCTGTACAATTGTTTCACAAGCTGCTTCTGGATTTTGTTAATTGGTGAATCTGCAGTGGCTCCTTTCCCCTTGGAGTGAAACTGTTTGTCTGAGGATGTCAAGGATGATGAATACTACGATGACACCGGTCAGCTTGTTTCATAAAACGCGGACATTTGGGCTTTTCGGAAGACTGATGATCCTTTTGCTGCTTCTGTTTTCTTGGTTGAAATGATAAAAGTAGTCTTTCAGGCAATAGGCTGAAATTCACTGGTCTTGATTGGAACTTGTTCTTCGGTTTTTTTTTTTTAAATCTTTGGGGGTTGATTATCGTCTAGTCCCGACAGGTTGGAGTTTTGCTAGACTTGACAAGTGGTGATTCGCCGTGGGCTGATGATTGTCTGAAATTGGATAAGCTCTATCATCTCTCGAGGCAGTTATCGGTTTGAATGGAAATTTGTTCTCTAGTCTTATTTTTTTCCAATTAATGTGAAACCCAATTGTCATTCCTTCAGAGGTCAGTGTTTGGCTGATGTATGATCTGTGATGGTTCTTTCTTTGCAAGTTGTATGCGCCACAACAGATCATCATCCGATCCAGATCATCAGTTATGGGAAGTGTTTGGTTTAGCTCCTCCTCTGATCCTTTATCGAACCCACTTTATGTACAATTGTTTTATGAGCTGGTTCTAGATTCTGGTATTTGGTGAATTTGCAGTGGTTTCTTCCCCCTTGGAGTGAACTACTTTTCTGAGGATGCACAATACCATGACACCGGTCAGTTTGTTTCATAAAACTAGATGTTGGGGCTTTTTGGAGGACTGATGATCCTTTTGCTGTCTCTTTTTGGTTGAGATGATGAACCAGCAGTCTTTCAGGTGATAGGCTGAAATTTGCTGGTCTTGATTGGGACTTGTTCTTCGTTTTTTTTTTTTTTTTAAATAACTTTGGGGGTTGATTATCGTCTAGCCCTGATCCTCTCACAGGTCAGAGTTTTGCTAGTCTTGACAAGTGATCTACTGCGAGCTGATGATTGTCTGAAATTGGATAAGCTCTATCGTCTCACGAGGCAGTTATCGGTTTGAATGGAAATTTGTTCTCCAATGCCATAATTTTCCGATTAATGCAAAACATAATTCTCATTCCTGCGAAGGTCATTGTTTGGTTGATGTATGATCTGTGATGGTTCCTTCTTTGCAAGGTGTACGTGCCACAACAGATCACTATCCAATCCAGATCTGCTTGCCGGTGTCCCCTTCCTAGAAATAGTCCTTCCCTCATGTCCTCATCTTTCAGGCTCATCATGCGTCTATGATTGTGCATGCATTCCTCACTGAGCTGACACCCTTTGCAAACTACTCTTCAGAGGAGACATCGTTCCCGAAAACACATTCCTGACCTTTCTTTTGTTCTTTTTATTTCTTGATTGGTTTTAAAATTGGTCTGATTTTGTTAACACTGTTATTTCCTGAAGGTTACACCTGGCCTTTCTGGGACTCAGTCATGTTGTGGGCATTGTTAGGGTCTGCGCTCCTCTGATCATTGATTGATTTATCATCAATTGATCTTTCCAAGTTCAATTGTATTATGAGCTCATTCTGGTATTCACTATTCCCTGAATTGGCAGTGGCTTCTTTCTGCTTGGAGCAACTATTTTCTCTGAGGATGATGTCTGAGTGGACAATGAATACAATGCAATTGGTCAGTTGGCTACATAGAATGCGATATGTGGGCTTTTGAAGGACTAATGATCGATTTTACACTGTTTGTGGTTGAGCTGATGATCTAGAAGTACAACAAATGATGGATTGAAATTTTGACAACCTTCTAGGCTTCTTTTACCGGTTCAAAGTATTTCTGGATTTTGACAGCTGGTGATCTATTGCATTTTCTGGAGGGCTAAGTTGATAATTGTTTCAAATTTAATGAGCTGTTGCTTCTTGGTTTTTAGGCAGTTATTGGTTTGAATGGAACTTGTCCTTTACTAGTGTTATATTCTAGTTAACCCGAAGGATCAGACTTCACAGATCAGAGAGTTCAGTCGAGGCAATACTATACCTGGCCAAGTTCGATATGGGGTGTCTGGGATCAGTGATCTTCTTTCATGCTGCATACACATCAATCCCTAATTTGTCTTCCACTTCTGTTATCTTCTAGTTAAGTTGGAACGATCAGATGTTCTCTTTCTTTTGCAGGTCAGAGTTTGGTCGAGGCAATAGTTTACCTCGTCAATTTTGATATGGAGTATCTGCGATCGGTAATGGTTCATTCTTGCTGCATAAGCATTAATTCATATGACAAGTACTTCTTTCAGAGTTCTTTCTTGTCTGGGAAGGTCCGCACATGTTCTAGCTTGTTTCTCTCCCCATTCTTCTGTAGGACCCCTGATTGCACTTTCAGCTGTGTACCCTACGACTTGATGCTTCTGGCTCTCATTTTCCTGAGTTATTTTCTCTTATTGACGAAAATTTTAGTGTGGGTGAATAAAAATGAAATTTTGAAGTTTCCTTGCCATTGATCAACAGCTCTCTTTTACCTTTCACTAGCTTTAAGATAATGGTGTATTCAATTTGGTGAAGATGGTTGTTGAGACTGGGGTTTTATCCAACTCTGATCACAAGCCACCGTCAGTAAGTTGGTCAATGTGGAGACAAATTGCTTTTTATATGGATAGGGTATCTTTTTGGTTTTTAATAGCTGTGGACTTTGATTTAGATGGAGAAGATGTGCTAATTGTGGGAGTCTTTCAAATTTTTCATAGTTATTCTAAGTATGTTACTCGCCTTGTGGTTGGATAGCATTTGGTGCACTCCCTTTCTGGTAATTTCACTTGAAACGACTGGTTGGTCACAGATGGATGAGGTTCTTGCCTTCTCGGGGAATTGCTTCAGTCAGATATGAGTTTGTAGTCTAACTCTTTTCTTTGTTATTCAGTTGTTATCACCTTGATTCGCTTATAATGTATATAAGTTTTTCACCTGATGGAGATTCTTCATAAAACCTGTCTTTACGCGCCACAACAGATCACTATCCAGTATTCAATCCAGATCCGCATCTTATAAGTTCGAAGGCCGGTGTCTCCTTCCTAAAAATAGTCCCTCCTGTGTGTCCCCATCCTTCAGTTTCATCTTGCGTTGTGTTCCCCTCTCAGTCGAGAGCCTCGGTGAAGTTCAGATGAGACATCATTCCCAAAATGCGCTATTGATCCTCTGCTTTTCTTTTTTTTTTTCTTTTTTATTCTTTTGATTGATTGTTAAATCGGTCTGATTCTGTTTATGCTATGTTATTTTCTGAAGGTTACACCTGGCCTTTCTGGGACTCTGCCATGTTGTGGGCATTGTTAGGGTTTGCGCTCTTCTGATTGTTGATTGATTCATCATTGATTAATGTTTCCATTTTATTATGAGCTGATTCTGGTAAATGCTAATTCCGTGAATTGGCAGTGGCTTCTTTCTTCTTGGAGCGATCATTTTTTCTGAGGATGTTGTCTGAGGACGGTGAATATGATGAATACAATGCAACTGGTCAGTTAGTTGCCTAGAATACAACATTTGGGCTTTCTAGAGGACTTGCACTGTTTGGTTGAGCTGATGATCTATAAAAGCCTTTTTTTTCAGAACAAACGGTGGACTGAAATTTTGACAACCTTCTAGGCTTGTTTTACAGTTTGAAAGCTTTACTGGATTTGACAGCTGGTGATCTGTTGCGTTTCTGTGGGCTTGAGTTGATAATTGCTTGAAATTGGATGAGCTCCTGATTTTTGGATTGTGGGCAGTTATTGGTTTGAATGAAACCTTCTCTTTTAACTTCTGTTATTTCTTAGTTAATCCAAAAGATCAGATCTAGTTCTCTTCCCTTTGCAGATCAGAGTTTGGTTGAGGCAATATTTCATGTGGTCAAGTTTGATATGGAGTGTCTACAATGCAGCATCAATTTCTAATTTGTCTTCCACTTCTGTTATCTTCTAGTCAAGGTGGTTATCATCTGGTTGAGGTGGAACGATCAGATGTTCTCTTTCCTTTGCAGGTCATAGTTTGGTCGAGGCAATCCTTTACCTCATCAATTTCGAGATGGAGTGTCTGTGATCAGTGATGGCTCTTTCTTGCTGCATAAGAATTAATTCATAGGACAAGCTCTTCTGTCAGAGTTCTTTCTTGTCTGGAAAGGTCCACACAAGTTCTAGATCGTTTCTCTTCATTCTTATCTGTGTGCCACAATCACTAATTGGATCTCTGGTTATTCATTGGAGATATCATTAAGATGTATGCATCATGCACTTCTTCCCTATCGTGGAAATGGCTACTGACATTACCTAGTTTGCTTTGCCTTCCTTTGTACACGATTTCTGTGTTTCTTTTTGTACAGATCAAGAGGTCATTTGGTGTTCTTTCTGTGCAAGAGATTGTTTGAGTTTGATTCAGTCAATGACCATATATATGTCTAAAAAATTGTAGGTTTTCTATGGTTATTGGAACTGTGAAGGCTTTTTGCTGACAGAATCGGTTTTACTTAAGGGCATACTAGGAGTAATTTTCAAATGATGTATTTCAAATAACTATCTGGATTGGCATTCTTAATCTTTCTTATTTTAAATCTATTTCTTAACGGATGATGATAGCTGATACCAGCTGTCTTTGTTTTTTTAGTGCCTACTTTCTCTTCGGGATTGGATTGGAAACTTTTGACTTGTATGTCTTGGAGGAGTGGTGATGTATTATGCAGTTTTTGTTTGCTCAAGTTCTGAAGTTGTCTCTGATCACATCTTCAGGATGGGCGCTGGACTGAGATTTTGAAGATTTCTAGGCATTTTGTAGTTTTGATATAAGTTTGTCTTCAGTTGATTGTCTTCGGGGAGCAGTGAGAGAGTTCTCTCTACAGGTTGAAGTTTTGCCGGGTTTGAGAAGTGGTGATTTATTGTGTTCTTCTGTAGGGCTGAGTTGATGATTGTTTGAAATTGGACAAACAGCTGCTTTGTGGATTCTAGACAGTTATTAGTTTGAATGAAGTTTGTTTTCCACTTCTGCTTTTTTCCGTTTATGGTGAGATGATTAGGCCTACCTCTCTTTCGTTCGATTGCAAGCCTCTTCTGTTTCGATGTGGGCTGTCTTTAATCTGTAATGGTTCTTTCTACATTTCATTTAACAAGCTCTTCTTTATTTGAGCTTCTCTTGCCTTTTGTTGTTTTTGGAAAATGAATAGTCATTCACTATCTTCCATTGTAGGGATTGTTTATGAGTCTGGAAATCTTGAGATCCGCAAAGTGCTGGCTTGTTTCTATCCTTGCAATGCATGCTGCAATAACTAATAGCTGGTAAATCATGGAAATATTGCAAGTGTAATTTATTTGTCTTGCCTTTTTTATTTTGCGAATGCTAGCTTCACACAATCTATATGATTGATGTGTTTTCTTTTGATACAGAATTTTTGGTGGAACTTTTCATTTGCCAGGTGATTTCTATGCTTTAAGTGGGTGTTGATGAGTGGTCATGGACATCCTTACTGTTTACGCTCCTTTGATCATCCATTGATGGATTGATCAATCCTTCTGTTGTTTTAGAGTTGTTTCTGGATTTATAATCTAGTGCATTGGCTGTAGCTTCTTTTGTCACAGAGCAATCTCTTTGATTGAGGAGGTTGTCTCGGGAATGGGTGCATATGATGAGGTTGGTCAATTCTTACATAGAATGACTGAGCTTTTCCCAAGTTCGATGATTTATTCACATCTATCTTTGGTTGGGTTGGTGTATGGGCAGTCTCCTTGATCACCTTCAGGACTGGGTGAAGAACTGAAATTTCGATGAACTCCTGCTGCGTAGGCACTTGGGTTTTTATTGAATCTTTCCTCAGTTGATTCCCTTGGAGTGGAAATATGATAATTGTCTTTGTTCCTATTCCTTTATAGGTTGGAGTTTTGCCAGATTTTATAAGTGATGATCTATCGCCTTTTCTATGCGGCTGAGTTGATGCATTGTGGAGTCCGGCCTTTTTTTGAAATTGGATAAGCTCCCCCTTCTTGGATTTTGGTTCTTTTGATGTGCTCACTCTATATGTGTCTATGGATCAATCCCTAATCAATTGATATTTTGTCATGCTTTTATGATAGGGTGTGCGAGAACTACCTTGACTTATGCTTAGAGGGTTTGAAGTTCCAACATAAGATCTCTTGATTGTCATTGGATGGCCTCTCTTTTGGACATAGCTGCAAAAGGAGAGTATTAAGTCTCCTTACTTGCAATAAGATATCTGTATGGTTTGCTTAGCCAACATCTTCCACTGCTGTAATAATTTCTTCTGATACAGTGATTGTTGGGGACATTTTACAAATGAGGATTTTTGTAGGTGAGATGGGTTGCTTTTAGTTTGTAGTGCCACCTTGAGGGCCTAATTTCTGAATATTTTAGGTTCTCGTTGATCCATGGGACTATGAAGACTTTTCTGCTGGACCTAAGTTATACTTCGTTGCAAACTGTTAGCATCTCATTCTGAAAAGATGAACTGGTACTGTGCTTTTGTTTTAATAACATACACCACGTGGGTTCCTTTCATAACCAGTAGGTCTCTTTCTTCTCGTGTTTCATGATTGTCATAAGTGATCAGGCCTCATATGGGGATGTTGACAGGACAGCCATCTAGACATAACTCCCTTGGCATTACTTGCACTGTGACTGGTTCTCTCCTTTCTGCTGATTCTCTTGTTTCTTATCCATCACAAAGCTGTGTTGTGGCTGTATGCTGTCAGCAGACATGGCCGGTCTGGCTGGGAGGAGCAGACACTTGGTGCTTGGTTGGCATGTTTGTCGAATTTTGTAGTTAATTTTAATGGGTGAAACTGAAGGGGCGGATGACAATCCTGCATAAGCTATGTTTTGAGGTTTTAACATACCTGGTGAGCATGGAGCTCTTCTGATATCTTATGATACCCTAATGTATGACGGGTGAACTTCTACTTCTTATATATGATCTAAATTTAATCAAGAACAGATGCTGTTGAGGATGGAGCTCTTCTGATATCTCATGATCCTAATGTACGACGGGTGAACTTCTACTTCTTATATATGATGTAAATTTAATCAACAACAGATGTTGAAGCTTTTTAGGGTTATGAATTTACAGATGTCCAATTGCAGCATGATCCTTTGCCATTGATGATCTTTCAACCAGATACTCTAATTCATGGTGCTACTGTATCTCTTTCTCATCGGCTTTACAAGGCTTGTTCAAGTCATCTTCCTTGTAATTGGGGCTTGTTCAAGTCATCTTCCTTGTAATTGGAGATACTAAACGGTCACCTTATGATCGGTTTCATTTGCTTTGGTATTTGGTTTGAAGGCATGAATTTTGAAGCATCTGGCTTGGTCTATTTCCAGAACAATTTTGGCGAAGGCTCTGATTTTTTACAGAAAGGTTTATCAAAGTTATTAAGGTTCAAGCCTCCGTCTGATCACATCAACCAATTTTTCGGCTTCTAATGCTATATGGATTATTCAGTCGTCGACGGGTTCTTGTTCCAGTTTAGAGTGATCCCAGTAAGGACCATGTGAGGATGCTAATTGATCAAAATTGTTAGAGAATTCTAGTTCTTGAGTTGGGGAAGGCAGGAGGTTATTATTTAATGCAATTATGTTTAGTTGAGATACTGAATTATTGTTTTTCTTTGTGGATTGGAGTGATGAGCAATGTGTGGATCTTCCTATAGGGATTGTCTCATTTTTGTATTCTCAAGGATTAGAGGAGATGCGACAGACATCTAGATCTCTTCCTGTTGTAGGTTGGAGTCCTTTCGCAACTCATGCTGTCGACCTGGTTTGTGTTGTAGGATATGGACCCATTTTAACTATTAGGGGAATCGATTGACTTAGCAAGCTTTTGCTTTTTGCTTCTCCTGGGGTATTTTCAGTATAAATGGTTGATTTTGGGTGCCAGTTCAAGTTTCTTTCTTCTATGATGTCATGCTCTCTATCTTCGTCTGCGAACTTCACTGGATAAAATAACAATTACTACAATTGAGTCTTGTGTCCAAGGGTAAGTCTAGTTGGGGCTTCTACTTTTTGCTTCTCCTGGGGTATTTTTTGTATAAATGGTTAATTTTGGGCGCCAGTTCAATTTCTTCGATGATGTCGTCCTCTCATCTTTTTCTGTGAACTTCATTAGTTGAGTCCTGTTTCAAGGCTAAGTCTACTTGTTGCTTTGCTTGGTGGTTTGGCGGCACACATCAATGGCAGTTTGACTGACTTATCAGATTCTTCTACCTAACTCTTGTGAGATAATTGCAGATATTCGCTAACATCATGGCCAGTTTATTCCTTAATACTTTCAATTTGTTTGGTACAGTCTGTAGAAGCTCTCTCTTCGGGATTCTCTCTATATTAAAGTTCAAGTTGATATAAATTTGCCTGACAAATTAGTTTTATATTGCTTGTGTGTTGAAATCGAAAGTTACTTGCCCAGGAGCTCGCATGATATCCTTCTACATGGGTTCACCCCTCATCCTCTTCGAAACACTTATTCTATTATCTTCGTTTTCTGAAGATGTTGGCTCTCGTTTGTACCTAAAAAACTATATCTGCAAGGATGCCCCGGAATATGCTCGTGTGTAAGCGTGGGTGGATGGTTTGGATGTTTTTTGCCAACTTTTATAAGCTCGCTCTTTGAATGAGATGGTGCACTCGGACATGTTGCTTTCGGGTAGGGTTCATGTGTTGTATGAGCTAACACCTGATGTTGAACTTGAGAGGAAAGACTAACTGTTTTGAAGACCTCGCAAAGAAATTGAGCCTTCCTGCAGCATATATGGGGCTTGTATAATTCTGCTCGTATTTTTGGACTTTATCAACATATTTTTGTCTATCGGCAGTTGCTCATTTTTTAGAGCAAATTGTGCAACTATTATCATAGCACAAGTAAGACAGTTGTGGTTGGCAGAAAATCAAGCATGGATTTGTGCAGATAGCACCTGTTATCATTTTGGTTAGGGTGTGATGTGCTAATTTTTGGAAGTGATGTCCTTGGCCCATGCTCTGTATTTCATCGAGATGCTCTGTATTTTATCGAGACTTCAAATTCTTGACATTTTCCAAACGAGAGGCGGGGATTTTCTTGTGACTAATTGTGGGTGTTCCCGGTCAAGTTTCCTAATTGGAGATATTGAGTGTTTTGCCAACCAGTAATCATGGGCAATTATGGACTTAGGTAAAGTGGCAAGTCGAAGTTTGTTGGTCTTTTATTATTTTAACCACAATTTATTTAAGAATAAAAAATTATTTAAAGCCAGCCCCGATTTCTAAAACCAGGGTCATGCTGCGACCATAGCAACTCTCAGGAGGTCAAAGATGACTCGTTATCTCAAGCGAAGGTTGGAATTGGCAGCCCACCGGCTTTCCTTGACTAAATCGTCAACAGATTTATTATTTTCACCGTCCCTTCCCAAGTCGGTGGATACTTCTCTATAAATGACCGTCCTTTCCCCTCTCCTCATTATATTCTTCCAGTCTTTTGCGTTCCCCTCTTCTCTCTCTCACCTTCTTCAGAGAGGAGTAGCAATCCCTCTTCATCGACCATTCCTTCCCTCTTGTTTTGATTTGGCCTACGATGCTCATGGTTATCGGAATTATCTTGTTTACGCTCAGTATATGATCGACCCATCTGTCTTTGCGTTATTGCTTGACCAGCTTATTTTGGATCATACCTCTTTCGTCTGAGGATGTCGTCCCGGGAAGTGTTTGGTTTAGCTCCTCCTTTGACCCTTTATTGATACATTGACGGATTGATCTTTGACCTTTATCGATACATTGACGGCTTGATCTTTCCCTCCAAC
Organism: Eucalyptus marginata; assembly: GCA_014182565.1. Lineage (NCBI taxonomy): Eukaryota > Viridiplantae > Streptophyta > Magnoliopsida > Myrtales > Myrtaceae > Eucalyptus > Eucalyptus marginata. The sequence continues at coordinate 487,357 of CM024590.1, forward strand.
TGTTTTACGAGCTGCTTCTGGATTTTGTTATTTGGTGAATTGGCAGTGGCTTCTTTCTGGTCAGAGCAAAACGGCTTGTCTGAGGATGTCAAGGAAAATGAATACTATATGATGCATTGGTCAGTTTGTTTCATAAAAACTCAAATGTTGGGGCTTTTTGGAAGACTGATGATCCTTTTGCGATCTCTTTCTGGTTGAGATAATGAACTAGTAGTCTTGATTAGAATTTGTTCTTCGGTTTTCTTATCTTCGGGGGGTTGATTATCGTCTAGTCCTGATCCTCTCACAGGTTGGAGTTTTGCTAGACATGACAAGTGATCTGCTGTGAGCTGATGATTGTCTGAAATTGGATAAGCTCTATAGTCTCTCAAGGTAGTTATTGGTTTGAGTGAAATTGGTTCTCCAGTGCCGTAATTTTCTGATTGATGGGAAATCCGATTCTCATATCTTTGGAGGAGAGTGTTCAGTCGATCTATGATCTGTGATTGTCCTTGCGCCACAACAAATCGCTATCCGATCTAGATCTGCTTGCCGGTCTCCTTCCTAGAAGTAGTCCCTCCCTCGTGCCCTCATCCTTCAGTCTCATCATGCGTCTATGATCGTGCATGCATTCCTCACTCAGCTAACACCCTTTGGGCAGTACTCTTCAGAGGAGACACCGATCCTGAAAATGTGTTCCTGACCTTTCTTCTTTTCTTTTTATTTTTTGATTGATCTTAAAATCGGTCTGATTCTGTTTACGATATGTTATTTTCCAAAGGTTAAGCCTGGCCTCTCTTGGACTCTGCTGTGTTTTGGGCATCGTTAGGGTTTGCGCTCCTTTGATCGTTGTTTGATTCATCATTGATTGATCTTTCCAAGTTCAATTGTATTATGAGATCATTCCAGTACTCACTATTACCTGAATTGGCAGTGGCTTCTTTCTTCTTGGAGTGATCATTTTCTCTGAGGATGATGTCTGAGAGGACAATGAATACAATGCAACTGGTCAGTTGGTTACATAGAGTACAACATTTGGGCTTTTTGGAGGACTAATGGTCTATCTTGCACTGTTTGTGATTGAGCTGATGATCTAGAAGTCTTTGTCTTCAGGACAAACAATGGATTGAAATTTTGACAACCTTCTAGTCTTCTTTTACTGTTGAAAGGTTTACTGGATTTTGACAGCTGGTGATCTATTGCATTTTCTGTGGGGCTGAGTTGATAATTGTTTGAAAGTGGATGAGCTCCTGCTTCTCGGATTTTGGGCAGTCATTGGTTTGAATGGAACTTGTCCTTTACTTCTGTAATTTTTTAGTTAATCCGAAAGATCAGATCTCGTTCTCTTCCCTTCGCAGATCAGAGATTGGTTGGGGCAATACTTTACTTGGCCAAGTTCGATATGGAGTGTCTATGATCAGTGATGTTCTTTCATGCTGCATAAGCATCAGTTCCTAATTTGTCCTCCACTTCTGTTATCTTCTAGTTAAGGTAGAACAATCAAATGTTCTCTTTCCTTCGCAGAGTTTGGTCTAGGCAATACTTTACCTCATCAATTTTAATATGCAATGTGTGCATAAGCATCAATTCATAGGACAAGCTCTCCTTTCAGAGTTCTTTCTCATCTGGAAAGGTCCGCACATGTTCTAGCTCGTTTCTCTCCATTCTTATCTATGTGCTACTATCACTAATTGGATCTCTTGTAAATCACGAAGGCTATTTTGTTATATGTGAATGCTCTTTTTACCTATCCTGGAACTAGCTACAATCATTACCTAGTTTGCTTCACCTTTTTTTTACACAACTTCTGTGTTTTCTTTTGGTACATAACAAGAGGTCATTTCGTGTTCTTTCTGTGCAAGAGGTCGTTTGAGTTGGTTGGACTCAATGCCATATAATTGTCTTAATTGTAGGTTTTCTTTGGTTATTGGGACTGTGAAGGCTTATTGCTGACAGAATCGGTTTTACTTCAGGACATCCTGGCATCTTATTTTGAAATGATATATTTCAGATATCTATCACGATTTGCTTTCTCAATCTTTCTTATTTTGTTTTTATTTCTTAACGGATGATGAAAAGATTACTTTGTCGGTCTAATTTCAGAAGCACCTGACTTGTTGCAGAAGCTCAATTCATTCTGTTTCCTGTTGCCTCTTTGGGACTTTGCTATGGTCATGGACATCATTAGGGTTTACTCTCCTTCTTTGATCATTTAATAATTGATTGGTTGGTTGTTTGATTTAAGATTTTTTACGAGCAGATTCTGGATATGTTATTTAGCATAAAGAACAGTAAATATGATTTATTCTTTAATCATCTTTGGGTAGTGGCAAGAATTGAGATGCTAATCGTCTAGTTCTAATTGCATTAGGTCTAAGGTTTGCTGAATTTGAGAAGTGCTGATCCATTGCCTTTTCTGCAAGGCTGGGAGGATGAATTGTGGAAACAGGGTCTTGTTAGCTCTCATTTGGATTCTGGACTAGGAGTACTGGGCGATGAACACTTATTTTTCTTTTTTAAAATTTATTCTTTATTTAATCATCTTTGGGTAGTGGCAAGAATCTAGATGATAATCATCTAGTTCTAAGTGCATTAGGTCAAAGGTTTGCTGAATTTGAGAAGTGCTGATCCATTGCCTTTTCTGCTAGGCTGAGAGGAAGAATTGTGGAGACGGGATTTTGTTAGCTCTCATTTGGATTGTGGACAGTAAATGGTTCCAATATTATTCTTTAGTTCCTTTTTTTTTTTTTTTTTTCAAGCAAGAGGATCACCATCCAGTTCTCTCTCTTTTGTAGGAAATTGGTTAAAGCAAAGACTTCACCTCTAACTTCACTATGGTGTGTTATTTTGATCTATGATGGTGCTTTGTAGTTGTGTATTAGATGAATGGTTTGATTGGACAAGATCCTTAATTATTTGGCACTTTTTACCTGGAAAGCTTGAGGTCCACATTAGTTTTGGCTTGTTTCTCTTCATTCTTATCTTATATGTGAACTGCAATCACTAATTGGATTGCTTTTGGAAAGCATGCAAATAGTTTATGCATCATGGTGCTCTTATAGTAGACTCTTGATAAATCTGAATTTGGTTGGCACTTATGACTTTCGATTTGTTAACTGATTTTGATAGTTGATACCAGTTGTTCTTTGGCAGATCCAAGCCTACTTTCTCTTCGGGTTTGGATGGAAAACTTTGATTTGTATGTCTTATCTTTTTCTTTGATGGAACTATCCTGCATGTTATTTATCACAAACTTTTTCCTTTTCAACATACTTTGTTGCACATTCATTTGGAAAAATGTTTCAAAAATGTTTCTTGCATATGCATTTGCTTGGACTTGGTGTGTATGTCTGCTTGAAATTTGTGTGAATAGATGTTAAATCTGGTTTATTTGAACAATTTTTTGTGAGGTTTCTTTTGTGTTTATGTTTGATGAGACTGATGGTGTCTGGACGGTAATTCCTATGCTGAGATGTTAATTTGTTGTAACCTATTGTCCCTTTTTTCTCTACGTTATTTGAACTTGCAGGATAGGTTTTATTCCAAAAATAGTTGTTTTTCACACTATTTTTTGCAGTAACATTTACCTTTTGCCAAAATTTTACCAAATGTATAGTATGTGATGTTTTCACTTATAAAACGATGTTGTGGGATGGTTTATTTTATAGATTGATCTTTCTATTAAATTGTTTATAAAGATGATTATGGATTTCAGTGGATTGGCAGTCGCATCTTTCCTCTTGGGGTGATCTCTTCAAATAGTTGTTTTTCACACTATTTTTTGCAGTAACATTTACCTTTTGCCAAAATTTTACCAAATGTATAGTATGTGATGTTTTCACTTATAAAACGATGTTGTGGGATGGTTTATTTTATAGATTGATCTTTCTATTAAATTGTTTATAAAGATGATTATGGATTTCAGTGGATTGGCAGTCGCATCTTTCCTCTTGGGGTGATCTCTTCAAATAGTTGTTTTTCACACTATTTTTTGCAGTAACATTTACCTTTTGCCAAAATTTTACCAAATGTATAGTATGTGATGTTTTCACTTATAAAACGATGTTGTGGGATGGTTTATTTTATAGATTGATCTTTCTATTAAATTGTTTATAAAGATGATTATGGATTTCAGTGGATTGGCAGTTGCATCTTTCCTCTTGGGGTGATCTCTTCATCTGGGCATGTCTACTAAGGATGATAAATACATAGAAGCTGGTCAGTTTACATAGAATAAGGTGCTTGGACTTCTTGGAGGAGTGGTGATCTATAATGCTGTCTTTGTTTGCTTGAGTTCTGTAGTCTCTGATCACATATGAAGGACAGGCGATGGACTGAAATTTTGAAGATTTCTAGGCATTTTGAAGTTTTGATTTAAGTTTGTCTTCAGTTGATAGGACAGCTGTCTAGAAATGACTTGCCTTGGCATTGCTTGCCCTCTGACCGGTTCTCTCCTTTCTGCTGATTCTCTTATTTCGCATCCACTACAAAGCCGTGTTGTTACATGTATGCTGTCCACAGACATGGCTGGTCAGGCTGGGAGGATCAGACTAGGTGCTTGGTTGGCATGTCTGTCAAATGTTATAGTTATTTCTAGATTGGTGAAACTGAAGCGACACATGATGATCCCTCAGCGGTAAGCTTTGGTTTACATATCTGGTGAGCATGGACTTCAGTCTATATGATACCCTCATGTGCAACAGGCAAACTTCTACTTTGCAATATAATCTAATTTAATCAAAGCATGGCCGTTGAAGCTCTATGAAGTTATGGATCTCCAATTGCAGTGTGATCCTTTGCTAATGATGATCTGTCCTCCAGATATTCTAATTCATGGTTCTATCACTGTATCTCTTTCTCATTGGCTCTACAAGGGTTGTTTGGAGTCATCTTCCTTCTAGTTGGAGATATTAAACAGTTGCCTTATGATTGGTTTCATTTGCTTTGGTATTTGCTTTGAAGGCATGAATTTTGAAGGATGTGGCTGGGTCTTTCCAGAAAAATGTTGGCGAAGGCTCTGATTTTATACAGAAAGGTTAACCCTTATTAAGGTTCAAGTCTCCTTCTGATTATATCAACTAATTTTGTGCTTCTATGCAATACGGATTTTTTCAGTCATCAACAGGTGCTTGTCCCAGTTTAGAGTGATTTCACTAAGGACAGTGTGAGAATGCTAATTGATCAGAGCTGTTAGAAAATCCAAGTTCTTGAGTTGGAGAAGGCAGGAGGTTATTATCTAATGCAATGTTTAGTTAAGCTACTGACTACTTGTTTTTCTTAGTGGATTGGGGTGATGGACGATGTCTGGATCTTTCTATAGGGATTGTCTGTAGCTGCATGAATTCTGCGAAGATCTGGTTTATGATATTTTTATTCAAGGATGCGATGAATGTCCAGTTCTCTTCCTGTTGTAGGTTGGAGTCTTTTTGTTGCAAATTATGTTGAATTTGACCTGGTTTGTGTTGTAGTGTATCAACCCATTTTAACTAACTTTTAGGGGAATGATTTGACTTTGGCAAGCTTTTACTTTTTGCTTCTCATGGGGGTATTGTTGGTGTAAATGGTTTATTTTGGGTGCTGGTTCAAGTCTCTCTCTTCAATGATGTCGTGTTCTCATCTTGGATTGCGAACTTCACTGGATAAATCTAAATTACTACAATTGAGTCTTGTGTCCAAGGCTAAGTCCTGTTGTTGCTTAGCTCGGTCATTTGGGGCTTTTACTTTTTGCTTCTTCTGGATGTATTTTTGGTATAAATGGTTTATTTTGGGTAGCAGTTCAATTCTTTCTCTTACGATGATGTCATGCTCTCATCTTTTTCTGTGACCTTCACTGGATAAAACTACAACTGAGCCCTATTTCAACGCTAAGCCAAGTTCCTTTGCTTGGTCATTTGATGGCACACATTGATGGCAGTGTTTGACTTATCGGATACTTCTGTCTTATTCTTGTGAGATGGGAGACTGATTGCAGATATTCGCTAAAATCACGACAGATTATCCGTTTCTACTTTCAATTGGTTTGGTGCATTCCATAAAAGCTCTCTCCGGATTCTCTTTTTGAATATCCAGTTGATGTGAATTTGCCTGGCAAATTTCTCTTATACTGCTTGTGTGTTGGAATCGGGAGTTACTTGGCCAGGAGCTCGCCCGATCCCCTCTAGCACGGATTAACCCCTCATTCTCTTTGAAACTAATGTTCTATTATCATCATTTTTCTGAGGAAGCTGGTTCTAGTTTTTTAAACCAGAGCCATGCCTTGACCATGGCAATTCAGGACACGTAGTCAAAGATGACTCATCATGGGTGTCCCTCAGCATGCATCTCAAGTGACGGTCAGAATTAGCAGCCCACCACCTTTCCTTAATTTACCGTCAGCAGATGATACCTGTCCAATGATGACTCTCCTTGGGATTTATTATTATCAACAGTCAATCCAAAGTTGGTGGATCTTTCCCTATAAATAACCGTCCTTTTCCCCTCTCATCCTCATTATATCCTTTGCTCTTGTCACGCATTTCTGGTTCTGCTCTTCTGCTTGCGTTCCCCTCTTCTCTCTCTCCCCATGGCCTCTGCAAAGTGCAAACATCATCAACATGGAGAAGTGGCAATCCCGATTAAGCACTCTTTGTGGACCATCCCTTCTCCTTCTGTTTCCGCTTCTTGATTGATTGTTGATGGCATTGATTGCTTTCTCGGTCTGATTTTGTGAAGCATCTGGTTGCAGACCCCCTGTTGCGGAGAGTCTGGAGGGTTTCGCTTGGCCTACTATGCCTATGGTTATCGAAATTAATTCGGTTTACGCCTCATCCTCAATCGATCTTTCTGTTACCGTTTTAGCAGCTTCTGGATTTTTGTTATTTGGTAAATTGGCAGTGGCTTCTTTCCTCTTGGATCATCTCTTTTGTCTGAGGATGTTGTTGTGGGAACTGGGAAGTGTTCAGCTCCTCCTCTGATCTTTTATTGATCGATTGACTGATAGATCTATCCGTTTAATCGTTTTACGAGCTGCTTCTTTCCCCTTGGAGTGAAACAGTTTGTCTGAGGATGTCAAGGACAAGGAATACAGGAACACCAGTCTTGTTTCGTGAAACTAGGTGTTTGGGCTTTTTGGAGGACTGATGATACTTTTGCTGTCTTTTTTCTGGTTGAGACAATGACCTAGTAGTCTTTGATCACATCTTAGAGTTGGCGATAGACTGATGAAATTTACTGGTTTTGATGGGAATTTGTTCTTCAGCATTTTTTATCTTGGGGAGTTGATTATCGTCTAGTCCTGATTCTCTCACAGGTTGGAGTTTTGCTAGACTTGACAAGTGGTCTTCTGCTGCAAGCTGATAATTATCTGAAATTGGATAAGCTCTATTGTCTCTCGAGGCAGTTATCGGTTTGAATGAAATTTGTTCTCCAGTCTCATAATTTTCCAATTGATGTGAAAACCAACTCTCATTCCTTTGGAGGTCAGTGTTTGGCCAATGTATGATCTGTGATGGTTCTTTCTTGGCAAGGTGTACGCGCCACAACAGATCCAATCTAAATCCGCTTCGTCATATTTTTATTGAAGGTTGAAAGCAGGTGTCTCCTTCCTAGAAATAGTCCCTCCCTCGGGTCCTCATCCTTCAGTCTTATCAGGCATCTATGATTGTGCATGTGTTCCTCACTCAGCTGACCCCCTATGCGAAGTACTCTTCAGAGGTGACATCGTTCCCAAAAGTGCACTTGATCCTTCTTCTTTTCTTTTTGTCTCTTCATTGATTGTTAAATCAGTCTGATTCTATTTATGCTATGTTTTTTTTCCAAAGGTCAAGCCTCTCCTCCCCGGGACTCTGCCATGTTGTGGGCATCGTTAGGGTTTGCGCTCCTCTGGTCATTGATTGATTCGTCATTGATTGAACCAAGTTCAATTGTATAATGAGCCGTTTCTGGTATTTACTATTCCGTGAATTGGCATGGTTTCTTTCTTCTTGGAGCAATTGTTTTCTCTGAGGATGATGTGCAACTGGTCAGTTGGTTACATAGAATACAACATTTGGGCTTTTTGGAGGACTACTGATCTATTCTTGCACTGTTTGGTTGAGCTGATGATCTAGAAGTCTGTCTTTAGGACAAGCGATGGACTGAAATTTTGACAACCTTCTAGGCTTCTTTTACAGGTTGAAAGTCTGTTGCGTTTTCTTTGGGGCTGAGTTACTAATTGTTTGAAAGTAGATGAGCTCATGCTTCTTGGATTTTAGGCCATCATTGGTTTGAATGGAACTTGTCCTTTACTTCTTTTATTTTCTAGTTAATTTGAAAGATCAGATCTAGTTCTCTTACCTTTGCAGATCAGAGTTTGGTCAAGGCAATACTTTACCTGGCCAAGTTCGATATGGAGTGTCTGGGATCAGTGATGTTCTTTCTTGCTGCATACACATCAATTCCTAATCTGTTTTCTGCTTCCCTTATCTTCTAGTCAAGGGGAACGATCAGATGTTCTCTTTCCTCCGCAGGTCAGAGTTCGGTCGAGGCAATACTTTACCTCATCAATTTCAATATGGAGTGTCTGTGATCAGTAATGGTTCATTCTTGCTGCATAAGTATCAATTCCTTGGACAAGCAGAGTTCTTTCTTATCTGGAAAGGTCCACACAAGTTCTAGCTTGTTCTCTTTATTCTTATCTGTGTGCTACGATCCCTAAATGGATCTCTCTGGTAAATCGCAGAGATAACATATGTGAGAGTCATACGCCGTGCTCTTTTCTATCCCGGAACTGGCTCCAGGCATTACCTAGTTTGCTTGACCTTTCTTCTTACATGACTTTTATGTTTTCTTTTGGTACAGAACAAGAGCTGATTTCTTGTGTTCTTTTGGTGCCAGAGGTTGTTTGAGTTGGTTGGACTCTGTTAATGGCCATATAAATGTCTATGTTGTAGGTTTTCTTTGGTTATTGGGACTGTGAAGGATTATTGCTGACAGAATTGGTTTTAATTCGGTGCATACTGGTGGTGTCTTATTTGGAATGATGTACTTTAGACATCTATTACGATTCGCATTATTAATCTATCTTATCCTTTTCTATTTCGTAACAGTTGATGAGCCGATTACTTTCTTGATCTAATTTCTGAAACTTCTGGCTTGTTGCAGAATTTTGATTTCTTCTGTTCACGTTGCCTCTTTGGGACTTGGCCATGGTCATGAACATCATTAGGTTTATTGTCGTCCTTTGACAATTTATTAATTGATTGGTTAGTCGTTCTATTTAGTTGTTTTATGAGCAGATTCTGGATGCATTATTTAGTGGATTGGAAGTACCTTCTTCTCTGATGGACCAATCTCTACTTCTGAGGATGTCATGTAAGGAGCAGTAAATATGATGAGTCTTGGTCGATTATTGCATACATTAAAGTGTTAAAGCTTTTTTGGGGACTGAAAATTTCTTTGCAGTATAATGTTGGGTTGGTGGACTAGGAGTACAGGGTGATGAACTGAAATTTTTAATAATTTCCTGCATGGACACTTATGTTTCTTTTTTAAATTCATTCTTTTGTTGATTATTTTTGAGTAGTGGCAAGAATTGAGATAATCGTCTAGTTCTAATTGCTTTAGGTTGAAGGTTTGCTGAATTTGAGAAGTGCTGATCCTTTGCCTTTTTTGCAAGGCTGAGACCAGGTTTTGTTTGAAATTGGATAAGCGCTCATTTATTGAATTCTGGACAGTAAATGGTTCCAATATTATTGACTCTGGTTTCTTTATTTTTTATTTAAGCAAGGGGGTCCCTATTCAGTTCTCTTTCTTTTGTAGGTCAGAAATTGGTGAAGCAAAGACCTTATCTCTTACTTAAATATGGGGCATTCTTTAATCTGTGATGGTTCTTTATAGTTGGATATTAGAGGAATGTTTTGATTGGACTAGATCCTTAATTCTTTGGCACTTTTATCTGAGTATTAAGTTGTTTTTGGAAGGTCAATAATTGTCGACTTTCTTCTGTTGTAGGAGTCGTTTACAAGTCTGGAAAGCTTGAGGTCCGCATTAGTTTGTCTTGCTTCTCTTCATTTTTACCTCATATGAGAACTGCATTCACTAATTGAATCGCTTTTGGAAATCATGCAAATCTGACGTCCATTGGCACTTATGACTCTTGATATTTGTCAACTGATTTTGTATGACCTTCTGAATATTGTATGTTGTTAGCTGATACAAGTTGTTCCTTGGCAGATTAGAGCCTTTCTCCACGTGATTGGATGGAAAACTTTTGATTTGTATATCTTACCTTTTTCTTTGATGGAACTATCCTGCATGTTATTTATCACTGACTTTTCCTTGCAACGTCTGCTTGAATTTCTGTCAATTTGTTAAATTTATTTGAAGAATTTTAGTCAGGTTTCTTTTGTTCTAATATTAGATGAGATTGATGTTGTTTAGATGGCATTTTCTTACGCTGAGATGTCTCTATGTTATTTGGAACTTGCTGGATAGGTTCTTTTCCAAACTAATATTTGTTTTTCGCACTGTTTGTTGCGGTAACACTGACCTTTTGCCAAAACATTACCAAATGTTATAATTTCACTGACAAGTGATGTTTTGTATGGTTCATCAATGGATTGACCTTTCCATTAAATTGTTTAACAAGATGACTCTGGATTTTGGTGGATTGGCAGTTACATTTTTCCTTTTGGAGCGATGTCTTCTTCTGAGCATGTCAGCTAAGGATGATAAATAATACATAGCACCTGGTCAGTTTACATAGGATAAGGTGTTTGGGCTTCTTGGAGGAGTGGTGATCTATTGTGCAATCTTGTTTCCTTGAGTGCTGAAGTAGTCTTCAATCACATCTTTAGGCCCAGTGATGGACTGAAATTTTGGAGATTTCTATGCATTTTGTCTTCAGTTGATTATCTTTGGGGAGCAGTGAGATAATTATCGTCTATTTTTAATACCTCTACAGGTGATTTCTATGCTTTAGGTGGCCGTTGAGGAGACTGCTCATTGACATTGTTAGTGCTTACGCTCCTTCTTTGATCTTTGAGTGATGGATTGATCCATCCTTCTATTGTTTTCCGAGCTGCTTCTGGATTTATAATCTAGTGGATTGGTTGTAGCATCTTTTCTCGCGGAATGATCTCTTTGATCGAGGAGGATGTCTAAGACATGGTGCATATGATGATGATGGTCAATTATTACATAGAATAACTGAGCTTTTCTTGAGTTCAACGATCTATTTACATCTATCTTTGGTTGGTTGGTGGATTGGCAGTGTCCTTGATCATCTTCAGGACTGGTGAAGAACTGAAATTTCGATAAACTCCTGCTACGTAGGCACTTGGGTTTTTGTTGAATCTCATTCCTCCATTGATTCCCTTGGAGTGGAAAGATGATAATTGTCTTTGTCCTAATTCCTTTATAAGTTGGTGTTTTGCCAGATTTTAGAAGTGATGATCTATCACCTTTTCTGTGTGGCCGGGTTGATGAACTGTGGAGTTCAGACTTTGTTTGAAATTGGATAAGCTCCCACTTCTTTGATTTTGGTTCTTTTGATGTCCTCACTGTCAATGTGTATATGGATCAACCCTAATCAATTGATATGTCGGCCGTGCTTTTATGATAGGGGGTGCAAGAACTAGCTTGACTGTGCTTCGAGGGTTTGTGGTTCGACTTGATATCTCTGGTCGCCATTGGATGGCCTCTCTGTTGGATGTACTTGAAAGAAGAGAGTGCTAAATCTCCTTAGTTGCAATAAGATATCTATGGGGGTTTGCTTAGCCTATATTTTCCACTGCTGCAATACTTTCTTCTGTTACAGTAACTTTGCTGGGGACACTTCACAAATGAGGTGATTTGTAGGTGATGTGTTGATTTTAGTTTGTAGTGTTACCTTGAGGGCCTAATTTCTATATATTTTAGGTTCTTGTTGATCCATAGGACTATGAAGACTTTTCTGCCAGGAACTAAGATATAATTCATTGGAAACTGTTAGCATCTCATTCTGAAAAATGAACTGGTACATTTGCCTTTTAGCTTCCTAATAACGTACACCGTGGGGGTTGCTTTCATCACTAGAAGGTCTCTTTCTTCTCATGTTTCATCCTTGGCATATGTGATCAGGCCTCACATGGGGATGATGACAGGACAGCCATCTAGACATAACTTCCCTCGGCATTGCTTTACCTTTCTTCTCCTTTCTGCTGATTCTCTTGTTTTTGTCCATCACAAAGCTGTGTTGTTACATGTGTACTGTCAGCGGTGACATGGCTGATCAGGCTGGGAGGATCAGACACTAGCTGCTTGGTTGGCATGTTTGTCAAATTTTGGTAGTTTTTTTAGATGGGTGAAACTGAAGGGGCATACAACAATCCTGCAGTGAATGAGGCTCTGATTTGAGGTTTTAACATTTCTGGTGAGCACAGAGTTCAGTCTACTTCCCCTTCTAATTACTTATGATACCCTAATGGACGGTGGGCGAACTTCTACTTCGTATGTGTAATCTAATTTAAGCATCAAGCATAGCTGTTGAAGTTCTTTAGGTCTATGAATTTATAGATCTCCAATTGCATCATGATCCTTTACCAATGGTGATCTGTCGTCCAGATTAATTCATGGTTCTAGTGACTCTTTCTCAGTGGCTCTGCAAGGATTGTTTGGAGCCATCTTCCTTCTAACTGGAAATATCAAACTTTTGCCTTATGATCAGTTTCATTTGCTTTGGTATTTGCTTTGAAGGCATGAGTTTTGAAGCATCTAGCTGGGTCTATTTCCAGAACAATGCTGGTGAAGGCTTTAATTTTATACAGAAAGGTTTATCAACGTTATTAAGTTTCAAGTCTCCCTCTGATCATATCAGCTAATCTAGTGGCTTCCATGCTATACGGATTTTTTCAGTTGTCAGCGGGTGCTTGTTCCAGTTTAGAGAGATCTCACTATGGACCATGTGAGGATGCTAATTGATCAAGCTGTTAGAGAATCCAAGTTCTTGAGCTGGGGAAGGCAGGAGGTTATTATCTAATGCAAGTATGTTTAGTTGAGCTACTGAATTGTTGTTTTTCGTTGTGGATCAGGGTGATGAGTGATGTCTGGATCTTTCTATAGGGATTATTTGTAGCGGCATGAACTCTGCAAAGATCTGGTTTATGATATTTTCATTTCACAGATTAGAGGAGATGCGATGGACATCTAGTTCTCTTCCTGTTGTAGGTAGGAGTCCTTTTTTTTTTTTTTTTTTTTGGGCAGATTATGCTGAATTTGACCTGGTTTGTGTTGAAGTGTATTGACCCGTTTTAACTAACTTTTAGTGAAATGACTTGACTTAGCAAGCTTTTACTTTTTGCTTCTTCTGGGGACATTTTTGGTATAAATGGTTTATTTTGGGGGCCAGTTCAAGTTTCTGTCTTTGATGTCTTGCTCTCATCTTCGTCTTTGAATGTGACTGGATAAAACTACAATTACTACTATTGAGTCTTGTGTCCAAGGCTAAGTCTACTTGTTGCGTAGCTTGGTTGGGGCCTTTACTTTTTGCTTCTTCTGGAGGTATTTTAGGTATTATCGGTATATTTTGGGTGCCAGTTTGTCTTTCTCTTTGATGATGTCATGCTCTCATCTTTTTATGTCAACTTCATTGGATAAAAGTACGATTGAGTCCTGTTTCAAGGCTAAGTCTAGTTGTTTCTTTGCTTGGTCATTTGGTGGCACACATTGATGGCTACTTGACTAATGGAGTAGTGACTGAGTCCTGACTGTTTGTTGCATTTCTTATCAAATGCTTCTGCCTTATACTTGTGAGATGGGAAACTGGTTGCTGATATTCACTAACGTCATGGCAGATTATTCCTTTCTTCTTTCAATTGGTTTGGTGCAGTCCATAGAAGCTCTCTCCTTGGGATGCTCTTTATATTGAATCTCCCAGTTGAACAAATTAGTTTTATAATGCTTGTGTGTTGAAATCAAGAGTTACTTGGTCACGAGTTCACTTGATCCCTCTACATGGATTCACGCCTCATTCTCTTCGAAACTCGTATTCTATTATCATCGTTTTCTGCAGAAGCTGGCTTTAGTTTTTTGTACCTGCAAAACTATATCCGCAAAGATGCTTGTAATCTGCTTGTGGGGGTGCGTGGAGTGGATGGTTTGGTTGTTTTTGCCATCTTTAGTGCTCACACTTTGAATGAGATGGTGCACTGGACATGTTGATTTAGGTGTGTGTTGTATGAGCCAAGAAAAATTGACTGTTTTGGAAGACCTCGCAAAGAATTGCGCCTTCCTGCAGGATGTATGGAGCTTGTAAAACTCTGCTCATATTTTTGGACATATTTCTGTCTATTGTCAGTTGCTCACTTTGTTGAGCAAATTGTGCAACTTTGTATCTTCTCACAAGTAAGACATTCGTGGTTGGCAAAAATCAAGCATAATTGTGCAGAGAGCACTTGTTATCATTTTGGTCTGGGCGTGATGTGCTAACTCTTGGAAGTGATGTCCTTGGCTAATAATCTGTATTTTATGGACTTCAAATTCTTGAGATTTGTCAAATGAGAGGTGGCGATTTTCTTGTGACTAGTCTTGATTTTCGTTTGTGGCATCTAATTGTGGGGGTTCACGGTCAAGTTTCCTAATTGGAGATATTTTTAGTGTTTGCTAACTAGTAATCATGGGCATTATGGAATTGGCATCTCTTCCTCTTTTGGAAGTTTGCTTTTACAAACTGTCCGGCTGACATGGGCACTTTGCCAATTAAATGTCGTTTTACTTTTTTCCGATATGAATGTTTTGTAATGGCAATTGGAGCGCCTTACAAAAGTGAGGATTCCTGTGGCTGCTGGGATGTTTCCTGGCAGATTTGAGGTCTCATCTTTTTTACCCTGGATAGCATCTTCATAGCTCCTCTCAGTGCAGTATTCCAGTTGAAGTGTTGGGAATAGTCTTATTATCAGAAGAAACAAACTGATTTCATCATTTGTTGATGCCAATGCTCTGTTGCACGCATTCTCAATTTCAGCTGGTTGATCTTTTGATTCAGTCAGGCACAGAAATTGACCATACCAGCACTGGTCGGTTTATTCTTCTTTCCTCAAGTAAAACGACTTTGATATTACAACTAAGCTATGCTGCCATTCACATTGACTTCACTCTAGCACTAATCTATGATAGCTATTGTAAAGTTGGAAAGTCTATAAAATTGAGCTTTATGATAAGCCACGGCAAAGCTCCATTTCAGTGCCTCCTACAGAACATTAATTAATTTGTTGAGAAGTAATTCAACCGTTAGTTTATATTAATTTATAAATTTGCTCCCTATATATTTTTCGATATAATTTTTAGTTACTAAGTTCTTCTGTTGAAAATTTAATTGTTGTATACATAATCATTCTCAATTTATGATTAGCCTCTCATACTGTATTCAGAAATGGATGAAGGAATTCAATCATTTCTTTATATAATGCAAAAGATTAGATGATTCTGCTTGTTGGTAAAACTAAGTTGTCCTAATGATATTCTGTCCAATTCTAGTTCTTTCTTTGCCATAGAAACCAGGAAAGAGGATCCTTGTGCTCCTACTAGGAGAAGGAAATCCTCATAAAGGTATTTCCTTCGCCAGATTAAATGTAATTACCTTTTTCCCCTCTCCAAGTTGATGAAGAGGAATGCCGCTGCAAGCATTTTGCGTATGGATCAATTTCCCTTTCACTTTTCCCTTACATTGGAAGTTTATGATTGTCAATTTGTAAGGGTGGCTGGCTTATTGTTATCAGCATGAGTACCTCAGTAAATTTGGCCACATTGGCATTTGGTATATTTTTTATTACCAGGTCTTTTTATTCGGTTTCCATGCTTTCTTTTGCCAATTAAATCTTTCATTATGTTTTTCAGTTCAGATAATGGATTCTTCTGATTTTCCATAGTGGGAACTCTTTCTTTATCTTGAGAACTTTGCTTTCGATTCTTATATTTACTACTCCCTATTGCTTTTTGTTAAAATTTTGCATATTGTTTCTTCAGGCATTTTCATTATCGAGTAGTCATTATTCCTCTGCCAAAAAACATTTTCTATGAGAATGGATGTCTCTTGGTGGATGCCTGCTGTCCAACAACTTTTTGCTACAATGAAGATTGGATTTGTTGCCATTTCTTTCATGCGGAAGCCATCTTTGATTTCTCCTAACAAGAGAATAGGTTATCCATTTCTATTGAAACTCTTATCTCGAGTTCATTCTGAAAATTGGGTGGCTACCTCTTTGGATGAATTTGAAGAGAAGTGGGATGTGGGTCGTGTCTTGTATCTCAATAGTAGCTAATAGTGTTCATTTTGGCCTGTTAATATGCACTATTTGTGTTCTTTCTGTTGCTACAGAAATTAGAGTGGCAACTGGACATATTATGCTGGCATGGATTTCCTGAATCAGTCAGGTCTTAAGGATGCTTATTAGTGACTGCCCTTCTCTGTGCTCCATTTTTTTATTGTGCTCTTTTTTTTTTTTTTTTTTTTACCTTTGAAAATTGGATTGACCTATACATTTTCAGGGGTAGAACCTGCTTTGGCATCAGGTGGGATCACCTTCGTCTTGGGTGGACTGGTTGTATCATCTTCTGACATTTTGCTGTTGGTGGATTAGAGGCTGTTTGATTGGGTTGTTAGATGTTTGTCAGAGTCTCTTTGTCTCGTTGATGTTCTTTGATTAGGACTCTGAAGTTGATTGGAGTTGCAGCCATTGAAGTGGTGGGGTTGCACTCACTTAACGCGCACACAACTTGAACACTGTCCTTTTCTTCACTTCTCCTCCAACATCTTACTTACTAGATGGATAATGGATCCCATATCATAAATTATTGATCCATTGGAAGCAATATTGAAGAGATGTCTGTTAGAGTTATGGAAGAGAAAAAAATGCTTTGCGAATTAGTTGGATGAAGTGTGAATATCATTTGAAAGGGAATTCTATGGTGACTCCTTTCTCGCTCTTTCTCTTAGTTCTTTGAGGAACTAAGACTTTACACGATATGCGCACATGGCACGTGTAATTATTTATTGTCAGTTTCCTAGTTTGGATGCTGTTTGCAGGGTGACTTCAGGTCTGATGAACTTGAGAAGAGACATAAGAAAGTCCTTATTTTTCCCCTTCTGGCTTCTGGTTTGGGGTTGATCATGATGTCGGTCATATTTATTCCCACATATGGTTTTCTATGGTGCCCCTTTTGGAAGGTTCCATGAATTGCCCAAGAATTTAACTTTTATGGAGATGATATAAAAGTTCAATGTGGAGGCTTTTTTATAGCCCATGGGATCCAAGGAGCACAAGATGAATATCGCATTCACATAGCCTATATTGTCCTTGTCTTACCTTTGTCAATGTTCCTTCATCATGTGCTGATGAGGCTTTTAACACATCAGACCAAGGGCAGAGAGACGAATTGCTTGTTCCCCATATTCAAGGTTGTCTGTGGTACAAGCAAACTAGGTACGTGCCCAATAAAGAACTTTTCACTGGGGACTTGGATGGGCTTGAAACCAGAATCCTCTTCTACCATGTGCTGAAAATGTGGGCATCCTACCAAAAACTGGAAGGGCTAAAGGTTGCTCAGTTGAGGGGAGGGGGTTGAGGCTTCTCTGCTTGCAGTTGTGTTGGGGCTTAGCAAGCTGTCCATCATTGCTGTTCTGTACAACGCTCTGATTACAATGGTTTTGGTTCCAAAGATAGCTACTTTTTACCATTGGCGGGGGTAATCTCCGGTAAGACTCCAGCTGTAGACTTTCAGCTGAATATGTAAGGACTTGATGCTTCTGGTCCTCTTTTTCCAGAGTTTTTTTCTCTTAGATTCTAGTGTTCTTGAATAAGACATATATTTTGAAGTTCGATTGCCATTGATCAATAGATCTCTAGAACTTTTCACCTGTTTCCAAAATAATGGTGATTTCAATTTGGTCAAGATGGTCATTGGCACTGGGGTTTTTTATTCAGTTCTGATCATGATGCATCGTCGATAAGTTGGACAATGTGGAAACATATTGCCTTTATATGGATATGGTTTCTTTCTGGTCTTCAATTGCTATGGAATTTGATCAGGACAGAAGATTTACTGATTGTAGGAGTCTCTCAATTATTTCAGAGTCACTGTTAGAATAATACTCACCTTAGTTTGGCTGGATTGGTAGCATTTGGTGCACTCCCTCAGTGGTAATTTGACTTGAAATGAATGGTTGGATGCAGATGGATGACTTTATTACCTTCTTGGGAAATTGCTTCAGTGGGATATGAGATTAGCCATTCTCTTTTCTTTGTTATTTAATTGTCATCGCCTTGATTCCCTTGTGATGTAAATAAGATTTTCACCTGATGGACATGTTTTACAAAACCTGTCCTACTCATTTCTCCCTATCTTCTGATGCCGTCGAAATGGATGGTCCTTGAAATAGCGGATACCAGGTGATCTTTAGGAGTTTTGATACCTCATCTTGCATGTGTTAAGCTTATAGCTAGCGTTCCTTCTGAGCCAAGATCAAACTCTTCTTTTGACTATGATTGGGCCCTGCAGTGGTAGAACCTGGTGAACCGGTCGTATTACTTTCCAACCTTCTATCTGTGGGCCTTCCTTCTTCCTTTTTTATAAGACATATCAAATTGATGGTAATGGAAAAAACAGGACGTGCCCTTTTATTAATATTACTCTTGTCACTAAAAATGCTTTCTCTTATCCTCATGAATCGGACAATATCATGTTATTTTCTATGGTTATATTAGTGCTATTTACTTTTGTTTGTTGGAGTCGTAGGAATCCGTTTACTTATAATCAAGAAGGAATTCAGTTGGATATATTATCTAAATTGTTAAATTCGTCTATAAAGCTTTTACATCTGAATTCAAATAATTTTGTGGATTGGTATGAATTTGTGACAGATGCAAGCTTTTCTGTCAGTAGAAAAACTCACCTATCCCGATAACAAAAAAACCTGACTTAAATGATCCTGAATTCAAATAATTTTGTCTATTTTAGTCTTGCCTGAGTAGATTATCTTGAGGTACACATACGTTACATTGGGCTAAACCAAAAAACGAATATTTTGAAAACGAGTCAATAATAACCCTCCATGAATTCGCCTATATAAGCCGTGGCTAAAGTTGCAAAAATAAGAGCTTGAATACCACATCCATTTATAGTGAGTAATGTTCCTTCTTTGGTCATACAGATTCCTGCCAGCCAGTATGTTGTGGTCTCTCTGGGAAATGCTCCTCGAGCGTGGTTATTGTGTTCCTGTTAGATGTGGAAGTATTTACTTGTGTCCAGCTTCTGGTATTATTGACAACCTCTATCACTGATGAGCACTTCTATTTGTTCATTATAGTAACCTGGTTTTTGTTATACAATGAGTGTTCTGTATTAAGATTGGTACCTACCTTGACCAAGTAGCCATATGAAAGCTCTCTAATTCTGATCAAGAGACAATTTCCAAATATTTGTCACTATTAGTCATTTTCCTTCCCATTGATGCTTTCCTTGCAAGGCCACATCATTTGCGCTATCTGCAGTTAAGTGAAAGTGAGAACTAACAGAGATGGCAGTTACTCCTGTAGATCTTCGTACTGATGTAGAGGTCTTGGTGTATCTCCATAGCCTCCTAGGGATCTGAATCCATAGCGGGGTTTTTGTTTGCCTATGTTTTCCTTGACAGTTGGTTAAGCACGATACAATCTCATCTGACTGTGAACAGTAATACTGTCTTGAGATTTACTTGAACGTTCATATTTTTGGAAACATCTTTAGGACCCATGATTATGATGATGGAGCCATCAGTAGAAGCTTGATGTTTGTATTTGACTCCTTTCAGAATCCCTCTCTTTAATTTGAAGTTTGAACGTAGTTATGACTCTCTCTCTCACTCTTGACTGTTCTTTCTTTCGTTGGATGACAAGCGGGAGAAGAGGGTCATCGTGCAGATTCTGAATCTGTTTATTTGAAGAAGCCTGGATCTTCTTTTTTAATGCACCTCAGCTCCAGGTTCTCATGCCGATTTCGAATCCAGATCCATTGATCTGTGTTCCTCAGCTCCTTCATTACTTCATCATCTCTTGCAATTTTTGGGCATTGTTGATTAGGAAGAAACTCAATGATCAGGCAACTCAGACAAGAAAAGGAGGCCAATCGATGCTATGATATCCAGCATCAAGGCCGAAATCCCAAGGCTGAGAATTACCAAGCAGTTGCCCACAGGGATTTTGCTCTTACTTGTGTTATATATATAGTGGCAGAGCCAGGCTCAATTGACAGGAGGTACTGTCAACGTTAGTGAACTGTCCACAAACATTCTGCAAATCCATGTTGATAAGAGGGGTGAGTTTTAGCGTGATGCATGTTCTTTGTACTAAGATGTGCTACGACACTTTTTCTGGATCATTTTTCAAATTCATATTTGAAAGGAGCTTCTGTGGCACAAGAACATTTTTCATGCATGCGTTTTGTAAACAGGGTTGGGCCTTTCTGTCCAAAATTTGGATATTAGTGCACTGGTTGTGCAACTATCATGCCAACCTAAGAACTGGTGAAAAATTGCAGTGAGGAAGGCTACTCTCAGCAATGCGGCGGCCACTGAATTTGTTAAAGAGTGGCTATGGGAGATGGGTTGGCTACTGAGTGTAGTTGTGTCTTGATTAAAGAACTAGCCCTCATCCCATCTGGAGTAGAAAACCTGCTGCTCTGCTGAATGCTTTTGTTTCCTTCTGTTGTAGTTGAGTCAACAGAAACATCTAGAAGATGAGAGTTGTCTTCACTGTGGCGTGGCCGGAGGAGAGCGGGACGAGACCCAATTGTCGCTGCTCGAGTAGGGGTGGATGTCTTGATATTGTTGGAATTTGTGTTGCCAAGGGAGCAATTGAATCTAGACGGCTGCCATGTAATTCTCAATTCATAATGATAGTGTGCTCCTTTCTATCCGTGGATGTAGGTCAAATTGACCGAACCACGTAAATTTTGTGCGCATTTTTTGTTAGTCTATTTATTTTTTATCCATGTTAGTGGTTTAGGTTTATATGAAATCATAAGACAGAACTAAGACTTTCGTTGCGTAGCGCTCCGATATTAAATTAAAGATCCGTGCAAGTCGCAATCAATAAACATGGTATCTTTGTCTATTGTTAATGGTGGAAAATCTTCTCACAAAAGAAGTTACTCAAATGCTCGTATGGATTTTGTTGGTAAATAATCCTTTTGGTGGTGAAGGAGATGAATGAATTGGGAAGAGTTAAATTACTTTAGTTGCTTTGCTTGACAGACATGGTATAAATTGAATGGTGTGATAAAACAAGAAACGGGGCAGCGGGACTTTTAATCAACTTCAATTTTAAAGACTAGGACCCCGTCGAGGAGAAAAGAGATACATAATGGTGGGAAACATAATTGGGCTAGAAGAAAGCTTTTCCAGGTTCATTACCGTTTCTTTCATTGTCATTAACTCAATCACATGATTGAATTATCCTGAAAAATTTATACCTACTATAAGCTAAGAGAAAATAAATCGCATTTTGTCAATTTCATCCTAAGCTTTCAATCTTATTAGAAAAGGATCCAATTGTTCAAATTTATTTCAACTTTATTCTGGGTTTTTTAACACATTATGTGAAAGCAAATATTCTGCTAAATTGCTTCTCAAATTTGGATGTTACCCCTAGAGAAAGAAAGATTATCTAGTTTTATTATCTAAGGGAGGATATTTGAGGGTGTATAATCGAACATATATATTATAGAAAGGAGAATATCTATCAGGCTTCATATTTGGCCATTTCTGTCTAATAAAAATCTTTTCAAAATTTTTGGTATGAGAGCAAAGAAAAATGTGAGGATTCTAGAAAATATAGTCTCAATTGCAATGCTATAAATACTTGAGCCTAAGATGGGAATAAGATAATCAAAATAACAATTTCTTCTTTTCTTTTCTTTTTATGGAATCTAGTTTTGGGGTATAGATTTGGTGTAATTTTGAAAGGTCGGGATCTATTTTGATAACCCAGAAAGGTAGGGATAAAAGTGGAAAAGGAGAAAGGGTGAGAGCACGAATTGTATCGCTATTTGGCCATTTAAAAAGAGTTCAATTCCCCGCTTGTTTTAATAATGAAAATGAGGGCTGTGTTGTTGAAATCCGAGGCGCACATCGCAATCCCCTTCTGGAAAAAGAGGCGGAATTCTTAAAGAGGGTTAGGTGCAAATCAAAAGAAAGAGGAGCAGGTTAACCCAACCTTCTCAATGAAGGTGTACAAAACTGCACACAAACCGATCCACATTACCCCCTGAAACTTAAAACGATCACCTTCAATAGGAGCCACTTTCCTCGCATCATGTTCCCCCGAATCATCTTCTGTGGCTCTGTCATTGTAGCCACGCTCACGGTGATTCTCCTGGCCTTGTTCTCACCCGTGGCTCACCACCGCCAATCGAAGACCCAGTCGCCACCATGGCTCGCCCTGTCTCTGTACATCCAGCATCCGAGCACTCCGAGCTCGTATAATCAGCAGGTGGTGGGATCAGAAGGGGGAGCATTCATATTCCACCGGACACTCACCGAGGGCCCCAAGAACACTTCCAGAGTCATTGGCCGAGCTCAAGGCTTCATCATCCCCATCGAACACTTTGCACATTCAGCATTTAATGTTATTTATCTGACTTTCGACGCAGCAACATATTCCGGTAGTCTCAGTGTAGAGGCAAGGCACGTTGCTCATGAGGACAGACAAGAGCTTACTGTTGTCGGTGGAACAGGGGATTTTGCCTTCGCCCGCGGACTGGCTGTTTTTGCTCAAGCAGAAAAGCATTCATCTGACGTCGATCCAACTACTTACCACATCAAGTTGCAACTGAAGTTCCCTAACAGGTCTCAGACCATCCCGGGATGATGCACAGTTCAATCTAAAAGATTGTGCTACACATATTTTTGTAAATTTTTTTGCACCTCTTCCTATTGTCTTCCTCATGAAGATGAGAATTACCCTGTATTAATTTCTAACAGATGAAAATGAGAAAGCAGCAGCAACGATTTGGGGTTCATACATATTACTGCTATTTTATCAACTTCGTATGGCAGTTTTACTTTGCTGATACCCTCGGCCTAAACTAATGATTAGCTAGCAACCACCAATTCAACTAGGCGAACAAGATCATCCATGTCCAATCCGCCCCAATAAATGAAGTTAACTATCATCATTGATTGTCTCAAGGGGTCTGTAACATCACTGGAAACTTGTAATCAACAAATTACAGGAGAACGGGGCATGATGACTACCATGGCCAGCTTAAACCATTGAGAATCAAGCTAAGCTGGAACAACCTAATGAAAAACTTACTCTAAGAATGTTAGTTACAATATCAGAACCACAAGAAATGAGAACAAAGTGCCATTTCACTTCTTGGTTGATTCATCACTATGCAGTTAGGTGAGAAGAATAACTACCGCCATAGCATGGGAAGGACCTATACTGCAATAACAAAGAAGCTCTGGGTGCAACACGTAGTATTAGACAACCTTCTACAGTTTAAGATCCTGTTATAAAGTTGTACCTCCACCATCAGACATAAGAGATGCAGCAGCAGCTGCCGCTGTTGGCACAACCCCAGTTGAGATGCCCGGCTTTGACAGATGCAAGAGCCTGAAAACAAATAATGACAAATATGGTCAAAAGTTTAAAAGGAACATCATATATTTAGACAAGCAAGATGAGTATTCCAAACATTTATACTGATTCAATCTGATAAACAGTCTCTTCTTTTGAAACCCAAGTCTAAAACATGTATTATATATGGCAATCAAACATAAGATGAGCCTACTCCTAACAGCTTGCAGGAGAGAGGACCACAGAGGCACATGTTACGCTAACAAAAGGATGGGACATTTTTAAGAAACTCACGGAGCAAGATGTTCACAAAATGAAGTCACAGCTGCAACTACTTCAGTATAGTTCTCTGATGTTGCAGGAGCAGTTACTTCAACCAGCTGCATACCAGGTGTCACTGGCATAGCCTCATCTGTCGCATGTAATTTTAACATCTTATTTACTGAAGATACAGTAACGGTAATCTGAACACCCCTCTGGAAGTGAAAGGCAAATCCCACTCTCAGCAGCTCGTGGTCCAATTTGTAGCCAAGAGCATAAAAGAAACGAAGTACATTCTTGCTCGCTTTGCTTTCTACCATGGGTCTCACAAGAACTGAAATTTGTTCAGCACCAGTGCCTCTCATTGAGCCCCCAACATGCCGAACAGTCCTGAAGGATAATTGAGTGAGAAAGATTGCATCTTCTCTATACCATCCAAACAAACAAGGAGCAATATTTGGAAAAAAAATCACACTTTACCAACTAGGTTCTGGTTGCTCAAGATCACACAATATTTGAACTTCTGAGGGTACTGCACCTGCAATGTAGAGATTAATATTTTAAGTTGGACTGACAGATATCCAAGCCTCTTTGTTGTAAATTTGTAAAAATCACCTAGATTTGGACTGCTTTTCAGGCATAGCTCATGGATCCTCAAGCGTTCTTTTTGAACACCACAAAGACCTTGCAGAAGGATCTCAAGGGCCTCAACATGCTACATAATATGAGTAAAGCAAAAACTGTTAAAAGTGTACATAAGAAACGCAAGACATAGCAGTAGATAGTGGAGCTAGGAATTCAGAGGTAAAAATGATACACAGATAAAGTCAAAAAAAATATCTCATAATTCTTTCGGTTTTGCTTCTTAATTTATTTCTGAAGAGATCATTTACTGCTTTGTTAGTGAAGACATCCATCAACTAGATGATCAGAGAATGTCTAGCGCAATCAAAGACAGCAGTTTCCCAATTTAAAGCTGCATTGTAACAGTTAATGCAATTCTAAAAACATTCTAGAGTGAAATCTTAATGACGAATTGATGACTTCCAACTAGATCACTAAATAATAGCAGGTGTTCTGATTAAAAAGTGGAACGATGAAACTTCATTTTACTTCAGATACATGATTAAGCTTCAGATAATTTAGGGTGCGCATGACAATTCAGAAACTGAGAAGTTAAAACAGCAAAGTTAGGAGATGATACACCAGCAGAATGAATCAATAAACTAAGCACTCATACACAATCTGAAGACAAGATCATCTCAAAAAACAGAAGCATAAGTCTGTACTAAAAATTAAACTCCGCCTCTATTTATTTGCTGCAACGAGGAACTTAAAAGACTAAGGAGAAATGAATGAAAGGACAAAACTTTCATCCGATGAGCAGCATAAAGCCATTTTGAAACTTACCTGTGTCTCTATAATTCCTTGGACCACACACTCCATCAAAAAGCTTTGCTTGTCCGCCAATCACTGAAACTTCAATGAGATAATCAACATAAGAGGAGGGAAACCCATCAAGCAGTCGCCATGCAGACATTGGACAAACTATTTCCAAGGGGATGCAACACACCCACCTTCTAAAATTTGCAGAAAAGAGAAAAACAAAATCACTCTTTTTTTATTTTTTGGCTCCTTTTGAGCATCCCACCTAGTTCAGACACTAAAGATACAACAAGTATCCCAACCCATTTCATCAAACGGTTGCCCTGCAAGTCATTCCACCTACAACTCAAGCACAAAGTACAGAAAAAAAAACACCCGATTTCGGGTTTCAAGTTGTCCTGCTCCGTAAGGACCTACGAATCAAGTTGAACTGAAAATTAAACTTCCGCAAATCCAACCTTCTCCAAGCACTGTCATAATAAAGTGAGAACAGAAACGAAAACACCAATCCTCTGTTCGGAATTTACAGTTTTTGCGGATCCAAATTGGCAGAGCAATACGTATTAGCGAAGGGATCGGATAATGGGTTTCCCAGCCTAGAACCGGAATTGATCCTGTGAAGTGTGAACTGGGAACCGAATCGGTCGGCCGGTTCTGGCTAGCCCAGTACGAAGCATCGACTGCAAATTACTTTACTATCTGCAAATTCGATTTAAGAAAGAATCTCTGCGAACTCCATTGAGAGCATTACCAGGCTAGAGAAGAAGCCAGAAGAAGGCGCGAAATTAAGCACGCAATGGGCGACGGCGACGGCGACGGCGACGGCCGGCGATTTGAGCGCTGCAAGACTTGGATTCGCTCGGACGAAACGCTCTCCACCGGCCGCAATCTCCCGTTTCCGCCGCGAGCAACGACGACCGGGACAGCTCCGCCGCTCGTTTCCGATTCTCCGACCGAACGAGGTTTTGGCTTGTGGATTCGTTCTTCACGAGCGAGTTAATTCTTGCAATAGAGAACTAGTTATCACACCTTGGCTGTATAACGTGGTTCTTGAACTTTAATCTTATTAATAATATAATTTTTAAAGTATATATTAATTTGATGTAATTCATGAGCTTTTTCTACACGTTCATTTCAATTCATCAACTATATAAAAATATTTAATATTCTTCCTAAACTTAAATCGATGAAATGATTATATTAGATATCATATAATTTATTAAATAAATTAAAAATTTATGAATCATATTACACATTTAATCGAAGTTTAAGAATCATTTATATAATTATGCATTACTTATATCTTGGAATGGAGAATCGAATTAGTTGAATTGATTCTCGAGTAAAATCAGCGCTTCCCACTTGAAATTGAAGAATCGAATCAATTCTAGACAATTGTAGATTCTTGGAACCAAATTTGGAATGGGCCTTGAACCAATTTGGATCCAATTGATCCAAATTGGTTCAGTCCAATTCTTACGCAGAACTGATTAGTTCAATGTTCATCGGGACTCATTGTAATGATTTAAAGCCATCGAACCATATTTTTCTTTGGCCAATTTGTTAGGTTCAATAGAGGAATTTCTAAAGTAATTTTTGTCGGTTGATTATGACGAGTGATGAGCATATCACGGCATTTCATTTTAATTATGACAACAAGTGATGATCTCACACAGCATATTATAGAAGCGCCCTAAAAAAAAAAAAATCAGGCAACCGTATGATTTTACTGGATTTGTTTTTCTTATGGGACATGTTATAAAGCTTTCTTTACATGGTATGTTTAACAAGTGCACTGAAACCTTTCAATAAGATTATTAATTTATTGATTAATTACGTTGGCGACCTTGTGCATTAATCAACTTTAAAACATAAGCATAAGCATTGCCAGTTCCCTCTTTAGGCTCTTAAGAGGAAAAGTCAGGATTTGTTTTTGTTTTTCAACTGAACTAATTCTTCATTAACTAGATTTGCTATAGAACCTTTTTTTCCATGGAAAAGGAGATATTTTTCATTTCCCAAGTAAATAGGATATTTCCTTAAAGACTGCATATTCTTTATTGATCACAATTGATCACATTGTTATCTTAAATAATCATATGGTAAAAGTTTATAAATAAGCTTACGCACTATTCATTACGAAATATATAGAAATATATTCTCACTTTTATATATTTTTTAATCTTAGTATCAAAACTAGACCGTGCACTTTGCACTCGAGACACCTCTTCTTCAATTCTGTCAGCATCGATTTTCATGATTAGCCGTCTTCTCCAATGGTCACATCAGTCCATTGTGTAGAATAACGTGCACGGTAGCCAGATCATTTTTTTTTTAAACTTAATTGATTTCTTCTATGTCTCGAGGGAAAGTCGTAGATCACTAGGATATTTTCCTTATTTCTGCATGTCTTTGATGATTATATGCATATCTACATGTCAATTTATAATCGTGCATATTTTTTATTGATCATAATTGATTATCTTATTATTTTAGATGATCATCTAGTAAAAAATAGAATCATGTACTCTTCAACATATTTCTCATCTAAAGGTCTTGAGAGCGAAAACAAGCGAATCATAATAGAGGTGTTTGACAATTGCAACAATGAACCGAATCATAAGAAGTCTTGAAATTCATTAATGTATTTTTAATTGAAAGGTTTTTAGTATATACATACATATATATTTATTTATATAAAAGATGTATTCTTTTATTTAATCGAATTCTAACTTAAATGCATTGTGAAGGATGACTTTAATCGATATCTCACCTAACATGCTAAGGTGGAGGATCACTTCAACTGATGAATCGAATTTTACCTTGTGAAGGAAACAGAAAAGTAAAATAAAATCCCTCATAAATTGCACACCAGTAGTAGGCAATGCCTAAACTGATATTTTTTTTTTCAAGAGTGACTGGCTTACTCTTTTTACAGAATCATTATTTTATGGATTAGTCTTTAATTTAGCGACTTGTTTTTTCTTTAAGTCATTCAACCATTCTATGAGAAAAATGTCCGAGAGAGAGAGATCGGTGACTTTTTCCACTTTCTTGAATCGATCAAATCGGATGGAAGCGACGGAACAGAAAGAGAAAGACATGGTCACAACAATTCAAAATCTCTATGGAAAAATTGTCGTCCGAGCATATTATCAATATTCTATAGTCAAAATAAATCAAGATCGCCTTAGAGAAGAATATGTTTACAATTCCATCATAAAAAAATGGTTTAAAAAATGGAACACATGAAATGAAAGAAGTATAAGTCGCATGTGCCTCCCCAAAAGGGCTTGTTCTCGGCATTGACCATCAAGATATTCGAGTCCTTTACAGTGGTTTCTTCTCCGTTGCACTATTGGCGGAAGAACTGCCCAGAGAAAGTCTCGAGAGAAGGAATATGCAAGCCGAGGAGAGGAGCACGGCTCCTGCGAAACAGGCGAGATCCAAGCAGGTCTGGACGGGGACGCTCTTGAACTTATCCAGCACCCCGACTTGAAGCATCATCATCATCGCATGTCCGATCCTCGACTTGGCCTGCGAAATCGACTGCGCCTCTGCCCACGGCGGAACCTTCTGATCAAGCAACATCAAGAAAAGACTTAGATTGTGTGATTCTGTCGTCAACAATGGATACCATCACCATCATCATACGTAATATCTGGTTGGAATATGCTCACGAATGGAGAGGATGGAAAGCTCACCGTCAGATAGTAGAGGCCGAAGAGGTTGGACCCGGAAAGCCACGGCCCTCTATCTCGTTTGGCTTGCGACCCGACGAACATCACGTACAAGCTAACCCCGAATGTCAGCATTGCCGTTCCGACCAAGAACATATCTGCGTCGAACCCCAAACAGATCAACAACTATGGGTCGAGAACATGGCAGAAACGAATGCAAACATCGATCCAGTGGTATAAAGCCAGATCCCTAGCTATAGTCCGTTTATGAAAACATATGCATATACAGATGTAAGAACTGGTAAACCCATTTGCTCATTAAATTATCACTTTTGTGAAGTTTCAGACCGACTAAGATATGTATCTTCGCCTGCATGCATTACAATAGCCATCGATGACATGTGTAACTCGACTAGCACCGAATGATAGAAGAGAAGATACCTAAGCCTTCAACAAGCAGCTGCACCACGTGCCCTTGATGGGACATCTGCGACATCGACTGGAAGTACTCCATGTACGACTCGATAATGATGGAGCAACCCTGCAACATGATCGGGAAGCCCTCGTCATCTTTCAGATCGATTCGGGATGAAGGAAGCGTGTGGAAAGGAAGTGGTCAAGTCTTGCATGATGGGAACTAGGAGGGGTATGCGCATTTATTACCTCCAGAAAACACAGCACCGAGCCCAGTAACGATCCCGCAACCGCGAATAACGTGAAAAACCGGCAGTCGACTATCGCCTGCAAGAAATCACACCCAATTCATTAAGGTGGGAAAGAAAGGATTCCAGATCTATGTCATCGTCGCTTGTTACTTCTGATGTACATAGCAAGATATTGTGTAAGCTCCTACGTTGTACGAACTACAGGATTCAAATGAGAAGCGGGGTTAATTACCTTCTCAAGAAGACACTGGACGTTTAACCTCTTCGGCCTCCTCTTCACAGCTGCCCTCAGAACGACCAGCGCGGCTCTCAGGGTATTCCCCATAAACAAAGCCAGATCCACGGCCACGCGAAGCATTCGAGGCTCGGCCGTCATCACTCTCTCGGACTCAGCAGCAACTGCCGCGGCCTTCACGACCACCTTCGGCGTTCTCTTGCGAGCATCCTCTCTTTCGAAGCCGCTCCTTTCTGCGCCGCCCGACGGAGCCGCCGAGCTTAAGCACCCGACGGTCGTCCTTGCCGACGCAGCAGCAGCGAAAGACCGCGACCCAGAAGAGGAGAAAGGCCCGGCCGGCGTCCGTAAAAGTCTAGCGGTCGCCATTGTTCGGGAGAGCCTTCTTTGAAAGGTCGCTTCTTGGTTTGGTCTAAAGGTTGATTACACCAAAGGGTTTATTTATATAGGAAGGAAGGCGCGGAACGTGGTGGACGGGAGGGAAGATTCGAGGCATATTTAGCACGCAGTGTGCTTGTCGCTACATGCAGCAGAAGAAGAAGAATATCAGAGCCTGTGCTTGCGTCGCTGTTTCGCTTTTCCTTGGGGAGGCGGGTTTCGGTCTACCTTTGAACAGTCGACGTGAACCAACGGAGAAACGAGGCCCATGACTCGCACGTTGCTCCTTCGCGCTTCCCTCGACGCGTGGGGCCCCGTGCATTTCGACCCGTACACGTGGCGTAAGGCGTCTTCGGGGACTTCTCCGCGAGAGAGAGGACGGACGAGCGGAGTTGAGTTTGGTTGCCGTCGAGGATTCGCGGACAGCGCACGTGGGAGCGCAAGAACGACCGAACGGGTAAAAGTGTCCCACGCCTTCATCGTGGCCGAGGCTATTCCCATTTCCAGTTCTCACTATTTATATTTTTAATGACAAAGAAATAATTATTAGTAATCGTTAAAGCAATATAAGAAAACTAGAGACGTACCCAGAAGAGAGTCGACAGCGGTACGAAATTTTCGTGTGAAAATATGTATTTGTCGAACCCTAAGCTTAGATTTTACAAAAATTTTCAGTTCGACCCTCATATACGTTTCCACCTCCATGTGCATATTAATAATTTATTCAGAATATTTCAAAAAATAAAGAATTTCCGCTTCTCTTAAGATTTTAGAGGAAAAATACTAAATAGAAACAGCAAACTGCAATAAACAGGCCATAAAAATGTGTTTTTAAAACGAAAAATTCTAGAAGGAACAGTTGGAAAGATCTTTCCATCCAAGAAGCAGCCAAAACGCAAGTGGATGTGCGCGTAGAAATGGCGCGACTCCTCCACCGTTCAGCAAAACCTCATGTGTCATTGAAATTGCTGACTCCAGCGATGATGTGTAGGAGACTAAAATCGCTACGTAGCCACGGCCCAAATTAGTCGTGCCACAAGACTCTCGCTACCAAGCGCAAAATCCACCGTTAAAAATAAAAAACTTGAATCATCTCACAAGCGAATCTCTAACCAATTTGTACTTTGCATATTAATTACGACTCAAATCAATCTAACATTCTATAGCAAGCGTAAAACCCTTTAAATAAGATCTAAAGATGATAGATGGATCATCCACTTTATTTAGCTCGGGCCATGATAATTAAACCATGTATCCTCCAAAGTCCAAACTACTATCTCATGGCCCATCCATCGGCTCATAATTTTCCCAATGATTGGATTCTTTAGTGTGCTGGAATCTTAAAGATGAAAGTTGAAGCTTGCGATACTGACACTCAAATCTTATATTTGTCTGCTAAGGGTGCGTTTATTTGACAAAAAATCAACTATTTGAAAAATGCCCTTGAGAAAATGATTCAAAAATTCAATCGACCAAAAATATTTTTAATAATATCAATGCAAATGAAAACGTTTTTCCACTATTTCATTTTTGTAAGCAATAGAAATGATAAATTTCATAACATTATTTCCAAAGCATTGATTTTCCGAGAAAGAAAAGCATCGTAAAGGGTACGATTTACTTTAGAGCCTTCGACAGAAGGGCAATAAGACAGCATTTCATTCCACAAGCACATGGGACGAGCCACTAAGTAGCCCCACCAAACAAAGGGTTCATTCATTATCATCAAGGACAGTTGCTAGACGGTTGAACAGAGTGCCAACAAGGCAGTGAACATGGACACCAAGATGAATCCAAATGGTGGAACTCCAATTTTCCAAAACACCGTGAACATCGTACTCATGTGGAAACTGACAGGAACGGCCAATGGGCGAAATGCCAACATTTTCACGGTACTCTACTATCTTGGCACTCATGAGCAACGAGCGGCTCTACAACTGAGAGAACTCCAATGCAGTGTATAATTGCAGCACACAATCACAAACATAACCAAGTGAATAACTGAATCTCACACAATGTCCTCGAGAAGTAGATCAAGCCTCACACCCTATTCCAACATCAACAGCTCCATGCAGCACCCACTTTACACAATGGGTAGGGGTCCATAGGAAGACTAATGGAATATTTTGATGGGACTACACCAAAATACATCAGGCTAGTTCATCTCCAATGAGTAGCTAAAGACACCTTCTCCTCATAATCAACAACATTCAATGACTCTCATCTTATAATTTGCTTGCAGCAAACACAGACACACAATCGAATACTTTGGCTAGTCAGCAAAAATATTGTCCTGTCATTTTGGTTCAGCAAGATTTGCAAAGTTCTTGACATTGAATCACACAACAAAAACATTTTACAGAAGAAAGCAATTAATATCATAGCTGCGAAATCATGCAGAATGATCATGGTCACCCCAGTTTAACTTCATGGCAATCATAAGCATCCAATAGATTTTCCAATAGGTAATTACAGAAGGTTAAATGATGAACGCCTAGGTCAACTCAAAAGCTGAGGCAATCTAATGAGCCATATGAACCAACAGTACATAAGTTATTTTCTCCCTCTAACATCAAGAATGACAAGATGATTTGGGAGATTCCATGCCACTAAAATGTATAAGACCTATAAAAGTTAATTAAAGTAGGCCAATAATGTCAAAGTTGAGAAGCATATAAGCCTTTAGATACTTTTAAAACAATGAATGCAATGCAAAAGAAAATCTTAACATCACGACCAAGAAGTAACATAGGTGTCAGAAAGAAAAAGATATCAGAACACAGAAACACCATCGACTTTCGGAAGCAAGAACTAAACAGGTTAACATGCCGAAAGCATTGTGAAAAGAGATGAACCTAGACGCCAGCATGACAGCTAACTCTGATGTACGTGTTTGATGGCTACAGCTTTCGTCCTTCTAGAGTGGATAATCTTTCTAACGCTGGAGTGACTCATGGAGCAAGGATCACGTAACAAATGTTGACAAGAAGTAATGAGATAAACGAAAGATTGTGTGAACTCTGAGACTACCCTACTTATGTATTCCATCAAGTACATAAGAGTAACAAAACATGGAAAGTCCAAAGTTCTTTCTGTTGCCAATGGTTCAAGAACATGACAAAATATATACAGCATCCCAAGAAAAACTAATAGTTCTCTGATACAGGTCTAGAAGGAAAGAGCCTCAGAAGAAATGTAATCAGGGACCAAAGGCACAACAAACCGAGGATTTGGAAACTCACAATTGTGGCAACCAGGGCACCACTTCTGTCAAGCACTTCTGGAGATGTGGGAAGATCTTTCATCGCAAACATTAGCCGCTCAATGTAATGAGCAGCTTTCGTTAGCTGATAAAATCTATACACCTAAAAAATTAACACAAAATCAGAATGCATACAACCTCTGTCTTTGTGGGTGCAACACGTGTTGCGCATGCATCTGTGCATGTGTACACGTACTCTGGTGAGAGAGGGAAAGAGAGGGGGAGAGAGCACTAAATACCTCAAAAAGTATAGGGACCAGGGGCCAACATGATGACCCACTCTTCTCAAGACTCTTCTCAAAAACAAGTTGAGCAAGGCATCCAATGAGAAAAGGAGCTACTGCAATAAGGGATGGCAGACCAACTACAGGCCAAGTTATGTACACAGTGAATAGCGGGATGACCACCTTGAAACCCATTGTGAAGAAAGCAGAACTTAAGTATCCTCTAAGTCCTGTAATGAGACTCCATCTCTTTGGACTAAATTGGAGATATGGTCTTTGAACACGATCAGTTACGAGCAGAAAGGTCATAAGACCGATGTAAAACATAGCATCAAAAGACAAAGAAGTTACGATTTCTGCAAAAGCAAAACAATATTAAGACAGTTCATATGTGATTCACAAAAAAATTCCTATTTGGTGATAAAGACAATTCCCATGTATTTATTCCCTTCCCAGTTCCACCAATTTCCAATTTGAGAAACTACACTAATCACGAGACTATTTTTCAAATTTTCCAGCATCAAATAAGCCTCGTCAAAGCATAATATTTACTCTTGTAATCACTGTATGTTGAAATTTGAACAGCAAATGGCATTAATAGGCCTGTCTAAAAATAAGAATCTGACATGATAAACCAAAGGGTAATGAAGACTATTAAAAAAGAATATGTATATCAAGGCCTGCTTCTTTCTAGGGCTTATTTTCTGCATGACTGTGAATCCACTTGATTTTCACCTCAGAGTTGGACAAGCAAGCTTTCTTCTCTCTCTTTTTTTTTAGCAGACTCGAGTTACAAGCCAAGCAGGAATAATCAAGGGTGAATTTGAATAAATGATACCTACGAGAGTTTCATTCTTCAAGTACGCTTCAACCGCATTTCCAAGAAAGAACTGCGGAAGAATCATCGATGAAATCAAGGCAGCAGGGGCCAACAACCATAGATATGACCCCTTGTCCTTCTCAAAAGGAGCGGACTCCAATTTCGCTTCTTCAACCAGTTGATGAGTCAACCCATGGAATGACACAGAACCCGACTTTCCTCTGAAAGGTTCCACCCCGCCAGCACGACAAACCACCACACCCGCGCCACGCCCTCTACTTGCGCAAAGGGTAGCTCCCCTGCTCAAGCCATCCTTCAAAACCTCCTTCAATCGCGGCATCAAGGCTGATCATCCATAACTCTAATTAGAGCTTCTAACAATCACCAACTCCTCATTTGAAACTAAAATCGAATATCAAACTTCAAAGAAACTCAGTCCTGTGAACTCGCAATGCAGTGACCTCAGCTCAACTAAAACTCGACAAAACCACCATGCTCAAGGGAAAAAAACAAAAGGGTGTGCCAGAAAAGAGTGAACATACAGGTCGGTGTCCTCTCAACGCAAGCTCTTCGGTCCTTCGACCTTATGCTGCCCCCATGAATCTGGTGGAAAGCATTCACGAGAACGGCGTCAAAGGGCAGTTCAAATTACTCGGCAGAGAGATGATTCATTCGCACGCGTATATACTCACCGAATGGCGACAGACAAGGCGGTGATCGAATAGCTTGGGCTTCGGGGCAGAGATCCCCAGACAAACCGACTGCATTTCCATCGTCGAGCGCAAGAAGAGGAGCTTCAGCCAGGGGTTTTAGGAGACGGGTTTCGAGAATTAGATCCGTTCGTCACTTCGAACTCGGCTTAAACCCTAGGGACCTGAAGGGTCCAACCAGGCTTCCACACGTGGCGTGTCGGGCCTACGTGGCCTTTTGGTGATTTCATTTTCGGCCCCGCGAAGGCCCGATGGGCAAACGGGCCTAGATGGGCCGTGGGTACCGCTTTGGACTCTGCATTTTTATAATTGTTTTCGGCCCAAGAAGTTTGTATCTCGTAAATTGAGCTCCCAGGGATTGGCTCATTTCTCTTTGTACATTGAAGTGGAAATCCTAATGACTTCCAAGAACTTATCTACCAAGTGAATACCGGTTCCGACAATCTGAAATTCGAACCTACCCTACAAGCCTTTGAACCACCCGTAAGTTCACAACAGTCAGTCTCACCAGTTTCAATGCACCCCACAATTTACACCGCCCTGTACTCTAATAACAATCTTTTTATCTAGTTCAACACTGCACAAATTTGTTGACCGCTAACCCGGTTCGGTATTAAATCAAGTGCGTCATTTCTATAATTGCATAGTCATAGAATAATCATAAATAGTTTTAATGTGTCTACTTCTAAAGTGTATTCCATAGCTCCCCTTTCCTGGAGAGTATGCACTACCTGAGCCCCAGAAGATGCTTTTTGACCAATAGCTACATAAACACACATTACATTTTGACATTACTACATGTCTTGTCTATGAATACGAGAGAGGGAGAGACTCCATCGAGCAAAAAGAGCGAGATAGAGAGAGCCAAAGGGAACCGACAAACCTAGGAGGCATGTTGGTAGCCCCCACACCTCATAGTTCCAAAAAATTCCTATGATTTATGTGAAAAAAATTTTAGGAAAAAAAAAGTTTATATACGCTATTTTAGGGTCTGTTTGGTAACCATCCCAACAAATGTCGATTCGATTTTTTGTTCCCAGAATTAGTTTGGGACGAGAATCGCGTTTGGTAAAATTTTTGTTCCCTAGAACAAATTTGTTCCCGCAATTAGTTTGGCACGAGAATCGAATAAAAAAAAGTTGATTATTGTTCTAACAAAATGAGAATCAAAACTCTTCTTCTTGTCTTTTCTTCTTCTTCATCGACCGCCATCCCGCGATTGTCGCCTACCGCCGCCGCCGCCCGCCGCCATCCGCCGCCACCGCCCGTCGCCGTTCGCACGCCCGCCGCCATCCGCCCGCCCGCCGCCGTCCGCCCGCCGCCGCCGCCGCCGCCCGCCCGCCCGCCCGCCGCCCGTCCGCCCGCCGCCGCCCGCCGCCCGCTCACTCGCCGCCGTCCGCCCGCCGCCGCCGCCTGCGCCGTCCGCTCGCCCGCCGGTCCGACGAGCTCGCCGAGACTCGCCAAGCTAGGGCGAGGTCCGGCAAGCTCACCGGAGGCAAGCCTAGCCACCGGCGAGGCTCACCCAACCCCGCTGGTGGCCAGGCGGACCTCGCCCAGCTGTCGACGAGGCCGAGCCGACGAGGGCGGCCTCGCCGAGGGTTGGCAAACAGCTTGAAGAAGAATTAGAATAGGAGAAAAAAAGGAAAAAAGGAAAAAAAGGAAAAAGAAAAAAAGAAAAAAGAAAAAAGGAAAAAATTATAAAAATTATTTAAAAATTAAAATAAATTGATTTGGAACATAATCAATGAACACGGTACCAAACGCAATTCTATTCCGAATCGAAATTTTGTACGCTTATCAAACACGTTCTTTTACTCGTAATTAGTTTCCTGGAACAATAAAAAATAATCATTTCGATCGAGAATTTGTTCCCCAACGTAATCGTTACCAAACGCGCTCTTAATGGAAAAAATTGTGTCTACTAGTTAGCTAGAATTTCGGTCCCAATTCCATAATCTTGGTCCGCCATAGTTAGCTGAAAATTTTATGCATTCAAACTTGGAAACTAGACTATGAAAAAAAGAAAAAATTGAAAATTGAAGTGTAAGATAGAAAGATCAAAACTAATAAATCAGATAAATAATTATTTAAAGTATTTTCCTAACAAAAAAAAAAAGTGTCCTGAGGCCACTTGTTAATTAATCAAATGAGGAAACATTGTGATTTCCAAATCATGGAACCCACCCCGTACTCACGATGGTAAAGTTTGTAGTGCAAAACCAACCTTTGACATTTAGGGTGTGTTTGGTAATACTTCTATTTCCGAGAACAATTTCTAATCAGAAATTATTCTTTTTTATTTTATTCCCGGGAACAATTTCTAAGCATTTTAAGTAATTTGGTAACTATCTAAAATTTCAATTTCCATAATAAATTGCGTTTGGTACATCGTTCACAAAATTTCTACTTCAAATCATTTTTTTTTCCTTCTTTTCTTTTTTTTTTTCCTTTCTTTCTCCCCTTCTTCTTCTTCAAGGTGACCGGTCACCGGCTTTGAGATGACCAGTGACCGGCCATGAGATGACCGGCGACAGGCCAAACAAGGGCCGGCGACCTCACTAGAGTGTCGTCGACCCTCGCAAGGCCATGCCTCGTCGGCTAAGCCTCGCCGGTAGTTGGGCGAGTGGCCTCGCCCAGATCTAGCAAGGCCGTCGGCCTCGCCTTGGCCAGGCAATGCCAACCTCGTGGTGCCCCAGCAGCTGGGTGAGCTCGGCCTTGCCCGGATCTAGGTGAGATCGAGCCTCACCGGTGGGCCGAGGGGGCCCCCGGCAAGGCTCGCCCGGCCACCAACAAGGCTCAGCTTCGCTGGAGCTTGCCGGACCAGTCACTGGCGACCGGCAGCGATGGGCAGCAAACGGTGGACGGTGGATGGCGGTGGATGGCAACGGCGGCGGCGGTGGCGGTTGAAGAAAAAGAAAGAGGGAAGAAGAACAAGAAAAAGAAAAGAAAATATAAAAAATAAGTGCTTGATTCTAGAATTGTTCCTGAAACAAAAATCAACTTTTTTTTACTTCTTGATTCTATTCCAAATCTACTTTCGGGAAAAAAAAAATAGACATTTGTTCCTAGAAACAAAATTTTACCAAACGCATTTCTGTTCAAAATCTACTCCCGAGAACAAAAGAATAGAAATTTTCATTGTTGGGCAAGTTAACAAATAGGTCCTTAATGTCCATCATGCAAGCTAACCGACCATGTTGGTTTTATAGTTCAATATCCATCATAGATTCCTTGTCAATGTTGATGGAGCCAAACAAGGCCCCGGGAGACCTATTAAATTGGGTCATAAATCAATTTCTTAACCCATATTTGATGAAGTAAATAGTTCTATGAACTAATTATATTCAATAAATGGAGTCACGGATGGGTTTATAATGGTAAAACCTAAAATGAAATACGACTATTAAATGGGCTCACAATTTACTTAAAATTAGAGCATAAGATAGATAGATCAAAACCAATAAATCAGATAAATAATTATTTAAAGTATTTTGCTAACAAAAGAAAGTGTCTCGAGGCCACTTATTAATTAATCAAATGAGGAAACATTGCGATTTCCAAATCATGGAACCCACCTCGTACTCACGATGACAAATTTTGTAGTGCAAAACCGACCTTTGACATTTAATGTCCATCATGCAATCTAACCGACCATGTTGATTTTATAGTTCAGTATCCATCATAGATTCCTTCTCAATGTTGATGGAGCCAAACGAGGCCCAAGGAGACCTATTAAATTGGGTCATAAATCAATTTCTTAACCCATATTTGATGAAGTAAATAGTCATGTGAATTAATTATATTCAATAAATGGAGTCACAAATGGGTTTATAATGGTAAAACCTAAAATGAAATACGAATATTAAATGGGCTCACAATTTACTTAAAATTGGAGCGTAAGATAGAAAGATCAAAACCAATAAATCAAATAAATAATTATTTAAAGTATTTTGCTAACAAAAGAAAGTGTCCCGAGGCCACTTATTAATTAATCAAATGAGGAAACATTGCGATTTCCAAATCATGGAACCCACCTCGTACTCACAATGGCAAAGTTTGTAGTGCAAAACCGACCTTTGACATTTAATGTCCATCATGCAATCTAACCGACCATGTTGATTTTATAGTTCAATATCCATCATAGATTCCTTGTCAATGTTGATGGAGCCAAACGAGGCCCACGGAGACCTATTAAATTGGGTCATAAATCAATTTCTTAACCCATATTTGATGAGGTAAATAGTTATATGAATTAGTTATATTCGGTAAATGGAGTCACAAATGGGTTTATAATAATAAAAACCTAAAATAAAATGTGAGTGTTAAATGGGTTAACTAATAAATTGGATAAATAATTATTTAAAGTATTTTGCTATAAAAAAAAAAGTGTCTTAAAGCCACTCGTTAATTAATCAAATGAGGAAACATTGCGATTTCAAAATCATGGAAAGCGCCCTGTACTCACAATGACAAAGTTTCTAGTGCACAACTTACCTTTGACATTTAGAGCGCGTTTGGTAACCACTCTATTTCCGAGAATAATTTCTAATTAGAAATAATTCTTTTTATTATGATCTCGGGAATAATTCTTAATCATTTTAAGCCGTTTAGTAATTGTCCAAAATTTTTATTCCCGGAATAGAATTGCATTTAGTACCGTTCTAAAAATTTCTAATACAAATCATTTTCTTTTAATTTTTAAATAATTTTATTACTTTTTTCTCTTTTCTTTCTCTTCTTCTTCTTCTTCTTCTTCTTCAAGGTTTGCCGGTCGCCGGCCTTGGGATGACCGACGACCAGCCAGATGAGGACCGGCAACCTCGCCAGAGCGTCACCAATCCTCGGCGAGGCTGCGCCTCATCGGCTGAGCCTTGCCGGCAGCTAGGTGAGTGGCCTCACCTAAATCTGGCGAGGCCGAGCTCGCCCAACCACCGGCGGGGCTCGGCCTCGCCAGATCTAAGTGAGGTCAAGCCTCGCCGATGGCTCGGTGAGCCTAGTGTGACATCCCAGATTTTCAACTCTGTTTTTTATTGGATAAATCGGGCATTTCATTGACGCGCCTATAGGGCTGTTTTCAGAGCTGATCACTCACGAGATAACTAGACTATCTGGGGAAGCCATTAAGAATTTTAAGGCAAATAGACTTGAGAATTCGACCAGGAATCGGCTGCTCGACCGTGTCCATCTTTAGAGGTCATTATGGCACATATATAAATTGATTTGAGATCAGAGATAGGTCGGTTTGACCGAGATGTGTGGCTAATTGTGGGTGACACCACTAAATTGGAAAATTCTCGTAGGCCGATACTAGACTAATTTTCTTATTGTTTTTGTACCCTTTGTCCGTATTTGAATCCTCGAAATTTTCACGACAATCGAGAGTCGCCAATGTGTCGAGTGGGTTCATTGTGGCTCGAAGAAAATCGACCACGTGTCATTTGCTCTAAAAATTTCTGAAAGTTACCTGGTAGCCTAGGTCACGCTAAAAACGTGTCAAATGGAAATTAACCGTGAATTCGAATCCGATTTCAGAAATTGAAGATTCTGTCATGTCATAATAAATTCTAGGAAGGTCGACTCGTCTCGAAGATTTTTCAAAGATTCCGAGATTTTTTACAGAAAATCATTTTGGACGATTTGGAAATTAGCGGAAATTCGGATTGGCCGAATCGAGGGGAGTTTTGGCTTCCAAGTTGATCTAATTGGCGATAAGCACTTGCAGAAATGGTATGGGTTTTTTCTTCGGTGAAATTGGACATCAAAATTGGGGATTTTGGTGAAGGATTGAACCCCAAATCAATGAAATTCATAGCTTAGATTGAGGGCTGCATTTTTGGCATTAAATTGGATAATTTGGTGGTTTAATCTTGCTCGAAAGTATTGGGGAGACAAGGTTTTAATGCTAAATATTTTTCTTTTTAAGCCCTTTTTTCAAATCTTCTTGAGCAAGTTGCAAGCTGTCCCTCTCTCTTCGATCTCTATCGCGCGCCAGCTACACCGATTTTTCTTCCCCTTCTATTCCGTCTCTGTTCATTTCCTCCATTCGCCGCCCCCACCGTCGAAGTCCTCTCCATTTCCTTTCATTTCCCCTCATCTCACAGCCACTGCCACTTGCCAATTTCTCAACCCCCTCCGGTCAACGTTAGCAACCCACGAAGCCCCTTGGTTGACCCCATCATTTCCCTTCTTTGGTGTTGCTTCGTCGTCCGCTCCTCCTCCACGTGTATACAGCGATTTCAGCCGACCGAAGCTGTTGTGGCCGACGTCCAAGCTGCATGGTCCACCGAATTCTCCACTGCTTCCTCGTGTCTTCATCTCCTGCCACCGAAAGAAGCCTAACGAAGCTCCATTTTCAGCCGTGTCTTCGGCCCATTAACCGAGCAAGCTCAGTCCACGCAGCTCTCTATCAAAGACCTTCGGTTTTATTGACTGGGCAATATCCGCAAAGCAGTGGCCAGAACATCTCCACCGAAGAATCAAGTTGCCGTGTGTCCTTCGTTCTGCCAACGTCCCCACCCCGTGCCTTGCTTGGCCTCCCCAGTTCGAGCCAACAATTGGGCCCATTTGAGGCCGTGAGCTTCACCAGCAGAAAGCCCAATGTTTGGCCCATCCTTTCAGCAGCAACTCAGTGGGCCCATCTTCACAGCAAACATAGATCAGTGAATTTCAACCGCAGTTCAGCCCATCTTGAGGCCCACTTGAAGTCAAGCCTAGTTCCGAGCCCAAGCCCGCAAAGTTAGGCCCGGTCCAAGCCCGCCGGTGTCGTCGAAAGCCTGATTTCGGCCGCCGTCGCGGTGCCCCGACCTCCGCTTTTACCAAGTGAGTTTTACTCACTAATACTTTCTTAGTTTGCTAATTATGCCTAGGGGTTGGTTAGATTTAATTAAATGCAATTAGGTGGTTAGATTAGTTTAGATCAATTAAATTAGAGACTTAATTATTCATGTTAGGTGGTTAGAAATAGACATTTGCAAGTAGGCATGCCATATTATTTATTAAATGAGTCTCGGTAATTTTCCGGGCTCGTCTCGGCTTCCAATCGGGCATTACAGGCCTAAATTGGATTTTTTAATAATTATTTATTTAATTTTCAAATTAATTATTTAATTATTTATTTTTCCGGAAATTCAACCGGGATGGCCAGTGACCGGAATTTTATGCTGATGATCGTAATGCAGTCCGTTTATTTAATTAAGCTTTATTTTGTGCTAAATTGATTTATGAGTGATTTTAGGATTTATTCATAAATTGAATAATCTTTGGTTATTAATTGAAAAATAACCGGGCATCGGTTGACAATGCCAAAAATGTTTTGGTAGACTACAGAAAATGGTGGGATTTATAGAAAGGAAATTATTCTATTTTGGCTAAGGCCGATCGTGTACCCACACACGATATTTTATCGGGTATCTTTGATACTAAGGAATTAGGCCAAGATATTATGAAATTGAGGAATTTAATTATGAAGTGCAATATCGTTGGCCGCGGTTGAAAGGGTCGAGTGGGACCGTAAAGCCATTGAATTTTGAAAAGGGTCGAGTGGGACCATAAAGCCATTGAATTTTGAAAAGGGTCGAGTGGGACCGTAAAGCCATTGAATTTCGGAAGGGTCGAGTGGGACCGTAAAGCCATTAAATATTGAAAGTGCTAAGTGGGGCCGTAAAGCCACTAAATCTAAGGAAGTTGCTTGGTGGGGCTGTGATTACCACCTATTATTAAGTTGTGTCCTAAGGAACGTGATTCATAATTGGGGATTGAGTTGGAATAGTTGAAATGACCGGAAGTGGTCTTGTTGATATGTAATCGACTAGGTCGATTAATCATGGCTCTGATATGATGTTGTGAATTAATTGATTAAATGGAAATGACCGGTATTGAGACGTAATAGACTAGGTCGATTTGATCGATGCTTTGATCTGTGATGTGATTGCTTGGGTGCCTATTTGATCTGTGCTAATATGCAAGTGGAATCTGAGGCCAAGGTAAGTCCTTTAACTTGTGTTGTGTATAGGCAGCCCTAAGGCATATTGGTTTACTAATCGGGTCTTAGGGGGTAGAACTTGCTGAGACGTTGTCTCATTGGTTATTGAATAACTATTTCAGGTCCCTAGATGCAGTAGACTTGGATTTTGAAGATCTCGAAAGTCCGATGCAGTGTGCTGAAGGCTCCATGTTGGAGTGTGGAGGATGATGAAGAGGAGAACGGGGACCCGTAGTTTATAGAACTCCACTCCTACTTGTAGACCTTGTTTTTAAACTGGCTTAAGTTGAACTTGACTTAATAGTTCACCCTGTATATATATGTGCACTAGTTTGCAATGTATATAAGAGTGAATGTATTTTTTTAGGTTTGAAATTCAGTCCTATTGTTCTATCCCAATGTTTTATTGTTTGGAGATTTTATATCAGCTTCCGCATGTGTATATTAAAAGAAATGGTCGGCGATGCGTCCTGGGACGTCACTATTAATTGACCAGGTAAGGGATGGGTGTGTGCCCGTGGATCGGGGCGTGACACCTAGCCCATCCAGGCGAGGCTCGCCGATGGCCGGGGGAGGCTTGCCTGGCCACCGGCTCAGCTCGGCGGCCAACCGATCATTGGCGACTGGCGGTGGTGGACAGTGGCGACAATGACGGCAACAATTGAAGAAGAAAACAGAGAGAAGAAGAACAAGAAGAAAGAAGAGAAAAAAGAAAAATTAAGTTAGCTTGATTCTAGAATTGTTCTTGGGAACAAAAAATCAACTTTTTTTATGTCTTGATTTTGTTCCAAATCTACTTACGGGGACAAAAAAAATACAAATTTGTTCTCATAAATAAAAAATTTACCAAACAAATTTTTGTTCAAAATCTACTCCTAGGAACAAAAGAATAGAAATTTTCATTGTTTGGCTGGTTGCCAAACGAGCCCTTAATGTCCATCATGCAATCTAACCAACCATGTCCGTTTTATAGTTCAATATCCATCATAGATTCCTTGTCGATGGAACCAGACCATGCCCTAAGACTTATTAAATTAGGTCATAAATACATTTCTTAACCTATATTTGATGAAGTAAATAATTGTATGAATTAGTTATATTTAGTAAATTGAGGTCATAAATGGGTTTATAATGGTAAAACCTAAAATAAAATACTAGTATTAAATG
Source organism: Eucalyptus marginata (assembly GCA_014182565.1). Classification (NCBI taxonomy): domain Eukaryota; kingdom Viridiplantae; phylum Streptophyta; class Magnoliopsida; order Myrtales; family Myrtaceae; genus Eucalyptus; species Eucalyptus marginata. Next base: position 531,654 of record CM024590.1, read on the forward strand.
AGTTCATAATTTACTTTAAAGTTGGAGTGTAAGATAAAAAGATCAAAACTAATAAATTAGATAAATAATTATTTAAAGTATTTTGCTAACAAAAGAAAGTGTCTCGAGGCCACTTGTTAAGAACCTGTTTGTTTTTACTTCAAATAGTGTCTGATTTTGTTCTTTTGTTCCCCAGAACGAAAAAATGAACAGAAATCCGTTTGGTAAAATTTTTGTTCTCGAGAACAAAAATCTATTGTTTGTCCCTATGAATTGATTTGGAACGAGAATCAAAAAGTAGAAAAAAATAACTTCTTGTTCCTAGGAACAATTCCCGTATCAGTTCTATTTTTTTTTCTTTTCTTCTCTTTTCTTTTCTCTTCTTCTCTTCCCCTTTCTTCTTCTTCCGTTTGGCTAGTCGCCAACCTCGGCTATGGCCGGTGACCAGTTAAACGAAGGCTGGCAACCTCGCCGAAGTGTCGTCGACTCCTAGTGACGCCGAGCCACGACAAGGCTCGTTGGCTCGAGCATCGCCGTGGCTGGGTGAGGTTCAACCTCGTCTTGGCTAAGCGAGGTCGACCTCGCCTAGATCCAAGGAGGTCAAGCTTGCCTAGCTACCAACGAGGCCGAGCCTAGTTGGGCCACCTCCAGGTTTGCGTCACCTATCGATGGCCTAGCGAGCTTGGCCTCGCCGGATCTGGGCGAGGCTCGGCCTCACGAGGCCACCTCCAGGTCGGCGTCGCCTGTAGGTGGCTCGGCGAGCTCAGCCTCACCAGATCTAGGCGAGGTTGACCTTGCATGGCTTCGCTCGCTTGGCCATCGGCTACAAAGAAGAAAGAGGAAGAAGAGAAAAAGAAAAAGAAAAAAAAAAAGAGAAAAAGAAAAAATATAATAAAAGTATTAAAAAATTAAAAGAAACAAAAAAAATTTAAGAATCTTACCAAACGCATTTTTATCTCGGGAATAGAAATATTTGATTGTTACTAAACGCGTTCTTTTGCTCAAAAATTGTTCCAAAGAACGAATTAGAAAAAATCATTTCGATAAAAAATTGTTCCCCGAAACAAAATAGTTACCAAACACACTCTAATTAACCAAATGAGGAAACATCGCAATTTCCAAATCATGAACCTATCTTGTACTCATGATGATAAAATTTGTAGTGCAAAACTTACCTTTGACATTTAATGTCCATCATACAATCTAACCGACCATGTCAGTTTTATAGTTCAATATCCATCATAGATTCCTTGTCAATGTTGATGGAACCAAATGTGGCCCAAGGAGACCTATTAAATTAGTTCATAAATCCATTTCTTAACCCATATTTGATGAAGTAAATAGTTATATGAATTATTTATATTTAGTAAATGGGGTTATGAATGGGTTTATAATAGTAAAACCTAAAATAAAATACGAGTATTAAATGGGTCGTAATTTACTTAAAATTGAAGTATAAGATAGAAAGACCAAACTGATAAATCAAGTAAATAATTATTTAAAGTATTTTGCGAACAAAAGAAGGTGTCCCAAGGCCACTTGTTAATTAACCAAATGGGGAAACATTGAGATTTCCAAATCATGAAACCCATCTCATACGATGACAAAATTCTTTGACATTTAGGCTCTATTTGGCAACTTGACAAACAGTAATAATTTCTATTCTTTTGTTTATGGGAGTAGATTTGGTATAGAAATTCGCTTGGTAAAATTTTTATTCCCGAGAACATATTTCTATTTTTTTATTCCCGAAAGTAGGTTTGGTATAGAATCAAGAAGAAAAGGTTGATTATTTGTTCCAGGGAACAATTCTAAAATCAACCAACCTATATTTTCTCTTTTATTTTCTTTTTTCTTGTTCTTCTTCCCTCTTTCTTCTTCTTCAATTACCACCACTACCGTTGTCGCCGTCGTCGCCGTCCACTGCCGCCGCCATCCGCCACCCACCATCGCCGGTCATTGGCGACTGGTTGGCGAGGTCTGGTGAACTCGTTGGAGGCTCGATAGGCTAGAACGAGGTCTAGCAAGCTCGCTAGTGGCCAAGCGGGCCTCGCCCGGGCCTCCCCCGGCCACCGGCGAGGCTTGACCTCACCCAACTATCGGCAAGGCTTGGTCGACGAGACATGGCCTCACCGAGGGCGAGCAATGCTTCGGCAAGGTCGCCGAGTCATCCCAAGGCTGGCGACTAGCAGACCTTGAAGGAGAAGAAAAGAAAGAAAAGAAAAAAGAAATAAAATTATTAAAAAAATGATTTGGATTAGAAATTTTCAAAACGGTACCAAACACAATTCTATTCTGGGAATTGAAATTTTGGATAATTATTAAACGGCTTAAAATACTTAGAAATTGTTCCCGAACGTAAATAAAAAGAATAATTTCTAATCGAAATTGTTCCAAAAAATAGAAGCGTTACCAAACGCACCTTTAATGTCCATCATGCAATCTAACCAACCATTTCAGTTTTATAGTGCAACATTCATCATAGATTCCTCATCGATGTCAATGGAACCAAATGAGGCCCAAGGAGACCTATTAAATTAGGTCATAAATCAATTTATTAACCCATATTTAATTAAATAAATAGTTATATGAATTAGTTACATTCAATAAATAAGGTCATGAATGGATTTATAATGATAAAACCTAAAATAAAATATGAGTATTAAATGGGTTCATAATTTACTTAAATCAAATTCACTTCTATAACTCTCTCTCATCCTAACTCGATCTTATGCTCCCTTACTCCACGATCTCACCTCAATTTAGCTATAAATTTTCCCATATTTGAATAAATATGAAAGTATTTTAGTAATATAAATTGAGTTTGGTATGAGTCGGTCTAATATATGTTATTAGATTTGTATTATATAGAAATAGATCAAAAATGGTTAAAAGAGTCAATTTGGGTCAAATTATTTATTACTTGTCATGTCTAGACACGAAATACATGTGAGAAAAGCTTTTACCTTTTGCTTATAGAAATCTTACTTCGTCAAGAGAGTCAAGCTGCACATGGGGAGTGGAGTCAATGGACGAAATTTATCGAGCTTCATCGTTAGCTTTCCTTCAAACGAATCTATGAATTCCCACTCGATAGCTTCCTTTTCACTTTTTTTAAATTTTTAATCATTATTTCACCCAAGCAGCAACTCGAATATATTTCAATTTTTCTTTTCACCCAATTCGTTCCCTTCCCCAGCCCCCACCAAATGAAGTCCCGCTGGCGTTTGCTGTTTGTCGGCATCTCTCTTGTCTGCAAGACACACGAAAAGGCGCAGGCAAGATGCCAATGTCGACCGACACCAATGGAGCGCGTTAGAAGAATCCTAACATCCATCGATGATATTTTTGAAATCTACTTCTGTAGTGTCCATGTTGATGATTGTGCTTCTGACCCGGTGCAGTGCCACTCCCTCGGGAATTATCTCGAAGTACGCTAGTGACATCGCGAGTGACACTAGTGCACAGCTCTCTGTATAAGAGCCGTCATTGCATGATCGCAGATTCGCAGCACATACGAGTCCAAACTACATGTGCGCTAAATCAAGTAGCTCGTGTTATCCAATGGTGCATAAAAGTTGGGCTCATGTAAGAATTTATTTATATGCATCCACATCCACCCTATGTCAGGCGCAGAAAGAGTACTGCAGAGAACAGAAACATTAATGTACGTGATAAGTTTGATTGACTTTTATACCTGTCCCTTTTATTTTAAGACCCATTTGCAATTTGCCGGGTCATTTAAATTATTACTTGAGCAAATCGATCTAATCGATCTCCGTATGTATTTCATTGTTGAATAAGGGGGAAAAACCTTTAAAGTATATTTATACTCGAGTGAAAGGAGAAAGTAGTTCCGATTGACAAAGGAAATGTCATGTTTTTGTAAGGGAACTTTTTAATATTTTAATGGTGGACAGCAAATCAAGTTCGCCTAACATGTCTGATCTTTAGTCCATATTTTTGGAAAGTCAACGTCGGTTTTTGGTGTCCGCCTTTTAAAAGCCTAAAATATCCCTTATAAGCACTAGAAAATTGTTCTTTTAATTTTAACTCGCATTCAATTAATGTCTACTATTTCACGCGAGTTCAATTTGCAATCGTTGTACATTTTCAGTGAAAAGTACATGCAAATAAGGCGTGCTTGAGATTTAATATAGCATAGAAGGATTAATTATTGAATTGAAATTACATGATGAGATGCATGATAGAAGCCCAATACTTCAATCTAATGGAAAAATCCAATTTTGAGTACGTTAAAACATCCATCTAACTTCATCGACAAAGTTAAATTATTGAGTAGTGAGCCAACTATGTATGTTGATCATTTCATCCTTTATTATTAATCTTATATGGGGCTTCATTCCCCGACGCTCTCACAAATGTACCTTAATATAGAAAAGAATATATGTAGACATAGAGAACATACAAGTAAATAGGGAAAATTGTCCAATAAATTCTAAACCTATTGTACAACTGCAAACACGATCCTGAACCTTTCAATTGTGTCAATTTTAGTCTTAAATCTTTTGATGATTTTCCAATTTAGTTCTAAATCTTACAATTATGTTAATTTTAACCCTAAACCTCTTGACGATTTGTCAATTTAGTCATTTCGGCTAATTTTAATTGGAAATCGCTGATATGACAGTCTAGTTAAGTCAACTGTTTTATAGAGTACGAATAATGCTAATGTGGATAATTTTTTAAATTTTTTTAATTTTCCAATTTTTTTCTTTTTTTGCTTTTTTCCCTTTTTTTTCCTCCACTAGCCTTAGGCGATGGTTGCCCTTGCCAGGCATCGCTTGGTCAGTGGATGGAAAATTGGACAAAAGAAAAAATAAAAGAAAAAGAAAAAGAAATAAAAGAAAAGAGAAGAATAAAAAAATCAAAATATTACAAAAATTGTTCATGTTAGTACCGATCACCCACATAGGATGGCTGGCATTGATTAGACCATCATGTCAACTATTTCAGATCAAAATTAGCCAAAAGAACTAAATAAGCAAATTACCAAAATGTTTCGAACTAAATTGGTACAATTAAAAATTCTAAAACTGAATTAGTCACTATCTAATAAGTTTGGGATCTTTTTACTAATTTTTCCCAAATTCCTACGTCTAAACAAAGAAGAGCTTCCGGGCTTACTTCCTCTAGTCTGCCTCTTTACACACGGCTCCCTTCTCTCTTTTTGGCCCTCTACCTTAAAGAACGAAACATGAACTTTCACGCATTTTCAATCAATTTCATTTCAAAGTGACAGATTAATTTCATGCCCGGTTGAAACAACACTTTACAAAAGTCCATAATAATATTACACCATAATCTACTCAATTACAATAATCATTATAACCGTTGAACTGACAATCTCAAAGGATGCAATCCACCAATATGCCAATGGTATGGTGTCCAATGTTACTGTGAGTAAGAGACTATGATCCGAACACAGGATTCGCCACATCCAAAAAGAGCCATTGGCCACTTATACGTGCAATAAAACAAGTTTACTGTTTATCAAGATTTCACGCCATTGACAAATATGGCTATTAGAAATATTAGAAAATTACATGTACATGTCAACAAACACGGCCATGAGTAATTACGTTCATAAAATCAAATGACACGATACATCTATTCAATTACTGCCGCCGTACGAAACCCTAAATTTTCTCATCAAGATTTGAATTCAGGCAAAGCCCAAGGAGATATTTTCTTCCCTTCCTCTTCTCACCTTGGAAAAGTGCCAAGACAAAGAAATCTTCATCAATCGGCCTACCTTAGAAAAGGCCAAACATTTTCTTCCTGAGGCGCGAGGGAAAATCTCGGGGGAAAGCCAGAACAGACCAGAGCAAAGTACATCGCTGTTTTCTTACAACGAGCCAGACAATCCCAAGATCCGCCGTCCAGTCCGTCAAATTCGGTCCCCGTTTCGGAGCGCGCTTGTTCCCCCCGACCGGCCAAACGCCGTCCGATTCTCGGCTCCGACCCTCGTCCCTGTCGAGTCAAAACTCAAAAGCGCAAGCGAGGACCGGGAAAAGGGGTGTGAACACGTGGACAGCAGCTGGCCGGCGGCTGGAAAGAAAACGAGGTCGGGCCGGGGGGTAGGTTGACGAAAGGACGCGGAAAGAGAGGCGGGTCGAGTTTGACTTTGACCCCTTTGGCTTTGACCCGCCTCGCCGTTTCTAAGGGGACGCGTGGCGAGATGAAATTGCCACCTGGATTGAGCTCTGACCGGGACCGGATTGAGGAGCTTTCTACCTATGAACACGGCGAGATCGACGGCTGTGATCGCGATCGGTCCGTGGATTCCAAGTCCGAGTAAGGGTTTGCCTTGGAAATCTAGCTCATACCTGTGCGGCACTTCTTCCCCTTTGAAATTAATGCAGTTTTCGAGATAACCGTGCTTCTCGAGAGATTCAGAGTCGTCAGATCGAGTAACAAAGAAATTTCAATCATCAATCACAAATTTTTAAAATTCCGTGTATCACGATATTTTGTAATACTGCTAACAATACTTTTGTACGGTATACAAGTTATATAATATTGTTATCATGGGGGCCGCCTTTTATTTATTTATTTATTATTATTATTGTAATTGTTAACGATAATGAATTCAGATGTAAATTGTGTAAGAAAGACTATTGAAGTCTTGGCAGCTAACATCAATATGAAAACTATTCATCCCTCGATTTCTTGTTTGTTCAAACAGGATTGGTTGACCGGAGAATTGGATTTGGACGCATAACCATCTCTGACCCGAAGAAGGGCCACAATGTGGACCTTTTGGTCCCCCTGTACTTTTCCTTACATCATTTGCCGAAAGTTGAGTATCAAAATATTAAAGCTGTGAACCGACAATTGTCCTGAAAATTTGAAAAATCATTACAAGAGAGTGTACATTATACATATATATATTCAACATGGATGATTAAGAAAGATAAAATGAATGTTAGTTTGGCATAAATCTTGTTGGATCAAACTATCTTAATTTCAACTTGATATATGGACTAGATTTGCGAATTAATTTCTCAAATCAGCTTAACATCAGCACATATCGAGGATGCTGTTCTACCCACAACCTAGCAAAAAAGGGAATTTTCGGGGTGTGGACATCATCTTTGTTTTTGCGAAGAAAATTTGTTCTACCACCTTCCTAAAGATCTATACTAGAAAATTTTCCAGGCTTTCGAACCCGCATGCTTGGTTCCTATGATAAACGTCTCGGCGATGTTCTGTAGCTGCTCTAGACTTCTCCTTTTGACATGCTTTGGAGATTTGTATACATGTCATTTATTGTGCATTTAGTCTCCATATATAATTGATCACAGGAACAGGGGAAAACAATCATTGAGACTAGACTATACATTTGGGTCCCGATTGAAAGTTCCAATCCTCTGGTCATTGTCCCTTCAAGGTCTACCTTTATAGGCATCAATAGTTTGTCGAAGATGACCTATACTTTTAAGGAAAACTCAAAATATGTATTTAAAATGTCGTTGAACTATCCATGTGGAGACAAAATCATAATTCATCACAATTGATATAATTAACAAATAATGGACTAATCTTTCACTTTCTAAAATCGAATACAAAATAATTGTTTAGTATTTTAAAGTTTCTCATCTCACCGTTTACATTAATCGAAATTAGATTCAACAAATAGATTAAATTCCTTTCATACTATCTCATTCTTTATCGATACAATTTTATTTTCACCATTTCCCTTCTCGCGCCCTCACTTTTTCTAATCCCAATTATTCGTTTCACCTTGTACCTTGTTATGGAATCAGTGTTATTGAAAAGAAATAATTCTTCAAGATGTAAGTCTGTTAACAAGAAGTTCTCAAACCTAGTTACTTAAATATTAGAATTTTGAGATTCGTAAGAATATGTGTAAACTTTTTCAAGAATAGAGGCGCACAATTCCAAGTGGTTTTTTGCTGTGGGAAGTCAATAAGAAAAGTCGATGGTTTGGAGTAGAAAAGCACAATCGTAGATGGTATGGGGGTCACAAGACAAAACGAATTTTTCGGCGAATTTGACGTTTCTTGAAAAAATTCCCAAAATTAGAGTGTCCTGCGAGAAGAGTTCTCTCTGGACCAAATTGTAAATAGTTCTTTGACTTCAACCCACGCAGAACGGCTTCGAAGGATAATGTGCTGAGCTACTTTAGTTATGGCTTAAATATCTCATAATGACGTTTATCCAACCTCCTAGTACAATTATCGGTTGCATAAGAATCTGAAAAAGCATAATTACAGGCAAGTATATGTAATTTACTATGTTTGCACAGAAAAACAATAAAAAGAAAGCCACGTTTATTAGCTAAATTGGATGGAACTAATGGAGACACTCGCATTCATCAATTTGGCGAAGTTTTTTTTTTTTACTTGATTGCCCCCTTTATAAGTGCTATAATTTGATTTCACTTTTGTGATAAATTTTAGGATTTTCTAGCCATTTGTATTTATATTTTGTGGGTCAATTTTTCAAGGCGCTGAGCCCTTCAAGATATCGACAAAAGTGTCATTACAACATCCTAAGTCTTACAATGGTGGAACGGTTCACATCTTGCTTCACTAGTGGGTGGCAATGGCATAGTATGTTGAGCAGGGTCAATTAACTCCACTCAACTTAATTTGTCCTTTAATTATAATTATATCACCTTTTTGAGTATATGTAATGCAACCAATCATATCTTGAGTTTGACACCACTGACTTTTTTTCTTCTTTTTTTTATTATTTTTTTTTCACTCGATCCAATTTCAAATATATATTTTTAACGACTTTTAGATTATTATCTCGGCTATATAATTGAAGTGGAATGTAGTTTAGTTACATACGAAAAGTGCAACATAAAGTTAGATGTGATTGAAGTTTTCTATTACCTATTTGCGTTTGATTCAAGTTAAAATCTTGGCAAGTATCCTAATTATCCAAGGATATTTCTGGGCAGCTCTAGTAATGGTTTGTATAGGCTAGGAAATTACCTCTGCTCTAGGTTTAATTTTTTTTTTTTTTTTTTTTTTTTTGCGTCAAAATAACATTGCATTCATTTTCATGGAAATACAAGAGGAAAATATCGCACTTCAACTACAAATGAAGACAAACTCCATACAACATTAAAACAAACAAGTTCCAAATAAAAGAGGAATCATCTTAATAAAGTTAGGAGTCACAAGCTCAAAATGCAAATTTGAGATTTCTTCAAGCCAAAATCGACAGACAATCATTGAATTCGTTTTCAGTAATGAAAAAATACTAAGATCTCCATCTATTGCTATGGCTTTGTCTTTTGGTGATGTGCATATAGGTTCAGCATCCCCAACACCATCATCGTTCATAGAAACAATGTTAGGCGAGCACAAATCTTACACTTACGAGAGCAAAACCTTTACAAAACAAAACTCCTATGATCTCCGTCAAAATTGAACTCGTCTATCAACAAAATCCAAGAGTTGCAAAAACCCAAAATCATGCACATAAAATCCCCCAATTTAGACTAGATTGAGATAGATATTTCTCCAAAATGGGAAAAATGAGCTTGAAGATCCATATTAGATTACACGAGAAAAGTTCAACAAAATGGGATGAAAGGAAAAAAAAAAAAAGCCAAATCAATTAAAGAAAAAAGAAAAAAAAGGATGGACGGAGATATCTAGTTCAAATTTTCCCCTTGATAGAACTTGAAGAAGAAGACTCTGAAAATTAAAGGAAAAAAGAAAAACTTGAGGAAAAGAGAGAGACGGGGAAAGATACAGATAACAGCCACTTTAGGGTGCATTTGGTAATGGTTTTGTTCTAGAGAATAATTTTTTTTTCCAAAATACTTTTTTTCTGCTTTTGTTCTCAATAACAATTTCGTAACATTTGAACGCGTTTGATAATTATACAAAATTTACATTCCAAAGAGGAAAATGCATTTGTACGATCTCATATATTTTTATGACTTATAATTTCTTTTAATTTATTAATAATTTTATTACACTTTACTTTTTTCTTTTCTTCTTCTTCTTCTTCTAGCCGGTTGTCGGCCGATGATTGGCCAAACAAGGGACCGTGAGGTCGCCGGTCACTAGCGAGGTCAACATTGCCCTCACGGTGGTCGGTGAGGCTCACGGTGGCTAGGCAAGGCTCGGGGGGCCTCTCCAGCCATGACGAGGCTTGGGGGGCCTCGTTGGTGGCCAACAAGCTTGGGGCAACCTCGTCGAGAGTCGACGAGGCTCCGATGAGGTTGCCAGGCCTCGTCTAGCTAGTCGCTAGCTGACGTTGAGGTAGGCGACCAACTAGAGGAAGAAGGGAGGAAGAAGGGAAAAAAAAAAGAACAAAAAAACTTGATTCTTGATTCTTGTTTCTTGAGTTGTTCTCGGAAACAAGAAGTAACTTTTTTTTTTCTTATTTATGTTCCCGAAACAAATTTGTTCCTGGAAACAAAAAACTTACCAAACGCATTTTTGTTTTATTTCTGTTCCTAGGAACAAAAGAATAGAACACCTGTTCACGGAAGTGTTACCAAACACAATCTTATTCGACCGATGTGATGGTCCTTTGCCTTTTTGGAATAGGTATATGAAGACAAACGAAGATATGGACTAAAATTAAAATGAAATTTAGGAACTCAACTCAAAATCTTAAACGACCAACTTTATTTCCTACGGTAAAAAGGTATTTCATTTTCATTGACCCCACCGAATTAAAGTTCTAATTTTGCCACCATTCATCAATGCAACTTGTCCTAAATGGTCAAGCACTCCTTATAATAGTTTTGTTTACATGGATTTAAGAGTGATCAGCTTCAAGATCGGTTGAAATTTTACTTATAATCTAAACATTATATGTTGAAACAGATTTCCAAATTTTTTGAAGCTATAAACTATCTTGCATACTTTGAAACTTGACACCTACTTGGTTAAAGGTTCTGGAGTCTATTCCAATTCTACATGTATTCTTAATTGAACGATTATAGTGAATCATCATTTTTAATGACCACTATTTGTTGTTATAATTTATTGATAATAATTCATATTTAGACAAATGAACATTATAAAATATTAATAAAGTAAAAGTCTCAATCATAAATATGCCAGGATGGAAGCTTATTCTAATAGTTTCAGATTACATACTTATCATCGATACTATAAAATACCGTAAGATTGCACAAATATAATAATAAAAAATAAATAAAATTATTTCACATGGATCCTGCTTGTCAGAATAGATTCTTCAATTTTTAGAATTTTAAATTAGAACGGTTCCCATCAGTCTGATTCTATCTTAAAACCATAATCATCCCTAAATGGAGTGAGTCAAGCCACTACTAAAACTATCTAAATAGGTCACTTGCCACACGAGAGACACCTTTATGATCCCACCTAACTTTACTAGCATGTGATCTCGTATTTTAAGCCTCTATAATCCTACTCAACCTCATGAGAATATCAATAATCATAAGTCAGGATGCTCTCTATCGTGATCGAGTCCCTCATAGCTTCTAACTCAAACAATCTTCGTCACCCTTGATTGGTCGAATTCATATTGAGAGCGACTCGGATTGAATTTTTATTCCCCCCCATCAAACGTCATTTTTTCCACAATAAAGAACATAACATGATATAGGGGACGGTAAGACATAACCCATCAATCTCCATCACCTGAACATGAAAAAGGGCACTAATCAAATGAACGAGAACACGGTTTCGGAAGCAGCCCCCACTCAAATCTCGGGACGAGACTGTCCCGACGGACCAACCGACCGCGCATCGCTCAAATCATCCCGCGCCAGCGGCAAGTCCGTATGAACGGTCGAAGGCTTTACCTTCTTTTCTCTCTCCGGTTCGGGCGAGGATTCTTCGTCAAACCTTATAATATTCAGACCAGACGCAGCACGTGGTCGTCACGGTAACCGAGGGAGGAGAAAGAAAGGTAAGCAAGAAAAAGCAGAGGAAGCAGCTAAGAAGATCTGAAATCGTTTTAAAATATCAATTTCTCCGTGTTAAAAAAAGAGCCTTGCACCGGTTATGCACGCCTTCCACGATTCATGGTCCAAGCCGGAGTATTAACAAAATGGCCCGATTTTTTCATAAAGCGGCAGAAGAGTAGTGGTGGTGGTGGGGTCGGGGGCCGCCGGCCACCTCATTGTTACCGTCTGTAGCGTTGCCCCCACCGTTATAAATATGCGCTCCCCTCCGCCACCTTCCCCTGCAAACCACCTTCATTATTTCGCTTCCACCCAAGCATCATCTTCTCTCTCTCTCTCTCTCTCTCTCTCTCTCTCCCCGTCTCTGACACTTTCTGCCACCTTCCCCACTTGTCAACAAACTCCTTTGATCCTTTCCTTTTCTTCTTTATTCCTACTTTCTCTCTCTTCCGCGCTAAGCGTCCGACGCAGAAACTAAGAGAGAGAGAGAGAGAGAGAGAGAGTGCGCGTGCGTGCGTGCGTGTGTCGACGGATGGCACCGATGGCGTCAACCTCCATAACTTTCTCTCCCTTGCAGCTCCGACCCACGAGGCACGGCCACGGCGCGCCCCAGCGAAGGGCCGCCGCGGTCCGCCTCCCCGCCGCCGCCCGCCTCCGCCGCGTCGCCTCCTCCGTGTCGGAGAGGCCGGCCGTGCCCCCGCCGGTGGTGGCGTCCCCGCCCGCCCCGGGGCCCGACCCCAAGCCCAAGCTCCCGCTCCGGAAGATCCCCGGCGACTACGGGCTGCCGCTGGTGGGGCCCTTCAAGGACCGGCAGGACTACTTCTACAACCAGGGGCGGGACGAGTTCTTCAAGTCTCGCGTCCAGAAGTACGGGTCCACGGTGTACCGGGCCAACCTCCCGCCGGGGCCGTTCATCTCCCAGAACCCGCGCGTCGTCGTGCTCCTCGACGGCAAGAGCTTCCCGGTCCTCTTCGATGTCACCAAGGTCGAGAAGCGCGACCTCTTCACCGGCACGTTCATGCCGTCCACCGAGCTCACCGGCGGCTACCGCGTCCTCTCCTACCTCGACCCTTCCGAGCCCGCCCACGCCAAGCTGAAGAAGCTCATGTTCTTCCTCCTCAAGTCCCGGCGCGACCACGTCATCCCCGAGTTCCACGCCAGCTTCACCGAGCTCTTCGAGACCCTCGAGGCCGACCTCGCCGCCAAGGGCAAGGCGGGCTTCGGCGACCCCAACGACCAGGCCGCCTTCAACTTCCTGGCCCGCTCGCTCTACGGGGTCAACCCGGCGGACACCAAGCTCGGGCTCGACGGCCCGAAGCTGGTCGGCAAGTGGGTCGTGTTCCAGATCGGCCCGATCCTCGTCCTCGGCCTCCCGAAGCTCGTCGAGGACCTCGTCATCCACACCTTCCGCCTCCCGGCGTTCCTCGTCAAGGAGGACTACAAGCGGCTCTACGACTTCTTCCACTCCTCCTCCGGCCCCGTCCTCGACGAGGCCGAGCGGATGGGGATCTCCCGGGAGGAGGCCTGCCACAACCTCCTCTTCGCCACCTGCTTCAATTCGTTCGGGGGGATGAAGATCTTCTTCCCCAACATGATCAAGTGGATCGGGCGGGCCGGGGGCAAGCTCCACACCGACCTGGCCCGGGAGATCCGGTCCGCCGTCCGGGACGCGGGCGGGAAGGTCACGATGGCGGCGATGGAGCGGATGCCCCTGATGAAGTCGGCCGTCTACGAGGCCCTCCGGATCGACCCACCGGTGCCGCTGCAGTACGGGAAGGCGAAGCGGGACCTGGTCATCGAGAGCCACGACGCGGCGTACGAGGTCAAGGAAGGGGAGATGATATTCGGGTTCCAGCCGTTCGCCACCAAGGACCCGCGGATATTCGAGCGGGCCGAGGAGTTCGTGGCGGACCGGTTCGTCGGGGAGGACGGGGAGGCGCTGCTCCGGCACGTCCTGTGGTCGAACGGGCCGGAGACCGAGAGCCCGACCCTGGGGAACAAGCAGTGCGCCGGCAAGGACTTCGTCGTCCTGGTCTCGCGCCTGCTCCTGGTGGAGCTCTTCCTCCGGTACGACTCGTTCGACATCGAGGTCGGGACGTCGGCGCTGGGGGCGTCAGTGACCGTCACGTCGCTCAAGCGAGCCACCTTCTGACCTACCATATCCATGCCCATGGATAATAAAAAAAAAAAAAAAAAAAAGAAGGAAGAATATAGAAAAACCACATAAGAAAAATCTGAGCATATGTTTTGGTAACTTCAGGAGCAATTTGCTCGTGAGAGCCGACTGAAATTTTTTCTTTCCAAATTCGAAACTCACCTAACACATGCTCGAAAAAGCAAGTGGGACTTTGGCTCAATGGGTCCGAACTTCGGGATAGTGGAGGATGACGGGGGACGGGAGCAGTGGAGGGGGCAGTGGAAGAGGACTTAGCAACTTTTTCTTTGCATCACATGTGTAAAAATTTGGGTTAGTGCCGTTTGTACGTTCCTTTATTTCGTAATTATTTTAAGCCCTTTTTCTCTCTTTTCGGGACAAGTATGGGCGCACGACATCCTCAGCGGGTGGTGGCGGTGCTGCTTTTTTGCACGAAGGGTTGCTTCTACATAAATCGAACGTGTGAAAATCGAAGCAAGAATCGGAGGTCTCTTTCTCTCCCCATGCTTTTATATCTTAGCGATAAGGGATATGGTCACGTTGGAAAAAATCCAAGGCGGAAGAACGCCATGGTCCCGATCGCCTATTGCCTTTCATTTAATTCTAGGAAGGATCCGAAATCGAATGGATGGATTGGGTATTTCCCACTTGTTTTCTAGAACGCGATGCTTGCGCACTGACCCGCTTTCACGTTTACAATATGGGCGACGTTATGGTCACCACGGAGGACGGTATTCGCCATTGGAAACTATATAATAATGCCTCCTTGAAAAGGGGCATTTACGCAACTAAGCTCCGTACTTCGGCTTCCTCATTTTTTTATTTTTTTAATTGCCACTAATGGCATCCCTCGGGTACAGCATGGAGAGTCAAAAAGTCACATGCCTCGGTTCACCACCCTACGAAGATAGTCCAATTAGCTACTTTGGTTCGCTCTAATAAAAAAATGGTTGTGGGTGAAAGCATCTTGGCTTGGGGCAGCAGCATCGATCTTATTAAATTCCTAGATTTATAAAAAAAATCATATAATTCGATTAGATACTTTACATGCGCGACCCGAGCTTAGTTGTTAGTACAGCATGGCTCTTATTTTTATACAAAGGGTTTATATATTTTTGCATACACACTCGCTTATCCCATTAAAATATTGGGAATGACGTAATGCATGAGCACTCCTAGCAGCTTCTTTGCTCTTGCTGTGCAAGTGTAAGAATAATTGCACATGCAATAAACAGAGGTTTAGTGATTAGGAATGTCTTTCTCAAGAATCTCTTTAATTGCACATCGAGACTAATTCATATCATCATTTAGTATTTTTTTTATTCGGTCAATTCTTAGACCACTTTTTCAATGTTTCTAGAAAGTCTTTTTGATGAAAGTAAGCATCCACTATCCAAAAAAACTACCCCACTCAAATTCATGAAATGACCATTTTGGTTTTTGTTATTGTAAGCATCATACGAGCCATAAGGATTTTTTTCTTAATAATTTTAACGGTGGCCACCAAATTGAACTAGTTTTTTTTTTTTTTGGATTGAAAATGAATTTGGATGATATTTAATAGGGTTAATACCCTGAAAAATCCCAAACTAGTACATCTATGACAAATTTACCCCAAACTATTTTTTTGACCACAAAAAACCCAAAACTAGTATACCTTTGACAAATTTACCTCAAACTGATACATTTGTGATAAATTTACCCTCTGTTAATTTTTATTAAATTTTATTGTCAAATTATTAAGTTAAACGACACGTGACAGTTGATTAATATACTAATTTGGGATTTTACGCCCGTTTGTCACAGTTTACAATTCTTGTGATTTTTTTTTATTAATTCAATTTATCGGAGGGTATATTTGTCACAAATTTACCAGTTTGGAGTTTTTTGTGGTCGAATAAATTAGTTTGGGATAAATTTGTCATAAATGTACCAGTTTATGGTTTTTTATGGTTAATCGGGGTAAATTTGTCACGAGTGTACCAGTTTGGGGTTTTCCATGGTCAAAAAAATAGTTTGGGGTAAATTTGTCACAGGTGTACCAGTTTGGTGTTTTTCAAGGTATTAACCCTATTTAATATGTGGATATGGATGGGACTTTCAAAGTAGGAGATATACGCTTCACAAAAGTAAGACATTTGGCATGTACTTGCCCATGGGGTGTCGGATCTTAACGTCCTCGATGATAGAATGCTCTCTTTACCTTTTTTTTTTTTTTAAATTTATATATATATATATATATATATATATATATATATATATATATATATATATATATATATATATATATCAATACTTATATTAAGATTGGAATACTGGAGTTGGGAAGCGTCACGCGGTGCACAAAGTTGAATAAAAAAGAGGAAAAAGTAATAGATTGAGAGTTGTCGAAAAAAAGGGCAATTATTTTTTCAGTGGAGAAAATGAGCGAGGGTGGTTGTTCTTTGATTGAAGCAAGTGGTTGCTCGAATGTTGATGGAATTATAACTGGTATTTTTCTTATTATTTTATAAAGGGTAGTTTTGGAAGAAAAAATGAATATTACGACTTAACACATATGCCATAAAAGATAGTACCAATAATCAAAGTTAATTCTTTTTTGACTTAACACGTAGGCGATAGAAGATTGGACCAATCATCGAAGTTAGTTACTTTTTTGGACAAAGATAGGGACGTATAGACTTGAAGCATTAAGGATGGATTCCGTTCAAATTTGGCATGCTGAAATCGAGTGAAGTGAAAGTCTTTTGACCTATTAAATATGCAAAACGAAATCAATATTTAAGATATTAGAAAATCTCTTTCCCACTCTACGGTCATACAATTTCATTTCAACATCCCCAAAAGAGGAGATGTCACAAATTCACGAGTGGAGTAAAGGTGGCCATTCGATTGTTAACAAAGAGATAGGGAAGTAATCCAATTGATCCTAAAACCTACCATGCAAATGCCAATTTACTCTTAAAATTTTCACTTTTATTAATTTAGAACTAAATCTTTGCTCGAAATTCTAATGTAGTCATTTAAGTTAATTTTCATCGGAAATCATTGAATCCATGATCTAGTTATCGGTGAACATTCTAAGTGGCATGCCGTCACGTCAATGATTCTCGATGAAAATTAGTTGGAAGGACTACATTGAAATTTTGTGTAAAAATTTAGGACTAAATTTACAAAACTAAAAAAATTCAAGACTAAATTGGTATCCGCACAATAAATTTAAAATTGATTGGACAATTTCCCTCAGTAGGAGATAAGTTTTTATATAAATGGTAGGATAGATAAATTATGACATCTGCTTATTTTATTAGTTATATTTGTCTATAGGCTATAGACAAGTGCAACTACTTATATAGGTGGCTTTTCCACTCACGCAAGCGAAAATAACATCTACCTATATAATTAGTTATACTCGTCGCTTTCTCCAATATCATATTGCATAAATAAAATAGACGATGATACATCGAATGAAGTTTAGTGGATTAATCTCTTGCCCCCAAACATCATTTGTAGATGCAAAATTACAATTATCACTCCATAAGCGCCATCTATGGTAGTCTTTCTTGTATTAGGGAACATTGTTTTCTCCATATTTTTCACAATTTTGGGCTTAATGTGGGAAGAAATGTCATTGTCGGCCTTAGAGACAAACGGGCTGCTTCGACTGGATTTCTTATGTAATTAGAACTATAGATTTGACACTGTTTATCCCATGATTTACATCCATTTTCGAGCCGTAGGACTTTTTCGCGACGGTGACCGCACATATTGGACAAAAGCTGCACGACCACTTTCGCCGGTGGTGGTGGCCGAAATGATGCTGCTGCTGCGAAGGGCCCGCTCTCTCCGGTAATGGAGAAGGCTGTGTCCATGACCCACCATGACCCATGTGCAATTTTATATGCGCACGATTAAAAAAAAAAAAAAAAAAAAAAACATCAGGGGCACGCATAATTAGTAATAGTAGTAGATATCCCATGTGCAAGCCGCGTGTAAAGAAAACATTGTTTACATCGGGATAAGACATTGATCGTTATGATATATTGGTCGCTGCAGGATCAAGTATCACTTGAGATCATATAGAAGGGACCTCATTTGACGGTTTATATGCAGGGGTGACCGATGGTCATGTGTCAGACGATACAACCTTCGATGTTAGGACACCGGCTTCCCTTAGAGATGGTCGCTGGAGGCGGGCAAAGGGACGTGTTAGGGTTTTGTGATACCACATAGTTTCCACGTTGGATGAGAGATTCCTTGCAAAGTGACTTACAATGTGAAGACCGGTGTAAGTTTTTCGGGATTAAGATTCTCTACCTCGCAAGGTGCTCAACTAGGTGGTTTTCGACTCATCTCGATGGTCGACGCCTATGCGAGTGAGGTAATGCACCGTCAGGGATAGTCGTGGAGACATGAGTGGAGTATTTTGCAGGGATGAAGATCCACAGCCTGGCTCAGTTTGCTGTTTGAGGTTATAGATTTGAGAGAGAAGAAGTGGTTTTTGAAGTATTACACCAAGAGACATCAAGTTTGTAACGCTCAACGGGGTTACCTTCAGCGTAGGGGAACTCTAGAGTTTTTATATGCAAGTTATTGAGCTCCAGCCCATATGGATCCAAATAACCGTGTTTTTCACTTATTGGGCTTGTATGTGAACATATTATTTTGGACTATATTAACAATATATCCAACAATCTCCTCCTATGTTCACCATACATCACAATCCAATAAAGTGGTCAGTGTAATGTTCAAATAAACAAGAATCATCCACATTCAGTCCAAGACAATCAACTTGGACCGGTCAAAGAGTTTTTCAGCAGTAAAGTATTAAACTCAATCATCATTTGTAGTTTAAATAAGTGAATCATTCTTATCATGAATCTGTTCTAAGATCAACAAATCAAAATAAGTATTATGAGTTTTAGATTCAGTCTAAACTCATCCAAATCCCAAAATAAATCTTAGACTTAGTTCACAACCAATATATGCATAATAGTCAAGTATAAGTAGGCTAGTCAAAATAGTCCAAGACCTTACAAATATAAGAAACAAGCATAATAATGTTCACAAAATAGAAATAACAAAATGCAAGTATCAAGTAAATGGACTCCACCATAATAGGTAATAGCAGGTAAACTATCAAGTCCCTACATGTTCTAAATGATATATATTTATTCATCAAGTAGGTCATCTTGGTTAGGATCTCACTCATTAAGCTCTCATCCATCTATACTATCCCCTGTAGAATGTCAAATATGAATTTCATATTATTATGAATTCAATCATTTGAATAAAAACTTAACACCATTCCATCAGGCAGAGAATAACATATATTGATGTCATAAAGCATCATAATATCATGTTCATAAACATCAATCCAGTTTCATATATTATGAACAAGACCTAAACAATGTGATTTACAAAGAGCCATTAACTTAAGTTTATTTGTAGGAAAATAACTATTGTCTAGTTTCAAAGAACATGACCAATGGTCAAGTTGCTTGCAATAACCTAGTCATGTAATATCAAGTTTCAATTAAGAACAAGACCAATGGACTTCTTATGTAAACAATTGTTTCTATGTTTCAATTTGGAATGTCACAGTTATCGATTCCTTAAAGTCAAATAATCTAGTATCAAGTTTGAAATGAGATCATTTAACCAAAAAGATAGTCCAACCTAGTTGAATTGTATAATCAAGTTTGTAATGACACAAGTTTCCCCAATAGAACATTTAAATTAGGTTAAAGTTACATTCATCAAGTTTGGAATAAGACAACCCACCCTCTTCAAATTAGTCAGCAACTGTGAACATCAATGAAACATATAAACTGTACTTATCATTGTAGCCAATAAAGAAATATTCGATAATTCAAAACACACAATTAGAAGGTAAGTAAATGGTAGTTAAGATTTGCCTATATAGTCTTTAACCCCATTTCCCCCACTGTTTTGAATAATCAATCTTTAAGCATACATTTGGTGAGAGTATCGGCTATGTTATCCTTCGATCTCACATTGATCAAGGTGATAACCCATTGTTCTCTCAGATAATTCAACAACGCATGTCTCAGTCTCACATGTCTTCTCTTTGAATTAAAGAGAGCATTCTTGACGATATGGACAACTGCTTGATTATCACATAATAGGCTTAAAGAATTAATCTTTAGCCGAGTCAAATGAATATCTACAATCAGATTCTTTATCCACTCGGCCTCTTCGCCGACTGAGGCTAAAACAAAAAGTTCCGATTCCATAGACGACAATGCAAGACAAGTTTGTCGTTTGGATTTCCAAGTAATAGTAGCTCCACCCAAAGTGAATATATATCCACTAGTGGACTTACTATTTTCAATATCTGAGCACCATGAAGCATCAGAATATCCATCCACAATTAGAGGATAACCAGAATAATAGAGAGCATAATCTTTAATACCTTTAAGGTATCTTATTAGCCTATTGAGGGCATCCCAATGCTCTTTACTAGGATTATTAGTAAAATAACTCAACATGCCAACTATAAAGGCTATGTCGGGTCTAGTGCAACTCATAGCATACATGAGACTACCAAGCAGTTTCGAGTACTTTAATTGATCCACGCTGATCCCTTCATTAAGACTTAGTCTATTATTATAATCATAGGGTGTCTCACTTGGTTTACACTTATCGTATCCCCAAGTAGAAAGTAGCTGCTTAATATAATGAGTCTAGCTAAGGAGATGACTTACCGTTTAAAGCTTACTTTCATATAAAGAATGATATTAGCAATACCAAAATCTTTCATGTTAAATTCTTTAGCTAAAGTAGCTTTCACGTCATTTACTGCAGAATAATCGGAACCAAAAATTGATATGTCATCAACATACAAGCAAATTATGACTATCTTATTTGACATAGAACGATGAAAGGCATTTATCTAAATAATTAAACTGAAAGCCATAACTCTTTACCACTTTGTCAAATTTAAGATGCCACATCTTAGGTGTTTGTTTAAGACCATATAAGGATTTATTCAATTTACAAACTTTGTCCTCAAGACCTTTCATAACATATCCTTTCAATTGTTCTATGTAAATTTCCTCATTTAACTCCCCATTTAAGAAAGCTGTTTTTACATCCATTTAATGCACTACAAAGTGTTCAATAGATGCCAAAGCAAGAAGAATTCTTAAAGTTGATAGATGACACACAGGTGAATAGATATCAAAATAGTCTATTCCACTCTATTGTTTATAGCCTTTAGCTACTAAACGTGCTTTGTATCTAGCTATTGATCCATCACTATTCAGTTTTTTCTTCAATACCCATTTATAGCCTATAGCCTATAGCCTTAGCCCCTTTTGGTAAATTTACTAGTTGCTAAGTGTGGTTCTACAGTAAAGAGCTCATTTCATCATCTATGGCTTTTGTCCACAGTAGAGATTCCCTAGATCTCATTGCTTCTTGATAGGAGAATGGATCATCCTCAAGATGGTAAGTAACAAAGTCCTCATAAAAACTTTTGGGAACTTTTTCTCTTGTAGATACTCTAACTGGAAATGATTCAACAGCCAGCTGTGTGGAATTAGTGACAGAAGGGCCTGCTTCAGATTCTACAGGAGACTCTGAAATCATATCTGTAGATCCAGAAACATTCAAGTCTTGATCTCTGATAAACTTGTTTTTGAAGAACACTGCATCTCTAGATTCTATCACTGTATTAGTAGATAGATCTAAAAATCTATTTGCAGCACTATCTTCTGCACTACCTAGATATACACAAGTAATGGTTCTAGGTCCCACTTTAGGTCTCTTAAGATTTGGTATGTTTACATAAGCAATACAGCCTCAAGTCTTAAGAGTATCATATCTACAAGGTCGTTTATGCCATATCTCATAAGGTGTCATAGACAACTTAGAGTGCGACAACGTGTTCAAGATGTGATTAGTAGTTAGAACTGATTTTCCCCAGTAGGAGGAAGGTATGCCAGCTATAAGTAACATAGAGTTTAACATTTCAATTAATGTTCTATTCTTACGCTTGGCAACACCATTTGTTTGAGGTGAAAAAGGAACAATGGTTTCAAGTATTATACATTTTGAAGCACAAAATTCCTTTGTCACGCCCCGATCCACGAGCATGCACCCATCCCTTACCTGGTCGATTAATAGCGAACGTCCCAGGATGCATCGCCGACCCTTTCTTTTAATATACACATGCGGAAGTTGATATAAAATCCCCAGACAATAAAATATTGGGATAGAACAGTAGGACTGAATTTCAAACCTTTAAAAACATTCACTCTTATATACATTTCAAATCAGTGCACACACACATATATATATGGTGAACTATTAAGTCAAATTCAACTTAAGCCAGTTTAAAAACAAGGTCTACAAGTAGGAGTGGGGTTCTACAAACTACGAGTCCCCGTTCTTCTCTTCATCATTCTCCACACTCCAACATGGAGCCTTCAGCACACTGCACCGGACTTTCAAGATCTTCAAAATCCAAGTTTGGACCTGAAATGGTTATTCAATAACCAATGAGATAACATTTCAGCAAGTTCTACCCCCTAAGACCCGATTAGTAAACCAATACGCCTTAGGGCTGTCTATGCACAACACAAGTCAGAGGACTTACCTTGGCCTTAGATTCCACCTGCATATTAGCACATATCAAATAGGCACTCAAGCAATCACATCACAGATCGAAGCATCGATCAAATCGACCTAGTCGATTATGTCTCAATACCGGTCATTTCCATTCAATCAAACAATTCACAACATCAAATCAGAGCCATGATTAATCGACCTAGTCGATTACATATCAACAAGACCACTTCCGATCATTTCAACTATTCCAACTCAATCCCCAATTATGAATCACGTTCCTTAGGACACAACTTAATAATAGGTGGAAATCACAGCCCCACCAAGCAACTTCCTTAGATTTAGTGGCTTCTTCACGGCTTTCAATATTTAATAGCTTTCAATATTTAAAATTCAGCTTTACGATCCCACTCGACCCTTTTCAAAATTCAATGGCTTTATGGTCCCACTCGACCCTTTCAACCGCGGCCAACGATATTGCAATTCATAATTAAATTCCTCAATTTCATAATATCTTGGCCTAATTCCTTAGTATCAAAGATACTCGATAAAATATCGTGTGTGGGTACACGATCGGCCTTAGCCAAAATATAATAATTTCTTTTTTATAAATCCCACCATTTTCCGTAGTCTACCAAAACATTTTTGGCATTGTCAAATGATGCCCGGTTATTTTTCAATTAATAACCAAAGATTATTCAATTTATAAATAAATCCTAAAATCACTCATAAATCAATTTAGCACAAAATAAAGCTCAATTAAATAAACGGACTGCACCACAATCATTATCATAAAATTCCGGTCATCGGTCATCCCGGTTGAATTTCCGGAAAAATAAATAATTAAATAATTAATTTCGAAAATTAAATAAATAATTATTAAAAATCCAATTTAGGCCCGTAATACCTGATTGGAAGCCGAGACGAGCCCGGAAAATTACCGAGACTCGTTTAATAAATAATATGGCATGCCTACTTGCAAATGTCTATTTCTAACCATCTAACATGAATAATTAAGTTTCTAATTTAATTTATCTAAACTAATCTAACCACCTAATTGCATTTAATTAAATCTAACCAATCCCTAGGCATAATTAGTAAACTAACAAAGCATTAGTGAGTAAAACTCACTTGGTAAAAGAGGAGGTCGGGGCACCGCAACGATGGCTGAAATCGGGCTTTCGACGACACCGACGAGCTTGGACCGGGCCTAACTTCACGGGCTTGGGTTCAGAACTGGGCTTGACTTCAAGTGGGCCTCAAGATGGGCTGAACTGCGGCTGAAATTCACTGATCTATGGGCTGAGTTGTTGTTGGGCTTATGGGCTGAATTTGTTGTGAAGATGGGCCCACTGAGTTGCTGCTGAAAGGATGGGCCAAACGTTGGGCTTTTTGCAGGTGAAGCTCACGGCCTCAAATGGGCCCAATTGCTGGCTCAAACTAGGGAGGCCGAGCAAGGCACGAGGTGGGGATGTTGGCAAAACGAAGGACACACGGCATCTTGATTCTTCGGTGGAGATGTTCTGGCCGCTGCTTCGCGGATATTGCCCAGTCAACAAAACCGAAGGTCTTCGATAGAAAGTTGCGTGGACTGAGCTTGCTCGATTAATGGGCCGAAGACACGACTGAAAATGGAGCTTTGTTAGGCTTCTTTCGGTGGCAGGAGATGAAGACACGAGGAAGCAGTGGAGAATTCAGTGGACCATATAGCTTGGACGTCGGCCACAGTAGCTTCGGTCGGCTGAAATCGCTGGATACACATGGAGGAGGAGCGGACGACGAAGCAACACCAAAGAAGGGAAATGATGGGGTCAACCAAGGGGCTTCGTGGGTTGCTAACGTTGACTCGAGGGGGTTGAGAAATTGGCAAGTGGCAGTGGCTATGAGATGAGGGGAAATGAAAGGAAATGGAGAGGACTTCGACGGTGGGGGCGACGAATGGAGGAAAATGAACAAAGACAGAACAGAAGGGGAAGAAAAATCAGTGTAGCTGGCGCGCGATAGAGACCGAAGAGAGAGGGACAGCTTGCAACTTGCTCAAGAAGATTTGAAAAAGGGCTTAAAGTCAAAAGAAAAATATCTAGCATTAAAACCTTGTCTCCCCAATACTTTCTAGCAAGATTAAACCACCAAATTATCCAATCTAGCAAATTAAACCACCAAATTATCCAATTTAATGCCAAAAATGCAGCCCTCAATCTAAGCTCCGAATTTCATTGATTTGGGCTTCAATCCTTCACCAAAATGCCCAATTTTGATGTCCAATTTCGTTGAAGAAAAAAAAACCCATACCATTTCTGCAAGTGCTTATTGCCAATTAGATCAACTTGGAAGTCAAAACTCCCCTCGATTCGGCCAATCCGAATTTATGCTAATTTCCGAATCGTCCAAAATGATTTTCTGTAAAAAATCTCGGAATCTTTGAAAAATCTTCTGAGACTGAGTCGACGTTCCTAGAATTTATTGTGACATGACAAAATCTTCAATTTCTGAAATTGGACTCGAATTCATGGTTAATTTCCATTTGACGTGTTTTTAGCGTGACCTAGGCTACCAAGTAACTTTCAGAAATTTTTAGAGCAAATGACCCGTGGTCGATTTTCTTTGAGCCACAATGAACCCACTCGACACATTGGTGACTTTCGATTGTCGTGAAAATCTCGAGGATTCAAATACGGACATAGGATACCCGAACAATAAGAAAATCAGTCTAGTGTCGGCCGACGAGAATTTTTCAATTTAGTGGTGTCACCCACGATTAGACACACATTTCAATCGAACCGACCTATCTCTGATCTCAAATTGATTTATATCTATGCCGTAATGACCTTTAAAGATGGATACGGTCGAGCATCCGATTCCTGGTCGAATTCTCAAGTCTATTTGCCTTAAAATTCTTAATAGCTTCTCCAGATAGTCTAGTTATCTTGAGAGTGATCAACTCTGAGAACAGCCCTATAGGCGCGTCAATGAAATGCCCGATTTATCCAATAGAAAACGGGGTTGAAAATTTGGGATGCACATCCTTGAACCTTGACACTGTATATTCTCATCCTCTATCACTCCTAAACCTCTTAATTTTCAAGTTGAGTTGATTTTTTCAAAAGCCTCATATTTCGATTTCAACAAATAGACATGATAATATCTAGAAAAATCGTCTATGAATATTATTAGATACTTCCGATCACCTCTATTAATGTAATTTCTAAAATCACAAATGTCCGAATGTATTAGCTCAAGAAGTTGTGTGCTTTTAGAAACCAACTTAAAGGGTTTTCTAGTGATCTTAGCATGTGCACACACTTCACATTCGTCCAATCAAATAGAAATATCTAATGGAATGTTGTGAGTTTTAGCTAGATGTTGCATTTTCTTGTAATTCACATGTCCAAGTCTATTGTATAACAACTTTGGATCAATCAAAATAGAATTCACATGATTTATGCTATCAGTATTTAAATTCAATCTATATATACCATTAGCCATGAATGCACAACCGAAATAATATGAGTTAACATATAAAGTTACTCTACTATTCATAGTTAAAAAAGACATACCAGCTTTATCAAGTAAACTTATAAATATCAAATTCTTTTTAAGTAAAGGTACTACTTTAACATGTTTCAGAATTAGTAACTTCCCTGAAGAAAGCACCAAATTTGCAGTTCCAGCATGAGTCACCTTTGCCTTACCACCGTTGCAATTTTCCACAGTGTCTTTCACTTCTGTGACCTCAGTGAGTAAGTTCTTGTCATTTGTAGCATGACAAGTAGCATCACTGTCCAACCACCACTCCGAAGAGATGCTAGCCTTTCCATTCTTCATCATTCCAATGATGGCTCGAGGCTCAGATTCACTAATCAGCATATTGGCCTCATTTTGTGGTGTGTCATTCTTTGGCTTTTTTGGTAACTTACACTCTGTTGCCCAGTGACCCCACTTTCCATAGTTATGGCATTTGCCATTCTTCTTCTTTTTAGAGATAGTTTTTTTTTTTGCCTCTAATTGTAAAGATGATTCACCTTTTGGTGACTTGGACTTTTTCTAAGGTTTATTGGAGTGTGAAACTAAGTTGGCAACTAATTTTTGTTGTCTTACTTGTTCCAAACTTTTTCTAGTAATGTTTTGATCCTCAATGTGAATATACATCTTTAATTCATCCAGTCCCATCTGTACTTTTAGTCTGTGCATTTCAGTCTTGAAAGAACTCCATTTAATTGGTAGTTTGCTTAACATAAGATCGACAAAGAGATTATCGGGTATATCAGAGTTATCATCTTTCAGCTTGTTCCTCATGTTCTCAAATTCAACTAAATGAGAGGTAATGCTTGAATTCATAGTGAATTTAAAGTCAAAGAATTTATTTGCTAGTAGAGTTTTAGAGAGCCCCTTTTGTTTTTTGGAACTGAGCATTCAAGTGATCCCATATCTCTTTCGCCATCTTATACTCACTATTAGTCATAGCTAGATTAGGATTTAAAGAGTTCAACAAGTAATCTCTACAAAAATTCTCATCTTTGTTCCATTGATATTCATCCACATCTTTAGTGGTAGATGCAAAATCACTCAATAAAGTATAGAATATGTCACGTTCTTTCAAGCAAAATTGAACATGTAATTTCCAGTCATGAAATTCAGTAACATCAAATGATTGCAACTTTATAATATCGTAGGAACTATGCTTTGCCATTTTTAATCAGAGCAAAGTGTTAAAAAGAGTGCACCTTGAAGTCTCGGAACCACAAAGTCGAATAACTTTCCTAATCTTGATCAAACTGCTATGTAGAGATGGAATTTGCCAAAACAAACCCCAAAAACAGATCTGGAGCGCCCAAAAACCTTAAGATGGACTGCCCTTGTCGTCAAAACTTGCCGGAAATTTTCGTCGCTGAAATTCGTTGGAAATTTCGTCTCTGAAATTTGCTAGAAATTTAGATGGAAACTTCCGGGTGTCGTAACTTCTCCATCTGACCTCCGATTGACACGAGTGACCACTCAAAATGTTCGTATCGATGAGTAGAACAAAGCCCAAGTGGTTTCATCCTCTAAAATTGGCTATAATTTTTTGGGTTTTTGAATCAAAGATTTCGGTTGTCACGCCCCGATCCTCGGGCACGCGCCCATCCCTCACCTTAGTCGATTTTAAAGTGCGATATCCCAGGACTAAGTATCGCTGACCCTTTCTTTTTATTACGCATGCGGAAGCAGTTATAAATCCCTAGACAAAACAATAGGATAGAAAAGTAGGCCATATTTTTCATATTGAAATTCACAACCACACTTTTATTAACAGTACAACTCATAGTATATTTACAATACTATTTACAGCAAACAAGTCTCACACCTATCTACATTAAGACGGGGTTCACAAAAGGGATGGGATCTCAATCCACATCCGGGTTGTACTCAAAATCCCTCTCTGGATCATCTTCTTCTTCAAAAATCTTTCTCCTCCTCAGGTTTCACATCAGTTTTCTCCTCCTCAGATTCCTCCTCCTCGGCTTCTCCTCAGGGCCCTGAAATGGTTATTCAATAACCAATGAGACCATGTCTCAGCAAGTTCTACCCCCTAAGACCCGATTAATAAGCCAATACACTATGGGCTACCTAAACTCGCACATGTTAGATGACTTACCTTGGCCTTAGATTCCACTTGCAAATCAGTACAATTCATTATAGGCACCCAACTACTCAAAACAAATCGAACCAATCGATTGCATGTCATCCAATTCATATAATCCCCACGATGTATATCCAGTCTCTAAGCACACGTGCATTCTCTAAGGCACTAGTTCGCCAAAGTGATGCATCAAATCACCGAGCTCACGTGTCTCTCCCAAGATGCCTCACTTAATTCCCTGGGCCCACGTGCATTCTCTAAGGCACTAGTTCGCCAAAGTGATGCATCAATTCACCGAGCCCACGGGCCCTTTTTACGATGCCCGGGCCCACGTGCATTCTCTAAGGTACTAATTCACCAAAGTGATGCATCAAATCATCGAGCCCACGTGCCCTTTTTAGATGCCGCACTGATTCACCACTCCACCGTCGATATTGACAATCGATACTCAAACATTTCCCCAACAAATAATTAAAAACAACCATTTAGGAACATATCCTAAAATTCACAATTTAAATCAATTCCATATAAATTGAAGCTCAATTAAATAAACAGACTGCACCACGACAATCAACACGAAATTCCGATCACCGACCATACCGGTTGAATTTCCGGAAAAATAATTAATTTCGAAAAATAAATAAATAAATATTAAAAATCCAATTTAGGCCCGTAATGCTTGATTGGAAGCCGAGACGAGCCCAGAAAATTACCGAGACTCGTTCAATAAATAATATGGCATACCTACTTGCTAATGTCTATTTCTAACCACCTAACATGCATCATGAAGTCTCTAATTTAATTTATCTAAATTAATCTAACCACCTAATTGCATTTAATTAAATCTAACCAACCCTTAGGCATAATTAGCAATCTAAGAAAGTATTAGTGAGTAAAAATCATTTGGCAAAAGCGGAGACCGAATCACCGTGACGGCAGCCGAAATCGGACTTTCAACAACACCAGCGGGCTTGGGCCGGGCTTAGGCTTAGGCCCAACAAATCTCAGCCCAACTGAGATTTGTTCTTGGACTGAACTGGGCTCACTTTTGGGCTTGGGCTTGGCTGCGATTAGGCTTTCTTCACGGGCCGGACTTGGGCCGAAGATGGACTGACTTGGCTGGGCTTGAAGACTTCAACTGGATCGAATTTTGCTGGGCCTGAATAACTAAAAGTGCTGGGCTTCGCTTGGTTGACTGGGCTTGAGGAATGCTGGATCTCACGGCCTGCTTCATGGACTTCACTGGGCCTTTGCTGTTGGAGTTGACCGGTCCAGCGAATTGCACGACGAAGCAGCTCGTTGTTGCTGCTGGGCGAAGCAACAAAAATCAAAGCTGGTGGATTCCTTGCCACGTGGAGAGGACGAAGGAGCTCGCTGGTGCCAAGCTGCGTGCGCTGCTGTTGCTTCGAGCGGTGCTGGCGTGAAGAGCTGAAGATCGGTGGAATGGAGCTGGCTTCGCTGGCAGTCGTTTCGTGGAGCCAAACCGAAGACGATGGGGCAGTCAATGAGCCAAGTCCTCCGTTGGAAGGTTGACTGGACCTGAGGGCATGGAGTGGCAGACAGCAACACGTGAAGGAATGGGAGGGAAGCTCGGTGGATTGCTAGGTCAACAAATTGCCTGGGAAATTCGCAACGTTGACCGGTGGGTTCCAAGGCGTGGACGTGTGGTGCGGCTGCCAGCAGAAGAATTCATGGGTGCTAGGCGGCGGTCTTCAAAGCAAAAGGTTGAAAGAACCGCAGAGGTGGATGGGAAGGAAATAAAAAATGAAGAAGCAGAGAAGGTGATCGTTTCTCCCTGGGCGTGCGAAAGTGAGGCCAAAAGGAAGAGGCATCGTGCGGAGGAAGCTTGGTGAGGGGCCCAAAGATAGCAAAATCAATCCATTCCCTTCAATGCTTGGTTCCCCCAAAGCCCACACACAAATATCTAGAGTTCCCCCTTACTTTCTTGCATTAATGTCCCAAAATAATCCAAATTGAAGTCCAAATTTCCAGCCCCATTTCTAATTTCGAATTTCACAAATTTGAGCTTCAATTTCATCCTTGATTTCTACAAATTGACGTCAAATTTCGATGTAGAAAAAGTCTACATAATTTCTACAGGTCCTCTTCACCATATAGCTTGGTTTTGCGCGTTGAAAACCTCTTCAATTCGGCCATCCGAATTTCCATTGATTTTCCACAACGTCCAAATTCATTTTCCGTAAAAATATCGAAATCACCGAAAAATCTTTGGAGGAGGAGTCGACGTTCCTAAAATAGCTCGTGACACCACAGAACCTTCAATTTCTGAAATCGGACTCGAATTCACGATTAATCTCCATTCAACGCGTTTTTAGCGTGACATAGGCTATCGGGTAACTTTCATAAATTTTTAGTGCAAAGACCCGTGGTCAATTTTCTTCGAGCCACAATGAACCCACTCAATACATTGGCGACTCTCGATTGTCGTGAAAATCCTGAGGATCCAAATACGAACGCAGGGTACCAAAACAATAAGAAAATCAGTCTAGTACTGGTCAACATGAATTTTCTAATTTAGTGGTGTCACCCACGATTAGCCACACATCACTGTCGATCTAGTCTATCTTTGATTTCAAATCGATTTTTAACTATGCCGTAATGGCCTCTAAAGATGGACACGGTCGAGAAGCCAATTCCTAGTCGAATTTTCAAGTCTATTGCCTTAAAATTCCTAATAATTTCCCCAGATAGTTTAGTTATCTCAAGAATGATCAGTTCTGAGAATAGCTCTATAGACATGTTAATGAAACGCCCGATTCATTCAGAAGAAAATAGAATTGAAAATTTGGGATGTCACATTGGTCACCCGAATCTTCAAACTCAGATCCCGGCGAATACCACTATCGAAATCAAAAGTAAATTACACCCGTGAGTTTGTCTTGAAGAAATCTTCAAGAAGACACCTTACTCACTCACTCAAATCCGACACACGAACATAATACTTCAAGATTGTTGGATGTTATAGGTTTGAGAGAAAAGAAGCAGTTGCTTGAAGTATTACACCAAAAAACGTCAAGTTTGGAATGCTCAACAGTTACTTCTAGCGTAGAGGAACCCTAGAGTTTTTATATGCAAGTTATTAAGCTTCGGCTCATATGGACCTAAATAACCGTGCTTTTACCTATTAGATTTGTATGTGAACATATTATTTTGACTATATTAACAATATATCCAATATCCGCGACATCAGAAACTTAAATCTTTTGCATACACCATGTGCTTTCTCATTCTATTTCGTTCTACGGCACTAGAAAGAATCTGGTGTTCAAAACTAATCCTTCTTCTCATGGAACTTAAGATCTGCCCTCCTCATCTCTCCTCCTTCGTTATATTCTTCAAATCCTCCTCTCAATAGAATATACCACATTAATTGTATGAGTGGAACTGTCATGCCAGAGCGGAAATGAAAACAACGGGAGGTATTACTTTATTTCTGGGCACTACTCCAGAACAAACATGCTGATGAGCGAATAATCCAGCTAGTTAGAGTCAAAACTTGACTATAAATGGATTTACAGTTGTGGCGTTCTACAGCAGATGTAAAAGCGTCGAATGCAGAGGGACTTTAAGTCACTGGAATCACCTCAGAGAGTAAACTGCTTGATGAGGGAGAGCTCTCTTCACTTGGAGATGAATCTCTCATCGATGCCGTCGAATTATCTGCCGCGCTCCCGGTTGAGCTTATGGTGCTACCTCCGGTTTGATCACCGGTGCCAATCACCTTTCTGATCTCCGGTTCGGCTCTCCTCTTGGGACAAATGAGCAACTTCTCGCTGATGCTGCCCGAAGAAGAGCACGAAGACGTCTCGGACAAGGTTGTGCAACTTTTCTCTTCGGAAGCGGCCCATCTACTGAGCCCGAGCCTGTCCAATTCGTCCGCCACTTCCTTCATGGTAGGCCTCATGTCTCGGTGAGACGCAAGGCACCGGAATGCCAGCTCGGCGACCTTCTGCACGGACAGGTACGTCCACTCGTCCTTGTTCACGTCGAGGGAGGGGTCAATGATCTCATCCAACCGCGCCCTCCCGATCATATCCGTGGCCAGATTGGCCAAGTTCACTTCGTTCTGAGGCCGTGAGAAGTCCACGACCTTCAGCGACGTGATGATCTCCATGAGTACTACGCCTAAGCTGTAGACATCCGATTTGTCAGAGAGGTGGAAATCCTGATGGTACTGGGGATCGAGATAGCCTGGGGTCCCCTGTGGCGCGGTCGAGATGTGGGAGTCCTCGAGCAGGCCAAGTCTTGAAAGGCCAAAATCCGCAACCTTCGACTTGAAACTGTAGTCCAAAAGAATGTTGCTTGACTTGACATCCCTATGGTATATTGGTGGCTTAATAGAGTGGAGATGGGCAATTGCTTGAGCAGTTTCTGTGGCAATTTTGAGCCTGATCGGCCAGGAAAGTCCTTGACCTCTCTCTCTGTGCAGATGCTGGCACAATGTGCCATTGGGCATGAACTCGTAGATGAGGATCTGCTCGCCTTTCTCAATTGAGCAGCCGAGGAGCTTGACCAGGTGGGGGTGGCTCACGGATGACAGGAGCTTGATCTCATTCATGACTTGCTCGATGCTGTCCCTCTGTTTGATCCTCTTGATGGCGACCCACTCATCATTGCCGTTCAGTTTCCCGGCATAGACCGTCCCGAACGC
This sequence comes from Eucalyptus marginata, assembly GCA_014182565.1. Lineage (NCBI taxonomy): Eukaryota > Viridiplantae > Streptophyta > Magnoliopsida > Myrtales > Myrtaceae > Eucalyptus > Eucalyptus marginata. The sequence goes on from CM024590.1 coordinate 564,589, forward strand.
CCCAGTCCCTAACCTCTGCTTCTCTGCGAAGTAGCTTGTGGCTCTCTCGATCTCTTTGTAGGGATAGAAGGTGATGCTGCTCTTGCCCGAGGCCTCGGACAGACGGCGCTGCACCTGGAGTTGGGCTTTCCATTTGCTTCGCCGTCGAAAGAAGCAGATCATCAAGCCCAAACTGATCATGAAGGAAGCCCCAACTACGACACCTGAAAACAAAGAAACAAGACGACATGAGACGTCATTTGACAGGTACAGATATGAACATTCCTAAAAGTCACTTGAAGTCACTAGTTACTTTTTCTACGAGAAATTCCGAACCACAGAACACGTAAACAATTATTTATGATCATCTAATTAATTCGATAGGAAGAAAAAGAGTACCTCCAACTAGAACAATTATTCTGGTGGCTCCTCCGCATTGGCCAGAGAGATACTTTGCAGGATTGCACATGAACGCGTCTGCTTGCAAGACAAGAACAAGAAAACAAATGTCAGCACTCAGCAGGATGGAGAGTTTCCGTAATCACGTACATAAAACAACACGGACATCTCGACTCGAAAAACTCTTGGGAGCCGCCACGATTGGCACGACCGAAATCGATTTCCCATGAAGCCTAAGTTCTGGTTAAGCACGAAAACTAAGAGCTGGCCAGCTCGACACCGAAGGGACATAGAACTAAAAGGAACAGTCGACTGTCATTGTCTACTAGAATGTCTTTTTGAGTCTTGACAAAGTGAAAGAGATACCGATGTCGGAAGTTAAATTCAAAGTTCTCTATTATGTGAGTGCCCTATAAAGTCGAGATTCTCGGCTTTGGGTGGATCTCTCTTTGCACTTAGCGTCTCTAAAGTCTCAGAGGCTCAGTCATCACCAAGATTGCAAGACACCCCCCCACGAAATCTGCCGATCCATTGACTATCGTAATTCTAAGAGATCAAAATCACTTTGGAGCATAGTCAGCATCGTGCAAAAGAATCCACAGATTTCCAGCGGCGATATGCGTTAGGTGAAACAACCCACTCTTGAGCGCGACGCACGCCCTGTTCTCTCCCCCGTGCCGGACAAAAGACGGGACAATAATGGTGGATCGTTCCTTTAACGACTCAGGAAGAAAAGCGGGACACCGGCCCAAATATTATATACACTTTGACCTGACTTTACGACAGAAACTTAAGCAGGCCGATGTTAATCCGTCGTTCAAGGGGTCCCGTGCATTATTGTCCGCCCGCTAATGGGGTCCCTGTGCGTTTACCTTTGCTGCGTTCTAGAGAGGGCAAACGTGCTCATTTAACCAAACCGGCCACCAGGACGACGAAATTCCGTGCCGAATAATCATAAAGAAATGATCTCGGCCTCTGGCAGAAAACGGGTACTTGTCCGGCCACGAGCTATGATGGCATCCACTTGAACTAGGATAGGGTAGGGAAAATAGGCATCCCCTCGACTCGATCGAAGAATTACCAAGTCGAGTGTGCGCTTTATTCGTAAATGGGGATGTGAAGGAGCTATTGCATGGATTTTGCATATATTCTGAATTAGATGGGAGCATTTATAGAGGTTGGTCTCACCAAACTCGGTTTTTAGTGCAAGTTGATCTTTTCGCTGAAAAATTTACTCTGCGACGTCTCTATGCTAGAGTAATTTACATTGATTTCTAGAGGCGTCGCCGGACGTTATGAAGCTACAGCAGGATCTAGTTAGCATTGATTTGTTGACTTTAGTTGAGAGAAAAATTAGAGCAACATGAACAGTTTCTTGGGTAAGTAACATAAAATAATGAAATGAAGGAAACTTTTAACCCTTCTCCATCCACAATTCACGACCGTTTGCTAATGGCAACTTTTTTTCGAAAGTTTAATTTCCTTTTAAAAGCCTTTGCAAGGGATTGCTGGTGGGAAATTATGGTTGGAGAGAGGCTTTCATGAAGATTTTAATTCCTATATTGTCGTTTGCATGAAAGAGATTACCGAACTACAAAAAGGAATCCCCACAATTTTATAAGGAAAGTAGACAATTTAGAAAAATCTAATTTAACTTAGCAAAATATTAGATGGGGTTTTGATTTTAGAACTTGAGTAAATGGATCGTATTCTTAACCTACTACCAGCCCCGCATAACAGTTAGCAAATTAATTTTGTATATCACTTCAGCATTTTTTTGCACCAATTTTAAATTTTAATCGCAGAAGATTAATGGCGTCAAAAGAGTCGAGATTAATGAAATCCTGGAACTAACCTCTCTGGCAGCCGGTGCCGGCCAAGAACCCGTCGCCACGGAACCCGTCCCTGCACTTGCACCGGAACCCATTTCCGCCGCCGTTCGGTAGCCCCGGGAGTCGAACGCAGTCCGCGTCCCGGGAGCACTCGCACCGGTCGCCGTTCACCCACCACTCCAGCTGCAGCATCTGGACGCCCAGCGACACCGACACATTGTCCAGCTTTTCCGCCGATATGGACGACAGAAAGAGCTTGCAGTCGAGGGCGAAGAGCCCGCTGCGGTTGAGAAACTTTGGGCTGTAGTTGTTCTTCTCCTCGGAGTAGCAGCTCATGCGGGTGTTGGTCTTGTTCTTAGTCTCGCAGAGGGACTGGAATTGGGCCTGGATGACCTGGGTGTTGGGCACGTCGCAGGGGGAGATCTGCGTGCAGTTTTTGAGCAGGATGGCGTTCTTCCCGATCGGGGCGTAGTTGCGGCCATAGAGATTGGCGATGGCCTCGAACGGGCGGTCGCACTTGGCCTGGATGGTGACGGTGACGGTGTCCGAGGACGCGGACTGCACCACGAACTCCCCTATGAGGGCGTCCCCGTCGTCGGTGCAGTTGAGCTGGATCGGGCAGCCCGGCGAGAACCCGAACGGATAAGTCAGGTTCTGCTTCGCGGGCTTGCCGGTGCCGCACGTCTGGCTGCAAGGCTGGGGGATGGCTCTATGCGCCGCCGCGAGAATAGGCAAGACCACGCCGGCCAAGAGGAGGAGGGTGGACAGAGCGGTCTTCGGCATCATCGAAGAGAAGTCGATCGAGAGACGGTCGTGGATTGCGGGTCAGTTTTTATCAGCGAGAAGCATGAGGGCAGGAGCAGCAGCAGTCAAGCGAGAGAGCAAGTTCCCTTCAACCTCACCTTTTCAGCTTTCTTTTTTCAGCGGATCAGGTTTGGTTTCAGTAGGAGGGATCGTGCTGGGGGAAGAGAGGAAGAGTTAAAAAGGAGGACGTGTGGAATTTGGAGAGTGCTTAGAAAGAGAAAGTTCCTTTTCACACCCGAGACAGGAAATTGTAACGAGAAACCGAAGCGGGATCGAACAGCGTTCAACGTCGCATATTTTACGGGGTAGAGTGCTGAGAAGAGACTAAGAATTATTAAGGAAGAGTCCCGATGGAGCGAGCAAGTGGTGCTCCGGTCAGTTTGACTTTTTATTTTTTTTCCTTTTAAAAGGGGGATTATGTTATATTATATGTGGTGCTGATGAATTGCTATTATCAGGTCCCCTAGGCCAGTCGAAATTGACAGTTGACCACAGGCAAAATGGAACGTTGACCTGTCGTTTCGAACCCTTCCCCTCCTCCTTCATTCTTCTTCTTGAGAAAATATTAAACAAGAGATGAATGCAAAAATAGAAAATAACCCATCAATATTGAACATGACATATGAATCGAGAATGAGGAGTATTTTGTACGGAAGGTTTTCCAGATGAAGCTAAACACGCAGTAACCCCGCCGTTCAAGCCAAGAGCTCGAGCCGTTACCGAATAATGACCGGTCACTTCGGACACGACATCATCATCTTTGCCCCCTTTTTTTTTCTTTTTGATTTTGTGCCCCCAGTGGATCGGGAGTCCAAATCGTTCCAACATTCTTTTGACCCTTTTTAAAAAGGGCGGTGCATTTTTTTTCCTCCTCCTTGTACTTTTCCCCTGAATAAGGCCTTCGTTTAAAAAATTAAAATTTTAAAATAACCTATAATGTTTTCATAAAATCTCTCATTTTCATTAAAGATGACTTTGCATCATTTATGGATAATCACTGCTTCATTTTTGCCAATAAAAAAAAAAACCTAATACCCGATACTTTGATTATATTGTCAAGACGTAAAAAGTTAAGTTTGAAATAAGCTGGCCTTGCAGTTTCATTTACACATTTTTCATTTCCGCTTAAAGATAACCCCTACCACTATTTCAATCCCAATTCATCCTAAATTCACAAAAACCTTAATCCTAGCAACTTTCCTGCCCCCCTCTTTCTCAGCCGCAACACCCAGTCCCATTGCACCAGAGCGACGAGGCTCGCAGTCCCCTCCACCACCACGGTACTACCTTCGCTAATTTTGGGCCCCTCCTTCACCTCTTGGCGACCTGAATCTCGGCAAAACTCGACCTGTCAAACCCCAATCAAGGTCGGACGACTTGGACGACGACGAAGAACGTGTTCATATTTTGATATAAAGCAAGGACAGTGGTAGCGACTGTAGCCATGATGGGGAAAGTTATAGAAAAAGCAAGGGTTTGGGCTTTACAGTTATATATTTAGATAATTTTTGGTTTATATATATTTTTTTAAAAATTGAGTGAAGGTTGAAGAGGGTTCTAGGTACTTCAAAAAAAGAACATATTCATTAAACGGTAGTTTTTTTTATCCCTTTGGCTAAGATAAGCAATTAGCGTATCGAAATCATATTAAGTTGATATATCTCCGAGCGCTTATATTCTGAATTTAACAGGTTGATCTGATGAAAAACAAGAATTTAACATGTGGGCCAAAAAAATAAAAATGTTTGAATCGATCGGGCTGCTCCTCCTTTTTCTCTTTTTCCTCCCCTCCTTTTTTTCTTTTTTTTTTTTTTTGGATTTTCGCTTGTGAAGTGGTAAAATGAAGAAAATGGATTTTGCTAGAAACGTCATACGATCGGTCTCATGACGTACGTCCATTCTCAGGTCAATAGGAAAAGCCATGTTTGACCTAAGTCTTCAGTGCTCCCCGTTTGCGTGGGGGCTTTCGCTTTGACATTGACCAGAAAAGGCTTCAAGGACCCGGTGTACTGGGAGAACTTTTTGATGCACCCAGTGAATGTTAGTCTAGTGCATTCCGATTCTTAAGTCACGTAGGTCTTACGCAAGACTCATCTATATTAAAGAGAAAAGATTGTTCAAAAAGATAAATTTATTATACTTTTACCAATTTAGCATTAAACCTTTTAATTTTATCAATTGAATTCTAAATTTTTTCATCTTTTGCCAATCGAGTCCATGGCCAATGTCTACCTCGATAGTTTCTTGCCAAAATTTACTAGACATATTCAATTGGCAAAAAGTTCAATTAACGAAGGTTAGTACTAAATTGACTAATGTACAATATGTTTATAACTTATTGGACAATTTTTTTCATTCTAGAGAGTCGGATGTATTGGACTTATATGGGAGAAGTGCCAAAAAGTCACTGCCTTTTTAAACCTGTCTTAGATTTAGTCCTAAACCTTTTTTTTGGTGCCGATTCGGTCCTAAACCTTTTACGTTGTGCCAATTCGGTCCTTTCCGGCCAATTTTGGCCGGATTTTCTTGGCGGGCCGGCCGGGCCGACATGGCATGACCGGCGGCCGACGTGGACAACTTTTAATAATATTTTAATATTTTTGAATTTTTTTATTTTTTTGTCTTCTTCCTCCGGCCGGTCCCCGAGGTCCGGCGACCGCCGGCCGAAGGCCGGCGAGGGCGAGGCCGACCTCGCCGGCCACCTCGCGGGCGAGGGTCGAGCCTCGCCGGCCATGGGCGAGGCTCGCCTCGCCGGCCATGGGCGAGGCTCGCCTCGTCGGATCCGGCGAGGGGGAGCCTCGCCCATGGCCGGTGGTGAGGCTCGACCTCGCCAGAGCCCGGCCATGGGCGAGGCTCGCCCTCGCCGGATCTGGCGAGGTCGAGCCCCGCCGGCCATGGGCGAGGCTCGCCTCGTCGGATCCGGCGAGGGGGAGCCTCGCCCATGGCCGGATCTCGGCGAGGTCGAGCCTCACACCGGCCATGGGCGAGGCTCCCCGCGCCGGATCGACGAGGCGAGCCTTGCCCATGGACCTCGCCGGATCCGGCGGGCGAGCCTCGCCCATGGCCGGATCTAGCGAGGTCGAGCCTCGCCGGCCATGAGCGAGGCTCCCCCTCGCCGGATCGACGAGGCGAGCCTCGCCCATGGCGGCGAGGCTCGACCCGCCCGCGAGGTGGCCGGCGAGGTCGACCTCGCCCTCGCCGGCCTCGCCCTCGTCGGCCTCCCGGCTCGGCCGGTCGCCGGACCTCGGGGACCGGCCGGAGGAAGAAGACAAAAAATAATAAAAATAAAAATAAAAATAAAAAAATAAAAAAAAAAAAAATAAAAAAAATAATTTTTAAAATATTATTAAAATTTGTCCACGTCGCACCGATCATGCCACGTCAGGGCGGGCGTCCATCAGCAAATCTGGCCAAAATTGGCGGAAAGAACTAAATCGGCACAACGTAAAAAGGTTTAGGAGGGAATCGGCACCAAAAAAAAGGTTTAGGACTAAATCGCGCAAGACAAAAGGTTTAGGACTTTTTTAAGACTTCTCCGACTTATATGTACTTAAATCATTTAAGAAGAAAAAAGTCCCGTGTCATTGCCGTCTCAAAAAAAAAAAAAATATGATAAGAGAGAAGAAAGAAAGAAGAGGCGTGTTTGGCTAGACAACGTTGTTTGTTCCACTTTGTGTTCCTCGTCTTGGATCCTTTCCAAGTAATAATTGCTTTATAATAGTTGGAAGTGGAACACTCATTCCACAACGTCGTTTTCATAGGGCTCCCTTAGTCATCTTCCGTTCGGTTTTTCCAACACTCCATTCGTCCATCTATATGACTCGACTCCTAAGCAAAAAAAAACTTTTGAATCGGATATTTGTTTTCTGGATTGTGATGATATTTCAATTATTTCCGGGTATATTTCTCTAACCTTTCTATTTTCACAAACGACTACATATTGAATTCTATATAAAATAACTCTAAACATATTAAAATCAGTCGATATACTAAGTACTTTTTTAGAGTAGATATGACATGACAAAGTCTTCTTTCGTGAAAAATGATTTAAGGGTCTACAACAACAATCACACCCTTAGATAAGAATGTATTAAAATAACACAAACTTTTGCTTAACGACACAAGCACAGACAAGCAAAATTAGGAGTATCGTCAAAAAAATTGGCCCATTTTGGAGAAAGGTTGGGAAAAGTGTTAAAAAAAGTCTTAAACTTTTTGACATTTGTGTCAATTTAGCCCCAAACCTTTTTCTGGTGCTAATTTAGTCTTAAACATTTTCACTTGATGTCAATTAAGTTATTTCCGGCTAATTTTGGTCGGATTTTGCTGACGGACGCTGGTCGGTTGATGTGGCACGATTAACGTTAACATGGACAACTTTTAATAATATTTTGATATTTTAAATATTTTTATTTTCTTTTTTTCCTTCTCATTCTCCTTCCTCCAACCAGTCGCTAGACCTTGGCAACTAGCCAAAGACAACGGCCGGTTAAAATCAATCGATATACTAAGTACTTTTTTAGAGTTGATATGACATGATACAGTCTTCTTTCGTGAAAAATGGTTTAAGGGTCTACAATAACAATTGCGCCCTTAGACAAGAATGTACTAAAATAACACTTTTCTCAGCCTTTCTCTGAAATGAGACCAAATCAGGAGTATCTTCAAAACAATTGGCCCATTTCAGAGAAAGGCTGGGAAAAGTGTTAAAAAAGTCGTAAACTTTTTGTATTTATGCCAATTTAGTGCTAAACATTTTTTTGGTGCTAATTTAGTTATAAATATTTTCACTTGGTGCCAATTCAGTCATTTCCGGCTAATTTTAGCCGGATTTTGTTGACTGAACACTGGTTGGCTAACATGGATAATTTTTAATAATATTTTAATATTTTAGATTATTTTAAAAAAAATTTTTTTTTCCTTTTTTCATTCTCCTCCTCCTTCCTCCAGCCAGTTGCGGGCCCTCGGCAACCAGCCAGAGGTTATGGCCGATTAAAATCAATCGATATACTAAATACTTTTTCGAGTAGATATGACATGGCACAATCTTCTTTTGTGAAAAATGGTTTAAGGGTCTACAACGATAATCAGGCCCTTAACAAGAACATAATAAATAATACAAACTTTTGCTTAACGGCACAAGAACAGCCACACAAAATCAGGAGTTTCTTCAAAAAAATTGGTCCATTTCAAAGAAAGGTTGGGAAAAGTGTTAAAAAAGTCATAAACTTTTTGCATCTGTATCAATTTAGTGCTAAACATTTTCTTGGTGCTAATTTAGTCATAAACCTTTTCACTTGGTGCCAATTCAGTTATTTTGTTGACTGGACGCGGGTTAGTTGACGTGGCACAATCGGCGTTGACGTGGACAACTTTTAATAATATTTTAATATATTTGAATATATATATTTTTTATTTTTATTTTTTCCTTCTCCTCCTCATTCCTCTAGTTGGTCGCCGTAACTCAAGCAACCAGCTAGAGGCGACGGCCGATTAAATCAATCAATGTACTAAGTACTTTTTAGAGTAGATATAACATGACAAAGTCTTCTTTCTTGAAAAATGGCTTAAGGGTCTACAACAACAATCGCGTCCTAAAAAAGAACATACCAAAATAACACAAACTTTTGCTTGCCACACAAAATCAGGAAAAGTATTAAATTATATTTATATCAATTTAGTTCTAAACATTTTTGGCGTTAATTTAGTCATAAACATTTTCACTTAATGTCAATTCAATCATTTCCTGCTAATTTTGGCCGGATTTTGCTAACTGGACGCCGGTCGGCTGACGTGGCACGATTGATGCTTGATGTGGATAAATTTTAATAATATTTTAATATTTTTGAATTTTATTTTTATTTTTCTCTTATTTTTGTTTTTATTTTTATTTTTCCTTCTCAACCTCTTTCCTTTGGCGGATTGTTGGACCTCGACAACCAGCTAGAGGCGATGGCCAGTTAAAATCAATCGATATATTAAGTACTTTTTTAGAGTAGATATGACATGACATAGTCTTCTTTCGTGAAAAATGGTTTAAGAGTCTACAACGACAATCACACTCGTAGACAAGAACGTACTAAAATAACACAAACTTTTGCTTATTGGCACAAGCATAGCCACACAAAATCAGGAGTATCTTTAAAAAAATTGGCCCATTTTGGAGAAAGGCTGGGAAAAGTGTTAAAAAAATCCAAAACTTTTTGCATTTGTGTCAATTTAGTGCTAAACCTTTTCTTGGTGCTAATTTAGTTCTAAACCTTTTCACTTGGTGCCAATTTAGTCCTTTACGGCTAATTTTGGTCGGATTTGCTGACTGGACGTCGGTTGGCTGACGTGGCACGATCATCGCCGACATGGATAATTTTTAGTAATATTTTAATATTTTTAAATATTTTAAATATTTTTTTGTTCTTTTTTCCTCCTCCTCCTCCTTTAGCTGGTCGCTGGACCTCGACAACCAGCTAGAGGTGACGGCCGGTTAAAATCAATCGATATATTAAGTACTTTTTTAGAGTAGATATGACATGACATAGTCTTCTTTCGTGAAAAATGGTTTAAGGGTCTACAACAACAATCGCGCCCTTAGACAAGAACGTACTGAAATAACACAAACTTTTGCTTAACGGCACAAGCACGGCCATACAAAATCAAGAGTATCTTCAAAAAAATTGGCCCATTTCGGAGAAAGGCTAGGAAAAGTGTTAAAAAAGTCCTAAATTTTTTGCATTTGTGCCAATTTAGTGCTAAATATTTTCTTGGTGCTAATTTAGTCTTAAACATTTTCACTTGGTGCCAATTCAATTCTTTGCAACTAATTTTGGCCGAATTTTGTTGATTGGATGCCAATCGACTAAGATGGCATGATTGGCGCTAACGTGGACAATTTTTAATAATATTTTATTTTTTAAAATTTTTTTGATTTTTTAAATATTTTTTTGTTCTTTTTTCCTCCTCCTCCTCCTTTAGCTGGTCGCCGAACCTCGACAACCAGCTAGAGGTGACGGCCGGTTAAAATCAATTGATATATTAAGTACTTTTTTAGAGTAGATATGACATGACACAGTCTTTTTTCGTGAAAAATGGTTTAAGGGTCTACAACGACAATCGCGCCCTTAGACAAGAACGTACTGAAATAACACAAACTTTTGCTTAACGGCACAAGCACGGCCATACAAATCAAGAGTATCTTCAAAAAATTGGCCCATTTCGGAGAAAGGCTAGGAAAAGTGTTAAAAAGTCCTAAATTTTTTGCATTTGTGCCAATTTAGTGCTAAATATTTTCTTGGTGCTAATTTAGTCTTAAACCTTTTCACTTGGTGCCAATTCAGTCCTTTGCAACTAATTTTGGTCGAATTTTGTTGATTGGACGCCAATCGACTGAGATGGCATGTTTGGCGCTAACGTAGACAATTTTTAATAATATTTTATTTTTAAATATTTTTTTGTTCTTTTTTCCTCCTCCTCCTCCTTTAGCTGGTCGCCGGACCTCGACAACCAGCTAGAGGTGACGGCCGGTTAAAATCAATCGATATATTAAGTACTTTTTTAGAGTAGATATGACATGACACAGTCTTCTTTCGTGAAAAATGGTTTAAGGGTCTACAACGACAATCGCGCCCTTAGACAAGAACGTACTGAAATAACACAAACTTTTGCTTAACGGCACAAGCACGGCCATACAAAATCAAGAGTATCTTCAAAAAAATTGGCCCATTTCGGAGAAAGGCTAGGAAAAGTTTTAAAAAAGTCCTAAATTTTTTGCATTTGTGCCAATTTAGTGCTAAATATTTTCTTGGTGCTAATTTAGTCTTAAACCTTTTCACTTGGTGCCAATTCAGTCCTTTGCAACTAATTTTGGCCGAATTTTGTTGATTGGACGCCAATCGACTGAGATGGCATGATTGGCGCTAACGTGGACAATTTTTAATAATATTTTATTTTTTAATATTTTTTTGTTCTTTTTCCTCCTCCTCCTCCTTTAGCTGGTCGCCGGACCTCGACAACCAGCTAGAGGTGACGGCCGGTTAAAATCAATCGATATATTAAGTACTTTTTTTTAGAGTAGATATGACATGACACAGTCTTCTTTCGTGAAAAATGGTTTAAGGGTCTACAACGACAATCGTGCCCTTAGACAAGAACGTACTGAAATAACACAAATTTTTGCTTAACGGCACAAGCACGGCCATACAAAATCAAGAGTATCTTCAAAAAATTGGCCCATTTCGGAGAAAGGCTAGGAAAAGTGTTAAAAAGTCCTAAATTTTTTGAATTTGTGCAATTTAGTGCTAAATATTTTCTTGGTGCTAATTTAGTCTTAAACCTTTTCACTTGGTGCCAATTCAGTCCTTTGCAACTAATTTTGGCCGAATTTTGTTGATTGGATGCCAATCGACTAAGATGGCATGATTGGCGCTAACGTGGACATTTTTAATAATATTTTATTTTTTTAAATTTTTTGATTTTTTTTCCTTCTCCTTCTCCTTCCTCTAGATCGTAGCCAAACCTCGGCAACTAGCTAGAGGCGACGGCCGACGAGGTCGGCCTTGACCTTGCCAGTGGCTGTGGGGGCAAGCCTTGCCTGCTCGGCATGAGGCCACCCTCGCTGCCAAGCCCTCACCAAAGGTTGGGCAAGGGTAAGCCTTGCGGCCTAGTGCGGGGCCGCCCTCATGGCCATTGGTGAGGGCTCGAGCCTTCGCCGGTGGTCGTCGAGGTCGACCTCGACCTTGCCCCCATCACCTCGGCTGATCGTCGAACTTGGAGGGAGTAGGAGAGGGAAAAAAGAAAAGAAAAAAGAAAAAAAAATAAAAAATAAAACATATTAAAATTTTATGAAAATTTGTGCACTTCAGCGTCGATCATGCAATGTTAGCTAATCGGCGCCCAATCAGCAAAATCGGGAAAAAATTAAATAGAAAGGATTGAATTGACATAAAGTGAAAATATTTAGGACTAAATTGGCACCAACAAAATGTTTATGATTAAATTGGCAAAAATATAAAATGTTTAGAACTTTCTTAACACTTTTCCCGAGAAAAAGGCCCATATGCATCTTGCCACATTTTTCGTATTAAAGTGTGCCGCCGAATGTGAGACAGACCTACAATACAAGAAATTTGCACCGAACAATTAAATATATATATATATATATATATATATATTATATAAATATATGTTAGTATCCTTTTTGCCAAATGTTTTTAATAAGCATGTAAATTGTTGGTAACCGCTTGATCAAGTGTTAGTGTTGTCGAATGAATTAATTTAATGAAGCTTGAACAAAGTTTGACCAAGTAATTAGGATAAGTTAAGAGCTGTTCATGGATGTAAATGAGGAAATTCTAGCTTCCAAGTTACTTCCCACGTTGACTTCTCAATTGTGAGTGAGCTTGAAGGCTTCAAGTTTCTGTTTTCTTTCTTCTTGGAAACAGTTTATCAATCTTAGGTCCACTAGTCTTAGGTCCAAAAACATTTTCCTCATTTTCCGGCATTTAGGGGTCTTAGAAAAATGAGTCAAAAGGTTTTCCCAAAACTTAAATTCAGGAAAATAATTATTTCTTTGAAAAAACTGGAAAGTATTTTCAAAATATGACTAGATATCGGTACTTAGATCGAAACTCTATGCTTAAGCACAAAAATCCTATGTTGGTTCCCAAGTCCACGCATTCAAGATTAGGTCTCCAACGGCTAGAGTTGGGTCCATTGAGGCTAGGCCCAAACTCGTGGTGCCCATACTCGATGCTTCAACACCCAATATCAGGTCCATAAAGGCCTTGCACGAGTCCTTGGCGCTCAAGCTTGGGTCTTTAGTTAATGAAACGTTTATTCTTACAAAAATATTTTTAAAAAAATCTAATTTGTAAATATTTGTAAATATTAAAAGGATTTAAATTTTTCATATTATTTTTAATTATATTTATTTCAATATATTCATTTCTTTCTTTCTTTCCTTTTTCCCCCTTTTTGCTTATTTCTTGGTTGGTCTAAGGCCATGATGACTGGCCATAGGCAAGCTCGTGATAAAAGAGGTTCAAAGTATCAGAGCCTAACTTGCAAACAAGTTTGGATCCAATAGTTACACAAAAGAGTTACGAGTTATTATGACTAGGGGTGTGCAAAAAAACCGAGAACCACTCGGACCGTTCCAAACCAAACTAGACCAAACCGGAACTAACAGTTTCCATGGAGGTCGGTTCACTTCCTGGTTCCGATTTAGTGGAACCAGTGAGTATCGGTTCAAATCTTGGTTCTAGTCGTGGAATCTCCCACCCATTCACTCGGATATGTTTAAAAAAAGAAATTTCATTTCAGTTACTTAATTATTTTATAATTTTTTGACCAAATAGATATGTACATATATGCATATTTGTAGTTATTGGACATTATTGACTAATTTTGTCAATTGAGTATGTCATAGGATTAATATCCTACTTTCTATTTTATTATAATAATCCATTTATTTACTTTCTCAACCAAAACAAAATAAATAAATGTAGAGGAATAAGAGAACCGATTGGAGATGTTAATAAAAGCTAACGGCTAGTTTTAAGAGTATAATTAGATCTCTCTTGAGCCATTCTCATGATTAAATTAAGTTAACAATGAAAAAAGATGAATCAAGCAATTAATATTTTAACTTCTGTGGAGGTTAAGACTTTTAATGTGGAGTTTAATTCTCTACATATTTTCAGCGTTGGGAAATCTTAAGAGGACCATACCTTGACCTTCAAAGAAATCAAGGTTTTAGCTAACACGTATTGTTTATTTGTTTTGCCTTATAGTTTTCAATTATTAATCAAAATGAATGGCTCGCAATTCAACTCGAATATAAGGCTAAACAAGCTTTGTAGGGATTAGGGACCGATTTTATGGATTTACCTGAGAATCGGAATTGAACTGGCGGTTCGTTTTCCAAGTGGATCCATGGAACCAATTGGCAAGTCTCGATTTCAATTTTTCAGAACCGATTCTTAGTGGGTGGTTTTTGATTCCAAGGTGGGAACCGACCACCCAGACCGTGCTTACCCCCAATTGTGGCTTTGACTCAAGGTATGATGTGTGAGGGGGAGTTTGTTCAAGTTGTCCTATATTTGTTGTGGAAAAGACTGGTGATCACTAGCTTTTGGAGTGAGGTTTAAAATCACCCTGTAGATAGGAACGCAAAAAGATAGATAGGAAAGCAAATAATCTCTCTCTCTTTTTGGTTTGTGAGCAAATAATGTTCTTGAATCACCAATTTATGGCCTTCAAAGGCATACGAACAAGGAAAGTTGGGGAGACATTATTGCCAATAAGAAAATAAGGCAGGGAAGGACAAAAGTCGAAATGTTTCTTTGTAATTGGAAATGTTGGCGAATGTAATGCAAGATGGTAGGTTCATTATTCTCTAACGGGTCTTTAGAATCATCAAAGATATCTCTCTAGGAAATTTTCCTCAATTAGAGATAATTAGCATGCTTATCTTGATTTTCTGTATCTTTTAGGATTGCACATGGATCTCCCCTTGATTATGCATATCCTTGATTGATATGTTACCTTATATTATTATAAAATAAAACCTATAAATATGCCACTTTATCCAAACACTGAAATATATAGAAACTTCATATTTCTTTCTTCCTCATATTTTCTCATCTTGAACTTTGACATTGGGAGACAAACAATGCTATTTAGCTGCCAAATAATTTGAAGATAATGTACATTTGCTTGGACTAATCCTTCCCTAGTCAGATCAATTTTTTGTTTCGACCTTTCCCGTGCCCATTCAATATCCTGCCCCAACATACAAAATCCAATTTTCTACCGCAGCAACATCAACTATGACGACTACAATGACTACTACCCATATTAGAGATGGAAACTTTCTCTCTTATATAACAATTATAGATGTGTGATCAACTCGAACTTTTTTAGGCTTTACTAGCATAACAAATCTTTGGGCTATTTTGAAAAATAACAGTTTATTGTGATTAACAAATTCTTGAAATAGTAAACTCCATAACAATTTATAATTATTTGATTTTTTGTTATAAAAAATAAATTATTATTCTCATAGTAAATTAAAAACCATCACTCAATCATTTTTCTTAAAAATATCTTAAACTTGAAATATGCTTTTCAAATGGAGTCCAGAATCTGTCTTGGTTGTGAATACATGAGCATGAAAGCTTAGGGTGCGTTTGGTAACGTTTACATTTAAAAATTGTTCTGGAACGAAATAAAAGAAAGTGTTTACATTCAGGGAACAATTTTTGAACAAAAAAAGCGTTTGGTAAACTTGTTTCGGGAATAAAAAATGAATAAAAACACGTTTGGTAAATTTGTATTCTTTTTTTTTTTTTTATTTCTTTTAATTTTTTAATATTTTTATTTTTATTTTCTTTATTTTTTCTTTTTTTTTTTTCTTCTTTTGGCCGGTCGCCGGCCTCGGCCATGGCCGGCGATCGGCGACGAGGGCGGCGGCCTCGCCCGCCCCGCGAGGCTCGTCGCCGTCGGCCCCCGAGCGAGGCCGAGCCTCGCCGTGGTTGGGCGAGGCTCGGGCTCGCCTTGGGCTGGCTCGGGCTCGCCCGTCCGCGAGCCCGAGCTTGCCCACCACGGCCCAAGCTCGCCCGACCACCGGTGAGGCTCGGCCTCGGCCACCGCCGACGCCGAGCCTCGCCGGGTGGTGGGCGAGCTCGGGCTCGCCGGAGGCGAGCCCGAGCCTCGCCAAGGGCGGCGAGGCTCGGCCTCGCTTGGGGTCGGCGGCGCCGGCGAGGTCGCCGCCCTCGGCGGGTCGCCGGCCCTCTTTGGCTAGTCGCCGGCCATGGCCAGGCCGGGGTGGCCGGCCAAAGAAAAAAGAAAAAAAAAAAAGAGAAGAAAAAAGAGAGGAGAGAGAAAATCTGTTTTTAATTTTTGTTAAAAGCAAAAAAAGTTTTCTTGTTTTTGTTTTACAAAAGTGTTACCGAACAAAAAATAGATTTGGAAAAAAAACGCAAACAAACGCGTTTACATTGCTTTTTTTTTGTTAACAAAAACACAAAATCTGTTTATAAACAAAAAAAAAGAAACATTAACAAACACTGCCTTAGTCGACCCAACAATCAGTTAAATTCTTTTCTTGATGAAGACGTTTTGAATTAGTGGTATCTTATAATCGAATATATGCAAACGAAAATAACTCTCGAGAGTCCAATTCAATCGTACAGCGATAATGGACCATGCACGATTTGAAGCACACAAAGTACAGTATAGAAATGCAAGAATCTTTGTGCGAGTCTCGTGCTATTGGACTCTCTCTCAAACATGTCTCAATCGTCCTCCGAGAAAGCAACTTCGAACGAATATATTCCGAGCACTTTGTTCTCGGGATTCCGCATGAAGCAGAAACACATTACTGCGACCGAACAGGCATGTTTCTCGCTTTGAATGAGCAAAATGAAAAAAGAAGTTTGGTCATTTAATGGTGATGGTGAAAAATGAAAAGGAACTGCATGTATACATGAGCCGAAGCTCCAAGAGGGAGTACATTTTTCTCTTTTTTTTTTTTCACTCCCGCTAGTCTACTAAACAGAACAAGCCAAATTGCAATTGCTATGGTGCAGCGAAGGCGTCGTCGATCCACCGCTTGGTGTTGCCACTGGTGACAGAGGCTTTCTTCGTCTTCTTGGCTGTGGCGGGAGCCCCTGGAGAGGAGCCGAAGAGGGATTGCAGCGACGACCGGAATCCGTTCATGGCCTTGCGCAGCCGGATGCGGCGCAGCACGGCGTCCCTGTCCAGCGCCTGTGACGAGTGAGTAGGCTTTATGTACACATGGGTGGTGACTGCCAAGTTGTCGGCAGTAGTTTCTTCTGCTTCTTCTTCTTCTTCTTTGTCTTCGTGTTCGCCGGGGATGCGCTTGCCGTGGGCGACGGTGATGCCGTTATCATCATCAGCTTTTGAGAAAGTGGAAGCCATCTTCACAAAAAAGGTTCGAGAGCTGTAGTTAATCACACAGTGAAAAGAGCGAGCAAGAGCGTGATCACGAGCCTGAGTGACGAGTCCTTTTATATACAGCAAAAAACAGGACATTATTCTGGCCGAAGTCAGGAGATTGGATGGTCGGTTTTGATGGGTTCGAGGCGGCATCAAATATAAAACTCAAATCAGACCCTAAACAGTCCGGGGCATCATGGTTTCTTACGAAGGTCGGTTTCGGCGAAATTAAAAATGAAGACGCAGACAAGAACAGGAAAAAAAGTAAAATCTTTCATCGAAACCGGGAACGCGTGAACCCAGTTCACATCCGATCGTTGGATAGGATGGGATCGGGTGGTATTCATCTGATCTAACGGTGCATGTCAGACGGGCTTGCGCGAATTAGGATTTATGCTTTTTTACCTTTGCTTGGAAGACTGGGATTCGCTCAAGAGTCACTTCGTAAAAAGGACGGGAATCAGATTCCCTTCCCACCCATTTTTCTTTGCTACGGGGGGCCGAAAGGATTCTGCTTTTGGCTTTTCACTTTTGACCTTCTTTCTGGTTTTTGCCTATTGGACAATTGGTGTTTAGTCATTGGATTTGCATGATAAAGAGCAAAGCTAGAATCGATCTACGAAACTGACATATTAATCGCCACAGTAGATTTATTTATAGATGTTTAGCTAAATTGTTTACGTTTAATGGGAAATACCTGAAATTTTGGGTTAAGGGCAAGATGAATTTTTACCTGAAAGTTTAAGTGTGTGTGTTTATGAAAAGTTTTATCTGCTATCAAGGATTTCTTGGATGTATTGGGGCGGGGGCCGGCGCATGTGTTATCTCGTGCTAGTTCGCCCTGTCAAGCCAAGCCCCGACACCACTCTCTCTTTCTCACTGTCGGTGCTCATCTCATACTACTGCCATGTCCGTTGTTCATATGATTCTCCTTCTCAATCGGCCATCAGACCTTGAAGAAGAAAATTTGGTGCTTTTGTGGAGATCTTAATAAGATATGAAGGAATGACCTAAGCTGTGTCATATGTTCTAGTGAAGGCGATGACTAGGATGAAGCCACAACAACAATAATGGGAAAATTGTCCAAAAAATTCTAAATTTATTGCACTTTTGCTTTTGACAATTTAATTTAAAAACTTTCAATTTTGCTAATTGAATTTTAACATTTTTATATTTGGCTAATTAAGTCTATTTGGTCAGAGTTAATAATCTGTGAGCTCTTCTCTCAACCGGAGAGGACGCATAATTCTTCCAATGAGACTTGCCCACAGGGCGTCATAGAGTAGAGTTAGCAGTCCGTCCCAAATATAGGCAAAGCTACCTTCACCTATGGCTCGTGAGGGCCTCATTACCCTCTTCAGTCACAGTTAAAAAACAAGGAAAAAGAAAAAAAAATAAAATAAAATAAAATAAAATAAAAATTCAAAAAAATACTAAAATGTTATAAAAAATTTATGACGTTAGCGTTAGCTGTGTCACCTAAGATGATTGACATCTGAGTAGACTCAATTGACAAAATTAAAGAGTTTAAAGCTGAATTAACAAAAATGCAATTAGTCCAGAATTTTTTGAATAATTTTCCCTTAATGATAATAGTTTGAGGTGCAAAAACAGTTGGGGAGATGACATCTGCTTGGAATTGGGGGACTATGGAGTAAGGACTACATCAAAGAAGTTTCGCGATAAGGTTATTAAACAAAAAATTCTCAAATGATCTGGTGTGGGGCTTACATGGCTTTAAAAACTTGGACGCATTAAGAGTCACATGCGTATGGACGCATCGAAGGATGTCGGGTGACGTGGCATCGGCGGAGGCATCCTCATCCTTCAATCAGAATATGTCACATCAGCAGTAGTCCCGGTCCGGTCCGGGCCTCCTCTTGGCACCAGTAATTACGTTGCGTCGTGTCCACATCTTCAAAGGCTCAAAACCCAGGCCCAAAAATCGAATTTACAAAGAGGTTGAGGCAGCCTATAGCCATGTTACAATCATTAGGTAGACCCGGTCCAAGCTAGCGATGCAAAATGCCACGCCCGTCGCCTGGGATGCAGGAACAATGAATGGCTTGCGTCTGCCGAGATCACTCGGGAAGACTCGCCCACGGATTTGCAAGCTTCGTCCAATCCACGTCGTCCCTGCTGGTGCAAGTTCCAAGCCCTGCTGCAAACCCTAAAGTTCTGAGAAAGAACGAAAATATACTAGTGGAGTCGGACACTGCATAGTTTATTTTCGAATGTTGTGATCCGTTGGGGCACTTCAACGTTGCAGGAGGGAGGCCGATGGACGCAACTCAGTACATTTAAATTGGGTTTTTTCACCTCCTCAAATTCTTTTGGACCTTTTGTGCACCGAAGCAATCTACACGGCCCCTTTTGGTATTCCTAGTTTTCTTTTTCGACCGAAATGAAAAGAAAGGTTGGTGTTTTCAAACTATCTCTCGTTATATGGTACATTTCATTTTTGTGTTAAGGCAAGACTCAAATTTAGTACCACAATAAATTATCCACCAATATTTATATACAAAATAGGGTAAAGCTCGCATGAGATTGAGCCACGTGGCAGTTTCATCCAACAATTTATGTTTTATGGTTACTTAAACAAATCTCTAATCTTTCTACATGTAAAGTGAGTTATTAAGTCATGTATAATACTTATGTGTGGGCTTTACCCAACATTTGTTTTTTATGATCGCTTTAACAGATTTGTAGTCCTACCAAATCTCAATTTATGCATCTCTAATTTTTATGCATATTTTGGTAATAAATAAAGGGTTCATGGATATGCATTTTTGGTAACAATATTGTTGTGATTTTCTTCCCCCTACAAATTGAATTAGCGGACGGGTTCAAACCGGGTTCCCCTTGTGGGAGAACCCGAAACCTTCATGGTGGTGGGTCACCAGCCCCGTCATTTCAGGGGCGAGGTGGTTACCCTTCCGGCCGGGGTTCCTCCTGTCTAAAAAAATAAAAATAAAGGGTTCATGGATATGCATTTTTGGTAACAATATTGTTGTGATTTTCTTTGGTATACAAATTGAATTAGCGAGATATGCAACTTCTGTTTCTGCGATGCATTATTGTTACGTTATCATGGATGCTGAGCTGTCCATCAACTCTTGCAAAAAATAAAGGATAAACATTAGATAGTGACAATAAGAAGTAAGAATCTCCATAAGAAAAGAAAATGTAAAATATATGGAGTTGGAAGACGATCTTCAAAAATCGCCTCTAATTCTTTATGGTAAAGGTAAGCAAATGAGGAAAAAAAAAACCATTTTACTCTCTCAACAAAGCATTACACGAATAGCTTACTGGCCCTTTTCGTACCAAGTCAATAGCACAAAGGTGAAGCTTCCGACAAATTGAGGCAAATTATCAAGAGGGGAAAATTTACATTCTTATTACCGCAAGTGCTCAAAATACCATATGTACATATATGATCTGTCTCAAGTTTTCATTTTTTAGGAGGAAAAACCTATTTGATAGGGTTTGGATCTACATAAAATAAAATTCAATGAAAACTTTAGCAGAGAATTTAATTGAAGGGACTACGGACTGTGTTACAAATTTCTGCATATATTTCTCACGAAATTCACATTGACAGCAATATTCGGAGATGAGGGCAATTTTGACCACTTAATCAACCCTTGACACGTGTCCTTCTAGCGTTGATGGGTTCATGTATCATTGGTAGACCGATATGCGTAAGTGTCCAATAGGTTGAAATTGACAAGACATCGCTTTGCTGTTATTTCATTGGGATATGCAACGGTGCTACCAAGTACCAACTAGACAGTTTCACATGCATTGGTGCATGAAACGGTATAAATGCCATTTGTCATGCCCTTTCACCTCTTATCATTCATGGACTATCACTTGTCTAATTCAATCGAATGACCCTTCACAGTAACGTATGTATAGTAATATAAGACTCAGCTAGTTCTCTCTCCCACCTTTTCTCTCTAAGAGTACACTATCCTTCTCAATCCCAAGCTCAAATTCTCTCTCCTCTAATTCTCTCATTTCCGGTGCTAACTTAAGTATCGAAGGGCCAATCTTGACAGAAAATGCAGATGCCTTGACCCGCATTGTTGTGGTACGGATTAATTCCACAGTGAATTTGGGAAAATAACTTCTGGTTCCTAGTTCCACCTTTAACATTTGAATAATAATATAAATATAGTTTTAGACCTGCAGGCTGCTGCACGCGGGAGTATCTTGCTCGAGTTGCATGAACTTGTCATTCAACGAAGATTTTCGACGAGATCTTTCTTGGAAGGATTTCTCATCAAAACGAGAGAAAAGAAAATATCTTTCGAGAACTATAAGTTGTAGTTGGGTGCCACGAGAGAAAAGAAAATATCTTTCGAGAACTATAAGTTGTAGTTGTCTTGCACCCAACGATAAGTTGCTCTAGCTTTGCCACTAGGATTCCCCTACAAATTTTTTTTATATAATCGATCTTTGTTGACATTGTATACTCTTTATTAGCATTGTTGTTCACGACTTTTTCTTCCTTCTTTCAGCCTATAATTTCAAATTAACGAATTTAAAATCGAAATTGGAAAATGTTAAGCTAGCATGTCTTAACATACTCTCGTTAGATAGGACAATGACAATGGACGTGGACATCCCTCCTTGCGAAAACAAATCATCCTTGCTTATTCAAAGGATGGCCGAACATAAACTAAACTAAGTTTTTGTTTATTTGAGTAAAAGAATTTTTGGCATGAATTAATTTTTTAGACTTTCACGCTTTTGATTTGTTTAAAATAATCAGTTAATGAGAAATCATTTATAGTCTTAAAGTCAGAAAAATGAATTCCCTAGACCAGAAAAGGAAAAAAAATGTTTTCTTTTATCATGAATTTTTCTTTGAAACAAACACGCTCTAATAAATTGCCAAATCTAAGAATTCCCATGAACCCTCTTAAGACCCGACAATCTTATCAGCCGCGCGATGGTTTGGATTCCTCAGTTTTCTGCGGACACAGCACGCAATTCCGTAAATAGACTCGCAATCATGAGCGACCCTTTTGCTTTCCTTCCACCTTTTTCCATACAAAACGCACGAGATCGCAAAGATTTACCAGCCATTATTTGAGAAAAATGTGATTGCTTGCCTCAGCCTCGCCACGCGGCGACGCTGAAAACCGTCTACTCGGGAGATTTTCCATAAAAGTACCTCTTCTTTCAGGTGATAATATGAACATTAGGACGGACTGAAGCAAGTCACAAAACAACAACGGATGGAAAGTTCAAAGCGACGAAGCCAAGCAAAAGTAAATATGGCTTTCGCGGGTAAAAGGGCGTGGCAGGTTGGACACCGTCCCGTCTGTCCATTTTTAGACTTCCTTACCTTAATTTCACATCCTATTCCCCGACCGGTCGAAAGTAGCAGTTGCCCTCATTCGTGCCCGCATTATTGCTGCGAGACACATGTCTCGTTGCTGGCGCTTGTGCCGTTCGACGGTGCTCGTTGAAAGCTGCCACCTGGGTTTTAGTGGGGAGGCCTCTGCTGCGGCTGCTTGCGGTAATGCCCGTCACATGAATCGCCATCATCGCATTGAATTTCTTGTCAGGATTCTTTCCCTATCGTGGGTTTGATTGGGGTTGCTTTGTTTCTTGTTTTGGGTCGACGACAAAGACTTGTTCGATTCCATGAGAAGGCAATGATGGGAAACATCTTTCGGGCTTTCGCTCCTTGACGTTTCCCATGGAAGTTCGACGAGAGATGATTTGCACGACTCTCTTTGAGACATGATTTTTTTGCATAATGTTGAAATGCTACATGATCTTCATTCGGATGAGACTGATGGTTGACAGATTTAAGGTATTATTGTATCTTCAATGTCATTTGAATGGACTCTAACATTGCTATTGAAGCCGAATAATTTATATTTGCTTATAGCTTTGGGTGCTCTCTCGGACCGTTCACCTAAAATGGCTGTTCCTCTAAGTAACAATACAACCACAAAGTATGCTGAGGGATCAATGCGTCTTCATAGCGTAAAATAATTTTTAATGGGGTGCATACATTAGATTTCTCTTGCCTAATATTTGTGATATGAAAATATGTTCACAAATTGACGGGCAGAGACTAATCTGATCAACCGCTCTTAGTTGATTTAAATCCGGGATCAAGCTCAAATGACAAAAAGTAGCGATGAAGAAAATAGACAATGGATGAGGAAATGAATAGAAATGGCATTCAGAGTTATACTTTTTTCAAAGGCCATATTACCCTCATTACAACTACATTTGGATAGGCAATTCACACCATGATACAACCAAGATCTCTAAAACCAACGGAGACCGCACCTCCACTATGATCCCACCATAATCTCTTCGAGTTAGTTGGTTCTTCTTTTTCTAACATAGGACTCACTTCCCAATCTTACCTGCCTCATTAATCCTGAAACCAGCTCAGTTGACTTCCCCTATAATTTTATGCGGCGATACATCTATATTTTAAAAGGTTTCGAGGCAATAAAAGTCAAATTATTAGAGCCATACATATTCATATAGCACTGATTTTGAATATACTTTAATTGACCTCTTCCCTAAGAGCTTGCTCCAGAGTGATAAAGTACAAACGAAACACAAGATTTACAGCCTTTAATCGAAGTTCATCGAATGCGTATGACAAAATGCCGGCATAGTTTCTTAATTCATGTCATATACCTTGCACAAAAAGAGAACAAAAAAGGCAAAAATAATTTTCACATTCTGCCAAAACAATTAATAATTATGGTGCATTATTGATTGCGAGAAAGAGGAAAGAGAAAGAAAAATCCTAAAAAATGTCGAATCAGGGCGTGTCGAAAGGGCAAAGGAAAAGATGGAAAAAGTAGCCGACCGCATGCAAGAAATGAACGCTGCCGAGAATAGCGAGTGGCCATCAACCGTCCAATGCCCTCCCTCAACGTAACCGCCTCCAACGAATAAAACTGACCGACAACGGTGTCACCGGTGTCAGACCCGGATTCTCAGGACCCGAAAACCTTTCCCCCAACGCCACCACTCCCGTCCCCACACGTGTCGCCCCCTCCAATCTCAGCCGTCCATTCCACCCTCCTATTTACATACTCCCTCCCGCCCTTGACCATAATTGCATGATCTTCTCTCTCTCTCAGAAAACCACCCCCTTCCGTTTTCCTCATCATTCTCTCCACTCCATTACCTGTCATTCTTCATCGCACTTCAATCTTTTCTTTTAAACTTTGGCCGTGTTTCGTGCATATTTTCGCCTTCTGTGCCATTCAGTGCCTGTTGTGAGAGAGAGAGAGAGAGAGAGAGAGAGAGATGGAGAGAGACGAGAGAGGAGGAGGTCCCATGTTCTTGGAGAGCAACACCATTCCGAGGCCTAAGTTCAACATGATGCATTCGGACCCCAACATGTCGGCGGTCTCGATCCCCGACGATGACTTTCCGCACCGCCACAGCAGTGTTTCCCCTGCGAGCCCCGGCTTCTACGACCACAGCCGGATGAGCGGCGAGGGGTCCCCGATGATGATGTCCCCCTGGAACCAGTCCTCTCCCTTCAACAAATCCCAGTGGTCTACCGCGTCTACAAGTTACGAAGACAACGTCCCCCAGAACAGCCTCATCGGGTCGCTGGTCCGAGAGGAGGGACACATTTACTCTCTTGCCGCCTCGGGCGAGCTCCTGTACACCGGGTCTGACAGCAAGAATATCCGCGTGTGGAAGAACTTGAAGGAATTCTCCGCATTCAAGTCCAGCAGTGGGCTCGTCAAGGCCATCATCGTCGCCAACGGCAAGATCTTCACTGGCCACCAGGACGGTAAGATCCGGGTCTGGAAGATCTCGCCCAGGAACCCGAGCCTCCACAAAAGAGCCGGGACGTTGCCGACTCTGAAGGATATTTTCAAGAGCTCCATCAATCCGAGCAATTACATTGAGGGGAGACGACGCCGGAGCGCACTGTGGATAAAGCATTCCGACGCGGTCTCATGCCTTAGCCTGAACGAGGAAAAGGGCTTGCTTTACTCGGCTTCATGGGACCGAACCATAAAGGTGTGGCGGATCTCGGACTCCAAGTGCCTTGAGTCGATCAGTGCCCATGATGATGCCGTCAATGCTGTCGTCGCCAGTGTAGATGACCTGGTCTTCAGTGGATCTGCCGATGGGACCGTGAAGGTGTGGAAGAGGGAGATGCTCGGAAAAACGACCAAGCACACGCTTGCTGAGTCGTTGCTGAAGCAGGAGTGCGCGGTCACGTCGCTGGCCATGAACCGGGCTTGTTCGGTCGCGTACGGAGGGTCCTCTGATGGGCTGGTCAACTTCTGGGAGCGCGGGAAGCAGTTCACGCATGGCGGGGTCCTGAAGGGGCACAAGCTCGCGATCCTCTGCCTCGCATCTGCAGGGAACCTGCTGTTTAGCGGGTCTGCTGACAAGACCATATGCGTGTGGAGGAGGGACGGGACGATCCACACGTGCCTGTCGGTGTTGACCGGGCACAACGGGCCCGTCAAGTGCTTGGCCACAGAGAAAGACGCAGAGTCGGCCAGGAAGGGGGAGCAGCGGTGGATAGTGTACAGCGGGAGTCTCGACAAGTCGGTCAAGGTGTGGAGCGTGTCCGAGATGGCACCTGATCTTAATCAGATGGCCATGATGCAGCAGCAGCAGCAGCAGGTGACTTACGATGCGGACTCAGTGCCGTCGGATGGAAGCTTCTCTTCGGCTGGCCGGAACAGCCAAAACCGAAGGTACTGACCCCATCGGGGCTGGCCCTCGGATCCTGGAGAATGTCTCGAAAACGAATGGTGACGAGGACATGTGTCGTGCTGTCCCTTTGCCCGGCGTATAATTATAAAGGAAGTGCCTTTAACCTACCTGCTGAGATATGGAAATAATTTGTAGTTGGATGTGACGAGTGGGAGTTTCTACATGCTTGAGAAGGTAGATTTGGTGAGCGTGTTTGCCTACCACGGGAAAGGGACGTGGAGAACGGTGACTTTAGTCCCCCTTATTTTAAGCCCTTGTAAGGCTTCTGTGAACCATAAGGAATGATTATTACCGAATATCTATTGTTGATTTTCCGTTTTTCCTCCAGAAAAGTAATTATTGCAGCAAGAATTTTGTGGGTTTCATTCAGTAAGGCTGGCCTAGGTTGCAGCAGTATTGAAACGACAGTTCCGTTTGAGGCATTCTACGCCGTTTTGTCGCTGGCTCTTTGTCCGCGAAGTAAATAGAATGCATAACTTCGATCACAGAAGATGGGTTACTCAAAGTTTCAATAGGCCACCATCTCTGAATGTAGAGAAACGAAGGACCCAGAAACAGAATAACTTCAGCCTCTAGAAGATGAGCATTGATAAGAGTTGAAATAGAGATGGTAAAAATCTTCTGTGAATTAGTTAACATAAGTAGCCAAACCAGAGAGTTACATGATCCACGTCTGTGGGTGTTAGGAGTTCCAGGAGTCGGTAAATAACATGACTAAACGCTACCTTCGAAAGCTAGCTTTTGAAGGTAAATCATATTGGATTTTCACCATGGGATCGAGAACAAATAAAGACATAAAGGACCGAAAGACCTTGGCAAGTAGGCAAATGCCCGCGAATCCTCCAGGCAGAGAGAAGATGCGGTACCGTTCAGAGAAAGAATCGACTTTATATACCTTGAAACGATGCTCTACATAAACAGTTTCTGCAAAACCGAAAATCAGAGCAAGCCACTATAGAAGTACAAAACTATGCCACGTATACCTAACATCACAAATCTATGAAAAAATTCCTAGGTAACTTCAATGCTGTGAAGCATGCTAAGCATTGAGCAGCCGTTAAATGGCGACAGAGATGAGGGTTTCCAAACATTCATGCACACCAAGAATGCCCAGGCAGCATACCGCCACACTTAGAACAAGTTCTCTGTTACTTCTCAAGAGCTAGATCAGTTAACGCAATCCTCTCGATCGCATATTTGGTTCTCAGTGGGAATGTTTCCGTGAGTGGCTTCTCATAGTTTCAGTATGCATGCGAGAGCACACTCCATTTAGGTGACCGCTCCTACTACCAGCTGCATTCAGATCCAAGGCTAAGGGCATGAGGGACTGTCCTTCTAGTATTCTGACAACCTGCAATGCAATGTAAGAAAATGTAGAATTTTCTTGGATTCGAAATCATGGAGAAATAATTACACGAGTGTATGTTGCAAAACAATTGCTGCCTTAGATTGTGCTGATGCTGATATGAAGGAGTGATTCAATGCAACAGTGAAGTTTAAACCTTTGACATTGGAGGTCTTGATTCAGGATCTGGATGCAGACACGATAAAGCAGCATGGCTCATTACTTGTAGCTGATGGCCAAAATCTTGAGATTGGTTAGCGGCCAAGCATGGGTCTATAAATGAAAAACAGTTGGATTTGACTTCTTTTGATTCATGTGCAGCAAAGGTGCCAAACAACTGAGCAAAAAAACTTTCTCCCTTAAATTGCAGCTCAATGATTCTTCGCCCAGTCAGCAGCTCTAAAAGTACCACTCCAAATGCATAGACATCAACCTTTTCCGAGATTTTTCCTCCATCAACAAACTCTGGTGCAAGATATCTGAAATTAAAGATATACATTAAACATGATCGAGTATTCTGGATTTCAAATGATTCTCACATAAAATTATCTATTAAATTCAAGATTGTTAAGCCGTCGGCACAGTCAATATTATCAGTAGACCCTATCCCAGAAGGCAACAATATGATATCAGCCTAAATGTATACATTTGAAGAAGAACCTTATGGGGGTAATTTATGAGATTGCATACACTGCACATGGCCAAAACAAATGACATCAGAAAAATATACCCTGAAGTTCCGATGACTAGCTCCTCCGGGCCAATCTCATTTCCAGAGTACCATCTAGCAAGTCCAAAATCAGCTACCTAAATTAAAGAAAAAAACGAGAACAAAGCATTAGCAAAATATGGATTCTGCTACATCAACTTCAAGGTTATCTATTACAGTATCAGTCAGATTTTCACAAATTAAAATGACAAGGCTTCAACAGAAACTCCAGACATTTCCTTATGGTTTTAAATGCTCATCAGTCATCACACATTCATGATTTCACAAGCCATAGCATTGGTTTAAGCATGCAGGCCCAGTATGCATTCCTGATGCATGAGAAGATGAATTATATCTTATCAAGGGCACATTTGTCATCCAGGAACATACTCCATGATAATTTTAAAGGAGGTCTAACTTTGATTGTGAGATATCTGGATCTATGCAGTACCAGGGGTTCAAAATCGTGAGTCAGGAGGATATTCTTAGGTCGCATATCTCTGTGTACGATACAGCCAACTCTACAGTCCTCGTGAAGATATCTTAAGCCTCTTGCAGCGCCGATAGCAATTTTGAGTCGGGACTCCCAATTTAGAGTGTTGCTATCACCTCCTGGCAATAACACAAGATGTTGTAAAGTAAGAATGAAAAGTTACGAGAAATTATGTGTAAAACATGGTGTGTAACGCATGATGTAGGATTATACAAGGGAACTGACTTATCAAACATGTAACTCAAATTTAAGCAAAACAATCAGAAATACAATTAGCAAACGAAGTCATACCATGCAAATGGAAGTCCAGGGATCCATTGCACACATACTCATAGACTAGAGCTCTTTTGCTGCCCTCAGAGCAAAATCCAATCAATAGCACAACATTCCTATGTTGTGCGCAGCTCAACAACCTCACCTCCCTACAAAAGTCAGCATCTCCTTGGGCTCCACCAAACTTCAACTGCTTCACCGCTACCACCTGTCCATTACTGAGAATCCCCCTGTGGACCAATCCAAAACCTCCTTCTGCCAGAAAATTCGAATCTGAAAATCCTTCTGTTGCTTCCTCTAATTCCGCATATGAGAACCTCCGTGGGGGTTTTCCAAAAGTCGGTGCCTTATGTTGACATAGCGAACATAGGGGAGGTGGCACTGAGGAAATTCTGCCTAAAGAGACCACATCCCTTATGCTTGCATTGACAACCTGATCTGGTTGTTGGGCTTGCCTTTGCCCTATGCTCCCAGTACTCATTTGACTGTGATTATGTCTAATAAACTTGTTAAACCATCTTCTGGAGATACTTTTATGGGTTTGGGTAGCTTTTTGATCGTTCCCAATGGGGAGACGCTTTACATCAAGCATATGATTTTGGGGAATCCAATAAACCTTACTACTGTCGACTGATAAAGATGATAAGGTTTTCGAGAGAGTCACAACCTTTTCCCCATACGATTCAAGTACCGAAAAGGGGTATTTGAACTCATTCTTTGTCAAATATGGTGAATGACATCCCTTCCTCTGTCCTTCGAAGAGTGGATTTCTTTCGTATAAATGAAAAAAGGACCCAATTGTGTCATAACTTGATGAACTTTCTCTGGTAGTTCTTGTAAGAGGGCTAAACAATTCAGGACTGGTGACTGGAGTAGAATGCTTCATCCTGCAGGTATTGAACTCTCCGTCATCCACACATGGAGAATAAGTAGCGGAATAGAAGGGGGTCTGGAGTTCATTTGAACATCCTAAATTCAATCTGAGAACTTTCGCTTGAGAACCCTTCATCACCACTGTATTGCAGCGAACTTCCTCCAAGCAATGAGTCAATTCTTGCTTTAAGTCCCTGTTTTGGCAAAGGAGTTTATGATGACTGAATGTCCAATAATGCCTTTCCAGATATGGAAATTAGAATTAAATTCACGGACTCAGGTTCTAAGTACTGTATACTATAGTCCATCTAAGAAGGTAACATGATTAGATCACATCAAGGTAAGTTGAGTGGAACAGTGATTGCAGGCTCCTGATAATTACCAAAGCAGATTTGGCCAAAAAAAAACCAAAAAAGAAACAAAAAACTTGAATGGGTCGTCTATTTGCAATGTCCAATTGCTTATCAATGCATTGTAAATTTGACATGAAAATTCACCGTATTGAGTGTGAGCTGAAATTCATTCGCTTCTACCAATAAAAGGGGCAACGGCATCTAAATGTTAAGAGCATGGCATGTGTTAATAACTCCATGAACAGTCCAAACAGAAAGAAACTAGAGAATGCTTGCTTAGAGTAGCAACGAGAAAAACTACTTATCTATAACCAATTACCCCTTGGGAGCACTAATCCTAAGAAACTACTCTAGAAGAATCTCATGAGACATGAAAAGTTCATTAAGCTCAATAAGACAGACTATAAATCTAATTAAGATACAGGAGGTCACATGTATGCTTCCCAATTCAGACTAGCAGATAGAAGGGAAAAAATTTAGGAATAGGTAAAGACATACCAAATAAAGACAATTTGTATTGATACAGTCTAAGGAAATAATAATACATTTATATTAAATTACTTGTCCAGTATGACCCAGTTGGCCCCGCATTTGCGTGCTTCATCCGCCACCACACCGCCAGGTTTATCAGAAACCACTTTTATCCTCACTCTAACCTGTAACCAAGCTTTCATCAGCGTCTCACAATTTTGACCATCAAAACAGACTAATGGCTGCTAAACTAAGGATGTGCACATGAAGCTCTGACTTCAATGGTTGAAAAAGCTAAAAGCAACAACCACCATAACACAGGACCCAGCAACCATTTCATTTTCAAATGACTAAGGCAAAAGGTTGATTAAAGCAACAAGCTGGAAAAGGAAGCGTATGCCGACCCAGTTTCATTTTCAAACCAGTAAGGCGAAAAAGTTCAACAAAGCACCAATCTGGATAGGAAAGTAAACGCCAACACACCAAAGCACCCTTTTACTTTTTAGGCCCGAAGACGTTAGGAAATGTTCAAATTTTCAGCACGTAGTATCACCGATACACAGCGAACCACATGTTCCGAAAACAAAGATTCAAAGTTTCCTGTTTTTGACCAGAAACTGAGGAAACGTTAAAAGGAAGCAGAAGCTCTTCAAGGCCGCAATGTGGATGAGCGTGATTGGGCCATATAACCATGTTCATCAACAAATCTTTTGCTTTTGAAAAGGGGGAACAGGCAATCCGATATGCGGGGCCTCAAATAGATTACCAAATTATATTAATAAAAAAAGCAATCACATGCTAATCATTAATGGAATCCTCCAAGTCCCTGACTCCGACGCCTCAACCGAGCCCCGGAGACAAGATCCCCATGGATTATTGCACTCACTACAAGACGCCATATTTCCGCCAGCACAACAAACAGCGTATTAACAACCTGACGAGATTGCTGTCTTAACAAGCCAAAGCACCGCCATTCACGATACTGTGCACAAAGCGACCGCACCAAGTCGTCGTTTGACGGGTCAAACTAAGTTCAAAACAATTCGCCAAGCGCTACTAGCGATTACATTTGCGACGGGCGAACGGGAAAAAGTCACGAGTTTCAAGTCCCCGACTGACCTCGACTTGATCGTGGAACTGCATCACCATCAGAGAACACGAGTCGGAGATCCGAGAAATCCGATCCAGCAGCTCCTCTCGGTTGCCGGTCCCGCACTCCCCGCTCGTTTTCGCGAAATTCCACAGCCTGATCCGACCTTCAACCACACAACACAGCACACGACGCGACGCGTCGGGCCGCCAATCAGCCGCTTCCGAAACGAAAAACGCGAGCGGAACCCAGCCATTCGAGAGAAAAAGGCTCGACATTCGCGCCGGGAACGAGACTGACCTGGTCGCTTGCACGCGAAGATGGCGAGCAAGGTGATGTTGTCGCCGGGCTGGACGACGTGGGAGAGCGCCCACGCCAGCGCGGCCTTGGAGACGACCTTCTCCGCCCTGACGGCGACGACGACCTTCTCCCGCCCCGCCCTGGCGGCGGCGCGCTGGCCGGGAGCTCCGCCGTGCCGCGGAGCCGACATTTTTCTACTTCGTCGGGAAACCTTTTAGCCCGCGAACTGAAACCGAAGAGCCTGTACGAGAGAGAGAGAGAGAGAGAGATTTAATTGGTTTGGTTTTGGTCGTTATTTGATGTTTCAAATGGTGTAAACACGAAACCCGGGTTAAGTAACCGTGGTTAAGTGGGCTTGGCTTTAGGGCCCATTTGCATTTTTAGCGCACGAAAATCATTGTGTTTATAATTTTAATCATCGGAATATTCCGAGAAGCATTAAAAAAATACGAATTAAATTAAAAAAAATGATCGACTGACATTCTTTAATATGAAAATAATGGTATGATCTGGATCATTAAAAACTAAATAATAAATAATTATAAGATGTTGTGGGCTCACTTCTTTAAAAATTTGTGACTCATAATATGCTATTATTTTCAAGGTAATTCAAAGACTGTTATGTTAGTAATGCTCGATTAAAATTATACGTGTTCCACCTAAGGTCCCGAAATGGACTACCAAGGTGGCCATGCTAAAATAGATTCTTTTTGGTTTTGACTTCTAGAAATAACTTAGGTGTCGGTGAAGATACAACAAGTTTTCAGTAAATAATCCGAGATTTGGACCGGGGAAGTACTCAACCAACATGGAAATTGGGTGAGCAGAAAAAAAGGCCGCGAACAAGATTCCTTCGATCACAACAATGACAAATAAAGAACATCGAAATGCCAATCAGCAATCTCATCCATATTTCTAACTTTTTAGGTGGAAGTTTGGCAATACCAAATATTGCTGATAATAAATAAGAGGGCGTGATTGGGGTTGGAGGGACAAAGCCAGACAATGCGAGTGCAGAAGAAGAAAACTCTCATGCGGAGGGAAAGAGGATCGAACGACAGAATTACCTAAGGACGCGCCCTTTTTTGGGGGGTCCCGTGTCGGTACTCCCTCGGGGGATTATGCAGATGGAGTGGCTAACAAGACAAGGGAAATATTTTCTGGTCCTAAACACATGGCCTCCACAGCTGTTTCTCATGCCCGATCTTTTAGGCAGATATTCTAAACAGCTTGTCCATTTCAAGAACATGGGTCGGTGCTCCTAGATTGTGCCGGGCCGAGTCGATACCATGCGAAGCTCGCCTTTGACCCGACTCATACGTGCGATGCTCGAAACTTGACTGCTACTTGATTGTGTGTTACCTTTCTTGCTCGAGCTCGACTTGATCAGAAAGTTGATAGCTTGACTTGATCTATTATGTTTGAATTATAAATGAAACTTGACTCGAGCTGAATAAGCTCGAACATCATGTAATTTTAAGTATATTGTGTCTATATTTGTAAGTCTTCAATGTCTTAGGAAAAAATAATGCAAACTGAAATTAGGCTTGTGAGCTTATTTAGAGGATCAAGCTTGACTAGACAAGATACTCAAATGGCTTGAACTCTAGCTTGATTCCAACTTAGGTGAGTCAGTCTTGAGTAGTCATCGAGTTGAGCATGGTACTAAGGAGTAGCTTTAATTCGATTTCACCCTATTTGTCACAACCCCTCTCTCACACACCCACACACTTCTCAGCCGAACCTCCACAAACGGCTTGATGCTAGATGTAGTCAAGCTCGATGTCCCAAATCTAGACCCGTCAATATGGGTTATGAACCCATTTTTTAACCCATAGAGACATTAAACGGGTTAATTATATTGAGTAAATAGGTTATAAATTGGTTTAAACACAATATGAGTTTAAAATATAAATGGATTTACAATTTATTTAGATCTAACCCATTTCTATGATTTTCTTTAGTCTCACTCTCGCTCGCTTGTCCGCTCACTTTGTACTCACTTCAGTTTGGCTATAAGTTTTCGCAAATTGGGTTAAATATGGAAGTAGTCTGGTCGAATATGAGTCACTAGATGTGCATTGAGTGAAAATGGATCAAAACGAGTTAAATAGATCTATTTGAGTAAGATCATTTATGACTTAACCCGACCCACTTGTTTAACGAGTCTACTCAAATCTTCATATGTGGGTATCCAAAACTAGTAATGGACCCCAACCTCGTTCTTGAAGGTTGATTTTTAAACTATTTGGAATCTTTCAATGTGTATGTATGCCGGTGCACGCGCTCATATGTGTAAGGAGAGAGGTACATTAGTGGATGGTGAGGTGAGTAGGGCCAATGGAGCAGAGGGGGAAGGGATACATTGCAATCATCCAGTGGATGATACTGATGCTCTGGCCATATGAAATTGAATGGTCAGATTTCATCGACAATGACTAAACCTGTAGGATTGCCACATTGGTTAGGAAAGCATGAATGAGTCCATACATAACAGGTCACACGTATGCAAGTGGTGAACGATAGTAAATGACATTTAACATCAGCAACTGCAATTCAAAGTGTGTAGATCATTGTAATTATGTCATTTTAGAGCCAGGGCATGAATAGGGTATATACACACTCACTTATTAGCTGTAAAATTTTCAAATATCTTTGTTTGCTTAGAGCTCGTCTAGTAATCTCAGCTTGACCAAAACTTCAAGTGGGTCGCCTTTGTAGTCGTTAGTCCAAAACTCTCGGACATATCCACTGTCGAGTCGTCTGCGGTCGATATCTTGAATGCATGTAAGAACCTAGCTAGTAGGAAATGCACCATGTGGAGTCCAAAAGACATTCCGGGATAGATTCCCC
Source organism: Eucalyptus marginata (assembly GCA_014182565.1). Classification (NCBI taxonomy): domain Eukaryota; kingdom Viridiplantae; phylum Streptophyta; class Magnoliopsida; order Myrtales; family Myrtaceae; genus Eucalyptus; species Eucalyptus marginata. The sequence continues at coordinate 599,064 of CM024590.1, forward strand.
TGCCACCCCCAAATGGCAGGAGCGCGAAGTTCGAGTCCAGCACACCCACGTCCTTGTGGTTGGTCAAGAATTTCTCGGGCCTGAACTCCTGTGGGTCTGGCCATGTCCTAGGGTCGGTGTGGACTTTTGAGACATTCACGATCAGCTGTGTGCCCCTGGGCACGTGATACCCACCGACGGTGCAGTCCTCGCTGAACAGGTGTGGCGGAGAGAGCAGCACCGCTGGCTGTAAACGGAGGGTCTCCTTCACTACGGCTTGGAGATAGGTTAGGCCGGCGATGTCTGCTTCTTCCACGTGCCTCTGCTTGCCGATCCGAGCATCGAGCTCTTCCTGAGCTTTCTTCAGGATGGGAAGGTTGTTCAGCATCGGCGAGATTGCCCATGTCACGGGTACCGTCGTGGCATCGCTGCCTCTGCGATCATCGCCTTTACATACACGAAACGTAGATCCTTTGTCAGGAGTGAGATATGAAGATTGACTCCGGCACATTCACAATCCAAATTCATGTGCCTTTATAGGTTCAAAATCTGGCCCAGGTGCAGAAAAGAAATGCAAAATTTGTAATTGAGAGTCCAAATTCAGTCCCACTAACGATCAAACTTTTCTTCGGCCCATGATTGCTAGATGTTTAAAACGGACGCTGACAATAATTCATAAGAAAGAATAAAACTATGCCCCCAATATAATATAAGAAATGACTTAAGTGAAATTATAACGGGGCTATCGGTTCAAGGGTAGGTAGGGATCTACTCCATCAAAGTTGGTTCTCAATCTGGGACATAAATCAGCCTACCCTTTTTTTTTTTTTTAAATACTCAGCCATTGAACCTTTTTTTTTTTTTTTTGGTGAATTGAGCATATTTATTTTGTATTTGTAATATAAAATATATTTTTAAAATAAACAAAAGACCAAATAAAATAATGTGGGGTTTGATTTTGAATTGGTTCAAACTGTTTTTATCTAATAAATGACCTTGAAACCAGTTCCAAATCGATTTTTGTGTAAGAAACGGCCTCAAAACTAATTGTAAACTTGTTCAAAATTGATTGTATAAGGCTAATTCTCTAATAGAATTGATCGGTTTTTAATATAATTGCGGAAACTGAATTTGTCAAAGACGGTTATTGAATTTTTTACTTGGGAATCAAATCAATACCATCAAAACCTAGGAACTCGAAAGGTTGCAATCCACGGGTTGAGTTGTGAACCCGCCAGTTTCTCAAGGAATCAAATTGCCTCCATAGTAGAAACGGTTTCCAACCGACTCTGAAGCGGCGAGCCTATACATCTTTTTCAATACAAATATAAATCCCTTTAATAGCTTAACAACTTAAACAGGAAAAAAAGGGCTCACATAGATAAAGTATCCACTTAAAATAAGAAAATTGGTCATTTATTTTTTAAAAAGATAATAAGACTAGACTAGTTTCGAGTTACAGTAGATCCACTCGGTTCCTTCACTGAAACCATATTGTCCTAGCCATGTTTCACCCCAGTTGAAATCAACTAAACCTATGGACAATCGTCCCCTGGCTATGTCGATACGAGGGTAACTAGCATTAACTAGCATTAAGAAGAGGAAAAGACCGCTCTAGGAGGGAGGAAACAAAGACTTACCAAGTATGTAGCTTTTACGATCGTATCAGCATCATAACCTCCGATTTCCCTGTCATTAAGGACCGAAAGCATGACGTCCATGAAGTCCCTATCGCCATTGGTCTCACCAAATCCTTATTTTTCCTCGTGTTCCTCCAACCAACCACCCACAATTTTGTCCGGTTCTTCTGCGATCCTCTTCATGGCCTTCTCATGTCCACCTAAGTCGAGTCACCTCAGGAAAGGAAGAGCGTCTGCCGCTAGAAACTTCCCCAAGAAGTGGAAGATCGCTCGTAACGCCGTGTTGCGCTGCTGCTCCTCTTCCTTGTCTGCCAAACTGTAGCGCTTTCCGGCCATGATTCTGATGACCGTGTTCAGAGTCAACCTTCCAAACCACTGTTTCAACTCGACTTTGACATGGCCTAATGAATCAGAATGAACTCAGATGTCGTGCTAAGTTGAAGTTTCGATTATGCTCATGAACTAAAAGAATTGATGAAAAGTATACTCAATCTTGGACAATACTGCATTGATATCCTTTGTCATTCTATTTAGTTTCTTTTACAGCAAGAAAGCTCATGGATCGAGTGACTGTGAGTACCCTCACTAGGCTCGTGAATTATGAACCCAGAAAGATGTAAATCGAGACCTAGATGGGTGACCTAAGTATGGGATCATTTGTACTTGCATTGATTGCCTGAAGAATCGAATCTGTATTGCATGTCAAACACAGGAAGTCGTTCCTAAACTGTCAACCAAATCCAGAACAAATTATGAGAACATGGACTTTGTGGAACGCCTTACAATACTCACCACTTCATTGAGGGCGTCCCTTTTCCAAATAAATCACTTTGTCTGAGATGGCACAAGCATCAAATTTTCTTTGCATGCCGGTATGGAAATCATTAACTTGAGCCTATATTATTAAACCGTCATAAGCGTACTATGAAGGAGTTAAGTAGTCTCTGTGAATTTGAATCTTAACCATTTCTTCTATTAGTTTGTCTATATATCTCAAACAACTTCTCTAAAGCTATGAACTAAGACAAGTAATTTATGAAGAATTTGATATATTAGGTGTAAACTCTTACCAAGTGTTTAATCGAACTAACCAATCTTTACCAGAGATGTTAAATGTGAGGCATCGGTCGATGAATTCAATGGACAGAGATTTGTGTTGATAGTATGTTCGCAGTATATTCCCGGAAAAGGGTTTCTCTCGGGCAGTGGACGGCATGCTCGACTTGCTCTTAATCTAGCGAGAGTACCGTAACCGTAAATTCTTAATTTGATCATTTTCATGATCTTATACTATAACAGCGACAGTTGTTGACCGAAGAAAGAAAAATTATTAAAACGGCCATGAAAAGGCCTGTCATCAAGAACCACCAAAACGGCATATTGAATGGCCATCAGTGTTAGAAGAAGCATAACCTAAATCATCCTTGTTCGCAATCCAATGCTCGTGCAGCTCATCAATGGCCACGTCCGCTTATGAGGCCAGAGTAGGGTTGATCAACGACTCGACCCTCCGGTTCGAGAGCAGCTCCATGGTGGCCATCTTCCTCACCTCGCGCCAGTATGGGGCATAAGGCGTATATGTGAACATGGCGTAGCTGTAGGCCAGGATCTTCAGGGCCAACTGCCATGGCTGAGTGGACAATGCTACGTCGTTCTTGGTGAAACACTCCTTGGCCATCTCAGAACAGCTCACTGCTAGGACCGGCAACACCCCGAGCCGGATGGTGAAGATGGGTCCGTAATCATCGGCCATGGACGCTAAGGTCCTATGGGGAAGATCGGATTTCAATAGCGATGGCAAGTGACCTATGACGGGCCATGAGCCTATGGCTTCTGGTGGTGTTTTGAGCTTGATTGACGATCTCGATTTGAAAAATACAAGGATTGATAGGACGAGGATGGCAAGGATTATTCCGGACAAGTGGGATAGTTCTTGAATCAGAGAGTCCATTTTTGCTGCACATAATGTGTAGAAGCACCGAGGAAAAAGGGTGTGATGCATTTGTGAGGGTTTCAAGCTCCAAATTTATTGCAAAAGACCAAAAGGATCTTGGGTGGTTGAAAGCTAGGGGTGAGCATTGGTCCAGGGTTGACCTTGGACCGACCCTAGACCGGTTCTCAAGGGGATTGGGTTGATCCTTGGTTCTAAGATCCCTGGACTAGCACTGTGCGAATTGATCCTTGGTTTCGAGAGTTTAGGGTTAGTTTAACTCAGAATAACTCAGACTATATAAACATAATATATATATTTATATATAATATTTTTAGATATATATTATATATTTTATATAATATTCTTAACCCTAACTTAAACAGAGTTACTATAACTTAAATGGCGTTAAACGACATTAAACAGTATCAAATGGTGTCCTCCTCCTCTAGTACTCTTGTTCTCCTTTATTTTTATCCTATTCTTTCTTCTTTATCCTCTTCAATTTTTATTTGAAAGAAACAACTTTTCGCTCATGAGCAACCTCCCCTTGCTCATCACGTGACGCTTGCCTCGCTCGGCACTTGGTGCTTAACGCTCGTGTTGCTCGCTACTCAACGCCCATGTCGCTCTCTGCTCAATGCTCGTGCTGCTCTCCTCTCTTCGTTGGCCTCACTTGTAAATTAGAAGGAAACAAAGCCTTAATTAGAAACCTTCTTTACTCATGAGCAACGCTCGTCGTTTGTCGCTCGCCTTGCGCCTTGCCTCTGTTCACTTGCCTCACGACTTGCTCTCGTCTCGCGGCTTGTCTCTATTGATAGATATGTAATTTGAAATAATAGATTTGTCTTTTCATAATATACAAACAATGAAACAAAAAAATTATCAGTTAGTTCTAGGTTGGCTCTAAAACTGAATTGAACCTATAGAGTCGGTTCGGACCTTGGTCCTAGGCTCAAATGGGTCAATCTTAGGTCCAAAAATTGGGGACGAACACTGTGTGGATTGATTTCTAGGGTAGGTGTTAGACTGGCCCAATCCGAACCATGATCATCCCTAGTTGAAACCCAGGATGATAGGGTTTCTGTAGAGATTTATGCGCTTTCTTTTCAAATTTTTATTATATTATCATTATAAATAGGTCGCTTGATTTAAATATATTATTGTTATAAGGAATGGATACATTATATTGATCATTTTCAAGCCATTTGAATATATTTAAGATGTGATTATTTAAGTGGTAAGTGTGTTTACCTTTCTTGCTCAAGGTTTAGGTCTGAATACCACACTTACTTATTCTCTTGGAATCTTTCTCATAAGCATAGATTCGTGTATCTCCCAAAATTGTTGAATGTCTAGGGAAAAAGGGCCTACCACATCGGATGAGGATTAGTGAGATGTTTAGAAAGTTTTGAACACTCCATTGATACAAAAAAAGACGTGCTTAAGGATATCAAATAATTTATTTATACATGTTTTGACTTGGAAATATTTGTGTGAACACATCTTGTCGCATTCCAAAACTACAAAAAATGGGGATGACATGGCTGTCCGTCCACATGAAGGACGCAGCCTCAGACATAACCAACAACCTGATATTAACATATATATATCGCAACCATATATACATATCAGATAAATCAACAGGTTGGTTACAATATTAGAGTTTCTATAATCCACCAAAAGGAACATTTATAATTAGAACTCAGCCAACCCAACAACTAGAAATAACAGAGTACACAACTTCCTTAAGCCATACCCGAAAATAGCACTCCCAAAAGTTTCCCACTCATGGCGTTCTCGCTCTATTTGCCACTACCCGAGGAACTTGAAAAGATTAAAAGACGAATGGAATGAGCAACAACAGCTCAGTGAATATTACATATCTTTTAAGTAGATCGAACAAATACAAAGGAATACCAAATTTCATAACTCAAATTCAGTATATAAAATACTTATCGAATCATATAAGAGTTATTTCTTATTATCGAGGCTTTATACCAATATGAAAAACTCATTTTAACCACCATTAGAATTTAAGTTTCAATGGTCAAGTCTATTGAATAATCTCCACCAAATATCACACATCAATGGTCCATCCATTGACTAATCTATTGTTCAATACTCTACCATGGTCACGACACAACGCCTGGTGACAAGGTGACCAAGATTCCCTCCTTAGCAAGGTCTCTACCTACAAAGCCGATGACTCGGCCTAGAAAGATATCCTAAACCTAGTATGCAGACCCAAAAACCCCTAACCGGGTTCACAGTTATATTGAGTATAAACAACCATCCTCCAATACCAGCAAAATCAATCCAAAAATCAACCTCATAAACCAAGTAAATAACATTTGCAACATAGCCCATCATCCATTTCTTATCCATTCCACAAACTAGTCGCAAAGGAATTTCATATATATTACTCCACAATACTTTGTATAACATGCTTTCTAAACATTTGTAATCAACCAAAGAGTAGTAATTACTCGATTCGGCATTTGTGCAATAACAATGCCATTTCATAACTCATAATATATATAACCCGTAGCATTTTTGGAACATGAGTTTTACAAATTCAAAGAAGATATAGATAGTACCACTCACCTCATCACTTACGACCAAACGACAAACGATACCGCTATCGTCGAACTCACGGCCCCATCAAATAATCAAGAAATAATGTTAAAATCAAATAAAAATCTACCTCAACTACGAAACGACTAAACTACGTCTTAATGCTTACAAAACGACTCTTATGCACTAACAAATCGCATACCTGAAACGATTATTCAAGCCGTTCGTGACACGGAGTTTCGGCACACAACCTGATTACGCCATAACTTTCTCATTTGAATCCCGTTCTGAACATACTTATAGTTAATAGAAATCCCTTTACACATACTACAAGAATCCCAACTTGACCGTCCCAAAATCAAGCCGAAAATCAACAAAATAAGGGCTCGAAGCTGTTGGACGAGCACTGCTCACTATGCGCGGGAAACTTCAAAATTTTGTTTCAAGCAAACCGTAAACTCAAATGATGATCCATAACATTCTATGGCTTCACAATATCCTAAATATCATTTCTACAAAATACATGGCTTAATGACTCAAAAATCGAACTTCGCTGCTCAATTTTCCTAGAATTTCAAATTTGAGCTGTAAGTCTGAAAAATACTTCGATTGGACGAAAGAGGGGCTTAATCTCTTATCGGATGTTACATTACGGAGCCGAGTCGACTTGGTGAGGCATCCGCGGTGTGCACACGCCAAATTCCTTTTCTTTTCTTCCCCTTTCGCTTCTTCTTCTTCTTCTTCTTTTCTTTCTTTTTGGTCGAGAGACCTCTTGGCTTCTATTTAGCCAAGCCCCCTCCCCTCTCTTTTTGCTTTATTGACTTTTCCAACTCCTTTTATTTCCCTTTTTAAAAAAAGTCAAGTGGGACTCACACTTCTTTCACGGGAAAAGTACCAAAAAAGTCATAAACCTATTGCATTGGTACCAATTCAGTCCTAAACTTTTCAATTGGACCAATTTAGTCATAAACCTTTTAATATTGGTACCAATTCCGTCCATCCGGCCAATTTTGACCGGCCGATGCTGACATGGATGTCGGCCGGTGGTCGGACGCTGACGTGGCAATTTTTATGATTTTTTTAATGATTTTTTCGAATTTTTTATTAATTTTTTTTCTTTTTCCTTTTCTTTTTCGGCAATGGTCGGCGAGCCTTGCCGGCCACTAGGCGAGGGCCGTGAAGCCCTCGCCTACCACCGGCGAGGGTCGGGTGAGGGTCGTGGCCCTCACCCGGCCTCTCCCTGGGCCGCCGGCGAGGCGGCTTTGCCGGATCTCGAGCGAGGTTGGCCTTGTTGGGCGAAGGCAGCCTCGCCCGCGGTTGGTGAGGCCATGGTGGCCATCGCCAGGGTGGAGGCGAGTGCCGCGAAGCCCTCGCCAGCCACCCGTGAGGGTCGCGACCCTTGCTCGGCCTCGCCTAGGGCCGCGGGCGAGGCGATTTAGCCTAGATTTGGGCGAGGCCAGCCTCGCCCTGGCCTTGCGACGGGTGAAGGCGACGGGTGAAGGCGGCGTGCGATGTGATCCGAACGGAGGTCGGCCGAAGTGGGAGAAGTCGAGGCCGAAGAGGGTCGGATCCGCAGAAGGAGAGGAGGTCTTGAAGGTCAGATCTGGGTGTTGAAGGGTCGAATCTGTAAAAGGAGGGCAAGATCTGGGCGAATTGTGGAAAAATCCACACCTTTACCGGACCTCCGCCGTGTCTCTACTGCCCGACACTGTCCCCGAGCTGAACCGTTGCCATAGCACCACCGATCGTAGCCTCATCGACTGGCTGTGACTCCTGTCGGGCTGAGCTCGCCGCCCCGACGACCAGTTGTGGTGTCGCTTGCCGCCTGCCGCCTCGTCGACCAACCACAAGCCCGACCGCCCTGAAGTCCCCTAGCCTGATGCCGGTCGCTACTGCTGTTCCGTCTCGCGTTGCCGCCGCCGCCATCGCCGAGCCTCGCGTCGTCGAACGCCTTCTTCCCCCGCCGCTCATCTCCAGCACTGCCATGCCAGGTGGGAGCACCTCCGGTTGCTACCCTCTCCCGACCCTCGCCGGTGGGAGGCAAGGGCTTCATGGCCCTCGCCCAGTGGCCGGCGAGCCTCTCCGGAGGCTCGTCGGCCACCGCCGGAAAAGAAAAGGAAACGAAAAAAAAAAGAAAAAAATTAATAAAAAAATCATAAAAATTACCACGTCAACGTCTAGCCACCGGCCGGCCAAAATTGGTCGGATGGACTAAATTGGTATTAATATTAAAAGATTTATGACTAAATTGGTCCAATTGAAAAGTTTATGACTGGATTGGTACTAATGCAATAGATTTATGACTTTTTTGATATTTTTCCCCCTCTTTCACCTAGTCAACAGAAGTCCAACTATTACACATCTTAATCCCAGGTTTGAAAAAATTTGATCCGACTGTGACATGAATAATGAAACGAAAATCACGATGTTATGCGAGCTAGATTCCTTTTCGTTAATCTGTGCATTGCTACTGATTCGTACAACCTCAAATGGATAAGGCAGAATTAAAGTGGAGGGGTGCTCGGAGGACAACATACGTACATGTGTTCTTTTCCGAAGTTTTTTCCAGTACATGGTTACAAATTTAGTACCGAGGCAGCTCTCTCAAGAAAAAAAGTGAGTTGTTATAAATTGGTCACTTGCTATTTGCCGCCATAGCTAATTTGAGTCACTGCTCGCTATCATCATTGTGCACCATTTGGCATGGGTTATGGAGCGAAAGGCTTTCAGCGGATTTTAAAACCGTTCCGTTCATTTGGGTTACAGTTTTAGTTATCCTTGATACATGTTCGCGGTTATCTATGATTTTCATTTCGAGAGGACCTGAGTTCACGTAACTTTTACGTGATAAGTTTTATTTGACATTCGCATTTACAAAATTAACAAGAAAAGCAAGAAAGTTTACCTCGGTCGTCTATACCCGTGATAAGCGATGAGTGAATATGGGAATAACCCCATGTGCCACTCAAAAGATATGCACTATCTTCTCATTTCAGTCACCCGAGTGCACCACCGAGCAGGATCCCACTCATCCCGTCACCGTCAACATCTTCCGTAAGCAAACGACCCAAGACGCAGATTTTCAAACATCATCTGGTGGGTCCGTATCAACATGGGAATATTTTATTTGGACCGTCGGAAAATTCAGAACCGTCCAAATGGGATTGTTGGAATTGGGACATTCCACCTGCGCCAATTCAAAGACTTTGTGGATTTTTCACACGTCACGCTTTAGAACTTTTCTTTCATTGATAGGTAAAGCATGGAGACTGGCCACAAGCAAGAAGCAACATAAAATCCCCAGTGTAGACGTGTGAAAAATCCACAGGTCTTGTGCTTATGGCCGCGTCACCTTATGTGCATCGGAGTGAAGCCAGAGTCCTTCCTAAACTCCCTACAACGCCAGCATAAGCCGAGCTTACGTCGCAATCGAATCGATGTTTTCTGAGATCGAGGAATGATTGGGGAGCTAACTTATTAGCCATGATCAAGGGACGCTTAAAAAGTCACATGGGCGTAAGCCATAATCAAGAGTCAGCGAATCCACTATAGGTTGGCTTTCAAGTGTTTCAGGAATAGCTTGTTTCCATATGGATACATTAGTAATTGTGTAAAGAGTTACCATTTTATAAAGACAAGAAAATGTAACACTTTTCAAATTATCCTTAATGAGGTTATAGAGACTTTGTGCTGGGAGCGACCCCCGAGTTTCTAATGCAGTGGAGAAAATGCTTTACTTAGGAATTCTTAATAGAATAATACTTGCGCTCTTCTCCAATGTAAGTTAAGATAACTCTCCGTCATTTCGCTGAGTTTTCATGATGTACTTGTCAATTTCTCTCTCTCTCTCTCTCTCTAAATCTTTTTCTAATTAGTGCAACGATTTGGTATGATTCGATAGAGCCTAAGTACCTCATCCCTCGATTCTACGTACATTTCTGAATCAATGAATATATCACAATTTGATTGTAGGCTTATATCTTATTGAGCGCTTTTTGTCTAGTCAAATATCATCAATGACAAAAGATTAATGATATATGATCGTTCGTAGGAGGACCCCTACACTAGATATCAAAATTAAACTAATCAACTTTAATACAAGATTGTGTAAGCAATCTGTCAAGTTCTTGCTTAATCATCAGAGAACGATATTCAAACCATCACACTTAATCATCCTCTTAAGAATAAGCACAAGAAGTAAGAATCATTTTAAAAGTCATTTTTTGTTATTCGTATGGCACACGTTTGCTTCCTTATAAGCTCAAACTCGACAATGGCAGGATGAGCTGTGGCCGAGCGACAAAAGATTGGAGGCGACGGCATCAACCGAGAACAAAGGTGTTGGTGATGGAGATCTGTAGCTAGGGCATTGCGGAAAGCAGAAATCTCACTCTTTTTTTTTTTTTTTTTTTTTTTCAATTCGTAATCTTGTGGGTTTAAGTTGAGTTATTAATGGGCCCCATTTAAAACTTATTTTCCAGTTGAGCTCTATTATAATAAATCTATATATAATAAACCTATTTTGCCACCCCTAATACATATATGTCAATAGGAACCGATTGTGACTAAGCTTCAAGTTGTTTTTACGAGGTTCGAAGATAGTATTCATGACTTAGTATGCGATTTCACAAGCAAACTCCTAAGTGTATATATATGTGAACTGAATCGAACCAGACACTGATAGCCAATTGAGCTGATCATTCCACTCTAATATTGGATGGGAGAAGTGCCAAAAAAGTCCTAAACCTTTTGTGTTTGTACCAGTTTAATCCTAAACCTTTTTTTGGTGCCAATTTAGTCTTAAACCTTTTTATTTAGTGCCGATTCAGTCCTTTTGGCCGGATTTTGCTGACTGGACGCCGGCCGGCTGACTTGGACAATTTTTAATATTTTTAATATTTTTTTCTATTTTTTAATATTTTTTCTATTTTTTTTATTTATTCTTTTTCTCTTTTCTTTTTTCTTTTTTTTTTTTTTTTCTTCTCTCCTCCTCCTCCTCCCATGGCGACCGGCCGCCGGCGACCACCTGGCCCGCGGGCGGCCTCGCGCTAGGCGGCGAGGCTCACCCTCGCCGGAGATGGGTGGCCGGCGACCGGCTGGCCGGTGAGGCTCGCCGGCCACCTCGCCGGTGCCCGCGAGGGCGGCCTCGCGCTAGGCGGCGATCACCCTCGCCGGATCGAGGGTCGAGCCTCGCCCATGGCCGGCGAGGCTCGAGGATTTGGCGAGGGCGAGCCTCGCCATCGCCGCCTAGGCCCCCGATTCGGCGAGGTCGAGCCTCGCCGGCCATGGGCGAGGCTTGACCCTTGCCGGTCGGTGCGGGCGGCCTCCCGCCGGGTTGGCGAGGCTCGCCGCACCGGGTTGGCGAGGGTCGAGCCTCGCCCATGGCCGGCGAGGCTCGACCTCGCCGAATCGTGGCCTCGTGCCGGGTTGGTGAGGGTCGAGCTTTGCCGACGCCGCCCAGGCCGCGATTCAGTGAGGTCGAGCCTCGCCGGCCATGGGCGAGGCTTGCCTCGCCGGTGTCGCCTAGCGCGAGGCCGCCCTCATGGCCGCCGGCAAGGTGGCCGACGAGCCTCGGCGGCCGTCTCCTCGGCCGGTCGCCGTGGTCGGCCGGCGGTCGGAGGGAGGAGGAGAGAAGAAAAAAAAAAAAAGAGAAAAAAAAAGAATAAAGAGTAAAGAAAAATATAAAAATATAAAAAAATATTTAAAAAAATTAAAAAATATTAAAAATTGTCCACGTTAGCCGGCGGCGTCCCGGTCAGCAAAATCCGGCCAAAAGGACTGAATCGGCACTAAATAAAAAGGTTTAGGACTAAATTGGCACCAAAAAAAGGTTTAGGACTAAACTGGCACAAACACAAAAGGTTTAGGACTTTTTTGGCACTTCTCCCAATATTGGATCATTGGTTGGTAATCCTAGATTGAATTCATTAGCTTAAGTAACCAAAGAAAAAAAAGAAAAAAAAAAGAATGTTTCATAAACCATCAAAAGAAGGATTATTTCATAAACCATCCTCGTTTTTGTGCACAAACATCAAGCACCGTCAAGAGGTTCTTCAAAACCTACCAAAACCATACCGACTTTTGGGGTCCCATTTAAAGTTGCATTGGGTTTTTTTCTTCATAAATATATCTTTTCTTTCCAACCTAAACATCCGTCGTCCCAAACCGGGCCATCACCAAGCCCGCCAAACAACAACACAAACCAAAAACAACTCAGCCCATCCTCCTCGTCGCTTCCCACGGCAGCCACCATCTCTACCCGGCATCTCGAGCCGAGCCACCGCTTTGTCATTGACAGCCACCCTTTGCCGCACTTGTTTCTCCTTCCATGCTCAGTTCTCTTCGCTAGGGGTGTAATCAAGATGGGTTGAGTTAACTTTTGAAGCTCGACCTTGACTTGACTTGTCCATAGAGTGCTTGAAACTGGACTTAAGCTTGCTCGAGTATCGCTTTTCTTGCATGAACTTGACTCAATTAGAAAATTGATATGCTCAAGTTCGACTTGGCTGTACTTGCTCGATTAGATTATAATTAACTTATAAATAAAGCTCAAGTTCGTGTTTAATAAGCTCGAATGTCATGTAATTTTGAGTATATTATATCTACTTTTATAAGTATTGATTTCGGAGAAAATAATGAAAACTTGATTTCCTTACGAGCTAATCTAGTTGAGTATTAATAGATTTGAGCTTAACTCGACAAGGCACTTAAGTAGCTTGACTGGAAAATAGACGAATCAATCCAAGGCAGTCATTGACCGAGCTCAAGCTACTCATGAGTCGCTTGATTCGATTTCGTCCCTATCTACCACGACTTCTCACACACACACACCTCGATGTCAACAGGGCTTGTTGAGCTTGATGCCCCAAATTCGGTGCTATCTCCACCAAGGCGTAGAGGTCGACCCAGATGTAATAGAATTAAACTGGCATTGAGCTCGAGTGGATGTGGGTCAAGCTCAACCTGTCGTCTAGCCCAACCATGGAGAGGAGAGAGAGAGAGAGAGAGAGAGAGAGGGGGGTAGAGCGTAGGGAGGTAAGAAGGGCCGAGCAGGGCAGAGGAGAAAAAAGAGATACATTGCATTCATCCAATGGATGATAATGATGTTTATGGCTATATGAGATTAAATGGTCGGATCTTACTGATGACCACTAAACCTGTAGGATTGGCATTTGGGCAAGGAAAGCACGAATGAGTCCATACATGATCGGTGACACCAAGTATGCACGCAAGTGGTAAGCGATAGTGATGACATTTGACATCACAATGCAATTACCAACTCCTAAGCCTTTTCATGCAAGTGAATTCCCGGCAGCAACTTCAATCTAGAAAGTACAGATATGTCATTATGTCTTCTAAGAAACATACATGGAGAGAGAGCATACAGATTCACTTAGTTGTATATTTTACAGTGCTTTCCTTTCATGTATACACTTTCCATTACCTCAACTGATAGAGCTACCGAGTCAATCTTGGCTTGAGCATAACCTCAAGTGGGGTCGCCTTTAAATTAGTTATTCCGAAGATCTCAGACATATCCACCGGCGAATTGTCCACAGTTGATATCTCAAATGCATGTAGGAACCTAGCTAGAAGAAAGTGCACCATCTCCAGTGCGAAAGACGTTCCAGGACAGATTCGCCTGCCGCCTCCAAATGGTAGAAGTGCAAAGTTGGAGTCCTTCACATCGACGTCCTTGTGGCTGCTCAAGAACCTCTCAGGTCTGAACTCCATTGGATCGGGCCATGTCTCAGGGTTAGTTTGGATTTTCCATATGTTCAAGATCAACCTCGTACCCTTGGGCACACGGTACTCACCAACGGTGCAATCCTCGGTGAATAGACGTGGCCCCGAAATTGGGGCTGCCGGGTATAACCGGAGGGTCTCCTTCACTATGGCTTGGAGATAGGTTAGGTTGGCGATGTCCGTTTCTTTTACATGCCTCTGCTTGCCGATCTGAGCATCGAGCTCTTCTTGAACTTTCTTCAGGCTGTGAAGGTTGTTGAGCAACAACGAGATTGCCCATGTCAAGGTAACCATCGTGGTATCACTGCCACCTGCAATAATAGCCTTTAAATACAACAAACATGTTTTCCTCGTTAGAAGTGAGTTATGGAGATTAACCACAACACCATTCGCAATCTAATATCATGTGCCCTTCCACTTCATGGGCAAGAAAAATGTGGTCCAATGACGAAAAACAAGATGCATAATTTGTAATTGAGTCCAAATTTAGTCCCACTTCTACTGCCCATGATTGGAGGATGTTCAAAAGGGACAATGATATTAACTTAAAAACAAAATAAGCCCACAAGATTACACAATAATAAACTTCAGTCCAACTTTAGCCCCTCAAATTTGAGCAGCTTTCCAAATCGAGTGCTCAATTTTTATTTTTTTTGTGCGTGCGCAAATTAGATTCTCTAACTTACTTGATTTCCATTCTAAGTAATTTTTAATTATCAAGCTTAATTGTTTCAATGTGATTGTTCAATGTGCGTATTTTTGTATCATAACATGCAAGGGAGAAAGTCTTTACTTGAAAAAAGAAATTTCGTTATTTGTTTTTTGATATACTGGAAATAACAAAATTAATAGGACTAGACTGGCTCACAATTCTACTTATAACCAGCCAAGGTTGGTTTAGTTCCAAGCTTCGTTCTATGGTAAATTGGTATGGTTCTCAGTTTTAGGTTTTCTAGAATGCGTCCCTCCCTATTAGATTTATATGGTTCCAACTCTTGAATTGGACTGCCTAGAGCATTCTCACCTTAGCTGAAATCAACTAAACCTATAAACAATCGCCCTTGACTACTTGATATATGCGGGCAGCTAGCATATATGAAGAAGAAAAGACTACCCTGACGGGAAGCGAACAAAGACTTACCAAGCATGTAGCTTTTATAATTGTATCGGCATCATAACCTCCAACATCATCGTTAAGGACCGAAAGCATGACGTCCATGAAATCTCTACTCCCACTGGTCTCACTCAAATCCTCATTACTCCTCTTGTGTTCCTCCAACCAACCACCTATAATTTCGTCTAGTTCTTCTGCAGTCCTCTTCATGGCCTTCTCATGTCCACCTAAGTCGAGCCACCTCAGGAAAGGAAGAGCGTCGGCCGCTAAAAACAACCCAAAGAAGTGGAAGAGCTCTCGTAAAGCCTTTTGGCACCGCTGCTTCTCTTCCTCGTCCGCTGCACGGTAGCGTTTTCCGGCCACGATTCTCAGGATGACGTTTAGAGTCAACTTCGCGAACCACTGCTTCAAGTCCACTATGATATGGCCTAATAAAATCAGAATGAACTGGATGTTATGCTAAATCGAAGTTTTTGATTACTCTCACGAACTACAAGACTTGATAAAATGGATACTCAATCTTGGATAATACTTCATTGATCTCCTGTGTCATTCTATCTAGTTTCTTTTGGAAAATTATCAAAAAAAATCTTAAACTTATATGTTATTTTAGTCATAAATCTTTCAGTTTTGTCAATTTAATTTCAATCATTTTGACGATTTATTAATGTGGTTATTGCGACTAATTTTGACTGAAAATTACTGATGTGGATGCTGGCTGTTCTATGTGACATAGCCGGTTCTAACGTGGACAATTTTTTAATTTATTGTGAATTTATATTAGTTTTTTTATTTCTTTCTCTTCTTTTTCCTTTTTTTTTTTTTTTTTTTTTGCTTTGTTTCGCTGTTGCTAGCGAGGGTCATTGGAGCTCAACGGAGATAGGCAAGGGCCGCAAAGGCCTCACTCAAATCTGGGTAAGGTGGCCTCACTTGTGGCTAGCAAGGGCTTTGCGACCCTTGCCGAGTGGCTAGCGAGTCTCAAAGACCCTCATGGGTCACATTGGAAAAAAAAAAAGAACATAAATAAATAAATAATTCATAAAAAAAAAAATTATCCACGTTAAGGTCAATCATGTTATGTAAGACAATTGATATTTATGTTACCTATTTTTATTCAAAATTAGCTAGAAAGACTACATTGAGAAACCGTAAAATTTTTTAGGATTAAATTAACCAAATTGAAATGTTTAAAATTGAATTGACATTGATAAAATAAGTTTATGAATTTTTTGGTAATTATCCAGGGTTTTTTTATGGCAAAAAAGCCCATGGCTAGGTGATTGAGCGCATACCTCATAGTCTCATGATCTATGAACCAAGAAATATGCTAATCGAGACCGAAAAGGGATGACCTAAGTATGGCATCGTTTGTAGTTGCACTGAGTGATAGAAGAATCGATTTTGTATTTCGTGTGTCAAACACACAGAAGTCATTCCTAAGCCGTCCACGAATCCAACAAATTAGTGGGACATGGGCTTCGTTGAATGCCTCACAAAACTCAGCACTTCATATAGGTTGTCCTTTCCAAAAAAACCTCTTTGACTAAGATAGAACAAGCATCATATTTTCTTTGTCCGCCGGGATGGACGCCATAAAATTGCAAAGCTTGAATCGCTCTTAATCAAGAAAGAGTACGGCAACCGATAATTCTAAATACTGCAACCGATAATTCTAAATCTGATCATTTACGTGACCTTATACTATGAAAACAACCGGTGTTTACTGAAAAAAGAAAAATAATTAATACAACCATGGAAAGGCTGATCATCAAAAACTACTAGAATGACATATTGAGCGACCATCAGCATCAGAAGAATACCTGAGTCATCCTTGCTCTCAATCCAAAGCTCATGCAGCTCTTGAATGGCCACGTCTGCTTCTGAGGCCTGGATAGGGATGAGCAATGAGTTGACCCTCCTGTTCGAGAGCAGCTCTAAGGTGACCATCTTCCTCACCTCGCGCCAGTATGGGCCATAAGGCGCATATCCAAACATGGCGTAGCCGTAGGCCAGGATCTTTGGGGCCAATTGTTGTGGCCGAGTGGACAGCGCGATGTCGTTCTTGGTGAAACACTCCTTGGCTATCTCTGAACCACTCACCACTAGGGCTCGGAACATCCCGAGCCGGATGGTGAAGATGGGTCCGTACTGGTCGGCCATGGATGCTAAGGTCTTGTGGGGAAGCTTGGATTTCGCTAGAATGGGCAGGTGACCTATGACGGGCCATGCCCCTGCGGCTTCTGGCGGTGCTTTGAGTTTGCTTGATGATGTCGATTTGAATACTACAAAGATTGATAGGAGGAGGATGGCTAGGATTATTCCGGACAAGCGGGGGAGGTCTTGAAGCAGAGAGTCCATTTTTGCTGCGTATAACGTGCAGAAGCACCAAAGAGAAAGGTTGTGATGCACTTGAGGGTTTCACGCTCCAAATCTATTGCAAAAGACCAAAAAAATAAGCACTGAATATTCGTGACTGAGTAAATTGTTCGGTGCTCACTGACAAAAAAAAATTAAAAAATTAAAAAATTGTTCGGTGCTCCTCTCTCTGTTGCATAGGGGAAACCTATGATGGTGGATATTATATAAAAATCAATGAGTGTCCCTATCGGCTTTAATTATATTATTAGTTGGGGTAATATGATTGTTCAAGTGATAAGTGTATTTGCTTTCTTAATTACCATATATGTGCATTTTCTTGAAACGGTCTCCGAGAATACGGAACCTTGTATGTCTCGTATTATTATTCTGTATCCATGAAGTATGGGATTTATAGAAGATACATAGGATACTTAAGAAATCTCAAATACCCTATTGATATAAAACAATACAGGTTTAATTGAACATCTCAACATATTGTCAATATCAACACAACATATTTATGCATGTTTTCAACTTGTGACGTATACATATGTACATCCATACATATATGTATGTGTGTTTGAAAATATCTTTAATGAGTTTCGTATCTTGTTCCTAGATAGGATATTCTTTGATAACGTTAAAATATTAGATTCGTTTGGTTGTGCATTGGTTACTGGTTTGTACCACCTCAAAGAGATAAAGTCGAAGGGAGGTGGAGGAATTGGCTACAGCACGATGGAGACACATATGTTTCTTTTTTTTTTCCTTTTTCGGTTCATGGTTGAAAATTCAGCCATGGGCGGCCCTACTGATCCAACTTTAATAAGCCAAAGTAGATTTTCCAAGATTTGGCCCCGGGAGAACCATCGTTTGCGATTAGAATTCCTCCGGTGGGCCCACACGTGGTCCTGGATTTCTGACGGTTCAAACGAACGTATCCCACCGACGAGAAGGGAAGTTTTGGCCCATTCGGGCAACTTCTTCAGGCGGTCGCTGTCTCGTCTCAGTGTGCATTTTGTCCAGTTCAGTATCGGCGACGATAAATTAGTGATATCCGACGGTTCCTGGGAGATCCATGTCTCAAGACACCAAAATCAAACTGATTTTGTTACATATATGATTGCTTATATGAATTTCTGTCGGTTATGGCTCAATTGTTGAGGTGAGGATGGAACCATCATACTTTACTCGCTTATTCTGAAGAGAATGATTTTTATCCTTATGGCCACCTTCAACTCTCACTCTGATGTACAACTTTAGCCCTCCAAGCTTCCTTAGCAAGTTGGAGACTTCGGATAGGTCAAAGCAGCCACTGTTAATGTTGTTATTATCTCATAATCTTCCTCAAAATAGTCCAAATTGCTTCTACGAACTTGCTCTATACTTCCTTTACTTAAACCAAAAATGGCAAATCCCTTCTAACTTCTCTAATACGTTTCTTTGTGGATGTCAAGTAATGAGATTGGCTCCAATGCACCAATTTGAAAATCAAATCGATTTAGAGCTGGTTCTTGTTTCTATATATGGGAAGTATAATTCACTATAGCATGAAATTCCTCTATAATGAGGTCCATATAGACCGGCAATTTCACCAAATACCAGTTGGTTCACTTTCTGCGCCGAGGTCTTCTCAAGCACATCAAAGTACTCATATTGCCGAAGAAGTTTTTCTTCTATCTGGTCATCCTAACACCTCAATGGTCGCATGTCCCTCGCTAATGTACCAAAATTCAAATGTCTCTCCAACTCCAGCACTTTCCACTAAATATTCCTTTCTTCATTTATAGACAAGCAAAGCTCTCCAATACAAACATCCTAATGTAAACATCATTTTCGTACGAACTTGTATATTAAGAGGGCATTTAGTCTACACACCGAAATATTCATATCAATTCATGGAAAGTATTTTGCCTGCAAAGTATACATGGACCTTTCTCAACATCTATGAATAGATTATTAGTCTAAGTTTAAAGAAATTAGTTCGTTGCTTAGTTGGTAATCATCTTATAGTTGTTTCTGTTTTATTTTCGGCTAAATCCACAAAACTCGTGACTCCTTAAGCTTATGATGTGAAAATCTGCTCTAATCCGATGCTGGTTCAGAATTGGGTTACATCCAGTTTTTTACCAATTCAATCCTTGGATGGTACATATATGTCAACAATCCAACTAGGATTTAAAGGTGTTCCTGCGGGGTTTGGAGATCAAAAACCTAACCCGTCACCCCTAGTATTTAAATTTCTTAATGCCAATCTTAAGTCCAACTCCTAGTTATAAATTAGTTTACATGAAGTAGACTGAACCGGCTCCGATAGCCACATCGGTTAGGAAAGCATGAATGAGTCCATACATGATGGGTCACACGTATGTGTCATGGGCCGATCATTTGGAATTGAGACCGTGCAACGACTTAGGTTCTTTTGGATCACTTGGGTCATCGGGATGCCTAAGCCAAGCCTTACTCGGACCGATCGCTCACTTGCTCGCTTACCTGGATCGTAGAAAGAGAAAGTTTCTAGCGAGAGAGAGAGAGAGAGAGAGAGAGAGAGAGAGAGAGAGGCTCTGAGAGAGTGGAACTTAGATTTTGAAGTGGTTGGATGGATACAAATGAGGGGATGTCAGATCTTCTTATACTCGATTCAGATAACAACCATTGATCAAGATTACATCCAGCAGACGAAATCGTATCTTCTAACCTATCAACTACTGACATTTATGCTAGGAGAGTTCTAGATCTTGGCATAATTACTGTCTCGCCTGTCCTTGGAACGTTCTAGAAGTTCTTGTGGGAGCCTCGAGCAATCTTAGGTTTTCCTCGATCATGCACGGTCCCTTGGTTGTGGGAATCTTGTCATCGTGACATTCTCCTCTACTCATTCGAGTGACGCCCTTGTCGCTCTCGGCTTGAGTGGTCCTCTTCTTGGCAGGAGCTCGAGCTCTTTTGTTCCTATTTTGCCTGAGCCTGAGCCTCTCGATCAGTGGACAATATGGCTCCAACTTTGGCTCAGGCATGACACACGACAAGTACTCTACTTTGGGGAAGAGCACTCAGATTGGCATGTTGCGAGTTAGAGTAGGACAGTCCAACCTTACCTTCGGCTTTTACAAGGATTGTGGCTTCGGTTGTGACTCAGTAGTGCACCTGTCGGCTTTTAGACTTTTGTTGAGGCGATGGTCTTGGTGTTTATCACTCTTTTGATCATTAGGATCATCATCGGACATTGTGGGTCAAGGAACAAGATGCACTTGGTCCTCATGTCGATCATAGACCTCACACTATGGAAAAATTGCATCCCCAAGATAAGATCATAGTCATCGAGGGGAATTACCTCGAATGAGAACTTGCCCTTCCATCCTCCGATTTGGACGTCCATGTCTGGAGTTGAGCCTACGCTCGCAAGGCCGTCCGAGTTGATGGTCTTGAACAATTTTCCAGTTGGCTCCACTTGAAGTCTCAAGGCCTTTGCTACTTCAATTGACATGAACATGTTTGAAGCACCCGTGTCAACCGAGGTGTATAGGGCTCGGCCACATACCTTGATCTCCATGAAAATCATGTTTGTGTTTGGTGTAGCTTCCGTCTTTTTGGGCGGCGAGGTTTGGTCGGCATTAAGATACTTCACGGTTCCAAGTCAAAATTGCCTCTTCTCTTCTTTGGGCTCCTCTTCCTCTTCTATGGCAAGGAGAGCGTTGATCTTGCCCTTCTCTAGGCATTTTTAGTTCCAATGAGGACCTTTGCAAATGAAGCAAGGGGATGGCGGGGTTTGGTCGAACTTACTCGTGGTGAAGTCCGCTTAGGGTTGACCATTTTGGAAGGATGACTTGGATGTTCCTTCTCCTCATGTCTTGACTTAGCCACCTTAGTCTTTTGGCCCACTAGGAGTGTCTCCACCTTCATCCTTGGAGGATCGATCCAACCTCCAATCCCTTGCTCGGTTCTTTGATGGATAGACTTTGGTGAGGTCGATGAGGGACTTGGCCATGCTTAACGGCCTCGTGAGACTCTTCATGTTCCGACGCTTGAGCTCGAGTTGCGCCTACGACTTTAGTCCATCCATGAACACTTTGAGAGCCTTCTCCTCTCCTAGGTTGTGGATTTGGAGTTTGAGCTCATTCACGTACTCTCGGATCGTCCCTCTTTGTTCGAGGCGATGGAGCTTGCTACGAGCCTCTTGTTGAGCAAACTCAGGGAAGAAGTAGTCCCGAAACTCCTTCACAAAGTCATCCCATGTGTTCACGGGATCGGGGCTGCGCTTGGTCTCGTTGCACCTATTACGCCACCAAAGCAGTGCGGTATCAATTAGGAACATCGAAGCAGTCCTTACCCTGATCAACTCGTCTTAGATGTTGACCGTGTCACACCCCGAACCCCGAGCACGCGCACATCCCACTGTGGTCGATTAGCTATGCGACGTTCCCAAGCACTCGTCGCCGACCCATTCATTTTAAATGCACATGCGGAAGCGAATTACTAATCCCCTGACCTCAACAAACATGGGATAGAAAAACAGGACAAAAATTTCCAAGCAAATATACTTTTATAAACACTTCAAGCTTATACAGAAGGTCTATGTCATAAAGAACTACTGAGCCACCTATGCTCCTGACCCTTCCGCTTCAAGCTCCTGGCTCTTCACTCTAGAGACCTGAAAATGTTATTCAATAACTAGTGAGATATAAATCTCAATGAGTTCCACCCCCAAGCCCCGGTTAGTACACCAACTCAACCCAGGGTATCTATCCAGAACAACCCCACCACAAGCAACAACCAACAAATCGATTCGCATACAACCTTACCTGGTATGCCATACCCCGCACGTTATAATTCAGCACGATACACGCAATGCACATGGCCATTAGATCATACATTTCATCAATCACATACGAGTCGCATCACAAGCGATCTCACCTAGCCATTGCCACACCCTGCACGTTATCGATTCGTGCGTGCGTGCCATAAACAATGTGCTTGACTCATGCATGATTGAAATCACAGATGCCATGATTCTCATGCATTCTTGCACATTATCACAGTTCATAAACACAATGCATATACTCAATGCATACAACAATTGAAACGCCTTACTCATCTCAGTCAATCACAAGGGTCCTGATTATAAGACCAAATCGTTATGACACGTCCCATTCCGTGCCATACAATTTCATCTCATAATCTGGCGCATCAATAACACTCAGCATGCGTTCCAATTGTTAATTACTATCACACATGGACATAGCTTACTCGCAGTTCGGCTATCTACTGGCGTTTAGCCAGGCATCGTCTCCCCCTCATGGAGCACGGCTTCGTCACTACGTCGACGGCATTCCCGAAGGAGCATCGTCTCCCCCCTTGGAGCACGGCTTCGTCACTACGTCGACGGCATTCCCGAAGGAGCATAGATCCAGTTGGCCTAGCCTCTACTGCGATCTGAGCCACGTCACTACACTGACGGCAATCCACAAAGAATACAGGTCCAGTTGGCCTAGCCTCTACTGCGACCCGAGCCACGTCACACACTGACGACAATCCATAAAGAATACAGGTCCAGTTGGCCTAGTCTCTACTGCGACCCGAGCCACGTCACACACTGACGGCAATCCATAAAGAATACAGGTCCAGTTGGCCTAGCCTCTACTGCGACCGAGCCTTTCAACCAGCACACGACAAATCAATATCGGCCCAGGATACTTTGCATTTCACTCAAATGCCTCGATTAAAATAGTAATCCCGGCCTCTTTTCTTCGTATTAAAAACATCCGAGAAAGTAGTCGTGCGTGGGTACACGTCAATTTGAACTAGAAAACTGATACTTTCTTTTTTTCAAACCCCACTATTTGATATAATACTTAAAATCCATTTTCGGTGTCCAAACCCGACACCCGGGATTTTCTAAATAAAATCCAATTTTTCCAATCACCACACAATTGCACAAATCATCATTCAATTCATGCAGATGTTTATGCAATAACACATCCAATCACTTTATAGGATTAAACCCACATGAAATTAGACACTTTTCGTTCTCGGGTGAACAGTGTTTTGTGAACAGTAACTCGTGAACAGTGTTTTGTGAACAGTAACTCGTGAATAGTGTCGAGTGAACAGTAAATTTCCAGAATTTAATAAATGATAAATTAAACTCAGAAATCATTAAAATCATTAATTAAAACAATCAAACAAGTAATTAAGCAAAACAAGCTTAATTAAACACATAAGCACAATTAAGCAAATAAAAGCAAGATTAAGCTAAACTAATCTAACCATCCATCTAACCACCTATCTTAGGGCTAATACAACTTAATTAAATCACATAAACTAGAATTAAATCTAACTAAACCAACCCTAAGCAAGTTTAGGCACTAATCGAAGGATTAGGAGTTAAACTCACCCGTTAAGCGGGCCGGAGACACCGACGCGGCGGCGGCGACAGAGGCAACGCTCCGGGACCTCTACCACGACGATCCAAGGCGGTCCCAAGCTCAACACAGCAACCACAGCCTCTGCTTCTCTCTGCAACTCTCAAAAACTGACTGTCGGAGGAGAAACGGAGTTGAACGGCTTGGTCGGAGCTCCGGCGAAGGGGGTGGCCGACAACCGGCGGCACCAGGAGGTCTTGGGGGTCTTGCTGGAGGTTGGGATGGGCGGAGGAATGGCTGGAATGGAAGAAAAATGGCCGAAAACTCGAAACAGTGCAGGCTGCAGGCTGACCGACGGACCGGCGACCGGCGGCTTGCGACGGCCGTACAGGATGGACGGTGGCTCCGTTTGGGACGAAATCGGGTTCGTTGGAATGGTATGTCTCTCCCGGTCACGGTGATAGGTGGCCCGTTCTCTAATTCATCCGGGAAGACCACTTTTGACTCGATTCTTCACTGAAGGGTCAGCTGCAGCAGAAACTTAAGGAGAGGGAAAATGAGGAGAGAGAAGGCTCCGTTCGAGATGGGGACCGAATGAGGAGGAGAGAGGTTGATGTGATGGCTGTCAAGACCCCCATAAATGCCTGCTTCAAGTCCCCATGCCAAGCCATCATCATTTTCTCCCTCTTCTCTAGCCTTTTCTCCCTACAACTAGGGGTATTTTGGTCATTTCACTTTGCACAAATTACAAATCTGACCTTGGGCTGAAACTGGTGGATGGGCCTAAGGATTGGGCTTGGCCATGCCCACGTCCTCACGGCTCGCTTCCTCGGTCCGAAATTCCTTTTCCAATTGCTCGGCTTAATTGACTCTGTCGACTGTTTGAAGCAGCTTCATCTAACGTCCGTCCCGGACATTCCCGATAATTCGAAGTCTAGTCCTAAGTTCTCTTGCCATGTCAATTTCGCCCTAATGCCATTTTGGTTATTACTCAGACTGATGGGCGGCTCAGAGGATTCACGCGTAACCGACTCGTGCCAAACCACGCTCAAGACATCTCGACGCATGGACGTCCTTGACTGCATGAAATTACGGAGGATAGATTCTTATTTCAAAGTACACGATCACTAAGGATCGACATAGGGTTGTTCGCGGGTTCGATAACGGTAAACGGAATCACCCGTCGTTCCATTATGTTCTGTCCGCGAATCAACTTCTAGTCGTCCTTTGAATCGGCCTGCCTATCTACAAGATCATCCTCACGCAAGTCTCACGGTCAAGTCGTTTTCCCAGGTCGAGTTCTTTAGTCGTACGGGTTCTGTCCTCATTAGCCTTTCCCCTCAAGGTCAGTATCTCAGGAGTGATCAATTCCGAGTGAGATCAACCAACAATGCATTGACGAAATTCACTTTCACTCGTCCTTCAGAGGGCTCGAATTTCAGGATGTCACAGACCGCGTCAAAGTATTGCTCCATACTCCACACGAAGTTGTCCACCTCTGTGGCATATAGGTTGCCTCTGAACTCTTTTGGATTTGGTACCTCTAGCTTGGATACCGTTTGTGTAGGAATTGATTGGTTCGCGATGCTTGACTTGCATTTGCATAGGGCAAGCTCAATCTTGAGCTCTTGGATCTCCGCCTTCATGGCTTTGACCTCATCTCTTCGAGGATTCGCTTCCTCGATCACTTGGACTCTATCCCTTACTAAATCGATTGATGCTTCGAGGGCTTCATCCTTGTCGTGCAATGGGGCCATGGCTTGGTTGATGCCATTTGTGAAGTCTTCATGGAGTGAGACTTCAACTTCCATGATGCAGTCTCTAATATCGTCAAACCCTTCCGTTAAGTTGACCATGGTGCCCCCTACCTTCATGAGCTTCTCATCGAGCGTGGTCACGACGTCTATTGATTCTTTCCTTCTTTTTGTTCGGCCGTGGGTCTTTTTGACTTAGATGGGCTCTTCATCCATGACATCTTCTTGGCTCTACAGTCTCTCAAACGATTGGTGCTCCTCGATCTCTTGAAATGGATCTCCCTTCTTGCTCTAATACTACTTGTCACAAGTTGATCATTTGGGATCGAGACCGTGCGGCGACCTAGGCTCTTTTGGATCGCTTGGGTTGTCAGGGCACCTAAGCCAAGCCGTATTTGGATCGATCGCTCACTCGCTCACTCACTCATATTGTAGAGAGAGAAAGTTTCTAGAGAGAGAAGTTCTGAGAGAATAGAACTTTGATTTTGAAATGGTTGAATGAATACAAATAGGGGGAGGACATCCCTTATTATACTTGAGAACCTTAGATTACAACCATTAATTGAGATTACATCCGGTGGACGAGATTGTATCTTTTAACCTACCAACTACCGACATTATGCAAGGAGAGTTCTAGATCTTGGCACAATTACCATTTCACCCATCCTTGGAACATTCCGGAAGCTCTTGTGGGAACCTCGAGCGATCTTATGAGGCCTTCCTCGATCATGCACAGTCCCTTGGTCGCGGGAACCTCGTCATGACATATGCATGCAAGTGGTGAATGATAGTAAATGACATTCAACATTAGCAACCGAAATCTGAAGCGTGTAGATTAGTGTAATTATGTCTTTTGAGAGCTAGGGCATGGATAGAGTACATACAAACTCACTTCTAGTTGTAAATTTTCAAATATCTTTGTTTGTGTAGAGCTCGTCCGGTAATCTTGGCCTGACCATAAATTCAAGCGGGGTCGCCTTTATAGTCATTAGTTCGAAGCTCTTGGACATATCCACTGCCGAGTCATCTATAGTCGATATCTCGAATGCATGCAAGAACTTGGCTAGTAGGAAATGCACCATGGCGAGTCCAAAAGATATTCCCGGACAGATTCTCCTCCTACCCCCAAACGGCAGGAGCGTGAAGTTCGAGTCCTGCACGTCGATGTTCTTGTGGCTGCTCAAGAACCTCTCGGGCCTGAACTCCAGTGGGTCTGGCCATGTCCTAGAGTCGGTGTGGACTTTTGAGACGTTCACGATCAGCTGTGTACCCTTGGGCACGTGATACCCACCGACGGTGCAGTCCTCGCTGAACAGGCACGGCGGAGAGAGCAGGACCGTCGGCTGTAATGGACGGTCTCCTTCACCACGGCTTGGAGATAGGTTAGGCCGGCGATGTCCGCTTCTTCCACGTGCCTTTGCTTGCCGATCTAAGCATCGAGCTCTTCCTGAGCTTTCTTCAGGATGGGAAGGTTGGTCAGGATCAGCAAGATTGCCCATATCACGGTTACCGTCGTGGTATCGCTGCCTCCTGCAATCATCGCCTTTACATACAAGAAACGTAGATCACAATCCAAATTTATGTGCCTTTATAGGTTCAAAATCTGGCCCTATTACAGAAAAGAAAATGCAAAATTTGCAATTGAGAGTCCAAATTCAGTCCCACTAACTATCAAACTTTTCTTCGGCCCATGATTGCTAGATGTTTAAAACAGACGCTGACAATAAGTCATAAGAAAAAATAAAAATATGCCCCCAATATTAAATAAGAAATGACTTAAGTGAAATTATAACAGGGCTATTGGTTCAACAAAGTAGGTAGGGATCTACTCCATCAAAGTTGGTTCTCAATCCGGGAATTAAACCGGTAGACCTAGAATCGACCTACCCTTTTTTTTTTTTTTAATTTTTTTAAATACTTTCTATTTTGTTGAACTTTTTTTGTGAATCGAGCATATTTATTTTGTATTTGTAATATAATATATATTTAAAAAAAAGACGAAAGACCAAATAAAATAACATAGGGTTTGATTTTGAATCGGTTCAAACTATTTCTACCTGATAATTGGTCTTGAAACCAGTTCCAAATCAATTTCTATATAAGAAATGGCCTTAAAACTGATTGTAAAGTTGTTCAAAATTGATTGTATAAGGCTAATTCTCTAATAGAATCGACCGGTTTTTGATATAATGGCAGGAACTGAATTTAATCAAAGGCGGTTCTTGAATTTTTTACTTGGGAATCAAATCGATACCCTCAAAATCTAGGAACTCGCAAAGTTCGATGCAATCCACGGGTTGAGTTGTGAACCTGCCAGTTTCTCAAGGAATCAAATTGCCTCCATAGTAGAACCGGTTTCCGACTCTGAAGTGGTGAGCCTATAGATATTTTTCAATAAAAATATAAATCCCTTTAATAGGTTAACAAATTAAACAGGAAAAAAAGGGCTCACATAGATAAAGTCTCCATTTAAAATAAGAAAATTGATCATTTATTTTTTAAAAAGATAATAAGACTAGTCTAGTTTCGAGTTACAGTAGATTTGCTCGGTTCCTGATTCTAGGTTTTCTAGAATCTATCCTCCCTGTACTCTTCATGTGGTTCCGCCACTGAAACCATATTGTCCTAGCCATGTTTCACCCTAGTTGAAATCAACTAAACCTATGGACAATTGTCCCTTAGCTACGTCGATACAAGGGTAACTAGCATTAACTAGCATTAAGAAGAAGAAAAGACCGCTCTAGGAGGCAGGAAACAAAAACTTACCAAGCATGTAGCTTTTACGATCGTATCAGCATCATAACCTCCGATTTCCTTGTCGTTAAGGACCGAAAGCATGACGTTCATGAAGTCCCAATCGCCACTGGTCTCACCCAAATCCTTACTTTTCCTCGTGTTCCTCCAACCAACCACCTACAATTTTGTCCCGTTCTTCTGCGGTCCTCTTCATGGCCTTCTCATGTCCACCTAAGTCGAGTTACCTCGGGAAAGGAAGAGCATCTGCCGCTGGAAACATCCCCAAGAAGTGGAAGACTGCTCGTAGCGCCTTGTGGCACCGCTGCTCCTCTTCCTTGTCCACCACACTCTAGCGCTTTCCGGCCATGATTCTGATGACCGTGTTCAGAGTCAACATTCCAAACCACTGTTTCAACTCGACTTTGACATGGCCTAATGAATCAGAATGAACTCAGATGTCATGCTAAATTGAAGTTTCAATTATGCTCGGGAACTAAAAGAATTGATGAATAGTGTACTCAATCTTGGACAATACTGCATTGATATTATTTGTCATTCTATTTAGTTTCTTTTACAGCAAGAAAGATCATGGAACGAGTGACTGTGAGTACCCTCACTAGGCTCGTGAATTATGAACCAAGAAAGATATAAATCGAGACCTAGATGGGTGACCTTAGTATGGGATCAATTACTTGCATTGATTGCCTGAAGAATCGAATCTGTATTGCATGTCAAACACAGGGAAGTCGTTCCTAAACTGTCAACCAAATCCAGAACAAATTATGAGAACATGGACTTTGTCGAACGCCTTACAATACTCACCACTTCATTGAGGGTGTCCCTTTCCAAATAAATCACTTTGACTAAGATAGCACAAGCATCGGATTTTCTTTGTCTGCCGGTAGGGAAATCGTTAACTTGAGCCTAATTTATTAAACCGCCATAAACGTACTATAAAGGAGTAAATAGTCTCTGTGAATTTGAATCTTAACCATTTCTTCTATTAGTTTGTCTATATATCTCGAACAACATCTCTAAAGCTATGAACTAAGACAAGTAATTTATGACAAATTTAATATATTAGGTGTAAACTCTTACGAAATGTTTAATCGAACTAACCAATCTTTACCAGAGATGTTAAATGTGAGGCATCAGTCGATGAATTCAATGGACAGAGATTTGTGTTGATAGTATGTTCGCAGTATATACCTGGAAAAGGGTTTCTCTCGGGTAGTGGACGGCATGCTCGACTTGCTCTTAATCTAGAGAGAGTACCGTAACCGTAAATTCTTAATTTGATCATTTTCATGATCTTATACTATAACAGCGACAGTTGATGACCGAAGAAGGAAAAATTATTAAAATGACCATGAAAAAGCCTGTCATCAAGGGCCACCAAAACGGCATTTTGAATGGCCATCAGTATTAGATGAAGCATAACCTGAATCATCCTTGTTCGCAATCCAATGCTCGTGCAGCTCATGAATGGCCACGTCCGCTTGTGAAGCATAACCTGAATCATCCTTGTTCGCAATCCAATGCTCGTGAAGCATAACCTGAATCTCCTCTCTTCGCTAGCCTCTCTCTTAAATTATAAGGAAACAAAGCCCTAAATAGAGAATCTTTGCTCGTGAACAACGCTCGTCGTTCGCCGCTGGCCTCGCGGCTTTCCTTTGTTCGCTCGCCTCACGACTTGCCCTTGTGTTGTGGCTCGCTTTCGTTGATCGATGTGTAATTTGAAATAATAGATTTCTTTTTTCATGGAATACAAGAAATGAAACAAAAAAATTATTAGTTGGTCTCAGATTGGCCCTGGAATCGACCCTGGGTCGATTCGGTCCTCAGTCCCAAGTTGAAGCGGATCGGTCCTCGATTCTAAAAATTGGGAACCAATACTGTGCGGGTTAGTTCAGGTTGGTCCCTAGATTAGGAGCTAGACCAGCCCAATCTGGACCATAATTACTCCTAGTTGAAACCCAGGACGATAGGATTTCTGTAGAGATATATGCGTGTTCTTATCATATTTTAATTATACTATCATTATAAATAGGTCACTTGATTTAAATATGTTATCGTTATAAGGAACATATACATTATATTTATCGTTTTCAAGCCATTTGAATATATTTAAGATGTGATTATTTAAGTGGTAAGTGTGTTAACCTTTCTCGCTCAAGGTTTAGGTCTGAATACCACACTTACTTATTCTCTTGGAATCTTTCTCATAAGCATAGATTTGTGTATCTCCTATAATTGTCAGATGTCTAGGAAAAAGGGCCTGCCACATCGGATGAGAATTAGTGAGATGTTTAGAGAGTTCCGAACACTCCATTGATACAAAAAAAGACATGCTCAAGAATATCAACATGTTGATGATGTTAGCAAAATTTATTTATACATGTTTTGACTTGGAAATATTTGTGTGAACACATCTTAATCCCGGATTTGGAAAAATTTGATCCGACTGTGACATGACTAATGAAACGTAAATCACGATGTTATGCGAGCTAGATTCCTTTTCGTTAATTTGTGCATTGCTACTGATTCGTACAACCTCAAATGGATAAGGCAGAGTTAGAGTGGAGGGGTGCTCGAAGGACAGCATACGTACATCTGTTATTTTCCAAATTTTTTTCAGTATATGGTTAAAAATTTAGCACCAAGGCAGCTCTCTCAAGAAAAAAAGTGAGTTGTTATAAATAGGTCACTTGCTATTTGCCGCCGTAGCTAATTTGAGTTACCGCTCGCTGTCATCATTGTGCACCATTTGGCATGGGTTATGGAGTGAAACGCTTTCAGTGGATTTTAAAACAGTTCCGTTCACTTGGATTATTATTTTAGCTATCCCTGATAAATGTTCGAGAGGACTTGAGTTCAAGTAATATTTACGTGATAAGTTTTACTTAACATTTACATTTACAAAATTAATAAGAAAAACAAGAAAGTTTACCTCGGTCGTGTACGCCTATACACGTGATAATCGATGAGTGAATATGGGAAAAACCCCATGTGCCACTCAAAAGATATGCACTATCTTCTCATTTCAGTCACCCGAGTGCACCACCGAGCAGGATCCCACTTGTCGCGACCCGATTTTTTCGATGGGTGAATCACCTAAAACTAGGTTAATGGATTACTAAGTCCGAAGACTTGGCGCGGACTCTCCCAAGCCCTACCAATCGCGACTTGATGTTAAGAAAATGACCCATTAAAACATGCAAATTATATATCAAATTGGAGCCGCCACTAACCAATTAGGGCTGATTAGAAACCCAGGTAAAGTATGGGAGAATACTTTACCTTTTACGAACCAGAGATTTAATGGATTCGGGGACATGGTTACGCTAAATTAATCTAACGCCCTTTCGGTACCTTAAAAAAACATTTTTGCAAAGCGGTCTTGATTAATTTTAACCTAGGATACTAACATGCAAATGGTGGTCATGCGGGTGCACAATCAATTAAATAACATTCAAATAAATCAAAATGCTAAGAAATTATAAACCACAACTTTATTAAAGTCCACTCTCTAAGAAAACATTTTAAAAAAATGCTAATAAAAATGCATGCCCTAAACATGATTTCTAAATGACATGACACCTAACTTTTATTATTATGTAATCTTAATCTAAAATTAATATGCATGAATTTTACTTTAATGATATGTGAAATGCAATTTATATGGCCTAATTTGAACTATATGTATGCAATCTAAATTATACAATCCTAAATGTGCATATACTACATGACATAGGATGCATGACATAACAATTCTATATGCATATTCTTTTTGTGATTTTTAATGATTCTTTTTTTTTTAATGTATGCAACCTACACTAAACAATGATGATATGAAATGAGATTAATTATGAACTAATTTATTAATTAACCAAGTAAATGATTTTTGTGTTTTTCTTTTAAAAAATGTTAATTATATGCAATTAAAAATTACACGATGGGATTACTAAAACATGATAATGTGATGCAATCCTAATTTATTAATATGCAAACTCTAGTTAAATGTGCCTATTATGTAAACTAGTTAATATGCACCTATTATTATTATTATTATTATTTTTTATATATCATGCAAACTTTTCCTAAATAATAAAAAAATTGTTTGAATCTA
This sequence comes from Eucalyptus marginata, assembly GCA_014182565.1. Taxonomy (NCBI): domain Eukaryota; kingdom Viridiplantae; phylum Streptophyta; class Magnoliopsida; order Myrtales; family Myrtaceae; genus Eucalyptus; species Eucalyptus marginata. Next base: position 631,386 of record CM024590.1, read on the forward strand.
ATCCTGACTAAAAAACAACTATCTAAGGGTGAAATTCTAAAAAAATCCTAGAGGTTAATTTAAACCTACGTGTCTTAATTTAATAAACCTATATGACCTATATGCTCATGCAAATTTTTAACTTTTCACTATTCCCTTTTTTTAATTTTTCATTTTTTAAACAAGCAATTATTTTTACAAAAAAACTAAGATAAGAGTTAAAATAATCAAAAGATAATCCGTTGTCTCACGGATTAAATTAATAATTATTTTAACTCTACAATCACGAGGAAAACAAAATAATTAAAAATTTAGCCAAAGTCCTACGGACCAAATTAAATAATTATTATGATTTAACAAATGAAATTCTACGACAAAACCAAAATTAGTATAATTAAAAAAATGACCCGATGTCTCTCGGATCAAATTAATAACTATAGTAATTTGAGCTAAAATCTATGGATAATGCATATAGAAATTGCAAATATTAACACCCAACATTTAAATAATTAAACTAAACACGCTATCAAATGAAATAAACAGGAAAATAAACATAAAAGATAAACAAACAACCTAAACTACAAAGTAATGAAAAATAAAAGTAAAAAAAAACTACCTAAGGTAAACCAACGGAACAAAAGGGCAACCGAGCGAAAGATGGCCGGCGACCGGAGCTCCGGTGAGGTGGAGCGGGGCTAAAGGCACCGCGTGGTGAGGCGGCAGCTTCTCGGCTAAGGCGGAGTGGCGGTGTGGGCTGCAATGAGTCGATCGGAGACTCGCCGAGAGGACTCCGGCGTTGCTGGTGCGCAGGTCGCGGGTCGCTGGGCGGAGCGCGAGTGTTGGTGTCGCGCGGAGCTTCGGCACGGAGAGGTGGATGCGGGGCGGCGACTTCGGGCCGGGGTGTGCGCGGCGTTGGTTGCTGCAGAAATACCGGTGCAAATGGTGGGGGACTAGTGAGGAAGAAGAACAGTGTTTCTTCTTCCCCTTTTTCTTTCTTTTCACCTCAGCTGGCAGCACGTCTCTTCTACTTTTTGTTGACTTCTTTTCCTCTGCACCTTGTCAGAAGAGAAAGGAAAAGCTGCGAGGGTTTCCTTTCTTCTTCTTTTTTCGATTTTGGAAAACCCACCAAGCAAAAGCTCCCCTACACCTTTCTATTTCTTCTCTTCCATGAAAAATCAAGAGAAGCCCCCACAAATGACGCAATTTTCTTTCTGAATTTTTTCGAATTCGCACGAAGAGAAGCCCTTCACAAATGACGCAACGTGTCCCTTTTATAAGTACAAGACCTCCATTTAACATCGGAAAGTCGACCCGTCTTTCCTTTGATCGTGGGGATTGCTTGAAATCTTACGCGATTTGTTCCGTAAATCTCTCACCTTCTTTCGCAATTCATTTATATTCTTTGCGAACACGCCCGTCAGATTCAAATGCCATATTCGAGTGAGTGTCATTCTTTCCATATCGCTAGACAAATCCCATTAATTCCCCTCATTAATTTCATTTTTTTTTAATTTTGAAATGAAGATATGTGTTCAACAATAAAAATGCTTCATTATTCAAAATTTGTTTTTTTTTTTTTTTTTAGAAATCTCCCTCCACAAACCCAAATGCTTTATTTTATTTATTATCTTCTATTTTATTCTCTAAAATAAAAAATTTGATCCTAAATTAGGTGTCAACACCACTCATCCCGTCACCATCAACATCTTCCGTAAGCAAACGACCCAAGACGCAGATTTTCAAACATCATCTGGTGGGCCCGTATCATCATTGGAATATTTATTTGGACCGTCGGAAAATTCAGAACCGTCCAAATGGGATTGTTGGAATTGGGACATTCCACCTGCGCCAATTCAAAGACTTTGTGGATTTTTGGTCACGCTTTATAACTTTTCTTTCATTGATAGGTAAAGCATGGAGACTGGCCACAAGCAAGAAGCAACATAAAAACCCCAGTGTAGACGTGTCAAAAATCCACAGGTCTTGTGCTTATGGCCGCGTCACCTTATGTGCATCGGAGTGAAGCCAGAGTCCTTCCTAAACTCCCTACAACGCCGGCATAAGCCGAGCTTACGTCGCAATCGAATCGATGTTTTCTGAGATCGAGGAATAATTGGGGAGCTAACTTATTAGCCATGATCAAGGGACGCTTAAAAGGTCACATGGGCGTAAGCCATAATCAAGAGTCAGCGACCCCACTATAGGTTGGCTTTCAAGTGTTTTAGGAATAGCTTGTTTCCATACGGATACATTAGTAATTGTGTAAAGAGTTACCATTTTATAAAGACAAGAAAATGTAACACTTTTCATATTATCCTTAAGTGAGGTTATAGAGACTTTGTGCTGGGAGCGACCCCCGAGTTTCTAATGCAGTGGAGAAAATGCTTTACTTAGGAATTCTTAATAGAATAATACTTGCGCTCTTCTCCAATGTAAGTTAAGATAACTCTCCGTCATTTCGCTGAGTTTTCATGATGTACTTGTCAATTTCTCTCTCTCTCTCTCTCTCTCTCTCTCTCTCTAAATCTTTTTCTAATTAGTGCAACGATTTGGTATGATTCGATAGAGCCTAAGTACCTCATCCCTCGATTCTATGTACATTTCTGAATCAATGAATATCACACAATTTGATTGTAGGCTTATATCTTATTGAGCGCTTTTTGTCTAGTCAAATATCATCAATGACAAAAGATTAGTGATATATGATCGTTCGTAGGAGGACCCCTACACTAGATATCAAAATTAAACTAATCAACTTTAATACAAGATTGTGTAAGCAATCTTTCAAGTTCTTGCTTAATCATCGGAGAATGATATTCAAACCATCACACTTAAGCATCCTCTTAAGAATAAGCACAAGAAGTAAGAATCATTTTAAAAGTCATTTTTTGTTATTCGTATGGCACACGTTTGCTTCCTTATAAGCTCAAACTCGACAATGGCAGGATGAGCTGTGGCCGAGCGACAAAAGATTGGAGGCGACGGCATCAACCGAGAACAAAGGTGTTGGTGATGGAGATCTGTAGCTAGAGCATTGCGGAAAGCAGAAATCTCACTCTTTTTTTTTTTTTTTTTCAATTCGTAATCTTGTGGGTTTAAGTTGAGTTATTAATGGGCCCCATTTAAAACTTATTTTCCAGTTGCGCTCTATTATAATAAATCCATATATAATAAACCTATTTTGCCACCCCTAATACATATATGTCAATAGGAACCGATTGTGACTAAGCTTCAAGTTGTTTTTACGAGGTTCGAAGATAGTATTCATGACTTAGTATGCGATTTCACAAGCAAACTCCTAAGTGTATATATATGTGAACTGAACCGAACCAGACACTGATAGCCAGTTGAGCCGATCATTCCACTTTAATATTGGATCATTGGTTGGTAATCCTAGATTGAATACATTAGCTTAAGTAACCAAATAAAAAACAGAAAAAAAAAGAATATTTCATAAACCATCAAAAGAAGGATTATTTCATAAACCATCCTCGTTCTTGTGCACAAACATCAAGCACCGTCAAGAGGTTCTTCAAAACCTACCAAAACCATACCGACTTTTGGGGTCCCATTTAAAGTTGCATTGGCTTTTTTTCTTCATAAATATATCTTTTTCTTTCCAACCTAAACATCCGTCGTCCCAAACCGGGCCATCACCAAGCCCGCCAAACAACAACACAAACCAAAAACAACTCAGCCCATCCTCCTCGTCGCTTCCCACGGCAGCCACCATCTCTACCCGGCATCTCGAGCCAAGCCACCGCCTTGTCATTGACAGCCACCCTTTGCCGCACTTGTTTCTCCTTCCATCCTCAGTTCTCTTCGCTAGGGGTGTAATCAAGATGGGTTGAGTTAACTTTTGAAGCTCGACCTTGACTTGACTTGTCCATAGAGTGCTTGAAACTGGACTTGAGCTTGCTCGAGTATCGCTTTTCTTGCATGAACTTGACTCAATTAGAAAATTGATATGCTCAAGTTCCACTTGGCTGTACTTGCTCGATTAGATTATAATTAACTTATAAATAAAGCTCAAGTTTGTGTTTAATAAGCTCGAATGTCATGTAATTTTGAGTATATTGTATCTACTTTTATAAGTATTGATTTTGGAGAAAATAATGAAAACTTGATTACCTTACGAGCTAATCTAGTTGAGTATTAATAGATTCAAGCTTAACTCGACAAGGCACTTAAGTAGCTTGACTGGAAAATAGACTAATCAATCCAAGGCAGTCATTGAGCCGAGCTCAAGCTACTCATGAGTAGCTTGATTCGATTTCGTCCCTATCTACCACGACTTCTCACACACACACACACACACACACTTCTCTGCCTCGATGTCAACAGAGGGCTTGTTGAGCTTGATGCCCCAAATTTGGTGCTATCTCCACCAAGGCGTAGAGGTCGACCCAGATGTAATAGAATTAAACTGGCATTGAGCTCGAGTAGATGTGGGTCAAGCTCAACCTGTCGTCTAGCCCAACCATGGAGAGAGAGAGAGAGAGAGAGAGAGAGAGAGAGAGAGAGAGAGAGAGAGAGAGGGTAGAGCGTAGTGAGGTAAGAAGGGCCGAGCAGGGCGGAGGAGAAAACAGAGATACATTCCAATGGATGATAATGGTGTTTATGTCTATATGAGATTAAATGGCGGGATCTTACTGATGACCACTAAACCTGCAGGATTGGTATTTGGGCAAGGAAAGCATGAATGAGTCCATACATGATCGGTGACACCAAGTATGCACGCAAGTGGTAAACGATAGTGATGACATTTGACATCGCAATGCAATTGCGAACTCGTAAGCCTTTTCATGCAAGTGAAGTTCCAGCAGCAACTTCAATCTAGAAAGTACAGATATGTCATTATGTCTTCTAAGAAACATACATGGAGAGAGAGCAAACAGATTCACTTAGTTGTACATTTTACAGTGCTTTTCTTTCATATATATACTTTCCATTACCTCAATTGATAGAGCTCCTGAGTCAATCTCGGCCTGAGCATAACCTCAAGTGGGGTCGCCTTTAAATTAGTCATTCCGAAGATCTCAGACATATCCACCGGTGAATTGTCCACAGTTGATATCTCGAATGCATGTAGGAACCTAGCTAGAAGAAAGTGCACCATCTTCAGTGCGAAAGACATTCCAGGACAGATTCGCCTGCCGCCTCCAAATGGTAGGAGCGCAAAGTTGGAGTCCTTAACATTGACGTCCTTGTGGCTACTCAAGAACCTCTCGGGTCTGAACTCCATTGGATCGGGCCACGTCCTAGGGTCAGTTTGGATTTTCCATATGTTCAAGATCAACCTCGTACCCTTGGGCACACGGTACTCACCAACAGTGCAATCCTCGGTGAATAGACGTGGCCCTGAAATTGGGGCTGCCGGGTATAACCGGAGGGTCTCCTTCACTATGGCTTGGAGATAGGTTAGGTTGGTGATGTCCGCTTCTTTTACATGCCTCTGCTTGCCGATCTGAGCATCGAGCTCTTCTTGAACTTTCTTCAGGCTGTGAAGGTTGTTGAGCAGTAGCGAGATTACCCATGTCAAGGTAACCATCGTGGTATCACTGCCACCTGCAATCACATTCTTTATATACAACAAACATGTTTTCCTCGTTAGAAGTGAGTTATGGAGATTAACCACAACACCATTCGCAATCTAATATCATGTGCCCTTCCACTTCATGGGCAAGAAAAATGTGGTCCAATGACGAAAAAGAAGATGCATAATTTGTAATTGAGTCCAAATTTAGTCCCATTTCTACTGCCCATGATTGCAGGATGTTCAAAAGGGACAATGATATTAACTTAAAAAAAAAAATAAGCCCACAAGATTACACAATAATAAACTTCAGTCCAACTTTAGCCCCTCAAATTTGAGCAGCTTTCCAAATTGAGTGCTCAATTTTTTTTTGTGCGTGCGCAAATTAGGTTCACTTTGTGTGCCTTTCTTTTATTTGCAGGTGCAGTTGCGAAATCGGCACAATTCCCCCTTCATGTATGGTTACCTGATGCCATAACTAACTTGATTTCCATTCTAAGTAATTTTTAATTATCAAGCTTAATTGTTTCGATGTGATTGTTCAATGTGCGTATTTTTGTATCATAACATGCAAGGGAGAAAGTCTTTACTTGAAAAAAGAAATTTCGTTATTTGTTTTTTGATATACTGGAAATAACAAAATTAATAGGACTAGACTGGCTCACAATTCTACTTATAACCAGCCAAGGTTGGTTTAGTTCCAAGCTTCGTTCTATGGTAAATTGGTATGGTTCTCAGTTTTAGGTTTTCTAGAATGCGTCCCTCCCTATTAGATTTATATGGTTCCAACTCTTGAATTGGACTGCCTGGAGCATTCTCACCTTAGCTGAAATCCACTAAACCTATAAACAATCGCCCTTGACTACTTGATATATGCGGGCAGCTAGCATATATGAAGAAGAAAAGACTACCCTGACGGGAAGCGAACAAAAACTTACCAAGCATGTAGCTTTTATAATTGTGTCGGCATCATAACCTCCAACATCATCGTTAAGGACCGAAAGCATGAAGTCCATGAAATCTCTACTCCCACTGGTCTCACTCAAATCCTCATTACTCCTCTTGTGTTCCTCCAACCAACCACCTATAATTTCGTCTAGTTCTTCTGCAGTCCTCTTCATGGCCTTCTCATGTCCACCTAAGTCGAGCCACCTCAGGAAAGGAAGAGCGTCGGCCGCTAAAAACAACCCAAAGAAGTGGAAGAGCTCTCGTAAAGCCTTTTGGCACCGCTGCTTCTCTTCCTCGTCCGCTGCACGGTAGCGTTTTCCGGCCACGATTCTCAGGATGACGTTTAGAGTCAACTTCGCGAACCACTGCTTCAAGTCCACTATGATATGGCCTAATAAAATCAGAATGAACTGGATGTTATGCTAAATCGAAGTTTTGATTACTCTCACGAACTACAAGACTTGATAAAATGGATACTCAATCTTGGATAATACTTCATTGATCTCCTGTGTCATTCTATCTAGTTTCTTTTGGAAAATTATCAAAAAAAAATCTGAAACTTATATGTTATTTCAGTCATAAATCTTTCAGTTTTGTCAATTTAATTTCAAACATTTTGACGATTTATTAATGTGGTTATTGCGACCAATTTTGGCTGAAAATTACTGATGTGGATGCCGGCTGTTCTATGTGACATAGCCGGTTCTAATGTGAACAATTTTTTAATTTATTATGAATTCATATTAGTTTTTTTATTTCTTTCTCTTCTTTTTCCTTTTTTTTTTTTTTTTTTTTGTTTTTTTGCTGTTGCTAGCGAGGGTCATTGGAGCTCAATGGAGATAGGCAAGGGCCGCAAAGGCCTCGCTCAAATCTGGGTAAGGTGGCCTCACTTGTGGCTAGCAAGGGCTTTGCGACCCTTGCCGAGTGGCTAGTGAGTCTCAAAGACCCTCATGGGTCACATTGGAAAAAGAAAAGAAAAGAAAAAAGGACATAAATAAATAAATAATTCATAAAAAAAAATTATCCACGTTAAGGTCAATTATGTTATGTAAGACAATCGATATTTATGTTACCTATTTTTATTCAAAATTAGCTAGAAAGACTACATTGAGAAATCGTAAAAATTTTTAGGATTAAATTAACCAAACTGAAATGTTTAAAATTGAATTGACATTGATAAAATAAGTTTATGAATTTTTTGGTAAGGTTTTTTTATGGCAAAAAAGCCCATGGCTAGGTGATTGAGCGCATACCTCATAGTCTCATGATCTATGAACCAAGAAATATGCTAATCGAGACCGAAAAAGGATGACCTAAGTATGGCATCGTTTGTAGTTGCACTGAGTGATAGAAGAATCGATTTTGTATTTCGTGTGTCAAACACACAGAAGTCATTCCTAAGCCGTCCACGAATCCAACAAATTAGTGGGACATGGGCTTCGTTGAATGCCTCACAAAACTCAGCACTTCATATAGGTTGTCCTTTCCAAAAAAACCTCTTTGACTAAGATAGAACAAGCATCATATTTTCTTTGTCCGCCGGGATGGACGCCATAAAATTGCAAAGCTTGAATCGCTCTTAATCAAGAAAGAGTACGGCAACCGATAATTCTAAATACTGCAACCGATAATTCTAAATCTGATCATTTACGTGACCTTATACTATGAAAACAACCGGTGTTTACTGAAAAAAGAAAAATAATTAATACAACCATGGAAAGGCTGATCATCAAAAACTACTAGAATGACATATTGAGCGACCATCAGCATCAGAAGAATACCTGAGTCATCCTTGCTCTCAATCCAAAGCTCATGCAGCTCTTGAATGGCCACGTCTGCTTCTGAGGCCTGGATAGGGTTGAGCAATGAGTTGACCCTCCCGTTCGAGAGCAGCTCTAAGGTGACCATCTTCCTCACCTCGCGCCAGTATGGGCCATAAGGCGCATATCCAAACATGGCGTAGCCGTAGGCCAGGATCTTTGGGGCCAATTGTTGTGGCCGAGTGGACAGCACGATGTCGTTCTTGGTGAAACACTCCTTGGCTATCTCTGAACCACTCACCACTAGGGCTCGGAACATCCCGAGCCGGATGGTGAAGATGGGTCCGTACTGGTCGGCCATGGATGCTAAGGTCTTGTGGGGAAGCTTGGATTTCGCTAGAATGGGCAGGTGACCTATGACGGGCCATGCCCCTGCGGCTTCTGGCGGTGCTTTGAGTTTGCTTGATGATGTCGATTTGAATACTACAAAGACTGATAGGAGGAGGATGGCTAGGATTATTCCGGACAAGCGGGGGAGGTCTTGAAGCAGAGAGTCCATTTTTGCTGCGTATAACGTGCAGAAGCACCAAAGAGACAGGTTGTGATGCACTTGAGGGTTTCACGCTCCAAATCTATTGCAAAAGACCAAAAAAATAAGCACTGAATATTCGCGACTGAGTAAATTGTTCGGTGCTCACTGACCAAAAAAAAAAAAAAAAATTTAAAAATTGTTCGGTGCTCCTCTCTCTGTTGCGTAGGGGAAATCTATGATGGTGGATATTATATACAAATCAATGAGTGTCCCTATCGGCTTTAATTATATTATTAGTTGGGGTAATATGATTGTTCAAGTGATAAGTGTATTTGCTTTCTTAATTACCATATATGTGCATTTTCTTGAAACGGTCTCTGAGAATACGGAACCTTGTATGTCTCGTATTATTATTCTGTATCCATGAAGTATGGGATTTATAGAAGATACATAGGATACTTAAGAAATCTCAAATACCCTATTGATATAAAACAATACAGGTTTAATTTAACATCTCAACATGTTATCAATGTCAACACAACATATTTATGCATGTTTTCAACTTGTGACGTATACATATGTACATCCATACATATATGTATGTGTGTTTGAACATATCTTTAATGAGTTTCGTATCTTGTTCCTAGATAGGATATTCTTTGATAACGTTAAAATATTAGATTCGTTTGTTTGTGCATTGGTTACTGGTTTGTACCACCTCAAAGAGATAAAGTCGAAGGGAGGTGGAGGAATTGGCTACAGCACGATGGAGACACATATGTTTCTTTTTTCCTTTTTCGGTTCATGGTTGAAAATTCAGCCATGGGCGGCCCTACTGATCCAACTTTAATAAGCCAAAGTAGATTTTCCAAGATTTGGCCCCGGGAGAACCATCGTTTGCGATTAGAATTCCTCCGGTGGGCCCACACGTGGTCCTGGATTTCTGACGGTTCAAACGAACGTATCCCACCGACGAGAAGGGAAGTTTTGGCCCATTCGGGCAACTTCTTCAGGCGGTCGCTGTCTCGTCTCAGTGTGCATTTTGTCCAGTTCAGTATCGGCGACGATAAATTAGTGATATACGACGGTTCCTGGGAGATCCATGTCTCAGGACACCAAAATCAAACGGATTTTGTTACATATAAGATTGCTTATATGAATTTCTGTCGGTTATGGCTCAATTGTTGAGGTGAGGATGGAACCATCATACTTTACTCGCTTATTCTGAAGAGTGATTTTATCCTTATGGCCACCTTCAACTCTCACTCTGATGTACAACTTTAGCCCTCCAAGCTTCCTTAGCAAGTTGGAGACTTCGGATAGGTCAAAGCAGCCACTGTTAATGTTGTTATTATCTCATAATCTTCCTCAAAATAGTCCAAATTGCTTCTACGAACTTGCTCTATACTTCCTTTACTTAAACCAAAAATGGCAAATCCCTTCTAACTTCTCTAATACGTTTCTTTGTGGATGTCAAGTAATGAGATTGGCTCCAATGCACCAATTTGAAAATCAAATCGATTTAGAGCTGGTTCTTGTTTCTATATATGGGAAGTATAATTCACTATAGCATGAAATTCCTCTATAATGAGGTCCATACAGACCGGCAATTTCACCAAATACCAGTTGGTTCACTTTCTGCGCCGAGGTCTTCTCAAGCACATCAAAGTACTCATATTGCCGAAGAAGTTTTTCTTCTATCTGGTCATCCTAACACCTCAATGGTCGCATGTCCCTCGCTAATGTACCAAAATTCAAATGTCTCTCCAACTCCAGCACTTTCCACTAAATATTCCTTTCTTCATTTATAGACAAGCAAAGCTCTCCAATACAAACATCCTAATGTAAACATCATTTTCGTACGAACTTGTATATTAAGAGGGCATTTAGTCTACACACCGAAATATTCATATCAATTCATGGAAAGTATTTTGCCTGCAAAGTATACATGGACCTTTCTCAACATCTATGAATAGATTATTAGTCTAAGTTTAAAGAAATTAGTTCGTTGCTTAGTTGGTAATCATCTTATAGTTGTTTCTGTTTTATTTTCGGCTAAATCCACAAAACTCGTGACTCCTTAAGCTTATGATGTGAAGATCTGCTCTAATCTAGTGCTGGTTCAGAATTGGGTTACATCCAGTTTTTTACCGATTCAACCCTTGGATGGTACATATATGTCAACAATCCAACTAGGATTTAAAGGTGTTCCTGTGGGGTTTGGAGATCAAAACCCTGACCCGTCACCCCTAGTATTTAAATTTCTTAATGCCAATCTTAAGTCCAACTCCTAGTTATAAATTAGTATACATGAAGTAGACTGAACCGGCTCCGATAGCCACATCGGTTAGGAAAGCATGAATGAGTCCATACATGATGGGTCACACGTATGTGTCATGGGCGATCATTTGGAATTGAGACCGTGCAACGACTTAGGTTCTTTTGGATCACTTGGGTCATTGGGATGCCTAAGCCAAGCCTTACTCGGACCGATCGCTCACTTGCTCGCTTACCTGGATCATAGAAAGAGAAAGTTTCTAGAGAGAGAGAGAGAGAGAGAGAGAGAGAGAGAGAGAGAGAGAGAGAGAAGCTCTGAGAGAATGGAACTTTGATTTTGAAGTGGTTGGATGGAGACAAATGAGGGGATGTCACACCTTCTTATACTTGAGGTATTCAGATTACAACCATTGATCAAGATTACATCCAGCAGACGAAATCATATCTTCTAACCTACCAACTACCGACATTTATGCTAGGAGAGTTCTAGATCTTGGCATAATTACTGTCTCGCCCGTCCTTGGAACGTTCTAGAAGTTCTTGTGGGAGCCTCGAGCAATCTTAGGTTTTCCTCGATCATGCATGGTCCCTTGGTTGCGGGAATCTCGTCATCGTGACATTCTCCTCTACTCATTCGAGTGACGCCCCCGTCGCTCTCGGCTTGTGTGGTCCTCTTCTTGGCAGGAGCTCAAGTTCTCTTGTTCCTATTTTGCTTGAGCCTGAGCCTCTCGATCAGTGGACAATACGGCTCCAACTTTGGCTCAGGCATGACACACGACAAGTACTCTACTTTGGGGAAGAGCACTCAGATTGGCATGTTGCGAGTTAGAGTAGGACAGTCCAACCTTACCTTCGGCTTCTGCAAGGATTGTGGCTTCGATTGTGACTCAGTAGTGCACCTGTCGGCTTTTAGACTTTTGTTGAGGCGTCTAATTGTGGCGATGGTCTTGGTGTTTATCACTCCCTTGCTCATTAGGATCATTGTCGGACATTGCGGGTCAAGGATCATGATGCACTTGGTCCTCATGTTGATCATTGACCTCACACTATGGAAAAATTGCATCCCCAAGATAAGATCGTAGTCATCGAGGGGAATTACCTCGAATGAGAACTTGCCCTTCCATCCTCTGATTTGGACGTCCATGTCTGGAGTTGAGCCTACGCTCGCAAGGCCGTCCGAGTTGATGGTCTTGAACAATTTTCTAGTTGGCTCCACTTGAAGTCTTCAAGCCTTTGCTACTTCAATTGTGTCATTCTATCTAGTTTCTTTTGCCAAAATTTACAAAAAAATCTTAAACCTATATGTCATTTCAATGCTAAACTTTTTAGTATTGTCAATTTAATTTTAAATATTTTAACAATTTGTTAATATAGTCATTTCAGCTAATTTTGGTTAAAAAGTGCCGACATGGATGTCGGTTGTCCAATGTGGCATGGCGATTTAATGTGAACAATTTTTTAATTTATTATGAATTTTATATTAGTTTATTTATTTATTTCTCTTTGTTTTCACTTCTTTTTTTCTTTTATTTTTCCTTAGTTTTCGTTGTGGCTAGCGAGGGTCATGGAGCTCAATGGCCATGGCCAAGGGCTGTAAAGGCCTCACTCAAACTTGGGTAAGCGACCTTGCCCATAGCCAGCGGGGCTTTGTGACCCTCACCTTAGTGGCGAACGAGTCTTAAAGACCCTCGTGGGTCACATCGGAAAAAAAAAAAAAAAAAAAGGACATAAATAAATAATTAATTCATAAAAATAAAAATAAAAAAATTTATTTCGTCAAAACCAATCATGTCACGTAAGATGGCCGATATCTACATTACCGATTTTTTGTCAATATTAGCCGGAAGGATCACTTTGAGAAATCGTAAAAAAATTTAGGACTAAATTGATCAAAACTAGAAATGTTTAAAATTGAATTGAGATTGATAAAATAAGTTTAAGAAATTTTTGGTAATTATCTAGGTTTTTTTTTTTTAATGGCAGAATAGCCCATGGCTAGGTGATTGAGCACATACCCTGATAATCTCATGATCTATGAACCAAGAAATATGAGAATCAAGACCAAAAAAGGATGACCTAAGTATGGCATCGTTTGTAGTTGCATTGAGTGATAGAAGAATCGATTCTATATTTCGTGTGTCAAACACACAGGAGTCATTCCTAAGCCGACCACGAATGTAACAAATTAGTAGGACATGGGCTTCGTTGAATGCCTCACAAAACTCAGCACTTCATTTAGGTTGTCCCTTTCCGAAAAAACCTCTTTGACTAAGATACGACAAGCATCATATTTTCTTTGTCCGCCGGTATGGACGCCGTAAAAGCGCAAAGCTTGAATCGCTCTCGATCTAGAGAGAGTACTGCAACCGATAATTCTAAATCTGATCATTTTCATGACCTTATACTATGGAAATGACCGGTGTTCACCGAAAAAGAAAAATAATTAATACAACCATGGAAAGGCTGATCATCAAGAAGTACCAGAACGACATATTGAATGACCATTAGCATCAGAATAATACCTGAGTCATCCTTGCTCTCAATCAAAGCTCGTGCAGCTCCTGAATGGCCACGTCCGCTTCCGAGGCCTGTATAGGGTTGAGCAATGAGTTGACCCTCCGGTTCGAGCAGCTCAAGGTGACCATCTTTCTCACCTCGCGCCAGTACGAGCCGTAAGGTGCGAATGGGAACATGGCGTAGGAGTAGCCCAGGATCTTCTGGGCCAATTGCTGTGGCCGGGTGGACAGAGCGATGTCGTTCCTGGTGAAACACTCCTTGGCCATCTCGGAACCGCTCACCACTACGGACCGGAACATCCCGAGCTGGATGGTGAAGATGGGTCCGTACTGGTCGGCCATGGATGCTAAGGTCTTGTGGGGAAGCTTGGATTTCGCTAGAATGGGCAGGTGGCCTATGACGGGCCATGCCCCTGCGGCTTCTGGCGGTGTTTTGAGTTTGCCTGATGATGCTGATTTGAATACTACAAAGATTGATAGGACGAGGATGGCTAGGATTATACCGGACAAGAGGGGTAGGTCTTGAAGCAGAGAGTCCATTTTTTGCTGCGTGTAACATGCAGAAGCACCAAGGAGAAAGGTTGTGATGCATTTGAGGGTTTCACGCTCCAAACATATTGCAAAAGACCAAAAAAAAAGCACTGAATATTCGTGGCTGAGTAAATTGTTTGGTGCTCCTCTCTTTGTTGCGTAGGGGAAATCTATGACGGTGGATATTATATACAAATCTATGAGTGTCCCTATTGACTTTAATTATATTATTATTTGGGATAATATGATTGTTCAAGTGATAAGCGTATTTGCCTTCTCAACTTGAAGTTTTGAGTCTAAATTATCATATTCGTGCATTTTCTTGGGACGGTCCTGAAAATATGAAACCCTGTATGTTTCGCATAATTATTCGGTGTCTATAAAGCATGGGATTATCACATTTGTAGGAGATATGTAGGATATTTAAGAAATTTCAAATGCCCTATTAATATAATATAATACAGGTTTAATTGAACATTTCAACATGTTGTGAATGTGAACACGACATATTTATACATATTTCCAATTTGTTACGTATACATATGTATATAAATATATATGTGTGTATGTTTGAGTTTTGTATCTTGTTTCTAGATATGATATGTTTGACAATAATATCAGATTCGTTTATTTGTGCATTGCTTACCGGTTTATACCACCTCAAAGATATAAAGTTAAAGGGAGGCGGAGGAATTGGCTAAAGCACGATAGAGATGCATATGGTTGAAAATTCAGCCTTGGGCGGCCCTACTGATCCTACTTCAAAAAGCCGAAGTATATTTTCCAAGATTTGGCCCCGGGAGAACTATCGTTTGCGAATAGAATTCCACCGGTGGGCACACACGTGGTCCTGAATTTCCGACGGTCCAAACAAACGAATTCGTCAGAAAAGAAATGACTTTTGGGCTATTTCTCTTTAGTCAAAGCAGAAGACGTTGACGGCGAGAGGATAGGTGGGGTCCAGTTAGGGCGCACGTTGCATGACTTTTAATGGGCTCATTCAAAAAAAAAAAAAAGCAGAAGACGTTGACGGCGAGAGGATAGGTGGGGTCCAGTTAGGGCGCACGTTGCATGACTTTTAATGGGCTCATTCAGAGCATTCCACAAGTACCGACAAAAAGACTTCTGGGTTTGTCAGTTCCTCTTTATTTATTTGTCAATTTCTATGTCTTTTTTCGTTTTATCAGATGATTTTACGTGTCAATAATTCCGAATCAATAAATGCCGCATTTTCAGTGTAGACTTAAATCTCACCGTGCACTATTGTCTAGTTTAGTGTCGAAGGCGATAAATTAGTGATATACGATAATTTCTTGAGAGATTCATATCTCAAACACTAAAATCAAATTGATTTTTGCACACGAGATTGCTTATATGAATTTCTGTCAATTTTGGCTCAATTGTTGAGGCGAGATTTGAGCCATGATACTTACTCACTTATTGTTAAGAGAACAAGCACAAGAAGAATCATTTTAAGAGCGATTTTATCTTCATGGTCATCTTCAACTCTCACTTTGACATACATATATGACCCTCCAAGCTTCCTTAGCAAGTTGGAGACTTTAGATAGGTCAAAGTAAGTATTGCAAATGAACCAAGAACCTTATCTAGAATAGACCAAATTGCTTTTGCAAACTTGCTCGATACTTCTTTTACTAAGCCAAAACGGAAAATCCCTTCTAAGTTCTCATGAACATTTCTTTGTGGTTGTTCCGATGCACAAATTTGAATTTGAATCAAATCGATTCAAAGTTGGTTTTTCATTTCCAAGTACGAGAAGTATCATTCACTCCATCTGTAGCATGAACTTCCTCTATAATGAGGTCCATCCAGACTTGCAATTTGACCAATTACTAATTGGTTCACTTTCTGCACTAACGTCCTCCCAAGCACATTAAAATACTCAAATTATCCAAGACCACCGCATGTCCCTTGCTTATTTACCTAAATCCAAATGTCTTTCCAACTCTAGCACTTTCCACTCAGCATTCCTTTCGTCATTTATAGACAAACAAACCTCTCCATCGGCACAAACATCCTAATGTAAACATCATTTGTGTATCAACTAGTATATTAAGAGGACATCATGTCTACACACTCAAATACTCATATCAATGCACGCAAAATATTTTGCCCTCAAAATACTCATGGAGCATTCCCAACACCTTTGACTAGGTTGTTAGTTTAGGTTTAAACAATTAGTTCACTGCTTACTTGGTAATCTTCTTAAAGTTGTTTTTGTTAGGTTTTGGGCTAAGTCCACACAACTCATCACCCTTTGAGTATAAGCTTATAATATCAAGATCTGCTCTAACCTGGTGCTGGTTTAGAATTGAATTACCTCCGATTTTTTTACCAATTCAACCCCTGGATGGTACATACATGTCAACAAGCCGACTAGGATTTAAAGTTTTTCCTATGAGGTCTGGAGATCAAAACCTAAGCTCGTCCCTAGTACTCAATTTTCTTAATGCCAATTTCCGATCAAGCCTCTAGTTATGTATTTATATATATGAACCAGGACTGAACCAGACACCAATAGTTAGCCGAACCAATCAGTCCAATTTGGATTCTCAATCATTGGTTTTGAGAATTTAAATGAGATGGCATTGATAATGCATATCTCAATTTTTAAAAGTTAACACAATAACGAGATAAACCCTAAGACTTACATGAAGAACTTCCACTATTTTATTAATGTAAGAAAATCATATAAGATCAAAGTCACTGTTGTCCTCAATGTCTGAATGTGGATGACTTTCTTAGCTAAATACGGAAAGCCCATGCATTTTCATTCAGTTGGTACTTACAAATAGCTTCTTCCAAGAGCCTCTTCATCGTTTGGCACTCTAGACTGATGCGTACAACTCACGAGGTAATCTCGGTGTGAGCATAACTTCAAGTGGCCTTGCCTTTTTGAAGATTGCTCCAAAATCCTCGGACATGTCCACTAAGGAATTGCCACGAGTAGATACTTCAAATGCATGCAAGAATCTAGCCAATATAAAATGCAGTGATTGTAGTGCAAAGGACATTCCAACACAAATTCTTCTACCACCTCCAAATGGGAAGAGCTCAAAATTATGGTCCTCTGCATCGAGATCCTTATTGCTACTCAAAACCTCCCTGGTTGAAACTTCAAAGGGTTTGGCCATAGTTTAGGATCGGTATGGATTTTCCACAAGTTGAACATCATCCTTGTGCCTTTGCGCACATGGTACTCATCAATGACGCAGTCCTCAGTAGATTGGCATCCAAAGAGGGGGGATGCTGGGTATAGGCGGAGGGTCTCCTTTACTATAGCTTGGAGGAAGGCTAGGTTGGCGATGTCCGATTCGATCATATGTCTTTGCTTGCCAATGTGATTATCAAGTTCTTCTTGAACTCTTTTTAGGATGGGGAGGTTGTTCAACAACAGAGAGATTGCCCATGTTAGGGTGGCCATGGTTGTATTGCTACCTTCGGCTATCATTGCCTTCCAAAAAGGAAAATAAAAACATTAGCATATGTCTTATCAGAAGTGAGACATGGAAGGCCAATTCACATGAAAGTCTATATTTGCATTCCCTTTGCATATATCTGTGCAATGGAGGATGCATGGAGCATAGATTGAGAGGTAGGATAAAAGTTGTCCAATAAAGTTTAGTTTGATGGTAGGGGCAGTGAAATACATTTGTTCTATGTGAAACTTCACAATTTATTATAAGAAGTTACATCAAAATTATTGTAGACATGAAAGCTATCCTCAATCGGTTTTCCGCTAAAACACTAATACTTACATAAATCTCATTTAAAAAGAAAAAAAAAAAATGTATCGCCTATAGATTATATAAATCAAATCTATCTAAATCATTATTATGTAGATTTCATAATGAGTCTCATATAATTAATAATTAAGATGATATTAGTTCATATAATTTATAAATCATGCAATAATTTTTCATTTTAGAAAGCTCAAGATATAAACATCTTATCACCTTATCGTGTACTATCGAGCCCTCTTAGTTAATGCATTTATTGTGAAGATATTTCTGATGTGATATGTATCCACTTGGCTAATGGTCCTCCCTTTCATTATTGAAGTGCCTTGATTGGAAAAGTGACACTATTTTCAATTGTGATTTGACATCTATGACGCATAGAAAGATACATTGACATGATGTGTGTCGCGACCAATTTTTCGGGTGAACCACCTAGGATTTGGCTAATGGATTGTTAAGCTTAGACTTAACTTCCGGGCTCTCTGTGCCCCATACCAATTCGCGACTTAGGGTTCAAATTCTTAAAAACATGCAAATGGATTTTATCTGGAGTCGCCACCGATCTATTTTTTAGTGGGTCGATTAAAATCCAAGTAAAGTAACGGAAGTTTTACTTTACTCTACGAACAGAGACTATGGGTACATTTTACTTGGTTACACTAGATTTCTCTAACGCCCTTTCGGTACCATTCTTTATTTAAAAAAAAAATGTTTGACAAGCAGCTTGGATTGATTTTAAATTTATTTCCCTAACATGTGAGGCGATCATGCGGGTGCGCAATCCACCAATTTAACACCCAGATAAATAATAAATAAATCGCCAAACTTACCTCAAAGCAACGAAAGATTCGCAATGTTAAATTAAAATCCACATCAACAACCCTAGATATGGTTTCTAATTAACACGCAATTTCCCTTTTTTGTTTTCACTTAATTAATGAAAATCATGCAATATGCAATGCAATATTAACTAAATGACCTAATTCTAATGACATGTAATTTCTAATTAAATGGGCCTAGCAAAAATACTAAATGGCATGCATCTCAATGAATCTAACCCTAATGACGTGCATATGACATTTTTCTTTTCTTTTTCCTTGAAAGAATGCAACCTATCCTAAAGATTGAAACTAATTTAGCCTAAAGCATTTTTGTATTTTTTATGAAATTCGGAATTAAAAAATTGCCAAATAATTAAACGTGCAATTTAAATTAACAAAAAAATAACATCCTAAATGAATGCATTGTTTTTGGATTTTTATTTAAAAATTCAAAATAGGTAAACTTCCTATCCTAGATATGCAATTTAATTCAAAGATATCATCTAACCTAGATATCATCTAAACATGCATTTAAAAAAAAAATGACTAACTAACCTGTTATGCAATCAATCTAATCTACATGGGATGCAAATGTAATTTTTGAGATAAATAAAGCAATTAAAAGATAAGCATCAAATCATTCACGGCCATCAAAGATATCATCAATTGTTCGCATAAGGAAATAACATCCTATCAACTTGTAATTTCGCAAATAAAACCGATGGATTGATCTTAAGCCTTAAAGATTAAAACATCAATTTTAAAGATTCCCGCGGAATCAATAATTCCATCTAAAGTCTTATAGATGGAATCAAAGATTATATGCAGTTGCGAATTATGAAAGATATCCTAATGAATATTATACATCTTACTCAAAAGGTTTAAATTAGATATCAATCTCATCAATCTAGGCAATATGATACTTAAATCAAATTAAGATGAGATTTTTTACCTAATTGCCAAATATACTTCCAAATCCGAATTTGTCGATGGATGGCTTGCGAACGGTGATTGCTTCGACTGAGGAACAGTTCTGGACAGTAGCTGGGGTGTCGCCGACTGCAAGATACGAATGGCGGCCGTTATTTGCACGCTTGCTAGACTTACGTCACAAAAGCGACAGATGTAGGCTTCGTGGGAATTGGTTTCCTTGCACGTGAATGGTCTGCAAAGAAAAAGAAAGTGATCTTTTATTTTTTTTATTTGCTCTTTTTTGTGCCCCTCTTTCTCTTCGTTGGTGGACTTCATGCTTGCAAACAATGGCCGCAAAAACATGACGTGGTTTTCATGTCGGACTGGAGATGGTGGCCTTGTTGGTTGGTTGCTCGCGATGGGGGTTCCTGTGGTATGATGATGGTGAAGAACGTAAGTTGACGAAGATGAGGTCTAATGGTGATCATGAAAAATTTCCTCCATGTGGAGATGTCAACGCCTGCGGAGGCAAAGAGAAATTGACTTTAAAGACTCCGTTTTGATACTCTTCTCCTTCTTGATGTGAATCCCCCACTTCTCACGATTTCTTTTCCGCATGGACAATCTCTCTTTTTTTAGGAGCTTAATCTGGACAAGAAGTAGAAACACAATTGGAATAGTTCAAATAGCAAAATAGTACACAATCAAAGAAAAATATGCTCAACTTAGCTTAGTCAATGTCCACGAAGCAAGATCAACATAGGACGTCAGGAGGAATTGGATAACTACTGACATCGCTGGACTTGCTCTCCACGTTTTCTCACCATTTTTCACTTGCGAGCTCCGCCTCCCCTTATGAATTGTGGCCGTATGTATCAATGCGTGTGTGTGTCCCCTGAATTTCTCCATACGCGGTCCCTTTTATACAAGTGAATGACTAAATTAAGGAGATATCTTCCTACATGACATGCACATGATTTTTTTTTTTTTGTATTTTTTTTATGAAAATTCGTAATTAAAATTGCTAAAAATAAAAATCTAACTAAAGTGAGATATTATCTAATTTAAGTCAGGAGTAGACCAATCTAAATCCTATCTTAACCTAGAAAATTATCTCGTCATGCAATTTAATTAAAAAGATATTATCTAACCTAGATACCATCTAAACATGCATTTTAATAAAAAAAAAACTATCTTATCATGCAATTCTATCTAGGAAATCAATTCTAATCTACATGATATGCAAATGCAAATTTTTTATATTTTCGGGATAAATAAAAAAATTAAGAGATAAGTACCAAATCACTCATGATCATATATCATCCAATCAATGCGAGTAAGGAAATAATATCCATCAACTTGTAATCTCGCAAATAAAACCGATAAATTGATCTTAAGCCTTAAAGATCAAAATATCAATTTTAAAGATTCCCGCGGAATCAATAATTCCATCTAAAGCCTTATAGATGGAATCAAAGATTATATGCGGTTGCGAATTGGGAAATAAATCCTAATTGAAAGTTATGTCTATCACCCATGGATATGAACACTAGATATTAATAGACATATATTAGGCAACAAAATACCAAAATCAAATTTGGATAAAATAATTACCTAATTGAGCTTGACGGAATCGGCTTGGGGGAACTCGCTTGGTGCGACAATATGGCGAAGGACCAGCACGGCAACTGATGAGGACGTCACTGGAAGCTTGGCAATAAATTTGAACCACTGGAAACAATGAGATTTGATATTTGTTCCTTGATCACTTGCCGTGAAGCCTCTTGGGATTGTTAATACTCAAATGTGGGGTCTCTCCTTGGCGTTTTCTATAATGACGAGCATGTGGGCAGAACCTGAAAAAAAAAAAAAAAAAAGAATTAAGAAAAGAATAACAGTGGAATGCAAATATGTGATATTGATGAAAGATCGGCTTCCCCTTTCTTGTCTTTTTGCGAAAGCTTCCTCTGTCTCTCTCGCGTTGGACAACTCCAGACAAAGAGTACCGCTTCAAAGGCTTCTCTTTGTTCTATGCTTTTGGTTGCTCTCTTTTCCTCTCCGGATCTCTAGTCACCACGCGTCTTCGTGAATTGAATTGCAGGCCCATCGATTATTCCTCCTCTCTTCAAGCCTTGATTTCACGGTGAGGGACTTGCAGTGACCGGCAAATCTAGTAGCATGGCCGCTAGGCAAGTGCTCGCGTTGATGAAGCCACGAGCCCATGATCACGGCGGTGAGGATTGTTGCACTTCGCTGAATAACCTGGCATCTCCTCGCGGGCCTCGGGCAGCAATTCACAACTAGAATGGTGCGCGTCTCGTTGGTTCACAAGACGCGTGTCGAAGCACGCAAGGGCAAACAGGCAAAAGGAGTAGATGAGCATGACTCTACTCTAGTTCAGCAATGTTTTTTTGCTCTGCCTCGATTTTCAAGTGTCACCAAGTGGATTATTATGAGAACCTCCCGATATCTGGCTATGGTGAACTTTTTTTCCAAAGTAATCCAGCAAGGTCTTCTCTGTGGGGGTGGATATTGCTAGAATGATGAAACCAGCACTAGGGAAAGAGCATCGTAGACTCTTTTTGAAATTGGAAAAATTTACAGCTTAGAGCAAGAAATCGCCAGAAGGCGATGGAGTCCACCGGTTCGCCAAAACAATAGCTGCTTTTGGGCCAACAAGAGGAAGATGCTGCGGTAGATGGCAGCAAGCAAACAAAGTCTCGGCCGTGCGTGTGGAAGCTCAACCATGATTTTCTCTCTCTCGAACGTGCCCTCTCTCAATGGTGGCTGTGTATGGAATTGTGTGGCCCCCTTTTTATTGTACGCGCACAACACATTATATAGGAGAGGGAATTAAATTTTGGTGAAATATTTCACTTCCAATTTTGCTTGTGCATAATCCCATAAATATATCCTTGCACCCCGCGCGATATTCCTTTTTGTATTTTTCAAATATTCCATCCAAAAATTTCTTTTTTACCCAAGAATATACCCATTGGTGTATATTACCTGAATATATGAAAAATCCTATCTGAATATGGTCGCCGTTGGTCCAATGCTAAATGCAAAAAATGCAAATTAAAAATAAATGCGCCTAAAACTATATGCTATGCAATTAACTATATTTTTTTTAGGGATAAAATTAACCCCCTAATTTTTAATGCAATAAATGACTAAACGGGTCGCCAAAATTTAGATGTCAACAGTTCCAAGTCAAAATTGCCTCTTCTCTTCTTTGGGCTCCTCCTCCTCTTCTATGGCAAGGAGAGCGTTGATCTTGCCCCTCTCTAGGCATTTTTAGTTCCAATGAGGACCTTTGCAAATGAAGCAAGGGGATGGCGAGGTTTGGTCGAACTTACTCGTGGTGAAGTCTGCTTAGAGTTGACCCTTTTGGAAGGACAACTTGGATGTTCCTTCTCCTCATGTCTTGACTTAGCCACCTTAGTCTTTTGGCCCACTAGGAGTGTCTCCACCTTCATCCTTGGAGGATCGATCCAACCTCCAATCCCTTGCTCGGTTCTTTGATGGATCGACTTTGGTGAGGTCGATGAGAGACTCGGCCATGCTTAACGGCCTCGTGAGACTCTTCATGTCCTGACGCTTGAGCTCGAGTTGCGCCTACGGCTTGAGTCCATCCATGAACACTTTGAGAGCCTTCTCCTCTCCTAGGTTGTGGATTTGGAGTTTGAGCTCATTCACGTACTCTCGGATCGTCCCTCTTTGTTCGAGGCGATGGAGCTTGCTACGAGCCTCTTGTTGAGCAAACTTAGGGAAGAAGTAGTCTCGAAACTCTTTCACAAAGTCATCCCATGTGTTCACGGGATCGGGGCCACGCTTGGTCTCGTTGCACCTATTACGCCACCAAAGTAGTGCGGTATCAATTAGGAACATCGAAGCAGTCCTTACCTTGATCAACTCGTCTTGGATGTTGACCGTGTCAAAGTATTGCTCCATACTCCACACGAAGCTGTCCACCTCTGTGGCATATAGGTTGCCTTTGAACTCTTTTGGATTCGGTACCTCTAGCTTGGATACCGTTTATGTAGGAATTGATTGGTTCGCGATGCTCGACTTGCATTTGCATAGGGCGAGCTCAATCTTGAGCTCTTGGATCTCCGCCTTCATGGCTTCGACCTCATCTCTTCGAGGATTCACTTCCTTGATCACTTGGACTCTATCCCTTACTAAATCGATTGATGCTTCGAGGGCTTCGTCATTGTTGTGCAATGGGGCCATGGCTTGGTTGATGCCATTCGTGAAGTCTTCATGGAGTGAGACTTCAACTACCATGATGCAGTCTCTAATATTGTCAAACCCTTCCATTAACTCGGCCATGGTGCCCCCTACCTTCATGAGCTTCTCATCGAGCGTGGTCACGACGTCTATTGATTCTTTCCTTCTTTTTGTTCAGCCATGGGTCTTTTTAACTTAGATGGCCTCTCCATCCATGACATCTTCTTGGCTTTACAGTCTCTTGAAAGATTGGTGCTCCTTGATCTCTTGAAATGGATCTCCCTTCTTGCTCTAATACCACTTGTCACGAGTTGATCGTTTGGGATCGAGACCGTGCGGCGACCTAGGCTCTTTTGGATCACTTGGGTTGTCGGGGCACCTAAGCCAAGCCTTATTTGGATCGATCGCTCACTCGCTCACTCGCTCGCTCACTCGCTCACTCACTCAGATTGTAGAGAGAGAAAGTTTCTAGAGAGAGAAGTTCTAAGAGAATAGAACTTTGATTTTGAAATGGTTGGATGAATACAAATTGGGGGAGGACATCTCTTATTGTACTTGAGAACGTTAGATTACAACCATTAATTGAGATTACATCCGGTGGACGAGATCGTATATTTTAACCTACCAACTACCGACATTATGCAAGCAGAGTTCTAGATCTTGGCGCAATTACCATCTCACCCATCCTTGGAACATTCCAGAAGCTCTTGTGGGAACCTCGAGCGATCTTATGAGGTCTTCCTCGATCATGCACAGTTCCTTGGTCGCGGGAACCTCGTCGTGACATATGCATGCAAGTGGTGAATGATAGTAAATGACATTCAACATTAGCAACCGAAATCTGAAGCGTGTAGATCAGTGTAATTATGTCTTTTGAGAGCTAGGGCATGGATAGAGTACATACACACTCACTTCTAGTTGTAAATTTTCAAATATCTTTGTTTGTGTAGAGTTCGTCCGGTAATCTTGGCCTGACCATAAATTCAAGTGGGGTCGCCTTTATAGTCATTAGTTCGAAGCTCTTGGACATATCCACTGCCGATTCGTTTGTAGTCGATATCTCGAATGCATGCAAGAACTTGGCTAGTAGGAAATGCACCATGCGGAGTCCAAAAGATATTCCCGGACAGATTCTCCTCCTACCCCAAAACGGCAGGAGCGTGAAGTTCGAGTCCTGCACGTCGACGTCCTTGTGGCTGCTCAAGAACCTCTCGGGCCTGAACTCCAGTGGGTCTGGCCATGTCCTAGAGTCGGTGTGGACTTTTGAGACGTTCACGATCAGCTGTGTACCCTTGGGCACGTGATACCCACCGACGGTGCAGTCCTCGCGGAACAGGCACGGCGGAGAGAGCAGGACCGTCGGCTGTAAATGGACGGTCTCCTTCACCACGGCTTGGAGATAGGTTAGGCCGGCGATGTCCGCTTCTTCCACGTGCCTTTGCTTGCCGATCTGAGCATCGAGCTCTTCCTGAGCTTTCTTCAGGATGGGAAGGTTGGTCAGGATCAGCAAGATTGCCCATATCACGGTTACCGTCGTGGTATCGCTGCCTCCTGCAATCATCGCCTTTACATACACACAATCCAAATTTATGTGCCTTTATAGGTTCAAAATCTGGCCCTATTACAGAAAAGAAAATGCAAAATTTGCAATTGAGAGTCCAAATTCAGTCCCACTAACTATCAAACTTTTCTTCGGCCCATGATTGCTAGATGTTTAAAACAGACGCTGACAATAAGTCATAAGAAAAAATAAAAATATGCCCCCAATATTATATAAGAAATGACTTAAGTGAAATTATAACAGGGCTATCGGTTCAACGGTAGGTAGGGATCTACTCCATCAAAGTTGGTTCTCAATCCGGGAATTAAACCGGTAGACCTAGAATCGGCCTACCCTTTTTTTTTATTTTTTTTAAATACTTTCTATTTTGTTGAACTTTTTTTTTGAATCGAGCATATTTATTTTGTATTTGTAATATAATATATATATTTAAAAAAAAACGAAAGACCAAATAAAATAACGTAGGGTTTGATTTTGAATCGGTTCAAACTATTTCTACCTGATAATTGGTCTCGAAACCAGTTCCAAATCAATTTCTATATAAGAAATGGCCTTAAAACTGATTGTAAAGTTGTTCAAAATTGATTGTATAAGGCTAATTCTCTAATAGAATCGACTGGTTTTTGATATAATGGCAGGAACTGAATTTAATCAAAGGCAGTTCTTGAATTTTTTACTTGGGAATCAAATCGATACCCTCAAAACCTAGGAACTCGCAAAGTTCGATGCAATCCACGGGTTGAGTTGTGAACCTGCCAGTTTCTCAAGGAATCAAATTGCCTCCATAGTAGAACCGGTTTCCGACTCCGAAGTGGTGAGCCTATAGATATTTTTCAATAAAAATATAAATCCCTTTAATAGGTTAACAAATTAAACAGGAAAAAAAGGGCTCAAATAGATAAAGTCTCCATTTAAAATAAGAAAATTGGTCATTTATTTTTTAAAAAGATAATAAGACTAGACTAGTTTCGAGTTACAGTAGATCTGCTCGGTTCCTGATTCTAGGTTTTCTGGAATCTATCCTCCCTGTACTGTTCATGTGGTTCCGCCACTGAAACCATATTGTCCTAGCCATGTTTCACCCTAGTTGAAATCAACTAAACCTATGGACAATTGTCCCTTAGCTACGTCGATACAAGGGTGACTAGCATTAACTAGCATTAAGAAGAAGAAAAGACCGCTCTAGGAGGGAGGAAACAAAAACTTACCAAGCATGTAGCTTTTACGATCGTATCAGCATCATAACCTCCGATTTCCTTGTCGTTAAGGACCGAAAGCATGACGTTCATGAAGTCCCAATCTCCACTGGTCTCACCCAAATCCTTACTTATCCTCGTGTTCATCCAACCAACCACCTACAATTTTGTCCCGTTCTTCTGCGGTCCTCTTCATGGCCTTCTCATGTCCACCTAAGTCGAGTTACCTCGGGAAAGGAAGAGCATCTGCCGCTGGAAACATTCCCAAGAAGTGGAAGACTGCTCGTAGCGCCTTGTGGCACCGCTGCTCCTCTTCCTTGTCCACCACACTGTAGCGCTTTCCGGCCATGATTCTGATGACCGTGTTCAGAGTCAACATTCCAAACCACTGTTTCAACTCGACTTTGACATGGGCTAATGAATCAGAATGAACTCAGATGTCATGCTAAATTGAAATTTCAATTATGCTCGTGAACTAAAAGAATTGATGAATAGTGTACTCAATCTTGGACAATACTGCATTGATATTATTTGTCATTCTATTTAGTTTCTTTTACAGCAAGAAAGATCATGGAACGAGTGACTGTGAGTACCCTCACTAGGCTCGTGAATTATGAACCAAGAAAGATGTAAATAGAGACCTAGATGGGTGACCTTAGTATGGGATCAATTACTTGCATTGATTGCCTGAAGAATCGAATCTGTATTGCATGTCAAACACAGGGAAGTCGTTCCTAAACTGTCAACCAAATCCAGAACAAATTATGAGAACATGGACTTTGTCGAACGCCTTACAATACTCACCACTTCATTGAGGGTGTCCCTTTCCAAATAAATCACTTTGACTAAGATAGCACAAGCATCGGATTTTCTTTGTCTGCCAGGTAGGGAAATCGTTAACTTGAGCCTAATTTATTAAACCGCCATAAACGTACTATAAAGGAGTAAATAGTCTCTGTGAATTTGAATCTTAACCATTTCTTCTATTAGTTTGTCTATATATCTCGAACAACATCTCTAAAGCTATGAACTAAGACAAGTAATTTATGACGAATTTAATATATTAGGTGTAAACTCTTACGAAATGTTTAATCGAACTAACCAATCTTTACCAGAGATGTTAAATGTGAGGCATCAGTCGATGAATTCAATGGACAGAGATTTGTGTTGATAGTATGTTCGCAGTATATACCTGGAAAAGGGTTTCTCTCGGGTAGTGGACGGCATGCTCGACTTGCTCTTAATCTAGAGAGAGTACCGTAACCGTAAATTCTTAATTTGATCATTTTCATGATCTTATACTATAACAGCGACAGTTGATGACCGAAGAAGGAAAAATTATTAAAATGACCATGAAAAAGCCTGTCATCAAGGGCCACCAAAACGGCATTTTGAATGGCCATCAGTATTAGATGAAGCATAACCTGAATCATCCTTGTTCGCAATCCAATGCTCGTGCAGCTCATGAATGGCCACGTCCGCTTGTGAAGCATAACCTGAATCATCCTTGTTCGCAATCCAATGCTCGTGAAGCATAACCTGAATCTCCTCTCTTCGCTAGCCTCGCTCGTAAATTATAAGGAAACAAAGCCCTAAATAGAGAATCTTTGCTCGTGAGCAACGCTCGTCGTCCGCCGCTCGCCTCGCGGCTTTCCCCTGTTCGCTCGCCTCACGACTTGCCCTTGTCTTGTGGCTCGCTTTCGTTGATGGATCTGTAATTTGAAATAATAGATTTCTTTTTTCATGGAATACAAGAAATGAAACAAAAAAATTATTAGTTGGTCTCGGATTGGCCCTGGAATCGACCCTAGGTCGATTCGGTCCTCAGTCCCAAGCTGAAGCGGATCGGTCCTCGATCCTAAAAATTGGGAACCAATACTGTGCAGGTTAGTTCAGGTTGGTCCCTAGATTAGGTGCTAGACCAGCCCAATCTGGACCATAATTACTCCTAGTTGAAACCCAGGTCGATAGGATTTCTGTAGAGATATATGCGTGTTCTTATCATATTTTAATTATACTATCATTATAAATAGGTCACTTGATTTAAATATGTTATCGTTATAAGGAACATATACATTATATTGATCGTTTTCAAGCCATTTGAATATATTTAAGATGTGATTATTTAAGTGGTAAGTATGTTAACCTTTCTCGCTCGAGGTTTAGGTCTGAATATCACACTTACTTATTCTCTTGGAATCTTTCTCATAAGCATAGATTTGTGTATCTCCTATAATTGTAAGATGTCTAGGAAAAAGGGCCTGCCACATCGGATGAGAATTAGTGAGATGTTTAGAGAGTTCCGAACACTCCATTGATACAAAAAAAGACGTGCTCAAGAATATCAACATATTGATGATGTTAGCAAAATTTATTTATACATGTTTTGACTTGGAAATATTTGTGTGAACACATCTTAATCCCGGATTTGGAAAAATTTGATCCGACTGTGACATGACTAATGAAACGTAAATCACGATGTTATGCGAGCTAGATTCCTTTTCGTTAATTTGTGCATTGCTACTGATTCGTACAACCTCAAATGGATAAGGCAGAGTTAGAGTGGAGGGGTGCTCGAAGGACAGCATACGTACATCTGTTCTTTTCCAATTTTTTTTCAGTATATGGTTAAAAATTTAGCACCAAGGCAGCTCTCTCAAGAAAAAAAGTGAGTTGTTATAAATAGGTCACTTGCTATTTGCCGCCGTAGCTAATTTGAGTTACCGCTCGCTGTCATCATTGTGCACCATTTGGCATGGGTTATGGAGTGAAACGCTTCCAGTGGATTTTAAAACAGTTCCGTTCACTTGGATTATTATTTTAGCTATCCCTGATAAATGTTCGAGAGGACTTGAGTTCAAGTAATTTTTACGTGATAAGTTTTACTTAACATTTACATTTACAAAATTAATAAGAAAAACAAGAAAGTTTACCTCGGTCGTGTACGCCTATACACGTGATAATCGATGAGTGAATATGGGAAAAACCCCATCCACTCAAAAAATATGCAATATCTTTCTCATTTTAAAGTCACCGAAGTGCACCACCGAGCTGGATCCTACTCATCCCGTCACTGTCAACATCTTCCGTAAGCAAACGACCCAAGACGCAGATTTTCAACATCATCGGGTGGGTCCGTATCATCTTTGGAATATTTTATTTGGACCGTCGGAAAATCCAGAACTGCCCAAATGGGATTATTGGGATTGGGACATTCCACCTGCGGCAATTCAAAGACTTTGTGGATTTTTCACACGTCACGCTTTAGAACTTTTCTTTAATTGATAGGTAATGCATGGAGACTGGCGACAAGCAAGAAGCAACGAAAAATCCCTAGTGAAGACGTGTGAAAAATCCACAGGTCTTGTGCTTATGGCAGCGTCACGTTATGTGCATCGAAGTGAAGCCGGAGTCCTTCCGAAACTCCCTACAACGCCGGCATAAGCCGAGCTTACGTCGCAGTCGAATCGATGTTTTCTGAGATCGAGGAATGATTGGGGAGCTAACTTACTAGCCATGATCAAGGGACGCTTAAAAAGTCACATGGGCGTAAGCCCTAATCAAGTGTCAGCCAACCCACTATAGGTTGGCTTTCAAGTGTTTCAGAAATAGCTTGTTTCCATACGGATATATTAGTAATTGTGTAAAGAGTTACAATTTTATAAAGACAAGAAAATGTAACACTTTTCACATTGAGGTTATAGAGACTTGTGCTGGGAGCGACCCCCGAGTTTCTAACGCAGTGGAGAAAATGCTTTACTAAAGAATTCTTAATAGAATAATACTTGTGCTCTTCTCCAATGTAAGTTAAGATAAGTCTCGGTGATTTTGCTGAGTTTCCATGATGTACTTGTCAATTTCTTTGTTTATCTTTTTCTATTTGGTGCAACAATTTGGTATGATTCAACGGAGCCTAAGTACCTTATCCCTTGATTCTATGTACATTTCTGAATCAATGAATATCACACAATTTGATTGTAGGCTTATATCTCATTGGGCGATTTTTGTCTAGTCAAATATCATCAATGACAAGAGATTAATGATATATGACCCCTCGTAGGAGGACCCATACACTACACACCAAAAGTAAACTAATCTATTTTAATACAAGATTGCTTAAACAATCTTTCAAGTTCTTGCTTAATCATCGGAGAACGATATTTAAACCATCACACTTATTCATCCTCTTAAGAATAAGCACAAGTAAGAATCATTTTAAAAGTCATTTTTTGTTATTCGTATGGCACACGTTCTCTTCCTCATAAGCTCAGGCTCGACGATGGTAGTATGAGCTGTGGCCGAGCGAGAAAAGACTGGAGGCGACGGCATCAACCGAGATCAAAGGTTTTGGTGATGGAGATCTGTAGCTAGGGCATTGTGGAAAGCAGAAATCTCACTCTTTTGTTTGTTTGTTTTTTTTTTTTCAATTTGTAATCTTGTGGATCTAAGTTGAGTTATTAATGGGTCCCATTTAAAACTTATTTTATAGTTGAGCTCTATTATAATAAATCCATTATAATCTTATATTAAAGCTTCAACTAACTCATTTTTTATCCAGCTAGCCAAAATATAAGTCCTTAACATATTTTGCAACCCCTAATACATATATGTCAACCAGACCCAATTGTGACTAAGATTCAAGTTGTTTTTACAAGGTCCGAAGATAGTATCCATGACTTAGTATGTAGTTTCACAAGCAAACTCCTAGGTGTATATATATGTGAACTGGACCGAAGAAGACATTGATGGCCAGTCGAGCTGATCATTCCACTTTAATTTTGGATCATTAACTGGTATTCCTAGATAGAATTCATTAGCTTAAGTAACCAAAGAAATAAAGGAAAAAATATGAATATTTCATAGACCATCAAAAGAAGGATTATTTCATAAACCATCCTCGTTTTCGTGCACAGACATCAAACACCGTCAAGAGGTTCTTCAAAACCTACCAAAACCATACCGACTTTTGGGGTCCCCTTTAAAGTTGCATTGGGTTTTTTTCCTTCATAAATGTCTTTTTCTTTCCAACCTAAACATCCGCGTCCCAAATCGGGCAGAAATACAACCCAAGTGCCAAAACTTAACACGGAGGGATACTTAAGTGTCAAAACTTTGGAAATGTACACTTAAGTGCCAAAATTGAAGTAAAATGGATCACTTAAATGCCACTACGGCCAAAATCCGGCCAAATTGTTGACGTGGCAATTTTCCGGCGAGGTGAGTGCAAAACGGCGTCGTTTTGCACGTTGACGTGGCGAAAAAAATACAAAAACAACGTCGTTTTTGTCTCTAATGTGTAAATGATTAATATAAAAATTAATTAAATTAAATTTATATAAAATATTCTAAAAAAAAGAAAAAGAGGGAGGGGGGCGTTCGAAGGGAGGCGGCGAGGGCTGAGCCCTTGTCGCCGTCGTTGGGAAGGGCGCGACGAAGGGGGAGGGTCGGCCGAGCCGGCGACGCCGGTTGATGCTCCCCCATCGTCACCGGCCCTTCCCGGCAAGAACGTGGGGAGGCGGCGAGGGCCCGCGAGCCCTCGCCTAGATTTGGGGCGAGGGTCGCGGCCCTCGCCTAGATCCGGCGAGGGCTCGTGGCCCTTGCCACCGGCCGGCCGGGGGGTCGGCCACCCCGGCCAACCCTCACCCCTCCGTCGCCGGCCCTTCTTGGCGGCGGCGGCGAGGGCTCGCCCTCGCCGCCTCCCTTCGGATGCTCACCCCCCTTTTTTTAATTTTAAGTTTTTTATTTTTTAGAATATTTTATATAAATTTAGTTTTAAATTTAATTTAATTAATTTTTATATTAATTATTTACACATCGAGGCAAAACGATACCGTTTTTGCATTTTCTCGCCATGTCGGTGTGCAAAACGATGTCGTTTTGCACTCACCTTACCGGAAAATTGTCACATCAGCAATTTGGCTGGATTTTGGCGAGAGTGGCACTTAAGAGGGTGCATGATAACCAGTTGTTTCTATTCCATAAACAATTTTTCTATTCCAGACTTGTTTCTGGAATAGAAATCCATTTGATAAAATTATTTCATTTTTTTATTTCTGAAATAGATTTTGGTTCCAGAAATAGGTTTGGAATAGAAATCGAAATAAGAATTTTCTACTTCTCTATTTCTAGAATAGAAATTAGAAATAAAAATTCTTCTCATCGTTCATCATCACTGACCATCGTTCATCGGACGCCACCTGCCGCCGGTCGCTGGTCGCCACCAGTTGCCGCCGCCACCGGACGCCGAACGCGGCAGCCGGTTGTTGGCCGTCGGCCGCCGGACGCTGCCGTCGGTCAACGGACGCGGCCATCGGTCGCCGAACGTGGCGGCTTGTCGCCAGCCGCCGCCGGTCACCGAACACCGCCGCCCGCCGCCACCGGCCGGTTGTCGGTCGCTGATCCTCAGTCGTCATCGTCGTTCGAAAGGAAGAAATTTTTTGTCGTTATCAAATGAATTTCTATTTTGGAGTAGAATTTTTATATCGTTATCAAACGGTTATTTTTGCTTATAAACTCATCTAGAAATAGAAATAGAAAAATCTATTTCTCTTCCAGAAATCAATTTCTGGCCAGAATGGTTATCATTCGTGCCCTAAGTGATTCATTTTATTTTGATTTTGACACTTAAGTGTACATTTTTAAAGTTTTGACACTTAAGTGTCGCTCTGTGCCAAGTTTTGGCACTACAGGTGTCCGTACCTCTTCCAAACCGGGCCATCACAAAACCCGCCAAACAACAACGCAAACCAAAACCAACTTAGCCCATCCTCCTCGGCGCTTCCCACGGCAGCCACTATCTCTACTCGGCATCTCGAGCCAAGCCACTGCCTCGTCATTGACAACCACCCTTGGCCACACTTATTTCTCCTTCCATACTCTGTTCTCTTCGCTAGGGGTGTAATCAAGTGGGTTAAGTTAACTTGTGAAGCTCGACCTTGACTTGACTTGTCCATAGAGTGCTTGAAACTTGACTCTAACTTGCTTGAGTATTGCTTTTCTTGCATGAACTTGACTCATTTGGGAAATTGATATGCTCAAGTTCGACTCGGCTATACTTGGCTCGATTATAATTAACTTATAAATAAAGCTCTAGTTCCTGTTTAATAAGCTCGAATGTTATATAATTTTGGGTATATTATATCTATTTTTATAAGTGTTGTTTTCAGAATGAAAACTTGATTAGCTTACGAGCTAATCTAGTTGAGTACTAACAAATTCAAGCTTAACTCGACAAGATACTTAGTAACTCGACTAGAAAATAGACGAATCAATCCAAGGCAGTCATTGACCCGACCTCAAGCTACTCATGAGTAGCTTGATTCGGTCTCGTCCCTATCTACCACGACTTCTCACACACACACTTCTCTACCTCGATGTCAACAGACGGCTTATTGAGCTTGATGCCCCAAATTCGGTGCTATCTCTACCAAGGCGTAGAGGTCGGCCCAGATGTAATAGAATTACGCTGGCATTGAGCTCGAGTAGATCTGGGTGAAGCTCAACCTGTCGTCTAGCCCAACCATGGAGAGAGAGAGAGAGAGAGAGAGAGAGAGGGAGAGGAGGAGAGTGAGGGGGGGGACCAGGGGAGGGGAGGGGTGGTAGTAATCATCCAATGGATGATAATGGTGTTTAAGTTGAGGGCCGACCAGGGCAGAGGGGAAAGAGATACATTGCAATCATCCAATGGATGATAATGGTGTTTATGGCTATATGAGACTGAATGGTCGGATCCTACCGATGACCACTAAACCTGTAGGATTGGCATTTGGGCAAGGAAAGCATGAATGAGTCCACACATGATCGGTCACACCAATTATGCATGCAAGTGGAAAATAATAATGATGACATTTGACATCGCAATGCAATTACGAGCTCGTAAGCCTTTTCATGCAAGTGAAGTTCCGGCAGAAACTTCAATATGGAAAATACAGATACGTCATTATGTCTTTTAAGAGACATAGAAACATACATGGAGAGAGAGCATCCACATTCACTTAATTGACATTTTTACAATGCTTTCCTTTCACAAATATACTCTCCATTACCTCAACTGATAGAACTCTGGAGCCAATCTGGGCTTGAGGATAACTTCAAGTGGGGTCGCCTTTAAATTCGTCATTCCGAAGATCTCAGACATATCTACTGGCGAATTGTCCACAGTCGATATCTCGAATGCATGTAGGAACCTAGCTAGAAGAAAGTGCACCATCTCTAGCGCGAAAGATATTCCAGGACAAATTCGCCTGCCGCCTCCAAATGGTAGAAGTGCAAAGTTGGAGTCCTTCACATCGATGTCCTTGTGACTGCTCAGGAACCTCTCGGGTCTGAACTCTATTGGATTGGGCCAAGTCCCAGGGTCAGTTTGGATTTTCCATATGTTCAAGATCAACCTTGTGCCCTTGGGCACGCAGTACTCGCCGACAGTGCAATCCTTAGTGAATAGGCGCGGCGCCGATAGTGGGGCTGCTGGGTGTAATCGGAGGGTCTCCTTCACTATGGCTTGGAGATAGGTTAGGTTGGCGATGTCCGCTTCTTTTACATGCCTTTGCTTGCCGATCTGAGCATCGAGCTCTTCTTGAACTTTCTTCAGGCTGTGAAGGTTGTTGAGCAACAGCGAGATTGCCCATGTCAAGGTAACCATCGCGGTATCACTGCCGCCTGCAATCATCGCCTTTATACACGACAAACATATTTTCCTCGTTAGAAGTGAGTTACTGAGATTAACCACAACACCATTCGTAGTATAATATCATGTGCCCTTCCACTTCACGGGCAAGAAAAATGTGGTTCAATAACGAAAAAGAAAATGCATACTTTGTAATTGAGTCCAAATTTAGTCCCATTTCTACTGCCCGCGATTGCAGAATGTTCAAAAGGGACAATGACATTAACTTAAAAACAAAATAAACCCACAAGGTTACACAATAATAAACTTCAGTCCAACCTTAGCTCCTCAAATTTGAGCAGTTTTCCAAATTGCGCGCATAAATTAGGTTCTCTAACTTACTTGATTTCCATTCTAAGCAATTTTAATTATCAAGCTTAATTGTTTCAATGTGATTGTTCAATCTGCGTATTTTTTGTATCATAACATGAAAGGAAGAAAGGTTTTACTTAAAAAAAGAAAATTGGTTATTTGTTTTTTGATATACTGGAAATAACAAAATTAATAGGACTATACTAGCTCACAATTCTACTTAGAACCAGCCAAGGTCGGTTCAGTTCCAAGCTTCGTTCTATGGTAAATTGGTATGGTTCTCAGTTTTAGGTTTTCTAAAACACGTCCCTCCCTATTAGATTTATATAGTTTTAACTCTAGAATTTGGACTGCCCGGAGCATTCTCACCCTAGCTGAAATCAACTAAACCTATAGACAATCACCCCTGACTACTTGATATATGCGGGCAACTAGCATATATGAAGAAGAAAAGACTGCCCTAATGGGGAGCGAACGAAAACTTACCAAGCATGTAGCTTTTATAATCGTATCAGCATCATAACCTCCAACTTCATCATCGTTAAGGACCGAAAGCATGACGTCCATGAAATCTCTACTCCCACTGGTCTCACTCAAATCCTTATTATCCCTCTTGTGTTCCTCCAACCAACCACCTATAATTTCGTCTAGTTCTTCTGCAGTCCTCTTCATGGCCTTCTCATGTCCACCTAAGTCGAGCCACCTCAGGAAAGGAAGAGCGTCTGCCGCTAAAAACAACCCAAAGAAGCGGAACAACGCTCGTAATGCCTTTTGGCACCGCTGCTTCTCTTCCTCGTCCGCTGCACGGTAGCGTTTTCCGGCCACGATTCTCAGGATGACGTTCAGAGTCAACTTCGTGAACCATTGTTTCAAGTCCACTATGA
Organism: Eucalyptus marginata; assembly: GCA_014182565.1. Taxonomy (NCBI): domain Eukaryota; kingdom Viridiplantae; phylum Streptophyta; class Magnoliopsida; order Myrtales; family Myrtaceae; genus Eucalyptus; species Eucalyptus marginata. The sequence goes on from CM024590.1 coordinate 667,810, forward strand.
TATGGCCTAATAAAATCAGAATGGACTGGATGTTATGCTAAATTGAAGTTTTGATTACTCTCTTGAACTACAAGAATTGATGAAATGGATACTCAATCTTGGATAATACTTCATGGATATCCCGTGTCATTCTATCTAGTTTCTTTTGCAAAATTTACAAAAAAATCTTAAACCTATATGTCATTTCAATGCTAAACTTTTTAGTATTGTCAATTTAATTTTAAATATTTTAACAATTTGTTAATATAGTCATTTCAGCTAATTTTGGTTAAAAATTGCCGACATGGATGTCAGCTGTCCAATGTGGCATGGCCGATTCTAATGTGAACAATTTTTTAATTTATTATGAATTTTATATTAGTTTATTTATTTATTTCTCTTTGTTTTCCCTTCTTTTTTTTCTTTTTTTTTTCCTTAGTTTTCGTTGTGGCTAGCGAGGGTCATGGAGCTCAATGGCCATGGCCAAGGGCTGTAAAGGCCTCACTCAAACTTGGGTAAGGCGACCTTGCCCATAGCCAGCGAGGGCTTTGTGACCCTCGCTTAGTGGCCGACGAGTCTTAAAGACCCTCGTGGGTCACATCGGAAAAAAAAAAAAAAAAAAGGACATAAATAAATAATTAATTCATAAAAATAAAAAATAAAAAATTTATTTACGTCAAAACCAATCATGTCACGTAAGATGACCGATATCTACATTACCGATTTTTTGTCAATATTAGCCGGAAGGATCACTTTGAGAAATCGTAAAAAAATTTAGGACTAAATTGATCAAACTGAAATGTTTAAAATTGAATTGAGATTGATAAAATAAGTTTAAGAAATTTTTGGTAATTATCTAGGTTTTTTTTTTTTTTTAATGGCAGAATAGCCCATGGCTAGGTGATTGAGCACATACCCTGATAATCTCATGATCTATGAACCAAGAAATATGAGAATCAAGACCAAAAAGGATGACCTAAGTATGGCATCGTTTGTAGTTGCATTGAGTGATAGAAGAATCGATTCTATATTTCGTGTGTCAAACACCCAGGAGTCATTCCTAAGCCGACCACGAATGTAACAAATTAGTAGGACATGGGCTTCGTTGAATGCCTCACAAAACTCAGCACTTCATTTAGGTTGTCCCTTTCCGAAAAAACCTCTTTGACTAAGATACGACAAGCATCATATTTTCTTTGTCCGCCGGTATGGACGCCGTAAAAGCGCAAAGCTTGAATCGCTCTCGATCTAGAGAGAGTACTGCAACCGATAATTCTAAATCTGATCATTTTCATGACCTTATACTATGGAAATGACCGGTGTTCACCGAAAAAAGAAAAATAATTAATACAACCATGGAAAGGCTGATCATCAAGAAGTACCAGAACGACATATTGAATGACCATTAGCATCAGAATAATACCTGAGTCATCCTTGCTCTCAATCCAAAGCTCGTGCAGCTCCTGAATGGCCACGTCCGCTTCCGAGGCCTGTATAGGGTTGAGCAATGAGTTGACCCTCCGGTTCGAGAGCAGCTCCAAGGTGACCATCTTTCTCACCTCGCGCCAGTACGGGCCGTAAGGTGCGAATGGGAACATGGCGTAGGAGTAGCCCAGGATCTTCTGGGCCAATTGCTGTGGCCGGGTGGACAGAGCGATGTCGTTCCTGGTGAAACACTCCTTGGCCATCTCGGAACCGCTCACCACTACGGACCGGAACATCCCGAGCTGGATGGTGAAGATGGGTCCGTACTGGTCGGCCATGGATGCTAAGGTCTTGTGGGGAAGCTTGGATTTCGCTAGAATGGGCAGGTGGCCTATGACGGGCCATGCCCCTGCGGCTTCTGGCGGTGTTTTGAGTTTGCCTGATGATGCTGATTTGAATACTACAAAGATTGATAGGACGAGGATGGCTAGGATTATACCGGACAAGAGGGGTAGGTCTTGAAGCAGAGAGTCCATTTTTTGCTGCGTGTAACATGCAGAAGCACCAAGGAGAAAGGTTGTGATGCATTTGAGGGTTTCACGCTCCAAACATATTGCAAAAGACCAAAAAAAAAGCACTGAATATTCGTGGCTGAGTAAATTGTTTGGTGCTCCTCTCTTTGTTGCGTAGGGGAAATCTATGACGGTGGATATTATATACAAATCTATGAGTGTCCCTATTGACTTTAATTATATTATTATTTGGGATAATATGATTGTTCAAGTGATAAGCGTATTTGCCTTCTCAACTTGAAGTTTTGAGTCTAAATTATCATATTCGTGCATTTTCTTGGGACGGTCCTGAAAATATGAAACCCTGTATGTTTCGCATAATTATTCGGTGTCTATAAAGCATGGGATTATCACATTTGTAGGAGATATGTAGGATATTTAAGAAATTTCAAATGCCCTATTAATATAATATAATACGGGTTTAATTGACATTTCAACATGTTGTGAATTGTGAATGTACATATTTCCAACGTATACATATGTATATAAATATATATGTGTGTATGTTTGAGTTTTGTATCTTGTTTCTAGATATGATATGTTTGACATTTATACATTGCTTACCGGTATTTCCAATTTGTTACGTATACATATGTATATAAATATATATGTGTGTATGTTTGAGTTTTGTATCTTGTTTCTAGATATGATATGTTTGACAATAATATCAGATTCGTTTATTTGTGCATTGCTTACCGGTTTATACCACCTCAAAGATATAAAGTTAAAGGGAGGCGGAGGAATTGGCTAAAGCACGATAGAGATGCATATGGTTGAAAATTCAGCCTTGGGTTGAAAATTCAGCCTTGGGCCCCTACTGATCCTACTTCAAAAAGCCGAAGTATATTTTCCAAGATTTGGCCCCGGGAGAACTATCGTTTGCGAATAGAATTCCACCGGTGGGCACACACGTGGTCCTGAATTTCCGACGGTCCAAACAAACGAATTCGTCAGAAAAGAAATGACTTTTGGGCTATTTCTCTTTAGTCAAAGCAGAAGACGTTGACGGCGAGAGGATAGGTGGGGTCCAGTTAGGGCGCACGTTGCATGACTTTTAATGGGCTCATTCAAAAAAAAAAAAAAAAAAAAAAAGCAGAAGACGTTGACGGCGAGAGGATAGGTGGGGTCCAGTTAGGGCGCACGTTGCATGACTTTTAATGGGCTCATTCAGAGCATTCCACAAGTACCGACAAAAAGACTTCTGGGTTTGTCAGTTCCTCTTTATTTATTTGTCAATTTCTATGTCTTTTTTCGTTTTATCAGATGATTTTACGTGTCAATAATTCCGAATCAATAAATGCCGCATTTTCAGTGTAGACTTAAATCTCACCGTGCACTATTGTCTAGTTTAGTGTCAAAGGCGATAAATTAGTGATATACGATAATTTCTTGAGAGATTCATATCTCAAACACTAAAATCAAATTGATTTTTTGCACACGAGATTGCTTATATGAATTTCTGTCAATTTTGGCTCAATTGTTGAGGCGAGATTTGAGCCATGATACTTACTCACTTATTGTTAAGAGAACAAGCACAAGAAGAATCATTTTGAGAGCGATTTTATCTTCATGGTCATCTTCAACTCTCACTTTGACATACATATATGACCCTCCAAGCTTCCTTAGCAAGTTGGAGACTTTAGATAGGTCAAAGTAAGTATTGCAAATGTTGTTCTTGGTTCAGAACCTTATCTAGAATAGACCAAATTGCTTTTGCAAACTCGCTCGATACTTCTTTTACTAAGCCAAAACGGAAAATCCCTTCTAAGTTCTCATGAACATTTCTTTGTGGTTGTTCCGATGCACAAATTTGAATTTGAATCAAATCGATTCAAAGTTGGTTTTTCATTTCCAAGTACGAGAAGTATCATTCACTCCATCTGTAGCATGAACTTCCTCTATAATGAGGTCCATCCAGACTTGCAATTTGACCAATTACTAATTGGTTCACTTTCTGCACTAACGTCCTCCCAAGCACATTAAAATACTCAAATTATCCAAGACCACCGCATGTCCCTTGCTTATTTACCTAAATCCAAATGTCTTTCCAACTCTAGCACTTTCCACTCAGCATTCCTTTCGTCATTTATAGACAAACAAACCTCTCCATCGGCACAAACATCCTAATGTAAACATCATTTGTGTATCAACTAGTATATTAAGAGGACATCATGTCTACACACTCAAATACTCATATCAATGCACGCAAAATATTTTGCCCTCAAAATACTCATGGAGCATTCCCAACACCTTTGACTAGGTTGTTAGTTTAGGTTTAAACAAATTAGTTCACTGCTTACTTGGTAATCTTCTTAAAGTTGTTTTTGTTAGGTTTTGGGCTAAGTCCACACAACTCATCACCCTTTGAGTATAAGCTTATAATATCAAGATCTGCTCTAACCTGGTGCTGGTTTAGAATTGAATTACCTTCGATTTTTTTTACCAATTCAACCCCTGGATGGTACATACATGTCAACAAGCCGACTAGGATTTAAAGTTTTTCCTATGAGGTCTGGAGATCAAAACCCTAGCTCGTCCCTAGTACTCAATTTTCTTAATGCCAATTTCCGATCAAGCCTCTAGTTATGTATTTATATATATGAACCAGACTGAACCAGACACCAATAGTTAGCCGAACCAATCAGTCCAATTTGGATTCTCAATCATTGGTTTTGAGAATTTAAATGAGATGGCATTGATAATGCATATCTCAATTTTTAAAAGTTAACACAATAACGAGATAAACCCTAAGACTTACATGAAGAACTTCCACTATTTTATTAATGTAAGAAAATCATATAAGATCAAAGTCACTGTTGTCCTCAATGTCTGAATGTGGATGACTTTCTTAGCTAAATACGGAAAGCCCATGCATTTTCATTCAGTTGGTACTTACAAATAGCTTCTTCCAAGAGCCTCTTCATCGTTTGGCACTCTAGACTGATGCGTACAACTCACGAGGTAATCTCGGTGTGAGCATAACTTCAAGTGGCCTTGCCTTTTTGAAGATTGCTCCAAAATCCTCGGACATGTCCACTAAGGAATTGCCACGAGTAGATACTTCGAATGCATGCAAGAATCTAGCCAAGATAAAATGCAGTGATTGTAGTGCAAAGGACATTCCAACACAAATTCTTCTACCACCTCCAAATGGGAAGAGCTCAAAATTATGGTCCTCTGCATCGAGATCCTTATTGCTACTCAAAAACCTCCCTGGTTGAAACTTCAAAGGGTTAGGCCATAGTTTAGGATCGGTATGGATTTTCCACAAGTTGAACATCATCCTTGTGCCTTTGCGCACATGGTACTCATCAATGACGCAGTCCTCAGTAGATTGGCATCCAAAGAGGGGGGATGCTGGGTATAGGCGGAGGGTCTCCTTTACTATAGCTTGGAGGAAGGCTAGGTTGGCGATGTCCGATTCGATCATATGTCTTTGCTTGCCAATGTGATTATCAAGTTCTTCTTGAACTCTTTTTAGGATGGGGAGGTTGTTCAACAACAGAGAGATTGCCCATGTTAGGGTGGCCATGGTTGTATTGCTACCTTCAGCTGTCATTGCCTTCCAAAAAGGAAAATAAAAACATTAGCATATGTCTTATCAGAAGTGAGACATGGAAGGCCAATTCACATGAAAGTCTATATTTGCATTCCCTTTGCATATATCTGTGCAATGGAGGATGCATGGAGCATAGATTGAGAGGTAGGATAAAAAGTTGTCCAATAAAGTTTAGTTTGATGGTAGGGGCAGTGAAATACATTTGTTCTATGTGAAACTTCACAATTTATTATAAGAAGTTACATCAAAATTATTGTAGACATGAAAGCTATCCTCAATCAGTTTCCGCTAAAACACTAATACTTACATAAATCTCATTTAAAAAGAAAAAAAAAATGTATCGCCTATAGATTATATAAATCAAATCTATCTAAATCATTATTATGTAGATTTCATAATGAGTCTCATATAATTAATAATTAAGATGATATTAGTTCATATAATTTATAAATCATGCAATAATTTTTCATTTTAGAAAGCTCAAGATATAAACATCTTATCACCTTATCGTGTACTATCGAGCCCTCTTAGTTAATGCATTTATTGTGAAGATATTTCTGATGTGATATGTATCCACTTGGCTAATGGTCCTCCCTTTCATTATTGAAGTGCCTTGATTGGAAAAGTGACACTATTTTCAATTGTGATTTGACATCTATGACGCATAGAAAGATACATTGACATGATGTGTGTCGCGACCAATTTTTCGGGTGAACCACCTAGGATTTGGCTAATGGATTGTTAAGCTTAGACTTAACTCGGGCTCTCTCAAGCCCATACCAATTCGCGACTTAGGTTCAAATTCTTAAAAACATGCAAATGGATTTTATCTAGGAGTCGCCACTGATCTATTTTTGGTGGGTCGATTAGAAATCCAAGTAAAGTAACGGAAGTTTTACTTTACTCCTACGAACTGAGGACTATGGAGTACGGGGACTTGGTTACACTAGATTTCTCTAATGCCCTTTCGGTACCATTCTTTATTTAAAAAAAAATGTTTGACAAGCAGCTTGGATTGATTTTAAATTTATTTCCCTAACATGTGAGGCGATCATGCGGGTGCGCAATCCACCAATTTAACACCTAGATAAATAATAAATAAATCGCCAAACTTACCTCAAAGCAACGAAAGCATCTGCAATGTTAAATTAAAATCCACATCAACAACCCTAGATATGGTTTCTAATTAACACGCAATTTCCCTTTTTTTGTTTTCACTTAATTAATGAAAATCATGCAATATGCAATGCAATATTAACTAAATGACCTAATTCTAATGACATGTAATTTCTAATTAAATGGGCCTAGCAAAAATACTAAATGGCATGCATCTCAATGAATCTAACCCTAATGACGTGCATATGACATTTTTCTTTTCTTTTTCCTTGAAAGAATGCAACCTATCCTAAAGATTGAAACTATTTAGCCTAAAGCATTTTTGTATTTTTTATGAAATTCGGAATTAAAAAATTGCCAAATAATTAAACGTGCAATTTAAATTAACAAAAAAAATAACATCCTAAATGAATGCATTGTTTTTGGATTTTTTATTTAAAAATTCAAAATAGGTAAACTTCCTATCCTAGATATGCAATTTAATTCAAAGATATCATCTAACCTAGATATCATCTAAACATGCATTTAAAAACAAAAAATGACTAACTAACCTATTATGCAATCAATCTAATCTACATGGGATGCAAATGTAATTTTTGAGATAAATAAAGCAATTAAAAGATAAGCATCAAATCATTCACGGCCATCAAAGATATCATCAATTGTTCGCATAAGGAAATAACATCCTATCAACTTGTAATTTCGCAAATAAAACCGATGGATTGATCTTAAGCCTTAAAGATTAAAACATCAATTTTAAAGATTCCCGCGGAATCAATAATTCCATCTAAAGCCTTATAGATGGAATCAAAGATTATATGCAGTTGCGAATTATGAAAGATATCCTAATGAATATTATACATCTTACTCAAAAGGTTTAAATTAGATATCAATCTCATCAATCTAGGCAATATGATACTTAAATCAAATTAAGATGAGATTTTTACCTAATTGCCAAATATACTTCCAAATCCGAATTTGTCGATGGATGGCTTGCGAACGGTGATTGCTTCGACTGAGGAACAGTTCTGGACAGTAGCTGGGGTGTCGCCGACTACGAGATACGAATGGGCCGTTATTTGCACGCTTGCTAGACTTACGTCACAAAAGCGACAGATGTGGGCTTCGTGGGAATTGGTTTCCTTGCACGTGAATGGTCTGCAAAGAAAAAGAAAGTGATCTTTTATTTTTTATTTGCTCTTTTTTGTGCCCCTCTTTCTCTTCGTTGGTGGACTTCATGCTTGCAAACAATGGCCGCAAAAACATGACGTGGTTTTCATGTCGGACTGGAGATGGTGGCCTTGTTGGTTGGTTGCTCGCGATGGGGTTCCTGTGGTATGATGATGGTGAAGAACGTAAGTTGACGAAGATGAGGTCTAATGGTGATCATGAAAAATTTCCTCCATGTGGAGATGTCAACGCCTGCGGAGGCAAAGAGAAATTGACTTTAAAGACTCCGTTTTGATACTCTTCTCCTTCTTGATGTGAATCCCCCACTTCTCACGATTTCTTTTCCGCATGGACAATCTCTCTTTTTTAGGAGCTTAATCTGGACAAGAAGTAGAAACACAATTGGAATAGTTCAAATAGCAAAATAGTACACAATCAAAGAAAAATATGCTCAACTTAGCTTAGTCAATGTCCACGAAGCAAGATCAACATAGGACGTCAGGAGGAATTGGATGACTACTGACATCGCTGGACTTGCTCTCCACGTTTTCTCACCATTTTTCACTTGCGAGCTCCGCCTCCCCTTATGAATTGTGGCCGTATGTATCAATGCGTGTGTGTCCCCCTGAATTTCCCATACGCGGTCCCTTTTATACAAGTGAATTTTCACAATCTTCCTTATTTTTCCTTTCCTTTTGGCTCACGGTCATTATTATGTAATATTTCTTATTTTGAGTTAAAGAATATATTACTCAATATATGCCCCACGTGCAATATTCTTTCTTGTATTTTCCAAATATTTCATCCGAAAATTTCCTTTTCACCCAAAATATGTCACCCCAGTGTATATTAGCTGAATATGTGAAAATCTCACTTGAATCAATGCTCACCGTCGGTTTAATGCTAAATGCAAAATAAATGCAAAATAAATGCACCTAAAATCTATATGCTATGTAATTAACTATTTTTTTTAGGGATAAAATTAACCCCTATTTTTTTAATGCAATAAATGACTAAACGGGTCGCCAAAATTTAGGTGTCAACAATGTGTTTGAATTTATTTTCATGTACTTTATCTATTATATTACACAGATCGGGAAAAAAGGATGATTAAGATCAAAGAAGAGCGCATCTAATTTCCTAATGCGAAAGACACGCGTGTATGTAGTTTGGGGCCGTGATAAGCATTTAAGAAGAAACTACAAATTCATCGTAAAGGAGAGGGGACATATGAAGCATTACCAAGCATGTGGCTTTGGCAATTGTATTAGCTTCGTAACCTGCGATATCCATGCCATTAAGAGTCGAAAGCATGACATCCATGAAATCTTGATCGCCCTGAGACTTGTTTGAGTCGACCTTCTTCTTCCTTTTGTGTTCCTCTAACCAGTTACTCAGGATCGTGTCCAATTCTTTCATAGTCCTCTTCATGGCCTTCTTGTGCCCGCCCAGGTCAAGCCACCGCAAGAAAGGAAGGGCATCCGCCACTGTAAAGGTCCCCATCAAACGGAAGAACTCCCTCACCGCATCGTGGCAGCACCGCCGCTCCTCTTCCTGATCCATCATGGCAGTGCCGCTGTAATGGCTTGTACCTACTATGATGTTAAGGATCACATTTAGAGTCAGCTTCGCAAACCATTGCTTCAAGCCTACCGAGATATGGCCTGTGTTTGACAAAAAGCAAGCTCAACGTTATACGATAAGGCTTACCCTTGTTTTCTTAAGCTTCCCAATAAAGAACATAAAAAATCTTTTGGTGCTTGTCGAGAGAGCAAGCTGTGACATCCTAAATTTTCAATTTTGTTTTCTGCTGAATGAATCGGGCGTTTCATTGACGTGTTTATAGGGCTATTCTCAAAACTGATCATTCTTGAGATAAATAGGCTATCATCGGGAAATTATTAGAATTTTAAGGTAATAGACTTGAGAATTCGACTAGGAATCGAACTTCCGACCGTGTCCATCTTTAGAGGCCATTACTGACACGGTTAAAAATCGATTTGAAATCAAAGATAGACTGGATCGACAACGATGTGTGGCTAATCGTGGGTGACACCACTAAATTAGAAAATTCATGTCGACCAAGGCACTAGGCGATTTTCTTATTGTTTTGATACCCTGTGTTCGTATTTGGATCCTCGAGATTTTCACGACAACCGAGAGTCGCCAATGAGTCGAGTGGGTTCATAGTGGCTCGAAGAAAATTGACCACGAGTCAATTGCACTTAAAAATATCTTAAAGTTACCTGGTAGCCTAGGTCACGCTTAAAACGCGTTGAATAGAAATTAACCGCGAATTCAAGTCCGATTTCAGAAATTGAAGTTTCGGTCATGTCACAATAAATTCTAGGAGTGTTAACTTAGTCTCAGAAGATTTTTCAGAGATTCTGAGATTTTTACGGAAAATTGGTTCGGACGCCGCGGAAATTCAACAGAAATTTGGATAGGCCAAATAAAAGGAAATTTCGACTTCCGAGCCGAGTCATTAGGTGTCAGGGACTTACAGAAGATTGTTCGGGATTTTTCTTTATCGGAATTGGACCTCAATTTGGAAAATTGAGTAAGGAGATTGAATTTAATTGGTGAAATTTCGAAATTGGAAAAAAAAGGGCAGAAATTTGGAGCTTCAAATGGGATAATTTGGTGAAGATTAATCAAGAAAGAAATTGGGAATCATAGAAGATAAGATGGAAGATTGGTGGGACCAATCATTTAATGTAATGGCTAAGAATTATGGACTTTCACCCCCTCTTAGCTAGCTTCTCCACCTACGTGCACTACCCCCCTCCTTCGGACGTCTCCTCTTCACTTATCCGCGCGAAGTAGCCCCATCCAATCTCTCTCCTCTTCGCTTCATTTCGTGCGACGCCTACAGCTGAAGAAGACCCGAGCGTTGAAGTTTCCACCGTTTGCTGCAGCTCCAACTTTCCTCCACACTGCTACCTACCAATTGCTCCATTTACTTCGGTCAAACAAAGGAGCCCTCCTCACCGATTGTTGACCAAGTTGCTGCCAACCGCTGCCACGTTGAGCCAGCGAAGCGACGCCGAACGAAGCAACTCGCAAGCCAGTTGACGCTAGCCGCACGAAGCCGCTCCCTCCGCCAGTTCATTGACCAGCGTCCGCGTGTCCTCCATCTTCAGTCAACGAGCGAAGCTGCTTCTCCTCTTTGCCGCGCCAATTGAAGCCAGTGAGGCCTGCAGCAGTCAATCAACCCATTTCTCCTCTTGCGCGTGTCTTCGGTCAGCTGAAGTCCATGCGCCCAGCCACCAAGTCAGCTGAAGTCGCACGCCAGCGAGCAACTTCCTCTTTCGCCTGCAAGCTGCCGAGTCTTCATTCCATTCGGCCGCCGAAGTTGATTCCAGCAGCCCACACGGAACAAAGTCAGCCAAGCTCCTTCAGTCTCGCCGGCCCAAAGAATTGAGTCCATCCAGCCCATAAGTCAGTGAAGTCAGTCCAAGTTTGGCCCATCTCCAGCAGAATTTGAGTTCCAAGTGTAATCGGCCCAAGAAGCTAGCGAAGCCCAGTGAATTTCGGCCCAAGCCCAAGAGTGAGTTCAGCCCAAAGTCAAGAACAAATCTCAATTGGGCTGAGATTTGTTGGGCCAAGCTTAAGGCCTGGCCCAAGCCTGCCGGTGTCGCCGAAAACCCGATTTCGATTGCCGTTGCGGTGCTTCGGTCTTCGCTTTTGCCAAGTGAGTTTTACTCACTAATACTTTCTTAGTGTGCTAATTAAACTTAGGGTTGGTTAGATTTAATTAAATGCAATTATGTGCTTAGATTAATTTAGATAAATTAAATTAGAGACTTAATGATGCATGTTAGGTGGTTAGAAATAGACATTAGCAAGTAGACATGCCATGTTACTTATTGAACGAGTCTTGGTAATTTTCCAAGCTTGTCTCGGCCTCCAATTAGGCATTATGGGCCTAAATTGGATTTTAAATATTTATTTATTTATTTTTCGAAATTAATTATTTAATTAATTATTTTTCCGGAAATTCAACCGGGATGACTGATGACCGGAATTTCGTGCTGATTGTCGTGGTGCAATCCGTTTATTTAATTGAGCTACAATTTATATGGAATTGACTTAAATTGTGAATTTTAGGATATGTTTCTAAATGGTTGTTTTTAATTATTTGATGGAGAAATGTTTGGGTACCAATTGTCAGTATCGATGGTGGAGTGGTGAATCAGTGTGGCATCTAAAATGGCATGTGGGCTCGGTGAATTGATACATCACTTTGGTGAACGAGTGCCTTAGAGAATGCACGTGGCCCTAGGTATCGTAAAAAGGGCACGTGGGCTCGGTGAATTGATGCATCACTTTGGTGAACTAGTGCCTTAGATAATGCACGTGGGCCTAGGGAACTAAGTGAGGCATCTTGGGAGAGACACGTGGACTCGGTGATTTGATGCATCACTTTGGTGAATTAGTGCCTTAGAGAATGCACATGTGCTCAGTGACTAAATATACATCGTGGGGATTATATGATTTGGGTGACATGTAATCGACTGATTCAATTTGTTATGAGTAGTTGGGTGCCTATTATGAATTGTACTGATTTGCACGTGAAATCTGAGGCCAAGGTAAGTCCTCTGACCTGTGCGTGTTTAGCAGCCCATAGTGTATTGGCTTACTAATCGAGTCTTAGGGGGTAGAACTTACTGAAACGTAGTCTCATCCCGGTTGTGGGACAACATTTTAGGACCCTAAGGAGGAGCCGAGGAGGAGGAACCTAAGGAGGAGAAAGATTTTTTTAAGAAGAAGATGATCCAGAGAGGGATCTTGAGTATAACCCGGATGTGGATTGAGATCCCATCCCTTTTGTGAAACCTGTCTTAGTGTAGATAGGTGTGAGACTAGTATGCTGTAAATATTATTGTAAATATACTATGAGTTGTGCTGTCATTAAAAGTGTGGTTGTGAATTTCAATATGAAAAATATGGCATGCTTTTCTATCCCATTGTTTTATTGTCTGGAGATTTATAACTGCTCCCACATGCGTAATTAAACGAAAGGGTCGGCGATAAATAGTCCTAGAATATCGCACTTTAAAATCGACCAAGGAGAAGGATGGGCGCATCCCTGAGGATCGGGGTGTGACACAAGCACTGCCCCACGGCCTCCTTAGATTACGAACGCAGCGCATATGATGTTTCAGTAATAATCGTTCGCAAAAAGACTTATCCCACACTTATTTGGTCCACTTGAGTGCCCTCAATGGCGCCCACATAGAACCGCTTTTCGACTTTTCTTCAATCTGAGCTACGTTGGGATTAAAATGGATCATCGCTAAACTGATGTACCTGAATCATCCTTCTTCTCACTCCAAAGCCCGTGCAACTCTTTAATGGCGAGATCCGTCGCAGAGGCCAGTACCGGGTTGAGCAACGACTTGATCCTCCTGTTAGAGAGCAGCTCGAAGGTGGCGATTTTCCTCACCTCGCGCCAGTACGGACTGCAGGGAGCGAACCCGAATAAGGCACCGTCATAACCCAGTATTTCAGAGGACAGGGACGGCCAACGAGAGGAGAGGGCGAGGTCGTGTTTGGTGAAGCATTCTTTGGCTATCTCGGAGCTGCTCACCACCATGGTCGGGAATGACCCAAGCCTGAGGGTGAAGATGGGTAAACTCATCGGCCATGGCCGCTAAGGTCTTGTGGGGGAGCTTGGATTTCGCTAGAACGGGCAAGTGGCCAATCACAGGCCATGCACCTGCAGCTTCTGGTGCCGTTTTGAGCTTGCTTGATGATGACGATCTTGATATCCATAACACAAGGAACGATAGAGCAAGAATCACAAGGATCCCGACCAAATTGGTGAAGTTCAAGCTTCTAGGACTAGAATTAGCACCTAGAGGGGGGTGAATAGGTGATTAAAGCGATTTTAACAATCAAATCCGAATATGAGATTAATGAATTAAAAACAGCAATCGCAGCAATTGAAAATAATGAAAGATAAAAGGATAAGGGATAGAGAATCAAGACTCCAGATTTATAGTGGTTCGGCTTATATCGCCTACGTCCACTCTCCGCACGGACAGCCCTTACTTTGGATTTCACTAAGAATCAAAAAGAGTTACAGTCTCATGCTCTTGAGTCCACAATGTAGAACTTCTACTACACTTCCTCAAGGTCTCACAACTCTATGATCACTCTTTTGATTACATGTATTGCTCGAAGAATAAGATCACAAACGAAATATGGAGGTTCGACTTTGGAATTCTTCTATCCAAAGACCCTTCAACAACTCGAACGTCTCTCTTTATACGCTTCTTCATGCCTTCATTACCGTTGGCACCTTCCAAAGAAGTTCTTCCAATCAACCCGTTGGACAGAATCAATTTGGAGAGATCTCGAGCTCTTTAAGGTAAGTGTAGATAGCCCATCAATCCCGCTCGCCCATACAATCGGGATCTTGGTTTCCATAAGTAGAACTTTCCAAATAAGTTGCGAATCTTTAGAGAATCTATATCAATTCGGATACGAATATAAGATCGTGTAGTGCTGAATCCAAATCGAAAGATATTCCTCGCCATTGAGATAAAGACTATATAGAATCGAATAGAAGTTCATTTATCTTGTCGGTCCGGAAACTGTCCATGAGAGTAGACTTGAAACTTGAGTCTTGTTAGCGTCGACTTTGATCTTCGGACTTTGCCGCAGAGTCCGCAAGTCTTCGACTGTGCAGGCGAAAGAAATGTTTTGTCAACTTCAAAACTTCGAGGAGAATTTATCCAACAATCTCCCCTTTTTTATGGTGACAAAACTTTCCCCGCAGATTTGAATACTATTGCCCCGCAAAACAACTTTTAAGCTTGCAAAGATATCATTAGAATAAGAATAGTATAAGATATCCCGTACGCGAGATGTCCTGTACACGAGACTTACCACATTACAGATCTGCATCCACGAAACCTCATTAGTCGGTGCTGAGACTTTACTATCTATATCTAATTTTAACAACTTAAGGTAACGCAGTAGTAAGCAATCATTCAAAAACTCAAGATAAAGTCAAAATATCAATCACAAACAAACCAATAAATCCAAAAATAGAAATGAAAGTTTAAAGTTTGGGTTTGGTCTGAGAATCAGAGTGAAAATCTGCCTGCAAAGTCTTCTCCCCTTTTTGTCGGCATTAAAAAGTAAGAAAATCAAGGAGCACGAGGAACGCGAACAAGTTGAAAGTCCTCCATAGACTTGACGGTTCCTTCCAAACTTCCTTAAGTCTTCTTGAAGTTCGAGAGAGAGCAGTGCCTTTTGTCAGTGTCTTGAACCTTACTTTGAATATCTTTCACCGATCATGTAAGGAGATGAACATAGCATGATTCTCATTCTCGATAGTCTCGAAAGTCACACCCCATAGCATATACTTGACCTTTTAGCTCCAACATGATGTCAAGCAACCTTCGAAATCTCCCGAATTGTCGGGCCGGGTGCTTGCGTCAACTCGGTCCGATGGTGGAGTCAAGCCGGTGTGAAAGTCGAAGGAAGATCAATGTTTGGAGATGAAGCCTCTCCCTCGGGATGATGAGCAAGATAAACATCTTCGCATCGTGGCGATCGCTCACACTTGCACTTGTAAATGTCAGGAGAAGAGGAGTGCTTTCTCTTTGGATATCTCCCCCTGTTTCCATGCCTTCTGGAGGGGAGAAGAACTCTTCTTTCTGAGGAGTCTCCTCAGTGACAAGATTGTGCCGATCCTCCTTTTCTGCTGGAGAATCTGTCTTGGCTTGTGAGTCTGCTGGTTTATCTTTGAGAGTCTCGTCCCGGGCCGACTCTTCCTCTTCATCTTTCTCTTCCTCTTTCTCTTCTTTCTCTTTCTCTTCCTCTTCCTCTTTCTGTTCTTCCTCTTTTTCTTTCTCTTTCTCTTCCTCTTCCTTCTCTTCTTTCTCTTCTTTCTTCTCTGTCTCTTCTTCCTTTTGCAAGGATTCCTCTTCCCGGTTTCCTTTCTCGCTTTCTTCGCAAACTGTTGTTCTGGAACAGCTGATACAGGAGCAGAATACTGAGAAACAAAGGCTGAGATAGGCATATCATCCTCATCATCTTCATCTTCCAAGATGATTGCCCGCCTCTTCTTGATAGGACCAGTGACAGGTTCCTTTCCTTTTCTTTTTGCCGCAGAAGAGTCTGGTTTGATTTTCACAGGGGTCTTTTCTTTGAACTGCTCCAGCTTCTTCTTGAGTTCTTTCGACGCATCTTTGTTATCATCCTCAGTCCCGATGACCATTCGACCAATAGTCTTCACAGAGAGAATGTGAGGAGGCTGGATATTCGATGTCCGAAAAGTCTTGTAATGAGAGCAAATAAGGGAGTTGTCCTTTGTCCTTTGCCATCGACCCGTACATGTGAAACATGATAGTGTGTGGCGAGAGAAATTAATGCCAACCTTGATTGCAAACATCAACTTTGCCTCGAGAGATGGATACATCTGTCTTTGATGTTGATTTTGGTCTAAGACAGTTGATCACAATCTTGTGAAGCGAATATTTGTTGCATTCATTCTCGAGTAGGATAGACGACCTTCAAGCAATTCGGTCTCTTGCAAGCTCCATGGTTGCATGACTCACGTACGAAATTGATTGGAAAGCACCTCTTTCCACACCAATTACGTCGCGAGTGTCTCGTATCAACAACATATTCTCTATCTCGCACGCTAAATGAAAAGTCAAGTTCGCATCAAGGAAGCCGAGATTAGAGTAGAAATATGCGGTCAATTCAGAATGAGCCACATCACATTCTGTGCAAAACTGTGCAGTTGAAGTTTCTCAAACTTCTCTCTGAGATTGATGCTCAGTAAATCCAGAAAATCAAAGTCCACCGTTCGTGGATTTATCACACCTCGCTTCAGCAGTTTCTCATACTTCTTCCTGTGTCCATCAGATCGAAACAGTTCATCCTTCTTTCCTCGAAGGTTTGCAGCCACACCCATCCAAGGTTTAAAATGTAGATACATTTTCTCATCATCATCCTTTCCCTCTGGTTGATTAAAACTACCAAACCTAGGGTCACTGGGAAAGTTTGCAAAACTTTTGCTGCTTTGTTCCAGCAGAACAACGCCCGATCTTTCCATCACGGTGAGAAAGTGCGTCTCATTTCTATAACCTTTTTCCTTCAGAAATTCATCGATGAAGGTCATTGCAGACCCACCTTCCTTCAAAGCAGAGTAAAGCCTATAAACAAAAGCAGGCTTGAGTGATCTTACTGGTTCAACATTTTCAAGCACTTCTTCTTCATGTTGAGGGCGACTATCATGAGGTCTAGTTGAGGAGGAGCGGCGTTGAGATCGTTGAGGAGACTGTTCTATTGGAAAGTCGCTTTCTTACGTGAGATCGAAGTGCGTAGGCCCCTCTCGAGCCCCGTGGTCCCCCGCTTGCAAGTCTCGATGATTTTCTTTGGTGAGACATTGTCGCGTGTCTTGGAGGAACTTTCTCACTTGTGTCGCAAGAAAGACAAAATCTTGAGAAGTAAAAATCGAGGAGAGAAATTCCAGAGAGTGAAAAGCTTTGAGCTAGGGTTTCTGGGTAAAGTTTAAAACGAAGAAGAAGAAGAAGTATAAAAGGAAATCGAATCGTGGTAACTGAATCGACGCAAAAATAAATTCCTTTTCGAAAAATAACTGCCTTAATAAATCGATAACCACCCTTTATAAAATAAACTGCCTTAATAAATATGATTATCCATAAATAAACGTAGACAAACTTACCTTTTCGAGATAAAAGATTAAGTAAACGTACTTACAAATGTGTCGATTGGTATTCTCGCTATATTCTTTTGAGTCGATACTCCGTCGACTTTAAGATTCTCGAGTCCGAGCTTCAACATTCTTCAAGAGATACAATATTGAGTCTTGAGCGAATAGACTCAAATAAGCTTTTCTCAAGTGGCTTTGTGAAGATGTCTCCGCTGATTCTTCGAGTCAATGAACCGTATCAAGACTTCTTTGTTCGAACATGATCTCTTATAAAATGATGTCGAATCTCAATATGTTTGGCTCTTGAATGAAGGATAGGATTCTTTGTAAGATTGATTGCACTGGTATTGTCACATCTGATCTCTGTGCAAGAGTCTTCAATACCAAAGTCTCGTAGTTGTTGTTTTATCCAAAGTATTTGAGAACAGCAACTTCCAAGTGCTACGTATTCTGCTTCAGCTATTGAAAGAGCCACAGTACTTTGTTTTCTTGAAAACCAAGATACCACCCTGTTGCCAAGTAATTGACAAGTTCCTGAGGTGCTTTTTCTTTCAACTCTACAACCCGCAAGATCTCATACGAATAACCAAGAAGGGTAAAGTCTCCTTCTTTGGGATACCATAGACCAATCTTAGCAGTAGTTGCAACGTATTTAATGATACGTTTAGCAGCACTTAAATGTGATTCCTTAGGATCTGATTGAAACCTAGCACATATGCAAACACTAAATAATATGTCAGGTCTAGATGCAGTAAGATAAAGAAGTGAACCAATGATACTCCTGTATAATTTTTGGTCGACTTTCTTCCCTGCTTCGTCTTTGTCTATCTTCAAAGAACTTGACATTGGTATGTCGGTCTTTTTGCAATTCTCCGGACCGAACTTTTTAACAAGTTCTTTTGCATATTTCTCTTGATGAATGAAGATTCCTTCTTTAAGTTGTTTCACTTGTAGACCAAGGAAGAAGGATAGTTCACCCATCATGCTCATCTCAAATTCATCCCGCATAGACTTAGAAAATTTCTTGCACAAAGTCTCATTAGATGATCCGAATATTATGTCATCAACATAAATCAACGAGTAGAAAGCTTTTGCCTTCCTTTTTAATAAAAAGAGTAGTGTCTACCTTTCCTTTAGAGAAACCACTTTGAATTAAAAAAATTACTTAACCTTTCATACCAAGCTCGAGGAGCTTGTTTTAATCCATATAAAGCTTTCTTCGCCCGAACACCGAGTCCGGTTTCTTTGAGTCTTCAAATCCGGGAGGTTGTTCCACATAGACTTCTTCTTGAATAAATCCATTCAGGAATGCGCTTTTGACGTCCATTTGAAATAACCTGAAATTCTTATAACATGCAAAAGCAAGTAGTAATCTGATTGCTTCTAACCTTGCTACGGGAGCATAAGTCTCATCATAGTCTATCCCTTCTTCTTGCGTGTATCCTTTAGCCACGAGTCTTGCTTTGTTTCTTGTCACTTTGCCTTTTCATCAACTTTGTTCCTGAAAACCCATTTAGTTCCAATAACAGATTACCTTTTGGTTTAGGAGTTAATTCCCAAACGTCGTTAATACCGAATTGTCCGAGCTCTTCTTGCATTGCTTCAATCCAGCTTTCATCGGCTAAGGCTTCTTCAATGTTTTTGGGTTCTATTTCAGAAATAAGTGCAACTGCACTAGACTCTTCTCGCCTTTTGGATCTTGTACGAATTCCCTCATTAATGTTTCCAATAATGAGTTCTTCGGGATGACTGGACTTGTGTTTCCAAGCATTCGGAAGGTCTCGATGGGTTGTTGATCATTTTCTTGAGTTGAATCTCTATCGACAACTTGTTGTACTGCATCTGGATTTTGGACTGCTTTATGGGAGATAGATCCAGCAGGGTCTGGAACAGATTCTGATTCTTCAGTCTGAATTGGCTGAACTTGTGGAGAGACTTGAAATTTGACGTTCATTGATTCTTCCACGGTCCGAGTCTTCTTGTTGAATACTCTATAGGCTTTGCTCGCAGTTGAGTAACCAAGAAAGAATCCTTCATCTGATTTTTCTTCAAACTTACCAACTCGATCATTTGCATTCTTCGAATAAAGCATTTACAACCAAATACTTGAAAATAAGAAACAGTTGGTTTCTTTTCTTTAAAATTTCATAAGGAGTTTTCTCAAGAATTGGTCTTAAAAATACTCTGTTAATAATATAACAAGCGGTTGAAACGACTTGACCCAAAACCTTGAAGAAATATTACTTTCAATTAAAAGAGTTCTTGCCATTTCTTGTAAAGACCTATTCTTCCTTTCCACAACCCCATTCCCGCTTTCCGGTGTGTATGGAGAGGAGAATTTATGCTCAAGACCCGAAATCATCACGGAATTTAGTAAAGTCTTGATTTTCAAACTCACCTCCATGGTCTGTACGAATACTTGAGATAGTATAACCTTTCTCATTCTGCACCTTCTTAGCAAACTTTAAAAAGAGAGAGAAAGTTTCAGACTTACTTGAAAGAAAGTAGACCCAAGTAAATCGTGAATAATCATCCACTATTACTAAGCGAGAACCTTTTTCCACCAATGCTTCGCGTTCTAGTAGGTCCAAATAAGTCCATATGCGTAAGCTGCAAGACACAATTAGTAGAAACTTTACTTATTGGTTTGTAAGAGTTTCTAACCTGTTTACCCAAAACGCATGGTGTGCATAGATCGACTTTGAATAATTGAGAATAGGCAATCCTCGAACAAGTTTCTTGGAGGAGATCTTGCTGATTTGCTTCATATTGATATGGCCAAGTTTTCGTGCCATAGATTAGCTTCATCTTGTACGATATCAAGCACTTTGTGATCTTTCATGATTTACATCCGGAAGATAGATATTTCCATGTCTTCGTCCGGTAAAGGATTGTGTAGAGTCTTTGCCGATTCCCGAGCACTTTCTTTCCCGGAAATTGATCTTGAATCCGATATCACACAACCGACTTATGCTAAGCAAGTTGTAGTTTAATCCTTCAACTAAGGAAACATTCTTGATTGACAGACTTCCAATCCCGACTGTTCCACGACCAATGATTCTTCCTTTGTTGTTACCTCCAAAGGAAACTTTTCCTCCGTCTTTCCGGTCAAGTGTTATGAAGCAACTTGAGTCTCCGTCATATGTCTTGAGCAACCACTATCTAGATACCATTTAATCTTCTTTTTGATAGTGACCTCGAGTTCACTGTCTGAGTCTGTATCTGAATCGAGTTCTGAGTCTGAATCAGATTTTGCCATTAGACAGATATTGGCATAGTCGTCATCACTTTCTTCACATTCGGTATCACTCCAGTGTCTCTCGCTTTGAGTGCTTTTCGTATTTCTCGTCTTTCCTTTTCTCTTCTTTTTAACGAGAGGACAAATTGGGTCTCGATGTGTCCCTTTTCTTGCATTCAAAGCAAGTCACTTCTTTGTTAGAATCATCTTCCTCTCGTTGATTTGTTCTCAAACCTTTGTGAGCTCTTTTTCTTCCGGTTGAATTTTCTTCCTTTTCTATTCAACTTTCTAAATCTCTTTATCATAAGTGCCAGCTCTTCATCATCTAGATCTTCTTCGAATCTATAGCATCGAAATAGTCATTAGACTTTAAGGCAATTGATTTCTTACCTCTTGAATCTTCCTCTTCGTTGGTTTGCTCTACTTCATAAGATTGAAGAGTCACAACCAATTCGTCTACGAGAGAGTGGAGCAATCCTCTGTGTCTCTCTTATTGAGGTTTTTATGTGATTCCGCCTCTTTAGAGAGTCCTCGTAGGAGTTTGTTGACCTTCATATGTCCCGAGATTGGATGTCCCTGATATTCAAGACCATTCACAATTTCAGTAAAGCGACTAAACATGTCAGTTATTGATTCTCCTAATCTCATCTTAAAGACTTCATATTGTCCCAAAAGAATATTGATCCTTGTCTCTTTCACTCGATCTGTTCCTTCATAGGTAATGTGAAGCCTATCCCAGACTTCTTTTGCTGTACCACAAGAAGATATTCTCGTTATACTCGGTAGGGGATAAAGCACAATCTAAGGAGTAAATGGCTTTAGCATCAAGAGTCTGTCTCTTGGTGATTTCTTCTTGAGTCATTTGAGTGGGATCAGCAACTTCTTTTCCTCTCTCAGATCCTGATGCTGCAGCAGGGATGATTCCTTTGTCTACCACTTCCCATTCCAAAGGATCTTTCGATCTTAGGAAAGCTTTCATCTTGTTCTTCCATATGCTGTAGTCTTTTCCATCAAAGTATGGAGGTCCGGTATTGCTTTGACCTTCGACCAACCCCGTAGGTAACATACTAGCCATAGATCTTTTTACTCGAAGTAAAGACACTTCTTATAAATGAGTACACAAGCTCGATACCAATTGTTAGGACTAGAATTAGCACCTAGAGGGGGTGAATAGGTGATTAAAGCGATTTTAACAATCAAATCCGAATATGAGATTAATGAATTAAAAACAGCAATCGCAGCAATTGAAAATAATGAAAGATAAAAGGATAAGGGATAGAGAATCAAGACTCAGATTTATAGTGGTTCGGCTTATATCAAGCCTACGTCCACTCTCCGCACGGACAGCCCTTTCCGGGCCGGATTTCACTAAGAATCAAAAAGAGTTACGTCTCATGCTCTTGAGTCCACAATGTAGAACTTCTACTACACTTCCTCAAGGTCTCACAACTCTATGATCACTCTTTTGATTACATGTATTGCTCGAAGAATAAGATCACAAACGAAATATGGAGGTTCGGACTTTGGAATTCTTCTATCCAAGCACCCTTCAACAACTCGAACGTCTCTCTTTATACGCTTCTTCATGCCTTCATTACCGTTGGCACCTTCCAAAGAAGTTCTTCCAATCAACCCGTTGGACAGAATCAATTTGGAGAGATCTCGAGCTCTTTAAGGTAAGTGTAGATAGCCCATCAATCTCCCGCGCCCATACAATCGGGATCTTGGTTTCCATAAGTAGAACTTTCCAAATAAGTTGCGAATCTTTAGAGAATCTATATCAATTCGGATACGAATATAAGATCGTGTAGTGCAATCCAAATAAAGATCCGGTCGAAAGATATTCTCAGCCATTGAGATAAAGACTATATAGAATCGAATAGAAGTTCATTTATCTTGTCGGTCCTGAAACCCCATGAGAGTAGACTTGAAACTTGAGTCTTGTTAGCGTCGGACTTTGATCTTCGACTTTGCCGCAGAGTCGCAAGTCTTCGATCGACCGAAAGAAATGTTTTGTCAACTTCAAAACTTCTGAGGAGAATTTATCCAACACAAGCTTCCAATTAGAAAGTACATTTGGGCATGAACTGCACACTGATAGAGTCGACAAATTTATTCCGATTTGTAAAAGTATATCCCGTGAATTTGAAATTCGATTTATATTCTAATTTTATTCTCTTTTCTGTTACGATTTTTTTTTTGCGGGCAAGGAAAACTACTCAAGACTCTTCATTAGACTCAACAACGGGAGCATACATTTCTTGGACGTCAAATCACAATAGGCCTTTCAATCGAGAAGATAAGAACGAATGGGAGTATAGGTTTCCCAATTTCTCCTCGACGCCCAACAGCTAACTCTACCCTATTGGCGAACTTCATTGGCATTTCCATTGCAAACATGGAAGGACAAGCAAGAAATCCTTTTGAAATTATAAAGAACTCTGAGGCTACTTTACTTTGTGATGACACGGATATCCTCATAAAATCTCAACAATGGCCCGCCACGGCGGTGCGCAGATCCATCTTTGATCTCTCATCTTCTCGCCATCGTTTTCCATTCTTTTACAGCTTTTCAATAATTCAGATATACCATGTAGTTTGAACTAGAAGCCTAACACGTCTCGAGCTCAATACGGATTGTTAATTGATGTTTGAAACCCACGTTGAGTTACGTGAACTCAAAGACCAACCACTAATTCATATTCTTCTTGGTTATTTTGAATCGATTATTTTAAATTTCAAAATGAATATATTTAACTGTGCAAATAATCAAACTCTCATGCAAAAACGAAAGATAAATGATTGGGTGACTATCTTTAATTTATTGTGAGAATAAGAAAAAATTACTAAAAAAAATCCTAAACTTATTACAATTATGACAATTCAGTCATAAACTATTTTTTGCCAATATAATCATAAACTGATTGTAATTGCATCAATTTAGTCAATCTGGTCAATTTTGTCTAGCCTATGCTGACATGGATGTTGACCGACATTGGCCATCTAATCGACAATGACGTGAACAATTTTTAATAATATATATTTTTCAAATGTTTTATAATTTTTTGTTTTTTCTTTTCTTCATTCTTTTCCTTTTTCTTCCCGACAGTGGCTAGTGAGGGTCTTAGCCTCGCCTAGATCTAGGGGAGGCCTGGGGGTGGCCAAGGAGGCCAACCTCACAATGGCCTTAGGGGCTATGAAAGATGGTAGCCTTGCCAGCCGCAAGCAAGGCTATCTTTGCCTGCACCCTCCAGGCCTCACCAAGATCTAGGTGAGGCTAGGTGAGAGCCATGACCCTCACTAGAGCCTTGCCAATCATCATGGGGAAGAGAAAGGAAAAGAAGCAAGAAAAGGAAAAAGAAAAGAAAATTTTTTAAAAATTTAAAAAATGTTGGTCGGCATCCATGTTAGCACCAATCAACCAAAATTGGTTGAGTGAACTAAATAAGATTTAAGACTGAATTAGCCAAAATAAAAATGTTAAGATTGATTATAAGTTATGGCTTTTTGGGTAATTCCCCATAAAAATAATAGTCTGTTCTGAATTACAAAAAACCAAATGACAAATAATTATATATTGTTGTAGAATCCACTTCTTGTGGCTTACAATAAACTATTATTTTCATAACAGTATAAATACTGTTATGCTAACAAAACCCAAGGGGAAAGCATCATCGACAAAACTATCAAGGAAGCGCTCTTTTTTTTTTTTTTTTTTTTTTTTTTTTGGGGGGTAGGGATCCTTTGTTGGTTCCACCTTGTCTATTGTTTGATAGAGTGGCTAACATGACAAATGAAACATTTTTGAGATAAGTGCATCAAAACTCCTAAATCTCGACGTGGAAATGCGATTCAATCTTTAAATTTTAAAAAAATGTAATCAAGTACTCAAACTTGTTAAATTGAAGTAATCATGTTCTTCCGTAAACTCTTTATAATTTGGTCATCAAAAAATAATGACATGACTTATTTATTTATTAGAACATAATGCCAGTGTGGCATTTTTTTAAATATAATTTTTGAAGAAAGGAGTCGTTGATGTGGATACTCCTATCTTTTGGTCCATTTTTCAGTACAATGAAATTAAAAATAAAATAAAATAACCTAACCTTAACATTGATAAAAGAACAAAAAAGAAAAAGAAAAACAAGGGTATGATATGTGCCCTCACTTGTGGGTTAGCAACACTATCCCACCATTGACAAAAAGGGTCGACAAGGTTGCTAGGGTCTCAATGATGGTTGTGGAGGGCTATGACCCTTGCCCAAGTCCGGAGAGGACCACCACTAGTGAGGGTTGGTGGTGCTCTCCAAATTTGGGTGAAGATGAAATGGGATTGGTGGAGATAAATCGGGAGGTAGGCAATTGAAAGATGGTTTTGGTAAAAGTCTAGTACCGATTTTCACGAAATCTAGGTATAACAAATTGGCAATGGTTTGAGTCTAGCAACGATAAGACGTGGGTAAAATGAACGGACGATGAGGTCGCCTAGTGGTAGGATTAGGCGATTGTGAAGGAGCAGCAACTTTTACCCAAATCTACAGTAGGAGTCGCCATGGGACACTTGCAATGACCGATTCTAGCTATTCAATGATTTCAAAATCATCAAGTACAGTGCGAAGATGGCTAAGGATGCATTTGGGAGTGGCCTTTGCAAGGGACCTTAGACACCCAAAGCCCCTTGGGCCAAATATTAAGTGTTTGGGAAAAAAATTGGAATTCCCATTAAGGAAAAGTTAGCCTTCTGAAGGCTGAAAGTCCAAGACAGATTTAAGAGTGCCTTGGATTTTTAGCTTTCTTAGCATGCAAGTAGCTTAGGGTTACTAAAAAATTTTCTTCCAAAACTATCCTCACTCACTTTTTGCTTTTTTTGGTTTTGCCCTTGTCATTTGATTGTTCATCTTTTTCTTTGTTGAGGTCGGTTGGTGTGTTGCGCGCAAGGTTGCAAGCGGCCGGCGCCAGTTAGATAGAGGCCGGCATAGTTGTGGCGACCCAGGCGACCATCACCTGAGGGTCGTAAGACTGTTGTGCCATCTGGGTCGCGGCGACCTTAGTGAGGGACCATGGATTTGGTTGCCGTGACCTCGATTGGGGTCAAGCAACCCAAGCACAAGGTTGCATGACCCTTGCCAGTTGTTGCACAACCCCCGCGGCCTTTGCCGAGGCTGTGTGATCTTAGGCGAGAGTCTCGCTTTGGTCTTGCGACCTTTGCGCCATTTGGGCCGCAGTGACCGCCGCGAGGGGTTGCGAATCTGGGTCATCATGACCTCAGTCGGGGTTGAACAACCCAGGCACATGGTTGCATGACCCTTGTTGGCGATCGCTTGACCCCAGTGGCCTTTGCCAAGGTTGCCAAGGGTCATGCAACCTTTGGCAAGGGTCTCGCTTGGGTCGCGTGACCCTCATTAAGGTTTGCCCTACCCTAGCGGCCCTAGCCAAGGTCGTGCGACTTGAGGTAAGGGTCTCACCTAGGTCGTGCAAACTTTATCAGGTGGTTCTCGTTGGTGGTCTCCGAGGGTAGCCTGAGGTCTTGCAACCTCAAACGACGACTATCAGAGACAAATTTGTTGCCGGTAGCCACTTGCCCTTTGTTGGTAAGTTATTATTATTATTATTTTTTAATAATAAAGGTCATTTGTAAATATAATTCTCGCAAATATTATTTTGCTCGAAGATACTTTACAATAGACTTTTAGGTTACAATATACCAAACACAATTTGCATTTTAAAAGTTCCTTTAACTTAAAGTTCATTATATTTTCTCAAAGATTTTCCCCAAAAATCCAACCAAATGCACCATAAATGCTATCGAGGATCAAGATAATGAGGTAAGTAGGGCAAGTAGAGCAAAGGGGCAAGAGATTATCATCAATGACAAGAAATTAGTGATAAATAATCGTTCAAATGGGGACCCATATCTCATACACTAAAATCAAACTAATTTACTTTAATACAAGATTGCTTAAACAATCTCTCAAGTTCTTACTCAATAATCGGAGAGCAAGATTCAAACCATAACACTTATTCATTCTCCTAAGAATAAGTAGAAGAAGTAAGATCGTTTTAAAAATCTATTTTTTTATTGGCATGGCCACCTTCAGGGACAATTATCTAAACAATTTTAAACCTATTGTACATATGCCACTTAAGTTCTAAATCTTTTAATCTTTTAAATAAAGTCCTAAACTTTTTTTAAAAAATTTCAATATAATTATTATGGTGTTCTAGATTGAATTCATTAGCTTAAGTAACCAAAGAAAAAAAAAGAATATTTCATAAACCATCCTCGTTTTTGTGCACACGCATCAAACACCGTGAAAAAGTTTTTCAAAACCATATCGACTTTTGGGGTCCCAAATAAAGTTGCACTGGGGTTTTTTGTGTTCTTTACGAATATGTCATATTCTTTCCAACATTAACCATCCGTCCCCTCAAGCCCGCCCATCACCAAACCCGCCTAACAAAAACCCAAACCAAACCCAAGCTCAGCCCATCCTCCTCGGTGCTTCCCTCGACGGCCGTCATCTCCACCCGGGATCTTGAGCCAAGCCATCGCCTTGTCACTTACGGCCACCCTCAGCTGCACTTGTTTCTCCTTCCATCCCCAGTTCTCCTTGGTAGGCGTGTAATCAAGATGGGTCGAGTGGTTGACCTGTGAAGATCGACCTTGACTCGACTCATCTATATAGTGCTCAAAACTTGACTCAAGCTTGCTAGAGTATCAGTTTTCTTGCACGAACTTGACTTGTTTAGAAAATTGATACGCTCAAGCTCGATTATGCTATACTCAGCTCGATTATGATTAACTTAAGTAGAGTTCAAGTTTGAGTTTAATAAGCTCGAATGTCATGTAATTATGAGTATGTTATATCTATTTTTATAAGTATTGTTTTCAGAAAAAGATAATGAAAATTCAATTAGGCTTATGAGCTAATCTAGTTGAGTATTAATATGCTCAAGCTTGATTCAATTAGATACTCGAGTAGTTTGAACTCGAGCTCGACCCAAAAATATACTAATCGATTTGGAACGGCCATTGAGCTGAGCAGAAGCTTGGTTCGATTTCATCCCTATCTGCCACGACTTACACATACGCGCACACTTCTCTGCCTCGACTTCAACAAACGGCTTGACGTCAGATTTGGTCTAGCTTGATGCCCCATATTCGGTCCTATCTCCACCAAGGCGTAGAGGTCGATGTAAGAGAATTACCCTGGCATTGAACTTGAGTAGATCTGGGTCAAGCTCAACCTGTCGTCGAGCCCAACCATGGAGGAGAGAGAGGGAGGGAGTAAGGGAAGGAGAGGGAGAGGGTTTGGGGTACGGATGTGTTTGATGGGGTGGAATTTGTCAGAAGACACAAATCATAAGTACCCAAAATTGGAATTGTTAATTGATATGAAGATGAAAAGTCGAGATGCTTTTTAATATTTTCTCAAAAGAGAATTATTAGTTTATATAGCTTGTATTTCGCCTTTGTTACATGGACCAAAGGTTAATGTAAGTGATGTGATGATATTATATAGACAGATCAAATGAAATGTGGTAAATCAATGAAAGGTTTGCATCTTATCGCAGTCTTTCTCCCTGCTTACCTCACTACCTACGGCCACATCCCCAAACACCCCTCCTCCCCCCCCGCCCCCGCGCCCCCCCCCGGGGGCTTCTCTTTCACGTGTCAGAGTGCGCATGCGTAGATATAAATTGAAATATTCCTGCCTTCCATTATTGCTTAGTCCAAACAGTTGAAAAATTAGTTCTCAAAGAAAGAGGCTGAGTGGTCACTTTTCGCAAGTGATATAGAGAACCATGCAGGTCTTATCATGAGTGAATCCTCACCTAATATATGTAGATGAGGTGATTTATACACGTTCTTGAGATTCTTTGAGTCTAAAATTTGAAATAAGTGCTGCATAGATGGGAAACAGTACATTCCAATCATCCAATGAATGACAATGATGTTTATGGCTATATGAGATTGAATGGCCAGATCTTATTGATGACGACTAAACCTGTAGGATTGGCATTTGGGCAAGGAAAGCATGAACAATTCCATACATGACCAATTACACAGTATGCATGCAAGTGGTAAATGATAGTAAATGACATTTGACATCCTGATGCAATCACGAACTCGTAAGCCCTTTCATGCAAGTGATGTTCCAAGGCTGGCAACTTCACCCTGTAGAGTCTAGGTATGTAATTATGTCTTTTAAGAGCCTCGCGTGGAGAGAGTGCACGCACATTCACTTATAGGTACATTCCAAAGAGTTTATTTTTATTTTTGATATATGAACTCTACGTTACCTCAACTAGTAGAGCTCTTGAGTTAATTTTGGATTGAGCATAACCTCCAATGGGGTCGCTTTTAGTATAGTTGGTCCAAAGATCTCGGACATATCCACTGGTGAGTTGTCCATGGTTGATATCTCGAATGCATGTAAGAACTTAGCTAGAAGAAAGTGCACCATCTCCAGCCCGAAAGATATTCCGGGGCATATTCGCCTGCCGCCTCCAAATGGGAGGAGTGCAAAGTTGGAGTCCTTCACGTCAACATCTTTGTGGCTGCTCAAGAACCTCTCGGGCCTAAACTCCAATGGATCAGGCCATATTCTGGGGTCAGTTTGGATTTTCCAGATGTTCAAGATCAACCATGTGCCTTTGGGCACGTGGTACTCGCCGACAGTACAATCCTCAGTGAATAGGCGTGGCCCTGAGAGTGGGGCCGCCGGATGTAACCGGAGGGTCTCCTTCACTATGGCTTGAAGATAAGTTAGGTTGGCGATGTCCCCTTCTTTCACATGCCTCTGCTTGCCGATTTGAGCGTCCAGCTCTTTTTGAGCTTTCTTCAGGCTGTGAGGGTTGTTGAGCAACAGTGAGATTGCCCACGTCAGGGTAACCATCGCGGTATCACTGCCACCTGCGATCATCGCCTTTATATACAACAAACATGTTTTCCACGTTAGAACTAAGTTATGAAGGTTAACCACAACATCGTTCGCAATTTAAATTCATTCGCCCTTCCACTTCATATGGGCCAGAAAAATGTGGTCCAATAACCAAAAAGAAGATGCATAAGTTATAATTGAGTCCATATTTAGTCCCACTTCTTCTGCCCGTGATCGCAGGATATTGAAATGGGACGCTGGCATTAATATAAAAAATTTAAATAAGCCCACAATATTATACACGAATAAACTTTTGTCCAACTTTAGCCCCTCTAATTTGAGCAGCTTTCCAAATTGAGTGCTCAAGCGTTATTTTACTGTGCAGATTAGGTTCTCTAACTCGGTTTCCAATGTAAGTACTTTTTGATTATCAAACTTAATTATTTCAATGTAATTGTTCAATGTGCGTATTTTCCATATCATAACACAAAAGGGAGAAAGTCTTTACTTGAAAAATGAAAATTGGTTACTTATTTTTTGATGTACTGGAAATAACAAAAATCATAGGACTAGACTAGCTTGCAGTTCTACTTAGAACCTGCCAAAGTCGGTTTAGTTCTAAACTTCATTCTGTGGTAAATCGGTCTGGTTCTCAATTTCAGGTTTTCTAGAATGCGTCCCTCCCTATTAGATTTATATGGTTCCAACTCTAGAGTTGGATTGACTGGACCATTTTCACCTAGTTGAAATCAACTAAACCTATAGACAATGGCCCCTGACAACTTGTATGTGGGCAACTAGCATTACAGAAGAAGAAAAGATTGCTCCAACGGGAAGCGAACAAAAACTTACCAAGCATGTAGCTTTTATAATCGTATCAGCATCATAACCTCCAATTTCATGATCGTTAAGGACCGAAAGCATGACGTCCATGAAATCTCCACTTCCATTGGTCTCACCCAAATTCTTATTATCCCTCTTGTGATCCTCCAACCAACCACCCATAATTTCGTCTAGTTCTTCTGCAGTCCTCTTCATGGCCTTCTCACGTCCACCTAAGTCGAGCCACCTCAGGAAAGGAAAAGCGTCTGCCGGTAAAAACACCCCAAAGAAGTGGAAGAACTCCCGTAACGCCTTTTGGCACCGTTGCTTCTTTTCCTCGTCCGCTGTACGATAGCGCTTTCCGGCCACGATTCTCAGGATCACATTTAGAGTCAACTTTGCAAACCACTGCCTCAAGTCGACGATGACGTGGCCTAATAAATTAGAATGAAGTAGATGTTATGCTGAATTGAAGTTTTGAATACTCTCGTGAACTAAAAGAATTGACGAAACAGATTCAATCTTGAACAATACTTCATTGATGTCGTGTGTCATTCCATCTAGTTTCTTCTAAAATATCACCAAAATTAACCGGAAGAGCTATATTGATAAATAGCTAAAAAGTTTAGGACTAAATTGATCACACTGAAGTGTTTACAATTGAATTGACATTCACATAATAAGTTTAAGAATTATTTGGTAATTATCCAGGTTCTTTTTGTACTCAAAGGCAGAAAAGCCCATCGCTAGGTGATCGAACAAATACCCTCAGATCTATAAACCAAGAAATATGCTAATCGAGACCGAGAAGGGTGACCTAATTATGGCATCGTTTGTAGTTGCATTGAGTGATAAAAGAATCGAATCTGTATTTTGTGTGTCAAACACACAGGAGTCATTCCTAAGCCATCCACGAATCCAACAAATTAGTAGGACATGGGCTTCGTTGAATGCCTCACAAAACTCAGCACTTCATTTAGGTTGTCCCTTTCCAACAAAACCTCCTTGACTAAGATAGGACAAGCATCATATTTTCTCTGTCTGCCAGTATGGATGCCATAAAAGTGCAAGTCTTGACTCACTCTTAATCTAGAGAGAGTACTGCAACCAAAAGTTGTAAATTTGATCATTTTCGTGACCTTGTACTCTGAAAACGACCAGTGTTCGGCGAAAAAAGTAAATAATTAATACAACCAGGGAAAGGCTTATCATCAAGAACCGCCAGAACAACATATAGAACGACCATCAACATCAAAAGAATACCTGAATCTTCCTTACTCTTAATCCAAAGCTTGTGCAGCTCTTGAATGGCCACGTCCGCTTCCGAGGCCTGGACAGGGTTAAGAAACGATTTTACCCTCCGGCTCGAGAGCAGCTCCAAGGTGACCATCTTCCTCACCTCGCGCCAGTATGGGCCATAAGACGCGAACGGGAACATGGCATAGGAGTAGCCCAGGATCTTCTGGGACAAGTACCGTGGTCGAGTGGACACTGCGATGTCGTTCTTGGTGAAACACTCCTTGGCTATCTCAGAACCGCTCACCACTAGGGCCTGGAACGTCCCAAACCGGACGTTAAAGATGGGTCCACACTGGTCAGCCAGGGATGCCAAGGTCTTGTGGTGAAGCTTGGATTTCGCTAGAATGGGCAAGTGACCTATGATGGGCCATGCTCCCAAGGGTTCTGGTGGTGTTTTGAGCTTGCTTGATGATATCGATTTGAATAATACAAAGATTAATAGGATGAGGATGGCTGGGATTATTCCGGACAAGCGGGGTAGGTCTTGAAGCAGAGAGTCCATTTTTGCTGCGTGTAAGATGAAGAAGCACCAAGGAAAAAGGTTGTGATGCACTTGAGAGTTTCAAGCTCCAAACCTATTGCAAAAGACAGAACACGCAATGAAAATTCGTGGCTGGGTACATTGTTCGTGCGCCTCTCTTTGTTGGATAGTGGAAATCTATGACGAAAGATTTTATGTGCAAATCAATGCATGTCCCTATCGACTGTAATCATATTATCATTTGGGGTAATATTATTTTTCAAGTGATAAGCGTATTTGTTTTTTTAATTTGAAGTATTAAATTTGAATTACCATCGTTGTGCATTTTCTTGAAATGATCTCTAAAACTACAAAACCCCATGTGTCTCGTATAATTATTTGGTGTCTATGGACCGCATTCAAAGGATACAAGTAGGATACTTAAGAAATCTCGAATACTCTATTAATATAATGCGAGACATGTTTAATTAAGCATCTCAACGTGTTTGCTAATGTCAATATGACATATTTATGCATGTTTTCAAATTTGTACATACTCACACATATATAACATATCTTTAATGAGTTCCGTATCCTATTCTTAGATTCAGATTCGGTATAGATGATAATGACAAAATATAAGATTCCTTTGTTTGTGCATTGTTTTCTGATTCACAAACAAAGGAATATTATATTTTGTCATTATCATCTATACTGAATCTAAATTTAAGAATAAGATACGGAACTCATTAATGACAAAAGATAAGATTCATTTGTTTGTGCATTAGTTACCGATTTGGACAACCTCAAAGAGAAAGTCAAAGGGTAGGTGGAGGAATTGCCCAAAGGACGGTAGGGATGCATTGTCTCTTTTTTTTTTTCCTCTTTTCAATTTATGGTTGAAAATTCAACCATGAGTTCTACAGACTTTATTAGTATAGCTATCTTTAGGCTATTGAGAAAATAATAATTTGTTGCGAGTCACAAATTTTTTAGAGAACGAATACCACAATATCTTTTAATTATTTATTATTTGATATTTTATAATTTAAAATAGAGTGTTATCATTATAATAAATTAAAGACTGTAATCTATTTATTTTTAATTAGAATTCCACCGACGGGCCCACACGTGGTCCTATATTTTTGTCGGTCCAAACGAATGAATCCCTCGGATGAGAATTGAAGTTTCGGGCAACTTTACCATCCGGCTCGGGATGTCTTGTCTTACGGAAGAAGTTGCCGGCGAGAGGATGGGTGGGGTCCAGGTGTGGCCCACGCCGCATGACTTTTGACGGGTGCATCTCAAGCATTGCACAAGCACTTATGAAAAGACTTCCAGATTTGTTTTTTGCTTTTTTTTTATTAATACCTAAAAAACTTCAAATATGTACATGTATGACAAATTTACTCTACATTAATTTTTTGATCATGGAAAACTCTAAATTAATATATTTGTAACAAATTTATCTCAAATGACCACAAAAAATCCAAATGGGTACACTTATGACAAATTTACTCTAAATTAATTTTTCGACCGCCAAAAATTCCAAATTGGTACATTTGTGATAAATATACCATATGTTAAATTGATTAATATCACAAAAATTGTATAACTGTGACAAACGGAGAGTAAAATCCCAAATTGATATACTAGTTAATTGCCATGTGTCATCAAATTTAGTAATTCGATAGTAAAATTTAACGAAAATAACAGAGAGTAAATTTGTCAAAAATATATTAGTCTGGGGTTTTTGGTGGTCACAAAATTAGTTTGAAATAAATTGGTCATATGTGTATTAGTTTGGGGTTTTTCAGAGTATTAGGGTTCGTTCTGTGACATCCCGAATTTCCAATTCTATTTTCAATAAATTGAGACGGGTATTTCATCTGCACGCATATAGTTCTTTTCCCTAAGTCGGCCACTTATGTGAAAACTAGTCTATCAGGTGAAGCCGTTAAGAGATTCTAATGCATTAGACTCAAGAATTTGACCAGGAAGCAACCTTTCGACCGAGCTAATCTGCAAGGTCAGTACGGCACAATTAAAAATCGATTAGAGACCGGAGATAGGTCGACTCGACAGAGGCATGTGATCAAGTGTGGGTGATTCCACAAGATCGCACAATTTTTGTCGGTCGGCACTGGACCGACTTTTTTGTCGATTGGGTACCATGTGCCTGTATTTGAAACCTTGAGGTTACCCCGATAATCGAAAGTCACTAATGTGTCAAAGATGTACGTTGTGGCTTGAATTGATCAACCACAGGTCAAATGCATGAAAATTTCTAAAAGCTACCTGGTAGGTCAGGACGCGCTAGTATCGTGCCAGAGTGAAATTAACTGTGAAATTGCAAGTAAATTTAGAAATTGGAAGTCCTGTTGTGTCACATATCTTATTAGGAACATTGGATTAATTTATGGACTTTAATTAAACTCAATTGGAAGAGAATCAAATGGAATTAAAGAATTTAATGTACAAGATGTCATGCCATAGCGGAAAAGGAAATTGGACTCATTGGAATATTGTTGTGGGAGAAATTGAGATAGTGGAGTATGACATCACCAAGTGATGTCATGGTATGGGGCAAGAGTGGCTAGGATGTTGACAAGTGGAGGGTGAGGATTTGTTCTTCAAAAGGTGGGATGTCACTTCAAACCAATCTCCATCATCTTCAAGCTTGGCTCCTTGGATTTCGAAATGGGAAGAGAGGGAGAGAGAATCCGGTCGGCCAACAGCTGCTCAACGCCGCCCTTCGTCCGCCTGTTCGCTCGACGCCGCCAACTCCACTGGAGAAGCTCGCCGCCGCCGTCACCACTCGTCCGCGCGCGCCTCGCCGACCAGCTCGCTGTTCCGTCGTCCACAACCTGAGTTTCCAGCCCTTCGTCTGCCGCTTGTCGCCATCGCCAGAGCCTCCTTTGTCATCGCCGTCACCGTCCGACACCGCCCCGAGCTACCGCCGTCTCTCCCCCGCCGTTCCTCCGCCCGATCGAGCCCGGATCCGCCTCTTCTCGGCCCCAAACAGCAGCTCGTCGAGTGGGTATTGCAGCCCGGTCTTGGCCCATTTTGGCCAGCTTCTTGACCCCGAAAGCTCAGCCTGTCTTGAGGAAAGTCAATCCCCGTTGCGTCCCCGTCATGTGGAACCGCTCAGCTCGTCATTTGAGTGAGTTTAGCTCGCTAAACCTCCATTAGAGGGTTAATTATGCTTTAGGTGTGCTTAGCTTAAGTTAATTAAGCTTAGGTGGTTAGTTTAATTTATTTAAGTGTAGATTAGATTAAGGTGTTTAATTAACTTAAAGTGTGTTTAATTTAGGGCTAAGTAGGTTTATATTAATATAAGCCTTGATGTGACTTAAAGGAATTTATTTTTGATTTAAATATATGTTTCGAATTTATTGGATTATTTAATAATATATTATATTACGAAAATTATTAAAATAATATTATTTAATTAATTTCGGAATAAAATTAATTATTTCTTAAATTCCAAAATTTTGTCGGGACTTTAAATTCTTAGAATTTCGCGCTGATCACTGTTGTGTATTCAAATTGTGAATTTGATGATTAGATATTGTAAATTGAGTGTGGATTGTGAAAAATATGGATATTATTATTTAATTAATTTTCGAAATAAATTTAATTATTTAATAAATTCCGAAAATTATTTCGGGACCCTAAATTCTTAGAATTTCGTGTTGATCATTGCTGTGTAGTTAGATTATGAATTTGACAAGTGGATATTGCAAATTAAGTGTTGATTGTGAAAAATATGGATTCTATTTAGAAAATCCTTGGTCGGGTTTTGACACCAAAAATAGATTTTATGTATAATATCAAACGGTGGGGTTTGAAAAAGGAATATATTGGCTTTCTGGTTCGAATTGACGTGTACCCACGCACGACTACTTTCTCGGATGTTTTTAATACGAAGGAAAGAGGCCAAGATTACCATTTTAATCGAGGCAATTGAGTGAAACGCATGGTATCCTGGGCCGACCTTGAATTGTCGTATGTTGGTTAATGTGAACCCATCCTAAGCTGTTAAGCTGGACGTACTCTTTATGGAATACCCTTATATGGGAGGCCCCACATCAACGGGCTTGGGTCGCAGTTGATTCTGGGCCTATACTCATTCGGGAACACCGTCGACGTAGTGACGAAGCCGTGCTCCAAGGTGGGGAGGCGATGCCTGGCATTAATGTTAGTAGATAGCCGAACTGTGAGTAGGCTATGCCCATGTGTGGCAGTGAATATCAATTGGAACGCATGCTGAGTATTATCGATGTGTCGGATTATAGGACGGAATCGTGTAACATGGTATGGGACGTATCATAACAGTTTGGTCTTATAATCCGAACTCCTGTGGTTGCTTGAAATGATATTGTTGGCGTTCCAGTTGTTTAAAGTTCTTATTACTATCGGTGATTGAGTGATATGAACATGATTGAGTGATTGAATTGTGCTAACCTGTAGGAAGAAACTGAGGCGAGGTAAGTCCTCTGTGTGATGTGGCTAGGTCATCCTTGGGTGTATTTTTTTTTTTTTTCTAATAGGGGTTTAGGGGGTTGAACTTGCTGAGACAATATCTCACCCCATTGTGGGCCAAAATTTCAAGATTGTAGATGGCAGAACCCCCAGAGCGTTATGGTCTCCCCATGCATAGTATGAAGCAGAAGTTCAATTGTTCCGATCCCGATAGTCATTAGATTTATGAGCTTGTCAAGACCACGGTATGGATCCAAGAGGCCTTGTTTGTCAAGGTGCCTCATAAATACAGGGCGTGGTTCCGCTTTGGGCCCAATGATTTTAGGATTGGTTCGCTGGATAGTTTTGATATTCCACCTGCTGTGATGGAGGCCATTCTAGGTGAGGGTGTAGCTGACCCTCCCGATGGTGGGCTGGAGGACCCATCGTCTCCGAAGGCTGTTCAGTCTGAAGTGGGATCGAAGAGCGAGTCTAACTAGTAGTCTTAGGACCATTCATTCTTTTGGTGGACTGATTCCTTTTTGTAAGCTGCCCATTTTTGGCATATATGTAAACTTTGGAATGTTGTTTATTTATGAAAGCATGTTTGTTTATGAATAGTTGATTTCCTGCTTTCCTATCCTGTGAGTTTTTTGTCAGGGGTTATATTTTACGTTCCGCATGCACATAATAATTAATTGGAGTCGGCGACACTACCTGAGAATGTCGCACTTGCATGACCATGGTGGGTTGTTCACGTGTCTCGGGGTTCGGGGCGTGACATGTTCATTTCATGAAAAGTGGGCCATTTCCGAAAAATATTTTCCCAAAAGTCATTTTCCAGGAAAATGACAATATTTTCTGGTGTTCGGCTAAAACTTGAAAATGTTTCGGAAAAGTTGTTTCCATTTTGTTTTGGGCTAAATCCACACAACTCCACACCCTTTAAGCTTACAATGTGAAGATCCGCTTTAACCCAGTGCTGGTTCAGATTTGGGTTACCTTCGATCTTCTATTAATTCAACCATTGGATGGTACATTTATGTCAACAATCCAGCGAGGGTTTAAAGGTGTTCCTACGGGGTTTGGAGATTGAAACCCGGACTCACCACCCTAGTACTTAATTTTCTTAATGCCAACCTTGGTCGAACTCCTAGTTATAAATTTGTATATATGAACTAAACTAAACCAAACACCAATAGCCAGTCAAACCATTCGATCCAATTTGGATTCCAAATCATTGTTTTTGACTTGGTTATCACATCAACCACTAGTTATTGAGCACCACCATATAAGTGAGATGACATTGATGATGCATATCCCAATTTTTAGCACTTAACACAGTAATGAGATAAACCCTAAGACCTACATGAAGAACTTTTGCTATTTCATTAATAGAAGAAAAGCATATAAAATCAAGGTCACCATTGTCCTCAATGTCTAAATGCGGATGACTTTCTTAACAAAATACGAAAAGCCCATGCACGTTCGTTTGGCTGGTACTTACAACTAGCTTCTTCTAAGAGCCTCTTCATCGTTTGACGCTCTAGATTGATTCGTACAACTTGCAAGGTAATCTTGGTGCGAGAATAACTTCAAGTGGCCTTGCCTTTTTTATGGTTGCTCCAAAATCCTCGGACATGTCCACCGATGAGCTGGGAATAGATACTTTGAATGCTTGCAAGAACCTCGCAAATATAAAATGCAGTGACTGGAGTGCAAATGACATTCCAACACAAATTCTTCTGCCACCTCCGAATGTTAAGAGCTCAAAATTATGGTCCTTCGCGTCAAGATCCCTATGGCCACTCAAAAACCTCTATGTCTAAAACTTCAACGGCTCAGGCCACAGTCTAGGATCGATTTGAATTTTCCATAGGTTGAACATTGTCCCCGTGCATTTGCGCACATAGTACTCACCAATGACGCAATCCTCAGTAGATTGGCGTCCAAAGAGGGGGGATGCTAGGTATAGGTGGAGCGTCTCCTTTACTATAGCTTGGAGGAAGGCCAAGTCGGTGCTGTCCGATTCGATCAAATCTCTTTGCTTGCCACTGTGATTATTAAGTTCTTCTTGAACTCTTTTTAGGGTAGAAGGTTGTTCAACAATAGAGAGATCGACCATGTTAGGGTGGCCATGGTTGTATCGCTACCTCTGGCTATCATTGCCTTCCAAAAAGGAAATTAAAAACATTAGCATGTCTCATCAGAAGTGAGACATGGAAGGCTAAGTTACATGAAAGTCTATAATCACATCCCTTTGCAAATATCTGTGCAATGGAAGATGCATGGAGCATAGATTAAGAGGTAGGATAAAAAGTTGTCTGGTAAAGTTTAGTTCCAAAGTAGGGGTAGTGATACATTTTTTTTTTTTTAATGTGAAACTTCACAATTTATTATAAGAAGTTACACCAAAATTGTGGCAGACATGAATGCTATCCTTAGTCAGTCATCAATCAAAGACTAATATTTACATAAATCTCGTTTGAAAACAAAATTGCATGGCCTATAGACTACATAAATCAAATCTAAATCATTATCATGTTGACTTCATAATGAGTCTCTCATAATTAATAATCGAGATGATATAGACTCATATGATTTATAAATCATGTAATAATTTTTCACTTTAGAAGGCTCAAGATATATACACCTTATCGTACTGTCGAGCCCTATTAGTCAATGCATTTATTGTAAAGACATCTGTAATGTGATATGTATCCACTTAACTAATAGTCCTCCCTTTCAATATTAAAGCGCTTTGGAAAAGTGACACTATATTTAATTGTGATGTGACATCTACGACGTATAGAAAGATACATTGGCATAGTGCATTTGAATTCTATTTTCAAATACTTTATCTATTATATTACATAGGCCAGGAAAAAGATGATTAAGATCAAGGAAGAGTGTAGCTAATTTCCTAATGCGAAAAACGCATGTATGTAGTTTTGCACCATTTAAGAAGAAACCACAAATTCATAAAAAATGGGTGAGGACAAATGAAGCATTACCAAGCATGTGGTTTTGGGGATTGTATCAGCATCGTAACCTGTGATATCCATGCCATTAAGAGTCGAAATCATGACATCCATGGAATCTTGTTCGCCCTGAGACTTGTCCGAGTCGACCTTCTTCTTTCTTTTGAGTTCCTCTAACCAATTACTTAGGATCGCGTCCAATTCTTTCATAGTCCTCTTCATGGCTTTCTCATGCCCGCCCAGGTCAAGCTACCGCAAGAAGGGAAGAGCATCCCCCACTGTAAACGTCCCCATCAAATGGAAGAACTGCTTGAAAGAAGTTGAAGAAAATAAAGAAGAGGAAATCTGAAGATTGAAGACATAGAGAACTTTGAGAATTTGCATGTATTGTATTGCCTTCAATGAATAATATGATGTACATCCCTAATAGTTATAATACAAGATGTATAAATGAAAGGAAATAAAGGATCCTATAAATCAATCTAAACCAATCTAATCTTGATCTAATCTTAAATTGATATGTACAAAATCGTAATCGGATCACAATCGGATCAAATCCTCTGTCAAACCCGCATATCTTCCAATACTCCCCCTCAAGCTGGTGGCTTGTATATGTCTAAGACACCTAGCTTATTCAATAGATATGTGTGTTGTCTTTGACACAGAGGTTTGGTGAAAATGTCCGCAGAGCTGTTGTCCCAATCCCTCTTATTTCGATGACTCCTTCTAGGATTTTATCTCGTGTAAAGTGACAATCCACCTCTATATGCTTGGTTCTCTCGTGCATTATAGAATTCGCTGCTAGTTTGAGAGCTGCATCATTATTACAGAATAGCTTTGTTGCCCCTTGTACCTGTATTCCAAGATCTTTAAGGAGACCTCGTATCCACACTATTTGACAGGTAGTTTTAGCCATAGCTCGATATTGTGCTTCAGCTGAAGATAGAGATACAGTTGGTTGCTTCTTGGTCTTCCACGAGAGTAATGAATCGCCTAATTTAATGCAATATCCAATGACAGATCTTCGACTCATGGGACAAGTCTCATAATATGCATCACAATGTGCTGTCATTTCCATGTTGCATCTTCTGGATAAGAGTATTCCAAGTCCCGGACACTTCTTTAGATATTTGACAACCTTCAGGGCAGCATTCAGATGTGATTGCTTCGGACCGTGCATGAATTGGCTAAGAGTTTGTACCACATAAGAGATGTCAAGTCTGGTCATCGTCAGATATATAAGTTTTCCGACGAGCCTTTGATAGCTTGAAGGATCTTCCAATGTGAAATCATCATCCTGAGGCATTCCCTTGTCATAATCTACAGTAGTCAACTTAGTATTCTGTTCAATGGGAATAACAGCTGGCTTGTATCCTGATAGGCCTGCTTCTGAAATAATCTCCAATATAAATTTCCGCTCACTGAGGGAAATCCCTTGTTCAGATCGGGCAATTTCTATGCCAAGAAAATACTTAGGCACTCCTAAGTCTTTAATGTGGAAAGTTGCATGCAGATATTTCTTAAAGCTTTCTATGGCAACTTCATCATTTCCCATAATAAGGATATCATCGACATATATCATCAAATAAATAGATGACACACCTTTAGTCCGCATGAATAAGGCATAATCATGTCTGGACTGCTTGAAGCCTGATGTTGTAAGAGCGCTTGCAAATTTAGCGTACCACTGCTTGGAAACTTGCTTCAAACTATAGAGGGATTTGCGGAGGCGGCACACTTTTTCTCCCCCCTGTCTCCATAAGCCCTGAGGAACGTCCATATAGATTTCTTCGTCTAAATCACCGTGAAGAAAAGCGTTATGGACGTCCATTTGGTGTAAAGACCAATCATGGATAGCAACAACCGTTAAGAAGGATCGCACTGTGACATGTTTAGCTACAGGCGAGAATGGCTCATGATAGTCGAATCCTTTTCGCTGAGTGAATCTTTTGGCAACCAATCGTGCCTTGTAACTTTCAATGGAGCCATCAGCACGATATTTAATCTTGTAAACTCATTTGCAGCCAATTGGTTTACGATTTGGTGGCAATGAAACGAGATCCCAGGTCTTATTATCGATCAATGCTTGTAATTTTGCTTCCATGGCTTCTGCCATCATGGATCAGCATATGCCTCATTATAACTAGATAGCTCCCTATCCTCCGACAAGTGACTAACACAACACCTATGTTCCGGTGATAGATTATGAAAGGAAACATAGGATGAGATTGGATATTTGATACCTAGTGAATTGAGAGTGGTGCATACATAATCCTTTGTCCAGGTAGGAGGTCGTGTAACTTGACCTAAACGTCTTGGAGGATCAACTCTTGGAGGTGAAAATGTTGTCTCTCTGGATGTAGGCAAAATATCTTGGAGTTCTTCATCAGTAGAAGAATCTTCCATTGAATTCCCTGAAATGTTCTCTGGAATCTAATTTTCATCAGAAATAGGTGCTACTGCTGGAATAGTCATTGTCACAGAAGAATCATTAGCCGGTATTGCTAATGGTATGTAATCAGGATCTCGATATGTTGCCTCATCAGATAAAGAAGGACGGGGAATATTAATTGTACCTGAATCTCCATGTGAGGATATCTGTTCACTAAATGGAAAGACATTTTCGTGAAAGATAACATCTCTACTTACAAAGAATTCATTCATAGATAGCTCAAGAACACGATATCCCTTCTGTAGATTAGGATATCCCATTAATACGCAACGTCGAGCACGAGGATCCATCTTGTCCCGAGGGCCCATTATGGCTGCATAACACAAACATCCAAAGACCTTGAGATGTGTCCGCTCTGGTATTTTTCCAAATAACAGTTCAAAAGGCGTCTGCCCATTGAGGACCCGAGTGGGCATTCGGTTGATAAGATAGGTTGCTGTAACAACATAGTCTCCCCAACATTCATCTGGAATTGCTGCTTGGAATTTCAAGGCTTGAGCAACTTCCAGAAGATGACGATGTTTACGCTCGACCACTCCATTCTGTTGCGGCGTATATACACAAGAGCTTTCATGTTGGATCCCATGAGATGAAAATAATGAAGAGCAATCATGGTTGAAGAATTCCCTTCCGTTATCAGTACGGATCCTCTTAATGGACTTTCCGAATTGATTTTTCGAAAGGGCAATAAATGTCCTTAAATGAGAATAAGATTGGCTTTTAGACTGCATTAAGAAAATCCATGTTGCACGAGAATAATCATCTACTATTGTGAGAAAGTAACAAGACCCATCGTGATTTACTGTATGATAAGGCCCCCAAACATCCACATGGATTAACAAGAAAATTTC
This sequence comes from Eucalyptus marginata, assembly GCA_014182565.1. Classification (NCBI taxonomy): domain Eukaryota; kingdom Viridiplantae; phylum Streptophyta; class Magnoliopsida; order Myrtales; family Myrtaceae; genus Eucalyptus; species Eucalyptus marginata. The sequence continues at coordinate 710,786 of CM024590.1, forward strand.
ACTAGTATGAGTGCTTCCAGAAGGAATAGGGGTACGTGACTGTTTTGCAAGATGACATATGAAGCATTGAGGATAAGGAAAGGAAGTACTATGGCTCATTCTCAAGTGCATAATGAAATTCTTTTCATTGGTAGTCAAATTACACAATGAGGGCTTATTGAAAGAATTGCTAGAAAAATCGAAATTACTTGAAAAATTTGTCCAGAAAAAAAGTCCTTCAGAAAGACTACCCAAGCCCATTATTTTGCCAGTCGAAAGGGCCTGAAAGAAACATGTGTCAGTATCGAAGAATACCTAGCATGAATTTTCCTTGCATACTCGTGACACAGAAATAAGATTAAATTGGAATTTCGGGACATAAAGGACATTTTGAAGCGTAATTTGAGGGCTAAGATTTACTGTTCCTGTCACATTCACATGAGTGATATTCCCGTTGGGTAATTGTATGAAAACAGGAAAATTTGATCCTTCATTTATACTTGTAAAAAATCCTTTGTCACATATAATGTGATCGGTTGCCCCTAAATCAATAATCCATGCCTTCCTTGAAATGGAATTAATTAGGCAATATGTAATACCTGAAAAGCTTCCTCCTTTGTTGGAGGTATCCAACTTTTGGAAAGCCTGCATCAGCTGTTGATATTGACCATAAGAGATAAGTTGGTCAGTATTCTGGCCTGTAGGTCCAGTCACTTGATAGGCAGCTGATATTTTTTTCTCCTTTTCTCCGGGCTTTCCATGTAACTTCCAACAACTGTCAATCATATGGTTAGAACGTTTGCAATAATCGCAAAACATTTTACCCTTCCCCTTAAAAATGGGTCTGAAATTCTTTGCTAACGTGGTATAAATCTAACCATCCATTCCTTTAGTCACGGACTCATATCCGCCGTCCGATCCATCTGCGCTCTCGGGACCGTGAAGATCGTTCGATCCTTGCCCACGATCTGGGCCGTCCAATCCTCGCCCACAATCTGGGCTGTTAGATCCTCGTGTCAGATCTCGACTATTCATCCCGTCCCTTTTAAGGGAATGAGCGTATGTTCCCCCAAACCCTATGGCGCCTCTTTTCTCTCGAATTAGGGTTTTGGCAGAACCATCGTGCCGTTTGCCGCGGGCCGCGAAGGTGATGTTGTCGTTTCTCCTCGCATGTTCCGACGACATGAGTCGTTGGCTCTCCTCCTGCACAGCCAGCTAGTAAATTCGTCTGATCGGGGACTGGATCCATGGCCAGGATCTGTGAACGAAAGGAAATGTAAGATTTGTTCAAAATTAGCAAGAAACGTGTAGTCTTCTCCCTTTCTTTGATGGATTTGTATTGCTTGAGCATCGATTCTGGTCCTTCGAGCTTCTCTTCGACTGCTTCTAGCTCGTTCCATAAAGATGATAGCTTGTTGAAGCAAGCCGTGACCGTCATATTCCCTTGTTTGAGATTACTAAGTTCCTGCATAAGTGAGAAAATTTTTGCATGGTCGAGTTTACCGTACATCTCCTTAATATTTTCCCACATTTTTTTAGCGTCCTCTATGGGTGGAAGTTCGACCATGACTTCTGGAGAGATGCAATTTCCGATCCAAGTTCGGACGAGTTGATTGCACTTCCTCCAGTGTCGGGCTAGGCGCTCATTTGAGGGAACGGCGATGATTCCATCGAGGAACCTGTCTTTGTCCTTCGTCACCAATGCGTGTCGGAATTCCTACGACCACCTGGAGTAATTTTTTGGCCTGGTCAGCTGTTGGCTGATTAGCTGCCGTTCTGGTTCGTCGGTGGTGAAAACAAACAGGGGGTCGCCGGATTCTGGCCGTCCGGTGAAAATTGACGCTGGATACGGCAGAAATCCGGGTGAAAATCCCGAGTAAGGAATTCGTTCCCATACCCGGATTATTCGACCCGGTTCCATAACCCGCATTGAAAACGGTCGGATATGGATTTGTTCCATTACCTGATCCGACGGATCCATTTACCTGCCCCGTAGTTGCTCCATTTGACCCGGCGATTGTGCTTGCCCCGCTTATGGTTGGTGGGCTGCCGTCGGGTTGGATAGAGGCCCATGGCTCTTGAATTCCTGACGATGATGCATTCGAGCTAGGCCTAAACAACCATGGGTTGGGCTGCATCTGAAAAGGCAGCCACTGATAAGGATGGCCCATCATTGGTTGGCCCGGAATGGGCTAAACCGAAAAGGGTTGCCCCAAATTTGTTTGAGCCAGAAGATTTTGACCATCTTGGGCCTGAGCAAGTTGTTCTTGAGATCTGACAACATCAATAGTGGAGGTAGTGTCCCGGCTTTATGCAGGTTGCACGGGATTTCCATCTTACGGATGTTCACCAGAGGCTGAAGGTAAGTTGTTTGTCATGGTAAAAAGAAATATACTAAGATGTTGAGTTTGTGCAGGGTTGAAGATCTCGACAGAAACAAGGTGAAAGAAGCGGAAGCAAAATCAGAAGCTTTTACTGCTCTAATACCATGAAAGAAGTTGAAGAAAATAAAGAAGAAGAAATCTGAAGATTGAAGACGTACAGAACTTTGAGAATTTGTGTGTATTGTATTGTCTTCAATGAATAATCTGATTTACAGCCCTAATAGTTATAATACAAGATGTATGAATGAAAGGAAATAAAAGATCCTATAAATCAATCTAAATCAATCTAATCTAGATCTAATCTTAAATTGATATGTACAAAATCGTAATCGGATCACAATCGAATCAAATCCTCTGTCAAACCCGCATATCTTCCAACATTGCCTCACCGCATCGTGGCACTGCCGCTCCTCCTCTTCCTCATCCTTTGCAACAGTGCCACTGTAGTGGCCTGTACTGGCTACAATGTTAAGGATCACATTAAGAGTCAGCTTCGCAAACCATTGCTTCAAGTCTATGAAGATATGGCCCGTATTAGACAAAGAGCAAACACAGGGTTATACGATTAAGCTTAAGCTGTTTTTCGTAAGCTTCCCAAGAAAGAACATAAAAATCTTCTAGCACTTGTCGAGCTGGCAATCACTGCCACACAGCCTCCTTAGATTATGAACGCGACGCATGAGACGTTTTAGTAAAAATTGTTTGCGAAAAGACTTGTCCCACACCTATTTGGTCTACTTGAGTGCCTTCAATGGCGCTCGCATAGAACCCACTTTTCAACTTTTCTTGAATCTAAGCTACGTTGGAATTAAAAATGGATCATCGCCAAACTGATGTACCTGAATCTAACAAGAAACGTAAAGGGATGAAGAGAAATCTTGTTCTTTATTTCTTGTCGTATTCAATGTACAAGTATATGGCTATACTTGTAGTACAATAAATGAATCAGAAAAAATTACACAATATTATCTTTCCTAAAATTAATTATATCTATGATTTGCTAAATCAATCGCAAGATTAGAATCTAGAATGGGAATTAATCTAATTCTTTCTCCAACACTCCCTCTCAAGCTGGAGGCTTATAAATGTTGAAGACGCCAAGCTTGCTCAATAGATAATTGTGCAGTCTCTGGCACAAGGACTTAGTGAAAATATTTGCAAGCTATTCCACAATTCTAATTCCTCGAGTAGTGACGATCCCTTCTCGAATTTTCTATTAAGCAAAAAAGCAATCAACCTTGATATGCTTTGTTCTTTCATGAAAGACCGGATTTGCCACCAATTTAAGCACAGCATCATTATCACAAAATAATTCACTTGCGCCGTTGATTTGAACACCTATATTTGAAAGTAATCCCCGTATCCAAACTAATTTGCAAACAATTTTTACCATGACTTGATATTCTGATTTAGATGATGACAATAAAACTATTGATTATTTCTTTATCTTCCATGAAATCAAATACTTTCCCAACTTGATGCGAAAACCAGTAATGGATCTTCTTGTCATTTCACAAGTAGCATGATATGTGATACAATAGGCTGTTGTCATCTTCATTTTGTAGTCGCGGGACAACAAAATTCTAAGTCTTGGACATCCTTTCAAATACTTCACGACCTTCAGCACTGCGTTCGCATGTGATTGCTTTGGCTTGTGCATGAACTGACTAAGTATCTATACTGCATAACACATATCAGGCCTGGTCACAGTGAGATAAATTAATTTTTCCGATGAAAAGCTGATATCCTAATGAATCCTTGAACAGTGGATCCTCATTTGGAGAAGAAGAGCTTGCATCATAGTCATATGTTGTCAATTTGACATTCTACTTAATAGGTATAGTAGTCAGTTTGCATCCCGATAATCCTACATTTGATATGATTTTCAAAATGAATTTTCCTTGATTAAGACAAATGCCCTAGTTGAATCGAGCTATTTCAATACCAAGAAAATATTTGGGAGTTCCCAAATCCTTAATATGAAAGGTCATATGAAAATATCTCTTGAGCTTTCGAATTGTGACATCATCATTTCCCATGTACATAAATCAACAAGTAGATTGATGAATTACCTTTGGTCCATGTGAACAATGCATAATCATACTTGGAATGCGCAAAACCAGCATTTGTGAGTGCCACAGTGAACTTCGCATATTAGTGTCAAGAAGCCTATCTGAGTTCATAGAAAGATTTGCGAAGACGACATATTTGAGACTTCCTCTATTTATGTAATCTTGGTGGAAGTTCCATGTACATTTTTTCATCGATATCACCATGAAGAAAGACATTGTTCACATTCATTTGATGTAAGTCCCAATTACGTTTATCGTTTATCGTTCTTTTACAGTTTTTCAGCTATTCAAATATACCATGTAGTTTGAACTAGAAGCCTAATACGTCCCGAGCTCAATACGGTTTGTTAATTGATGTTTGAAACACATGTTAAATTAGGTGAACTCAAAGAAATCAGGAGACAAAGCTTAGTACCAATGTTGGCCAGATCTGGGTATAACAAATAGGCAGCGGCTTGAGTCCAACGAGTATGGGTAAAAAGAACCGACGATGAGGTCGCTTGGAGGTGGGATTGGGCAATTGCGAAAGACCAGCAACTCTTACCCAGATCAGGTGCAGGAGTTGCCACGGGACACTGGCAACGACTGGTTCTAGTTATTTAATGATTTTGAGATCATCAAGTATAGTTCGGAGATGGCTAAGTGCTATCAATGACAAAGATAGTGAGGTAAGTAGGGCCAAGTAGAACGGAGGAGCAAGAGATATATGGCAATCATCCAATGGACGATGCTGATGTTATGGCTATAATAGATTGAATGGTCAGATCTCATTGATGACTATTAAACTCGTAGGATTGGCATTTGGGCAAGGAAATTATGAATGATTCCATACATGACTGGTCACACAGTATGCAAGCAAGTGGTAAACAATAGTAATGACATTTGACATTGCAATGCTGTCACAAACTCATAAGCCTTTCCACACGAGTGGTGTTCCAGGGTCAGCAACTTCAATATTAGAAGTCTAGATATGTAGCTATGTCTTTCTAGAGCCATGTATGAAGAGAGCATACACATTCAGTTTGTTGTACATTTTACAGAGCTTTCCCTTTCATAAATAAACTATCCATTACCTCAATTGATAGAGCTCCCTAGTTAATCTCAACCTAAGCATAAGTTCAAGTGGGGTCATCTTTTATTCATTAGTTCGAAGATCTCAGACATATTCGCCGGTGAATCATTTGCAGTTGATATCTTGAATGCATGTAAGAACCTAGCTAGAAGAAAATGCACCATTTTGAGTTTGAAAGATATTCTTAGACAAATTTGCTTGCCACCTCCAAATGGCAGGAGTGCAAAGTTAGAGTCCTATACATCAACTTCCTTGTGCCTGCTCAAGAACCTCTTGGGTCTAAACTTCAAGGACCATGTCTTAGGGTTTGTTCAGATCTTCTAGATGTTTAAGATCAACCTCGTGCCCTTGGGCACATGAGGGCACATGATAACCCCTGACAGTGCAATCCTCGGTGAACAAGCAGTGCGGCAAGAGTGGGCTTGCCAAGTGTAATCGAAAGGTCTCTTTCACAATGGCTTAGAGATAGGTTAGGCTGGCACTATATGCTTCTTTCACATGCTTCTGCTTGCCAATTTGAGCGTCAAGCTCTTGCTGAGCTTTCTTCAGGACATGAGTTGTTAAGCAACAACGAGATTGCCCACATCAGGGTGACCATCGTGGTATCACTTCCGTAATCACCGTCTTCACATACGAGCAACATACATTCACAATCTAGATCAAGTGCCCCTTCACTTGATGGTCAGGAAAAAAGTGGTCCAAGAAAATGCATATTTGTAATTGACTTCCTTAGGCCACAAAGTTATATGAGAAATTACTTAGGTGCAAATTTAGTCTTGTTGTGACCTACCCCTCCACACAAAGGGAGGAATTATAGGTTTAAAGATATTGCTTGAAAGACGGGCTTAACGGCCCATTTAGACACTGGCCCTCCCAAGCTCACACCTCGCGTGACATTAGATTTTCAAATTGACGTCGTGAGAATTTTCTAAAAGGGAGTCATCACTAGATTATTAGGGTCAGCTAGAAACCAAGTGTGGCATGAGATTGTGCCTCACTTCCTATGCAATTAGAGAATTTATTGTCATACGGTTTGAATTAACATTATACCTATCCACTAATATGTGATATGATCATGCAAGTGCATAATTATTCACACAGCAATCAGCAATTAAGGAAAGCATTAAATAAATTGCAAGGCAAAGTGGCCATTTAACGTTAATAAATAAGAAAGATACCATTATGAACTAAACCAAATGTAAGACAATAAAAATATTGAAAACATGCAATCTATTGATAACTCATCTAAAAAAAAGGAAATAATGAAACCCTATTGCAAAGTCCTAAGAGTTTGTTCAATTTTGAGCATGATTTTTTATCAAAAGATTTTCACTTTTTTTTTTATACTAAACTAGTTCTAAACAAAAATTAACATGAAAAATATAATGAAACTAGTCAAAATCTAATTTCTAAAGATTTTCTAATTTTTTTTTTAGCTTTTTCCAAAGTTTTCTGGTTTTTTGAAATTTTTTAAAATCTTAAAAAAAAAAAAAAGCCTCGGCTTGAGTCAAAGGATCTAGCCCAAATAGGCTGTTTTAACAAAGCAAGCCCAAATTTCCTATTTTCTTTTCGAGTGATCTAAGGCCAAAACCAAAGCCAGCCCACACGCTTAGTCCAGATTCACAAAACTTCTCACCCATGCTTCTATTAATTTATTATTCCATTTTTTCTTTTCATTTTCCCTTTTTTTATTTTTTATTTCTTTCCTTTTTCTTGTTTGTCCCCTCCCTTCACCGACATGGGTCGTCCTTGCTGCTCCCCTGCTTCTCTCCTCACTTCTCATGAACATTTACACTCTCGTCATGCCTAGAGGTCAGTAGATCAACATATTCACTCATCCTAAACAAAAGCTACTACCGTGACCAATCCTCGGCTACATCACATAAGGTTTAGCTAATTGATTACTAAGTCTAAACTTAGATCGGGCTCTCCCAACTCTATACCAATTCGTGATATATGGTTCAAGTTTTTTAACATGTAAATGATTTTTCAATTAGGAGACGTCACTAATCTATTCTTTGGTGGGTCAATTAAAAACTAAGTAAAGTAATGGGAGATTTACTTTACTCATACGAAACAAAAGTGAGTTCGGGGGGACTTGATTACGCTAGATTTCTTTAACGCTATTTCGGTACCTTCTCTCTTTTATTCCGAAAAAATATTTTGCATGCGGTTTGAATTGATTTTAATTTACTTTTCTAACATGTGAGGTAACCATGCGAGTGTACAGACCTCCAATTTGACACCCAAGACAGCAATAAATTACGAGACTTACTAATGTAAAACGTTGTGGAAAGATCGTTCTACGAAGGTCCGGATGGTGCGAATTGCAAACCTCAACCTCCAATCGAACCTGTGATTGAGAACCTTAATATGAACATGACCTGTTGACAAACTTGTGTCAACCAACCAACGTTACAAATGGCACGAGTGAAAGAATTCGCTATCTCGCTCGTTAAGTCGAATCAACCGCCACAAGGGAACCTTAATAAGGTCAATTCCTCAAAAAAACAATAGAAGAGAACCTCTCAATTTTTATTCCCTCAAAATAAAATATGTCCTCTCGAAAGAAATTTGGCCAGCCCTTAATATAAGCCTTCTAGTCACCACACAAACCCTAAAACCAACCCTAGAGTTCGGCCAAACTAGCCCCCAAAACTTTAAATTAGTTTGGTTACAATTTAGGAGATCTAATGCCTCATATTCTAGAATATGCCTAAACCAGAAGATAATTTTATTGACTTGGTGAAATATTTGGTGACCAGATAGTCAAATTACGCCAAGATTTCCAAAAATTTTCAAGATTTGATCCAAAGTCATCTCCACGCCAAATATTATGCCAAGATTTTTGAGAGTTTTCAAGATTCGATCCAAGGTCATCTCCACGCCAAAAATGACAAACGATGACGCCAACAGCTTGCTTGAATTGCTTGGCCCACGCTCGAGTGATCGAACCAGTCGGAATGGACAACGGGTCCCTAGCACCTCCTCCTTGATATGGCTTGATGTTGATAGGGCTAGTAAGAACACCTAGAGGGGGTGAATAGGTGTTAAAGAAGTTTTTGCAAAACTTAACAGCTTAATTCGTCTTTTGAGAATAATAGACTGAAGATATAAAAGACTGTAAACAGATATATAAGACTATAAATTAAAGTAAAGAGTTTAGGGAAAGAGAATTGAAACATAGAGTTTATAGTGGTTCGACTTAGACAAAGCCTACGTCCACTCTTCCGTACTGACAGCCCACCGGTTGGATTTCACTAAGAACCAAAAGAGATTTTACAGTTTCACGTCATTGATTCCACAGTGTAGGGACTCTACTACATTTCCTCAAGGTCTCACAAGTATTTATCTCTCTTTCGAATATAGTAAAAGCTCAGTGAATGAAATAACAAAGAACTAGGAGCTTCAAACTTTATAATTCTTCTATCACGCACACACTCGAATAACTTGAGCGTTTCCTTATATACTCCTCCATACCTTTATATTCGTTGGCACCTTCCAAATGAGTTCTTCCAATCTATCCATTGGACAGAATCAATTTAGGGAGATCTCAAGTTATAAAAGGAATGTGATGATAGCCCACCAATCATGCTCGCCTATACAATCAGGATTTAGGTTTCCATAAGTAGAACCTTCCAAGTATACTTTACAAATCAACAAATCGAATTATCCAAATTGATTTCAATAAGAATAATTGATCATGAGGTGTTATCTCCAGCTATGAGATCTTCTTCAACCGTACGAATCAAATCCTTAAGAATATACTTGCATCTGGATAAGTCTTCTTTTCCTCGGTTTGGAAACTGTCAGTGAGGATAGACTTTGAATCTTGAGTCTGGAAGTCTTCAGACTTTGACGATAGAGTCTATAAGTCTTTAGACTAGACTGATGGAAACATTTAGTCAACTTCAAAACAAATAAGGAAGTTTTCATCACTTACCTTGTAGTAACGAAAGCATCTATAATGTTAGTTCAGAATTCACATTAACAGTCATAGATATGATTTTTAATTAATACACGGTAAGTCAATCTTTTTTTATTTCTCTTGTTAAATGAAATCTAATCTACATGCAATGCAATTTAACAAAATGGCCTAATTATAATGAATGACAATTTTTAATTAGATGGACGTAGCAACAATCACTAAATGACATGCGTATTGTGAACTTAATTCTATACAACATGCACATGATATTTTTCTATTTTTTATTAAAATTCGTAATTGAAAATTGCTAAAAATAAAAATCTACCTAAAGTGAGATATAATCTTCTAAGTTAGGAAGTGGACTCACCTAAATCCTATCTTACCTTGGATACTTATCTCAACATACAATTCTAGATAATATCTAAACACACATTTAATTCAAAATGGGAAAACTATATACCTAATCCTATGATGCAATCTAAATGATATGATATGCCATGCAATCTTTTTTTTTGTACTTTTGATTCATTAAAGCTAGCAATTCTATCTAAACAAAATTCCAAACATAGCAAAAATCATTCAACATATCCATCGAGATTCAAATAAAAGATTACGATATTCGAAAAAATAATATGTCGTCTCACCTCTTAAATTAATGGATACCGTAATCCTGATAGGGCATTTATTCAAAATCAAACATAATAAAAAAAAAATGATCCGTCATCTCATGGCTCAAATTAAATATTATCGCAATCTCAGACAATGCAATTATCCAATAATAAGTTGAAATAATTTAAAAAATGATCAAATATCTTTACTGGTCAAATTAGTAATTAAATCCACTTTATCAATGAGCCCTAATTGGATATGCCTAATATCATGTATCATATTACAATCAATCTAAATTAATGAATGAAATATTCCAATTGAATTAGATAAAGATTGTTACCTAATTCAAACACATGTAATCCAAATTGGAATCAGATGGGGTCACAACTTGTGGATGATGCTTGAGGGCTCACTCGGTGCTTGGCTAGTCAAGGTGGTGGCGGGTTTCACCGAAAAGCTTCGATCCATTCAGAACTCGCCGAGGGTAAGGACTCCGAAATCTCTTTTATTATTTCTTCTTCGAGCACATTCTACATGTGACCAACATAAATAGATCCGCTTTATTTACACTATGGACACACCACAAATTTTTACAAAACTATTAAAACAACCCACTTTTGATTTATTGGTGCAACTAGTTTCCTTTTTTGCATAATTGACACATCATCCAAATAGCAATTAACTCTAAAATTATTTTACCACCTATCAAAATAAGGTTTCACAAGCTGTGAACAGTCCCCCAAACTTTCAATTTTTTTTGCAAATTCGCCCCTCAACCTACTGAAATTACAAATTTGCCCCTAAAGCTTCTAAACTCATTTTTTTTAAAACTAGTTTAATTCCCTTAATTAAAATTACTTAGAAACCCACTTATTAACACTAAAAATAATAAATTAACCCTATTAATAGCCTCACCTCAGTTTTGGAAATTTCGAAATTTTCCCATGTTTTGTCAAAAATTGACAAAAACAACTCTTCTCATGCCTAGTTTTACCATTTTCACACTTTTCCCACTTAAGGTGAAACAAAACCATTTGGGTTTTCTTTAAACACCTTCTAGGCATGAGGAAAGCCTTTTAATGCAAACCCAACAATCACCATAGCTAAACAATTAACCATGGCAACTTACACACATATAAAGTAAAATCTATAGTAAATAAGTAAACAATCAACCAACCAAGCTTAAGAGTACTAAGTAGATCATTCTAGCTTAGTCCTTAGGATTTTCACTTACCTTAAGTGAAATCTTCAACAAACAAAGTCTTTACTCACCTTGAAATCAAAATAATTATAAAAATTAACAAGTGTCACTCTTTAGAAAACAACAAAGATTATTTGACAAAATAAAAGGAAATCCATGAAAATACCTTTCAAGACACTAAATTGAAGTAAGGGTGTGGACCTTGTCTTGAAAGAGAGTGTAAAATAAAACTTGAACTTTAAGAAGTGAAAAAAAAAAAAAAAAAAAGATGGAGGGACAAGTTCAAGGAGGTAGGGGAAATAATGCATTTATCTCTTGTCTTCCATAGTTATTAACTACATTTAAGGGTAGCTTGAAGTAACATTTATTAGCCTTGGTTAAAAGTAATAATGCCAATTAACTAGAGGTAAATGTTGACAAAAAAAATAACCCTATCATGCATGAGATCATATAGATAAGTTCAAAGAATTTAATTTAGGCATGTGGATAAAAATGTGATGGAGATGAAGACACTCGTGACAAAGAGCATGGTTAAATAAAAGATGGAGATATTATGTTAATTTGGACAGATACTTCATACGGCAGTAAATAATCAAAGAAATCGATATTCGTTTAAAACATCGATAAATTGGAAAATTCTTTTGATACCATTAAAATTATTAACATAAGATATAGACCAATATGGAAACCTTAACTCAATAAAAATTTAATATTTGAAATTTATTTGATACAAATTCAGGAGTGTATTGATTCCCGCTGACAAGTACTATACTAATTATATATCCTATATATCATAAAATACAAAGAAAATTTCAGATGTCACACCAACGCCTTGTGAAGCTTCTTATTCTCAATTTCGATCATTTCCACTTTCTACTTAAGATGCTTAATTCGCGCTTACTGAGTGGGCTTCTCAGTCACATCAAAGACTACTAGACTCAAGGCAACAGGAATCCAGTATTGTTGGATGTAGAATGCCAACGCATAGTGAATCTCCTCCTCGCCTTTCAATCTTTTAGGCACCAAAATCTTCTCTAGATGGCATTCACTCTATGCAGCAATGATCATTTGGATCTCGCCGAAGTATTCATAGCCCTACGAGTAAAATGAACTTGGAACAATTCCGTCTTGAGAGGCGGAGAAATTTCTTGAAAAGTTTTGTACTGACAGGCCACCCTATATAGGTAATAAAAAGTAGCACCATAGAGGTTTAACAGCGGGATTGGTTCATCATATTTATGAGAGAAACGAGCCTCCTCAATATGGAACCATTCAGTGTGTCATAGGAATGCCTTAGGATTAGGATCTTTCCAAAAATTAATCCAACGTGAGTACTATTTATTCGAGGAAAAATGCTCTAGGACCTCGAAGTTTTGTATGTGATGCCTAAAATCATCTATCTTAAATTGTTTCATAATGTGCCCAAACCCTCTTATGTGGAAGAAAAATCATATTTGCAAAAGCTCAAAAATGGCATATATGGTCTTTTCTTCATTTTGTTTGAAATAGTTTAATGACAAAAATGTTTCAGCTAAAATTATATTGACATAATCTAACCCATCACAAACTCGGCTAACCACTAATGAAATTGAAGGATTAATGTCATTTTTTTCGAAAAGGAAAAACAAAAAAAAATGCTAAAATAAAAATCCTAACCTTTGGAATCATTGGTTGATTTGCAAAAGACTCTGCCAGAAATGAAAATGGGCATGCATAATAGTTAGCTTTGACAACCTTCCTTACCGTTTCAACTTTGAATTTTAAAAACTTTGATAATTCAAAAATAGAATTTATGCCGATAGGCAGCCTAACAAGCTCATTTTCAAGAGGCATTTCAATGGCAACACTATATTACTCCAATATTAGGGTTAGCTCATACTCACCAAATATTAAGGTGGAAGTTTGCAAACACCAAAAATGCGGTAGCGCCTGCATAACATCGGAGTGGATATTGATCTCTAGCAATGGGAGAAGTCGAGCAATCCTTGCTTTCACATATCTTTGGCCCTCTTGATCTAACTGGTCTAACCACATTTTGAGCTCTTTTTTGGGAGTGAAAATGAACTGTACATTGGTTTTCCCCATCGCATATAAAACGAAACTAACAATAAAACCTATTGTCATTGATCAACAAAATTGCAGTGAAGTAAGTAAATTGCAAAGTGAGTTCAGACAACTTACTTTCATCGGGAAGGGATACAATCACATAAACACACGCATGAAGTGTGAGGCTCGATTTTTATCTAGACGGCTTAACTAAGTGGAGCTAAGAGGATGATCTGACTGTTGTAGTCTCGCATTCAAATTGTCAGGTCCTCTAAACTCTGACTCAGTCGAATGGAATGTCCTATAGTCAGCAATATCATGGATAAGAACAAACACAGATAACACCATGAAAAACTTTTGGGGAAGAGAATGTCAATCTCTACACGGTAGTCTTGCTTTCGAGGAAGTGTCATTCTCAACACTATTTTAAAATCTTGTCGTGAACTAGGTCCGGCGGCATGGTTATGTGTGCATAGTATAGTGCGAAAGCAATAAAACATGCACAACACTTCTAATCAGGGATTAGAAATTATTCATTCCAACACCTCCCTACAAGATAATGATTACCAAAGACTACTCTCTTTTATACCTCACATTTGCAAAAACATTTAACACTTGATATTAGGGACGTATCTGGTATCCTTATTGCTAAACAAAAATATTTTTAAAAAGAAAAAAAAAATTGACCTAAGTCCACTAAGAATTTTAACTAATCCCCAGTAGAGTTGCCATCGTGACCAAACCTCAGGTGCACTACCTAGGGTTTGGCTAATGGATTACTAAGTCTAAATTTAGTTCGAGCTCTCCCAAGCCTATACAAATTTATGATTTATAGTTCAAGTTTTTTAACATGTAAATGATTTTTCAATTAGGAGTTACCACTAATCTATTCTTTGGTGGGTTGATCTTAAAAAAATTAAATTAAACATATAAAAAAGATTCTTTGGTGGGTTGATTAAAATTAAGAAATTGATCCTTGATGGATTAAAGCTCTCTTTTATTCCCAATTAAAGTGAGATAACCATGAATATCCAACTCAGAAAGTATTTACTTTATTCCTTCCAAAACTAGAATATATATAGTTTGGTTTGGTGTTAATTTTTCCTTGAAGTCTAATTTTAGAGGTCGACAAAAACCTTCGTTACGCAGATCTCACTTTTAGTTTGAAGGAACCAACTACATCTCTTCAAGAGTTCTGCATTTTTCTTGGAAATTTTCTTTGAAAACTCATGAGTATAATCTGTTTGCCTTTGACGTTCAAACCCAGGATGATGATTTTAGCTTATTTGATTATGCTAAATTCCTCTAATGCCCTTTCGATACCTTCTCTCTTTTATTCTAAAAAAATGTTTTGCATGCAACTTGAATTGATTTTAATTTACTTTCATAACATGTGAGATAACCATGAATATCCAAGAAAGTAATAAATTACGGGATTTACCTCATAGCAATAAAAGTATTTGTAATGTTAACTCGGAATTCACATCAACAGCCCTAAATACGATTTCTAATTAACACACAGTCAGTCGATCTTTTTTTAAATTTTCTCTTGTTAAATGAAATATAATCTACGTGCAATGCAATTTAATCAAATGGCCTAATTTTAACGATGGACAATTTTTAATTAGATGGACCTAGCAACAATCACTAAATGACATGCGTTTTGTGAACTTAATTCTATATGACATGCACATGATACTTTCTATTTTTTATTAAAATTCGTAATTAAAAATTGCTAAAAATAAAAATCTACCGAGATATAATCTATTCTAAGTTAGGAAATGGACTCACCTAAATCCTATCTTAGCTTGGATACTTATCTCAACATGCAATTCTATTTAAAATTGGTATCTAGCCTAGATATTATCTAAACACAAATTCAATTCAAAATGGGAAAAATATATACCTAGTCCTATCATGCAATCTAAATGATATGATATGCCATGTAATCTTTTTTGTATTTTTGATTCATTAAAGCTAGCAATTAAATCTAAACAAAATTCCAAACATGGCAAAAAATCATTCAACATATTCATTGAGATTCAAATAAAAGATTACGATATTTGAAAAAAATAAACCGTCATCTCGCATCTTAAATTAATAGATATTGTAATCCTAATAGGGCACTTATTCAAAATCAAACATAATTAAAAAAAAAAGATCTGTCGTCTCACGACTCCAATCAAAGATTATCGCAATCTCAGACAATGCAATTATCCAATAATCAGTTGAAATAATTAAAAAAAACGATTCAATATCTTTATGGGTCAAATTAGTAATTAAATCCACTTTATCAATAAGCCCTCAGTGGATATGCTTAATATCATATATCAGATAACAGTCAATCCGAATTAAGGAATGAAATATTCCAATTGAATTGGATAAAGATTGTTGCCTAATTCAAACACGCATAATTCGGATTGGAATCAGATGGGGTCACGGCTTGTGGATACTGCTAGAGGGATCATTGGGTTCTCGGCTAGCCAATGTGGTGGCAAGTTTCACTGAAAAGCCTTGATCCGTTCATAACACCGAGGGTAAGGACTCCAAAATCTCTTTTATTATTTCTTCTTTGAGCACATTCTACATGTGACCAACATAAATAGATCCTGGGGAAGAAAGTCAAAACATAGTGGAATATAAATCTCAGTTCTTGGTTCCCTCTATCGTGTGCTAGATGTTGGTCAAGCACATGGAATCACATGCACAGGTGGATGCTCGGGAGTCCTCGGAGAATTCGAACGCCACTTGGAGTTGCTCGAGTTGGAGTTGCTGATCACCACTCGGTTACTTTATAGGGAGCAGCTCGGGCTGGCGTTGGGCTCGCCACAGGTGACTCGGGCGCTTGTCTCGTCAGGACCAAATTAGGTGTGTGCAGCAGCTCCTGCGAGGAAAGATGTAATGTGATCGAAAGCGATGCGTGGCGGCAAGACTTTCAGTTGATGACGACGCGTGGGTGGGCTGAGAACCAGTAAGGATGATCAGCTGCGATGTGAGGCAATGGCCTCAGCGTGGCTATTTAGGGGTGAGCGGTTCCCAATTCCGGTTCGGTTTCGTCTGAAACCTAGAATCTACCCTTGGATACAGGTTCCTCATTTTTTGGAACTTAGAACCTACCTGTCAGAACCAAGAACTTGGAACATACCCTGTCACAGCTTTTTTTTTTTTTTTCATTTTCATATTTGAACTATAAGGTAGAAGGAAAGAGACAACCCAAAGAGAAGGGAACATTCAATGGTGATCATTTACAAGAGAGTCACTTTCTTATCATCCTATATAACCAATCTTTAATAATTAGAAAAGAGAAGGGAACATTCAATGGTGTCAAATGTTCACTTCATACAAGAGAGCCGTCACCAAACTATTCCAAGTGTCTTATATCACCAATAACCAAATTTCAATCATATCATATGCAACAAGATCTCTCATGGAGGGCATAAGACTCACCTAATGTTTATGGTTTCATAGCCAACTTGTCAAAGCAGCATTTACTCTCTCTTCTGTGATCGATGTACGGTTCTCATAGAAATCCAATATCTCCACTGCTATATTCTTCACCCGTTCATGAACACGTCAGCTTGGTTTGTTAAAAAGTTAAAGAAACATTATACAAGAAATGACAAGATGGCAAAAATGAGCCTTGTAAGGTCAAAGTTATTCTCTAGAAACAAAATATTCAAAGTATACCAATGGCATGGCTAGATATGCAATGAGCAGTTGATGCAGGCATTAAAGGTTCCGAGCCTTTTGACCACGCAACTTTAAGGGGGATTAGGAATACACCCATATTATTTATCAATTCACAGCAGCTTGTCAGAAATACAAGTAAGTTCCTCCAAAAAAAAAAAAAAAAATCACTAATAGTTTCAGAAGTGGAAAAATTGAGCATAATAATTAGCAATAATTATTCCATACGTAACAAAAAAGCCAACACATACCGACAAAGATCCATATCCATAAAGGCTACTTGAAGAGAGCATGCCCAAGCCACTTCTAATATCAGCCTTTTGATCATAACTCAATGAAGGAACAGGACGAACTGAAGGCAAGGCATAAGGCACTGAGTGACCGCTGCCAAAAGAGCCAGCGGCCACAAAATGGTTATGACCTCCATCCTTTTCTTTGAGAACATCGTCCCGCAACCTTAACACAATTTGGATAAGTGCATCTCTCACCTTAACTACTTCTCCCGATACCTATGAAGTCAAAAAGGATGAATACGGAACATTTACTATATAGAAATCGATTAAAAAGAGTACGCAGAGACTAGATGCAAACCTCAACAAGTTCCTCGCTTGAATCAGCACTTTTTGGTTTCTGGCCTTTCGAGATTCGGATTTCTGCTTTAGTTCTCTTCTGAATTTCATTTATAATTGATCCACTTTTTCCTATTATACATCCAATCACTTATGATGAAACAAGGAGTCGCATGGTAACAGTATCATCATCTTCATCATTGATCTTCGCTTGAAGCAATAGAGTAGCTTCAATGGCCATGGATTTCAGATCATCAGGTGACTACAAGAAAATATATAATGGTTATAACAGGGGGAAGTTAAAACCTTGCAAAGCATAGGAACTAGCAAGCATTCTGAAATCAAGAAAATATGAATCACCAAAATGAAAATCGTAGAAAACTGATGAAAAAAATTCAGAGTTCAGACCATGTCAAGAAACATTTATCATGAGTATTGAGGACATAGCGTTCATTATTCATCCAGCGAGGCAGACCAATTTATTCAAGTAGCTCTAAAAAGAGCATCATTTAACAACTTTGTAGTGAAATCAAGAGAAAATAGTTTGTTCCCAAGTATCCTAACCATCTGAGCACTTTTACAGATTATAACATTTATTACTATTTGATGGAAAGCTTTCTAGATTTCCTGTTTATGGAACAAAAAGCATGAGAAACTACGCATCATAAATCTGTGAAAAATTATCAAGCAATGCCATAATCTGGAGGCTTGCCCTACAAAGGAAGAATAAAAAACAAATGGATACCATCTTTCACAAAAACTCAAATTTTAGGAAAAATTCACCAACCCCTCCATTTGTAAGTGCAAATCTTTATTACCAACAAAGACCCACAGACACACACACATTAGTCAAATCAAAAGACAGCGAGCGATCTCAGTGCCTTCTTCTCTTCAAGCTTGTTGTGGCGAAAAGGTTCCAGCCTCTGCTCAACAGCCGCCGAGGTGAGGCCTCCTCTGGTACATACCAGGGATTGAAACACCAACTCTATCTATCAACTTGGCGGCGTTCGGGAATGAGCTTCTCGAGATGCACGGCGTACACCTTGATGTCGTCTTTCCTCCTTTGTGAGCTGATCTCTGCCATCGAAAATGACGCCGATAAACATCCCAAACAAGCAAGGGGCCCAAGATACCGAATCGACCGATCGATCCCCCACACGAAGAACCGAGAGAGAGAGATTGAAGCGTTACTCGGAGATGTAGGTCTCTCCGGAGAGGAACTCGTACTAGAAACAATCAGATTCACAAGATAGAAGACGCAATTAGTAATCCTGACCAAATTCCACATCACAGAAAGAACAAACTCATACACTTATACTTGAGTTAGATCATCTACTGCAATCAAATTACCCCTAGAAAGCACTGCACAAAAATTTGGCACAGCGAAATCAAAGCTAATTTTTCTCGTTCCCAAAGACGCACCAAAAAGCACTCGCGAATGCGGACCACAACATGCTGGCAACCCCGATTAGGGCAAAGAAAGAGAACGAGCGGGAGAGAGAACTCACGACGATGAGATCCTTGAGGTTACTTTGCTCCAGGAGCTCCAAGACGTAGGAGAGGACAGGGCGGCCTTCGGCACCTCTTGCAACGAATTCAAACCGAGATGAAAAATAAAAACAAAGACGAAGAATGATGAGAAAAGCCTTCGAGAATCGTTCTCGAAGTAGAACGCATCAGTTACTCGAAGAAAATCTCCGAACCGCAAGAAGGTGGAGGGAGCGACCTTAGAGACGAGGGGGACGAGCTTCTTCGAGAAGAAGAAGGCCAACACCACCCCTTGAAAGGCGAGCACTCGTCGAGGGCGAGCACTGAGTGAGATTCGTCGAGGGCGAGCACTGAGCAGCATCGGGCAGAGACAGAGAACTGTGAGTGTGAAGTGAACAGAGTGAGAACTGAGACTAGGATAAATTTAGGGCTTTTTTTTGGAACCTAACCTAACCGGTTCCTAGAAAAAGGAACCAAGAATCGGAATCGGTCTCTTAAGAACCGGGAACCGAACCAGACCCTCCGGTGCGGTTCTAGAACCGTGCTCACCCCTATGGCTAATGCACGTCGGAAACTTGTTGGCTGAAAGGAACGACTTTGCTGAATTTGCTAGGACACATGGCTAGAAGTTATTGGACAGTAGTGATTGTAGGAACAACATGGAAGTATTGCAGCAACGGTGATGGCTAGTGGATCTCAGGAAGCGATGATAGAGCCATCCGAGGATTGGGACCGAAAGAGCACAAACAACTTCGATATCGGATCCCCCCTCGCCTCGCTTTCTCTCCCTCTCTCTCACGTCGTGTGTATTCAATGTGTTGTGTGGCCCTATATGGAATTGTGTCGCAGGTCCTTTTATACGTAAAGGAGTCCGTCTCCTCGAGAAAAAGACCACATTTCTTTCCTCCTTTAATATATTTGCATATCACACGGTCAAAGATATATTCCTCCATGAGCACAATTAATTCCCTTCTTTGACTGTGAGTATATATTCTAGTGATCTGCCCATAATTCTTTCCTATCTATGAATGATGTTAAGATCTTTTGTTGCTCTTCTTTTATTCATTTTGTCTGCACGCTTTCATCCAAGCTTTAATCGTCCATGTGTCCAATCCCTCTTGCTTGATTTATCTCATCACACCGTGGAGAAAAGATCTCCATGTCCATCGAATTTACGGCCATGCTATTTGATCGATGGGCTTTTGGCCAATTTTTATCTCCCCCAAGCTTACTTCAATTAAATCAATTAAGCTCAAAATATCCACCATCAGTCCAATGCAAATGTAATAATAAAATAAATGCTCCTAAAATTATATATATGCAATTTAATTCTAATATTTTTGTTTATGGGTTAAAAATTAATCCCTAATTTTAGGGGTGTAAAAAAAACCCGACCCGACCCAACCCTAACACGAAACAAGTATTATACTTGTTTCGGGTCTTGATACAGTAGAGGTGTTAAACGGGTGGGTTGGGTCGGGTTTGGGTCGGGTCATTAATGGGTCGACCCAAATCGACCCATTAACCCATTTATGACCCATTTATATGCCTAATGTAAATTGTTCGACCCATACCTAACCCGACCCATACCCAACCCATACCCGACCCGACCCATATTAATAAAACATTTTCATATTTAACCAAATTTAGGAAAACTTATTCTTATGTTTTTTTAAAAGATTATATTACTAAAAACTTCCAAACAATATAAATCCAATCAATAATTTTTCAATTTTTTACAATTTTTCAAAAAAATTATATATATATTTTTAAAACTAAAATAGTTTTATACAACACAAATTTAATGGAAAATTTTTATAATTTTAAAAATAATTATTTTAAAAATCGAATTTTAATTATTTTTATTTCAAAAAATAAAATTTAAATATTTTTATTTTTTTAAAAAATAAATTTTTAATTATTTGTATTTTTAAAAAATAAAATTTTAATTATTTTTTTTAAAATTAAGTTTTTAATTATTTTTATTTTAAAAAAATTATTTTTTTAAAAAAATTAATTTTTTAATTATTTTATTTTTATTTTTAAAATATAATTTTCTTTTTTTTTTTTCTTTTTTCTTTTTTTTTTTTTTTTTTTTTAATTCTTCTTCCTCCTGGTCGCCGGCACGGCGATGGCCCGGCGACCGGCCGGGCGAGGCTCGAGCTCGCCGGCGTCGGCGAGCTCGAGCTCGCCGGATCCGAGGGCCGCCTCGCCGACGCCGGGAGGCTCGAGCCTCGCCGATCTGGCGAGACTCGAGCTCGCCCGACGCCGGCGAGCTCGAGCCTCACCGACGTTGGCAAGGCCTCCGCCTCGCCCCGGATCGGTGAGCCGCGAGCTCGCCGGCGTCGGGCGAGCTCGAGCTTGCCCGACGCCGGCGAAGCTGAGCTCGCCCGGCCGGTCACCGGCCATCGCCGTGCTTAGGCGACCGAAGGAAGAAGAAAGAAAAAAAAATGAAAATGAAAAAAAAAAAATAAAAAAAAAATGAAATAAAAAATAATTATAATTTTGGTTTTTATAAAAAAAAAAAAAATTGTAAAGTTAAAGAGAGAAGAGACTAGAGAGAGATGGTGAGGTTTTGAGTTAAAATAAAGGGGTTCCTTTTTAATGGGTTGATAAATTGGTCTTAAATGGGTCGAGAGTCGACCCATTTAAGACCCATATATCTAATCTTGACCCATTAAAACTCATTATAGGTGTTTTAAGAAATAAAACTTGACCCATTAACGACCCATTTAACCATAAATGGGTCAATAAATGGGTTGTGCAACCCATTTAACACCTCTATGATACTGTTTAAGAGACATATATAAAACAAGCAAAGAATATATGTTTAGGGTCGGGTAGGGTTGGAACATTGTTCGACCCGAAACACATTAACTCCAAATCCAAACAAGCCGACAAACATAAACACGTTCTCATCTTTCTTGGCTCCGGCTTCTTCTCCGATGACACAATTGTTCCTCACCTTATGTTTGGGCTCGCAAGACCGGGCTAGCATTCTCCAGTTCGTGTGAGTTCCGTCCTCGCTTGTATACGTGCTGCTATCCTGGTCCATGCTTGTTGTTTGTCATGAGTCCTGATCCAGGTTTGAGTCTCGGTCTAGGTGTAAATCTCTTGTTCCGGTAGCATGCTCCAATTGTTCGATGAAATGCCAATGCCTCAACTAGATCTGGGGACATCTTCTTAAATTTGATATGCTTCTGGAAATATTGGTTGTTTCGTGCATCCTTTGTTCATGCCATGACAGGGTCGTGGAGGGGTAGCGTTTGCAAGGGGAAACTAGGGGTGGTCAGCTTGGCCCAAGACCTTTTCATGTCGATCGTTCGCGGCCATGTTGCTCATCAGAAATAAAGAGACATGGAGAGAGAGAGCAAAGAAGAAGATGGGCTCTCAACATGCTCTCTGCTTCTCAAAGAAGAAGTCTCTAATTGTGGCAATCACGACGACTCTGCATCTTCTAGTGATTCTTCTGTCACGGCTCTAATTGTCTATAATTTCTTCTCTGGTTTGGAATATGGGTTGAGATTTTCATCTAATGGAAATGGGTAGCCATTTGAACGTGCCATTGCCTGGCTAAAACTTCTGCAGCAGTTATTGACATCGGCAAGGATCTAGTGTTCCTTGCCCAGTTCAGGCAAGTGCTGCGCCGCCACCTCCTTCGAGGTCAACTCCTTGCAGGCGCTTAAGCTGTGTTCACATCCAGATTCCTCTGCATTTTTTAACACATCAAAGTATCTGTTGTTGTTCAACCAAAAAAAAAAAAAAGTATCTATTGTTGATTGGATTATTGAAAATTAATTTTTAAAGGTTTCCTTATTCCTTCTCTGGTTTGGAATATGGGTTGAGATTTTCATCTGATGGAAATGGGTAGCCATTTGTTAGGGATGGCTTCTCTTCCTCACCCATATATCATCCCAACCCGAATCCTAGAGAAAAGAAAGGTGAAAAAAAAAAAAAAAAAAAAAAAAGAAGAAGCAGGAAAAGAAGAAGAAGAAGAAGGACACCCAACCCACCCCGACCCAAAACACATTAGATGGTCTAATGTGTTTTGGGTCGGTTCAGGTCGGGTCACAATGCGTGACCATTGTGTTTCGGGTCGGCGGGTAATAACAAAACCCGACCCGACCCGACCCATTGACACCCCTATCTAATTTTCTATGCAATAAATAAATGATCAATCGCTAAAATTTAAGTGTCAACAGCCGCCAAGATAAAAACTAAACCGCCAAGATTAAAACTAAACCTCCATCTTTCTTGCTGAAGATGCAGAACTAATCGCTTCTTATTTGTCCACCATCCATTCTCACCCTCTACAAAAGTCACGGTTGCCTACCGTCTATCATCGGAACGATGAGATAACGCAAAACACACCAAGCGCACGAAAGTAACCATAACGAAGAACAGAAGCGAGGAATTGCGACAATGACCTAAAAAAACGAACAAAACGTGAACAAAACGATCTACGGTTTCAGCGAGAAGGACATAACTTTCTATCACAGAGACATTTCATCGAACACCTGTTGGGCATCGACTGGAAGGCAAATGATAACTTGATCGGGACATCAAAAGGCGACCAAAATAGAAATAGACAACCAAGCAGGGTCCAGAGGCAACAAAACACGGCACCGCCGGGGTCGGAACTCCATCGAACCGAAAAACCGCGAGCCTCGGTCCGGCGGCCTGAAAATGGAGCGACACGGAGCGCGCCTATGCGCTCGGGTGATGGGGCCTTACCCGGCTCGGCAACGACTGACAGCAGATGGGCCCGGGACGGATTGACCCGTGGCCGACCGCCTTGTGTCGTCGAGACCGGTCCTCGGATCAAAAGGGGTTGAACTCAAAAAACAGCGTTACCGGAAGAACGGGCGCCGGGAAGCGGGGTCTCGGGCGCGGCCGAGCTTCTCTCTTGCTCTCTACCCCCTCTCAAATCTCGACTTCTCGCTCCACTCTCACTCTCAATCTTTCTCTCGGATCTCCTCTCTCTCTCTCTCTGCGGACCTCGAATCTCCTCCGCGGTTCTCTCTCTCTCCCCCCGAACGAAAAAGCCCCCCTCCCCCTAGAATAGCTTGCTCCTCTCGCTTCTAAGCTACGATGCACATGCCTCCTGCCTTGCCAGCTGCTGCCGCCGGCCTGGCCTCGACCACCAACTCCCGGTCGACGCTCTGCCTGTCTCCTGCTTTTTCGTGCCGTCCTCCCTGTCTCCTTTCTCTCTTCAGCCAACGTTGGACAAAGGGAAAGGAGCCAGAGAGAAAAGGAGAAGGCCGGGCTTGGGGAAAAGAAGGAAGCTGGGCCCGGGTCCAAGCGGAAAGGAATAACAGGGGGAGAGGACGAAAAGGGCTGGGCCAGTCTTGCCCTGGCCCGTGGTCCGCTTTTTTTCCCCCTAATTTCTATTTTTTTTGGATTTTCATTTTTGGAAATTTTAATAATTAATGCTAGCAATACAAATATCTCTGGTATCAATAAATCCTCTAATTTATATCATATGAATTGCATCTCACATGTCATTAAAGTAAAAATCATACATATTAAATTTAGATTAAGATTGCATATAATTAACATTTTAAAAAATAAAAATTAGGTGTCATGTCATTTAGAAATCATGTTTAGGGCATGCATTTTTCGTCACTTGGGTTTATTGAATGTTATTTTATTAATTGTATACCCGCATGACCACTCTTTGCATATTAGTGACTTAGGTTAAAATTAATCGAGACTGCTTGCAAAATATTTTTGAAATTAAAATGAAAAGATATCGAAAGGGAGTTAGATTAATCTAGTGTAAATATGTCCCTGGACCTACTGAATTTCTAGTTTGCAAAAGTAAAGTATTCTCCTATAATTTACTTGGGTTTCTAATCAATCCTAATTGATTAGTGGCGGCTCCAAATTAAGTAAAATTGCATGTTTAAATGGATTAATCTTTTAGTATCAAGTTGCGAATGGTAAAACTTGAGAGGGTATGTGTTAAGTCTTCAGACTTAGTAATCTATTAGTTTTCTTTGGGTAATTCACCTTCAAGAAGGTCGTGACACGACTCAACAAATGTCTCCTCCATTGAGAACGAAAACAAAAATGCTGACATGGCTCCTTTGTTATTTTCTTTATCTTGCGTAGCAATGGCGTGGCTAAAACAACCCTGTTTTGGTGCAAATCTGATTTTTAATAATAAAAAAATATATATATATATTTTTAGTTAAAATTTAAAAATAAGCTAAATTGTAAATTTTGTACTAAAAATCATATTTGCACCCAAATGATGTTTTTTTCCTTATGTTTTATGATTTAACCGCATATCACCACTTAAGAGAGAGAAAATATTTATTAAAAAAAAAAAAGACAACGTCAACATTTATTGTTGGTCAAGTTAAACTAAATTAATAGAATGACATGATTACATTAATTAAATTTTAGGATTTTATTGTACTTTTTATAAGTTTTAAAACTCAATTACACTTTCATAATAAATTTTAAGACTTCTAGTGCACTTGTCCTATATATTTTTAAAGACTTTCCAATACTTGTCCATCTGACAACTCCATGCAAATTAACTATTCTTGGAAGTTGGGTCATTTGTATGTCATTTTGTTTCTTTACTTGTGGATGATGCCGCTTATATGATTATTATTACCATATGAGAGACTAAAAATGACCTAAACCATGAGAGAACTATCCAAAAATAAATAAGTAACGTAGACTAAAGTAAGTTAATGATGATTTGATCAATCTAATTTAAAATCTGCTGAACTCCAAAGTCACAGTGGAAGCACAATCTGACAATCAAATTGTGGTGGAGAGTGTGATGGGCTTAGCACCAAGCCCATGGACGGTAGAACCAATATTAGAGGATTGCAAAGTGCTCCTGGCCCAACTTGAGGAAGTTACAGCATCCTATGTGCTTAAAGAAGCCAACAAGCCTGCCGACTTGATAGCAAAACCTCATTGGGACAACCGCCTTCCTCACAATTGGATTTTATATCCCCAGCACCCACTATGGATCTTATTATGTAATGATTTCGAATTTAGTCAACTCTACAACATATTAGCAATGACAACTATCTTTCAACCAAATATATATATATAAAATTTAAAAGAAGATCTAACTCCTTTGCTATGTAGTGAGCACTTTGACTTATGGGAGGATTTTGGTTTTTCATATTAGAATTAAGAGAGCAAGAAAAGCCACAATGTGTAGCCTCGAATAGCAAACAAATTGTAAAGGTCAAGTAAGAAACATAGAAAGTTGTCGACTCAACAAATGTCTCCTCTATTGAGAATGAAAACGAAAACGAAGATGAAAAGGATTCACACCAATCCTTCTAGGCGAATTTTGTGTATTAAGTGTTGGCTTTAGAAGTGATTTTTCATGGAAGATTGAAGTCTATCTAGATATTCTTTTTTCGTTTTAGAGTCAATTATATTAACTGCATGTGTAAAAGAAATTCTCCTTCTTTTCTTAACATGCTTATTTTAGTTGTTGTTTTACTAGAAAGAGGATTTTTGGTTTCCGATTCTGAAATTGTTTCAATTTCATTGATTTCAAAGCCTTCTTTAAGAAAGTTTTCTAACGATGTGTCATGATTTGTTGTCCATGTCATTCACTGACTTATTCATACATGGTTGATTCAAAACTCAATTTTAGAAAACCGTTCGAACCAAATAAGGCATTCTTTCAAGTACTTGCTCATCTTTCAAATCAATTCAGATTGACTATTCTCGGAAGTTAGTTCATTTGTATGTCATTTTCTTTCTTTACTTGTGGGTGATGTTGCTTATATGATTATTATTACCATATAAGAGATTAAACAATGATCTGAACCATGAGAGACCTATCCAAAAAGAAATAAGTAACATAGACTAAAGTAAGTTAATGACGATTTGATCAATCTAATTTAAAAGAAGACCTAACTCCTTTGCTATGTAGTGAGCAGCTTGACTTAAGAAAGGAAATAGGTTTTCACGTTAGAATTAAAAGAGCAAGAAAAGCATAAATTAGTAGCCTGGAATAGCAAACAAATTGCAAAAGGTCAAGTAAGAAGCATAGAAAGCTGTCTGACTCAACAAATGTCTCCTCAAAATGAAAAGGATGCACACCAATCCTCCTTGGCGAATTTGTGTGGCAAATGTTGGCTTTAGAAGTGATTCTCATGGAAGATTGAAGTCTATCTAGATATTCTTTTTTAACTTTAGGATCAATTATTTTATCTGCAATGTCTAAAAGGAATTCTTCTTCTTTTGTTAGCATGCTAATTTTAGTTGTCGGTTATCTAGAAAGAGCATCTTCAGTTTTTTATTATGAAGATGTTTCAATTTCACTGATTTGGAAGCCTTCTTCAAGAAAGTCTTTTGACAAAGTGTCATCGTCAGAGTCTCCATATCATTCGCTTACTTATTTACAAATGATTGATCCAGAACTCAATATTTCAGAAAAACCATTCGAACCAAATGAGGGATTTATTTCAAGTACTTGTCCGTCTTTCATATCAATCCAGATTAACTATTCTGGAAGTTAGGTCATTTGTATGTCATTTTCGTTCTTAACTTGTGGAAGATGCCGCTTAAATGATCATTATTATATGAGAGATTAAACAATGACCTAAACCATGAGAGACCTGTCCAAAAAGAAATAAGTAACATAGACTAAAGTAAGTTGACGACGACTTGGTCAATCTAATTTAAAAGAAGATCCAACTCCTTTCCTATGTAGTGAGCACCTTGACTTTTGGGAGAAAATTGGTTTTTCACGTTAGAAGAGCAAGAGAAGCAGAAACAGGTAGCTTGAAATAGCAAACACATTGTAAAAGGCCAAGTAAGAAAGAAAGTTGTCGACTCAACAGATGTCTCCTCCATTGGGGATGAAAACGAAAATGACGCACACCAATCCTTGTAGGCAAATTTTAAGTGCTTGTCCATCTTTCAAATCAATCCAGATTAACTTATTCACGTAGTCAGATTGAGAAAAGACGAAAACCAACAGAAAGGGAATTAAACTAAAAGATTCTTCAGATTGAAAAGGGAAGAATCCATTAAAACTTATGTTGGGGAGTCACGTTCAGCAAGCAAAGTTCACGGATCCACTTCTCGGACACCTGTAGCAATTCCGACGTCCATCAATTGGATCCAAGCGAGTCCATACGCCACCGACGAGCACAAGCCTTCGCCGTTCGTGATCCAAGTACTTGCCGTGAACCCCCTTCGCCTTGCTGGCTATTGCCGTGACCCTATTGCTGGTCACCATCAAATCCTCCCGTTACCGGTCTAATTGGAATTGGAGCCCATTTAAGAAAGTTCATAAATAGTGTTCAACTCAAATATTTGATTGCCTGAGTTGACATTATCCGATTCTAGCTTGATTGAATTTTGAATTATAGGCATTCCCGAATAAGAAATTGTCCTTATTGAATCATGCTTATAATTGAGAATTCGATCTTTGAAACTTAAGATCGGATTCCCAATTACCTTCATTTCTTATTTTGGAATTGTGGAAAATACTTGATAATTTGGGCTTGAATATTGCATGTAATTAATTTAATAAATTTTCATACTATGAAAAATATATAAAAAAAATTTACATAACATTTGGGATAGACTGCATGAATTTTAGTTTCTTAATTTTTAATTGCATATCTAGGAACCATATAGTAATTAGAAAATCACCTAATTTACGATAGGATTTAATATAAATTATTTCCTAGTTTAAATTAGGTAATTCCATATTTTAGGCAGTTTCCTAATTTAGTTTAAAAGAAAATCATAAAAGTTAATAATAACATGCATATCTCTTATAGAATAAGTTGTATCAATTCTGCACCATCACATTGCCATTGCCACGTCATTATTTCCATGTCATCACACAATGTCATTTACTAATCGCATGTCTAGGCTCATATAAATTAGATTACATGTCATATTAGATTTATTCCCAAATATTTTCCCCTTGAGTTACATAAAGATTGCTTCTAAATAACCCACGTATATGTCATTATTTAGATTAGCATCACATAGGCATAACTAAGAATTAAATTGCATCTCATACATTGCATATAGTTTAATCTTTCATTAAACAATAAAACCCGAAAAGAAATAATTATCATTGTATTTAGAAATCATGTTTAGGATATACATGTCTTTTTTTTTTTTTTGTTAACATCTTGCACATATTGTAAGATTAATCATAGTGAAGTTATGCTTTGCTTTATGCATTGAGGTTTGCCCAATTTCTAGCAATTTATTTATTACTTTAATTTATCGAGTGTTACATTATTGATTGTGCACTTGCATGATTATCCATTGCTTGTTAGTTGACCCATTGCTTATTAGTAGTTTAGGCATCAAATTTGGCCAAGACTGCCTACAAAATACATTGAGGTTTGCCCCTTTTCTAGCTATCTATTTATTTCTTTGGTCTATTGAGTGTTATATTATTGATTGTGCACTCGCATGATCATCCATTACATGTTAGTAGTTTAGGCTTAAATTTGGTCAATACTGCTAGCAAAATATTCTTGAAAGAAGGAAAAAAATTACCAAAATGACATTAAATTTATTTAGCGTAACCAAGTTATTGTATCCATGATATCTCTAGTCCATAGAAGCAAGGAGTTATTCTACACTTTACTTGACTTTCGAATCGAACCATAATATATTAGTGTTGACTCCTAAATAAATTGAATTGTATGTTGAAAGGATAAAATCAAAACTCTAAACTTGCAATCGATATGGACTTGTTAGAGTCTGTGCTAAGTCTTTGGCTTTTAGGAATTCGTTAGCTTTCCTTTTTGTAGTTCACCTCTAGAAAGGTCGTGACACATGTCATTTGTTTTATTTTTATCTCATTCACATCCTAAGTCTAGATAACACTCATTAATTTGGATATATCACTCCTAATGTGAGTCAATATCATGTTATCTGGTACAAATCCATTGACAATGATCTCTAGAATGCCCGTTGATTTTTTTTTTTTTTCTTTTTGAGGCGAAAAATACCAGATGATTGTTAATAGTGAAACGAAGGCAAACATCAGAAAAAAATGTGATTCCTTGTACTAGCTTGCGAACGAAATGAAAGCGTTTTCATGATTATGTTCCCTTTGAGCATCATATTGGTTTTCTCTTCTTGTTGGAATACGAAGTGCTACGAGAAAAGCACATGCTGCTTGTTATGGAATAATTGTAGCTCTTGACTTCAAATTCAGGGAAAACATTTTACATTTTCATATAATTTATAGACTAAATTGAACAAATACAAAAAGTCTAAGGATCATATTAAACAAATTAAAAGTTCATGAACTACATTGCATATTGAGTCAAAATTTAAGGATCATTTGTGTCTTTTCCCTTCGAGAAACATAGACGAATTTAATTTTCATGATTGTGGGGCTAGGCAAGCATATCTTTTAATTGAATTGTTTCTTAAGAACTGCAAAGAATTACAGAGCATTCGTTTGGATCATTGGCAGTGTCCCTGAAGTTCTGTTTCACTTTCTTCAATTACATTTTGCTATGTTGTTCTTATTATTGTGTGTTGAAATGGAGACGTAAAGAAAGATTATATTTGTTTCAGCTTTGTATGACTCTGTAATATGAAATATTAACATTCATGGCATCTTTTGTAATGCCCGTTCAGGGACATGGGAGCTTAAAAAATTAGTACATACTTTCGGCTTGACGAAACACTTAATATTTAGCGGCACAATTTATTATTTCAAAGCAAATCCCACGGAATGCAGTACTTCATCCTGATCAGGGAAGCTATTAGTTGGCAGCTACAGTAGTGAAAACTTCCAACTTATCACAAAAGACATAATGGATCGACATTATCCATTGTCTGAATGTGCAACTAATAAAGACTGGATAAAAGCTCGACATGAAGAGCCAATTTATTAAGTGCCCATCGGCTTTTTTCTCATTCTTCTGATGCTTCATGCAAATTCGCAGAACTCATTGGGAAATCTCGGTGCGAGCATTACTTCAAGCGGCGTTGCTTTGCCAACTGTCAGTCCATTAATCTCCGACATATCCACTGGCGAATTGTCTGGAGTTGATATCTCAAATGCATGCAGGAGCCTAGCAAGCACAGAATGCACCATTTGAAGGGCAAAGGATATTGCAGGACAAATTCTCCTACCACCTCCAAAGGGCATGAAGTCAAAATTAGGGCCCGTCACATCAGCCCTTTTATGGCTACTCAAGAACCTCTCAGGCGAAAACTTCATTGGTTCAAGCCATAATTTTGGATTGGTTTGAATTTTCCAAAGGTTAAAGATCAACCGTGTGCCTTTGGGAACCGAGTACCCATTGATAATGCAATCTTCAGTTGATACGTGTGGTCCAGCAAGCGGGCCTGCCGGGTATAATCGAAGGGTCTCCTTCACTATGGCACGTAGATAAGTTAGGTTGGCAATGTCTGATTCTTTCACATGTCGTTGTTTGCCAATTTGAGCATCAAGTTCTTCTTGAGTCTTCTTTAGAACATGAAAGTTGTTTAGCAACAAAGAAACCGCCCAAGTTAGGGTGACCGATGTAGTATCAGTACCACCTGCCATAATCGCCTTCAAAGAAGAAATGCATGTTATTTATAGGAGTGAAATATGAAGACAACATAGACCAAATCACAAAACTATCAAGACGAAAATGCATAGTTATATTTGAAAAAAAAAAGGTAAAGAAACTCTAATTGTTAAATAGCAAAAAGATAAACTATAATATATTCTATCATGCTAACTATTAAATATCTAAATTATAATAACTAAAAGTTGAAAGAAATCACTTCATATCAGAACTTAATCTCTAAAATAAAGAAATGATATTTAAAAATATACGCCCGGCTGGTTAAACAATCAAATTTCTTTCGGCCCATCGCTTTTGGAGTTTTAGAAGAGACTCGAATTTTGTTTTATAAAATAGAAGTCCAGAAATAGTTTTTTAAGTAAAACAACACCATATAGATCGTACATTCACTAGAAAACTTGCTAGCCGGTATAAAAGGTACGTCAGTGCAACGTGTGTTAAACATCACCTTGCAATCTTGGGTGCGCATGGTAAAATTTCTTGGTCGGGAAGAGTTTTTTTCTAGAAATAGTTCTTTTCTATTTCTATTCCTAACAATTTCTAAGCAAAAGAACCCGTTTGATAACTGCGCACAAAATTTCTACTTTCTTGGAATGAAAAAGAATAGAAATGCGTTTGGTAACGCAACGATTCTTTTTGTATTTATTTGTTTTTTTTTGTTTTTATTCTTTTTTTGTATTTATTTGTTTTTTATTTATTTGTATTTTATTTGTATTTATTTGTTTTTTTTATTTTCTTGCATTTTTTTATTTGTATTTATTTGTTTTTATTTGTTTTTGTATTTATTTATTTTTCTTATTTTTGTTTTTTATTTGTTTTATTTGTTTTTTATTTGTTTTTGTATTTATTTGTTTTTGTATTTATTTTTCTTATTTTTGTTTTTTTGTATTTATTTGTTTTTATTTTTTTTATTTTTTTATTTTCTTGCGTTTGTTTTTTATTTGTATTTATTTGTATTTTTTGTATTTTTTGTATTTATTTGTTTTTTTTGTATTTATTTGATTTTTGTATTTATTTGTTTTTTTTTTTTTATTTTTTTATTCTTGCTCACGGTCGGCGGCGGCGGCGGCGGTCGGCCGGTGGCTCGGGCGGTTGGAGGTGGCCACGGCAAGAGAGAAATAAAACAAAAATAAAAAAGAAAATTTGCTTATTTCTAGAAATTGTTCTGCAGACAGCAAGAACTTTTTTTTTTCTCGTTTTATTCCCGGGCTAACTTTTCTATTCCTAGGAATAGAAATCAACTGGCCGTTATCAAACGGGTTTATTCTTTTTTGTTCCGGAACAAAGAATAGAAATTCTTGGGCTTGGAAGGTTACCATGCGGCACCTTAGGGTGCGCGTGGTAAAATTTCTTAGGCTGGGGAAGAGTTTTTTTTCGAAATAGTTAACTTTTCTATTTCTATTCAGGGGAACAATTTCTAAGCAAAAGAACCCGTTTGATAACCGCACAAATTTCTACTCTTGGAATAGAAAAAGAATAGAAATGCGTTTGTAACGCAACGATTCTTTTTGTATTTATTTGTTTTTTATTTGTTCCTTTTTATTTGTTTTTATTCTTTTTTGTATTTATTTGTTTTTTATTCTTTTTTTGTATTTATTTGTTTTTATTTATTTGTATTTATTTTGTATTTTTTTGTTTTTTTATTTTCTTGCATTTTTTTATTTGTATTTATTTGTTTTTTGTATTTATTTGTTTTTTATTTGTTTTTGTATTTATTTATTTTTGTATTTATTTTTCTTATTTTTGTTTTTTATTTGTTTTTTTGTATTTATTTGTTTTTTATTTTTTTTATTTTCTTGCGTTTGTTTTTTATTTGTATTTATTTGTTTATTTGTATTTATTTGTATTTATTTGTTTTTTTTGTATTTATTTGATTTTTGTATTTATTTGTTTTTTTATTTTTTATTTTTTTTTTATTCTTGCTCACGGTCGGCGGCGGGCGGGCGGTCGGCGGTGGCTCCGGCGGGTTGGAGGTGGCCATGGCAAGAGAGAAATAAAACAAAAATAAAAAAGAAAATTTGCTTATTTCTAGAAATTGTTCCTGGAATGAAGCTGAACTTTTTTTTTGTTTGTTTTATTCTAAACTAACTTTTCTATTCCTAGGGAATAGAAATCAACTTTTGCCGTTATCAAACGGTTTCTATTCTTTTTTTATTCCGGGAACAAAAGAATAGAAATTCTTTGGGCTGGGGAAGGTTACTTGCAATCTTAGTCACTATAGTAATACAAGAAGGTACAATCGAAGTCAGATACTCATCTTATAAAAGTACTAAAATAGAGCTTAAATTCAAACTATGGTATATATAATTAGTTTGATCCATCTTTATTCAAAGACTTATATTGATAAGTTTTGGAACAACTAAATATATATTAATTGTTTCACATCACGTTAATTCTTTAATGTGAAACTCTTTTCACTTAACACTTACATGCCAGCCAATCTCCATCTCCTTGACGATAAATTGCTGGTTGTACAGCTAAAACCCCGTGCTTGCAAATAAGAAAGCATGAATTATGCGCACATACTACGCATTTGAAGTAGAAAGCAGTAAATTCCACGAGTTGGAAAACGAGACTTACCAAGAGTGTCCCTTTGATAGCTGTATCAGCATCGAAATCTCCAACTTCCATGCCCTTAAGGGTCGAAAGCATGACGTCTATAAAATCTCGATCGCTCCTATTCTCACTCGAACTTTTGCTATTCTTTTTGTGCTCCTCTAACCAACCACTTAAGATCGTGTCCGATTCTTTGGCAATCCTCTTCATGGTCTTCTCATGGCCACCTAAGTCCAAACATCTCAAGAAAGGAAGAGCATCCGCCACCATAAACGTCCCAAGTAATTGCACGAATTTTCTAAAGGCATGCTGGCATCGCTGCTCCTCTTCCTCATCCACCGTGGCATTGCCGCTATAGTAGCCCTTACCGGCTACAACTGTAAGGACAATGCTCATAGACAACCTTTCAAACCACTGTTTCAAGTCAACTAAGATATGGCCTGGGGTATAAACGAGCATATTGTTAAGCTTTCTAAATCGAGAACACATTTCTCTATTTACTGAAGCAAATATTCAGTTTACTAAAAATGCTTGGCTTGGTTTGTTTCTCTACAGCAGTAGTGCAATTGTTTCATAAAATATTTTTTTCCTCCAATTTGAGCCTATAATTATGCTATAATGGAATACACTACCATGTAAACTGGAAAATAAAGCATCTTAAACTTCCATTATATACATGAAAGTACCTGAATCATTCTTCTTCTCTCTCCAAAGCTTGTACAACTCTTTAATGGCAATGTCTGTGGCCGAGGCCACCACAGGGTTGAGCAACGACTCGATCCTTCGGGTAGAGAGCATCTCCAAGGTAACGATTTTCCTTATGTCACGCCAATATGGACCGTAAGGAGCCAACCCAAAAGAGGCATAGTTGTAGCCCATGACCTCGGTGGCTATTAGCTGCGGACGAGACGCAAGGGCATGGTCGTGCTTAGTGAAACATTCTTTGGCTATCTTGGAACTGCTAACCACTATAGCTGGGAACAACCCGAGCCTGACAGTGAAGATTGGTCCATACTTGTCAGCCATGGACCCGAGGGTCTTGTGAGGAAGATGGGATTTTGCTAGTATGGGCAAATGCCCTACAACGGGCCATGCACCTGCAACTTCTGGTGGTGTTTTGAGCTTGCGAGATGACCTTGATTTGTACCTTACATAAATTGATAGGATGAGGATGGCAAGCATACACAAGAGGGTGAAGTTCAGGTCTTGACGCAGAAATTCCATTTGCAATGAAGGAGTCATCATAAAGTTGTGTGAAATTCTGAAGGAAGAGCTTCCCATTTATACACCTGCCCCACTAGGTTGTGAAAAAAGAGGTGTTCCAGCCTAACCACGTGAATCATCGGAAGCTGGGAACGCATTATTAGTATCTTCATTAAGCATGCTAGAATACATGATAAAATATTTAATATTAGATTACGCCTTAATCTAAATGGTCGAATTTTTAGAAAAGTTAGCAGTGATTCCCCAAAATCCCGCATAATATCAAAGCAAGAGATCTTGAGTTTGAATCTTTCTATGTCCCAATTTATCTCCTCAGTGAAATATTTCAAGCGTCTTAATCTAACAGATTAAGCTTTTAGAACTATTAATTTTGAGCCGTTGAATGAAGTCCGTAGGAAATTCTTTTGGTACGTTCAGTCGACCGAACATTTGAAACGACAACAACTTCTTACTAGAACTACTTACTAGAACTAGATGATTGAGTCGGCCAAAAAGACTTGGGAATTGATTTCCATGTTGGAGTGGATGAACAAAAAACTTCCTAGTTTAATATGTACGGATATGTTTTCCATGGGGTTTGTTTTGGTGCCGTTGTTGATGTAATTAGGCAGAGTTGCCTTCTTGGTGGGATTTGATTTTTCACGTTATTGGTGCAGCCCTTGTTTATCGTGTGGATTTGTCTTGGTGCCATCGTTCATATAATTAAGCAGAGTTGTCTTCTTTGCGGGATTTTAGTTTACGCCCAAATAGTGCAGCACCTTTCATCCCAGCCCAAATAGTGCAGCACCTTTCATCCCATAGAAAATTGATTTGCGGTCTATAGCCGCACAAAAGAAGACGACAAATCGTTCGAATATTCGCCGCTTTTTCTCCATGGATTCTACTCGATAATTTTTGCAGTCCATCCAATTGAGATCGCTTGTCTTACTGAAGGCGGGAGTATTTGGAAGCCGCAAGGTAATTCTCAGTGTATCGAGCAATTACATGAGGCTAATTACTGTGGTTTCAGGTGTAATCTAGGGTTGAGAAATACTTGAGTGAACAATTGTAAGCATACAGTTCTTCAATTAATTAGTAAATTTGTTGCATCTAACTCTCTTTGTAAAATAGGTACCAACACTCGAATTGAATCGCAAGAAAATTCGTGTTTAGTGTAGCATTCTTTAGTTATCTCGAAACTAATAACCACTATATACAAGATCAACCCGAACCTAATGGTGAAGACCGGTCCATGCTCGTCAGCCATGGATGCCGAGAATTCGTGAGGAAGATGGGATTTCGCTAGTGTGGGCAAAATCCCTCCGACAGGCCTTGCACCGGCAACTTCGGGTGGGTGTTTTGAGCTTGCGGGATGGGGTCGATTTAAACCATATATGGATAGGATAATTCCATACAAGTGGGTGACGTTCAGGTCTTGAAGCAGAGATTCCATTTGCAATAGCTTCATCGAGATGGGTGTTAGTATTTTTGAAGGAAGAGCATATGACACATACACCTTCTCTTCTTGGATTATTAATTACTTCTATAAAGTACAATCAATATAAAGTAATGTTCCAATTGAGCTGAAGAAAGTTACAGAGCCTCGAAGGATTATTGTTTACTTCCCAATTGCTCCGAGAAAAGCACATCCCTCATGTTATAAGAAAATGATTCCTACGTAAGTTGGAGAAATTGGACTTTTGTTCTTGCTGACGCTCGAAGCACGTCCGCAAGAAAGTGGCCGACTGAGTACGGAAAATGGCACAATTTACACGATGAAAGAAAGACACTATGGCTCGCCTGAATTTGAAAAAAGGAAAAATTTTGGGAAGATTACAAAAAAAAAAAAAAATTTGTAAATTTATTACGCTCTTATCAATTCGGTCATAAACCTTTTTAATTATGCTAATTGTGCTTTAAACGTTTTTTCATTTTGCTAGTTCAGTCCATCTAATCAAGTTTGATTAGAAATTTCTAACATGGATGTCGTCCTATGTGACATGATCGGTACTGATATAGACGTTTTTCGATATTATTTTTTTAATATTTAATTTTTTTTTTTATTTTTACATTTTCCCTTTCTTTACTTTTTTTCTTGTTCTTTGGAGTGAAGGCTAGTGACTCTTTTTGGCTTTGGGCAAGGGCATCGTAGCCCTCATTGACCACTAGACGAGGCTCGTGGCCCTCATTGGCCAAAGTGAGGGCCGCGATGCCCGCACTATGGCTATTGAGGGCTTGGGTGAAGGCACATGAGTCCTCACTCAAAATATAAGAAAAAAGTATGGTAAGGTAACATAGCTAATTTTTCTATTCTAAAAATATTTGGTTGCTATGTTATGCTTAAATGAATGATGGTAAACTTGATGAGAGGGTAAGAAAGTGCATATTTCAAGGCTGTGCACAAAATGATTGAGATTATCGATTATGATGTTCAAAATTAAATTCATCTATTGTCAGTAGAGAATATATATTTGATGAGTCTTCAATACTTTTTGGTTGGAGTGATTGTGGCATTGTTCATAACAGATCTGGATAGTGTTTAGCTCCAAATGGAGTTACAACCATAAACTCTTGAAATACCAGCATAGCCACCTAACACAATCATCACAAATCGGGGACACTTTATTAGTATTCCTACTGACTATGTTAGAACAAGTCTCACGTTTGAGCCTGTAAGAGAAATCTTATCTAAAGCCCGGCCATTTGATTCAAATAAGGAAAGTTTCGTTGGACTTCGCAACAACGACACTTGCTGGAGTTGTTTGAATGAGTCGGGACAAAGACGTGGAAATTGATTTCCGTGTTGGAGCCGGTGAGAAAAGAGTTTCCTAGATTAAAGTATGTATCTCGGGTTTCATTTGGTGCCATTGGTGATGGAATTAGGCAAAGTTGTCTTCTTCGTGGGATTAGATTTTACGCTCACCTGGTGCAACACTTCTCATCCCAGATAAAGAATAAATGAAAAATCATTTCCATGTTGGAGTCAGTGAACAAATTGTTTCCCAGTTAAACGTGCGGGCATATACATGGATCTGTGTATGTACTTATATTTATTTATTATCATGGGTTTGGTGCTGCTGTTGATG
This sequence comes from Eucalyptus marginata, assembly GCA_014182565.1. Taxonomy (NCBI): domain Eukaryota; kingdom Viridiplantae; phylum Streptophyta; class Magnoliopsida; order Myrtales; family Myrtaceae; genus Eucalyptus; species Eucalyptus marginata. The sequence goes on from CM024590.1 coordinate 749,232, forward strand.
TACATTAGGCAGAGTTGTCTTTTTCATGGGATTTGATTTTACACCCAATTGGTACAAGCTCATTCCATCCCGGAAAAACTGATTAGTGAATAGAGAGGGACAAAGTACCTATAAAACCAAATGAGATTTTTCTTACCAAATGATGGAAAATATTTTTCAGGTCATTTTCATATCTCAGCCAAATTCCAGAAAATATCATCATTTTTATAGAAAATGACTTCCCAAAAAATATTTTACAAAAATGTCATATTTTTCGTAAAACAAATGAAACCTAAACATTTTAATGATTTGTCAATTTAGTCAATTTGACTAATTCAAATTGAAAATTACTAACATGACGATTTAGTTAGTGCCAAGCATTCACGTGGCACTCACATTGATAATTTTTGTATTTTTTCAAATTTCTAAATTTTTTTCTTGACTTTTCCTTTTCTTTTCACTTTCCATTTTTTTTCCCTCCCCTAGCCATTTTCGAGTCTCGTTGATGGCTAGTGAAGGTCGCCAGCTTCAGGTGAGGGATGTTTGTGCCTAGGCTAGCGAGGGTTGCCCTTGACTGGCCCGGTGAGTGATGCCCTTACTTGGGCATGCAAGGGGATCGACAGGGCGAGAGTTGCCCTCACTGGATCTAGCAAGGGTGACCCTTGCCTGAGGCCAACGAACTCAATCGACCATCAACGAGGCCTGACAATGGTTGGCTCTAGGAAAAAGAAAAATAAGAAAAAGGAAAGGAATAATAAGAAAAAAATCAAAAAATTACAAAAATTATCTATGTAAGCACCAGCCATGCTATTTAGGACGGCATATGGCCAACGCTGACTAGACCGCTGCATTAGTAATTTTTGGTCAAAATTAGCCGAAATAACTAAATTAACTAATCATTAAAGGGTTTATGACTAAATTGATAAATCATCAAAAAATTTAGGCCTATATTGATACAATTGAAAGATTTATGACTGAATTGAAAAATTGCTGAAAGTTTTAGAATTAAATTGGTACAAATAAATGGTTTAAAACTAAATTGGCCACCATAAATAAGGTTTATGATTTTTTGGATGATTTTCTCCTTTAATTTTGGAATTACCTCGTGCGATCTGATGGGCAATCAAAAAGTATTGTTTTTGTTTAGGTAAATATGGTATTATTTATATAATCAAGTTATAGATATATATATATATATATATATATATATATATATATTATGTGCTTATGTGGTAATTAGCATGTTACACAACGGATTACTTAATGCAAAATGTCAAATGAGTTAGAAAAACAAGTATTTATATCTACCTATAAAATATCACATGTATCATAAGTTTATAAGTCGTTTTATCTGCAAAGAATGAAATTTTTCTCGTAAATTCAACAAACGTGAAAGAGACATAAGCTTTATCGAATATCACAATTATACTGTTGCGACCTACACCTTGTAAGGGAGGGAGATAGGTTTAGAGATATTTGTTTATAAAGCATGGGCTCTCCTAGGTCCGTACTTCACGTGACATTAGTTTTCCTAATCTATGTGTTCAAATGGAGTTGCCACTAGCCATTGTTGAAGGTCGGCTAGAAACCTTAATCAAGATGTAGGAGTGTTATCTTAATACATCCGCATTCAAAGATTTTAGAATCAGGGACTTGATTACCCTAGCTATTTAACTAGGGCTCTTTTAGTATCTAAATTTAACTATTTGCTAATCAAAGTGTCAAGATAACCTATTGAAAATTTCAAGATTTATCCTAATCATTCTAAAAATGAAAATAATAATTAATATATTAAAATTGCACAACCAAGTTTAAGTGAATTGAAATGCTCAAGGAACAATCTAGCTTCGTCTCTAAAAAAGAAACTATACAAAATAACCCCTATTGTAAAGCCCTAAAGCCTTGTTGAAATTGGGATACAATTTTTTATGTTTTCGCACATTTTAAGAGAATTTACCCAAAAACTAATTTGTTAAAGCTTTTTCTGAATTCTGTTAAAAAAAGTTGAATTTTGGATTAATTAAGTTTTTAAAATAATTCTTAATATTAATTTAGTATAATATAAAACGGACCCGGGTCGGATGTGGAGATCCGACCCGAGTCAGGACCGTCTGGGTCCACGACTGGATTGGTTGAGCCCAGTCCTGCGATCCCCCCTCCCCCTCCTTCCAAAAAAAAGGAGAAAGAAATGAAATAGGGAATAAAGAAGCCCAGCCCAAACCTCTGATTCGCCCAATCCGGTCCGAGAAAAACCAGATAGGCCCGTGCCTGTCAGGTCTAAATGAGGTCAAAATTCCTTTGACCGAAACCTTGATCCCTTCTTTTTCTGAGTTTTTACTTTCTTTTTTCTATTTTCTATTATTATTATTTATTTAATTCTCTTCCCTGCACGTGGTCTTCTTCGTCACTGAAACTCCCCTTTCGACGTTCTCTTCTTTGCACGACGTCTTCTTCCACTGACACCATGCCATCACTGAAGCTTACTCACGGGCGGGCTCAACACGGATACTTTACTACAGGAACTCACGCTAGAATCTCAACTAAAATTTGAGTGTCAACATATATGTGCATTGTTAGTGAAAATACAAGTGTTTACTAACCTAGAGCAGACGTAATTATATAGAAATATCACTTATGGGTACAGTTTGCTATTTCAAAGCAAATGCATAATACAAATCTTGCTACTTAAGTTGCTCCACATTGTGGGCCTGTTTATTTCCATTAAAGTGAAAGCAAAAATTCCATTAAAAAAATCTATGAAAATTTATATGTGAAATTACATGTGGATATTTGCATTTTGTGAAAGCTTGAAAGCTTAGGTGTTTTGAATTTTTAAATAGGTAGGTTAGGTTGATGATTGAGTATGTAGTTCTTCTTGAGTCTATTTTAGGACGTCAATGTTAGGACAATTTACTTGTAGGATCCTTGGTGGGTAATGTGTAGATAGACATTGCGAGTTATAGTAAGGTAGATCTAGAAAATTGATTTATTTAGTGATGAGTTAAACTATAAGTAAATGTTTATATGAGAAAAATCCGTGGCCAACAAGAATTTATTAAGAGGCCTCATAAATTGGCTTTGTCCCGGGTGCTAGTTCAATCATGAACTCGATCTCTCTCTGGCGGTAAACCTGGTAATTCATTCGGGAATATATTTGGAAATTCTTGTACCACTGCGATGTCTTCAATATTCAACTCCTCAACTGTCGTATCCACGAGAGTTACAGGTAATCTTGACAACCCCCGTCTAACAAACGGGTTGTCTCAAGCGACAAGATCAAGGTAATCGAGGGTCCTCCTCGATTCTCAACAAACTCGAAACTTTCACCCTCTAACGGGTCAAACGGAATCGCTTTACGATAACAGTCCATTTTAGCTCGTTGCTTGGTGAGCCAGTCCATGCCAATTATCAAATCAAAGTCATACATGGGTAGGACTAACTAGTCTATTTTCCCCTCTCGCTCATCAATCACTAACTTGCAACCAGAACAACCCAAAGCAGCTAACACCTTATCCTTCAACGATGTAGATATGCTAACCATTGACTCCAATAATATAGGATTTAATCCTATCAACTTAACATATTGCTCGACAATAAAAGAATGAGTTGCTCTTGGGTCGAATAAAGCGTAAGCAGGATGGTCGTTCAACGAAACCAAACCTATAATCACATCAGGCGCATCCTCAACCTGACCTTTGGTGATGGCATAAACTATTCCTTGAACTGGGGGTCTGAGCTATTCACCTTGCGGTGCGTTCTGTGGCGCGTACCCTCTAATCCATCCCAACAATGGTGGCGGCGGTAACTGCAGTTGTCCTCTTGGTCACCTAGGACAATCTTTGGCTATGTAACCTAGGTTGGTCACACTCAAAACAAGCGCCCGTCCTTTGAGGGCACGGGGCTGTACCATGTCATTTCCCACAAAAGCGACACAGGCCATTCTGACTTAGTCCTGATTTTCCAATTCCACCCTTCCTGTTGGACGAAACATGGAATCTTCCTCCAGTCACGAGCCTCTTCCCATGTCGGATCCCTTCTTGACTTGAACTAGACCGCGATCCAGATGTGGCAGCTCTCTCGTTCTGATCTCTCTCTATCATCTGGACCCTCTCATACAAGTCATTATAATTCCTCAAATTGAGCAATATCAACGGACTCCTCAACTCCGGCCTAAGTCCGTCTTTGAATCTCCTAACTCGGTTCGCTGGATTCTCAACCAGTTTAGGAGCATATTGCGATAGTTCAACGAACTTCACCTTATATTGATCCATAGTCATTGAGCCTTGGTGAAGGCGCTGGAATTCTGCCATCTTCAATTCTCTAGCAGTCTTGGAAAAGTATTTGCTGTTGAAGACCTCAACAAAGGCATCCCATTCTGGGGCTACACTTTCAGGAAATACAGTCCCTTTGGTGGCTTTCGACCAAGTGTTAGTGTTGCCCTGCAGCTGGTAGGTTGCAAGGACAACCTTCTCCGTCTCTATGCACATTAGCAGTGCAAAGGCTTTTTCCAAGCCTTGAATCTATAAGGCTGCGGCTTCGGGGTCTCTTGCCCCAAAAAACTTCGTGGGTTCAATTTCAAAAATTATTCCACCAATTTATATATTGGTCTCCCAACGACCATGTTCCCTAGTGGAATCTCGGCGGAAGAACAACAACAATAACGGCGGCGGTAGCATCTACAAACATTAGCGACAACTGTGGATAGCGGCGGCAAGATGCACCGGCGGCTTGGATCCGTGCTTGCTAATCCATTCCGTTACCCATCATTTCCAATGCTTGCATGATCTAAGCAAATCTTGGATCTTCAAGGGCTACAACCCCAGCACCAATGGGAGACGGTGCTACTCCACTCGCGCTAGCCTAAGCTGGCGCTTTACCTCGGCCTCCTCGGTTACCGACCCTAGTCGACGTCCTACCCCGAGTCACAGCCCTATCATACACTTCCTAGAGTTCTCTGCTCCTAATCGCTCATTCTGAAGGTTCTTTAAAGAAACATGCTTCCAATTCTACATTGAATTCAAAGCTGAGCAATCCACATAGACAAACAATTCTACCAGACAACTATCACAAACATGCACCAGCATGAAATAAAGGCCATTTATACTAATATCCCATAAACCATCTCACATTATCACTCCAATCACTAACCTTCGCTCTGATACCATTAAACAGGGATGTCACGCCCCGATCCTTCGAGCACGTGCCCATCCCGGCTTGATCAATTAAATAGCGATGTCCTAGGATGCATCATCGACCCATTAATTTTATGCACATGTGGAAGTGAATAGAAATCCCAAAACAATAACACAATGGGATAGGAAAGCAAAGCCACAAATTTTCAACCGAAAACACAACCACACTTATATATACATAACAAACAATGTCATGTCATATATAATACAATACAAACCAACCCATATATATATACACACACACAAACACATAATGTCTCCAAAACAGGGGGGTTTTCAAACAACTACGGGTCATCGTCCTCCTCTTCATCTTCCTCCACACTCCAACCGAAGCCTACAGCTAAATACACCGGGGATCTGGATTTGACATGTCCGGCTCCACGTCAATCACCGAACCTCCTGGAGGATCTACCATGCCTTTCCCAAAGGCCACTTCCAGTATGTATAGAGGAATCTCAGACTCAAGTATGAGACCTTCCTTCTCTCCATCTCGAGCTTGGCAATACCATACTTTGTATTGATGAGGTACCTTATGGGGTAAGGCCTCATCGACCCAGACCATGGATTTCACCAGCTCATAGGTCCATCCCCTATGGCTCCCATGTAGTGGGATAAAGTACTTATGCTCTGTCACCTTCTTAGGTTGACCAAAACACTCAGGAGGAGTTGCCATCTATGGACCTGAAAATGTTATCCCACAACGGGGTGAGACGACGTCTCAGCAAGTTCACTCCCTAAGACCCAACTAGGAAGAAAATATGCCATGAGAGCTGCCTAAGCACAAACACGAGTCAACGGACTTACCTTGGCCTCAGTTCCTTCCTATAAATCAAGATAATTCAACCATTCCATCGATCATTTCAAAAAATCAATTCATCCACTCAGATCGAACCATCGATCAATCAACTCAGTCAATTCCATGTTAACAAGACCATTCCCCAGTTCATCTCAATCAATACTATCTATAAAGTCCGATCATAATCAGAACTGTTCACTCTAAGCTGATAATATATAGTATAGCTCACCAGAAGCTGCGAGATATATTGATATAGTATACTAATAATGCTCACCAAAAGCTATCATATATACTGATGTAGTATATTAATTATTCTCACCAAAAGCTACCAGATATACTGATATAGTGTACTAATTATGTTCACCAAAAGTTGCCAGATATACTGATATAGTAAACTAATAATGTTCACTAGAAGCTGCCATCAAGCTCGTAGGCTGATTTCATATACCATCCTGATCATCTAACCATTTCACCATTTTCATCATACTCGATAAAAATAATCGTGTGTGGGGACACGATCGGCCTTAGCCAAAATACAATTTTTCCGCCGCTTGAAAATCCCACCAATTTTAATAGTCCACAAATCCATTTTTGGCATAATAAACCGATGCCCGGTGATTTTCCAATTAATTACAAAATTAAATAAATTTTGGGATAATTCCCCAAAATCACAAATCACACTCAATTTGCACAAAATAACAGTCAATTAAATAAACAGATCACACCATTGCAATCAACATATAATTCCCGTCACCGGTTATCCTAGTCTAATTTCTTGAAAATATTAATTAAATAATTACGAAAATTAATTATTAAATGTCAACAAATAGAACTTAGGCCCGTAAAGCCTAATTAAAAGTCGAGACAAACCCGAAAAATTTCCAAACTACTATAGATAAATACTAGAGCTTGTCTAGGCTCTAATTACACTACTCTAATCACCTAACATACAATATCGAACGATTAATTCACTAATCTATTCTAACTATCCACCTAATCCATACTTAGTCTAAACTAATCAACTCTTAAACGTCATTAACTTACTAAGAAAAATTAGTGAGTTAAACTCACTTGTTTAATGATCCTCTCGGATCAAAACAACAGGGACGCGGAGGAGGTCCACAAACTCCAAAGCGGGAATGTCTTTCGGGGTCGAGAAAGCCTCCAAAATAGGCCAAACAACGGCTGAAATACCCACTATCTTCGTTCTATGGTGGTGCCGAAGGAGCTGCTACGAGTGGCCACGGGCGGCAGGGATGGACGGCGACGGTGCAGCGGGGTCAGGCGGACTGTGGCGGAGCTTCACGACGGCGGAGGCGGGCTGGATGGGCTCCGGTTGAGCTCGACGTGGCCTGAGGGGCTCCGAGCTGGCAAACACGCACAGGCGAGCGGTGGCTCCGGCAATGCCATGGCAACGGTTCGACTGGGCTGCTCGACGGTCGACGGAAGGGAAGGTGAGCTGCTATGTTTTATGGGTTTCTAGAGGCCTTTGCATGACTGGATGGAGGGAGAGGGTCGATGGTGAAGAGGAGAGAGGAAGAAGGAGACCAATTAGGCTTGAGGGTCCCATGTGTTTCCTTCCTATCTTCTTGTTCCCCCAACTTGGTCCCCACCACCAGCTGGCTTCCTCTGCCCATTTTCCAGCAGCCAACTCACTTCTAGAAGCCTTGAGATGGTCCAATTGTTGTGGGCAAGGGGGAACATACGAATTTGTACAACATTTGGTTCAATTTGGATTAAATTCTCACTTGATTCAACTCAAATCGACCTCTAAAAATTCAACCATCATATCATCGATCAAATTGGCATTTTTCCTCACCAATTGAATCCACTTGCATCCCAATTTTCACAACAAAAAACGGTCATCTGCATTTTCCGGTCGAAAACGACCATAAGACGACTTTTTCCACAAAAACCTCGGTTTGTAGAAAAATCTTCGATGTATGAGTCAACATTCCTAAAATGACTTGTGATATGACAGAACTTTCAATTTCTGAAATCGGATTCAAATTCGCGGTTAATTTCAATCTGACACGATTTTAGCGTGACCTAAGCTACCTAGTAGCTTTTAGAAATTTTTAGTGCAAATGACCCATGGTCGATTTTCTTTGAGCCACAATAAACCTCTTCGACACATTGGCGACTCTTAGTTGTTGTGAAAATCTCTAGGATTCAAATACGGACACAGGGTACTAAAACAACAGAAAAATCAATCTAGTGCCGGTCGACGAGAATTTTGTAATTTAGTGGAATCACCCACGTTTAGCCACACATCTTTATCGAACCGACCTATCTTTGATCTCTAATCGACTTTTAATTGTGCCGTAATGATCTCTACAGATGAGCACGGTCGAGTAATCGATTCCTGGTCAAATTCCCAAGTTTATTGCATTAAAATCTTTTAGTGGCTTCCCAAATAGTCTAGTTATCTCAGGAGTGATCAGCTTTAAGAACAGCACTATAGGCGCGTCGATGAAAGGTCCGATTAATTTAATTGAAAGCAGAAGTAAAAATTCATGATGTCACAAAAGCTGTAATTCCAAAAGTGGGAAAACTAGGCATACCAAGCATGTAGCTTTGACAATTGTATCAGCCATGCCATTAAGGGTCGAAAGTATGATGTCCATGAAATCTCGATCACCTCTCTTCTCGCTCAAATTTGTGCTAATCCTTTTGTGCTTCTCTAGCCAGCCACTTATGATCGTGTCCAATTCTTTGGCGGTTCTCTTCATGGACTTCTCTTGGCCACCTAAGACCAACCATCTCAAGAATGGAAGAGCATCTGCCACCGTTAACGTCCCTAGGAATTGAAAGAATTCCCTCAGGGCATGGTGGCACAATCTCTCCTCTTCCTCATCGACCGTGGCAATGCCGCTGTGATAGCCCTTACTAGCTACCACTTTAAGGAGAATGTTCATAGTCAACCTTGCAAACCATTGCTTCAAGTCAACTAAGATATGGCCTATGGTAGAGACGGGGATAGTGTTAAGACCTTTTAAATCAAAAAGGAGTAAGTACATTAGAAGTGCCAAAATTTATTTTGGATCACTTAAGTACCAAAAAATTTGAAAAATAATCATTTCAGTGCCAACATTGATCTAATTGGCTGAAAATCTGATGTAGACGTTTTTTATTAATTTTTGAAGTCGACATGGCTCGTTGGAGAGTACAATCAGCATGCAAACAACAAAACAATGCTATATGGTGTCTTTTCCCTAAGTAAGAACCCTAAATCCCTAAATTGAAAAAGAACTGAAAGTTTAAAACCCTAAATCCCCAATTTGAGTGCATCCTTTGATTTTCTCCCAAAATTATTAGCTTGCTCTTGCAAATGGAGGGTAGGAGCTTTAGCAGCGGCTCACATTCGCTTGAAAAAAGTGAATTAGATAGTGAGTGTTACTGTCATTGCGGGTTACCGAATCGGAGAAGAACATCTTGGACTCGGTTGAATCCCAGGAGAAGATTCCATGGGCGCGGCCGATATAGAGAAGGCTTGAAGTGCAAATATTTCAAATGGGTTGATATGAAATTCTCTTATCGAGTGACAAGAGTGATCTTGAAGCTACTTGAAGGCCGACATCAACCTCCACCTACATTAATGGACAAGTTAGAGGATGTCAACTCAATGTAAGCTCAAATGAAATGTTTAACATCTTTGGTTGACCATTTGAAGAGAGAAGTTTCAAGACTGAAAATTGAAAGAAACTTTTATTGAGCATTAATTGTGTTGTTATTCTCTTGTGTAGTTTATTCAAATGTAAAATGAGTAATGAAAAGAAGTTTATATGTCTACCATAGTCGAAGACGTAGAATATGTACTTGTATTGGGTTATTTATAAGAGGTTGAGTGGTCACTTTTCGCGAGTAATATAGAGAACCATGCAGGTCTTGTCATGAGTGAATCCTCACCTAATGTATGTAGATGCCGTGATTTATGTATGTTCTTGAGATTCTTTGAGTCTAAAGTTTGAAATACGTGCTAGGCGGAGGGGAAAGAGATACATTCCAATCATCCAATGGATGATAATGATATTTATGGCTATATGAGATTGAATAGCTAGATCTTATTGATGACAACTAAACCTGTAGGATTGGCATTTGGGCAAGGAAAGCATGAACAATTCCATACATGACCAGTTATATAGTACACATGCAAGTGGTAAATGATAGTAAATGACATTCAACATCCTGATGCAATCATGAACTCGTAAGCCCTTTCATGCAAGTGATGTTCCAAGGCCAGCAACTTCACCTTGTAAAGTCTAGATATGTGATTATGTCTTTTAAGAGTCTCGCATGGAGTGCATGCACATTCACTTATTGGTACATTCCAAAGAGCTTTCCTTTGATATATGAACTCTACGTTACCTCAACTAGTAGAGCTCCTAAGTTAATCTCGGCTTGAGCATAACCTCCAAAGGGGTCGCTTTTAATATAGTTGGTCCGAAGATCTCGGACATATCCACCGGTGAGTTGTCCACGGTTGATATCTCAAATGCATGTAAGAACTTTGCTAGAAGAAAGTGCACCATCTCCAGTCCAAAAGATATTCCGGGGCACATTCGCCTGCCGCCTCCAAATGGGAGGAGCACAGAGTTGGAGTTCTTCACATCGACATCCTTATGGCTACTCAAGAACCTCTCGGGCTTAAACTCCAATGGATCAGGCCATGTCCTGGGGTCGGTTTGGATTTTCCAGATGTTCAAGATCAACCATGTGCCCTTGGGCACGTGGTACTCACCGACAGTGCAATCCTCGGTGAATAGGCGTGGCCCTGAGAGTGGGGCCGCCGGATGTAACCGGAGGGTCTCCTTCACTATGGCTTGAAGATAAGTTAGGCTGGCAATGTCCCCTTCTTTCACATGCCTCTGCTTGCCGATCTGAGCGTCCAGCTCTTGTTGAGCTTTCTTCAGGCTGTGAAGGTTGTTGAGCAACAGTGAGATTGCCCATGTCAGGGTAACCATCGCGGTATCACTGCCGCCTGCGATCATCGCCTTTATATACAACAAACATGTTTTCCACGTTAGAACTAAGTTATGAAAGTTAACTACAACATCGTTCGCAATTGAAATTCATGCGCCCTTCCACTTCATATGGGCCAGAAAATGTGGTCCAATAACGAAAAAGAAGATGCATAATTTGTAATTGAGTCCATATTTAGTCCCACTTCTTCTGCCCGTGACCGCAGGATGTTGAAAAGGGACGCTGGCATTAATATAAAAAATTTAAATAAGCCCACAATATTATACACGAATAAACTTTATTCCAACTTTAGCCCCTCTAATTTGAGCAGCATTCCAAATTGAGTGCTCAAGCTTTATTTTATTGTGCAGATTAGGTTCTCTAACTTGATTTCCAATCTAAGTACTTTTTGATGATCAAACTTAATTATTTCAATGTAATTGTTCAATGTGCGTATTTTCCATATCATAACACAAAAGGATGAAAGTCTTTACTTGAAAAAAGAAAATTGGTTACTTATTTTTTGATGTGCTAGAAATGACAAAAATTATAGGACTAGACTAGCTTGCAGTTCTACTTGGTACCCCCAAAGCCGGTTCAGTTCTTAACTTCATTCTGTGGTAAATCGGTCTAGTTCTCAATTTCAAGTTTTCTAGAATGCATCCCTGTTAGATTTATATGGTTCCAACTCTAGAGTTGGACTGACTGGACCATTTTCACCTAGTTGAAATCAACTAAACCTATAGACAATGGCCCCTAACAACTTGATATGTGGGAACTAGCATTACGAAGAAGAAAAGACTGCTCTAACGGGAAGCGAACAAAAACTTACCAAGCATGTAGCTTTTATAATCGTATCAGCATCATAACCTCCAATTTCATCATCATTAAGGACCGAAAGCATGACGTCCATGAAATCTCTACTTTCATTGGTCTCACCGAAATTCTTATTATCCCTCTTGTGATCCTCCAACCAACCACCCATAATTTCGTCTAGTTCTTCTGCAGTCCTCTTCATGGCCTTCTCACGTCCACCTAAGTCGAACCACCTCAGGAAAGGAAAAGCGTCTGCCGGTAAAAACAACCCAAAGAAGTGGAAGAACTCCCGTAACGCCTTTTGGCACCGTTGCTTCTCTTCCTCGTCCGCTGCACTGTAGCGCTTTCCGGCCACGATTCTCAGGATCACATTCAGAGTCAACTTCGCAAACCACTGCCTCAAGTCGACGATGACGTGGCCTAATAAATTAGAACGAAGTAGATGTTATGCTGAATTGAAGTTTTGAATACTCTCATGAACTAAAAGAATTGATGAAAAAGATTCAATCTTGAACAATACTTCATTGATGTCGTGTGTCATTCTATCTAGTTTCTTCAAAATATCACCAAAAAAAGTCTTAAATCTATTATGTGTATGTCAATTTAATCATAAACCTTTCAATTTTGTCAATTTAATTCTAAAGTTTTTGACGATTTGTCAATATAGTCATTTTAGTCAAATTTGAGTGAAAATCACTAAGATGAACTCAAACCGTCTTACGTGGCACAGCCAATTCTAACATAAACAATTTTTAAATCAATTCTGAATTTTATATTAGTTTTTTATTTATTTCTCTTCTTTTTCATTTTCTTTCTTTTTCTTTGTTTTCACTGTGGCTAGCAAGAGTCGCCAAAGTTCACCGACTATGGGCAAGGGCCACGAAGGCCTCGCTCAAATCTAGGTAAAGCAGCCTCGCTCGCAGCCACTGAGGGCTTTGTGACCCTCGCCTAGTGGTTGATGAGCCCCAAAGACCCTCATGGGTCATAATGGAAAAAAATAAAATAAAATAAAAAAGGACATAAATAAATATATAATTAATAAAATAAAAAAATAAAAAAATTTGACAATCGTGCCACGTAAAACAACCGGTAACCACGTTATTCATTTATAGTCAAAATTAACCGAAAGAGCTATATTGGCAAATAGTGAAAAAATTTATGACTAAACTGATCACATTGAAATGTTTACAATTGAATTGACATTAGCACAATAAGTCTAAGAATTTTTTGGTAATTATCCAGGTTCTTTTTGTACTTAAAGGCAGAAAAGTCCATGGCTAGGTGATCGAACAAATACCCTCAGATCTATCAACCAAGATATATGCTAATCGAGACCGAGAAGGGTGACCTAATTATGGCATCGTTTGTAGTTGCATTGAGTGATAAAAGAATCGAATATGTATTTTGTGTGTCAAACACACAAGAGTCATTCCTAAACCATCCACGAATCCAACAAATTAGTAGGACATGGGCTTCGTTGAATGCCTCACAAAACTCAGCACTTCATTTAGGTTATCCCTTTCCAACAAAACCTCTTTGACTAAAATAGGACAAGCATCATATTTTCTTTGTCCGCCGGTATGGATGCCATAAAAGTGCAAGTCTTGACTCACTCTTAATCTAGAGAGAGTACTGCAACCAAAAGTTGTAAATTTGATCATTTTCGTGACCTTGTACTCTGAAAACGACCAGTGTTCGCCAAAAAAAGAAAAATAATTAATACAACCAGGGAAAGGCTTATCATCAAGAACTGCCAGAACGACATATAGAATGACCATCAACATCAAAAGAATACCTGAATCGTCCTTATTCTCAATCCAAAGCTTGTGCAGCTCTTGAATGGCCACGTCCGCTTCCGAGGCCTGGATAGGGTTGAGAAACGATTTGACCCTCCGGCTCGAGAGCAGCTCCAAGGTGACCATCTTCCTCACCTCGCGCCAGTATGGGCCATAAGGCGAGAACGGGAACATGGCATAGGAGTAGCCCAGGATCTTCTGGGCCAAGTACCGTGGTCGAGTGGACACTGCGATGTCGTTCTTGGTGAAACACTCCTTGGCTATCTCAGAACCGCTCACCACTAGGGCCTGGAACGTCCCAAACCGGACGTTAAAGATGGGTCCACACTGGTCAGCCAGGGATGCCAAGGTCTTGTGGTGAAGCTTGGATTTCGCTAGAATGGGCAAGTGACCTATGATGGGCCATGCTCCCAAGGGTTCTGGTGGTGTTTTGAGCTTGCTTGATGATATCGATTTGAATAATACAAAGATTAATAGGATGAGGATGGCTGGGATTATTCCGGACAAGCGGGGTAGGTCTTGAAGCAGAGAGTCCATTTTTGCTGCGTGTAAGATGAAGAAGCACCAAGGAAAAAGGTTGGGATGCACTTGAGAGTTTCAAGCTCCAAACCTATTGCAAAAGACAGAACACGCAATGAAAATTCGTGGCTGGGTACATTGTTCGTGCGCCTCTCTTTGTTGGATAGTGGAAATCTATGACGAAAGATTTTATGTGCAAATCAATGCATGTCCCTATCGACTCTAATCATATTATCGTTTGGGGTAATATTATTTTTCAAGTGATAAGCGTATTTGTTTTTTTAATTTGAAATAATAAATTTGAAATACCATCTTTGTGCATTTTCTTGAAATGATCTCTAAGAATACAAAACCTCATGTGTCTCGTATAATTATTTGGTGTCTATAGACCACATTCAAAGGATATAAGTAGGATACTTAAGAAATCTCGAATACTCTATTAATATAATGCGAGACATGTCTAATTGAGCACCTCAACGTGTTTGCTAATGTCAATATGACATATTTATGCATGTTTTCAACTTTGCATAATATATCTTTAATGAGTTTTGTATCCTATTCTTAGATTCAGATTCGGTATAGATGATAATGACAAAATATAAGATTCCTTTGTTTGTGCATTGCTTCCTGATTTGGACAACCTCAAAGAGAAAAAGTCAAATGGTAGGTGGAGGAATTGACCAAAGGACGGTAGGGATGCATTGTTTTTGTTCTTTTCTTTTCTTTTTTCAATTTATGGTTGAAAATTCAACCATGAGTTCTACAAACTTTTTTAGTATAATTATCTTTAGGCTACTGAGAAAATAACAATTTATTATGAATCACAAATTTTTGAATAAATGAATCTCACAATATCTTTTAATTATTTATTATTTTATATTTTATAATTTAGAATAGAGTGTTATCATTATAATAAATTAAAGATTGTAATCCATTTATTTTTCATTAGAATTCCACCGATGGGCCCACATGTGGTCCTGAATTTTTGCCGGTCCAAACGAACAAATCCCTTTTGGGCAACTTTACCGTCCAGCTCGAGATGTCTTGTCTTACAGAAGAAGTTGCCGGCAAGAGGATGGGTGGGGTCCAGTTCAGGCTCATGCCGCACGACTTTTGATGGGCACACTCGAGCATTGCACAAGTACCTATGAAAAGACTTTAAATTTGTTTTTATTTTTTTATTAATGCCTAAAAACCTTCCAAACCAGATACGCGTATGATAAATTTATTTTATATTATTTTTTTTATCATGAAAAACTCCAAATTAATAAATTTGTGACAAATTTACATCAAATGACCACAAAAAACCTAAATAGGTACATTTATGACAAATTTACTCCAAATTAATTTATTCGATCGCTAAAAACATAAATTATTATATTTGTGATAGATATACCTTTCATTAAATTGGATTAATATCACAAAAAAATCACAAAAATTGTATAACTGTGACAAACGGAGAGTAAAATCCCAAATTGATATATTAGTCAACTGTCATGTATCATCAAATTTAGTAATTTGATAATAAAATTTAACAAAAATTAACAAAGTGTAAATTTGTTATAAATGTAATAATTTAGAGTAAATTTGTCAAAAATATACTAATTTGGAGTTTTTGGTGGTCACATAATTAGTTTGGAGTAAATTAGTCACATGTGTATCATTTTGGGGGTTTTTCAGAGTATTAAACTCTTCTTCTTTTTTCTTCTTTTTTTTTTGTCTGATTCTGGATTTGTTAGTTCCTCTCTATTTATTAGTGAATTTCTTTGTTATCTTTTTCCATTTTATGAAATGATTCTTGGCGCCAATATTTCTGCATCAATAAAAGCCGTATTTTCAATGGAGACTTAAATCTCATTGTGCACGTTCGTCAAGTTTAGTATTGGTGACGCTAAAAAAATTCATATCTCAGACACCAAAATCAAACCGATTTCTTTGCATACAAGATTACTTACATAAAATTCCGTTAGTTCTAGCTCAATTGTTGAGGCAAGCTCGAGCCATCATGCTTGCTCGCTTACGAATCATTTTAAGAGCGATTTTACTCCCATGGTCACCTTCAATTCTTACTCTCACATATATTTATAGCCCTCCAAACTTCCTTAGCAAGTTGGAGACTTCAGATAGGTTAAAGTAGCCATTGCAAATGCTTTTCTTGGCTTGAAATCTTGCCCAAAATAAACTAAACTACCTTTGCGAACCCGGTCGATACTTCCTTTACTTAGCCCAAATGGCAAATCCTTTCTAACTTCTCCAAAATGTTTATTTATAGATTTTGAGTAATGAAATTGGCTGTGATGCACAAATTTTAATTTGAATCAAATTGATATAGAGCTGGTTGATTATTTCATTATACGAAGAATTGTTCACTCAGCAATATTCACAATTGCCAAACGGTTTGCTTTCTGCATTGAGGTCCTCCCAAGCACATTACTCATATTATCCAAGGTGTTCTTCTATTTGGTCTATCCAGGCACCCCAACAATCGCATGTCCCTCGCTTTTTTACCGAAATACAAATGTCTTTCCAATTCTAGCATTTTCCACTCAATATCCCTTTCTTCATTTATAGACAAACAAAGCTCTCCATTAGCACAAACATCCTAATGTAAACATCATTTGCGTATGAATTTGTATATCGAGAGAACATTAAATCTACACACTCAAATGCTCATATTAATTCCCGCCTTCAAAATACTCATGGAGCTTTCTCAACACCTTTGACTAGATTGCTAGTCTAGGTTTAAATAAATTAGTTCATTCCAATTTTGTTAATCATCTAAAAGTTGTTTCTATTTTGTTTCGGGCTAAATCCACACAACTCATCACCTTTAAGCTTATAATGTGAAGATCCGCTTTAACCCAATGCTGGTTCAGAAATGGGTTACCTCCAATTTTTTATTAATTCAACCCATGGATGGTACATTTATGTCAACAATCCAGCGAGGGTTTAAAGGTGCTCCTACGGGATCTGGAGATCGAAACCCTGACTCGCCACCCTAGTACTTAATTTTCTTAATGCCAACCTTTGGTCGAACTCCTAGTTATAAATTTGTATATATGGACTAAACTAAACCACACACCAATAGCCAGTCAAACCATTCGATCCAATTTGGATTCCAAATCATTGGTTTTGACTTGGTTATCACATCAACCACTAGTTATTGAGCACCACCATATAAGTGAGATGACGTTGATGATGCATATCCCAATTTTTAGCACTTAACACAGTAATGAGATAAACCCTAAGACCTACATGAAGAACTTTTGCTATTTCATTAACATAAGAAAAGCATATAAAATCAAGGTCACCATTGTCCTCAATGTCTAAATGCGAATGACTTTCTTAGCTAAATACAAAAGCCCATGCACGTTCGTTCACCTAGTACTTACAACTAGCTTCTTCTAATAGCCTCTTCATCGTTTGATGCTCTAGACTGATTCGTACAACTCGTAAGGTAATCTTGGTGCGAGAATAACTTCAAGTGGCCTTGCCTTTTTTATGGTTGCTCCAAAATCCTCGGACATGTCCACCGATGAGCTGGGAGTAGATACTTCGAATTCTTGCAAGAACCTCGCCAAGATAAAATGCAATGACTGGAGTGCAAAGGACATTCCAGCACAAATTCTTATGCCACCTCCGAATGTTAAGAGCTCAAAATTATGGTCCTTCACGTCAAGATCATTATGGTCACTTAGAAACCTCTCTATCTGAAACTTCAAAGGCTTAGGCCACAGTCTAGGATCGGTTTGAATTTTCCATAGGTTGAACATCATCCTCATGCCTTTGCGCACATGGTACTCACCAATGACGCAATCCTCAATAGATTGGCGTCCAAAGAGAGGGGATGCTGGGTATAGGCAGAGCGTCTCCTTTACTATAGCTTGGAGGAAGGCCAAGTCGGTGATGTCCAATTTGATCAGATCTCTTTGCTTGCCAATGTGATTATTAAGTTCTTGAACTCTTTTTAGGGGAGGAGGTTGTTCAACAACAGAGAGATCGACCATGTTAGGGTGACCATGGTTGTATCGCTACCTCCAGATATCATTGCCTTCCAAAAAGGAAATTAAAAACATTAGCATGTCTCATCAGAAGCGAGACATGGAAGGCTAAGTTACATGAAAGTCTATAATCGCATTCCCATTGCAAATATCTGTGCAATGGAGGATGCATGGAGCATTGATTAAGAGGTAGAATAAAAAGTTGTCTGGTAAAGTTTAGTTTGATGGTAGGGGTAGTGAAATACTTTTTTTTTTTTTTTTAATGTGAAACTTCACAATTTATTATAAGAAGTTACACCAAAATTGTGGTAGACATGAATGCTATCCTCAGTTAGTCATCAGTCGAAGACTAATATTTACATAAATCTCATTTGAAAAAAAAAATTGCATGGCATGTAGACTATATAAATCAAATCTATCTAAATCATTATCATGTAGACTTCATAATGAGTCTCATATAATTAGTAATCGTAATAAAATTGATTCATATGATTTATAAATCATGTAATAATTCTTCATTTTAGAAGACTCAAGATATATGCATCTTACCGTACTGTCGATCCCTATTAGTCAATGCATTTATTGTAAAGACATCTCTAATGTGATATGTATCCACTTAACTAATAGTCCTCCCTTTCAATATTAAAGTGCCTTGGAAAAGTGACACCGTATTTAATTGCGATGTGACATCTATGACGTATAGAAAGATACATTGGCATGGTGCGTTTGAATTCTATTTTCAAATAGTTTCTCTATTATATTACATAGGCTCGGAAAAAGATGATTAAGATCAAGGAAGAGTACAGCTAATTTCCTAATGCGAAAGACACATGTATGTAGTTTTGCACCATTTAAGAAGAAACCACAAATTCATCGAAAAGGGGTGGGGACAAACGAAGCATTACCAAGCATGTGGCTTTGGCGATTGTATCAGCATTGTACCCTATGATATCCATGCCGTTGAGAGTCAAAATCATGACATCCATGGAATCTTGTTCGCCCTGAGACTTGTCCGAGTTGACCTTCTTCTTTCTTTTGAGTTCCTCTAATCAGTTACTTAGGATCACATCCAATTCTTTCATAGTCCTCTTCATGGCTTTCTCATGCCCACCCAGGTCAAGCCACCGCAAGAAGGGAAGAGCCTCCTCCACTGTAAACGTTCCCATCAAACGGAAGAACTGCCTCACCGCATCATGGCACTGCCGCTCCTCTTCCTCATCCTTCATGACAATGCCACTATAGTGGCCCATACTGGCTACGATGTTAAGGATCACATTCAAAGTCAGCTTCATAAACCATTGCTTCAAGTCTACAAAGATATGGCCCGTGTTGGACAAAGAGCAAACACAGGGTTATACGATTAGGCTTAAGCTATTTTTCGTAAGCTTCCCAAGAAAGAACACAAAAATCTTTTGGTACTTGTCGAGCTAGCAATCACTGCCACACGACCTCCTTAGATTACGAACACAACGCATGAGACATTTCAATAAAAATTGTTTGCGAAAAGACTTGTCCCACACTTTTGGTCCACTTGAGCGCCTTAAATGGCACTCGCATAGAACCGCTTTTCGACTTTTCTTGAATCTGAGCTACGTTGGAATTAAAAATGGATTATCACTAAACTGATGTACCTGAATCTGACAAGAAACATAAAGGGATGAAGAGAAATCTTGTTCTGTATATCTCGTCGAATTCAATGTACAAGTGTATGGCTGGTACTTGTAGTACAATAAATGAATCGGAAAAAAAATTACACTATATTATCTTTCCTAAAATTAATCATATCTACGATTTGCCGAATCAATCACAAGATTTGAATCTAGATTAGGAATTAATCTGATTCTTTCTCCAACACTCCCTCTCAAGCTGGAGGCTTATAAATGTTGAAGACACCAAGCTTGCTCAATAGATATCTGTGTAGTCTCTAGCACAAGGACTTAGTGAAAATATCTGCAAGCTATTCCACAATTCTAATACCTCAAGTAGCAACGATCCCTTCTCAAATTTTCTATTGAGTAAAATGGCAATCAACCTTGATATGCTTTGTTCTTTCATGAAAGACTAGATTTTCCACCAATATTAGCGTAGCGTCATTATCACAAATAATTCACTTGTGCCATTGATTGAACACCTAGATCTGAAGGTAATCCTCGTACCCAAACCATTTCGCAAACAATTTTTACCATGACTCGATATTCTGATTCAGATGATGACAATGAAACTGTTGATTGTTTCTTCGTCTTCCATAAAACCAAATACTTTCCCAACTTCTTCACCAAAAAAAAATAATAATAATACTTTCCCAACTTGATGCAAAAACCAGTAATGGATCTTCTTGTCATTTCACAAGTAGCATGATATGTGTTACAATAGACCGTCATCTTCATGTTGCAGTCGCGGGATAACAAAATTCTAAGTCCTGGACATCCTTTCAAATACTTCACGACCTTCAGCGTTGCGTTCGTATGTGATTGCTTTGGGTTGTGCATGAACTGACTCAGTATCTACACTGCATAACATATCAAGCTTGGTCATGGTAAGATAAATTAATTTTCCGATGAAAAGCTAATATCTTTATGGATCCTTGAACAGTGGATCCTCATTTGGAGAAGAAGAGCTCGCATCATAGTCATATGTTGTCAATTTGACATTCTACTCAATAGGTATAGCAGCCGGTTTGCATCTCGATAGTCCTGCATCTGATATGATTTTCAGAACGAATTTTTGCTAATTAAGACAAATGCCTTAGTTGGATCGAGCTATTTCAATACCAAGAAAATGTTTGGGAGGTCCCAAATCCTTAATATGAAAGGTCATAAGAAAATATCTCTTGATCTTTTGAACCGTGACATCATCATTTCCCATGATAAGTACATCATCGACATAAATCAACAAGTAGATTGATGAATTACCTTTGGTCCATGTGAACAATGCATAATCATACTTGGAATGTGCAAAACCAGCATTTGTGAGTGCCACAATGAACTTTGCATATCATTGTCAAGAAGCCTATCTGAGTTCATAGAAAGATTTGTGGAGACGACATACTTTCCTCTATTTGCATAATCTTGGATGTTTTCATCGATATCACCATGAAGAAAGGCATTCTTCACATCCACTTGATGTCAATCCCAATTATGCATTGCAACAACAGATAAAAAAAGAGCAAACACTCACTTCTTTAGCAACAGGAGAGACGGTCTCGCGGTAATCAAAACCTTCACATTGCGTAAATCCTTTAGTGACAAGTCAAGCCTTATACCGCTCAATGGAACCATCTACCTTATATTTTATTTTGTAGACCCATTTGCAGCCAATGAGCTTTTTATGGAAAGGCAGGGGAATGACCTCCTAAGTATTATTCTCTGTAGGAGCAGCTAATTCTTCCTTCATGGAATGTTGCCATCGAATATCATGCGCTGCTTTCTCATAAGAAGATGGCTTCTGCTGATGGAACATGTGTTTCGACGATAATTTACCGAAGGAAATATAAGAGGACATTAGATTTACGTACCTGGAGTCTCCAAGGTAGGACAAATATAATCCTTTGTCCATGTTCAAGGCTAGACTTACCGTCCTGATCATTTGGGCACATGGGTCGGTGTTTGTTCAGTAGCTAGTGATGAGGGTTCAATGTGTTGTTTTTGCGGTGATGATTGGGACCCACTATTGTTATGCTGAATTGGTGAAATGGACAATCTATTTGTCGCAGAGGAAGTATCAAGAGATTTAAGAGAGATATCAGAAGATCCAATGGGTGTCATCATGAGGCATGAGCTGGAGCATGATTGATTTGGTGCAATCAAAACATATTGTGGCTTTGTAGAAATATCCTCCGCCAATAAGAATTGTTGATGATTCGATGTTGGTATTGGCAACTCATGTGGAGATGACATCTTTTGGAAAGGAAATACATCCTCATGGAAGACAACATCTTGGCTAACAAAGAAACGACCTGTAGATATCTCCATAACTCGATAACCTTGCTGTAGAGCTGGATATCTCATATCTGCCACATAGCAAAGACAGCCAAATACTTGGAGATGATCAATCTTTAGTTGTTTGCCAAAAAGCATTTCAAAAGGAGTATGTCCTTCAAATATTGTAGTTACCATGCAATTAATTAAATAGGCCATTGTGACCACATAATCTCCCCAAAAAGATTCAAGAATGGAAGCTTGATATTTTAGTGCTTAGGCAACTTCTAAAAGATGTCAAAATTTACATTTGACGATGCCATTCTATTAAGAGTATAAGCACAAGAACTCTCGTGAGTATTCCTTGAGAGGATAGAAAAGGTTTATACTCAGTTGAGAAAAATTCACTTCCATTATCTATGCGAATCCTTTGACATTTTTATTGAGCTGATTTTTTATCATGGACAAGAATTTCGATGGATATGAAAAAGTCTAATTCTTAGATTGTATGAGAAATATCCAAGTGGCACGAGAATAATCGTTGACTATGGTGAGAAAAAAATGGGATCCATCACGGTATGGTGTATGATAAGGTCTTCAAATGTCCATATGAATCAATGAAAAAACACTAGTGGCACAAGATATACTAGTTGGAAATGGTGCTTGTGATTGTTTCACTAAAGGGCATATCTCAAGATCGAGACAAGGGAAACAAGCACTATGACCAAGACACTTATGAGAAATGGAATTTTTATTTCTAGCAAAAGCATTACAAGATATAGATAAATTAGAATTTTTGGGCAAGTTGACCCAAAAATAGAACCCTCGTTCTATTCTACCCAAGCCTATCAGTTTCCCAATTGAAATGTCCTAAAAGGAACAATTTTTGGAATTGAAATTGGCTTGAAAATAATTATCCTCATAGACTTTAGAAACATATATGAAATTGAATTCAAACTTCGTAATATATAGCACATTTTTTAGGATAATGTTTGTGCCAAGGCGAACAGTGCCAATTTTTCTGACATTAGTAATAGTGCCATTTGGAAGCCAAACAGATATGGAAGAATTAAGCTTTGTATGGAAATCAGAAAACAAACATTCATTGCAAATTGTGTGGTCACTAGCATCTATATCAATAATATATGCATCAACTGAAATATTCTCAACTTTGCATATTGAAGTGCTTGAAAAATTTGCAGTCTTGTCAACTATCCTCAACTGATTCAATACCTTCATAATATGCTCATACTAATCTTCAGTGATTGGCTAATAAGCTTTGTCATTTCCATGTGTTGATACCTAATAGGCAAAAAATTCTTTTCCTTTCTTTCTTTGTCAGTGAACTTATCATGTAATTTCCAACATGTTTCAATAGTGTGGTATGGACGTTTGTAGTATTCGCAAAATTTATCCCTTTTTGGATTTTGTCTACCTCCTTTAGATGATGTGGCAGATAGCTCGAAATTGGGCGTTGATGAGCCATTGGATTCGGCTAGAGAAGTGGATGCACTAACCCATTTTCCTTTTCCTTTTGTTCTCTCTGCCTTCTACGGAAGCTGCTCACAGAGACATCCCCAGAACAAACGCAAACTCCCCTATTCCCCAATGGACCGGGAATACCCGCTAGTTCAAGCACTAAAAAAGCTCGAGCTTAACCAAAATAACTCAGGCGCCATTACAAGCCGTGTTCAGCCATTACAAGCCGTGTTCAGCCATCACACGGCTATCATCCATGACCACAGCCACCGCCGCCCTTCATCTTTCGCCAGCCAGGAACCGGTCCTTGAGGAATCATGACGCCCACCCCAAAAGAAAAAAGAAAAAGGGACATGCAAAGCAATGGATAGCAGTGGAAGTCTACCAAAACGTATCTAACAAACACCTAAAATGGACGGAGGACTAAGAACAACTGCACAAATCTCAATCTGGCATTTCATCGAACATAGAGAGGAAGTTGGCTGAGAGCAGGCTATAGATTTTCCCAAGACTCAGACCAAAATCAGCAAACAACGAACAAGCAAGACTCAATTTCAGCACGGGGATGACTCGTTCGCGCTCAGCACAAGCATGAATGAAAATCAGCCGGTCTCGGCCATCAATGAAGAACAAGAACGATGCATCCAACTTAGGTATTTCGTCGAGCAGGTGGCGTGCATCGTCTGAGGAACGAACAATAGCTCGACCGGGGCCTCAGACGAGGACCGAGACAGACAGAAAAGGATAAACAAGGACCCTACAGCAGCAAAGCACTACGTTTTCGGGTTCGCACGAACAGGAGATCTGCAGATTCCAGTCCAGAGAGCCCGAAACAGGGCAAAACAGAGCGCGTTTGCGCGCCCCGGTCAAGAGGCTCTACCCAGCATGGCGACGGCGGCAAGGAAGAGAGCCCGACGTGAGTCAGGCTGTGGCTGGCCGCCGTGGGGTCGCTGAGCATGGATCCTTAGGGTAAAACGCGATTGAATCTGAAAAACGAACAGGGGCTTACCGAAGGCGTGGGCACCGAAAGAGGAAGCGGCGGGCGTCGGCGTTCGTCGGGCGGGGCTCCAGTTACACTGAGAAACGTATTTCACTTTCTAGTTTGACTCCCACTCCCCGTCTCACCCGCTCTCTCGCGGTCGTTCTCTCTCTGTTCTTCTTTCCTTCGTCCCCTCCCGGCCTCTCTCTCTCTCTCTCTCTCTCTCTCTCTCTCTCTCTCTCTCTCTTCCCCCTCCCTCCCCCCCTTCAAAACTGCAGTAGATCCCCCCTTTTGGCATCCCTCCAAAGCGGTTCCGGATGGTCAACGAAGCCAGCTGCCTTTCCCCTCCATCTCTACCTCAAAACTACCGTTAATCAGCCACCTCTCCCTGCCCGTGTATGTGCCTGCAGCGATTTCGGTTCTTGGGGCAAGTTAGTGGCATTTTCGGCTAAGATAGCAGCAAGTTCTCTTGGGTTTTGACAGCCGCAGGTGTTGCCACGCTGCCGCCCCCTTGCAGATCCTTCTTCCGCTTTGTTACTTCTGTTCGTGCGAGGGAGAGAGAAAGACGTGGGGAGGGGGCTGGGCCAAGGAGGAGAGAGAAAATAAAGGGTCCGGCCCAGGTGGAGAGGAAAGAATGGAGGAGGGGCTGGGTCGGCCCCCTTTTTATATTTAATAATTTTAAAAAAATGGAAATATGTTTTAATAAACTCTATAACTATTAATGCAAACGTTCATACTACCTCTATGCTATGCAATTTAATTATAATATTTTTGTTTAGAGACTAAATTTCAATTCCTAATTTTGTATACCATTTTATACTAAATGATTTGTCAAAATTTGGATTGATGTGGAATACTACTACTTGGATTTACCAAGCTCATGGGTTGAAATCTTTCAAGAGATGTAACTCCGATGGTTAGCTGCTCTTGAAAAAAAAAAAAGAAGTCTATTTTGTGAATGTACTTGATCAATGCAACCAAAGTTAGAGCAGGCAAGGAGGATATAAATGTTCCCAACTCGACAAAACCATGTAAATATGCACATGCTCCCTTATACCATTTTTAATGAAAAGATTGCTACTTGAAATGTCAAAATCGGTCAATGGGGACGATAAAATGTATTCTATACACGTTTAAATATCTTTTTCATCACTCTCCTCAAAGGATGCAACGACATGAATAAGTATAAAACCTGAACAATTTCTGAGCTGCTGCAAATATAATTTAGAAGTCTAGGTCAACAAGAGATTTATAAAAGTAGTACAGAAACAGATACATTACATTAGCAATTTTCGCAATTTCCCATGGTAAACCTACGTGAGAGCCGCCTAGAAACATCATGGAACTTACTTGCTAAGAGGGAAAAACAAAAGAAGACAATTCTGGCAAGCTGTTATTGTTTATTTTGCAAGACTGAGCACTAA
Organism: Eucalyptus marginata; assembly: GCA_014182565.1. Lineage (NCBI taxonomy): Eukaryota > Viridiplantae > Streptophyta > Magnoliopsida > Myrtales > Myrtaceae > Eucalyptus > Eucalyptus marginata. Next base: position 775,092 of record CM024590.1, read on the forward strand.
AATAAGGAAACATTGCGAGTTTATTGGACTTTAAGGGTCCGTTCGTTTCGCGGAAAATGACTTCCGAGAAAATGTTTTCCGGATTTTCCGGTGTTCGTTTCACGGAAAATGAACTAGTCAAAAATGTTTTCCATCGTTGGAAAAAACAACCTTTAAAGTGAGGAAAACGTTTTCCACTTTTGAAAAGTGGAAAACATTTTCCATGACTTCTTCCCTCTTACTTTTTTTATTAATACATTTTCATTTTATTTTTATGCTTTATTTTTTTTTTTTTTTTTTTTTAAATCGAGTTTTTAATTTCTTTTCTTTTCTTTTTTCTTTTATTTCTTTCCTATTCATCTTCTTCTTCTTTGACCCGACCGCCACTCTGGCCACGGCGGCGTCAGCGGACCGGCCGCAAGCCCGGCCGGCTGGCCGACGACCGGCCGCCGGCCGCCGACGACCCCGCCGGCCTCGCCCCGGGCCGGCGAGGCTCCGCCTAGCCCGATCCGGCGAAGCCAAGATCGGGCCTCGCCCGATCGGGCGAGCGGCGAGCTCTCGCCGGCCCGGCGGAGCTCGCGGCTCGCCGATCCGGCGAGCGGGCGGGGCTTGGGCCTCGCCCCGAGCTCGCCGCGAGCCGCCGGGCTTTGGCGAGCCGCGAGCTCGCCCCGTAGCCGGAGCTCGGGCTCCCGATCCGGCGAGCCCGAGCTCGCCGCCAAAATCGGCGACCTCGCGGCTCGCCGAGCCCGGCGAAGCTGCGGCGAGCTCGGGCGAGATCGGCCGAGCCTCGAGCTCGCCGAATCCGGCCACCAGTGCCGCCATCGTCGGGCGGGGAAGGAGGCGGTGGCGGCGGAAGGAGGAGGAAGGAGGCGGCGGCGGAGGAAGGAGGAGGAGGAAGGAGGAAGGAGAAGAAAAAAATAAAAAGAAAAAGAAAAATAAAGAAAATAAAGAAAATAAAAATTTCGATTTTATAAAAATATAAATAATTAAAAATTCATTCTTTACCAAAAAAATAATTAAAAATTCATTTGTTAAAAGTATATAAAAAATAAAATTATTTTTTTGGTCAATTAAAAATATTAAAATTCAAATTTTGATAATTTTTCTCAAACAATTAAATGAAATTTAACGAACGGTGGAAAATATTTTCCACTCAAATTTTAGGTTTTGGCCGAACACCGGAAAATAGAGTCATTTTCCTAAAATGACTTCCAGGAAAATGTTTTCCGGAAATGTGATATTTTCCGTGGAAACGAACGGACCCTAAAAAGACTTAGATACTCCTAGTGTAATGGTAAATCTAAAGACATCAAAGTTCAGAATGAAAAGTGTCCGTTTTGCAAGAAAAATCACAATAACATTGTAATTTGGTTAAGTTAAAAATGGTAAGTTTACCATTGGTTACTAATTTACTAATTATCCATGTTCAAAGTTAGATGATAAACAAAACAGTAAGTTCAGTAGAAAAAAACACGGAAACCTCTCGAGCTAAATATACTCAAACACTTAAAAAGGGAAACTCAATTAATACAACACTGATATTCTTTTATATAACGTTATTATATATTAAAGTATATACACAATGAGAAATAGTGTAAACAAGCACATTTCTTCGGGACATCCGTCCCTCGCATCCGAAATACAACAACAAAAAATTTACATTTTAAATTCTAGCACATTAGGGACCCTTTTATCGTGTCCCACAGATTATGAAGGGTGCTTTGGTTCAGTGTTTGCGAAAATGCATTGAGGTTTGCCTTAATTATTGCAATTTACTTATTATTTTGATTTATTGAGTCCTACATTACTAATTACACACCCGTATGATCATCCATTGCATGTTAGTAGTTTAGGCTTAAATTTGGCTAAGGCTGCCTATAAAAAAAATTTGAAATAAAGAGAAAAAATATCAAAATAACGTTAGATTTATCTAGCGCAATCAAGTCTCCATATTCATGATATCTCTAGTTTATGGAAGTAAAGTGTAAATAAAGTGTTCTCCTACACTTGAGTTTCTACTCAACCTATAATATATTAGTGAAGACTCCTAAATGAATTGAATTATATGTTTAAAGGATTAACTCAAAACTCTAAAGTTGCAATTAGTATGGGTTTGGAAGAGTCCATGCTCAGTCTTTGTCTTTAGTAATCCTTTAGCTTTCCTTTTAGTGGTTCACTTTTGGAAATATCATGACACATGTCATTTTATTTTATTTTTATCTCATTCATATCCTAAGTCTAGATAACACTCATTCATTTGGATATATCACTCCTAATATGAGTTGATATCATGTTATCTGGAATAGATCCACTGTCAATGATTTCTCAAATACCCGTTGATTTTTATTTTTACTTTTTCTTTTTGAGGCAAAAAAAACACCTGATGAATGTTAATAAGGAAACGAAGGCAAACATCAGATAAAATGTGATTCCTCGTACTAGCTTGCGAAGGAAATGAAAGCAGCTTCTTGATTATGTTCCCTTTGAGCATCATATTGGTTTTCTCTTCTTGTTCGAATACGCAATGCTACGAGAAAAGCACATGCTGCTTGTTATGGAATAATTGCAGCTCATGACTTCAAATTCGGGGAAAACATTCATATAATTTATAGACTAATTGAATGTATACAAAAAATCTAATGATCATATTAAACAAATTAAAAATACATGAACCATTTTACATATTAAGCCAAAATTTAGGGAACATTTATATTATTTTCCCTTTGAGAAACATAGACAATCTAACTTTTATGATTGTGGGGTTAGGCAAGCAGATCTTTTAACTGAACTGTTTCTTAGGAACTGCGGAGAATTACAGAGCTTTCGCTTGGATCATCGGCAGTGTCCCTGAAGTTCTATTTCATTCTTTTTCCAATTACATTTCGCTATGTTCTTCTTATTATCGGGCGTTGAAATGGAGACGTGAAGAAAGATCATATTGGTTTCAGCTTTGTATGACTCTGCAATATGAAACATTAATATTCATGGCATCTTTTGTAATGCCCGTTCAGGGACATGCGAGCTTAAAAAATTAGTACATACTCACGGCTTGACCAAACATTTAATATTTAGCGGCACAGTTTATTATTTCAAAGCAAATCCCACGGATGATGTACTTCATCCTGATCATGGAAGCTATTAGCGTGGCAGCTACCGTAGTGAAGACTTCCTACTTACCGCGAAAGACATACTGGATCGACATCATCCATTGTCTGAATGTGCAACTAATAAAGACTGGGTAAAAGTTCGACATGAAGAGCCAATATATTTAGTGTTAATTGCCCATTGGCTTTTTTCTCGCTCTTCTGGTGCTTCATGTAAATTCGTAGAACTCGTTAGGCAATCTCGGTGCGAGCACTACTTCGAGCGGCATTGCTTTGCCAACCATTAGTCCATTAATCTTCGGCATATCCACTAGCGAATTGTCAGGAGTTGATACCTCGAATGCATGCGAAAGCCTAGCAAGCACATAATGCACCAATTGAAGGCCAAAGGATATTCCAAGACAAATTCTCCTATCACCTCCAGAGGGCATGAAGTCAAAATTAGGGCCCATCACATCGTCTTTTTTATAGCTACTGAAGAACCTCTCTGGCCGAAACTTCATGGGTTCAAGCCATATTATTGGATCAGTTTGACTTTTCCAAACATTCAAGATCAACCTCATGCCTTTGGGAACCAAGTACCTGTTGATAACGCAATCTTCTATTGATGTGTGGTGTAGCGAGCGGGCCTGCTGGGTATAATCCAAGGGTCTCCTTCGCTGTGGCATGTAGATAAGTTAGGTTGGCAAAGTCTAATTCTTTCACACGCCGTCGTTTGCCAATTTGAACTTCTAAGTTCTTCTTAAGTTTTCTTTAGAACATGAAAGTTCTTTAGCAACAAGAAAACCGCCCAGGTTAGGGTGACTGTTGTATTATCAGTACCAGCCGCTATAATTGACTTCAAAGAAGAAATGCATGTCATTTGTACGAGTGAAATATGAAGACTAAATAGACCAAATCACAAAACTATCAAGACCAAAGTGCATAGTTATATCTGAAAAAAAAAGGTAAAGAAACTCTAATTGTAAAATAGAAAAAAGATCAACGATAAAAAATTCTATTGTGCTAAATATTAAATATCTAAATCATAATCACTAAAAGTTGAAAGAAATCACTTCATATCTTAACTTAATCTCTAAAATAAATAAAGACAAGGAAATATATAAAGATTATGATATTTAAAAATATACGCCCCGCTGGTTAAACAATCATATTTCTTTTCGCCCATCACTTGTAGAGTTTTAGAAGAGACTCGAATGTTGTTTTATAAATGGAAGTCCAAAAATATTTATCAAGTAAAACAATGACACATACAGGGGTGAGCATGGTCCGGTTTGGGCCAGTCCACCCCTTAACCATAGGACCAACTTGCACAGTGTTGGTCCTCATTTGGGACCGAGGACTGACCCTTTGAGCTTGGGACCAAGAACCGAACCGACCCAGTGGGTTCAATTCAATTCCAAGGTTAACTCGAGACTAACCGATAATTTTTTATTTTATTTTTTGTACTCCCTGAAAAGGCAACCGAGGACCAAACTGACCCAATGGGTTCGGTTTGATTCCAAAGTCAACCCGGAACTAATCAATAATTTTTTTTATTTCATTTGTTGTACTCCCTGAAAAGGCGATGGAGGATCGAACTGACCCAATGGGTTCACTAACGAGCAAGATTAGCTAAGAAAGGCAAGCGTCGAGCGTTGAGTGGGATGAGCATCAAACAGAGTGAGCATCAACCGTCGAGCGAGGAGCAACAAGCCAAGCGAGCATTGAGCAGCAAACGGCACGAGTGACACAAAGTGATCAAGGCAAGTGTTGAGTGGCAAGCGAAAAAGTTGTTTCTTACGATTTTGGCAAATTGAAGACTAAGAGAACAAATAAGATAGAAGAGAATGAGTACTAGAGAAGGATGTTGTGACAAGCTATTTATGCCATTTTGGACGCTGTGACGACTCTTCACAAAAAAAATTTCCTTCTTTGTAAATTATGGATGTTGACGTTGTAAAAGACATTAAAAATCTAAATTACTAAATAACAATATAAAATTACTTGAACTCCTCACTAAGAGCTGTTTAATATTATTGACGCCGTTTATTTTAGGGTTTTCTCTATATAAAATATTATAAATAATATATTAGATATAAATATATATAGTCAGGATTGGTATGGGTTAGACCAACCTTGAACTCTCAGGACCGATGACCAACCCCCATAGTGCTGATCCAGAAGTCTCAGGACCAAGGACCAATCCAGTCTCCTTGGGAATCGGATCAGAATCGGCAGGGTTGGGCCAGTCCAAGGTCGGTCTAGGGTTGACCCTAAACCGATACTCACCCCTAACACATAAATTGTGCATTCACTAGAAAACTTGCTAGCTGGTATAAAAGGTACGTCAATGCAACGTGTGTTAAATATCACCTTGCAATCTTAATCACTATGGTTATACAAGAACATGCAATCGAAGTCAAATACTCATCTTATAAAAGTACCAAGATAGAGTTATATTTAAACTTGTAGTATAATCAATTTAATCCATCTTTACTCAAAAGCTTATCTTAATAAATTTTGAATCAGCTAAATATAAATCAATTGTTTCACACCTCATAAATTCTTCAATGTGAAACTCTTTTGGCCTAACACTTACATGGCAGCCGATCTCCATCCCCTCGACGATAAATTGCCGGTTGTGCAGCTAAATACCCTATGCTTGCAAATAAGCAAGCATGAATTATGCACACACACTACACATTTGAAGTAGAAAGCAGTAAATTCCAAGAGTTGGAAAACAAACTTACCATGAGTGTCCCTTTGATAACTGTATCAGGATCGAAACCTCCAACTTCCATGCCCTTAAGGGTCAAAAGCATGACGTCTAAGAAATCTCGATCGCCCCTATTCTCACTCGAACTTTTGATGTTCCTTTTGTGCTCCGCTAACTAACCACTGAGGAACGTGTCAAATGCTCTAGCGATCTTCTTCATGGACTTCTCATGGCCACCTAAGTCCAACCATCTCAAGAAAGAAAGAGCATCCGCCACAGTAGACATCCCAATTAATTGCAAGCTAGAGGCATGCTGGCATCGCTGCTTCTCTTCCTCATCCACCATGGCATTGCCGCTGTAGTAGCCCTTACCGGCTACAACTTTGAGGACAATGCTCATAGACAACCTTCCAAACCACTAATTCCGGTCAACTAGGATATGGCCTGGGGTAAAAACTGGCATAGCGTTAAGACTATTTAAATCGAGAACACATTTCTCTTTTACTGTAGCAAATATTCAGTTTACTAAAAATGCTTGGCTTGGTTTGTTTCTCTACAGCAGTAGTTCGATTATTTAATAAAATATTTTCTCCTCCAATTTGAGCCTATAACTATGTTATGATGGAATACACTACCATGTAAACTGGAAAATAAAGCATCTTAAACTTCCATTATATACATGAAAGTACCTGAATCATTCTTCTTCTCTCTCCAAAGCTTGTGCAACTCTTTAATGGCAATATCCATCGCCGAGGCCACTATAGGGTTGAGTAACGACTCGATCTACTAGTTAGAGAGCATCTCCAAGGTAACGATTTTCCTCACGTCACCCCAATACAGATCGTAAGGAGCCAACCCAAGAGAGGCAGAGTTGTAGCCCATCACCTTAGTAGCTATTAGTTACGGAGTTGGATATGAAATTCAGAATATTCCGAATTGGATATGTTGCGGACGTTCGAAATTGAGTAAAGAAGATCCGAAGATCAACTTCCCAAAGTTTGAATCTGCATTAGAGAATTCGGCTGCTGAAATAGGAAAGTTCAACTTTGACTTGGATTTGGATTTTGTTTAAAATATATAGAGATATGTTTTGGATAAAATCGTTTTAGATAGGAAATAAAATCCTATTAGAAGTTGGCATAATAATAAGGGTTTTACTTATATATAGACTTGTGGCCGTGGGTGGTAGGCGTGGATCACAAATTGTCTTGAAGCGCCGCGTGAGTGCTTGGTGTTCCACCGTTGATCATGAAGAGTTGGTCTTGAAGCGCCATCTAGTTGTCGAGTGCTTGTGAGGGATTTTCTTTGTCGTTCTTACTCGTGAATTACATCCAAGAAGTTTAGTGTTTGTAGCCGATTAAATCTTGAGGTAAGATTTGCGTGTAATTCCTTCGTGAGATTGAGAGATTATTTTCGAGGAATTTTCGGGGCTAAACACTGTGTGAATTATTGGTTGTAATTGGGGCTTGGGAAACACCGAGAGAGTGTTTGAGTGACTTGAGTGTGTAATCTCCTTGTATCGCTTGATCTATAGTGAAATTTGCTGCTGCTCTCCCGTGGACGTAGGTCTTTACGATCGAACCACGTAAATCTGGTGTCCGATATATTTTATTCTTCCTGTCTATATTATTGTTCGATCGCTCGCTAATCGCAACAATTGGTATCGAAACCAGGCTTGGCTAAGTTGAAGCGAATCGATGGCGACTAAAGAAGTAAAAGTGAGAATCGAGATTTGATGGGAAGGATTTTAGTTTCGGAAGATGCAGATTGAAGATTATCTTTACCAGATGAAACTGCACTTGCCCTTATCTGGGGAGAAACCAGAGACAATGAAGCAAGCTGATTGGGATTTGCTGGATAGACGAGCTATGGGTGTTATTCGGTTGACGTTGGCTCGTAACGTCGCGTTTAACATCTTGAAAGAGAAGACCACTGCTGATCTGATGCAAGCCTTGTCGGATATGTATGAGAAGCCCTCTGCGATCAACAAGGTCTATTTGATGCGACGTCTGTTTAATTTGAAGATGAGCGAAGGTGCGTCAGTTGCAAATCATATCAATGAATTCAATGTGATTGTTAGTCAATTGAGTTCGCTTGAGATTGATTTTGAAGATGAGGTACGTGCTTTGATTCTTTGCTATCCTCATTGCCTAACAAACTTGGAATACTACCGCATCAAGTACTGCTGTTAGTAATTTTCTCGGGTCAACAAGTTTGACGTTTGATGGGGTTCGAGATTTAATTCGAGCGAGGACATTCGTAGAAGAGAATCTGCGAACCCGTATCCGCCGCTTTAGTAGGTGAAAATAGAGGAAGATCTATAACATGTATGGGTAATAGTATTACTAATATAAACAGGCGTAGTCAGTCTAGGACTGCTAATGTTGTCTATTGGAGCTGTGGCAAGAGGGGGCATCTTAGAAGGGATTGCCTTAAGCTGAAGAATGAAAAGGGTAAGGGAATTATGGTTGATTCTGCAGATAATGTTGCAGTTGTAACAGATAGTGCCGATTATGTCTTGTCTGTCACTAATGATTCATCGCTTGATGGATGGATTATGGATTCTGGTTGTTCTTTTCATGTTACACCAAATAGAAACTGGTTTATCACTTATCAGTGCACGGGTAGTGGTAAAGTCCAGTTAGGGAACAACGCTAAGTGCAATGTTGTGGGTGTTGGTGATGTTAAAATCAGAATGCATGATGGTATTGTGAAGACATTGACTGGAGTAAGGCATGTTCCAGAGTTAAAAAAGAACTTAATTTCCTTGGGTGCCCTAGATTCAGTCTGGTTGCGGTATTCTTCAAAAGGTGGAGTTTTGAAGGTTGTTCGAGGTGCCCGGTGATAATGAAAGGAATCAAGCATGGAGGCCTGTATAAACTTCAAGGTGAGACAATGACAAGTTTCGCCCCGGAGACGTCGGATGCATCTATTCGAGAGTCTTTTGACTGCTCAAGGAAGACCTGGGTGTTTGTGCCAAGGCACAAGTTTGATGCTGGTGTCAGGATCTCGCAGTCAAGAGCTTTGATCGAGACGGAGACTAGTAAGTCGATCAAGCATGTGCGGACTGACAATAGCATGGAGTTCTGCTCGAAGCTGGCAAATAAATTCTGCATGAAAGAGAGCATAGTGAAACACCACACTAGTGCCAATAAATCACAACAATTTGCAGAATTGACGAGAAGAACATTACTAGAGACGGCCCGTAAAATTATCTCTAGTGCTGGTATTGCTAGGAGAATTCTAGCTGATGTGCCAAGTACGGTAAGCTACCTGGTGAATAGATCCCCATCAACTACTATTGAATGGCAGACTCCTGAAGAAGTGTGGTCAGGTAACGTTGCTGATTATTCTATTATTAGAATGTTTGGTTGCCCATGTTATTTTCGAGTAAGTGATGGTAAGCTCGATTGGAGGGCAAGGTGCATATTCCATGGCTATGCACAAGGTGAGTGGGGCAATCAGTTGTGGTGCCCGAATATAAATTCACCTGTTGACAGCAGAGAAGTTACCCTTGATGAGTCTCCAGTACTTTTGGCTAGGAGTGATTATAGCAGTGTTCAAACGGATCTAAACGGTGTTCAGCTTGAGGTGGAGTTGCGACCAGAAACTCCTGAGGTAGCGAGTACGAGTATTAGCAAAGTAATCGACACAGATAGTGCTCATAGCGAGGTGGAGCCTATAGAGCCAATGGTTGCTGTAACTGCTGAAATTAACAAGGTACATATTCGATCTCTTGACAGATATGGATGCAACAATGGTTTTGCTTTATCTGTGGTAAAGGAGGTTGCATCGAAAAATCTTTGTAGAGCAGTTAAAGGTGCATGTGGAGTTGGTATTCTGATGAGGTCCTCGGTTATGGTGAAGTTCAAGCGAGGCTTGGACTTGGATAATATCTGTGGCGGTTGAGCCCATCGGGGGCTATGGGAAAGTAGTAGCAGAGTTTGAATTTTTGCGAAGCGATTGCAATTTGGCTCAAAACATCGAGCCAAGGTGGAGATTGTTAAATATGTCTCGAGTTTGAGTCCAATATGAAATTCAGAATATTCCGAATTGGATATGTTGCGGACGTTCGAAATTGAGTAAAGAAGATCCGAAGATCAACTTCCCAAAGTTTGAATCTGCATTAGAGAATTCGGCTGCTGAAATAGGAAAGTTCAACTTTGACTTGGATTTGGATTTTGTTTAAAATATATAGAGATATGTTTTGGATAAAATCGTTTTAGATAGGAAATAGAATCCTATTAGAAGTTGGCATAATAATAAGGGTTTTACTTATATATAGACTTGTGGCCGTGGGTGGTAGGCGTGGATCACAAATTGTCTTGAAGCGCCGCGTGAGTGCTTGGTGTTCCACCGTTGATCATGAAGAGTTGGTCTTGAAGCGCCGTCTAGTTGTCGAGTGCTTGTGAGGGATTTTCTTTGTCGTTCTTACTCGTGAATTACATCCAAGAAGTTTAGTGTTTGTAGCCGATTAAATCTTGAGGTAAGATTTGCGTGTAATTCCTTCGTGAGATTGAGAGATTATTTTCGAGGAATTTTCGGGGCTAAACACTGTGTGAATTATTGGTTGTAATTGGGGCTTGGGAAACACCGAGAGAGTGTTTGAGTGACTTGAGTGTGTAATCTCCTTGTATCGCTTGATCTATAGTGAAATTTGCTGCTGCTCTCCCCGTGGACGTAGGTCTTTACGACTGAACCACGTAAATCTGGTGTCCGATATATTTTATTCTTCTGTCTATATTATTGTTCGATCGCTCGCTTAATCGCAACACTTGTCGCCCATGGACCCGAGGATCTTGTGAGGAAGATGGGATTTTGTCATTATGGGCAAATGCCCTACGACGAGCCATGCGCCTGTAACTTAGTGGTGTTTTGAGCTTGCGAGATGAGCTTGATTTGTACCTTACATGAATTGATAGGATGAGGATGGCAAGTATCATTCCATACAAGAGGGTGAAGTTCAGGTCTTGACACAGAAATTCTATTTGCAATGGAGTCATCATAAAGTTATGTGTGAAATTCCGAAGGAAGAGCTTCCAATTTATACGCCTTGCCCTTCTTCATAACTAGAATGTGGGAAAAGAGGTGTTCCAGCCCAACCACACGACTCAATCATCAGAAGTTGGGGACGCATCGTTAGTATCTTCATTGAGCGTGATAAAATACACGATAGAATATTTAAATATTAAATTATACATTCATCTAATAACTTAAAGTTTTATAATAGTAGCAGTAATTCCACAAAATTCCATATGATATCAAAGTAGAAGATCCTGAGTTCAAATATTTTCATGTCTCTATTTGTCTCCTCAATCAAATATTTCAAATGTTTTAATCTAATAAGTTAAGCTTTTAGAAATGTCAAATTTGAGCTGTTGAATGAAGCCCGTAGGAAATTCTTTTGGTATGTTCAATCAATCAAACATTTGAAACAACAACAAATCCTTACAAGACCTGGATGATTGAGTGCCCCAAAAGACTTGGAAATTGATTTCCATGTTGGAGTGGATGAACAAAGAACTTCCTAGTTTAATATGTACGGGTATGTTTGCCATGGGGTTTGTTTTGGTGCCGTTGTTGACGTAATTACGCAGAGTTGTCTTCTTGGTGAAATTTGATTATACACATTATTGGTGCAGCCCTTGTTTATCATGTGGATTTGTTTTGGTGCCGTCGTTCATACAATTAAGCATGAAAGAAGTTAAAGAGAATAAAGGAAGAGAAAATCTCGAGATTGAAGACGTAGAGAACTTTGAGAATTTTGTGTGTATTGTATTGTCTTCAATGAATGATCTGATGTACAGCCCTAATAGTTATAATACAAGATGTATGTATGAAAGGAAGTTAGAGATTCTACGAATCAATCTAATCTAGATCTAATCTTAAATTGATCTATACAAAATCGTAATCGGATCAAATCCTCTATCAAAGCCGCATATCTTCCAACACTCCCCCTCAAGCTGGTGGCTTGTAGATGTCTAAGACACCTAGCTTGCTCAATAGATATGTGTGCTGTCTTTGACACAAAGGTTTGGTGAAAATGTCCGCAGGCTACTCCGTCATCCCAATCCCTCTTGTTTCAATTACTCCTTCTAGAATTTTATCTCGTGTAAAATGACAATCCACTTCTATATGCTTGCTTCTCTCGTGCACTATAGGATTTGCTGCAAGTTTGAGAGCCGCATCATTATCGTAGAATAGCTTTGTTGCCCCTTGTACTTGTATTCCGAGATCTTTAAGAAGACCTCGTATCCACACTATTTGACAGGTAGTTTTGGCCATAGCTCGATATTCTGCTTCAGCTGAAGATAGGGACACGGTTGGTTGCTTCTTGGTCTTCCAAGAGAGTAATGAATCTCCCAATTTAATGCAATATCCAGTGACAGATCTTCGACTCATGGGACAAGTCGCATAATCTACATCACAATATGCCATCATTTCCATGTTGCATTTTCTAGATAGGAGTATTCCAAGTCCCGGACACTTCTTTAAATATTTGACAACCTTCAAGACATCATTCAAATGTGATTGCTTCGGACTGTGCATGAACTAGCTAAGTGTTTGTATCACATAAGAAATGTCGGGTCTAGTCATCGTCAGATATATAAGTTTTCCGACGAGCCTTTGATAGCTTGAAGGATCTTCCAGTGTGAAATCATCATCTTGAAGCATTCCCTCGTCATAATCTGTGGTAGTTAACTTAGTGTTCTATTCAATGGGAATAACAGCTAGCTTGCATCCCGATAGACCTGCTTCTGATATAATCTCCAATATAAATTTCCGCTGACTGAGGGAAATCCCTTGGTCAGATCGAGCAATTTCAATACCAAGGAAATACTTAGGTGCTCCTAAGTCCTTAATATGGAAGATGGCATGCAGATATTCCTTAAAGCTTTCTATGGCAGCTTTATCATTTCCCATAATAAGGATGTCATCGACATATATCATCAAATAAATAGATGACATACCTTTAGTCCATGTGAATAAGGCGTAATCATGTTTGGACTGCTTGAAACCTGCTGTTGCAAGAGCACTCGCAAATTTTGCGTCCACTGCCTAGAAGCTTGTTTCAACCCATAAAGGGATTTACGGAGGCGACACACTTTATTCTCCCCATGTCTCCGTAAGCCCTGAGGAATATCCATATAGATTTCTTCGTCGAAATCACCGTGTAGAAAAGCGTTATGCACATCCATTTGATGTAGAGGCCAGTCATGAATAGCAGCAACCGTCAAGAAGGATTGGACTATGACATCTTTAGCTACAGGAGAGAATGTCTCGTGATAGTCGAATCCTTCTCGCTAAGTGAAACCTTTGGCCATCAATCGCGCCTTGTATCTTTCCATGGAGCCATCAGCACGATATTTAATTTTGTGAACCCATTTGCAGCATATTGGTTTACGATTTGGTGACAACGAAACTAGATCCCAGGTCTTATTATCAATCAATGCCTATAATTCTGCTTCCATGGCCTTTTACCATCGTGGATTGGCAGATGCCTCATTATAGCTAGATGGCTCCCTATCTTCCGACAGACGACTAACATAACACCTATATTCTGGTGATAGTTTATGAAAGGAAACATAGGATGAGATTGGATATTTGATACCTGGTGAATTGAGAGTGGCACACACATAATCCTTTGTCCAGGTTGGAGGTCATGTAGCCCAACCAGAACGTCTTGGAGGAACAACTTTTGGAGGGGAAGATGTTGTCTCTCTAGATGACGTTGGCAAAATATCCTGGATTTCTTCATCAGCAGAAGAATCTTCCATTGAATTCCCTGAAATATTCTCTAAAGTCTGATTCTCATCCGAAATAGGTGATGTGCTGAAATACTCATTGGCACAAAAGGAATATTAGCCGGTGTTGCTAATGGTATATAATCAGGATCTCGATATGTTGCCTCATCATATAAGGAGTACGAGGAATATTGATTGTACCTGAATCTCCATGTGATGATATATGTTCACTGAATGGAAAAACATTTTTGTAAAAGATAACATCTCTACTTACCAAGAATTCCTTCGTAAATAGCTCAAGAACACGATACCCCTTATGTAGATTGGGATATCCCATGAATATGCAACATCAAGCACGAAGACCCATCTTGTCCCAAGGGCCCACTATGGCAACATAACATAAACATCCAAAAACTTTGAGATGTTTCAGCTCCGGTTTTTTTTTACAAATAATAGTTCAAAAGGCGTTCGCCCATTGAGTACCCAAGTAGGCATGCGGTTGATAAGATAAGCCAATGTAATAACACAATCTCCCCAGTATTCCCCTGGGACTGATGCTTGGAATTTCAAGGCTCGAGCGACTTCCAAAAGGTGACAATGTTTACGCTCGACTACTCCATTCCGTTGCAGTGTATAGACACAAGAGCTTTTATGTTGAATGCCATGAGATGAAAATAATGAAGAGCAATCATGATTGAAGAATTCCCTTCCGTTATTAGTACGGATCCTCTGAATGGATTTTTCGAATTGATTTTTGGAAAGGGCAATGAATGTCTATAAATGAGAATAAACTTGGCTTTTAGACTGCATTAAGAAAATCCATGTTGCACGAGAATAATCATCTACTATTGTAAGAAAGTAACGAGACACATCATGATTTATTGTATGATAAAGCCCCCAAACATACACATGAATTAACGAGAAAATCTCACTAGCACAAGTGCTCCCAGAAGGAAAAGGGGTACGCGACTGTTTCGCAAGAGGACATATGGAACATTGAGGACAAGGAAAGAAGGTACCGTGACCCATTCTCGAGTGCATAATGGAGTTCTTATCATTGGTAGTCAAATTACACAATGAGAGTTTATTGAAAGAAGTGCAAGATAAATCGAAATTGCTTGGAAAATTTGTCCAGAAAAATAGTCCTTCAGAAAAACTACCCAAGCCCATCAGTCTGCCAGTTGAAAGGGCCTGAAAGAAACATGCGTCAGCATCGAAGAATACCCGACATGAATTTTCCTTGCATACTTTTGACACAGAAATGAGATTAAATTGAAATTATGAGACATAAATGACATTTTGAAGGATAATTTGAGGGCTAAGATTGATTGTTCCCGTCACATTCACATGAGTAATATTTCCATTGGGTAATTGTACGGAAACAAGAAAATTCAACCCTTCATTTATACTTGTAAAATATCATTTGTCACATATAATGTGATCGCTTGCCCCTGAATCAATAATCCATGCCTTCCTTGAAATTGAATTAATCAAGCAATGTGTGATACCTGAAAAATTCCCTCCTTCATTGGAAGTATCCAACTTTTGCAATGCCTGCATCAGCTATTGATATTAACCATATGAGATAGGTTGGTCAACATTATGGCCTGTAGGTCCAGTCACTTGGTAAGCAACTGAGATTTTTTTTTCTTTTTCTCCGAGCTTTCCATGTAATTTCGACAACTATCAATCATATGGTTAGAACATTTGCAATAATCGCAAAACATTTTACCCTTTCCTTTAAAATTGGGTATGAAATTCTTCGATGACGTGGTGAAGATCTGACCATCCATTTCTTTAGTCACGGACTCATATCCGACGTCCGATCCATCCATGATCTCGGATCCGTGCAGGCCATCCGATCCTCGCGCCCTATTTGGGCCGTCATATCCTCGCGCCCGATCTGGGCCGTTCATTCCATCCCTTTTAAGGGATCGCATGTCTGCTCCCCCAAACCCTATGGCGCCTCTCTTCTCTTTCTCTCGGATTAAGGTTCTGGCAAAACCATCACGTTGTTCACGGCGAGGGTGATACTATCGCTGCTCCTCGTGTGTTTTGGTGACGTGAGCCATTGGCTCTCCTCCTATACAGCCAGCTGGAAAATTCGTCCGATTGGAGGTACTAGATCCATGGCCAGAATCTATGAATGAAAGGTAATATAAGATTCGTTCAAAATCAACAAAAAAACGTGTAGTCTTCTCCCTTTCTTTGATGGATCTGTACTGCTTGAGCGTCGATTATGGTCCCTCAAGCTTTTCTTCGACTGCTTCTAGCTCGTTCCATAAAAACGATAGCTTGTTGAAGCAAGCCGTGACCGTCATATTCCCTTGTTTGAGCTCACTGAGTTCCTACATAAGTGAGAAAATTTTTGCACGGTCCAGTTTACCATACATCTCCTTAATATTTTTCCCACATGTTTTGAGCGTCCTCTGTGGGTGGAAGTCTAGCCGCGACTTCTAGAGATATGCATTTTCCCATCCAAGTTCGGACAAGTTGGTTGCACTTCCTCCAATGTTGGGCTAGGTGCTCATCCGAGGGAACGGAGATGGTTCCATCGAGGAACCCGTCTTTATCTTTCGTCACCAATGCACGCCAAAGCTCCTACGACCACCTGGAGTAATTCTCTGGCCCGGTCAGCTGTTGGCTAATTAGCCACAATTTTGGGTCGTCGGCGGTGGAGACAAACAGGGGGTCGCCGGGTTCTGGCTGTCCAGTGAAAGCCGTCGCTGGGTACGGCAAAAATCCATGTGAGAATCCCGAGTAAGGATTCGTTCCCATACTCGGATTATTCGACCCAGTTCCATAACTGCATTGAAACGGTTGGATATGGATTTGTTCCATTACACGATCTGTCCGATCCAGTTGCCTGCCCCGCAATTGCTCCATCCGACCCGGCGATCATGCTTGCCCCGTTTACAGTTGGTGGGCTGCCGTTGGGTTGGAAAGAGGCCCATTGGCCTTGAATCCCTAGCAATGATGCATTCGGGCTAGGCCCAAACAACCATGGGTTGGGCTACATCTGAAAAGGCAGCCACTGGTAAGGATGGCCCATCATTGGTTGGCCCGAAATGGGTTGAACCGAGAAGGGTTGCCCCAGATTTGTCTGAGCCATAAGAGATTGGCCATCTTGGGCCCGAGCAAGCTGTTCTTGAGATCTGGAACATCAACAGTGGAAGTGGCATCCCGACTTTCGGCAGGTTGCACTGGATTTCCTTCTTGCGGATGTTCACCAAAGGCTGAAGGTAAGTCGTTTGTCATGGTGAAAAAAAATATACTGAGATGTCAAGTCTTGTGTGCAGGATTGAAAATCTCGGCAGGGACAAGATGAAAGAAGCAGAAGCAAGGTCAGAAGCTTTTATTGCTCTGATACCATGAAAGAAGTTGAAGAGAATAAAGGAAGAGAAAATCTCGAGATTGAAGACGTAAAGAACTTTGGGAATTTTGTGTGTATTGTATTGTCTTCAATGAATGATCTGATGTACAACCCTAATAGTTATAATACAAGATGTATGTATGAAAGGAAGTTAGAGATTCTACGAATCAATCTAATCTAGATCTAATCTTAAATTGATATGTACAAAATCGTAATCAGATCATATCCTCTATCAAAGCCGCATATCTTCCAACAAAGCAGAGTTGTCTTCTTTGCCGGATCTGAGTTTACGCCCAAATGGTGCAGCACTTTTCATCCCATAGAAAATTGATTTGTGGTTTTATAGCTGCACAAAAGAAGACCACAAATCGTTCGAATATTCGGCGCTTCTTGTCCATGGAGTCCACTCGGTAATTTTTGCAGTACATCCAATTGAGATCGCTTGTCTTAGTGAAGGCGGGAGTATTTGGAAGCCACAAGGTAATTCTAAGTGTATCGAGCAATCACGTGAGGCTAAATACTGTGGGTTCGGGTACTGTAACCATATAGTTCTTCAATTAGTTAGTGGATTTGTGCATCTGACTTTCTTTATATAATAAATACCAACACTCGAATTGAGTCACAAAAGAAGTCATGTTTAGTGTAGCATTATGTGACTATCTCAAAACTAATAACCACTATGTCCGGGATCAACCCGAACCTAATGGTGAAGACTGGTCCATACTCGTCAACCATGGATGCCAAGATTTCGTGAGGAAGATGGGATTTTGCTAGTGTGGGCAAAATCCCTTCGACGGGCCATGCACTGGCAACTTCTGGTGGGTATTTTGAGCTTGCGAGATGGTGTTGACTTGAACCATATATGGATAGGATAATTCCATACAAGTGGGTGAAGTTCAGATCTTGAAGCAGAGAGTCCATTTGCAGTAGCTTCATCGAGTTGGGTGTGTATTTTTGAAGGAAGAGCATACGACTTATACACCTCTTCTTGGATTATTAATTACTTCTATAAAGTACAACCAATATAAAATAATGTTCCAATTGAAAGGAAGAAAGTTACAGAGCCTTGAAGGATTATTGTTTACTTCCCAATTGCTCCGAGAAAAGCACATCCCTCATGTTCTGAGAAAATGATTCTCACGTAAGTTCGAGAAGTTGGACTTTTGTTCTTGCTGACACTTGAAGCACATCCGCAAGAACGTGGCCGACTGAGTACGGAAAATGGCACTGTTTGCACAATGAAAGAAAGACGCTGTGGCTTGCCCGAATTTGAAAAAAAAAAAAAATTGGAAATATTACCAAAAAAAAACATAAAACTTATTACACTCTTACTAATTTAGTCATAAACCTTTTTAATTGTACTAATTGCAATTTAAACATTTTCACATTTTGCCAATCCAGCCCATCTGATCAATTTTAATTATAGATTACTAACATGAATGTTGGTCATTCTATATAGCATGACCGGATTATTTTCATAATATTTGAATTTTTATTTTTATTTTTTCCCTTTTCCTTACTTTTTTTCTTGTTCTTTGGAGTGAGGACCAGTGACTCTTGTTGGCTTTGGGCAAGGGCGTCACAGCCCTCGTTGACCACTAGGTGAGAGCTCGCGGCAAAGCAAGGGCACGATGCCCTCGGTATGGCTGTTGAGGGCTTGGGTGAGGGCACATGAGTCCTCACTCAAAGAATAAGAAAAATGTATGATCAAGTAACATAACTAATTTTTCTATTCTAAAAATATTTGGTTGTCATGTTATGCTTAAATGAGTGATGGTGAACTCCATGGAAGGGTAAGAAATTGCATATTTCGGGATTATGCACAAAGTGGCTAAGATTATTGATTATGGTGTCCAAAATTAAATTCATCTGTTGTCAATAGAGAATATATAATTGATGAGTCTTCAATAATTTATGGTAGGAGTGATTGAGGCAATGTTCATAACGTGTCAAGACGGTGTTTAGCTCAAAGTGGAGTTAGCAACCAAAAACTCTTGAAATACCAACCTAGCCACCTAACACAACCATTACAAGTCAGGGACACTTTATTAGTATTCCTACTGAGTATGTTAGAACAAGTCTCGCATTTGAGCCCGTAAAAGAAATCTGATCTAAAGCCCGGCCATTTGATCCTAATAAGGAAAGTTCCGTTGGACTTCGCAACAACAATACTTGCCGGAATTGTTTGATTGAGTCAGCAAAAAGACATGGGAATTGATTTCCATGTTGGAGCCCGTGAGCAAAGAGTTTCCTAGATTAAAATATTGATCTTGGGTTTCATTTGGTGCCACTAGTGGTGGAATTAGGCAAAGTTGTCTTCTTCGTGGGATTAGATTTTACACTCACTCGGTGCAACACTTCTCGTCCCAGAGAAAGATTAAATGGAAAATCATTTCCAAGTTGGAGTCGGTGAACAAATTGTTTCCCAATTTAACACACAGACACATACATATGGATCTGTGTATGTCCTTATATTTATTTATTATCAAGGGTTTGTTTTGGTGCCGCTGTTGATGAAAATTAGGCAGGGTTGTCTTCTTCGTGGGATTTGATTTTACACCCAATTGGTATAGTTATAGCTCTTTCCATCCCGGAGAAACTAATTAGTGAATAGAGGTGAAAAAAGTACCTAGATTTTTCTTACCAAACGATGAAAAATATTTTTCAGGTCCTAGCTAAACACCGGAAAATATCATCATTTTTATAGAGAATGACTTCCCAGAAAATATTTTTCAGAAAATGTCATATTTTCCATTGAACAAATGAAGCCTAAACATTTTAACGATTTGTCAATTTAGTCCTTTTGGCCAATTTGTTTCAAAAATTGCTAACGCGTCGATTTAGTGCCAACCATTCAGGTAGCACTCACTTTGATCATTTTTGTATTTTTTTTAAAATTCTGAATTTTTTTCTTGACTTTTCCTTCTTCTTTTTCCCTTATTTTCACTCCGCCAACCGTTTTCAGGCCTCGGTGATGGCTGGCTTGGGCGGGTGAGGGGATCGGCAAGGGTGAGAGTTGCCCTCAACAGTTCTAGCAAGGATGGCCCTTGCCTAAGGCTGGCAAACATAGCTGACCATCAACAAGGCCTAATGATGGTTGGCTTTGGGAAAAATAAAAAAGAAAAATAAGACAAGAAAAGGAAAAATAAGGAAAAAATCAAAAAATTGCAAAAATTATCCATGTAAGCACTGGTCATGCCATGTAGGATGGCATATGGCTAGTTGACTAGATCGTTGCATTAGTAATTTTTTGTCAAAATTAGCCAGAATAACTAAATTAGCCAATCATTAAAAAGTTTATGACTAAATTAATAAATCATCAAAAGATTTAGGCCTAAATTGATACAATTGAAAATTTTAGGACTAAATTGACAAATTATCAAAAAATTTATGATTAAATTGATACAAATAAATAGTTTTAAATTGAATTGGCCATCGTAAAAAATGTTTAAGATTTTTTGGACAATTTTTCCCTTTAATTTTGCAATTACCTCGTGCATCTGATGGGCAATCAAAAAGTATTGTTTTTGTTTAGGTAAATATGGTATTATTTTTGTTTATGTGCTTATGTGGTAATTAACATGTTACATAACGGATTACTTAATGCAAAATGTGAAATAAGTTAGAAATACAAGTATTTATATCTACCTACGACATATCACGTGTATCATATGTTTATAAGTAATTTTATCCACAAAGAACGAAAATTTTCTCATAAATTCAACAAACATGAAATGGACATAAGCTTTATCAAAT
Organism: Eucalyptus marginata; assembly: GCA_014182565.1. Lineage (NCBI taxonomy): Eukaryota > Viridiplantae > Streptophyta > Magnoliopsida > Myrtales > Myrtaceae > Eucalyptus > Eucalyptus marginata. The sequence goes on from CM024590.1 coordinate 795,747, forward strand.
GTCACAAACATATTATCGCTACCTACCCCTCGTAAGGGAGGGAGATAGGTTTAGAGATACTTATTTTAAAGCGTGGGCTCTCCCAAATCCATATCTCATGTGACATTGGTTTTCCCAATATCTATGTTCAAAATGAGTCACCACTAGCTATTGTTAAGGGTTGGCTAGAAACCTTAATCAAAGATGAGGGAGTTTCGTCTTGATACATGGAAATAAGAGATTTTAGGATCAAGGACTTGATTACCTTAACTATTTAATTAGGACCTTTTCAGTGCCTAAACTTGACAATTTGCTAATCAAAGTGTTAAGACAACCTATCCAAAATTTTAAGATTCATCCTAACCATTTTAAAATTGAAAATAACAATCAATATATTAAAATTGCGCAATCAAGCTTAAGCAAATTGAAAAGCTCAAGTAACGACCTAGCATCGTCTGCAAAAAGAAACAATACAAAATAACCTCTAATGTAAAACCCTAAAGACTTGTTCAAATTGGGATACAAATTTTGATGAAATGTTTTCGCACATTTTAAGAAAAAAATTTACCCAAAAGCTAATTTTTTTAAAGCTTTTTCGAATTCCGTAAAAAAAAAAAAAAAAATTAAATTTTTAATTAATTAATTTTTTTAAAATAATTTTTTAATATTAAAATAATATAATATAAAACGGACCCAGGTCAGATCTGCACATCCGACCCGGGTCAGGACCGTCTGAGCCCAGTCCCGCGATTCCCCCCACCCCACAAAAAAAAAAAAAAAAAAAAAAACAAAGGAATAAAATAGAAATAAAGAAGCCCAGCCCAAAGCTCTGATTCACCCAATCCGGTCTGAGAAAAACCAGATAAGCCCGTGCCCGTCAGGTCTAAATCAGGTCAAAATTCCTTTAACTGAAACCTTAATCTCTTCTTTTTCTGATTTTTTTTTACTTTCTCTTTTCTCTTTTCTATTATTTTTTTATTTAATTCTCCTCCCTGCACGTGGTCTTCTCCGTCACTGAAACTCCCCTTTCTATGTTCCCTTCTTTGCACGACGTCTTGTTTCACTGAGACCACGCCATTATCGAAGCTTATTCACGGACAGGCTCAACACTGATACTTTACTACAAAAACTCACGCTAGAATCTCAACTAAAATTTAGGTGTTAACACATACGTGTATTGTTAGTGAAAATACTAGTATTTTACTAACCTAGAGCAGACATAATTACATAGGATAATCACTTACGGGTACAGTTTGCTATTTCAAAGCAAATGCATAATACAAATTTTGGTACTTTAAGCTGCTCCACGTTTTGGGCCCGTTTCTTTCTGTCAAAGTAAAGCAAAATTTCCGTTCAAAAAATCTATGAAAATTAATATGTGAAATCACATTTGAATATTTGTATTTTGTGAAAGCTTAAGTGTTTTGAATTTTTAAATGGGTAGGTTAGGTTGATGATTGAGTATGTAGTTCTTCTTGAGTCTATTTTAGGATGCCAATGTTAGGACAATTTGCTTGTACAATTCTTGGTGGGTAATGTGTAGATAGACATTGCGAATAGGGGTGGCAAATAGGTGGGTCGGGTTGGGTCGAAACTGGGTTGACCCATATTTGACCCATATTCTTATAGTGTAAATCTGATAACCCATACCCGACCCGACTCGTATTGCTTAAACTTATTAATATTCTAGGAAAACCCTCTTCTACTATATGCTAATTGGATTAAAACTTCAAATTAAATTAAAAATAGTAAATAAAATAAAATAAAAATTTTTAAAAAAACCTATAAATTGAAATATTTATAAAAAAATTTGACTATGCACATGCTTCTCTTATTTGAAGTGAACATACCATTGAATAACTAAAAACCGTAACACGAAAAAAATTTAACTAAACCTAAAAAGCTCATTTTTATGATTTTTTTATATAAAAAAAGTATTGTTAAAACATTTTTATGCAATACAAATTTTTTAACAATTTTTATGCAATACAATTTTAATGGAAAATTTTTATAATTATTTTAAAAATATTTTTAAAAAATCAAATTTTTATTTTTTTAAAATATATTTTTATTTTATTTTTAAAATTTTTTTATTTTTAAAATAATTATTTTTAAAATTTTTTTAAAAATATAAATTTTTAATTTTTTTATAAATTTTTTAAAAATATAATTTTAATTTTTAATAATTATTTTCTCTTTTTCTTTTCTCTTTTCTTTTTTCTTGCCGGCCGCCGGCCACGATGACGGCCGACGATCGGCCACAGTGAGATCAAGCTCGCCGGCATCGAGCGGGCCTCAACCTCGCCCAGATCGGTAAGATCGAGCCTCACCCATAGTCGACGACCTACCGACGAGCTCGAGCCTCGCCTCACCTATCGCCAACCGTCGCCCGCGCCTACTGGCTAAGGAAGGAAGAAAAAGAAAAAAAAATTGAAATATGAAAAATAATTATAATTTCGATTTTTTATTAAAAAAAATATTTTTATAAAGTTAAAAAATGCCATGGGTTTAAACTTTAAAGTGGGTTTCTTTTCCTAATAACCCATTTAGACCAATTTCTTTTTGTGTTTTACTTTCTCAGACCCATATTTAACTTTCACTTGACCCATTTCTGACCCATATTTAACTTTCAATCGACCCATATATAACCCATTTAACTAAAAATTGGTCATAATATGGGTTTTATGACCCACTTTGCCAGCTCTAATTGCGAGCTACAGTAAGGTAGATCTACAAAATTGAGTTATTTAGTGATGAGTTAAACTATAAGTAAACCCCAATGGCCACCCTTCCAATATGGAATGGGGAGGTAGGGAGTTCGAATCCCCACCTTCTCAGGAGGGTTGAGTTGAGATGTTGACGATTTAGTTTCAAGTGTGGGTTTCAACTCTCACGCCCTGTAAGGAAGTGGGGCAAAAGTCTAGAGTGAGAGTTAGAATCGGAATAGAATAGGACCGACAAAAAAAAAATTTATAAGTAAACGTTTATAGGAGAAATGTCCGTAGCCAATAAGAATTTATTACATCATTGATTTTACTTTAGAATTCAAACAAAACAACCATTATTTCATGTAGATTGTTGGATATTTCAGCAGTTTTGAAATATTTACAATAATAGCTTCGATAAAAGTTATTATCGCATTGAAAACCATCATTATTTTTAACGATCACATAACGGCTTCTTAACGGTCATATAACGGCCTTTTTAATCGTTTTGTAACATTTAATTTATTTCTCAAATAAATCCTCCATTATTTTACAACGGCTCTCTTAACGGCTCTATTTTGTATGAATATAAAAATAAGATCTCATAAGATACAATTGGTTCTCACATCTTTCCTTTTCTTTTTGCTGGGTTATACACAAAAGTTGTTATGTTTCCTTCTAATATTCAGTGCGGAGTATAGAAGAAGGTCTGTTGTATCTTGGGAGGATAGCCGCTGAAGTCTTACGCACCGAGTTTCGTACTCCGAGGGGCGGAATTATCCTTAAGGACACAAAGTGCTTGCACGCCTCGACATTTCCTTTTATTTTCTAATCTTTTGTAATGCATTTCCAATTATTATTATTATTTTATGTATTCTAATACTTTTTCCAACAATCTTAAGGATAAGTCCTATGGATTTCCAAGTTAGAATTGTTGCTGTCACTGCCACCACAATTGGAATTGAAAGAATGATCGAGATGGTGAAGGACAAGTATCACATATTCATGGGCGGATGTTGTGGGAAATTACTGAGCATCGTCAAAGGTTTGTTGGTCATTTTGGTAAGGTTATTGAATGTCGTAAAATCGTACTTTGAGGCTTTAATACCTAAATTTGTTTGGAGAGGAAGTTGGGTGTTTGTATTTATTTGCTCACTCAAGTTCATGATTATTTTCGTAAGCTTCGATCCGCATTGGGGTTTCCTATTTTAATTCTGTTCTTGATCCGGAAGTTGTAATTTTAGGATTAGAGATTGTTTGTTTATTGTGACTTCATTACTCCTAATGTTTTAATTGGTTGACCGCTTGATATTAACCATTATGTAGTGACCCATTTCATATTTAAAAAAAAAAAAAAGAAATGGAAACATTGGATGTTTGCGAGTAAATTTTATTTTACAAAATGGTTTCAAATTCTTACCATCTGAATGTCGACGACTTCTAGTATCCGTCAAGGAATTTTTGTGTCGATAGGACGAGAAGTATGTCTCCAAGCTTAAGAACCACCGTAATGATGTTGTTGTTAGTAGAACCATGTTCGTCTTGTTGTTTAATTTTTGGAAAATTCATTAAGGTGTCGCTTGCTCTTCCATTAGGAGAGAGCAAGTAGTGATTGTGATCGGGTGGTGTATTTGATTTAACTTTGAACTGTTATATTAGTAGGTTTTACTTTGAGTATTGCTTGGCTTTGACTTTTCTATCCGAGTGCAATTGTTAATAATGCAAGCTGAAAATTATGAGTCTCTTATTGGCCTTCTTTATGCTCATTAAGAATAGAGGAGGTACAAGATACGAAATCAAGCTATATATTTTGTGTTTTGTCTTTGCCCTACTTTATATTTTAGGGATATTGGATGAGCACCATTGATGGATGCATGTCGGTAGTTGTTTCTTTCTCAATTTGAGATTTTGAATAAACTCTGAGTGCCGATGGAAGAGATTTAGCCAGTTCAATTTTGGTATGGTGCTTGTAAAGTGAAAGTGGTGGTGTTTTCATGTATCATTTCGATTTGTCACCTTATTTTGTTACCTTCTAGAAGTAGTAGGTGAAAAAGTAAACTGAAATAGAAGATTTTATGATATTCTTGTGAAAGAGCCATCACTCTACTTGTGGTAGTGCAAGACCAAGGTAATTGTATATCTTATAATAACCTTAGATATCCTTTGCTTTGATATTTTCATTTGACCCATTGCATACTGCTTACTTTCCATTATCTAATATGTGGGTCAAGGGCAGTAAATAACGTTAAATGCATAGACAATCTCAAGGATTGTAGTTAATGTTCCTTTCTAAAAATGTGAACTATTTTATTCATTTTTTAGTGTGAATAGTTTCACTTGTGTTGGGAGTGGTAATCATATTACCATTGATCTTAAGACAAGACTTTTTGTGGTAGGATTTAGAGTCGAGCGTTAATTAGTGTTTTTGTGCTCCTACATGTGTATGTAAATTTGCTGATTAGGATTCAACTCTCGCAAATGGGATTTATGATGATTTCATGATGCTGCTTTTATAAATGTTTTAGTAAAGCAACAAATTTTCTATCCCTGATATACCATTTAGTGTTAACGAGTGCTTGGTATTGGGTTTGGTGGAGGCCAAATTTGTCCTTACAAATACTCACTTCTTCAAGCTTCTTTTATTAGAATAAGAGCAGCTCCTAGTGCAAAATTTTCTTTGAATGAATATGCCATTATCAACGAACTTGTATGTCTGGCTGATTTGAGTAGAGATCAGCGTGAAGAGACAGAAGTCAAAAGACTCCATGACAACCAATGAACGCCTCAGGTGAGATCAATTTTCACAACAATAGAATTTTTGTGGATTTTGCGGCCATGTGAATATAAACTATGACATTTTACATAGTGGATTTTCCGCTGTATTAGAATAATACAGTGATGTTAAATGGATCTCAGATTCATATGAGACAAAATCCACTAATGAATATGTGTCCACCTTGTGGAGGTGTCGTAACATAAAAAGTAATCGAATGAAATTGTGGGGAAATGACAATCCTGCTCAATCAAAAATTGACTTGGTTGAAGTAGATGATTTGATGATGTAATTATTGTAGTCATTTTCCAAGCCAATATTTTGGCAAATGCAAAAGAATTGGAGGTAGACTCAGGCACTATCGAGCATATATGTTAAAAACATAATGTTTTATCCTCCTAACCTCTAGTAAGGAAGGAGAAGAAAATATTTATCTTGATGATCGAAGAACTACTCAAGTTCTTGGGAAGAAGAAAAATTTCTCAAACTCATATTAAAATTGAGGCTGAGTAGTTGAGAAATTTCTTACTGTATGTTCCTATGGAAATGAAATGACACTTATGTCTAGACATTATGATTGCCAAAAGGCAATAGCTATTGCAAAGAATGAAACTTTCAATGGCAAAAAGAGACGTTTGGTTGAGACGTGATGTGGTAAAATAATTCCTTATAAAAGGGATTTATATCAATCGATTATGTTAAGTCAGAAATGATTTTGGCCAATCCTCTGACTATACATCGAGGGGAATGGGACAAGCCAACTGGAGAAAATCAACAATGATGGTAACCCAACCTATGTGATTGGCGATCCCATGAATTAGGTTCATATGGGTAATAACAAGTCATTTGTTGATCTAGTGCACTATTAAAATTTATTGTCCCTTCTAAGGTGAAAATAGTGCAAAATTGCAAGGAAAAAGAGGTTGAGCTAAAGCTCTTAATGATATTCCATAGCCATTATTGATGGTGTATTAAACTGCAGAATACACTTGATGGAATCACCTATATAAGTGTGGAGTGGGGCCGCTTCTATGAGATTTTTGGCGAAAATCTCTAAAGCACTTATGAATAAACCAAGCACGCGCATGGCCTATTAGCGCAAAACCGCGTTGAACAACAAAGTTTGTGGGAGTGTAATGTGATTGGTGAAAATTATAATTCACAAAAAAGAAATTATTGGTTCATAGAAGTTTCAAACTTCACCAATAATTTCGTGAATTATATTTCATTCTTTCTAGGGTTGGTTCATAGCCTAACAAGCACCAATTCCGATGCATTACTCTCCAATAACCCAGCATTATTCTATTTTCTTGTCAAAACTTTCTGAAATATGTGGGGATTGTTGGATATTTCAGCAGTTTTGAAATATTTACAATAATAGCTTCGATAAAAGTTATTATCGCATTGAAAACCATCATTATTTTTAACGATCACATAACGGCTTCTTAACGGTCATATAACGGCCTTTTTAATCGTTTTGTAACGTTTAATTTATTTCTCAAATAAATCCTCCATTATTTTACAACGGCTCTTTTAACGGCTCTATTTTGTATGAATATAAAAATAAGATCTCATAAGATACAATTGGTTCTCACATCTTTCCTTTTCTTTTTGCTAGGTTATACACAAAAGTTGTTCTGTTTCCTTCTAATATTCAGTGCGGAGTATAGAAGAAGGTCTGTTGTATCTTGGGAGGATAGCCGCTGAAGTCTTACGCACCGAGTTTCGTACTCCGAGGGGCGGAATTATCCTTAAGGACAGTGCTTGCACGCCTCAGACATTTCCTTTTATTTTCTAATCTTTTGTAATGCATTTCCAATTATTATTATTATTTTATGTATTCTAATACTTTTTCCAACAGATTTGGACCCCAATTTAATGTAAGAATAATCAAAGCGTATGGAATAATTCTTTTAATTTATATTATACGTAGTACACGAATACAAGAAATAATGCCCTTTAATTTATCTTTAATGCGTTTACACAAGTGCATACATCATTGTCAACTCATCTCCCTCTTCTCAGCCAAAAATTACCTACTAGTATCCCTACTTGCATCGTAATTAATGAACGGATCGATCCCATCAAGTTTGTCAATATAAGTATTATTTGAGTGTGTGTAGTAATGTCTTTAATTTGTCTTTTATGTGTTTACAGATACACGTCATGATCGACTCATCTCCCTTCCCTTCACCAACAATAATTTATTAGTATCCCTACCTACATTATAAAAACTGAACGGATCGACTCCATCAAGATTGATACTATAAGTATTATTTGAGTGGGACTCATCTCCCTATCCTTCACCGAAAATCATTTGTTAGTATCCCTACCTACATTGTAAAAACTAAACATATCGACCCCATCAAGTTTGATAATATAAGTATTATTTGAGTGTGTACAATAATGTCTTTTAATTTATCTTTTTTGTGTTTGCAGACACTTCACCAAAAATTATTAATTGCTTACTTGCATTGTAGAAATTGAACTAATTGGCCCAATCAAGTTTGATAACGTATGTATTTTTTTGAATGTGTGCAGTAATGTCTATTAATTTAGGGATAAATATATTAGGGAAATCCCTTATGATGTTTTGAAGATGACAAAATAAATCAAAGGCTACTAACATGTTGATTGGTTGAGTAATAGATTATGCAGATGATAGAACATGTAAAGGATATTGTCGAAGTCTATACTTGGAAGAACCAAAAGACGGACTCTATGCTGAAGCTGAACTTATTCAGACTGTATCCAAATCTTAAAGCTAAATCTGTTCAGAAGCAGAATATGTTCAGACTCAGATTGTAAAGTTTATTGCACTCAGATTCAAATATAGACTTTACATCCAGAATCAGACACATGTTCAATACGTAGTAGATTCAAAACGAAGCATGATCAGATCGAAACAACTTGACAGAACGTAACACAAGCCCCAATCATATAACAGCTAGTGATCTGGTTTGGATTCTACATCAAGATTGATTTGATTGACTCAATCTAATTGATTGACAATTAGATCTTGAAGACAAGAACTTTCTATATGAAGAAGCTCTACTTATGGAAACCAAGATTCTGTTTATATGGGCAATCAGAATCAATTTGGGATTCTACTTCTATCACTCAACGGCTACTAAATCTTCTAGATACAAATCTGTCCAATAGGTAGATTGGAAGACGATCCTCTAGATGTTGTCCAACGGCTTGTTTGGAAATGGAGGAGTATTTAAGGAGATCAAGGACCGATGAGCAAGTAAGAGACGGAGCGTAGAATTTATAATTCCAAAGTCTGAGCGACCTTCGATCATACACTTGTCTCTTGTGAACTTAAATGTTTGTAATCATGAGAAAAATACCAAAAGAGTACTTAGTGAGATAGTGTGATCTACTACTAAGTGTTTGCACTCAAACTTGTAATATCTTGTTGATTGTATAGTGGAATCTAGCCAGAAGGCTGTTAGTGTGGGAAAGTGGACGTAGGCTTAATCTAACCCGAATCACTATAAATTCTATGTTCTTATTCTCTTCCCTGAACTTCTTTATTTTTTTCGTAGTTCTGTTTATAGTTAAAGTCTGAACTCGCTTAAAATCTGTTGTTCGTCAGACTCTAATCCTTACACAGACTTTGCTCGAAACTTATTTTATTCCGCATTCATTTGCCAAGATTTATTTTAAACACCTATTCACCCCCCTCTAGGTGTTCATACTAGCACTTTCAATTGGTATCAGAGCCAAGTGCTCATTTTATTAAAATGTTTTTACTTTTGAGCTAAAGATCTTCTATGGCTAGTATCTTAGCACCAGGACTTATGGAAGAGCAAAGTAATAGCAGGCCACCATATTTTGATGGAAATGAATACAATGTTTGGAAAAACAAAGTGAAGGCATACCTAAGATCCAGAGATCCCTTGCAATGAGATGTTGTGGAAAAAGGAATCAATCCCATTGCTGCGTCTACATTAAATAAGAATGGCAAAGACAAAGAAACCAAACCCCCTGCTCCTATGTCTCGGACGGAGTTGTCCAAAAGAGAAGCTCTTGATGCAAAAGCCATTTATTCTTTATATTACGCCTTGTCTCCTGCTGAATATAACAGAATCTCTTCATGTGAAACAACAAAAGAAGTTAGGGATAGACTTCATGTCACTTATGAAGGGACTAATCGTGTAAAAGAGACAAAAGTAAACTTCCTGCTCGGATGAATCCTTCAAGATGAAGCAAGGAGAATCGATTGGAGATATGTTCAACCGTTTTACAGAAATTGGATGACCTAATTGTAAATGGTTTGACGTATCAAGGTCATCCAATTTCTTCCCCAATGAAGGTCAACAAACTTTTGCGAGGTCTCTCAAAAGATTGGAACCATGTTAAGACCTCAATCCGAGAGACTCGGAGGATTATGCCACTCTCCGTTGATGAATTGATTGACACTCTTCAATCCTACGAAGTGGAACAAATTGTTGATGAAGATCCCGAAGGTAAGAAGTCCATCGCTTTAAAAGCTAATGCCGATTCTGATGATACAGACTCAGAAAATGACATGGACAACGAAGAACTTGCTTTTATGATCAAGAAATTCAAAAAGTTGAGTAAAAAAGGAAGGAAATTCAATGGAAGAAGACAATACAAGCATAATGGGCAGAAAAGAACCATGAAAGAAGATGACCAACAAGGAAATATATGCTTGATGTCTCATTCAAACTCAGATTCAAATTCGGAATCAGAATCAGACTCAGAATCAAAGTCTAACTCAAACATAGACTCAAAATTTGATGAGGAAATCGAGGTAAGTCATTCAAAAATTCCTATCGAAGTTTCAAAGTTTATAAATGAGCTTTATTTAAATCTCAAATCTTCTCTTAAAAGGATCTCCGAACTAAAAAATGAGAATTCATGGCTTAGGCAACAGGATATTTCTCAAAAAGAAAAGTTTGAAATTTTGCAAAAAGATTTTCTACAAACAAAAGAAAGTCAAGATTTACTTGTAAAAAAAAAAAGATTCATTAAAGAAAGAATTTTAAAATATTTCGACAAAATTTTCAAAGGGTTCAAAAACTTTAGAACATATTATTTCCATACAAGTACCTTACTATAATAAGTCGGGACTTGGCTTCAATAAGGAAAGTGATTCTTTAATTGATTTTCCTAAAGTAAAAGAGAGAGTTAGACAAAAACCTTCAAAGGCATTTTACAAAAATCATTTTCAAAAAGTGTTTGTAAAATCTGTTAGTCGAAATGCCCTAAAGTGTTCAAATTGTAAAGATTCAGAACACTTTGAGAAAGAATGTCCTAAAGTTTGGAGACCTATTAAGAAAGATTGGGTAAAAACAACATATTCTACTAACTCTCATGGACCCAAGAAAATATGGGTACCAAAGAAAATGTGAGTTGTTTTTGCAGGAAATAAAGGAAGAAAAGAAAGAGAATTTGGTAAGGAGAGATTGGGTAAAAACAACATATTCTACTAACTCTCATGGACCCAAGAAAATATGGGTACCAAAGAAAATGTGAGTTGTTTTTGCAGGAAATAAAGGAAGAAAAGAAAGAGAATTTGGTAAGGAGTGTGTGTGTGTGTGTGTGTGTGTGTGTGTGTGTGTGTATTTTATCTCATTTTGGTTTGAGTACAAAATTTTAAAAATTCTTATTATACTTATATTCTCTTTGTGCCTCAGTTGATTCAGATTTTATAATGATCGTATTCAATGATTTGTTTGATTGAAGAAAGAATCGTGTGATTTGAGATTTGATTTGATACGTGTGATTATTTTTTATATCCTGCTTAGAGACAATTGAGTTTATTTGGTTTGATTTTATGCTCTCAAATTTTATATTTTGCAAAGTGAAATTCTGTTTTACGTGATATTAATATTCTTTCTCAAATACTTAAGGATTTTATTCTCTTTGATATTATCGTGCTTTGACTAAGTGAGAATTTCTTTTTCAAGATATTATTAAGATATTCTTTCCTTAAATAATATGTTATGATGAGTTAAGAAAGAATATTTGATTATCTATGAAGATTTTCTATTTTACTCTAACGAAATGGAATGATCCAAATTGATGGATACCAAAAAGGAAATGAGTTGATTGCAGGAAATTTAATAAGGGAAGAATGATTGCAAATCTACGCAAATCTTGGTGCAATCAGAAAAGTATCTCATGCGAAGATGGCAAGTTTGATTTGTAAAATCAGAGGAAGGAAGCTCAAAAACTCTCTTCCTTGTGCAAAGTTTTTGCAAATTGTTGAGGAAATCCCTAATGTGTCGTACGAAAGGTTGAGTAGTTCTGAATTTTAATAATTGATAATTTTATATATGCTATTCAATTTATTTATTTGAAGAAAGGGCATTATATATTATGTGGATATTATTACAGCTTATTTGTGCAAAAAGTTCATTAAGTTTATGCAGGTTGAATTCGAGAAGAGCTTGATTGAAGAAAATAAATTTGTGCCTCGAATTTCAAAATACAACTGATCGTTGTGGATATTGTTGCTACGAAGGAAATAATGGAAAAATATTCTGCTCAATATGCACAAGCCACAATTAGTGCTATTCGCAAATATTGTCATGATGACAGGGGGAGAAAGTGAATCCAAAAGAAAGGAAAGAATCGTGGTCATCTCAAAAAGGCGACAAATTGAGGGGGAGTGTTGATCAATTATGGAAAAATCTTTTTAAATTGATCGTGATCTTGATTATTATGAAAGGAAGGAAAAGGTAAATGTGACAGAATTTGTCAAGATTCGGTTAGTGCATCTTTTATTACCTTTTGTCATTAACAAATCTCTTATTGATATTGTTGTTTTTATTATGACAAAAAGGGTAAGTGAAGTTTATAATGCATCCGTGCTTTTTATTGGATATTTGCTGATATGTATGATCGAAGTGAGCTATATTACATATCTTTAATATTCGACTTACTTTATAAAAGCTTATTTTTGGAAATTATGTTTCATGCAAGACATATTTGTTATCATTTTATATTCTCTACGTGATACTATTTCTATTGTTTTCGCTTTTTGATTATGACAAAAATGGGGAGAGAATATAAATATACATATGTGTTGATTGGTTGATATAATTTATTGAATAATATTGAGCTGTGATTATTTTTCTATATATTGTTATGCTCAATCTATTTTCTATCTTATGCTATCTTTTGATTTGAATTACATTGCTATGATTTATTAATATTTTAGAAAGTGTGATTACACATTTGCATATTCATATATTATTTTGTCATCATAAAAAATGGGGAGATTGTTAGGAAAATCCCTTTATGATGTTTTGAAGATGACAAGATAAATCAAAGGCTACTAACGTGTTAATTGGTTGAGTAATAGACTATGCAGATGATAGAACATGTAAAGGATATTGTCGAAGTCTATACTTGGAAGAACTAGAAGACGGACTCTATGCTGAAGCTGAACTTATTCAGATTGTGTCCAAACCTTAAAGCTAAATCTATTCAGAAGCATAATATGTTCAGACTCAGATTGTAAAGTCTATTGCTCTCAGACTTTACATCTAGAACGAGACACATGTTTAGAACGTAGTAGATTCAGAACGAAGCAAGTTCAGATCGAAACAACTTGACAGAACGTAACACAAGCCCCAATCATATAACGACTAGTGATCTGGTTTGGATTCTACATCAAGATTGATTTGATTAACTCAATCTAATTGATTGACAATTAGATCTTGAAGACAATAACTTTCTATACGAAGAAGCTCTACTTGTGGAAACCAAGATTCTGTTTGTATGAGCGATCGGAATCAATTTATGATTCTACTTCTATCACTCAACGACTACCAAATCTTCTAAATACAGATCTGTCCAATGGGTAGATTAGAAGACGATCCTCTAGATGCTGTCCAACGGCTAGTTTGGAAGTGGAGGAGTATTTAAGGAGATCAAGGACCGATGAGCAAGTAAGAGACGAAGCGTAGAATTTATAATTCCAAAGTCTGAGCGACCTTCGATCATACACTTGTCTCTTATGAGCTTAAACATTTGTGATCATGAGAGAAATACCAAAAGAATGACTTGGTGAGATAGTGTGATCTACTACTAAGTGTTTGCACTCAAAATTGTAATCTCTTGTTGATCGCATAGTGGAATCCAGCCAGAAGGCTGTTAGCGTGGGAGAGTGGACGTAGGCTTGATCTACGCCGAACCACTATAAATTATGTGTTCTTATTCTCTTCCCTGAACTTCTTTATTTTTTTCGTAGTTTTGTTTATAGTTAAAGTCTGAACTCGCTTAAAATCTGTTGTTCATTAGACTCTGATCCTTATACAGACTTTGCTCAAAACCTATTTTATTCCGCATTTATTTGCCAAGATTTATTTTAAACACCTATTCATCCCCCTCTAGGTGTTCATACTAACACTTTCAAAATATACTAGGAATCTTCAAACTGGTCATGAAAGTACAATTGAATTTTAGAACTCATAAAAGTACAATCATATTATAAAACTTGTCAGAAAAGTGCAATCAAATCTTAAATCGTGTCATGAAAATGCAATTAAGTTTTACAACTTTCAAGATGTGTAATCGAGTGCATTTGCTATCCCTTTTTTATAATACCCCTTTTTTTAATTGTTTGGTGTTGCTAATTATTGTGGGTATTGTAAAGTCTAGTCCATAACTCATCTATTTCAATTGCAATATTAGAAAACTTCCACACTTATATATTAGCTCACACACTCACACTTTTTTCTATGAAAATAAGGCACTTCATGGTTTGTTTGTGAAACAAACCATCAACACTCGGTAAGCTATTTCATGCTATATGATGACTTTTCCTTAACACAGGTTTTCGATAATAATTTGTCTACTGTTACTGGAACCCGAAAGCCATTTATTTTAGGATGTGTTTGATAATCTACATAACACGGTGAAGGCAAGATAAATTACTTCATCTAGCACTTGGAGGTGCACTTTAGAGGGGTTAGTCTATATAAGATTGGATGATTTATCTAGAAAAGAGGAGTAGGACAATTGTATAATACTCCAATGTTTGTATGGTAGTGACGGTGCCATTGGCACCGGTGATGGCCACAGTTGCAGTTGTTGCCTCTCTCCCTCATGAATTGGCTGACCACCGCATCTTGGCCATATGTCATTTTAATCGTAAGTCCACATAACACACATTAATTCAGACATATTACTCCTAATATTAGCCAATATCATGTTATCCAGTCCAAAAAATCCTAAAATCTATTATATGGAGAGCAATTCAATTCTAAACCTTTCGAATTAGAAAAGAAGAAATAATACCCACAAGCTATTATGATTTGTTTTGCAAGACAGAACATTAAAACAAGGAAATTGCTTCAAATTATCCTAATGTGCTCTCCAAAGTACGACTTTTTCAAAATCTCGAAAGGCGCTAAAGTGAAATCCCACCTCAGACAACATACCTTGAGGTCGCCTTGACGTGCTCGCGGAATCATTGCGAATGCACGAACCAAAATTAATTAAAAAAAAAAAAAATTTTTTGGATAACCAAGTTAGAGGAGAAGACTCATCATTTTAAAAATGAGCGATTAGTCCGAACCAAAATTAATTAAATATTTGTGTCTTTTGGATAACCAAGTAAGAGGAGAAGACTCATCATTTTAAAAATGAGCGATTAGTCTTCTCCTATTGTTACTGCTCAACCTAAGCGCTGATAATTAACATGTTCCGCTTATCCAACATGATTTTATGGTTAGTCCACGACATCTAAATAGACGTTCCTAGGGTATAGCGATCAATAAAATATCTTTATTTTATGTTTACCAAAAATTCACATTCGAGAGAAATTTGCAATTCCGCAAATGAAGACATTATGATCATTGGATTTCGCCTCTCTCTCCCCCCACCTCAATTTGAATCCGGGCTCCGTCAATGAACATCTTAAGTATGGAGGAGTATTTTAAGCTGACACGAAATAAGACAACCACTACAAATGATATACCGGACATCTCAAAGCAAATGCCATATATCCAAGTCTACATCTTGATCAGCGCGCCGGACATCATTATAAGTTTCTCTTGCCATAGTGAAGCACCAACCTATTCCCTATTTATTACGAGAGACATGCTGAATTGAAATCGTCGGTTGCCTGAATATAAAACTAATAATTGACTAGATAAAAGCTAGACATGGAGAGCCTATTTATTTAGTAATCACTTGCCCATTGACTTGTTTCTCATTCTTCTAGTGCTTCATGTAAATTTGTAGACCTCGTCAGGCAATCTTGGTGCGAGCAATACTTCGAGCGGCGTCAGCTTGTCAACTGTTATTCCGAAACCCTCCGACATATCCACAGGCGAGCTATCGGGAGTTGATATCTCAAATGCATGCAGGAACCTAGAGAGCATTGAATGCACCGATTGAAGGCCAAAGGACATTCCGGGACAGATTCTTCTACCACTTCCGAATGGCATGTAGTCAAATTTAGGGTTCTTCACATCAATACCCTTATGACTACTCAAGAACCTCTCAGGCCTAAACTTCATTGGTTCGGGCCATGCTTTTGGATCGGATTGAATTTTCCATAAGTTGAAGATCAACCTCGTGCCTTTGGGCACATAGTACCCGGTGATGATGCAATCTTCAGTTGATAAATGTGGCACGGAGAGCGGGGCTGCAGGATGTAATCGGAGTGTCTCCTTCACTATAGCATGTAGGTAACTTAGATTTGTAACGTCTGACTCTTTCACATGCCTTTGTTTACCGATTTGAGCATCTAGTTCTTCTCGACTTTTTCTTAGAACATGAAGGTTGTTTAGCAACAAAGAGACTGTCCATGTTAGGGTGGTTATTGTAGTGTCAGTACTACCTGCAATAATCGCCTTCAAAGAAGAAATACATGTTATTTGTAGGAGCCATATATGAAGACTAAATAGAGTAAATCAAAAACTGTCAAAACAAAACTCCATATCACCTCGTTTGTCGTCAACTCTATGGTACGGTAGAAACAAATGATAAACATGGATGAATCAATCCGAACAAGCACAAGGGCACAACACTCTCAAAGGCGCACATTCAAAGAATATTCTCTCATATTATGTCACTACTCAGAAGAACAAGCTACCTTATAAGGAAACAAAATGCATATTTATACCTAAAAAGAACATATGCTAATTACAATATTAAAATGGGAAATAGATAAACTCAAAATTAATTTTATCCTACTAAATCTTAAATATCTAACTGATAACCACTGAAAATTGAAACAAATCACTTAATGTGCTAACATAATTTCTAAAGTGAACTAAGACAAGGAAACAAATAAAAAAATTATAATCTTTGAAAAAAATACACTCGCGTCACTCTGCTAGTCTTAAATCAGATTTCCTTTGGCCTATAACTTGTTCAGTTTAGAAGAGAATCGGATATTATTTTATAGAATAGAAGTCCTAAAACATTGTTCAAGTAAGACAACAACATATATAAAATGTAGATTATTAGAAAACTAGGGCAATGTGTGTTCAAAATCACATTGCAATCTTGATCACTGTGGTAACACAAACAAGGTGCAATAGAAGTTTGATATCCATTTTATGTATCAATCTCGATAAATTATTCAGTAGGATTCAAGAGTAGGTTAAGAGTGAGGCTTTGTCCTGATGCGCACACACTACGCATTTGAAATAGAAAGCAGTAAATTCCAAGAGAGTGAAAACAAGGCATACCAGGCATGTAGCTTTGATAACTGTATCAGCATCGAAGCCTCCGATTTCCATGCCGTTAAGGGTCGAAAGCATGACATCTATGAAATCTCGATCACCCCTATTGTCACTCAAATTTTTGCTATTCCCTTTATGCTCCTCTAACCAACCACTTAGGATTGTGTCCAATTCTTTGGCGGTCCTCTTCATGGACTTCTCATGGCCACCCAAGTCCAACCATCTCAAGAAAGGAAGAGCATCCGCCACCGGAAACAACCCAAAGAATTGCAGGAATTCCTTCAAGGCATGATGACACCGCCAATTCTCTTCCTCATCCACCGTGGCAATGTCGCTGTTGTCGCCCTTGCCGGCAACAACTTTGAGGACAATGTTCATAGACAGCCTTGCAAACCATTGCTTCAAGTCAACACGAATATGGCCTGTCGTAGAGACGGGCATAGTGTTAGACCTTTTAAATCGTGTTATGGCTGTGGTAGCACATAATCACTTTACTGAAAACGCTCGGCTTGGCTTGTTTCTCTACACCAGTAGTTAAATGATATCCCCTCCAAGTTGAGCCAATAACTTTGAAGTCATGGATTACACCACCTTATGAAAGACAAATAAAGCAATTCAAACTTATGCCATACACGTGAAAGTACCTGAATCATTCTTGTTCTCAGTCCAAAGCTTGTGCAACTCTTTGATGGCGCTATCTGTTGCCGCAGCCACTACAGGGTTGAGCAATGACTCAATCCTCCGATTGGAGAGCAGCTCCAAGGTGGCAATTTTCCTCACCTCGCGCCAATACAGACCATAAGGAGCCAACGAAAAAAGGGCATGGTTGTAGCCCATAACTTTGGAGGCTAATAGCTGTGGGCGAGACGCGAGGGCAAGGTCGTGCTTGGTGAAACATTCTTTGGCTATCTCGGAGCTGCTAACCACTACAGTGGGGGACAACCCAAGCCTGATGGTGAAGATCGGTCCGTACTCGTCGGCCATGGACGCAAAGGTCCTGTGAGGATGTTGGGATTTGGCTAGTATGGGCAAATGCCCTATGACGGGCCATGCGCCTGCAACTTCTGGGGGCGTTTTGAGCTTGCGAGACGAGCCTGATTTGAACCATACATGGATCGATAGGATGAGGATGGCAAGGATCATTCCATACAAGATGGTGAAGTTCGGGTCTTGAAGCAGAGACTCCATTTGCAATAGGTTCATCATTGAGCTGTGTATGTTTTCGTACCTGCTACCTCGTACCGTTCTTAATAAAAGTATGGCTGCTTAATATCTTAACAAGTGTTCGACCAAAATATATATATATATCTTAACAAGTGGAGTCTTTGGCAAGTCAATGCAGAAGTCTTTTTTTTTTCTTTTTTTTGTCATAAGAATTGTCAATCACCATGCCCTTGTTACCTCTCTTTCACCAACTCCACCTGCCATAGTCACATGACCAAAAAAACCTGTAAATGCCCGTGAGTTATATGCATCAAGATACAAATAATTTCACTCAAGATAAATTTTGTGATCATGTTCCGATTGAGCTTAAAGAAGTTGCAAAGCCTCGAGAGATAATTAATTATTTCCTGAGTGCTACGAGAAAAGTACATCCCACGTGTTATGAGAAAACGATTCCTACAAAAGATGGAGTAACTGGACTTTTGCTCTAGATGAGAGCGAAAGAACACCCTTAATATTCCGTCCATGTATCTATACTTAGGTCTTTATTTAATTAATCGATAAAGTATGGTAGTGGCAAAGAAAGCCACTATTAAAAAAGATAGAACACATTTATATAAAAAATAACTGAAGGTAGAACGTATTTTCTAGGAGGGAAAAACGAAAGAAGACAGTGGTGAAAAGCCATTATTATTTGTCTTCCAAGACAGAGCACCAAAACAGGCAATAATTGCAAGTTCATTTAACTTGAAAAAATACAGACAGATGTGGTGTGATGGTAAATCTAAATACGTCCCAATATAGTACATATGTACATTTTGCAAGAAAAAATCACTACTGTAATTTGGGGAAGTACAAAATAGTAAGTTGATGATAAGTTACTTATTTGCATTTAGTAGAACTCATTTACTAATTGTACTGGTACGAAAGTAGTTCATACAGGGAAAAAAAAAAGTCCCCTTAATAAAGAAAAACATGGAAATCTCTCCGGCTAAATTTATTAAGGGAAAACTTAACTAATACAACACTAATTAAACATTCCGTTTTAGAATGTCAATATTGCCGAACCTCATAGTTCATTTGACTAATCTCGCCGAATCACGACGGTCCTCCCAAATACCCTCAAAACTAGCCTCGGTTAAGGCACCATAAGAAACAATTTATCTGATGTTTGCTGGCAAAAAGAATACATAGAAATTCATCAAGAATATTTGAACCCAGATAAAATTCGACTTAATGTGCTGTGACAAACACTGGATCACGTGAAATTGAAAAGAAATAAAAGGAGGGGCACATTAAGGGCATGTTTGGCAACTTGCCAAACAGTGCTTATTTCTGTTCTTTTGTTCTCGGAAATAAATTTAAAACAAAAATGCGTTTAATAAAATTTTTGTTCCCGAAAACAAATTTGTTCCCAGGAACAAATTTGGAGTAGAATCGAGAATCAAAAAAGTTGATTCTTGTTCCCGGGAACAATTCTAGAATCAAGCACCTATTTTCTCTTTTTTCTTTTCTTTTTTTTTCTTCTTCTTCATCTGCTGCTACTGCCACCATTGCCATCCACCGCCGTCCACTGCCTACCCCCGCCGATCGCCGACAACCAATCCGACAAGCTTGTTGGAGGATCACCAAGCCAAAGCGAGGTCCGACAAGCTCGCCGAGGCAAGCCCAGCCATCGGCGAGGCTCGCCCAACCCCAACGAGGCTCGGCCGAGCCATGGCTAGGGCGAGGCTCGAGCTCGCCCAACCACCGGTGGAGCTAGACCTCACGGTGGCCCGGCGAGGCTCGATCGACGAGGGTCAGCGATGCTCCAATGAGGTCGCCGACTCTCATTTGGCTGGTTACCAATCATCCCAAGGTCGGTGACTAGCGATTTGAAGAATGAGAAGAAGAGAAAGAAAGGAAAAGAAGAAAAGAAGAAAAAGGAAAAAATTAATAAAATTATTTAAAAATTAAAAGAAAATTATTTGGAGTAGAAATTTTGAGCACGGTATCAAACAAAATTTTACTCCAGAATTGAAATTTTGGACCGGGGTGCATGATAACCGATAATTTCGTTCCATAAACAATTTTTATATTCCAAACCTCGTTTCGAAATAAAATGTTTTTGATAAACCTATTCCGTTTTTTCTATTTCTAATAGATTTCTCATTCTGAAATAGGTTTTGAATAAAATCAAGAGTTGAAATTTTCTACTTCGATTTTGGAACAGCAAATGAGAATTAAAAAATTTTCTCATCGTTCGTCAACCGATTCTTCATCCGTTGCCGCCGACCACCGTCCGTCGCCGCCGACCGCCCGCCGACCCCCGCCGCCGCCACCGCTAGTCGCCAAATAAATTATTTTTATAAATATCATTTTAAAATAAAATTTATTCGAATAAATAAAATGATATTTATTTTTATTTTTATGAATAAATATATTTTACGAATAAATTAAAAAATCCTCAAAAATAAACAAATATCATTTTAAAAATAAAAATTATTATAAAAATATCATTTATTCATTTTTATTTTTTATTTTTTATTTTTATTATAAATATTATTTTTATTTTTAATAAATAAATTTAATCGAAATAAATTTAATTAAATATCATTTTATTAAAAATAAAAATAAATATATGCAATTTATTCATTTAAAAATTAAAATAAATTTATTAAAATAAATTAAAAAATAAATTTATTAAAAATAAATAAATTATTTTTATTTATCATTTTATTTTTATTTTATTAAAAATAAATTTATTAAATTTATTAAAAATAATTTATTTATGATAAATAAAAATAAATTATTTTTATTTGTCTTGAGTGTTTTGCCAAATAAATTTATTTTTATTTTTAATATTTATTCATTTTAAAATAAATTTATTCGTAAAATAAAATAAAATAGAATAAATAAAATAAATTTATTTTTAAGGATATTTTTATTTTAAAATAAAATGATATTCTTATTTTATTTTTTTATGATTTATTTTATTTTATTTTATTTTTTTCTTTATTTTTTTGTTAATAAATCATTTTTATTTTTATTTTTTATATTAAAGGTCGCCGGTCGTCGCCGCCGTCCGAAAGGAAGAAATTTTGTGTCGTTATCAAACGAATTTCTATTTTTAGAGTAAAAATTTTGTGTCGTTATTAAACGGTTATTTTCTTAAACTCTTTCTGTAAATGAAATGAAAAATTTATTTATGTTCCGAAACTATTTCAAACAGAATGGTTGTCTACGCGCACCCCCAAACGACTTCAAATCTTTAAATTATTTCCGTAAATAGAATAAAAAAATTTATTTTTAATTAAAAATTATTTTTAATTAAAAATTATTTTTAAAAATAGAAGCGTTACTAAACACATCTAAAAGAAATAAAGATGGACAAATTTTCTGCACATAAATTTATGCACACGTCTCCATCTCCATTTTACTTCTTTCTCGTTGATGCATGCACATGCCCGTGGAAGATTGTGGGCGCCGAATGTCTCTTTCCCTTTTTATGGTCATTATTTGCGGGCTCCTTTTGTCTGTTGTTAATTTGACAAAGAAAGAAGAGAAAGTGAAATTTAAAGACAATCATTTCCCTTGATGGTATGGAGCATGGATATCACTTCCGACGTACTAACGTCACATCTTTCCCATCGTTCAACATAAGTCAAGCCATCTCAATAAGAATTTGCTCAAGTACAAAAATCCTAATTATTGATTATTAATGTGAACGTTACGTACGATTGAGATTAAAAAAATTAAAATAACATGGTAGCCGAAATTACTACGATGCAAATTGATATATTTTCAGAAGAAAGTTAGACATTGATAGAAAAAAAAGAAATTACACAAACAAAATGACAAAATAAAAATTGGAAACTTCCTCACTGATAAAAAGTAATTGATGCTATGCACATTGCACGTCAAAATTGTTGAAAATATATTTTGAATTTGAGCCCAAACAAAATTAGCTCAATGTGTTCAATCACACGAAATTGAAAAGAAGTAGAAGCAGGGGCACGTTAAATGAAGATGGACAAATTTTCTGCACATAAATTTATGCACACGTCTCCATCCGTATTTTACTTCTTTCTCGTTGATGCATGCACATGCCCGTAGAAGAGTGTGGGCGCCGAATGTCTCTTCCCCTTTTTATAGTCTTTATTTGCAGGCTCGTTTTGTCTGTTGTTAATTTGATGAAGAAAGAAGAGAAAGTGAAAGTTAAAGACAATCATTTCCCTTGATGGTATGGAGCGTGGATATCACTTCGGACGTACTAACATCACATCTTTCGCATCGTTCAACATAGGTCAGGCCATCTCAATAAGAATTTGCTAAAGTACAAAAATCCTAATTATTGATTATTTACGTGGACGTTACGCACGATTGAGATTAAAAAAATTAAAATAACGTGGTAGCCGAAATTACTACAAGACAAATTGATATATATTCAGAAGAAAGTTAGACATTGATAGAAAAAACAGAAATTACACAAACAAAATGACAAAACAAAAATTGGAAACTTCCTCACTGATAAAAAGTAATTGATGCTATGTACATCGCACTTCAAAATTGTTAAAAATATATTTTGAATTTGAGCCCAAACGAAAATTAGTTCAATGTGTTCGATCACGCAAAATTGAAAAGAAATAAAAGGAGGGGCACCTTAAATGTGGACAAATTTTCGGCACATTGATTTATGTACATGTCTCCATGTCTATTTTTTTTTCCTCTTTATAAATGCATGCACATGCCCATAGAAGATTGTGGCATGGAGCATGGACGTCCAGTGGCCTCATTTTTTGACTTTCTTCCCTTGTATTAAATGGACGACTAGGAGAGTTAACGGGGGAGCCGCCGAAGTTGCGGTTTGATTTATCTTCTGGCAAATTATGTTCTTCATAAAAGGCAGAGAAGGAGCGAAGGAAAAGGGCATGCCAAGTCCCTTTGGTGACCGAGAGAGCGCCAAGTCCCTGGTGACCGAGAGAGAGAGAGCTATGAGACTGCATAGAGAGGAGTGTGTCAAGAGTTCTTCTCGTAAGGGTTTTGCTCGTTATAATTACACTTGAATAATTTAGTCAATTAGATACTTATTAATAGAATTTATTTAATTCCCTAAGTGAGATTTCATTAAGAATTGTGAGGGGTTCAGAACTATGTGAGTTATTGATTATAATTGGGGGCTGAGAAATACTGAGAAAATGTTTGAATGCTCGAATAATTATAATCTTCATTGTATCGTTTGGTTTTTATAATGGAATTCTGTGTTGCTCTCCCCATGAATGTAGATTTTGATATTTGAACCGAACCATATAAATCTGGTGTCTGATTTCCTTTCATTCTTTCTAACTAATTTTAACTAATTCGCTAGACCTCCATATTCCACAACAAGAATTGATTTATTAAGTGATGAGATGAACTATATAAGTAGACGTTTAAATGAGGGATGTTCTGCAGCCAATCAAAATTTCTTACATCATTTGATTTCACTTAAGAAATCAATCAGAACAAGCATTATTCCATTTAGATTTGGCCACCAATTTTTACGGAGAACACATTCAAGAAAATCTGTTTTGCTGCAACAGGTTACTGCTGATTAATTACTATCAACATGCTCCTCCCTCCCTCCCTCACAAGAAGTTATATTGGTTAATGTCAAACAGGTTACTGCTGATTAATTACTATCAACATGCTCCTCCCTCCCTCCCTCACAAGAAGTTATATTGGTTAATGTCAATATTTGTATTGTAATTTATGAATTGATTGGCTCCATCAAGTTCGATAATGTAAATATAATCTGAGTGCGCAATAACATCTTTTTATTTATATTATACGTATTATTCGAGTACAAATAATAAGTTTACACATGCAATGATTCTTTTAATTTACATTATATGTATAATTTGAGTAGACCTAATATGTCTTTTAATTTATCTTTTATGTGTTTGTTCACCAAAAATTATTTGTTAGTGTCTCTATTTGCATTGTAATTACTGAATTGATCGGTCCCTTCAAGTTCGATAATATAAGTATTATTTCCGTGGGTGTGGTAGTGACTTTTAATTTATCTTGTACGTGTGAACACGCATCATCCTCAATTCATCTTCCTCTCCTTCACCACAAATTTCTTATGAGTATCCCTACTTCAATTATTATTATTGAACCCATCAGCCCCATCAAGTTTGATAAAATGTGTATTATTGGAGTACATGCAATAATGTGTTTTGATTTATCTTTTATGTGTTTTTTCACACGCGGTTCAATGTCAAGTCATTGCCCTCTCCTTCACCAAGAATTATTGGTTAATTATCGGTTCATAGCCCCTACTTGCATGTAATTATTGAACCCATCAAGCTTGATAATGTAAGTACTTTAGAGTGCCTTTTAATTTACATTTTATGTGTTTATGCACGCATGTCTGTCAACTACAATTCTAAATAGAAAATACAATGATTAAGACTCAACAAACAATCAGAAATTTGGTTTTTCACGTTTCATATTAAAAGACCAGGAAAAACATAAACCGATATCTAGAATAGCAAACAAATTGTGAAATCGACGTGGAACCGATACCTAGAATAGCAAACAATTTGTGAAAACGACGCCTCCACTGAGGACAAAAATGAGGACAACGCATATGAATCCTTTTAGGCAAATTATGTTAACAACATTTCTTTTATATATTTCATGGACTTTCGAGTACTTGTCCATCTTTCAAATCAATCCAGATTAACTATTCTTGGAAGTTAGGTCATTTCTAAATCAACTTCTTTCTTTACTTGCGAACATTGCTTATACAATTATTATGATCATATCAAAGATAAAACAATGACCCGGACCACGCGAGATCTGTCCGGTCAAAAGAAATAAGTAACACAAACAAATTGTGAAAATGACACCTCCACTGAGGACAAAAATGAGGACAACGCATATGAATCCTTTTAGGCAAATTATGTTAACAACATCTCTTTTATATATTTCATAGACTTTCGAGTACTTGTCCATCTTTCAAATCAATTCAGATTAACTATTCTTGGAAGTTAGGTCATTTCTAAATCAACTTCCTTCTTTACTTGCGAACATTGCTTATACAATTACTATGATCACATCAAAGATAAAACAATGACCTGGACCATGCGAGATCTGTCCGGTCAAAAGAAATAAGTAACACAGATAAATTGTGAAAACGACGCCTCCACTGAGGACAAAAATGAGAACAACGCAGATGAATCCTTTTAGGCAAATTATGTTAACAACATATTTTCTATATATTTCATAGACTTTCGAGTACTTGTCCATCTTTCAAATCAATCCAGATTAACTATTCTTGGAAGTTAGGTCATTTCTAAATCAACTTCTTTCTTTACTTGCGAACGTTGCTTATACGATTACTATGATCATATCAAAGATAAAACAATGACCTAGACCATGTGAGATCTGTCCAGTCAAAAGAAGTAACACAGAACGAAGAAAGTTAATGATAGTTAGATCTATCTAAATTGAAAGAAGATCGAAATCCTTTGCTTTATAGTGAGCACTGTAACTTCTGCGAGGAAATAGGAAAATTATACAAAAAGTCCTAAATTTAATGTACTTTTGCCAATTCAATTATAGATCTTTCAATTTTGCTAATTGAATCATAAATTCTATTAATTTAGTCCATCCTGTCAATTCTAGCCGAAATTCACTAACGAGAACATTAGTCATCCTACGTAACACGACTGATGCTAATGTGGGTAAATTTTTAATAATATTTTTATTGGGGTCAACAAAGCTGGCCTCGCGCAAACCAAAGCAAAGCTGCCTTGCCCACAACCCTTGCCCAAAAGGCCATTGTAGCCATGGGCAAGGGCTGCGCAATCCTCACCCACAGCTGGCGAGGTTCCAGTGGCCCTTACTAGCAACCAAAGAGGGCTAGGTGACCCTTGCCCAGTGGCCGATGAGGGCCTAGCAACCCTTGCCGACCTTAGTTGAAAGAAAAAAAAAAAAAGAATGAAAAGAATGAAAAAAATTTAAAAAAAAAAAAATTGAACTGAATTAGGAAAAGCGTAATAGGTTTAAAAAATTTTAGACAATTTTCTCATGAGAAAATTGGTTTTTCACGTTAGAAATTAAAAAAGCACGAAAAGCATAAATTGGTAGCCTAGAATAGCAAGTGAGAAACGGAGAAAATTGTTGACTTCAACAGACATTTTTCCACTGAGGACGAAAATTAAAATAACGCAGACGATCCCTTTTGGGCAAATTTTGGGAAGAACATTTATAAGTGTAACGAAGTAATTTTCTATGGGCTCTCCAGATCTAGCTAACATATTATCATCGTGACTTTGATCCAATATGTCTCTCTTGAATAAATAGGAATTATGCACTCAAAAAAGTATAATCTGTATGGATTATTATATAATTAAATCCTTACTTAATTATAATGTTTGGGTTCATGCATTTTAACTTTTAAAAGCTATAAATACTAAGACTTTCGCAAAATGAAAATCATGTAAATTCATACATTATTTTTCGTAATTTTTTAACTTAAATAATACTTTAAATTTTGCCCAATGTCTTCTTTAGCTTTAACTGAAACATACAAGCCCTAAATGTGGAGCAAGTGATATAGCAAAAATTTTGTATTCTTGCATTTGCTCCGGACTAACAAACAAGAGTACTCGACCTTGTTTGCCTATACGCTATCAGCTAATTCTAATTTGTACTCGTGAGTTTTCCTTCCACGTTTGTTACTAAAAGATATCATAAAAGTTTGAGAAAATTATGATCACTTAAGATTTCGTGTGTCAACATTTGATACTTGGGAGATCACAAATCGTTCGGATAAAACAAGAGTCATATCATAAATTCTGCAAAATATATAAAGTGTCCAGAATAAAGAATAGAAATCAATCTAAATAGGTCGATGTACAGCAAACTCATTCAAAAGAAACATCCTCAGTTGGCGTTTTACTCTAAGTTTATTGAAATTAATGCCACATACGAACTGGGATATGTGATATTAAAAATCAACACATAGGAACGGCTTGGCAAAACACTTTATATCTAGTGGCACAGTTTATTGTTTCCCAGCAAATTCCTATACATCCAACACTCCATTCTGATCAGCGCAGCTAAATTAGCAACAAATTTAGAGCACCAACATAGTTTCTATTTATTCACAAAAGACATACTGATAGGAGTCATCGATTGTTTGAATGCAGAAATTAATAACGACCCGATAAAAGCAACACATGGACAGCCTATTTATATAGTGGTAACTTGGCCGTCGACTTATTTCTCATTCTTCTGGCGTTTCATGTAAATTCATAGACTTCTGTAGGCAATCTTGGTGAAAGCATTACTTCGAGCGCCGTCTCCTTGCCAACCGTAATTCCAAAACTCTCCGACATATCCACCGGCGAATTGTCAGGAGTTGATACTTCGAATGCATGCAGCAACTTAGCAAGCACCAAATGCACCGATTGAAGACCAAAGGACATCCCAGGACAAATTCTTCTACCACCTCCAAATGGCATGTACTCAAAATTAGGGTCCTTCGCATCCAAATCCTTATGACTATTCAAGAACCTCTCAGGCCTAAACTTCATTGGTTCAGGCCATGCTCTTGAATCAGTTTGAATTTTCCACAAGTTCAAGATCAACCTCGTGTCTTTGGGGACATAATACCCGTTGATGATGCAATCTTGAGCTGATACGTGTGGTACGGCCAGCGGAACTGGTGGATGTAATCGGAGGGTCTCCTTTACTATGCCATATAGATAAGTCAAGTTGGTGAAGTCTGATTCATTCACGTGTCTTTGTTTACCAATTTGAGTGTATAGTTCTTCTTGAGCCTTCTTTAGAACGTGACGGTTGTTTAGCAACAAAGAGATTGCCCATGTTAGGGTGATCGTTGTACTATCAGTAGCGCCTGATAGAACAGCCTTCAAGAAGAAATACATATGATTTGTAAGAGTGAGATATGAAGACTAAATAGACCAAATCACAGAACTATCAAAATAAAAGTGCACATTAACTCTTTCATCGTCCATTTCGTGGCGTAGCCACAACCAATGATAAATTATATATAGATCAATCAGCAACACGCACGACGGGACAACACTCCCAAAGGCGCAACTTTAGAGAAAATTCTCTCATAATTATGTCATTAATTAAAAAGAGATGCAATAATACAAGGAAAAATAATAATTAGTTATATCTAAAAAAATCCAAGGAAATTCTAACATTAGAATAGGAAATAGATAAACTAATAAGAAATTCCATCCTCGTAAACCTTTAATAACTAAATGATAAATACTAAAAATTGAAACAAATTACCTAATATCCAAACATAATGGAAAGAAAGAAAATGAAATTCACAAAAATTGCAATTTCTGGTAAATAGGCTCGCACCACTCTTCTAGTAATTAATCGGATTCTCATTGCCCATAACTTGTTCAGTTTTAGAAAAGACTCCGTATTGTTTTTTTTGGTAAAGTAAAGACTCCGTATTGTTATATAAAATGAAAGTCCAAAAATATTATTCAAGTAAAACAACAACATATAAGTTGTACATCCATTAGACAACTTGCTAGCTGATATAAAATGTTGGTCAATGTGATGTCTCTTAAACATCACATCGCAATCTTGATCATTGTAGTAACACGAACAAAGTGCAGTAGACGTCCAGTAATTATCTTAAAAAATTTCTAGGATGGAACATGTTCAAAATGAATAATATATCAAGCAAGACATATATTCACTCAAAGAATTTTCTCAATGAGTTATGAATCAACTAAATATATATTAGCTGTTTTACATAACATTAATTCTCAATGCAAAACTCATTTCACTTAACACTTATGCAACCAATCTACATTTCCTTTGCGGAAAGTTCTTGGTAGTGCCACGAAATACACTATGTTAGCATTTGATGAACCATTGAATCGAGGAAGTTTATCCGTTTTGATGGAGCAAATTTACTCTACTAATTTCTTGTGAAAGGTCCATGCCGTCTATTTAATTTATATATTTTGTTTGCTTAAGTGATACAGTAATCCTAAGTAACTAATAGGTTCACTTAATTTAATAAGCAACACTACGTCTCTTGAGTCTCATGATATATACGTCATGTACAGAAGACTTTTTCTAAGAGTGGTGCATACAGATTGAAGTTAAGCATATTCAATGACCATTCGCTAGTACAGGCGGGTTGACGAACATTGATTAGGTTAAGAGGGAGACTTTTTGCAAGCGTGAATTATGTGCGGGCGCACAGCATTTGAAGTAGAAAGCTGTAATTCCAAAAGTGGGAAAACTAGGTGTACCAAGCATGTAGCTTTGACAATTGTATCAGCGTCAAAACCTCCGATGTCCATGCCATTAAGGGTCGATAGCATGACGTCCATGAAATCTCGATCACCCCTCTTCTCGCTCAAATTTTTGTTAATCCTTTTGTGCTCCTCTAGCCAACCGCTGATGATTGTGTCCAACTCTTTGGCGGTCCTCTTCATGGACTTCTCTTGGCCACCCAAGTCCAACCATCTCAAGAATGGAAGAGCATCTGCCACGGTGAACGTCCCCAGGAATTGGAAGAATTCCCTCAGGGCATGGTGGCACCGCCTCTCCTCTTCCTCATCGGCCGCGGCAACGCCACTGTAATAGCCCTTACCAGCTACAACTTTAAGGAGAATGTTCATAGTCAACCTTGCAAACCACTGCTTCAAGTCAACTAAGATATGGCCTGTTGGTAGAGACGGGCATAGTATTAAGACTTTTTAAATCAAAAGCACATTCCATATATTTGCTGTAGCACATAATCACTGCACTGAAAATGCTTGGCTTGACTTGTTTCTCTACGCCAGTAGTTTCATAATATACTTTATCCTCTAATTTGAGCTGATCACTATGCTATAATGGATTACACGACCATATAAAACGGATAATAAAGCATTTTAAGCTTACGCTATATACATGAAAGTACCTGATTCATTCTTCTTCTCAGTCCAAAGCTTGTGCAAATCTTTAATGGCAATATCCGTCGCCGACGCCACTATAGGTTTGAGCAATGACTCAATCCTCCGGTTAGAGAGCAACTCCAAGGTGGCGATTTTCCTCACTTCACGCCAATACGGACCGTAAGGAGCCAACACAAAAAAGGCATAGTTATAGCCCAAAACTTCAGTGGCTAATAGCTTCGGACGAGATGCAAGGGCAAGGTCATGTTTTGTGTAACATTCTTTGGCTATCTCGGAACTACTAACCACTATGGCCGGGAACAACCCAAGCCTGATGGTGAAGACCGGTCCATACTCGTCGGCCATGGACGCCAGTGTCTTGTGAGGAAGATGGGATTTTGCTAGTATGGGCAAATGCCCTATGATGGGCCATGCACCTGCAACTTCTGGTGGTGTTTTGAGCTTGCGAGATGAGCTTGACTTGAACCATACATATGATAGGATGACGAGGATTAGGATCACTCCATACAAGCGGGTGAAGTTCAGGTTTTGAAGCAGAGACTCCATTTGCGATAGGTTCATCAAGTTTTGCGTTAGTGTTTTTGAAGGAAGAGCATGTGACTTATACTTCTCCCCTCCTACGATTTTCGATTATCAAGTACAATTAAATACAAATTATTTTCCAGTTGTTTTATATGACAATGAATGCACAACCGCACTTAATATTTCATCCAAGTATCTATACTTAGGCTGCGTTTGACAGTTGGGATAAAATTCGGGATAGGATATGATACGTTTGGTGCTCACTTAGGACAGGATAAAGTTAAATATAAGAGGGATATAGACAAAATAAAATTATCCCATAGGGGAGGTGGGATAAAGGTGGATAAGATTTATAATGTCCATAATAGGAAAGTTATTTTTCTCAAATAACAAACTTATTAAATTAACAAAATTGAAATTATATTTCAATATAAATAATATTTGAATTCTAATTTAAGAAATTAAAAATATAAAATATAAAAATTTATTTTTAATTAATTCTATTTTAATTTATATATTCAACTTTAATTCTATCTTATAATAAACATTCAATCTATAAATTAAATATCTATATTTATTATATATTTTAGGTATTTTTGTATTTTAGGTATGTTAGTACGGTTTACTATTTGATAAAATTTGATTAAAGAATGATGAAAGGGGAAAAAAAGAAATAATAAAGAAAATAATATAAAAAAGAGGAAAAATAAAATAAATATAAATTAATTAATAGTGTTACGAGAGACTTTCACGATCTCTGTTTATAAATTTAGGTTCATTTATAATGATATGCCGTTTATATAAATAAAAAAAAAATGTACATAATATGATGTAAACATATATGACTTTAATACTACGATTCACCAAACAATGGACAGGATATAAAAAAATCATAGGATTTCATATCCTATCATATCTAGTCCTATCCCGATTAGAAATCCAAACAACCAAACGTAGCCTTACATCTTTATTTAAATAATCAATGACTTATAGTAATTGCGAAGTCTTATGCAGCCATTATACAATGTGGCTAACTGAGTAGGGTAAATTTGTTATAGGTTTCCCAATGAAAGAAAGCCACTATGGCTTGACACTATTAAATATTACTTGAATCTCACCACTGTTTTCTTTGCCTTATCAGATTAAATGAATGTAGATCGTATTTCTTGATTCTGCAAGTGGTTCAGCATCATGGGAATTTGTCGGCACCACACCTGATGTGAGATCGTTCACCAGCAAAAGTTTCCGTGAAAGCAAAAAAGAGTTAAGCGACTTTTGCTTATATGGAAAACCTAAAGCGTTGATGTGGAACACGACTATTTATATTTACCAAGCTTAGCGGCTGGAATCTTTCATATATGTATCATATGTAAGTAACAGACAAGACAAAGCGCAAATGGTTAGCTTCTCTAAATATTTCCTTTAAAAAAAAAAACATTAAAGTAAAGTAAAGGAGAACAATAAAATAACCAAGTCTGACTTGTGAATGCACTTGATCGATGCAGCCAAAGTTAGAGTAGGTGAAGAGAATATAGGTGTTCACGGCTCGACAAAACAATGTAAATATGCACATGCTCTCTGATACCATTCTTAAATAAAAGATGGCTACTTGGAATATCAAAATCAATAAACGTGGACAAAACAAAGTTGTATCTAGTACTCATTTAAAAATCTATTTCTATCATTCTTTTCTGAGGACACAACGAGATGAATAAGCATAAAACCTGAACAATTTCTCGGCTGCTGTAAAAGATTATTCAAAAGTCTAGGTCAACAAGAAAAATATAAAAGTAGTAAAGAGACAGATACATTACATTAGCAATTTTCGCAATTTTGCCAAGTGAGAGCCGCCTAGAAACATCGCGGAACTTACTTGCTAAGAGGGAAAAACGAAAGAAGACAATTTTGATAAGTTATCCTTTGATTTGCAAGACTGAGCACTAAAATATGGAAACCTTGCAAGTTCACTCAACTTGAAAAAGACTTAGATAGACCTAGCGTAATGATAGATCTAAAGATATTAAAATTCAGAATGAAATGTGTACGTTTTGTATGAAAAATCACTATAACATTGCAATTTGGTTAAGTTCAAAATGGTAAGTTTACCATTAGTTACTTAATTTACTAACTATACGTGTACAAAAGTAGATGATTAAAAACATAACTTTAATAGAGAAAAACATGGCAAACTCTCGAGCTAAATATACTCAAATGCTTAAAAAGGGAAACTTAATTAATACAAGACCCATTTTTTTATATGATTTTATTATATATTAAAGTATATACACTTTGAGAAACAATGTAAATAAGGACATTTCTATTAGGATGCACATGCGAATAAAATGTGTTAGAGAAATCCCACATTGAAAAATTGGTATGGTGTGGCATAGTAAATATATCTTAGTTGGCCTATAACTCATTAGCTTAAGTTTTTTAGTAAAGATTGGTCCAATTGGATATGTTAATGGGCTCAGACTTAAGCTCTCTCTTGGTAATCTCCTCAAGTGAAAATATCAAATTTTTGTTGCACACTCCTCATTAATGATATCAAAGCCGATAATTGTGCCTTCCAGGCAGGTGGACATTGTGGTGTATTAACGCAAGCCCATGAGGATGAAGTTGGACCAAAAAGATACCTAAATTAAGAGGGGTAGACCTAATACTAAGCTCGCATGTGAGAGGGAGATTGTTAAGATGCATGTGTGAGTGAGTTGAATTAGAGAAATTTTAGAGAATTGATACAGTGTTAAGCAGTTAATATATATTAGTTGGCCTATAACTTATAAGCTTAAACTTTTAAATAAATATGAGTCCAACTAGATATATTAACGGGCTTGGACTTAGACTCCCTCTTACGATCTCCCGAGGTGAATATATTGGACTTTTACTGTGCACTCCCAACAATTTCTTCATGGATATATCTCCCTCACATTTGAGCTCTCTTTAAATACAACAATGGAAAAGTTACATTCTAAATTCTAGCAAAATAGGGACCCTTTTATCATGTCCCACAGATTATGAAAGCATGTCGCCAATGAATTTTTCATTCAGTCCACAAATGAGTAATGTAAAGTGGCATTTGCACTTCTCATATTAAGGGTTTATTTGGTTCAGCATTTGCAAAACTCTTTGGGGCCACAGAACCCCTTCGACAAATACAAATATTGTTTAACAAAATCTTTGGTTTTTCGTTGGAGAGATGCAATTGCATCTCCAAAGCTCTTTAAATGTTTTAGCCCAAGCTAGGTTTAGAGATATTTTGGAATCCTACATTTCCAAAATGCAAATAAATTTTTTTCTTCCAACTTTGCCCTCACTCAACTTCATAATTCTTAAAAATATCTTTGAAAATCCTAACTTAGCCTCAATCACCGATGAACAATCAGGCATGTCATGCCGCTGACGTGCCATCAACGAGTGGCCCAAGGTCGGGCGACCTTAGGCAAGGCTCTCTAATGGCTAATTTGGCTCACCAGTGGCAATTGAGTTCCGTCGGTAAATAGTTTGAGGTTTTTTATAATGAAAAAATTAACAAAAATCCTTTACAAAGTATAATTTTTACCAAATGACATTTATATTAAAGTTTCTTATTAATGTATTTTTAAAATACACTTTACCAAATAATACTTACATTTCTTTTTTTTTTTGGTCGAAAAATAATACTTACATTTCAAAGAATCTAAAAGATCAGAAAATCAAACCAAACGCATTCATTTTCGAGAGCCCCCCTTGTCCCATCCACTCCATCTCCTTCACCGTTCTCTCTGCCCTGGCTGTTTGGTGGGCCCACGTTGCAGCTGCGGGTCCCACCATGAGTTCCGGCTCAAACGGAACGGAATACTCGTTTGTGTAAATACGTGCTTTTATGAAATTAGATGGCGAATCGCCCCTTTTATCCAATCAAGACTTGCGCCTCGTCTGCCTCCCCCCACTCCGCCTCCATCCGTGTCCTGTTGCTCCGTGAACTCCTCCAATATCTTCCTCACTTGGTTGCTGCTTCCGCTACTGCTGTTGCTCGTGCCAGTGTTGCCCTCAGCCTTCTTTTTTCTTTCCCTTCTCGCCCTCGCCGTCCTCATCATCGCCGTCCTCGTCAGAAGACAGCCGGGAAGAAGATGCTTTCTTGCTCTTCGAGGTGCTTCCTCCACCGCTGCCGCCTCCTCCTGCTTCGGCCTCCAGCATTCTTCGCATCTTGGCCGCGAAAATCGCTTGCATCTCATTGTATAATGGAATGAATTGCCTCCATAGGCTCGTCTCCTTTTTCATGGGCTTAGGTGAGTTTAATGGGTTTGGGCTTGATTGGTTTATGTGAGTTTGGACTGAAGTGGATTTGGACCAGTTTTCGGTTTAGTTCGATCTGGGCTGAGTGGCCTTCATTCGGCTTTTGTTTCAAATGGGCCGAGTATAGATGGCTCGAATTGGGTCCATGGCTCAGGCCAGCAAAACCACATCTGAAATTATTCAGATTGGGCTTGAGGGCCCAGCTTGGGCTCCCATTTTGCCATTTTGGAAATTAAAAATATATATATATTTTTTTTTTTTTTTTAAAGTCGAATTTTTTATTAAAATATTAAAAAAATTAGAAACTATTCTAGAAATAGGCCTTGTTTAGGTTATTAACTTTTATTATATTGTTATTTAATTTAGCTTAATGCCAGTTGCATGACCCACCTTTAGTTTAGGGGTTTTAGTGAGTCATCTTCTTATATGAATTTAATTTTAGTAGATTAATCTTTTAGGTAAGGAATTAAACTTGATATGAATTTAGCTTTATGGGGATTAAAACGTAGCCACGTGTACTCTTTCCCCAACAAATCGGGTTTTTAGTTGTTCTTTTCCTTTTTAGTACAGTTAGGATAAGCCTTAGGACCATAATAAACTCCTCAAAAGCCATTGCATGACACTTAGCAATATCGAATGACATTTACCACTCACAACTTTTAAGTCTCATATTATTTGGATTGCAGACATGGTTATGTTGGCCAGGCATCTAGGACCATAATAAACTCCTCAAAAGCCATTGCATGACAAAACTGACATTTACCACTCACAACTTTTTAAGTCTCATATTATTTGGATTGCAGACATGGTTATGTTGGCCAGGCATCTTCGCCAAAACTTCACTATGGCTTATCCCCTGCCATATCACGGTCCGGAGAAAACCACAACAAACCCATATTTGCCGCTATCTTGAGCATTGTCTTGGCCACGCTCGTCGTCTTTGCCCTTCTCTAATACGAGTGGAGGGGCAGTATCTGCGATTGAGTTCCGACAGCACCACCGACACAGGTGCCAGCTAAGGAGGTGGGGGTGTAGGCGTCCCATCACGAACCGTACGAGGGAGATTAACATTGTTATTCAATTTACTCTCAAATAGTCCATTTACATAAGACATTCTTTGCTAATTTTTTTAATTATAAAAAACCCCAAATCATTTGCTGGTAGAACTCAGCCATCATCAGTGAGCCAAATCAGCCATCGGCCAGCCTTGCTTAAGGTCACCCAACCTTGTTGATGGCCAGCCTCGCTGGTTGCTCGTCAGTGGCTAAAGCAAAGTGAGGATTTTCAAAGACATTTTTAGAATTATGAAATTGAGTGAAGGCAAAGTTGACAGAATATATATATAGAAAATGTGGCATTCCAAAATATCTCTAAACCTGTCTTAGGCTATAAATCTTTAAAGAGCTTTTAAGATACAATTACATCCCCTAAAGTAACCCAAAAAATTTGCCAAATGACATTTGCATTTGTCGAATGGATTTTGGAAACTCCAAAGGACTTTGCAAATGCTGAACCATATACATCCTAAATGACGTTGTAATATAACTCCAGATTTTGCTCAAAACAATACCACGGACGAATGAACAAAGACACTTGCATCATGGACTTTAGTTTACCGGAGTTTTTGCACCCCAGAGGAGAATGAAAACAAATGCAATGTCGAAGGACAGTAGAGACCGAGCTGAAGCTACGGAGCTGCTGCCCAAACACGATTTGCATGCTAGACGGCGAACCATTTTGTGCATTCTCGGGCTCGCGATGGCCTTGAATCAAACGTCAATCATTCCGACGCTTCCGCGAGCCATAGGGATTGGCCTGGGAAGTGTCAAATGAACTGGGCATTACCACACGCCTGTTGTCGATATGGATACTCGTGATAATAATTCTCAATAGTCATATGAGGTGGACAACAAACAAATCTAACTCTTGCGTAGAACATTATTAGACAGTGACGTGCTTTAGTTCCGACTTGGGAGGACAAGTGCCCAACTTGAGAATTAGGTAGTGAACGATCGGGCACGACAGAAAGGCTAATCATACCGTCAGACCAAAGAACGAACTTGCCACGAAAAACGATTGATAACAGGGAATAAGAGCTCAGATGTGTAGGAAAAACGTGCATATTCAGTCATGGCAATTGGTTTTATGCTTGGAGGACATGATATCGGACCACAACGGAGGTACAACACGATCAAGGTGCATGCAAACGGTAGGTTCATATCTAGCAAACTCGGGGGACCCCTTATGAATGATAAAAGGAGACGCACGAATTCCTTGGCTGCTCGCGGTCTAATGTTTTAATATTTTTTCAAATTTGTTATTAATTTTGTTCTTTTTTACTTTTCTTCTCTTTTCCTTCTTTTCTTCTTTTCTTCTTTTCTATTTTTCCTTTTCTCTCATTCTTTTATTTTCTTTTTCTTCTTTTTTTTCCTTTTTTTCCTTTGCCAGCCATCGCCAAGCCTCGTCAATGGCCGGCGGAGGTCGTCGGCCTCAAGCAAGGGCTGCCCTTGCCAGCCTCAAGTGAGGGATGCCTTGGCCTAGAATGGCAAGGGTTGTGCTCACCAGGCGAATGTGGGCTACCCTCACCAACCCAAGCCTAGGCATCTCTCGCCTGAGGCCAGCAACCTGCACTGGCCATCAATGTGACATGACAATGGCCGGCGAAGGGAAAATGGGAAAAGAAATAAAAGAAAAGAAATGGAAAAAAAAAAAAATATTGTTAAAATTGTCTGCGTCAACGGAGGCCGTGCCACATAGGATGATCGACGTCCACATCGGTGACTTTGAGTCGATATTAGTCAGATGGACTCAATGGCAAAACATGAAAATGTTTATGATTCAATTGGCAAAATTAAATTAGTAAAAATGCAATTAGTTTAGGAATTTTTGGAGAATTTTCCCATAAAGACAAGCATGGTGTTAGACTAACCGAAATCACATTTCTGTGTTTAACGTAGAACATAATCACTTTACTGAAATCACTTGGCTTGGCTTGTGTCTATACACTAGTAGTTGAATTTTTTTATAAAATATTTTCTATTCCAATTTCAGCCGATAACTACGATACAATGGATTACACCACCGTATAAAAGGGAAAATAAAGCATTTCAAACTTGCGCAATATACGTGGAAGTACCTGAATCATTCTTCTTCTCGGTCCAAAGCATGTGCAACTCTTTAATGGCGATATCCATGGCCGAGGCCAGTACCAGATTGAGCAACGACTCAATCCTCCGGTTGGAGAGCAGCTCCAAGGTGGCGATTTCTCATCTCACGCCAGTATGGACCATACGGAGTGAACGTGAAAAAGGCACAGTTGTAGCCCATTACTTCAGTGGCTAATAGCTGTGGACGAGAAGCGAGGACGAGGTCGTGCTTGGTGAAACATTCCTTGGCTATCTCGGAACTGCTAACCACTACGGCCAGGAACAACCCGAGCCTGATGGTGAAGATCGGTCCATACTTGTCAGCCATGGACACAAAGGTCCTGTAAGGAAGATGGGATTTTGCTAGTATGGGCAAATGCCCCCATGACGGGCCATGCACCTGCAACTTCTGGTGGTGTTCTGAGCTTGCGAGATGAGCCTGATTTGAGCCATACATGGATTGATAGGATGAGTATGGCTAGGATCATTCCATAGAAGTGAGTGGAGTTCATTTCTTGAAGCAGAGATTCCATTGCAATATGTTCATCATTGAGTGGTGTGTTGTGTGTTTGAAGGAAAAGCATACACTTATACACATTCCCCTCGTAGGATCATTAAATATTTCTATGAAGTACTGTTAATTCACAGATTATGTTCAATTGAGCTTAAGAAGTTGCCTAAGCCTCGGAGGATCACTGAACTGTTCCTGAGAGCTACGGGAAAAGCACATTGCACGTCTTATGGAAAAAACAATTCTGAAATAAGTTGCGGCAATTAGACTTTCGTTCCAGATGACAGTGAAAGCACAACTGCCCTCAATATATCTTCCATTCCAAGAATCTATAGTTAGGTCATTTTTTTCAAATAATTGATCATTTATAGTAATTGCAAAGGTTTATAATAATAAACGACCCACAAGCTGCTCTCTCTTTTGGCCTTACATGGAAATTGTGCATGTGGGCTTGTTTTGTCTCACGTATTAACTACACATTAATAACCCTCGCATGCAAGTCGAGAAGGAACCGCATGGAGCCCATCTTAATAAGAAAATGCTTGCATAACTGTGCCGTTTGATTAGAAAAGGGGAAAATCTCAAATAAGGACCTAAAATGGAGTCATTTTCTCAAAAAAGGACCTAAAGTGGACATTGTCTCAAATAAGGACCCGGAGTGGCTAACTTACTCTCAATTAAGGACCTGAACTTCTAATTTTATTCATAGCCAGGGGTACTTTTGTTCAAGAACATTATTGTTTATTTTTTGTCTCTCTCTTTCTTCTTTTTTCTTTCTTCATCTTTCTCACTCTCTACATCACCTCCATTATAGCCCCTCCATTGCTCTTTGTGTCATCTTGTTGTATGACCAAGATTGGGTTTTCTTTTACACGAGCCATTATAACGTAGTCTAACTCGTTGAAAAATTTAAATTTCGTTCTTCAAAATGGTTTGTAGACAATTCCACGAAGCCAAAATGAGCTTTCAAAAATAAGTTCTTTTTATTCCAACATTCATCGCAAATTCTGATCTCAAAGCCATAATATGAATCTGCTTTGCTGAGACTCAACTTCTTGTCCAACTCCCAAGCTATGCAACTAATCCCTTTGGCGACGTATTTCTCTCACCTCGAGAGTGCATCAAACTCCACTTATTCCGAGCCTTCCGCTAACTCAGCAACTGCAATTTTTTGTACTATTTTCGGTCTTGCTTGCCAACAACAGAGTAGGAATATTCAAGCATTGCTAGATCGTTTTGTTTGACTAACTTATGCCTCTATTTAATTAACACTTGGTGATCAACAATTTCATGCCAAAGGACAATTTTGTTGTGGTTGGCGACTATTTCAACCTCGGCAAGAGTTTGCCTCATCAATTTCAAATTTGGGTTTGCCTCTCTTGCTTAAATTCAATCTTTCAAAGATCCCCCTTCCCCTTTGCAATGCCAATGGCTCCTTTCAATAATCTCTAGTTTGGAGACACCCACTCACACTCTTGCCATTCTCATTGACACAACTCTTCTCCTCAATCGATACCCCATCTTGAAATTGATCATTAGTCATATCTGACATCATTAACTGTAGAAATTGTTGTACTTTGTTGCCCCATTGCCGCCATTGACAAGTCCTATTTGAGCTCTCGACCTCATCGACCGCTGCCCCTGATAGAAAATCCAACATTGTTGTCGTTAGATAGAGGTCAATCCGAGCATTAGGCTGAGCACAAGCGAGCCGAGATTTGATGCATCTTGAGGAACTGAGGATTTTAGCATCCGAGAAGGTGGCTAGTAGCAAATAACTCCAATCTGACTTTTTGTCACTAGGACCAACTACGTGATGACATGAAGCTCACGAGGTCGCTAGTAAGGGCCCTGATTATGGTGTTGAAGAAGGAGGCAATGTAGAGCGAAGGAGGAGGTGTGAGGAAGATGAAGAAAGAAAAAAAAATTAAAGAAAAAATGTTCTTGGACAAAAATACCCCAGGCTGTAAATAAGATTGAAAGTTTGAGTCCTTATTTGAGACAAAATTAGCCATTCTGGGTCCTTATATGATACAGTGTCCACTTTGGGTCCTTTTTTGAGAAAATGAACCCATTTCAGACCATTATTTGAGATTTTCCCTTAGAAAAGGGACAATGAAACCTCAGCCGCAAATGTCGAAAATGGAAAAGACGATATAAAAATCGAAAAGGCCCTCCTTTGATTTTGTGACTGGCATTTCACCGTTATAGATCATGCGAACAAGGCTCTTTCTTCAAATACTACGCACATGCATAATAGATAATTTTTCACAGCAAATTTATGTCCGATTGCCCATTATACAAAAATAAAATGGATGGCTCAAACTGCAGTGTTTCTCATAAAAATAATAGTGCACGGTCATGCTAGCGCACTCCAAAACAAATCATTTGAGTGGTGATCCCACTCATGTAAATCAAGGGATCACCACTATATCTAAAAAACTCGTGTTGAAAATCCCACTACGTTATTTTTTATTTGTAAAAAATAGTGTAAATTTTGCTTTAAGTTTCGGCCGTTTAAATCAACCTTTACATTTATTTTAGATGATTTTACCATTTACAATCAAGTAACTTATTTTAGTTAATTCGTTACAGCCATGGATAATAGATTTGTCTAACATCGGCCACCACCTAACAGAAGTTCATTACTTTTTTAATGGACTTATTTAATTCAGTTGAGCCCAAATGATATTTTCTCGTTTCTTTAGTGTACAATACATATTACATACCACCCCATGTACCCCCTCACGAAGGGGATTATTAATAAATGATGTGAAAGGGGTACATTTATTAATAAACGATGTGAAAGGGGAAGGAAAATTACTAAAAAGAAATTCCTTAATCTATGGTATAGATGCCGATTCAATTATGAACATTTCAATTTGATCCATTTAGATTTAAACCTATTTTACGGAAATCACTAACATGGATATCAACTAACTTTAATATGGATAATTTTTACAAATCCCTAAAAAAAATTATGAATATCTTTTATTTTTTTATTTTACTTTTATTCTTTTCTTTTCTTTATTACTATGGCCGATGGGGCTCACCAAGTCCTCGCCAACCACTAGATGAGGGCTTGGAAGCCCTCA
Source organism: Eucalyptus marginata (assembly GCA_014182565.1). Taxonomy (NCBI): domain Eukaryota; kingdom Viridiplantae; phylum Streptophyta; class Magnoliopsida; order Myrtales; family Myrtaceae; genus Eucalyptus; species Eucalyptus marginata. Next base: position 837,540 of record CM024590.1, read on the forward strand.
TCGAACCACTAGCAAGGGCTGCCTTGCTTGCAGCTAACCACCAAGAAAAAGAACTAAATAAAAATATAAAAAAAAATTGAAGAAAATTGTAAAAATTATCTACGTCAACACTGATGTATTACATAAGATGACTAGCATCTAAGTCAGCTATTTTCGGCCAAAATTGGCTAGAAGAATTTGATTGGCATATTATTAAAAGGTTTAGGATTAATTGGCCAAATTGAAATGTTTAAAAGTAAATTGGCATCTAGACAATATATTTAGGATTTTTTTTTTTGACAATTATCTCGAGAGGGGTATTGTATTTGGAATTTAATAATCCTATTAATTGCATTATTTGTGTAAGATGCCTTAATAGACTATGCTACTTAGATTATAAATCTCCAAATCGAGATGCCATCAATTTTAATAAAGTAACAGACATGTCAGTTTCTGTTGATCTGCTAAATAAGATATACAATTTCATTGCGAGGTGAACTGTAAGGCCCACTACAATTTGAGAAAATGAGCTAACATGACCCCATCAAAAGAGAAAAGGGAAAAAGAATTTTAAAAAGGACAGCAGGGTTCCTGACTCAAAGATGGAGATGTCATTTTGAATAAAAGGGGCTCTTTCATCATACAGTGTTGGCGCGGACGTGGACTTGAACATGTCATTATGCGGTATTTGCGTGCATTGATTAGTCAAGTCTAATGTTCGGATACCTTGAATCATTCAAAAGAAAAGACAATAAAAGGAGAATAATTGAAGGAGATGTCAGCAGCTGTAAAATAGAGGAAACATCGTGATTAACGTGAATTACCTATTTGGATCGGCGTGAAACCCGACTTTCTAAGTTGCACAAGAGACAAGAGCTTCATCTCCACCCCAAATTGGTTATTGGCTTGCCGAGTCAGCTGGACTTCTCATTTACGACGCACGAACTACAGTATGACGAGTTAGGTTTAGCAATAACGTATCAGTGCAGCGACGTTGACTCTTCCTTTGAAAAAAATTATCAAAATAGTCATAAATTTATTGCAATTTTTCCAATTTGATTCTCAACTTTTTTTTGGACAATTGCATCCTAAATCTTTTATAATTGTACAAATTCAATCCATCCGGCTAAATTTGACCGGCCAACGCTGATTTCTTTCTCTCTTTTTTTCTCCCTCTCCTCCTTCCTTCTTTCTCCAACCAGTTGCTAGACCTCGGCGACCAACCAAAGGTGACAGCTACTGGCAACGGCAAGCCTCGCCTAGTGAAGGCAAGCCTCACCTAGTGACGGCGAGGTTGGCCTCATGCTGGGTGGATGAGGCCTTGCCGTCGCAAAACAAGCTCGGCCTCACCATGGCTAAGAGAGGTCGAGCTTGGCCAAAATGACGGCAAGGTTGGCCTCGGCCAGCCATGGCGATAGCAATGCTCCGAGCATTGCCATGGCTGGGTGAGGCCGAGCTCGTCCTATGACAGCAAGGCCTTGCCTAGCCACGGGGATCGAGCATCACCGTCGCTTGGTCTAGCAAGGCATCACCAAGCAATGGTGATGCCGGGCCCCGCTATGGCTAGGCGAGGCCAAGCTTGTCCTATGACACTAAGGCCTCGCCAACCCTCGTCGGCCAACGTGACCGGCTAGGGTAAGAAGGAGGGAGGGAGGGAGGGAGGGAAAGAAAAAAGGAAAAAATAATAAAAAATACCAAAAAATTGACACATCAACATCGGCCAGACGATTAGTGTCCACATCATTGTCAATCGGTCAAATTTAGCTAGATAGACTGAATTTGCATAATTACAAAAATTTTATGACTTAATTGGAAAAAAAATATTTATAACTGAATTGAAAAAATTGCAATAGGTTTAAAACTGTTTTGATACTTTTCTCCTCTTCCTTTTATAGGTTAAAACAGTGGGAATCAATGTCGATGACCTTGTCTTCAATTTGAGTCATAGTCATTACTTATCTTCAGATATGAGTTATAGTAAAGCCGGATTTATCTTACATCTGGGGCACAAATCAAACCTACGCCACAGAGAGCCGAAATTTCCTAAGATTGAGGAGCGATCGCAGAATTTGAACTGGTGATCTAGTGGTTTCGAATTATTTGGTAGTGATGTTGGATGCAAATTATGCAATCCCTTTGATCGCCATAACCAGAACAAGAACATGCATAATTAATAAGAAAGATTAACGCACCTGTCTTGGGATCCATCGTTCTTGAAGCGGAAGCGGAAACACGATGTTCCATGCGCAAGTCCTTCTCCTCTATTGCCCTCCTTATCACTGGCTCAATGAGACGGCCCCCTCACCCCTTAGCGTTAGGTTAACGCCCTTATGTGAGGATACGTGTGAATCGATTAGGGTTAGAGGAGAGACTTAGCGCTATTTATAGAGTTTCCAGCTAGGCCCCCTCATTACGGGCCGAGGCTCAACTCGGCCCACACTAGCCAGCCCCTATTAACTAATTAAGAAACCTTCTATCTCACCTTAGACCAATCCCCGTAAAACGGTAAACGTTAAACGGTAAATTACAATATCAATTAATGTAGTTCACATTAGGAAAACTCTTACATTCTCCCACTTGGACTATATTAATTGAAATCGTAATGTATGTGCGCACATTGGTCTAGAGATAATTCTTAATAGTCAATCCTATCCCATAAAGTCTCAAACACCGAATCATGGCGGTAACTGCATGTATACACACAGAGCCTTCCATGGTCACGAGTGTTCTCAACTCTATTGATATGGATCCAATATGGTAGTGTGTCAAATGGATAACATCTCTCATAGAGAGATCTCATTTGTCAGTCACCATTCTCTTACCTTAAGCGTCACAAAAACTTGTGCCACTAGAGAATGTCCATTCTCTTACCTTAAGTGTCACAAAAAACTTGTGCCACTAGAGAATGCATTTATGGTTCCATGAACCCACATATGTCTTGTCCTTACGGTTAACCATTCTTTATGTATAACAAGACATATGGACAAGGCTAATAACCGGATGCCCCTAGCCTTCACTCAAGGTTTATACAATACCTTGAGACTTTATCAATATGTATTCAACGTAATAACAACACATTCAAAAATACTTTATTGAATGCAAAAGTTGATACATATCAAACCGTTACTAAATGTAACGAACACAGATGAAACATTTATCAAAGTAAAGCCAAAATAGCTCCCACTAAACAACAGCATCTCATGATGCTCCTAGGCCCATGCTAATGACATGTCGCTTAAAATACACATGGGTGTAGACCTTTAGTTAGTGGATCTACAAACATATCATCTGTGGAAATATGTTATATTAAAACGTCACCTTTCTGTACCGTTTCCTTTTGGTCAAAAGATTTGACCATCATATATTTAGACCCCTTGAGACCTCTGTAATAAATAAATAATACTACAAATTTGTTATCTCAATATAACCATATAAGTCTATCCATAAAGTTAAAACGATTAACTCTTTCATGAGGTTCCGGAGCCTAATAGCCCAGGTAACAGCCTAAAAGAATGTTACTAACACTGCTTTCATAATAAAAGATGACATAGAACTTTATTTACTGCACTTCCTGCCAACATAAATATGTATTTCGTTATTGATATTATATCATCCTAATAGCCAACAAAGTTTACATCTAAATATCTTACTAGCTGCAAGAATTGAACATATCCACATATTAACCTATAATCTCTTGTCCTCTTTAAGTACCTTAAAACCTTCTTGGCAGCAACGCAATAATCGCGTTCTGAATTTGATTGATGTCTGCCTAGAAGTCTCGTCATAAAGACGATATTTAGTCTAGTACAAATTCGAGCATACATTATACTTTTAAATGCACTGACACAAGGTACACCATTTAATTAGATTTTCTCAATATCTAAATAAGGACAATGTGATAGATTCAGTTCATCACCTTTAACAACCGGAGCAATTCCTGGCTTGCAATGATGTATATTGAATATTTCCAATATACAATCAGCAAATGTCCTTCGAGAAAATCTAATATAATATGGCAAAAACAATCCTTATAGACCTTAGTACAAAGGATAAAAGATGCCTCAAGGTCATTACTTGTAAACAAAATATCATGTACATAGAGTATGAGAAAAATAAATTTCCTCCCACTGACCTTGCAGTATATTGAATTACTTTGTTCCCAATTGAACAAAATAACAACACTATAATATTGTCTGGAAACTTGCTTAAGACCATGAATTAAGACTTTTCAGTCTACACACAAGTTTACTTGAATTTGCTGCAAAATCTTTCGATTGCACTATATAGATTTTGTATCTATTTGGCGTAACTCCATATAAAAAAATAAACTATCAATGCCACGTTCACTCTGAAAGAATTAGTAAAGAAATAATTATTTCTTCACTAACTATCCACCCCTCTTTCAGAGTAAAAATATTATTATCTTTTTTTTTTCTTTTTTTTATGGCATCTAATCACATACTTAATTAAGAACAAGAAACGACATTTATATAAGTTGCTAAAACAACCATGTAATGGATATTGTAATCATGCTCTCACAAATAGACTATATAGTCTGATGGTATAACTGATCGTCTTTCCCTAACAAATCTCCTTAATAAAACTGCAACCACTTCATTCTGCACTTGAGAGGTTTAAGAAATTTCATTATAAACTATATCAAGAATAGTACCTTGAACCTCAACAAGTTTAGTCTATGGTACAGGAGATTCCATAATTATATGTATAGGTAAAGACAAAAACACAGTAACCCCCATCATATTATTATCTTTAATAGTCTGAGAGCAGCTATCCTCTACAATTACGTCGATCTTAAGAAACTTTAGAGTATGTGATTCTATAATTCTTGTACTTTCTTTAGGGTCATAAAGTTAATACCCCTTTTAACAATCTGGATAAGATACAAAATAATTCGAGTGGATCTAAATTCCAACGTACTTAATATTGGATTAGATAACCTCACTCTACATGACACCTCTAAATTTAATATGATTCAATCAATTTACGTCCAGTCCATAACTCAAAAGAAATTTATGAAACAACTTTGATAAGAAAACACGTTTTGTATGTGAAAAATTGCTTTCAAAATATCAACCCACAGTAAACCGATAAATTAGTCTTAGTCATTACCATGTTAATTATGGTGCAATTATGCCTTTTGGCAAATCTTTTTGTCAGGATTTTCAGGCATAGTAATTAAATTACCACCCCATAATATACCAAGTATTTGACAAATGACCCTTTAAGTAATTCAGTATTGTCATACTTGCCAAAATACTTACCGCTGCAATTAGGCCTGACAACCTTCAAGACTAATTTTAACCAGTTTATTCTTTATCTCGGTCATTTTCCTTAAATAAAAACTTTTGGAAACAACCTTTTAACCATATATGAGATGTATATGTCATTAGGACTTAAACATAATCTTTGCAGATATGTCCTAATTTCAATATTATACAAAACATAATTTCAAGCAACTAAGGCTTCCATCATATTATAGCAGTGCAGTCCGTAGGCAAACCTCTTTTCAAGTGTTCCAGAATGGAACGCTTCATGGACAGTAAGCAAATTTTATTGCATTCTCAAGCAACAAATCATATGTCCACAACTTAAAATTTGAAGCAGTAAAAACCTCAATAACAGTGGAGTTATTAATTACAGAAAAAGTGACTAAAATAACAAGCAATGTATATAATTAGCATCATGTGAGCACTTTGTGTAACTTGACGTACAAGTACACATCCAGAGAGTTACATGCATAATCATATAATCACCTTTGGGCAGAATACATGACATGCAATTGTACACTCCCCACATGATAGCGATTATGAGAATATATTCCAATTCTTCGTGAATTCATCACCTTTGGGCATATGAATCACTAGAATCGATCACTCCTCCACCACACTATCATGTATCCCTCCATGAACTAATACACAATCACCTCCTTTGGGAGTAAAATAACAAGCAATGTATATAATTAGCATCATGTGAGCACTTTGTGTAACTTGACGTATAAGTACACATCCAAAGAGTTACATGCATAATCATATAATCACCTTGGGCAGAATACATGACATGCAGTTGTACACTCCCCACATGATAGTGATTATGAGAATATATTCCAATTCTTCGTGAATTCATCACCTTTGGGCATATGAATCACTAGAATCAGTCCCCTCCACCACACTATCATGTATCCCTCCATGAACTAATACACAATCACCTCCTTTGGGAGTAAAATAACAAGCAATGTATATAATTAGCATCATGTGAGCACTAACTTGATACAAGTACACATCCAGAGAGTTACATGCATAATCATATAATCACCTTTGGGCGAGAATACATGACATGCAGTTGTACACTCCCCACATGATAGCGATTATGAGAATATATTCCAATTCTTCGTGAATTCATCACCTTTGGGCATATGAATTCATCACCTTTGGGCATATGAATCACTAGAATCAGTCACTCCTCCACCACACTATCATGTATCCCTCCATGAACTAATACACAATCACCTCCTTTGGGAGTATGACTACGCATTAGACCAGGAGACATCCCAATCATCATACGAGACCGAAATTTCTCAAACCCAATCAAGCGTGCCACTTTGGCGGTCACTACTCAATTGAATCCTTGAAATTCTCTCATACCAGGGATATAAAATTTACTCCTCACATACACCATATACATGTGATTTTAACTTTAGTGATAGGGGCAGTAAATCACTAAAATCACATATCATGCTAATTACATTGCTTTGTTCATTAATAAAATCTTTATTATACATATATAAATATATAGCAAACCTAAAAGACAGATTCCAATGAGATCAACGATCACAACACAGTAACACAAGAAACTTCACATAACATAGAAGAAAACATCTCTTGTGCACCCAGATAACATATTACTATAACAACATAAAGAAGATAGTTGATTCAGAGGATCTATCACAAGTTGACATCAATAGCAATACAAGATACCTCAGATCGACAAGCTTGATAGCTAATCCACTATTGCTCATGAATTTCATAAGGCAAAACATGACTCCAAGGCCAACAGCTAATATATTAGCCAACCTTTTTTTTTTTTTAAGTAACAAAATTATCATTGTTATCAACCAATGACCTATTAATTGAGTCAAACCAGAGAACCAAATATCTAAACTTTAACAATATATACTATTGCTCTGTGTAAAGGTTGTCATACTCCTTAATCATAAAAAAAAATATTCAACTTAATGGACATTAACCAAAGACCAGATGAGTTTAGGTACAATATGCAATGACTTAACCGACATGCATTACCCACATTCAACAAATGTGTTAATTAGTACAATCATGGTCACGAGGTTCTTAAACGTCAATCATGCAAAGGTTACTAGCATGTAAAGGAGTATGCATGAGTAACAAAAGTTTCATAAATTTTAGTGTGTCTCATTACCTCAATACATACTTCAAATACTATCACATAATGGTTGTATCTCATTAAGCCAACTTCAATTCACAATAAAAATTAATTTTATTAATGAATCAAACCATTATAATGTTCATGTGATAACATATCAGTAACCCAACACTTGTATTTCCAAAATCACAGAAAAATACAAGAAAAATACGCAAAATACACTAAAAATACACGTATTTAGGGCTTTGTATGTATTTTCACATCCATAAAATCATCAAAAAATTAAAATAAATAAACCACGACGTAGGAAATCACCATACGAGTTCATCGCCACCAGCCACGCGCGAAACGGACCATCCACGCGCCCTCACGCGCCGCCTGAGTGCGCGGCGCGTGGAGCCCACGCGCGGGCGTCAAAGGGCCGGTCAAACCCGGTCCGACCTTCCGGTCCAGCCGACCGGTCCGACCGGTTGACCGGTTCGGTCAACGGTTGACCGGGTCGGGTCGGGTCAACGGGTCGGTCGGGTCCCGGGTCGGGTCGGTCGCCATCCGGGTCGGGTCGGGTCCCATTGCGACGACGGCCGGGTCGGATCGAATCCGGGTCGGCGACGTCGGCGTCCGTGCGCCGCGCACGCGCGAGCGCGCCCCACATGGGAGCGCGTGAGGGCGCGTGGGCGCGCGTCTTCGACGCCCGGCGGCGCGTGTCCGCGCGTGGGGGCGCGTGGGGCCTCCCCCGACGACGCGCCACCCACGGTTTTCCTCGCCTCGTCGAGCCCAGTCCGAATATGTGATTTAATTTTACTTTTACTGTTTTTAAAAATCTCGAAAATCACAAATTAGGGCAAAATTCTATGCGTTCGAGTTCTAGGGTTATGGAGGTTCTGATACCACATGTTGGATGCAAATTATGCAATCCCCTTGATCACCATAACCAGAACAAGAACATGCATAATTAATAAGAAAGATTAACACACCTGTCTTGGGATCCATCGTTCTTGAAGCAGAAGCGGAAACACGATGTTCCACGCGCAAGTCCTTCTCCTCTATTGCCCTCCTTATCACTGGCTCAATGAGACGGCCCCTCACCCCTTAGCGTTAGGTTAACGCCCTTATGTGAGGATACGTGTGAATCGATTAGGGTTAGAGGAGAGACTTAGCGCTATTTATGAGTTTTCCAGCTGAGCCCCCCCACATTACGGGCCAGCCAACTCGGCCCACACACTAGCCAGCCCATATTAACTAATTAAGAAACCTTCTATCTCACCTTAAACCAATCCCCGTAAAACGGTAAACGTTAAACGGTAAATTACAATATCAATTAATGTAGTCCACATTAGGAAAACTCTTACAAGTGAGACTTGTCCCACTTTATAAGTGAAGACCAGCGTTTTTTTTTTTTTTTTTTTTTAATTAATGCGCGCTTGACTCTCCTCCGAAGCAGAAAAAGAAAGGAAAGGGAAAACTTTATACATGGGGTGGTAAACAATGGAGAACCACGTGGTAAATATAATTCTACGAGTGGTAAAATACACCACACCGCACTTGCATAATTGTCAAATTAATCATAAAAATATTGTAAGAATGTCAATTCAATTTCAACTTTTCAATCTTGTCAAGTATTTATAAATTTTTGCAAGAAATTCTAATGTAACTTTTTAGTCAATTGGCATAAAAATTGCTGACTTAGAGTCCAGCCACATCAACCATGGTTACTCAGCAATTTTTAGCAACAATTGGCTAGAAAAACTACAATAGAATTTCTGTAAAAGTTTAGGACTATATCGGCCAAATTAGAAAGTTTAAGACTAAATTGACATTTATACAATAAATCAATAGCTGAATTAGTATTTTAGCAAAGTTTAGATGTAATGAAACTTCGAATGTTCTACATTAGTTCTTACCGGAAGCCTTCCACATGCATCAATGCGTGTGACTAACTCTTGGGCTACATTAGTTCTTACCTACAATGAACTGCGTATGGGTTTGCTTTTTTATTCGGGATTACTTTTCCTAATGAAGTTGGTGTTTCGAAGCCGAAAATCTGGTAAAGAACGGTCGAAATTTATTGGAGATTCCCCTTTCGTACTCATGCAATTAGAGATAATTGGAAGAAGAAGACAAATGATAGATAATCAGAGCGACAGATTAAATTATTTGTTTCTATAACCATAGTGAACCACACCAACTCAGTTCCTTTTTATTTAGGACAGACATTGGATCTAAATCATCGATTATCTGAACCTGCAACTAATAATGACTGGATAAAAGCTAGACATGAAGGGCCTCTTTATTTAGTAGTAACTTGCCCATCAACTTGTTCTCTATCTTCCGGTGCTTCATGCAAATTCGTAGACCTCGTCAGGTAACCTCGGTGTGAGCATTACCTTGAGCGGTGTCGCCTTCTCAATTGTTATTCCGAAAGTCTCGGACATATCCACCGGCAAATTGTCAAGAGTTGATATCTCAAATGCATGCAGAAACCTAGCAAGCATAGAATGCACAAATTGAAGGCCAAAGGACATTCCAGGACAAATTCTTCTACCACCTCCAAATGGCAAGAACTCAAAATTACGGTCCTTCATGTCAACATCTTTGTGGCTACTCAAGAACCTCTCAGGCTTAAACTCCAAGGGTTCAGGCCATGTTCTTGGATCGTTTTGAATTTTCCATATGTTGAACATGAACCTCGTCCCTTTAGGCACGTGGTGCCCATTGATTTCGCAATCTTGGATTGATTCGTGCGGCACACCAAGCGGGCCTGGAGGGTGTAATCGCAAGGTCTCCTTCACCACGGCATGTACGTAACTTAGGTTGGCAACGTCTGATTCATTCACATATCTTTGTTTACCAATTTGAGTGTCCAATTCTTCTTGAGTCTTCTTCAAAATGTGAAGGTTGTTTAGCAACAAAGAGACCGCCCAAGTTAGGGTGCCCATTGTAGTATCAGTACCACCTGATATCATGGCCTTCAAACAAGAAATACATATTAGATATCTAATGATAATCAATTTAAATTGAAACAAATCACCTTACATCCTCACATAAATTTTGAGAAAAATAAAGACGAGAATATAAGCAAAACTCATAATCTTTAAAAACGTATGACAGCGTCACTCTACTACTCATAAATCGGATTTCCTTTGGCCCATAACTTGTTCTATAAAATAAAAATAAAAAAATATTATATTCCTGTTAAACAGCGACATATAATTGTACGTTTGTTAGAAAACTTGCTAGTTGATATAATAGGTCTGTTAGTGCGATATGTGTTAAACATTACGTTGCAGTCTTAATCACTGAGAACAAGAAGTAAGGTGCAATAGAAGTCAGATGCTCATCTTATGAAATTTCTATGATGGCGCCTAAGTTCAAACTCAATTTCGCTGTACGTCAATTCTTCAATGTAAAGCTCTTGTTGGTTGATATCATAAGTCAACCGATTTCAATCTCCTTATGGTTTGCATTTGATGAACCGATTTCTAGTCAAAAGAACTTGCTAGCTGATATATTAATTGATAGCTTTTGTTGCAAGAGATATAGTATTCCCCGTTCACATATCAAATAAGCAACATCATGTCGGGTGAGTCTCATGATACATGCGTCTTGTACAGAAGCCTTTCCTCATGAGCGGTGCATACAGATCAAAGTTCAGCATACGCGACGACAGTTCACTAGTACATGCAGGTTGTCGAACAGTGATTAGATTAAGAGAGAGACTTTATCCTAGGGCAAAAATAAGCAAGCATGAACCATGCAGTATGCACACAAAATGCGCATTTGAAGTAGAAAGCAGTAATAGTAAGAGCGGCCGTACCAAACACGTAGCTTTGATAATTGTATCGGCATCGTAACCTCCCATTTCCTTGTCATTAATGGTCGAAAGCATGACGTCCATGAAATCTCGATGACCCCTCTTGTCGCTCGAGCTTTCGCTATTCCTTCTGTGCTCCTCTAACCAACCACTTAGGATCGAGTCCAAATCCTTGGCGATCCTCTTCATGGTCTTCTCATGGCCACCCAAGTCCAACCGTCTCAAGAAAGGAAGGGCATCCGCCACGGTGAAAACCCCCAGGTAATGCAAGAATTCCCTCAAGGCATGGTGGCACCGCCGCTCCTCTTCCTCATCCACGTTGGCAATGCCACTGTAGTAGCCCTTACCGGTTACGACTTGAATGACAATGTTCAGACACAAGCTTGCGAACCACTGCTTCAAGTCGATTAAGATATGGCCTGTGGTAGAGACAGGCATAGTGTTAGACTTTTCAAATCGAAAACACGCTTCTGTGTTTACTGAAAATGCTTGGCTTGCTTTAATTCTCTACATAAGTAGTTGAATCGTTTCATTGAATAAAGAATTTTAAACTTACGCTGTATAAATGAAAGTACCTGATTCATTCTTCTTCTCAGTCCAAAGCTTGTGCAACTCTTTAATGGCGACATCAGTCACCGAGGCTACTATGGGGTTGACAAGCGACTCGATCCTCCGGTTAGAGAGCAGCTCCATGTTGGCAATTTTCCTCACTTCGCGCCAATACTGACCGTAAGGGGAAAACCCAAAAAAGGCATTGTTGTAGCCCATAACTTCGGTGGCTAATAGTCGCGGACGAGACGCGAGGGCAAGGTCGTGCTTGGTCCAACATTCTTTGGCAACCTCAGAACTGTTAACCACTACGACCGGGAACAACCCAACCCGGACGGTGAAGATCGGTCCGTACTTGTCGGCCATGGACGCAAAGGTCCTGTGAGGATGTTGGGATTTGGCTAGTATGGGCAAATGCCCTATGACGGGCCATGCGCCTGCAACTTCTGGGGGCGTTTTGAGCTTGCGAGACGAGCCTGATTTGAACCATACATGGATCGATAGGATGAGGATCAGGATGGCTAGGAACACTCCATATAAGTGGGTGAAATTCAGGCTTTGAAGCAGAGACTCCATTTGGAATTCGGTAGAGGGATCGTTTGGTTGTGTGTTGCTATTTTGGAAAGACAAGCATGCTATTTATAGATTGCATTCCAACTGAGCTTAAGAAGCTGCAAAGCCTCGGAAGATCATTGATTCCTCCTCAAGTGCGACGGGAAAATCGCGTTTCACGTGTTATGGAAGAAGGATTCCTACGTAAGTTAGAGTCATTGGAGTTTTGTTCTTGGTGAAAGGGAAAGCAATACCCACGTGTCTTCGCAAAGTTACATGCGTCGATTAATAATTTGGCTGACTGGGTACGTAAAATTGTCATGAGTTTCACGCTAAAAAGAAAGCCACGGTGGATCGACACTATTGAAGACAAGGAAAAACTTATATCCATTTTAAATTAAATGGATGCAGAACGTATTCTAAGCGGGAAAATCTGAAAAGAAGACAATGCTGGAAATATTGCAAGTTCTTTTCAACTTGAGCAAACTCAGAAAGATGTAGTTTAATGATAAATCTAAGGACATCAAATACATTATGAAATGTCTACGTTGGTCAAGAAAATACACTACAACACTATACTTTCGATGAATACAGATTAGTAAGTTTATGTTAAGTTACTTATAGCTAATTATACGTGAACGAAAGTAGTAGTTCATAAAGAAACCATAACTTTAATAAAGAAGAACATGGAAGTCTCTAGAACTCAATATGCTTAAAATACTTGACAAAGGTAAACTTAATAAATACAACACAAATTAAATAATTTCCATATAACGTAATATTCTTTAACCTCATGGGTTACTCGACTAATCTCACAAATTACGACGCTCCTTCCAAACACTCTTAGAAGCTAACATATATTAAAACACGTATACTATAAGAAATAGTGTAAACAAGGCATCACATGATTGTATTACTCATCCCATATATATGTGACAATCCTACTCCAACGTATATTTCTTCCGTCATTTGCTTGTGAGACATTGCGGTACTAAAGTCATAAAGCAAAAAAAAAAAAAATGTTGCTCTTGGCGAAGTAGTTTTTTGTCTCAATATAGAAGGAATTTATTGATGAAAGCTCCATAAAACTTAATAAACATACAATCAAAACAAATTTGTAATTTCTAATGCACCATCTCTTTAGTGTTATGTACAATCAGCACATGAAAAATCAAGATATTTCCTTATTAAATATATTTAATATGTGCTCTCCAGGTACTCAATAATAGTACTCGACATAAAATAGCTAAAGAACGCAACTTAAGAAATTTCATATATAACTCGGGTAAAAATATTAATTCATTCTTCAATAGTTACCATATTTATAAAATTCACATCCAAAGAAATATTTCGACCTCATAAATGATGGTAGGGACATGTCACGGACTATGATCTCTCCAACCACCCCCACCTCCCTCTCCTTCTTCATTGGACACAGCATGTACTGAGAAGTATCTTAAGCACACGAGAAATAGGACCAAGTCTCTCATATCCTATTGGAGATTGAACCTTATCAATGCGGAACATTTGGAATCACCTGAACGCAGCTTCTGCAGCCACGTTTTTCATGCAATTCATTTCGTATCGTCCATATATTTACCACTGATATTAAATTCAACTCACTCAAACAGAAATTGCAATTCACGTTTTTCATGCAACCCACTTCATATCTTCCACATTTTTTTCTCACTAATATTATATTCAAACGACTAAAATAAAAATTACTATATAGCTGCTTGATCAAAATTTATGTATCTACAAGTTAACGCCAAAACTCACAAAAAATGCATATGATGCAGCAAGAGAAGTAAAACAACTACTTTAAAAGAGAGAGAGAGAGAGGTTTGACTAACATACGTGTATTGTTTTTTACTAACATAGAGCCAATGAAATTACATAGAAACAATAGTTACCTGTACAGTTTGTTATTTCGAAGCAAATGCAAAATACAAATCCTGCAACTCAACTTGAATCAAACATGGATTGATAGGATGGGAAAAATTACCAAAACTATTCTAAACCTATTGCAACTTTTTCAATTCAGTCCGAAACCTTTTTTTTTCTTTTTTTTTTTTGCCAATTCAATGCTAATCCTTTTATGATTGTGTCAATTTAATCCATCCAATCATTTTTTGTCAATAGGCGCTAACGTGGACACCAATCAACTAACTAATGTTTGTTGACACCTAAATTTAGCTATTTTACTTAAGACTTAATAGCATTAAAAATTAGGAATTAGTCACTAAAAATTTATTAAAAAAATTTATTATTAAAAAAAAATCGAGCTTCTTTCCCCCCGCGGCCCAGCCTCCTTCCCCCGTCGGCCCAACCAGCCTCTCCCTTTTCTTCCCCCACGCACGCGCGGCCCGGCCCAGTTCCTTTCTCCTTCGGCCCAACCCGCGCCCAGTCTTCCTCTCCTGCCTGTCTTGCGCGAAGACCTGCAGAACATAACAGAAACAGGGGCAGCGACAGAGGAGCAGGGGGATCGGTGTGGTAGGCGAGCGGCGTGATCCGCGGGTTGGGGGTAGTCCGGCCGGCAAGATGGCAGCTGCAGAGGCCATGCGCACCGGCCGATTGCTCTAAAAGACGAAGAGCGAACAGAACGAAGGAGGAGGCTCTTTCGGGTTCTTGGGTTGAAGCGAAGGACAGAGAGTTGGAGAGAGCTCGAGAGAGTAGAGGGCGAGCCAAAGGGAGAGAGTGAGGCTGAAGGACATCTTCGCCGTCACTAGTCATCCGCCCGAGAGCCGTCGTCCACCGCAGCGCTCCCCTTCGAACCAGGGAGGTCATTCCCGAGTACGTCTGCCCTTTTTTTGGTGGGGCGTCAGGCTAGAGCTCATGGTCGACTAGTTCGCACGAGATTCAATCTCGATCCTCACCCGAAATTCCGTTGTGCTCATGTTCATTCCTCACACAGCATATGCGTGCTTATTGTAGTGCTTTATGCAAATATTTGTTTGTGTTTGGTGTTATGGCCAAGACTTGTTATTTTTGTTTAAACTCAAGTTAAATGTTGATAAACTTGTCCCTGAGCCGATCCAAAATAGTGCTTGTGTATCACGTGATGATCTTGGCCTGAACCCAAGCCCCGATCGAGTCTATGCTTACCTCTCTAGTTAGTGCGTCTTATGTGTTCGATGAAATGCCTTAATAAAAAACCGAAGAGCAATGTATGTTTTAACGCAAGATCAACTCATTTTTGCTCCCATGCCCGCTGAGTCCTACTTGTTTTGCTCATATTTGTGGTGTTTTCGTAGTGTTCGTGAGAAATATTCATGCTTATTCAAGTCGATGACGTTTTTCTTCGCGCTGAAAAATGGGTTTGTGGTCACTAGAATGGGTGTCCAACAGTGGTCATCGTCAGTTGGAACGAACGACCGGCGCCAAATGGTAGCTTGGTACCCTCCAAACACCGGCGAGGGTTCGCCATGGTGTTGTTTTTGGTTCGGTGAGGATGGCGCAAATTGAGGAAGAAGTGTCGGGGAAGAAGAAGAACGCCAAAGGGGAAATAAAAAAGAACAAGGAAAAAGAAAAACCAAAAACGAAAAAAAAAAAATAGAGAAAAGAAGGCAAAAATGACTTCGAGAAGGAGGAGTCGCAGACTAGGTTGCATGGACACGGACACGCGACACGCGACACGATACGACACGACACGCCGACACGTCATTTCTCAAAAGTGCAGAAAATTCGACACATTCCGACATATTATATATTAAATAAATATTTTAATATATAAATGCATAAATAACTAAATAATAATAATAAAAAAAGAACCTAGAATTAATCTATACTAAAAAAATTAATCCTACATTTGTTAATATCATTTATTGTTTTAATTTGACAAATTCAACTACATTTCATTGTAATAATCCATAAAACTTGGAGGAAAAAATAAGTAATCCACGTTCTAGTAATCCATGTGATGATATACAAAAAGTCATTCATCCACATTATCCACTTTTTCTATAAAAAAAAAAAAAACTCCATCTCCGGCTCATCAAGTGAAAAATTTGTAAATTTGTTTTAGCTTTTTTTATTTTATTTTTTATTTTTTTCATTTTTATATTTAGACCCCAGAAGTTTTTGAAATTTCTAAAAATAACCCCATGCGTGTCGGAGTCATGTGTCAAAATTTCCGACTTGCGTGTCGGAGCGTGTCGAAGGCAGTTGATCGCGTGTCAGAACGTATCGGAGCGTGTCGAACACGTGTCGGAGTGTCGAACATGACACGAAGGATCCCGGAAAGTATCCGTGCAACCTAGGTCGCAGAAGGGGAAAGTGCAGGGAAGGGATGAAGTAAAAAAAAAAAAAAAAAAAAAAGGGATAAAAAATAAAAAAGCAAAACAAAAAAAAAAACTATAAAAAGGTAAAAATGACTTCAGGAAGGAGGTGTCGCAGAAAGAGAAGCTACTTGTTCAAGGGATGGGATGAGACCAACCTGGACTCAAGACGTGGGGGGTCTCGTGTTTGGTTCGGGCTGAATTTTGTTGTTGGGCTTAGGTTAGTTTATTGGGTTTAAGGTTATTTTCGTGCCTAAGAAGGAGTTTGTGGATATGTCAAGTAAGTGGGCTAATTTTGAAGCTAGGCTTATTTAGGACGTGCTGGAAGTTGTTTTAAAGTGATCTTCATGTAAGCGAGCTTAAGTGTTTTCCTTTGATATGATCTTGGCCCTTTTCCGAATGGGTTTAAGTCATTGAACCCACTTCTTCAATTCGGCTTTTAGTGTTCATGGCCCAAACTCATTGATCCTTACCCGACCCACATTTGAATCGGGCCAAGGGCCCGGCCCGAGTTACTATTTTCGGAATTAAAAAATTGCAAAAAATATATATTTAAAAAATTTCGAATGTTTTTATTTGTTTTTAAATAAAAAAAAAATAGTTTTTGAACAGTTTTCTCTTAAAGTGTGGGAAAATCATCGACAAAAATAGGGCTCAAAATTGAACAAAATCTTAGGGCCTTGCAATAGGGTTCTAATATTTCCCTTCTTGAGACAAATTATCAAATGATGGCGCACTTTCAATATTATTGATTGTGATTTCCCTTTAACATAGTAAGGAATGTCAATTTTTCTTATTTTTTTAATTATTACTTTTCCTTGTAATTTATTTAATACTTTCTTGGTTATTGATTGTTATTTTAATGATTACGTACCCGCATGATCACTTCACATGTTAGTGGATAGATGTAAAATCAATCCAAACTGCCTGACAAAAATCTTTTTTTTTTAAATAAACAAGATTAAGTACCGAAAGGGCATTAATTGATCAATTAGTGTAATCAAGTTCCCGACCCTAGAGACTCTAGTTGCATAGAAAGTGTGGTATACTCCCGTACCTCACTTGATTTCTAGCCAACCTCAATAGGCTAGTGGTGGCTCCTTTTTGCGAAATTCTTAAAAATACCCCAATGTCACGCGAGGTATGGGCTTAGGAGAGCCCGCGCCTAATCATGGGTCTTAGGTCCATCCCTTAGGTAATACCCCTAAACATGTTCCCTCCCTCCGAGGGATAGGTCTCGATAATGTTGACATAGATAATTTTTTAATAATATTTTATTTTATTCGATTTTTTTTATTAATTTTTTGCTTTTTTTGCTTTTTTTTTCTTTCTCTTTCTTTTTTTTTTTTCACTTCCTTCTCCTTCCTCCATTCAATCGCCAACAATGACCGACCAGAGGCAGGGCCCTCGCCAACCTCAAGGAAGCCTAGCCATGGTTGGGCAGCCTCGCCTAGGCCGCCAACTGGGTTGGTGAGGGTTGCCAATGGCTAGGGAGGCTTGCCCTCATCGAATCTAGCGAAGGCCAAGCCTCGTCGGCCATGGGCGAGACCCGACCTCGCTAGTGGTCGAAGGTCGAAGGCCACTACCCCACACGGCCTCTAGCGATGGCTACCAATGACTAGGTGAGGCTCACCCTCGCCAGCCATGGCGATGCCCAACCTCCCTAGTGAGCCGTGACCTATTGATGGCTTGCGAGGCTCGCCTAAGCTAGAGGCAGGCGAGGCCTTGCCCAACCATGGTGAGAGTGGCCTCACCATCGTTGGGTGAGGCTCGCCCTTCCCAGTGGTCGGCGAGGCTAACCTGGCCAACGCTCGCCTTTGGCCAGCCGATAAAAGGAAGAAGAGAGGAGGAAGGAGGATAGAAAAAAAAATTCGAAAAAAATAAATATTATTATAAAAATTGTCAACGTCAGTGTCGGCCAAAGGGCCCATTAAAATTGGCCGGATTGATTAAATTGACACAATTGTAAAAGATTTAGGATTGAATTGGATAGAAAAAAAAAGTCTTGGACTATATTGGAAAAGTTGCACTAGATTTAGGATTGTTTTGGTAACTAATCTAAGGCTAGTATCACTTCATTCAGGGGTTTGGAGTTCAGGTCTCGAGGCAGAGTCTCCAATTGAATAACGTTCATCACTAAGTTACGGGTTACTATTTCTGAAGGAACAGCATATGACTTATGCAGTTTCCCCTCCTAGGACTATTGATTACTTATGCAAATCACGATTAAAATACAAATTATGTTCCAATTGAGCTTAAAGAAGTTGCAAAGCCTCAAAGTATTATTGATCATTTCTTGAGTGCCACGAGAAAAGCGCATCTCACGGGTTATGTGAAAACGATTCCTATATAAGTTTTGAGTAATTGAACTTTTGTTCTAGATGACAGTGAAAGCACACCTGCCTTTAATATTTCATCCATGTATCTATACTTGACAAATGCATGGAGAATGTCCGATTCAAATATTTAAGCTAATAAACGTAATAACAATATATTAGTAATACATTTCTTATTACCCACCCTTGCGTGTAAGCTGGAGATTGGATGTGGAGGACCAACGGAACATAAAACAAACATATCAACAAGAATTACGGGGAGAGAAAATTGAGAGAGAATGTCAAGATTCAAACCTTGGACTTGTACTCTGATACCATAGTAGTATGTTCGGTCAAAAAATTGGGAAAATTATCCAAAAATTCCTAAAAAATATTGCATTTTTGCTAATTAAATCCTAAACATTTTCAAGTTTCACTGATTGAATCTATCTGATTAATTTTATTCAGAATCACTAACATTAACGTTGGCCGTCAACGCTAACGTAAATAATTTTTAATAATATTTTGATACCTCACTCAGCTAGTAGGTTGGCCCTCACTTGTGACTGATCAATACCTGAAAGGGGGCCCTATGATATGAATCAAATAATTCAAAGACAAAGTTAGTGACTAGTATGTTGTCCCACATAAAACAGCTCCTCAAGCTTATAATAGGGATTGCGTTTTAGACACTAAACTCTCCTTTGAATTTTGATTCAAACCATAGAAACACTTTCTAATGGCAGAATTCTAGTGCACAAGTTTCACATAGTGACAAGTGCAGAGTATACCATTAGGATTAGCCAAAATGTTATTCTTTCATAGAACCATACCAAGCAAAGAAGGGAAAGAGTTTAAGAACTCATAGGAAAACTCACACAAGTTTATTACTTATGGGCGAACTTCCTTTGCCCCAAACTAATTAGAGACTAGGCTGGACACCGTAGAGGAAGAAGGGAAAAAAAAGGAAAGAAAGAAAACGAAACAGAAAAATTAATAAAAGGATTCAGAAAAAATTTACAAAAATTATCTATGTGAATGCCAGCGGTGTCAGATAGGACAGCCAATATCCACGTTAGTAATTTCCTGTCAAGATTGACCAGATAGATCGAATTAGCAAATTTTCAAAAGATTTAAAACTAAATTGGCATAATTACAATGAAATTTGGAGTTTTTGGTAACCATCCCATCCCTCACATTTAGGCAAGTCAAGTAGCCCCAATCATTACCAATCCGCTTAGACCGTTGGAGACTTTCCGACGCCCAATTGAGTGTGCTCATTTCACCGAGTAAAAGAGGGTTCTTTTTAGGAGATGTTCTAAACCTTGAACTGCTTCCTCTTTTTATTTCGATACTCAAATTTTACTTGTCTTTGGCGAAGTTTGAGGCAAATACTTATATGGATCCTGGTCTTTATAAAATAGGCCAATTATAGCCATTGATTGTGTGGGCTATGGGACCAACATGATTAATGACTACAATTCGTGGGGCTAGGTCACGGCAAGGCATTCTCGTCATTAGGCCTCAGTAGATTACGTGGACTTTACATGTTCAACAACTGCAATTCTAGCCATAAAGGCCTTCAATCTCATCAAGCCCGTGAGTCCTGTGCGAGCCCATTTGCATTTCTCATTTTGAAAGCTCAGACCAAATTAATTTTCGTCATTTTGGAGCCCCGCAAACTGATCTTTTAATTGTTGCAATTTGTCAAATCCCAAGTTGAGGGCGTTGCGTGGTTTCAAATCATCAGTGGCTTGTCTTCTTCGACCTTCAGCCATAAAGGAGTGTTTTATTGTTCTTTTTTATATTTTTTCTTTTCTCCCAATTTAGATTTGAGAGCTTGAACACTCTCAATTTAATTTTGAATTTGGGAGCCATCCTCTCCCAATCTATAATTTGAGAGTTAAATAAATATGCTTTTGTGGATTTGATACCTCTTTACTTTGTCCGTGTATAGATTTTGTGTCTCTAACTTTAATGGTGATCGGAAGAGATTTGATGTCTTGCTAAACCACAAAGTTTTTCTCTTCCATATATTACATTTGTGTTTGTTCAACTTCTTTTGCTTGTCTTGGCCAGAGAAAGAAGATGAAAGGAAGAGAAAAAAAAAAAAAAAGGAAAAAGGAAAAAGAAAAGAACAAATAAATAATTAGAAAAATATTAAAATATTAGTAAAAATTGTCTATGTCAATGCCGACACGCCACGTAGCACAGCCACATCCATGTCAATGCTAAATGGCCAAAATTTAACGGATGGACTGAATTGGCAAAAATAAAAAATGTTTATGACTCAATTGATAAAAAAAGTTTGAACTAAATTGACATAATCACAATAAATTTAAAATGTTATAGTAATTCTCCCTAAAGGACATTGTTACATGACTTTAGGATTATTTTATTATTGAATATCCTTACTTATATTTAATTTAAGAAAATAAAATAAAATTATATATGGCAGATGAGAGGGAAAACAATTCCAGAAAGTAGAAATCCTTATTCCCATTTCTCAATAAAGAACCCACAAAGAGTATACGCAAGTAGGACAATATGTTTTACATAGGTTGTGCATCTCTTCCTCTATAATCAGGGCATCCTTATTACTACCAATTTCAATAGTTAGTCGGCCACAAAACATATGACTTGTTATAGCTATATGATAAAGATTTTATCAATATGTGTCTTTGAGACACTTGTTAAACATCTCAATAAAGAAAAATTTGTCATTTTTAATACATCATTTTACTCATATCATGTGTCATCAATGCATCAGATTTGAAGGTGTTTCATTGTTAGATAAGATCGAAAAGTGCCCCCAGAAATTCGTTGGTTACATCCATATAATCATCAAAGCATGTCTATAAGAAAAATATTATTCGATTTTGTACCTAAGATTAATCATTTATAGATGAGGGGTGTTTAAAATTGTGGTTACGGAAGCCATGTTTGTCACCATCGATATCAAGGGGATAGAAATGACTTGGCTAATCAAAAACATAGACAAAACATTTGCATTATTATAAGCTAATAACCTGCTAGGAAAAGTGAGACGACACCGCAGCGCACTAGTCGATTAATATAATAAGATAACAACCAGGTGAATCCATCATCTTGCTGAATCTGATCGCACAATCGTTGCTTCCTGGAGGCTATCCCCAACAAGAGATAACATAAAAAATATAAGCTAGAATCCAAGAAAATTATTTTTCAGGTAGAAATTGCATCCGAGAAAATGACAGGGCACGCACGTGGTTTGGACTCTTATGCCCTATCTAGTCGAGGATTTCCTCTAGCTCTAGGAATTTAAGACGCGTATGATAACCATTTTGTGTCAAAAATCAATTTTCAACTAGAAATTAATTTTTATTTTTTATTCCCCTGGATAAGTTTTTGAAGCAAAATACGCGTTTGATAACTTTATAAAATTTTTGTTCCCCGTTAAAATTTTTGCTCGAAATAAAAATTCGTTTGGTAAAAATACAAAATTTCTCCCAGCGTCCCGTGTCTGGTAGTGGGCAATCCACTGCGGCGACTAATGATTGACGGCCAATAGCTGACGGCGGGTGTCCGATGGCCAGCGGCCACAAGAGTAAACAATAATAAGAATTTTCATTTATCACTTTTGTTCTAAAAATAGAAAAGCTAAAAATTTTAACTTATAATTCCTAGTCCAAATCTATTTCTAAAGTAAAAATCTATTTCAAAAATAGAAAAATGAAATTGCACTACCAAACAAATTTCTATTCCAAATTTATTTTGAAAAATAAAAAATAATAAAAAATAAAACAAAGAAATAAAATAATTATCATACGCATAATCACCTCTTAAGTCATTAATTCAGAACAACCAGACTTTAATTGGCTACATGGTTATCGAGTTTGCTCTGAAGTTCTCACGAATTGACATTTGACATATATCTTCTGTATTTGGCCGGTGAGCAGAAGACTAGAGAGATGGACTTAATTAGCAGGAGCTGTTTCGCAGGAGTACGCCATCAGGGCAGCAACAGTGAAGAATGGCAAGTTTAAATGAAGAGTACACAGCTGTGTACTGCCCTGCTTGTGTGCATGCATGTCCACACAAATTTACAGGTGACAGTTTGGGACTTAATTTGCAGGAGCAAATTACTATGTACTTGAGTTCTGGCTCGACATTTACCTAATTCATGAAGTTAATGAACTATCTTGATCATCGAGGGATTTACCATATCAATATAGCTAATGTCTTTTCGCATATAAAGAGAAAATCTCTAAATAACATCCTGGATATGCATCTCCATCGCCCTTAAATCTTATGACACATTCACATTGACATGAAACTCCTGATATTGTTTGGATTGTTCTTTCCTTCTCGATCGATGAAGGACCTAATTCACAGAAGATCCAAATCCCTCGTAAGCAGAAGGAGACAAGCGAGGCCTCACCATGACTTCGAGCGGAGTGGCCTTGCCGATGGTCAACCCAGCAACTGCGGTCATATCCACGACGCCATCGTCTTGAGCCGTCTTCATATCAAACCCGTGCAGCAAACTGGCCAGCGTCAGCTGCGCCATTTGAACCCCGAAGCTCGCCCCAGGACAAGCCCGACGACCGGCCCCGAATGGGATGAGCTCGAAGTGCTGGCCTGTCATGTCCACGTCCTTGTGCGCACCGGTCAGGAACCGCTCAGGCTCGAACTCATCAGGCCGCTCCCAGATGCGCGGGTCCCTCTGGATCTTCCACAGGTTGGTGATGAGCCTCGTGCCAGCGGGGACGTGGTACCCCTTGATGGTGCAGTCCTGGGTGAACTCGCGCATGCCCGAGAGAGGGCCGGCCGGGTACAGGCGGAGGGTCTCTTTGACTATGGCTTGGAGGTAGACGAGCTTGCGCAGGTCTGACTCTTTGACCAGCCTGTCCCTTCCGACGTGGACGTCCAGCTCAGCTTGGGCTCTCTTGATGGCGAGCGGGTTGTTTAGGAGCAAGGCGAGGCCCCATATTAGGGTGACGGCGGTCGTGTCCGTGCCTCCTGCGACCAAAGTCTGCAACAGTAACAATCAAATGTCGACGCATCCCCGTAAGTCATCTTTTGAAAAAGTGACATCCAAATAATCGGTACTAAAACCTTCAAAAATAAAGTAAATCCAATATGGCGGGAAAAGTTTGGACTAGGAAAAGAGAGTATAACGTAAGAAAAACGTATCTAATACCATGGTTGTAGCTTTGTTGATCGTATCAGCATCAACATCCTCTGCCTTAGACTCATCCAGGACAGAAAGCAGAACGTCCATGAAGTCCTGCTCGACATTAACACCACCCCGTGAAGTCTCCTCCTCCTCCTTCTTCTTCTGGCGATGCTCCTCCAACCATTCCTGAAATATACTGTCCATCTCCTTCGCCGTCCTCGTCATGGCCTTTTGATGTCCTCCCACGTCGAGCCACTCCATAAAAGGGACAGCATCCGCCATCACGAACAGCCCTGCCAGGCGGAACATCTCCCTCATCGCCTTCTGGCACCGCTGTGCCTTTCCCTCATCGCCCCCCACAGCACCACTGATGGAGTAGCGCTTCCCCGCGACCATTCGGAGGATCACGTTAAGCGTCAAGTTCCCAAACCACTGTTTCATCTCCACTAGGGCAAGGTCCGTGCCATCTTTCATCTCGATCCACCTCCTGGTCAGGGAGCGATGGTTAATGTCATCAAAGGTATCTCTAATTTGCGCTCATACCTCATGGATCAGATCGATTAATGTTACTGGAAGAAATGCACCCTCGCATGATCTAGTGACTATGTACTGTGTCCTTAAACTCGATCTGGACTAATATGCATCTCTTACTTTATTAGGACTTAACATATCTGTTAATCTATTCTTGTTTCTTCATGCATAGGAAATCAGAATTAACCCCGGTCGGTTCTCTCCCATGTGGAAACATTAGATGGTGTAACGTTATGGATTAATTCAAACTTGGTCAGGCCTACCTGTACATAGCTTTCATCCAAATCCCCATCTCTGACTCTCTGATATGACTCAGCAGCTCAAGGCGGCGATTGGAGAGCAGCTCCAAGGCGGTTAATTTCCTCATCTCGCGCCAGAACGGCCCATACGGAGCGAACCCGAAGTTCGCATAGTTATATCCCAAGAGCTTCCCGCTAATGAGCTTGGGCCGCGAAGAGACCACGACATCGTGCACCGTGAAGCACTCCTTGGCTGCCTCCCAGCTGCAGACGACCAACGCCGGGTGCACCCCAACACGGATCCTGAAGATGGGCCCGTATTTGTCAGCCAAATCGCCCAAGGCCTCATGTGGAAGCCTGGGTCCTGCTAGCAGGTGGAGATGGCCGAAAAGGGGCCACTTTCCGGCGGCTTCCGGCGCTAGTTTGGCTTCGCCGGCTCTAGATGACCTCCGGAGTAAACAAATCGTCAAGAGCAAAGCTGTTAGGATTCCAATGGTACCGGCGTTAAGGCACGAGAAGAGGAGATTCATGGTGGTTCTAAAGAAATGGGTTGAAAGAGCAAAGTCCTTTGTTCTGTTATATTCGGTTTTAGCAGTCTATGAATAGTCCTCTCATTTACATTTACATTGGTATGTCCTTGTCAAATCACCTTAAAATCTAAGAAGAAAACATAACGTAGATCTTGTCTTGTCTGATTGTAGGACATGTTGCCGCCATCGGCTTGAGTGGCTCCTACTCAAGGTTATCACATTCGATGAAAAGGAAGGTTATCACATTCAAATTCAATGTGTACTTGAAAAAGTCTCATGACAAGACAAATTCAGCTACTGCTGTTAGTCAATTTTGGTTTATTAGGAGATTGTTACGTGAACTGGTATCCTATCCTTCAGGATGATTACCTTTTATCTAATCAATAGGTAATCAACCTTTAAGTTATTTAACTTGAAAGTAGCTGAAAGAATGAAGAATTTAGCTTTTTGTCGGGGCTACACGAGATGGAAATTCTCGTGAAAGAATTTACCCGCGAATCCCCGTTCTCCGAATGCACGCAAAAGGGGCTTTTTACCTTAGAATTTGCTTACTATAGAAAAGGAACTCTAGAAGCTACACATAGTTCCTTCACAGATTTGACGAAATTCACAACCGAAATCGAGGCGGTCAAAAATAAAAACAGGGCGGCGGCAATGCTTGGCTGCGGGCTGTGGAGGAAGAGGAGGAAGCGAAGATGGAGAGACAGAGATGAAGGAAGGTCTTCTTTTCGAGTTGTGTTTTTTGGACGCGGAGCGCGAATAAAATGGCCGAATAAATGAGAGCAGTAGATAGTTACAGAAACAATAACCCTGATTTAAAGATAAATTTTTCTTTTTCATATATATATATATAATGTATGTATTTAAAGAGAGAGTCACGATCGGTAGAATTAAGAAGGGAGAGACAGAAGAGAGGAGCCAAGATCAAAAGAAGCTCCGAAGACATCTTTTCTTTCCTAGTTAAAAGCGAGTTCATACCAAACCCACTAAAACCTTTATTTTCGACTTTTCCTTTGAAACCCATCATAACCTGTACTTTAAATCGAGGTGGCTGTATATAACTCACTTTAATAAAATTGGGTGAATGTGTGGATTTGTGACCCATTTCAAAAGACTTTCGTAACAAGCTTTCCCTCTTTATATGGTTTGCTCCGAAAGTACTCATGCTTAAATTGACATGTGGTCCTGCTATATTTGGCTGGTGAAGAGAAGACAAGACCAGACAGGAATTAGTTTGCACGAGATATTCTAGGAGTACAAAGGTATCGTTCTGGATATATTTGATCTCATTACCCACTTACACTGACACGAGACTATTATTATCATTTGCATTATTCTTTCTTGGGAGAATTACTAAAAAAAAAAGAATGTAAATATGTTTGGTAAATTTATGTTCTTTTTTATTTCTTTTAATTTTTTAATGTTTTTTTTATTTTTCATTTTTTTTTCTTTCTTTTTATTTTTCTTTTTTTTTTCTTGCTTTGGCCGGTCGCCGGCCTCGGCCATGGCCGGCGACCGGCCGACGAGGGCCGGCGGCCTCGCCTGGCCCACGGCGAGGCTCGCTCAGGCCCCCGGCGAGGCCGAGCCTCGCCGTGGTTGGGCGAGGCTCGGCCTCGCCGGATCTGGCGAGCCCAAGCTCGCGAGCCTCGCGGCCGGGCGGGCGGCTCGGGCTCGCCCGGATCCCGGCGGAGGCCGAGCTCGCCCCGACCAGGCGCGAGGCTCGGCCTCGCCGGCCACCGCCAGTCGGCGTCGCCCGGCGGTGGCCCGGCGAGGCCGAGCCTCGCCGGTGGTTGGGCGCGAGCTCGGCCTCGCCGGATCTGGGCGAGGCCGCCCGACCCTCGGCTCGGCCGGTCGCTGCCATGGCCGAGGCCGGCGACCGGCCAAAGCAAGAAGAAGAAGAAAAAGAAGAAAAAAAAAGAAAAGAAAAGAAGAGAAGAGAAGAGAGAAAAAATTTGTTTCTTTGTTTTGTTAAGAAACAAAAAACAACTTTTTTTGTTTTGTTTTTCTGTTCTTTTTTCTTACAAAAGAATGATTTGGAACAAAACGCATACAAACGCGTTTACGTCTTTTTTTGTTCCCGAACAAAAAAAAAGAAAAACTGTTGAACAAAAAAAAAGAACATAAACAAACACGCCCTTATTATCATTTGCATTATTCTTTCTTGGGAGAATTACCAAAAAAATCATAAATCTATTACAATTGTGGCAATTCAATTCTAAACTTTTTTTTAGCCAATTTAGTCATAAATCTTTCGCAATTGTGTCAATTCAGTCCATCCGGCCAAAATTAGCCGGCCGGCGCTAACGTGGACGCCGGCCGAGGACAGCCGGCCGGCGAACGCCGATATGGCAATTTTTTAAATATTTTTTTAATATTTTTTTTCGAATTTTTTTTATTTTTTTATTTTTTATTTTTCTTTTTCTTTTTTTTTCTTTTTCTTTTTTTTTCCCCTTCTTCTCCTTCCTCTGGCCGGCCGGCCGAGGCGAGGGCCGATGAGGTCAGCCTCACCGACCACCGGCGAGGCTCGCCTTCGCCGGTGGCGACCGTCGTTGGGATCTCGCAAGGTCGACCCCAACCTCGCTACTAGCCGGCGACGACGCCGCCTCAGCGCACCACCGGCCAGAAAAAAGAAGAAGAGGAAAATATATATATTAAAAAAAAAAATTCAAAAAAAAAATTAAAAATTGTCACATCAACGTTCGGCCGCCACTGTTCCCGACCAAAGATCCACGCGTGCCACAGTACAATTTTAGCCGGATGAACTGAATTATCATAATTATAAAAGGTTTAAGACTAAATTGGCCCAAAAAAAAGTTTATGACTGAATTTACATAATTACAATAGGTTTATGACTTTTTTTTTGTTATTCTCCCATTATTTCTTCGTCGTCCATAAAGGACCTAATTTACAGAAGAAGATCCAAATCCCTCGTAAGCAGAAGGAGACAAGCGCGGCTTCACTATGACTTCAAGCGGAGTGGCCTTGTCGATGGTCAGCCCGGCCACAGCAGTCATATCCACAGCGTCATTGTCCTGACCGGTCCTCACATCAAACCCATGCAATAAATTGGCCAGTGTCAGCTGCGCCATTTGAAGCCCGAAGCTTGCCGCGGGACAAGCCCGGCGGCCGGCCCCGAACGGGATGAGTTCGAAGTGCTGGCCCTTCACGTCCACGTCCTTATGCGCACCGGTCAAGAACCGTTCGGGCTCAAACTCATCAGGCCGCTCCCAGACGCGCGAGTCCCTCTGGAGCTTCCACAGGTTGACGATGAGCCTCGTGCCCGCAGGCACGCGGTACCCTCCGATGGTGCAGTCCTGGATGACCTCGCGCATGCCCGAGAGCGGGGCGGGCGGGTTGAGGCGGAGGGTCTCTTTGACTATGGCCTGCACGTAGGCGAGCTTGCTCAGGTCGGACTCCTTGACCATCCTGCGCCTTCCTACGTGGACGTCCAGCTCAGCTTGGGCCCTCTTGATGGCGAGCGGGTTGTTCAGGAGCAAGGCGAGAGCCCATGTTAGGGTGACGGCGGTCGTGTCCGTGCCTGCTACGATCATACCCTGCAGCATCAATGAATAAATGTAGTTACGAGATTATTGCTAATATTAACGTTGGGAACATAAGATATGTCTCTCTGCGTGATTACTTTTCTTGACTGTGTAACATGTCGAAAGCTTGCGAAATTGTGCAGCATCCATATATTCGGTTTAAAGCCTTCGAAAATGAAGTAAATCCGATGTGGCAAGGAAAAGGTAGCGTAAGAAATGCGTATCTAATACCATGGTCGTGGCTTTGTTGATCGTATCAGCATCAACATCCTCTGGTTTAGACTCAACACGGACCGAAAGCAGAACGTCCAAGAAGTTCTGCTCGACATTAACACGCCCCGATGATTCCTCCTCCTCCTTTTTCTTCTGGCGATGCTCCTCCAACCATTCCTGAATCATACTGTCCACCTCCTTCGCCGTCCTCTTCATGGCCTTCTGATGCCCTCCCACGTCAAGCCACTCCAAAAAAGGGACCGCGTCCGCCATCACGAACAGCCCCGCCAGGTGGAAAAACTCCTTCATTGTTTTTTGGCACCGCCCCGCCTTCCCTTCGTCGCCTGCCGTCGCACTGCTGATGGAGTAGCGCTTCCCTACGACCATTCGTAGGATCACGTTGAGGCTCAAGTCCCCGAACCACTTTCTCATCTCTAACTGCGCATGGTCCGTGCCATCTTTCGTCTCTATCCACCTCCTGATCCGGGAGTGGTAGTTTATGTGAGCAAGTGAGTATCAATTTGTGCCCGCCCGTATCTATTAGAATACTCAACCCAAAAATTAAGGGTATAAATAAAGGAATACCATATTCATACCAAGAGCATATAAAACGTAGACGAGCATTTTGAGATACTTTAACACTCCCAAGTGACATTAGGACAACGCAACTTCTCACATGCAAGTTGAATTAGGACTAACTAGTGAAATTGGCGCATGGGGCTACACATGAAATAAACTAGGCAGAATCTAACTCTAATACCATATTATAATGTCAAACCCAAATAAATTTATAAGTAGAAGGAGACCACAAGTATACCAAAAGCATACACACCAATAGACAAATTAGGCAAGATACTTCAACAATAATGATCATGTATCGTGTTCTTAAACTGGATCTTCATTGATGTACATCTCATTACATAACTGTTGAATCTCTTCTTGGTCTTTCATGTGTAGGAACTGAGTATTGTTCTCTCTTTTATTTGGAAACATCAGATGGTGTAATTTTATGGATTACTTTCCAACTTGGTCAGGCCTACCTGTACATAGCTTTCATCCAACTCTCCATCTCTGACTCTCTGACATGACTCAGCAGCTGAAGCCGGCGATTGGAGAGCAGCTTCAAGGCCGTCACTTTCCGCATCTCGCTCCAAAACGCCCCATACGGGGCGGACCCGAAATTTGCATAGTCATAGCCCAAGAGCTTCCCGCTCATGAGCTTGGGACGCGAAGAGACCGCGACGTCGTGCGCCGTGAAGCACTCTCTGGCCGCCTCGTGACTGCAAACCACCAACGTCGGGTACACCCCTATGCGGATTCTGAAGATGGGCCCGTACCTGTCGGCCAATTCGCACAAGGCCTCGTGCGGAAGTTTGGGTCCCGCTAGGAGGCGGAAATGGCCGAAAAGGGGCCATTTCCCAGCGGCTTCCGGCGGTAGTTTGGCTTTGCCGGCTCTAGACGACCTCTGGAGGAACCAAATCGTCAAGAGAATCGCCGTTAGGATTCCGATGTTGCTGGTGTTAAGGTACGAGAAGAGGAGATCCATGGTGGCTGCAAAGAAAGGGTTGAAGGAGCAAAGTCCCTTTTATTCTGGATCGATGTTCTAAGCCTAAACTCCTATGGGATCAGTGTCTTACCAAGTCTCTAGCTTTATTCGGAGGACAGTTGAAGATTGTGACAAATCCAGAGATTAAATTTGCATCTATGAGCCGGCGGATTGAGGCCACAAATAGGCTTGGGATGCTAAGAAGATAGGCCAACCAGCAACGCCTAATCTCCATGTGCCTTTCAGTTTAGGGGTCTACAGGAGGTTCTCGTTGAAATATTGATCAATCTTCTATTATAGGCTAGAATTCTTATGATTAATGTTCTACAAGTCTCTAGTTTAATAGGAGGCGATAGAAGTTTGTGGTGCAAGGTTGAAAACAAAATGGACAAACCAGTGGATTAAGCTTATAAAAATAAGGAGTAATATCCTAAAAAAACCCCCAAACTGGTATACTTATAACAAATTTACTCCAAACTATTTTTTTAACCATAAAAAAGCCTCAAACCGATACACATGTGACAAATTTACCCCGACTGACCATAAAAAATTCTAAACTTGTACATTTATGACAAATTTACCCCAAACTAATTTATTCGACCGCAAAAAACCAAAAACTAGTAAATTTGTGACAAATATACCATCCGCTAAATTGGATTAATACCACAAAAAAATCATAAAAATTGTAAACTGTGACAAACGAAACTTAAAATCCCAAATTGATATAACAATCAACTATCATGTGTCATTTAATTTAATAATTTAACGGTAAAATTCAACGAAAACTAACATAGGGTAAATTTGTCACAAGTGTACCAGTTTGGAGTAAATTTATCAAAGGTATACCAGTTTTGGGTTTTTTGTAATAAAAAAAATAGATTTTGGTAAATTTGTCAGAGATGTACCAATTTAGAATTTTTCAGCATATTAACCCTAAAAATAAATAGGTTTTGGATGAATGGAAGAGGAGAGGCCAGCAAGCCCCGTTAAGGCTTCGTGTTTGTCACCGCTTATTGCTTTCATACAAGTATCAACACCAAAATCTACAGCAATCAATCGGTCGTCCAATCCGCCTTCAACTAAAATCCCTCGCCTAAACATCTGACACAAAAGTCATATCGAACTCTAACTAACTCGCACGGACCACACCTTCCTAGCTTCGGTTGAAATGACTATGATTACCGGACCATTTAAACGACTACTCCTAGGCGGCCTTCCGACTAAAAACCACCACCATCGGGGGCACTCCGACGCAGATCCTGAAGATGGGTCTGTACTTGTCAGCCGAAGCACCGAAGGTCTAGGGTGTGAGTTTGGGGCCAGGAGATGGCCGGAGATGGCCAGAAGATGGGCCATCCACCGGCAGCTTCCGGCGGTTGTGCTTAGCCAAACTTCCAAGTAGAAACTAGTCAAAATGACTGCTATCGGGATTCTCTGGTGTTGAGGCATGAGAAGAGGAGATTCATGGCAATCAGTGGATTGATGAAAGAGCGAAGTCTTTTGTTGATACGATACATTTGATTTTAGTAGACTATACATGGGTTCCTATCAATACATAGTAAAAATCAACGAGATAACAGGAAACCATGTCAGATTAAAATTAAACGTGTGAAATCGCGTAATACGACCGACTGCATAAACTATCACTAACATCACCTTCAACTCATTTTGACCGTCTGAAGTGCCCCATATACGTCGGTCCATATCACAACACTGTGAAAAGAAATAACTCAAACAAGCATTCCTAGATATCGCCTCATCTGATTTGTCTTGCTCCTCCTTTTTCGGAGTTATCATATTAGCATGTGCTCCTGGATTTCATGATAATGGCAGATCACTTCATCGACTGATAATGAAGAAGGCCATTTCTGGTTTGACCTGTATTAGATGAAATTCTCAATGCGGTTTCTTGTCTGACCCTGAACCAGCTGAAACTCTGAAATGCTCATACACAGTGAAGAGAGAATATCGCCTCGTCAGAGTTAGCACGAGGCCACCAGCTATCTCGCACGCTAAAGGCTTTTAGGTCGAACAGAATTTGCTTTACTGAAACACCATAAACTAGCACACATTGAGTTCGATCTTATATATATTACATATTCAGAGTTCCTTCACCGAATTGACCACTGTTCACGATAAAAAGAAAGCACAATAAGAAGACATTGTCCGTTGCCCAAGAGTAGCCAAAATGCTGAACGGCTCTGCATTCAACCATGGCCACCACAGGCTAAAAAGTTATGGGGAAGACTTTGCACTGTTCGACTAGACCATTTTAAGATAGCTTTCAATGGCGCCTCTAGACAGGGAAAGAATTCACCAGGGTCAGAGGCACTACATCCTCAACCACGCGGAAGATGGTGACGTCCAGGATGATGTTCTTACTGATGCTGTCTGCGAGATTGAAAACGCACACATCAGACTGCTCCAAGTTGTTCTCCAAAGTGAAGTTCTTCCATCCAGAAGACAGCCCCCCACTCCCACGGCCTGTGAGCCTGTACCGGGCATGCCATGTGCCCTCACCAACACGAAGAATCACATCCTGGTTGCGGCGATCCATATGCGTTGTTGCCCAATCAGTAGGAATTGACTGTGTTGTACAAAGATCAACAATAAATATCACAAATTAGCTGAAAAGGCTGCAATGCATAAGAAGCTAATAGAATGGACTAGGAGTACAGAAACTTACCAAATAAAATCTCTTGTATACATGCGTGGGTCGCATAACTACCAGGAAGCTATCGCTTGATGCTGCAGCCCGCGCAAGCTTGAAGGCAGAGGATTCCTCCTCTTCTGTGACAGGTCTTCTGTTGGATACGTAAACTGGAGAGCCCCGTGAACCGCT
Organism: Eucalyptus marginata; assembly: GCA_014182565.1. Classification (NCBI taxonomy): domain Eukaryota; kingdom Viridiplantae; phylum Streptophyta; class Magnoliopsida; order Myrtales; family Myrtaceae; genus Eucalyptus; species Eucalyptus marginata. Next base: position 871,043 of record CM024590.1, read on the forward strand.
AAACAGGGACTTTGGTGTTGAATCTGTCACATACATACATTTAAAAACGCGAACAATTAGAACCTCGGGCTGCTGATAAACCACTTTTGAGAGATGTTTGTGCTGAAAATCTAGAACTCCATTTCGTAATTCACACTCGTGGAATTACAATTTCTAACTATTATCCATCTTATTTCTTAGATAAAAGAAAGTCAAAAAAAAAAAAAAAATACGCCATACATTTTATTTGCTACTTGATTAATCAAAAAACATAGTGTGTGGTTCTTAAGTCAAGTACCTGGTTTTTCCTCCAGACAATCAAAAGCGACAGACAGTTTCTTTGTTGGGGTAGCATTCTTCTTATTACGTGGCTTCCCTGAAGAACCCGCCTCAATCAAGTTTTCAGAAGCTTTGGCTTGAGATAATATGTTGTGATCAGCTACTGTCACAGTCCCGTCCTCCCGAGGATCCTCAGTAAGAGTTCGTTTCACATCATGAGACACGGGAGTATGCATAGCCTCAACTGAAGAATCCCCGAGTTTTCGCTTCGTACTGCACTCTCTGTCCGTCAGATTGTGGCTGCATCTTTTGTGGAAATACGCAGCCTCCTTCTCACACAAACTGTGTTGGTTGAACACTAAGACATTAAAAGAGGACTCTCCATTGTACCTGAATACCAAGATATCATTCTTCTCCAGTGCATGATCTTTCACGAAATCTTGCCAACCGTGTTTGAAAAGCAAGTTTTCGTCATCAGCCACGGTGCCAACTTTCCATGTCGCGCCACTAGGACCCTTTAAAACCACATTTTCAGGTAACTTGCTTCTCAGATTCTCGGCAAATTTTTTGGGTATAGCCTGTGCACAGAGAAAAATCTAACTATCGACTTTCAAGAGAAGGGACCGCGACAAATATGCGACGAAACCAGAGAACTCTATGCACAAGAATTGAAATCAATGAAAAAGAACCAACATCAATATTCACAACTACAGCAGAGATCGTAATAAAAGCGTCATTGGCATCTTGATGGTCACAGGGATTTTGTGTTGTGGCCATCATCGTTAGCTAATATCAGTCGTGCCTCTCCCAGGCATGACTCTGCTTCATGGTCCCCAAAGCGAGTTTGACTGACTCATGCTTGCCACCATACTAAAAGGCTCAGAAACTCAACATCGTGAAAGAAAATTCGTGATCGGCCACTTATAATGAGGAAAAATTTTACTAACTGATGCTACTGCTGACTTAACCTAAATCTGTCACTCTGGCCTAAAAGCAAGATATAATCCACAAAGAAACCCTCTATTTTAAGCCAACAAGGTCCAGAGACAAACAAGATCAGCTCACGACAAAAAACAGTCGCCTTCTTCAGTTTCCAAGCCGGTATAAGAAAAGATTCCTTTTTCCCCTGCTCTCTTGCTGGAAATAAGAGGAGTGAATGGAGGAGCAGACTCACGAGCTGCTGATGAAAGTCACCATGAAGGAACTGGCAGAAATGGATGGAATGGAAGTGGGTCCAGTAGATCTCCTCCTCCCAGCTTCTGCATTCCTTGCATGTCCCCTCCATTTGCTGACCTGAAAAAAATCAAGAAACTTCTTACAGAACAAAGAATGACCCAATCTGAACGAGAAAGAGTAGATGAACAGCACTCCTACTCAAAAGTGGCGAGCGAGAGCGATCCAAGAAGCTCGAGAAATTTCTCTTTCCCCTTCTGCCAGAGTTACCCCCTAACGCGAACGAGAACAGAACAGCTCAAGAGCACGGGATCGTCGCGGTCGCGGAACCAGACCAGCAGTTACTGTTACGCGGGAGTTGATGACGGGATGGAGTTACGGCAAAGATTAAATTTAGTTGAGGTCGAGGCAGAGGAGAGAACCCCAAAGAAAATGCTGGTCATCGTTCCGCAAATCCCACGTGGCTTCCACTGACACGGTACGCTGCTGTCGTCGTCCGCGTCGTCAAAAGACTCGAAGCTGTGTCCCCTTTTTAACTGCTGTTGATATTTCTGATAAGCGTGGCGAAATTCCAAGAGACTCCCCGGCCGCAATTGACGCCTGTCGAAAGCCATCGTCCGTTGGGCACGTGACGGTCACGTGTCAACGAATCGAATCTCCGAATCTTGAAATGTAGAGGTGGAGAAACGGGAAATCTTGAACGCGCGTTGTTAGCTTGAGAAGAAAAGGCGCGAATTTGACTTAAATCGTGCCTTCAGTTTGAAACCCCAGTTCTCTCTCTATATCTATTTTTCTATTAATTCCCTAGGGGTAAATGAATTTTCGGATGCGAAAGCCCGACTGCTGGAAATTACACGCGATTGTATTTGTTGGTGGTTTTTAACAATAGCAATGAGATGAGGGTCAATTGAAGCACATCGGTAGTTTCGAGAACTATCTTGAGAAAATTCCCACTCTAATGAGTTATTTTGATAAAATGCGTCAAATATGAAGGGTTTTTGGAATTTTCCTTTTATATTTGTCGAAAATGCATATGGGTATAATTGACTTGTCGGTCTCCACAAAACCTTGACCAACATTTATTAAGGATGTGTAAAATGAATCGCCTAAACCAAAAATCACTCCAACTGGACTAAACTAGTTTGTTGAATCCGTTTTCCGAGAGCATCAGTCCGGTTCCTAAAAGTGGAACCTGTGTCCAAGCAATCCAATTCTTAGTTCCAAGGGAGAACCATACTAAACCAACTACATTTACCTTTTTTTTTTTTTTTGTTAGTTTTTTTTTTTAATAGTAAGTTTAGTTTATTGTTATGAGGAAATAGAAGTCTCTAATTGGACAATAAGATATCCAAATAAAAACATAAGATTTGTCTCAACCTTTAAATTTGATATTGATCAAGCTTTGCATAATAAAACATCCGGCTAGAAACATATAAAAAAATAAAATAAATAGTAACCGGTTCCATTAGACTGGACCAGAACTAGACCAGTTCCTCGATTCCTGAAATTGGAAACTAGAAACCGATCACCCCTATCATTTAGGGCCTATTTGGTAATATTTCTATTTCAGAAAACAATTAGAAATATTATTTTTCTATTTTTATTCCCTAAAACAATTTCTAAGTAAAACAACATGTTTAATAAATAATAACTAAACAAAATTCTATTCCAAGAATAGAAAAAAGAAAAGAAAAAGGAACCCCTTTAGTAAGACCTACAAATTCTTTTGTGCCATAGAACTTCTTTTAGTTTTTTAATAATTTTCTTAGAATTTTCTTCTTCTTTTTCTTTTTTCTTTTTCCTCTCTTTTTTCTCCTCCTCTAGCCGACGACTAGCAACGGCTAGTGGTAGCAGCCAAGACTAGCAACCGTTGGTGATCGGCGGTAGCGGGGGGGACAACAAGCGGCAAGAAAGAAGAAGAAAAGAAAAAAATGACTTATGTCTATAAATTGTTTTCGAGAATAAGAAGCTATTTTTTTCTTTTTTGTTTTTGTTCCAAATCTATTTTCCGACCACTTTTTTATTTTAGGTAATAGAAAAATTAATTGACGTTACCAAATGGATTTTTTTTTATTCCGAAAAAATAATAGAAAAACAAAAAAATAAGAGTGTTGCCATGCGCACCCCTATACAATTGATTTTTACATTTTACCTTCTTGTTTAAGAGTAATTACAACATACATCGGCGTTGTCAAAAATATATGCATATATAAACTAGCAACCTCATACAACATTGATTTGAGAGATTGGCTAGTAAGTCCTCAAAATCAAAGGCGGATAAGACCACTAGTGTAAATATAGATTATACTAGCGATGCGTGATCCATTTGTCCTTAATTTTATTTTAACTTTATGACACGCATTTTGACTTTTATTTAAATCTAAAGCTTTGCACAACGTGTGAATATAGACAATTAGATGGAGATATGAATTTTTCATAAAATTTCAAAATTTGACAACATGTATCATATGAATATCCTTTTCCGTAGAGGATCATAAGTTAAGTTTACACTCTTGTGAATCTTACGGAAATGTGGTACAAATATAATTTACAAAATATAACTTTCATTATTATAATATTTTCTCACACCACATACAATACTCAGACAACTCTACACAATTTCTCTCACTCATATTTCTCTCACTCATGTGCATACATAGCGCACTCTACTCAACACATTCTCAAGACCCCTACACACACCCACACAGCCCCTTGGACTTCTTACTCACACACTCTTAGTTGGACACTTAAATGAGGAGCAAGTTGCTCCTATTTATAGGATGGAAAGTTGGTGACTTTCCTAGCTTTCTACACTATTCTAGAAGTATTATTAGTATTTTATTATAGCCACACAACTAGATTTCTTTGGAGATGTCTAGAAGTGGTGCAACTTTTCTTGATGGATTTTGCTAGAACATTATGAAGAAGGGAGAGATCTAGAGAGATCTAGAGAAATCCAGAGAGAGAAAAAATCTGGAGGAGAAAGATATGGAGAACTCTAAAGAGAGATCTAGAGAACTCCAGGAGAGAGATGGTGATCTTTAACATTTAATTCACTAGATCAACTGAAACATGTCAGAATCATCGAGGTGCCATTTTTTTCGTTTTTTTTTTTTTCCTTCTCTTTTGTCTTTTCTCTTTTTAAATAACTTAGAACTCTATGACAAAAATAAAAAACTTGGGACTCGATTTTGGATTTGCCCCAGAAAAATTTCGCGCATTGGACGTCCTCAAATAAGAGGATCCGGCAACGACAACTCGCAACAGTGGCGATGGACAAAGCAAACTACGTTAGATCAAAGTCGGCCAACCATGTTAGACCTCAAAGGATGGCCGTGACTCCAGCGAGCTTGTCGGATTCCCTGAGCTTCACCGGAATGGCCCGTCGCATTTAAGAAACAAAGCAAATTGCTCAGCTACACTTACTGTCGCCCTTATCTCAGTTGATCGACATTATTATTGAGAGAAAAGCTAATGAATCTAGATTGATGTACAAGCCTCCGATCCAGAACGTCGGCATTTCCGACGTGCCACGAACTGATACTGCTCATTAGGACCGGTTCGTCGCACAGGTCGCCGTCAAGCTCTTTAATGAGAGCCACTGGAAGGGACTGTAATATGGCCATCAAAAAAGAAACTTCTCTTGGCGGGTGGAGAGACAGGGAGAGAGGTCATTACGAGCTTGTCATGGGAACCAGGGACAATGACCTAGGAGAAAGATCTCAGGATGAGAGGTCCCCCGGCCATTGAAGACGAACTGGAGGAAGCAAGCTAGTGAGAAAGAACGAAAAGAAAGCTATACAATTTCTCTCTCTAAGCTGTAGAGAGAGAAGCAGACACCATATCCTCTATTTTGTCTCTGCCACGATCGTCTCCAACGAATGAATGGACGAGATTGAAAGTCAAAAGAGAGAACCAAAAGGAGGTGCGTAGTTTCCATGAGGGAGATAGCACATCTCTTTTTTCCTGTTTTGAGCCAACATGCATATCACTTAGTACCACGGTTGCATTGCATTTGCAGGGTAGGGACAGTAGCAGATATGGGGACCTAACCTATTACATTGGTCTAGTTAGAAATTCGCCAACCATCAACATGAGATTTTGATCAGAGTAATTCACCAACTACGGGATCAGGAATTGATGTTCTAGAGAGAACGAAATTTCAAAAGATGCAATATGGAATGACAAGCTTGGCACTGAATCAATCTAGCAACACCTAAATCTCAAGCTCCGCAACATAACTCGGCATGGAGTCACACGAGAAAGTCCAAACAACGGAAAGATTTTACAGCACATGAAACTGATTTGGCCATTGTCTTTTGACTGCAGAATATAGTCCAGCTCCCTTGATTTGCCTCCCTCCTCCTATGCCCTAGAAATGCGGACACGCAGCAAAGATGGACCCACGAGCTCGAAGGTGCAAGTGTCACCTTCCTCGACCCGGTTGTCGCAGACAAAAGTTCGAAATCCTTTGCTTAACAACCAGCTCTGCCACTTGGTGATGTCCTTCCGACGGATCATCCACACTGGCCACCGCTTCCCACCTTCGTCGCACAGCACGACATTCACATAATCTTTGCGACACTGAACATGACGTTCGGAGAAACATCTAGGAATCGGCTACCGACAACAATGAAAAGCGATTTGCTTCTATCAATACAATGGACAAGCCGGACAGGAAATGCGACTGAGTGGGTCGTAGCATAAGAGAAGGATCACAAAGTCGAACTTACCAAGATGGCTTGGTTCACGTGGTACGCTTTCATGGTTATCTGAAAAGAGAAGTGATCGGCACCGGATGATCCTTCTGCTCCAACTGTGTCGCTTTCTGAGAAGATCATTATTAGAATGCAACTGGCATAAAAAAAAAAGGTATCTAAACCTGCGATTAGATTCATAATCTGAGTTGTCGTTTTCTTTTTTACCCTGTTTAACCGGCCCGACCCCGTTGGATCCGATCAACTCGGTAGTGACTCGATGAGAATTCCAGGCAAAAAAAGAAGCCTCCCTCGGGCTCATAGTCGGGTCGAACACTCGCACCTCGAAGCCATCTTCGCCATCGTACCGGAAGACCAAGAAGTCACCAGTCTGTACAGAGTGATCCTCCACGAACTTGGGCCACCCTCCACTGAAAAAGAGTGCACCCTCTTCTTCGATCAGGCCGACCGTCCAGGAATCACGGCTCGGGCCGGTTAGCGAAACCGCTCGAGGCCTCCGGCCTTTGATGTAATCTAGAAAGGCTGGTGGGATTTTCTGTGGGGATCAAAAAGATGCTTAGAACCAGTCCATGTGGCGTTGTTCGCATAAACATCCATGTGGCGAAAAAGAAGAAGCGACGTACCATTCGTTCGGAGCTGTGCTCGGCCATAAAAAACTTGAAGAACATGGGTCGTTTCACTGCTTCCTCCATGGCCGTAGTATCCTGCTTGTGCTTTGAGCTTTGTGTGCTTCAGAAAAAGAAATTCATTTCTCCCCGATGAGCATCATGCGAAGTCAGACGAATAGGAAAAAAAGGAAAAAAACAACCCTAAATGGAGAACTCTCCAAATCTGAGAGATGAAAACATTTATTTGCAAAAGGCTGTGTGAGAAAACATGAGCACCGGAATTTCGAGGACCGAGACCGAAGCTCGTGCGAACTGGTCGACCACGAGCTCCGGCCCGACGCCCCGCCAAAAAAAGGGCAGACGTACTCGGGAATGACCTACCTGGTTCGGAGGGGAGCACTGCGGCGGACGGCGGCTCTCGGGCGGACGACTGGCGACGGCGAAGCTGTCCTTCGAGCTCCCTCTCTCCCTTCAGCTCGTCCTCTCCTTTTCTCTCTTGCTCTCTCTCAGCCCCTGAACAAATGAGCGAGCCCCTCTCTTTTAAGGGTGACCGGCAGGCGCGCATGGCCCCTGCCACCGCCAGCCTGCCAGCCGGACTGATCCGACCCGCGGATGACGCCACCATCTGCTCCATGGCGATCCCCTGTTTTCTGTGCTCGTCCTTTCTCCCGTTTTTCTTCTGCAGGTCCGCGCGAAGACCCCTGCCGTGCCATCTGCCCTTGCCGGCCTGATCCGCGACCGCCAGCTCCAGCCGATCGTCACCCTGATTCGGCTGTTCCCCCTGCTCCCCTCTACCGTTGCTGCTTTTTTCTTTTTTGAAGGCGCGCGCGAAGGACTGCAGGAGGAGGATGACCGGTTGGTGGGCCGGGCCCAGCGCGAGGGAAGGAAGAAAAGGAAAGGGGGCGGGCCGGGGCCAAGGCCGGATCCAGCCCGACCGACCCCTAAGGTTTTTTTTTAAATAATAATAATAATTTTTATTTTATTTTTAGTGACTAATTCCTAATTTTGTACACGATTAAATTCTAAATAAAATTATGAAATTTAGGTGTCCACAATAGTGTTGCTCTAATTGATACTACCAAATGATATGATAAATAAGGTTCGCGTGACTGTTTGGAAATGCGAAAGCAATTTGCATATGCGAATTTTCATTTGGTTTTTTAGGTACTAAAATATTTCACCTGAAGAGGGTTCAAAGGGTAATTCTTGCAAATCATGTAGCTCAGCATGCGTTATTATGCTTTGAAAGTATTTTAATGCAGTCTTTGAAAATATTAAAGAAATTATCTTAGAGTAGAGAAAAATCAAAATAAATAGAACTTTGGAGACTAGGAAGATTCCTTTTGGTTTTCTTTTCTTCTCTTCAGATAATGAACTTTATAAATTTCCACAATGATATAGCTTCTTCCACAGTTTGTGTACCCTAATATGAATAATGTCAAATGATAGTTTGAGACGAACGATGTTCTAATTGACAACGCCATCAAATCAATCAAGTTTCATCCAAAAACGTTTTAAGGAACAGGTCGAAAAGAAATGGGGACAATCACTCGTGATAAGACCTAACAAGACCCGTCACCTTTCATGAGCATGCGCAATGCTCCAAAGAGTGTCATTTTCGGCTAAGAATTTGTAGGCATAGTTTTGCTCGGAGGTCATTGTATTTTTCCCGGAGCATTTGGTGGAGTGTAAAATCAACAAAGAACGAGTTGAGCAGATGCGTCACCGACTGAAAGCCAACATCCAAACATTCCGTAACCTCCTACCGATTTGAACATGAACCCCAGAAATCGAGTCATCCCGAATCTCGAATGCCGTCGATCCAACCAAGAAGAGAAAAAGAGCTTTGCGAAGACAGGGCTAGCTATAGTTTTCTCGCAGAAAGTGTTGGCTTCCCACAATCCGGTAGGCCTTAGAAGGACAAGTCGGATGATTTAGCCTACTAACTACAACGAAGTCTTCGTCCGGCGACCGGCGACCGGCAGTCGAAATTCAAATCTTTTGCTGCATAGCTGATCTGTTACTGCATTTGGTCCTTCGGGCTTTCAAAAGCCATATGATATTTTAGGACGAGGCGCGAGACTCGCGGAAGGAATCCATCCAATTTCAGACGAGTCCAAAATCCTCGGGAGAACACAGTCAAAAGACAGAAGCGCGGGGAGCGAAAACAAGGGAAGAGAGATTGTTGGGTTTTGTTTGATCTCGAGACTCGTAAAGAGATTCGGTAGAAACTAAATTGACAAAAGTCAACCCGCGACGAACATTTCCCATAATCCCACATAATAAGACAAGACCAGTGTCAGAAAACAACCCCCTCCCGCCCTAACTGTTCGACAACTTGCTCCCCCCCTCATGGACCAGCCAGCCAAACTTTACCCGACTAAAGACAGATTCCCCTAACTCCACGATCCATTTGAAACACTGACAGCCAACCTTGCATGTGAGCTTGAGAATACAGGTCAAAGTGCATTTGAACCATAATTCTGTGTCTCAGAGGACTAATTGGCTCACAGGTTGTCCTCTTTCTATATGTAAGCAGGCACAAACTCCATTCCTTTTACATCACGCATCAATGGAAGGATGGAGGAGTTCATTTGAAGTAATCACACAGAACAAACTATGTTGCAGGTACTGAGTGGGTATCAACTAGAGAGATTCATCTCAGAAATCCCATTTTACTTCCTGAACTTTCTATATGCTAATCAGTACATCAAACTCTACACGGAACCGAATCATGGGTAATACATAGGAAGGGAAGACATTCAGAAGATGTAATGTCACCACAAGAATAAACAAATTCATCTCCTCACGAGGATCTGTCTCCAGTGAAAGAGCCCCACCGAAAGGGAGGGGAGAAAAAACCAGAAAGATAACCAAACCTTTACATGATCTGCTGTTTGCTATAGAATCAACCAGTGAAACCCGTGCGTCGAGCTCAAAAACTTCTGACCACGATCTGCTGCAAAAAGCACCGGTGGCCTGCATTGAGGACTTTGAAAAGAAAAACCCATGGATACCCCTTCCTACACTACTACGTTTCCGATTCCTCCGGTACAGTAGACAAAGCATCTGCATTCCCGAACGAAGGACTAAGGAATTTGGCAACAAACGCCCACATCTTGTAGACATCCTCAAAGTTGGTCAGGAAACCAAGCGATGCAGTAACAACCTCAACTCGGAAGAACGCATTCTTCCCTCCCTGGTATCCGTTCGCCATCGGCTTGCATAAGGCCATAGATTCAGGATCAAGAGACCCAAGCCGCTGTTTCGGGGCATCTACTATCCGTATGTGGCTAAGAATTCCAACCCCTAATGATATTCCATTCTTCTCAGCCAGCTTCTGAACAAGTTCTGGGTGGACCCACTCTCCTCCTCCGCTGTCTCGTATATTGAATGCCACAGCAGCGCCTCTCTCATACTTAATCTTGGGGCCATATATCTGTACAAGGGGAATTTTAACAGCCCCATCTGAATTGGGTAACTGCAGTTGAAGTAAGGAAGTGACGAGCCAATTGACCAAAAAGCGTAGTCTCGAAGTGGTTTTGTTGAGACCCAACATGTTCACATGATCAAGATGCCGGCAGATTAACTCCGGCTCTCGTCTTCCCCACTCTTGTCCATCATCATAGTCCCCATTACTCAATGACTCTTCATCGCCAAGAGAAGTCGTGGAAGCTTCCCCTGGATGATACAAGTGACTCGAGCTTCCTGTGTGGTTGTCTTCCACACTGAAAGATACCCTGCGACCCATGCTCGCAAACCGGTTGCTATCCTCTAATATGGAGAATCTACTTCTCTCTCTTCCACCCAAAAGTCTGAACTCACCCTCCGTCTCTCTCCTAATAGCACTTTCTTTCACTTCTCGGCAAAAATCTGATTTCAAGGAACTCTCCACTTGGCCATTCTGGAGACCATGACACTGACTGGAATTGAATCCGTTTCTGCTGGCACTCAACTTGGAACCGTTCAACCCGGGTTCACCCTGGATTTCACGTTCTTCCTGAATCTCCCCTGAATGATGGGAGGCTGCAGAAACTTCCTTGCCTCCAACAGCAGAATCTAGTTCTTCCTCTTCAGGAATTCCCTTCACACGATCCAACTCCTGCGACACCGATAGCACAGCTGCATCGAAAGACAACACAGGATCTTCCTGCATTCTGTGATTGACTCTGCGCTCATCGTAAATAGGGCTCATAGATATCCTTGATGCAGGCTTAGGTGAGACGCGCTTATTGTTTCTCCTGACTGAAATCCACGACTGCTGCAATGGCGGGCTTGTTTTGTGCCTGGTAAATTGGCCAGAGTGGTCAGAACCAAAGGGACTTTGACCTAGGTCAATCCAGTATGAATTGTCAGAAGAATCATCTTCGCTAAATATAGGACTCTTCATGACCTCTCCAACCGAAATGCTCTCCGTTTCCTCAAATATGGTGCTCGCCCCATCCCTCTCCGAACTGTTGTCTTGTTCCATCTCAGTATCAAAGACATCTCTCACTTGATTGGGTGTATAGACACCCGAAAATGCAGGCATACTTGGCCCACCTTGAGCTTCAGGCGTGAGTTCTTCTTTACCGTTCATCACTTCATCTTCAAATCCCGCAAATACATCAAGACCATCCATAGAATCACTCAAATATTGGGGAAACACAGGGACAATCTTCACCATTCCAGTGCCAGTGCGTCCAGACTGGTTTTGCAGGCTGGCCATCACAGACTTTTTAATCAAGAGGCACCCAAATCCTGTTGGGTCAGCCCCAAACACCCTGTAAAATGATGTGATGATAAAATCCGGTCGGAAGAGGGAGAGGCCAAGAGAATCCATGTCCTTCGGACCCAATGAACCTGCATCGAGTAAAACATGCCAATTGTTCTGCTGTGCAAGCGCCATCCACTGGTAAGAGTACTTGGCACCAGTTACCCTAGACTGAACAGGAAATACAAAAAGCCCAACGGCAGAATCCTTCTTCCTCCTTTTCTTGCTCGATATTTGCTTTCTCAGCTCCCTCGAGCAAAGTTTCAAAGTAGGCCATTTGAACCAGGCACTATGTACCTTAGCACCTTTTTCTTTAGCACTCTGAGCCATCCAATTGACAGATTGGCTCTCATGATCGAACATAGTCAACAGCTTCTTATTCGTTTGGAAAGGATAAGACTCGGCCAGCAACTTAAATGCAGACCCTCTACTCACGGTAAACACGAGTCCATACTCATTTTCAGGAATATTCAAGTAATCCATGATCCTAGTCTTGATATCATGCTCTGCACTACCTTTCTCAGCCCCACCATACAAAGCATGGTTACTCAAATTCGCCGTTATCTCGGACAAGGTAAATGCCGACGACTCCCAATACTGCTGGGTCTGAAGATAAGAGAACAACCCGAATCCACAATAATCGAGACATACCTTGGCAAAAGCTTCGGAGAGGTTTCCGTACTCGTTCGATCTCAAATAGTCGATTCTCTCAGTGGCCTCGAACTTGGGGTACATTGTGAGGAACAAGTTGAACGCTTCCGTCAGGTCGGGAATCGAGTCCTCGCTGCCGTAAATGCGCTCCGCGGCGAGGGCCGTGGCACGCAGGAACTCCTTCTGGGCATGAAGCCTGGCGAGAGATCTCGATCTCCCGATGCTGTTGTCCTGATTCAGGGACTCGGTCTCGATGTCCTGGGACTTCTTGAGGGACCCATCTTCAGAAGCCTCCTCTAGAGCCTCTCGAAGCTTGCTCTCTTGCAGCTGGCGCAGCGTGGACGACGGCTTGCGCTTGCCGTCGTCGAAAGCAGATCCCTTTCTCCTCCTGCTCCTCTTCTCCAAGAATATGATAGCCGCACAGTGAGATATGGGCTTCCATAGTGAAAGATGCATGAATGCTCCCCACCAGTACACTCAACACCGAGCTGACAGTGAAGAAGAAGAACAAGAACAAGAACAAGAGGACGAAGAAAGTGAAAGACCCGGTATTCTTTCTCAGGTTCAAACCAGAACCCAACTTTTATTTCAAGTCCGAAGTGAGGGCTAAAGATCAAAAGCAGATCCGCCAAATTTCAAATCACAAAGAGAAAGCAAAAGCGAAGGGGTCTATGAGATTCCCAGGAGGAAAACCAACTCTCTCTCTCTCTCTCTCCCTGTGCTTTTCAACTTCCGTTGCCCAAACAGAGAGACGCCATACGCACAGAACACTTTAGCTCCAGCTGATGACTGATGAAAGAAGCCCTCACTCCGCTTTACGACCTGAGACATTTCAAAAAAAAAACATCAAGCAGAGTCACCAAAGATTTCCAGCATTAATATCCTTTGAACGCTTTTTCTTCTTTTTCCTGGGCTAACTAAGCCACGACTTTAAAGCAAGAAAATTTAAAAAAAGAGCAAAAGGAAAGAGACCAAAGCGGAGGATGGGTTTATCCAAGTGAGAACCGAACCTTTATCGCTCTCCATCAGAAGGGAACATTAAGCTTCTTTAACAACCCCCTCAGAGCCCCCCCCATAATTTAAGGCGCCGCCCCTCAAACCCGAAAGGCTCGACACCGCAACCGGAGGGGGCGCGCTCGCGAATCTCTTCAGGCCGGCGCGACTCGCAGGCTACCGAGTACCCACCAATGCCCCTGCAAGAACCGGAGCCCAGCGACTGCGACGGGCTCGAGAAGAACCGAAATTTGCTCGGCGAGAAGGGGAAGAGAGGGGGACGAAAACAGAGGAGACACGACCCGGAAAAATCACGAATTCTTTCACGTCCTTCGATGAAGAAGAAACAGAGAAAAGGGCAAGCGAGAACGGCTCCAACGACTCCACCTCCCCCTCCTTGGCAATCAGTAAAATCTGCCACCAACCTCTCCCTCTCCTTCTCCCTCTCTCTCTCTTCTGCGAGTGTAGAGTGTCCAGAGCCGAGAGAAAGGTGAGAATAAGAGAGAGAAAATGCGTTTTACAGCAATCGTTGGAGATGGCAGGGGAGGAGAGAGAGAGAGAGAGAGTCTCATTAAATTCGTCATTTACGACAGGGGAGGGTCAATAAGGACATTTCCAGCATTCAATGCTCCTGTTCTCCTTTTGCGCTACCCCCACCCCCCGCTCGCCATTATTACGCATCCCCTCCTCCTCCCTTTTCCCCATTTTGCCCCCTGCGTTCTTTTCACTCTACTTATTTATTTATTTATCTATTTCAAGCTCCCTATAAAAAAATATAATAATATATAAATAAATAAACACACCACGGACGTACGCAAAAAGCCGGTAAAGCACGACCCTCCCCCGGATTGATTATCTCGATTAAAAATTCAAAATGGGGGCTGTTGACTTCGCGGCACCTGAATTGGGAAGAAGATTCAGTATAAATCGTGTTGGTGGAGTTCCATATCCAAATTAACTTCAATGAATTTTCTAGACTTTATATGTTGTTAATTATTGGAAAGAAATCATTATACAAGAGGAGCGAAAAAAGTATAGGAAAAAAAAAACTTGGATTAAAAAAAGTTTGCAATTGGATTCTTGTGATTTACTTTGAATTTTTCGTTTGTTTGAATTTGAATGCTTAAGGGATCGAATTATTGAAAATATAATTCAACTTTCAAAAATTTGTACAGTCAAAGAGAGCTTTCAAATGATAGGGTGCTTATTGCTTACGATTATGATGTATGTCGAATTGACTTTGAATTATGATGTTTATTTTTCTCGACAGAAGGCCGACCAACATTGAACATTCGCAATTTCAAAAGTATAAAAGGAAGACATTGCGCAAGAAAACCGACACATTGTTCAAACATCAATTCTCGGCACGATGGGCGAGTGGGGGGTAGAATACAAATCACATCGCCATCAAGAAAAGTAAAACAAGTTAGGTCGCCGGAGCGAGATAAGATCGAGGGTTAAAATCCTCACGATGATTTCGTGTGGGGGGTGAGGGTTCGAAGCATCTACCAACATTAATGCCAAGGACATGGACATGGACAAGGTCGTGGATTCTATCAAGGAAGTTGAATGGATGTTATTGACATGGGAATGGGACCAAAGAATCTCATTTAATGCACGACCTTCGCCGAGCAGGTTAGGACAACAACTAAGGGGGGAGAAAAACAACATTGAATGCCACCTCCCCAAAAACCCTAGCTGCTCCTTGGACCATGGGAAGAAGGGCATTTTCGGAATTCAGCACCACCGGAATTATTACCAAAAATTATTTTTTTTTTTCCCGTGCCCCTTTGCCTAATAGGACGACTACCCCCATTATCGGGACATAAAATAATTTAGGGTTCTTTTATCTTTATTGATTTTCTCCCGTTTTAATAAAAATATAATTCGTTGGTGAGGAGGCATTGAGGGGGTTTTCTTCTTCTTCTCTATTGGACTTTTGGGAGGCAGGAGAGAGAGAGAGAGAGAGATCTTCACTTGTTGAGTTGTCGCCATTAGCCATGGGCTGGTCAACCCAACAGTTTTCAAAATCGATGCCAACTAATTTGGCTCGATTCGGGCAATTATAATAGTACGGGGTCAGACACGATCTTGGTTATTTTAAGTTCTAGATGTGTAGGCGGAGCAAGCACGTGGGAGCAAGTCACGCCGGGTCAAGAAGATAGGCTCTCGTGGTTCTTCCGATCTACTATTGTTTAAGGGCGTTGAATTGATTAAATCTCTCGGTACGATTAAAAGATAAGCTATTGACAGTAGCATTTAGAATTCAAAAAAGTGATTTTCTTGCCACCTAAAGTAAGTAAGACTATGTCATAATTTAAGATGTGCGATATGATCATTTCATCGATTTCATCAAATGTCTTGAATAGGAGCAAACTCAAAATAAAAAAATCGTTAAAAAGGAAAATCTCCCTAGAACCCTCTACAAGACTCTACTAGTAACCATCATGCCTCCATGATTGATCTATGAAAATCCCTTATGCTTGTCCGAACACCACGTCGCAGAATTCTCACTTTGTTCAAAATTCAGTGCATTGCTTGCCTTCCTCCTACTCCATAGATTCAATGATGGTGAGATTGATGCCCCCTCAAAGAGGTTGATCCGATTTTCTTCTCGACAAAGAAGGCATCATATACATTTGTGCCTATCGAATTTGACATTTGGAGCATGTTTTGTCCTTTTGTTAATAGGGAAAAAGGCCAAAAAATAACTTAAATTATACCCACCATAACACATTTGCCATGATTTTTTTTGTGACATTTGTATGC
The DNA here is from genome assembly GCA_014182565.1 of Eucalyptus marginata. NCBI lineage: Eukaryota > Viridiplantae > Streptophyta > Magnoliopsida > Myrtales > Myrtaceae > Eucalyptus > Eucalyptus marginata. The sequence continues at coordinate 886,966 of CM024590.1, forward strand.
TTATCGTGAAATATTTATCATAAATTTTTTTCTTGTAACATTAAAAAAAAAAAAAAAATCTTGTATATATGTGACATATCAACCCTCTATCGAGATTCTATTAAATGATTTTTCAGTCAATACAACTTACTTTATTTTATTTAAGTTATGTGGACACTATATGAATATTGGCAAAATCTTAATAGAGGGTAAATATATCATATAGGTACAAGTTTGTGAGTTTTTCGTGACATGGAAAAAATTTAAGATAAATGGATCGATATATTGATATAGTTTTTTTTTGTTTTTTTCTTTTGCCTTATTAACACCCTAATAATACACATAAGTGGATTGCAGATGTAAATTTTGTCGGTGGGCGGGGACAAAATTGGGAATCCGGGTCGGGCATCGTGGGCAGGCAACGTGGACGTTGTGGGGGTCGTTTTTCGGGCATTGGATTCCGAAAACTCCGAGGGGGGAAGAGAATCTCTCGAGCCCTCCTCGCGTGTCGCGTAGGTTCCGTTAAACGACAAGAGGGAACGGGGAAAGAGAGAGAGGCTCTGCTGCTGCCGTTCCCGTTTTCGTTTTCGACGGAGGATGGCGTGGCGTTTTGGTCTCCCCGTCGAATTTCTCGCGCACGGGTCAAGACGAAAAGGACGAGAAAAACCACCGACGGCTTTTGACCGGGCCGACGGAGGGAGGGGGCGCGACCGCGAGACGGTCAACCCGATCCCGTTCGATCGTGGACATCTCGTCTCGTCTTCGGGTCGCGGATCGGGTAGGGGTTGAACTGCCCTCGCTCGTGTTTTTCCTCTCGCTGGACGGCGATCCTCGCGCGCCTTATCGCGCGCGTTGACGCAGGGAGTCGTGCCTAGCCATTAGGTCCGATCCGGTCTTTTGCAGTACGCTTCGTGGAGCGACGTTTTGAGGTGGACTGCGAAATTGACTTTTCTTGTGTTTTTCCTTTTTTATTAAAATGATAATCTTTCTCACGGGTCAAATAGCAGCGCGGCTGTACGATATCCTTGAAATGATCAAAAGGCGAACGATGGGAATCAAAGGATTGCGTCTCTACTTTTGGTTTCTCATGTTCCGAGTCTGGCCGGACTTTCTCTATTGAAGTGTATAAATTTGTTTTGCTATGTCATTTGCAAAAAGTACCAAAAAATAAAAAATCTAGTATATTAATACAAATTCCATCATAAGTCTTTTAATTTGATCAATTTAATCCTAAATATTTTTACATTGTTACTAATAAAGTTTATCTGATCAAATTAAGTTGGAAATTATTAACGTAAACGTCGGAGATTTTATATGGCACGAGCGACATTAATGTGAATATTTCCTTAATAATTTTTTCATTTCTTTTTCATTCCTTGTGGAACCGACAAGGGTTGCCCTCACTGTCACAATTAGTTAGCCCTAGTGAGGGTGAGCGTTAATAAGGCCGACCTTTTCCCAAGTCAGAGCAGGGGCTGCGAGGGCAACCATTTCCAAGGTGAAGGCGACCCTCGTCAACCATGGCTTGTGCTAGCCACTGGCAGAAAGAGAAGGGAATAAAAAATAAATACATAAAATTAAACAAAATAATTAAAGAAAAATTGTCATCTTCAGTGCCAACTGTGCCATGTATAGCAATCGGCGTTTACACCAACAATTTTCAACCTAAATTAATCGAATAACCTCACTTGGTAATAATGTGAAAATATTTAGGATCAAATTTGTTAAATTCAAATATTTATGATTGAATTGGTATCAGTACAAGAGGTTTATGGTTTTTTTTTTATACTTTTTCCCAATATCATCCAATATTATACTACATCGTCCCTTGAAAAAAAGTAGATTCATCAATAATTGAGATTCCCTTTGTCAATTATGATCTCTTAAATTGAGTCGGGTAATCTAAACATCTCAATTGTTGCATCAAAGGCAAAAAGGCCCACGAAAGCGAATTGCGTCGCCATTAGGGATAAATACAATGATGGGTTAGTTTCAATGGTGGGCATTGGATTTTAGTGAATTCCGCAATTGATTTTGAACAAAAGAATGTCGATGATCTATCTATGGTAACATTAATTTCGTTCGAGGAAAAAGAGGAAAAGAAAGATAGAAAAAATAATTGAGACACAAGGCTGCCGTTCGAATTTATCACTTTAGCAAGGTGGGGACTCGTCCCTGATCTATATAGGCGGCCTCATTGAAGCAACTGGAGAAGGTCTAAAGACGGATCACGTGATCCGCAAAGCAAAAACGGCATCACATTATGCCATCGACAGATTCCTGTTAGAAATTTTTTAAAATTTTTCGTTATAACGTGGGAAAAATTTACGAGTAATATTGAGAAGAGATAATAAAATTCTTTCGATGAAATGAATTTTTAATAACTACTAATATTGGGACATTAGAAATAACATTTTACCTTTTGTTGAGGTGACAGTTAACGAGGCAAGCTCAAATTCTAGTGGGAAGCTAAACTAGCAAAAGAGCACAAGAGATGTGCTGATGGCAAACAAAATAATTAATCCCTTGTATATTAGAGTTATTTATGTGACTTTTGGAGACAATTCTCGGTAAAGATATTGTAATTATAACTTTTATGGATGGCAATACAAATGATCCTAAGTTTTGATCAAATATAAAATATCGTCATTGAACTTTTAACTTGTTCAATGTGATTATTGAATTTTAACCAAATATGCAATATTATCTCTAAACTTTTAATTTGTTCGACGTGATCTAATAACTTTTACCTAATGTGCAATATCGCTTTTAAAATTTTAATTTATTCAATATAGTATATGAACTTTTGATAACTGCTCAATTTCATTCTATATTATATGAAAATATTTAATGTGGTCATTTCATTGATTTAAGTTAATGGAATTTGCTAATTTGGTTTCTAATTCAATACATTTGAATGGTGGAAAAAAAATGCTATGCGTGGATTATTCACATAAAATATTTAACTTAAATTAATCAATTGCGGCCCTCACCGAGCCCTCGCCAACCCTTTTCTACAGCAAAAAAAAAGGCCTGTAGCCCTTGTCTTTTAATTTTTTTTAAAGAGAAAAAATAGCTTTTTTAATCTAATTCAATTAAGATGTTAGTTAAAAATTAAGATTTGATCCTAAACAACATCATTTTAATCTTATATTACATGTTTTAGTAAGGTTAATGCCACGTAGAAAAGTAAAAATAATAAATAAAAGGCATGCTCGAGAGAGAAATTAATAAAAAAACCACAATAATATTTCCTGTTAATTTAATTAGATGGAATTAACGGGAATGACTTAATTGTACAAATTTAACAAGTTTTAAAATTTCATTGTATTTTTCGTAAGTTTTACAATTCAATTTCACTTCAATGACCAAATCTAATATATCTAGTGTAGTTATAAAGAAAAATTAGAAAATACATTTCTTTAACATACAGAATCGACAGCTTTTCCTAACTCACGTCCTTACTTTATGGCTCAGAAACACTGTAGATATGATAATTTGAACGTGACTTGTACATTTTCGTGTCTCCAACCTCAAATACTAAAATAATTGCATTCGATTCATCCCCCCATGCACGTTAGGCAACGCCAACTTCTCACGCTAATCTCACGTTCGCATCTTCAAAAACCCTCCCGACAGTCGTCTGAATCAGCACCAATTTTCTATCTCAAGCTAATTAATGAGTAATGGCTGTCGTACGAAACAAGTCGACGAGCTTCTTATTCCATCATTTCATGTGATCATATCGAAGTTTATCATCATTTGCTGTAGCCTCATTAAATACCTAAGCAAGTCGACAGAGCTTTGGGTTTATAAATTGATTAAAATGATGAAACGACGAGTTATGTTGGGGGGGCTTTTCGAGCCAGCATGTCCTGCGCCGTAGTAAAAATAAACCCTAGAAAAGCTTCGTTCAAGAACTCCCCCGAACCAAAGCCTTAATTTAATCGCGTCTTGATAAGAGCACGCATCATTAACTATGTCGTGAAGTAAAATAATACAGACCGTCATGGCATGCATGCGTTCTTATATCATCCACGTCGACGTTGGGTGTGATTGCAACTTGTTAATCTTGCAACTCGGAGCGTCATAGCTGACGAACTCTATACTCTACTCACGAACTCAACTCCCTTTCGTGCTTAGTTTGCTATTTGCCTAGCCTACGCTTAGTCTGATTTCTTTGTCTGTTACTAAACATGGACATATTTAATTGGGAAAGCAAATGGGCCTTCAAAGATAATTTAAACCGTTAAATAAATACGTGATCTAATATCCAATCTCAACAATCTATCAAGGTCAGCGAACCAACCGGTTGCCACCACGCCGTCAGAGATCCGAAGCCAGAAAGACAAGACGGCGCCCCTCCGACGACCGCCGTCTCGCCGGCACGAACGAAAATAGACAAAGTCCGTATCACTACCACAGCACATCCCGAAGCTAAGCTACAACTCGCCTTTTCCAAAGGAAGTACGTACGCAAGCTCCACCTTCAGGGCTGCTCAATAATGAGGACCAACTTTTCTCTCCTCCAATCGCTTTTCCGCTTTTGCTTTTGGGTCGTGCGTCCTTTGAATTGGCCCTTTTCCTGTCATCCTCATTCAAAATCCCTCCTTTGCCCCATAAAGTTTTCGTCTACTTCCCTAGCGATCATGGAGAAGGGCCTTTGACTCCAGTGGAGCCACGCCAAAGCTTCGAGACAAAAGAGGCTCCTCGGACGACGACGATCCTCGAGAGGTGAGCTGAGCAGAGCAGAGCAGAGATCTTTTAGGACGAAAAATCACCATGCAAATTTTCAAAAAAAATCTTCGAAAGTGGGGTCTTGTCTTGATCGCCTTTTGCTGACCTAATTGTCAATGAGGAGTCGTAGCTAATCGAGTAGCTTCAACTAATGAACTCCACGTTGATTATTATATTGCAACAACATGCTCATGTCCTTTTTATTTTCTGATTTGCTTGCTCGCTTGCCTTGCTTCTATTATTGGAGGACTAGAGAATTATAACCCGGTGGGCCTTGCCCACGTGCTTGACCAGTCGGGCCCGATCCGTTTGAAAGCAGAAAGTCCACGAGAGGAATGGTAGGCCTAGCTAGATTAAAATGATTTAAGAGTCGTTTTAATGAATATCTTGGGATAGTTATTAAGGCTCTATTTGTTTCACAACTTTATTTTTCAGCATTTGGACCCCTAAGGAAAATGAGTTGACAAAAAATATTTTCTTCATCAATGGAAAATCTATATTTGAATTCAAAGAAATGATTTCATTTTTAAAAAATCGAAAATCATTTTCCAAAATGTAATGAAATTTTAATTGTTGAACCAACAACTCTTCACTTGGGCTCATGAACCCTAATGCTCATTCTTGAGTCCCCAACATCTAGGACTAGGTCCTCAACACCTAAGCTAAGGTCCACTAATTTTGGCTTGCAACCCCACTATCTGTGCTCGGTCCCCGTGTTCAGGACTAGGTCCCTCGTGCTTAGACGCAAGCTCCTAGTGCTCGTGCCAAGGTCCATTGAGGTTGAGTTTGAAACCTTTGTGCTGGTGCTCAGGTCTCCAATGCATGGGCTTGGGTTCATTGAGGCCGAGCTTGAGGCACCGATGCCTTGGCATCGAGGTTAGTTCCACAAAGGTCGAGTGTAGTTTTCCAATACTCGTGTGAGGATCCCCATGCCCAGGCCTAGTCCATAAGGCAATGCTTGGTTCCCTTAAGCCCGAGCCCAGGTCCATTGAGGCCAAGGCTTGGGACCTTGATGCCCATGCCTAAGTCCCTAGTGCTTGCATCGAGTCCATCGAGGTCGTGTCAAAGGACCTCATTGGCTAGGCCCATGTCCATAGAGGTTGGGCTCGAGTCCATAGAGGCCAGGATTAGGACCTTGATGCCTGTTCACCCACGCTTGAGCTCGAGTCCATTGAGCTCAAGGCTTGACTCCGGTGCTTGTGTTTGATTTCTTTACCCGATCGCGCGCAAACTACTAGTACCCCAATAGTGTATGTGTAATTGGGAAAATTAAATCAGATTTTCTTTTTCAAATGACAAAACATATTTTCCAGTTATTTTTCAAATTTTAACTAAATACCTAAAAATATTGTTATTTTTTTTAAAAATATTTTTAAAAGATGTAATATTTTTCGTGAAATAAACGAAAAATTTGTGTAAAAAGAAAATGTTTTCTCGGACCACCTGGTACTTTTGTCTTTGACATTGTTAGGCTAAGATTAGCTGTCCCTTTTTTAGCGATTCTGTCGCCCCTTTCTTGCCTTATTCTCAATTGTCTGTTAATGATGGTATCTCAAAAAAAAAAAAAAAAAAATAGAGATATTATCTCCAACGTGTTTTTTTCTTCAAAAAGAAAGAAACTGTTTGATTTCGAAAGTATCGATTACACATGTAACGAAGAAGCCAATGTAATCAAAGTTGCAAATTTTTCTTTATTTTATTACTTAATACCGGAGGAGAACTTGTTAGGATCACGAAACGTCCTCCTCATACATAGAGATTTAGATCTTGAGATCCTGAGCACTAGGCAAAGTCTCCAGTTACCATTAGTTCTTGAATATAACCAATTTATTTAAAGGGGTCATAAATAAACCGAATATATTACTCAGTAAATCAATTTTTGTAAACTGGTCTTATTGAATCTAGTATCACTCATTCTAGAACCAAGTATATTTTAGAAATGATGGGTTCGGCAGGATCATTGCATGAGTACATTTATCCCGTGTTATGACATTGTTGTTGATAATATCAAAAGCATAACGAGAACATATTAAATGTTTAAATAAGTAAGACCTAATCATGTGTAAAACTTGCTAAAAGACCCAAATTCCTGGAGGAAATTTATAAAACTGAGATAATCTTATACCCAACCAGCTGAAAATTCGAGTGCCCTATCAATCAAAATGGAATTTACTTCCTGGGAAAATATTCTGGAATTGATTTTTCATCCTCCGACCAAAGTCTAGATTCTAACCTGGACCACTGTAAATTCAGTGAGATTCTAGCCATTTATGGATGTATTTAGGAATCTCTGCTGCTCTGCTTTTGGCTAGCATTCGAGTGCTGATCACCCCAACTATATATCCTGAAGAGGAGAGATTGGAAGGTTATCTTCTCGAAGCCAACCGCCGCCCTCAAATCAAGCGCAGCCCTCCGCAGGAGGCGGTGATCCGGCGAGGGGACATCATCTAAGTGTTCATTTTTAGACATGGGGGCAACCGAAGTCCGCTCATCCTGCGGCCGACGACAAATGTCGAACGCGCCAATCTAGGACGAGAGCACCGATGCCTATCTAAACGAATATCCGTCGCCAAAGCGTGTCCATTTTCGCCGGAAAACGCCTTTAAAATCATCGCGGGGGTCGGCGAACGTAGAGATCGAAACTGCCATATTTTGTGTTGCCGGAAGCGATCTCATCCCGTCGAAGGAATCGAACTGCCGGGGCGACACTGTCGACGGAGCCTCTCCTGTGCACAGCCGGCGGCTTCTCAAACCGCCGGGGTTGTTCGTCTTCGTCCTCTGCGAATTCCAAGAACCGACCTTGGGCCTCCCAGGGTGGCGCCGCCCTTTCGGAAGATGCAGGCCTCGCGCTGCCGCTTCTCGCTTGCTCTCCTCCTGTTCTCCTCCTACTTTACGTTTTCCTCCTGCCTATCGACCACCAAAGCGTCGCTGATCGCCCGCCGCCAGCTCTTGGCCCTCCGTGAGAATGCCAAGCTGCCCCATAATTACGAATACGCGGTCGAGGTGAACGAGACTTTCGCCAATTCCAGGCTCAGGCGAGCATACATCGCTCTCCGGGCGTGGAAAGAGGCCATGTACTCGGACCCTCTCAACACGACCGGGAATTGGGTAGGGCCCGGCGTCTGCGAGTACAACGGGGTTTTCTGCTCGCCGGCTCTCGACGACCCAAACCTGAGCGTCGTTGCGGGCGTCGACCTTAACCATGCCGATATCGCGGGGTACCTGCCACCGGAGCTCGGTTTGTTGGGCGACCTCGCTCTCTTCCACATCAACTCGAACCGGTTTTGCGGAGTCATTCCCGAGAGCTTCGAGAAGCTCACGATCCTTTACGAGCTCGACCTAAGCAACAACCGCTTCGTCGGACTGTTTCCGAAAGTAGTTTTGTCCCTGCCGCAGTTGAAGTATCTCGACATCAGGTACAACGATTTCGAGGGGAAATTGCCGCCTCAGCTTTTTGAAAAGGACTTCGACGCGATCTTCCTGAACAACAACCGGTTCACGTCCACGATCCCCGACAATTTCGGAACTCCCCGGCCTCTGTCGTGGTCGTCGCCAACAATAATCTGAAAGGGTGCATTCCTAGAAGCATCGGCAAGATGGCCAACACGTTGAATGAGGTCATCTTCGCGGACAACGACCTTGCTGGATGTCTGCCGCCCGAGATCGGGATGCTTGGGAACGTGACGGTCCTGGATGTGGCGTCGAATTCGTTCATAGGTACATTGCCGAAGAGCTTCCATGGCCTTTCCGCGATCGAGCTGCTGGATATCTCGGGGAACATGATGACGGGGTTCGTCCCAGGAGGCATTTGCGGGTTGCCGAAGCTGACGAACTTCACGTTTTCGAACAACTACTTTAATGGCGAGGATCAAGCTTGCGAGCCGCCTTCCAGGAGAGGCGTTTTCCTGGACGACGGCAGCAATTGCTTGCCCGAGCGGCCGAGGCAAAGGCCTGCCAAGGCTTGTGTTCCGGTGGTGAGGAAGCCTGTCGATTGCGGCAGATCCAGATGCGGAGGGCCATCGCCGTCATCGAATCCGAAGCCTCCGGCTTCAACGCCATCCCCTCCCATGCGCAAGGCACATCCGCCGCCACCTTCTCCGAAGTCTCCTCCACCAAAGTCAACACCACCACCGCTTGTTCGATCTCCTCCTCCTCCTGTTCATTCACCACCACCTCCGGTACATTCCCCGCCCCCTCCTCCAGTGCATTCCCCTCCACCGCCTGCCACGTTCCATTCTCCACCGCCACCACAATCCCTCCCTCCCCACCGGTGCACTCTCCGCATCCGCCACCGCCGCCCGTTCACTCACCGCCACCACCCCCGATCAAGTCCCCTCCGCCTCCAGTTCAGTCACCACCGCCGCCGCCACCAGTTTTCTCACCACCGCCGCCAGTCTTGTCGCCTCCACCACCCGTACATTCCCCACCACCGCCACTCTTGTCGCCTCCACCACCAGTACATTCCCCACCACCACCTCCTGTCTTTTCTCCTCCACCGCCTCCAACTCCAGCATTCATCCTGCCCCCAGAATTCGGCTCCCGGTACGCCTCGCCTCCGCCTCCGGCATTCCCCGGTTACTAAAGACAATGCTATTCCGTCTCTCCCCACACTCACTCTTTGACCCTGCCCCAGTTGGAATTATGTGATCTGAAAGCGAGCAAGCAAAGCGTGCACGTTGCGCACAAACTTTTGCTAGGTGTAGCAATTTTTGGATTATGATGAAGGTGCAACACGGCTTGAAATGTGCCCTAGGATGCACGCTTAAAGTGTCATGACCATAGCAACAGACTGTACATCTTCCGACTAGAATGAAGTTCTGAACTTGAGTCGTGATGTTTCGTCATTTTCCGATATTCCGGGGATTACGTTCGATACATGTAAAGGGAGCAAAACATGGACCCGACTTGGTTCGGCTCCCTCTCTCTGTGTAATTGTACAGATGAATGAGAAGGCGAACCGACATTGATCCTAGGTATAGTGACAATTTCGACTCTTCACATCATTCATAAAGAATTATTTTTAAAGACACCCGATCAAATGTTCAGCCTCTTAATCAAATTTGAGATATGTTGACACCTAAATTTTATCATTTCATTTAATAAAAAAATTAGGAATCGACCCCGGCCCTTAACAATAATAATAACTATATTGCATATAGTCATTAGGATCACATTTCGATGAATTATATATAATCAGATCAGCAGTGGATGGTTCTGAGCTCAATTGAATAAACTGAGTCCGTATGGAGGAGGGAACAAAATTCGGCCAAGCCCAAGCAAGGAGAATGGCCGAATTTCATAAGGTAAAGGGCGGGCCTTATCGAGCTTAATTGAACTCAGCCCACTGGAATTAATCAAGAACTAGGCCTCAGGTTTTAGAGTCCATCACTTTGTAAAACGCCTAAATTAAGCCGGCAGATCAGCCTAGTTTTTTTTCTACATTGTACCACAAAATTCAGAGGCCGGCAATTCAAAAATTGAGAGCACATAGAGAGAATACGCGAAAAAGAGAGCAAGAGTGAGAGAGGGTCGTAGGCCGAATCCATGCTTTGCCGAAGTCCGTGTGGCGACAGGCTTGCCAACTCTGGTGGCCGTGGCCTTGCTGCCTCTCTATCGTGCAATCGACTCCGACATTGATCGCTTCTACCACGAGCTGCTGTGAGACCAGCCTCCCTGCACCATGCTTAGTAGTCCGACCGCAACGCAAGCCGACGATCCCGCTTCGTCTCTGATCCTCCTACTGTTCCCGACTGAGGCAGCTCCCCACTATCGCGCCCGACCATGATCCGTTACAGCAACCAGCGACATGACAGCGACCAGCCGTGGTCCTTGCTGCATCATCACGAGCCGAGGCCAAGCAAACAACATCCCCGTTACTTTTTTATTTTTTCATTTCGGCAGATTTTCCGGCTAAACATCACTAGTTGCAGCATCTCTAGGCCATAAGTAGTAAGTACCACTTCGCTAGCTGTGAACCACCGTGAACTAGCCCCTGCTTTGTGATCAATTATCCGTCAATTCACATTCGGCAATAATTTTTGCAAAATAAATAATTTAAATTGTCAGATGAAAGCTTGTTTATAATTTATTTGTTTTAACAATAATAGATCCATGTGATGCCCTTTGCAAGAAAAAACACCACTAGGGCGAAGGGGGTTTCTATAAAAACTCTCGAGGATCTAATCTTAGGAGAGACGGAGGCTATTTGATCAAACGATAATAACAAAACACACTTGTCAATCGAAAGCATTTTGTGTCTATCGTGAGTCACGGTAGTGTGATACAGAAATTACGACAAAATGCACGTGATTATGTCGATTGGAGGGTCCGTGCCCATCCATGTCGTGGGAGATAGCCCGTGATCCAAGCATGAACGGACGGCGTAGTGCCGTGCACGTGCCTTTCAAGAGGTTCAAGGTGCAGTTTCTTATTTTAAGGAACACAATCAGATACTGAATCCAGATGTACCATGTTGTCCAAAGGAAGAAGGCGGAGAATGATTATAAGACGCGTTGGAATCCCACCGAGATAAATATTTTATTTGGACCGAGCCTGTCCGAAAACTTTCTTACGGATTTTTAGATGCATCATCCACGAACCCGTCAGCCTCGTACAATAGATTAACGGGGACAGGACCGCAGCACTCGGAGCGAAATTCCCCTCCGGCGGGGGTTAAACAAAGCATTTCCCGTCGCGGTTCTCGATCCGGGTCTCGTCGAAAGAAATATCGGACGAAAGAGGGGCGCGCGGACAAAAGAGATTATCGCCACCTGGGAACTAGAGCTTGTCGAACAGTGTGGCGCGCGGATCAGGAATAGGGACATGCACAAGGAGGAGGGAGGAGACGTTGATTTGATTTTCGGAGTGTTTTTTTTAAGCATTTCGGAAGGAACGGGAGCGAGAAAACATGCTCCGTCGGTGGGTGTCTCCGCGAAAGGACTGAGGCGCGGTTACAGTTTTTTGGGGCCGCCGAAAGGGACGTTGCAGAGAGAGAGTATCTTGGGACTGTGGGGGGAGGCAGGGAGGGTGCAGCTGGGTGGCGTGCCGGCCCAATTCCAGTAAGAAATCTGTACGCCGGTCGAGGATCGAATCCGAGTGTCATCGAGCAGGACTGTGCAGTGTGCAGCAGCCTGGTCGCTTCACCTTAGTCAAACCGAAAGAGAGAAAACCACCTTCGTCCGGCGTCTCCCATGCTTTCAGCAGCTCGGGGAGCTCGCGGCTTCTTTTCTTTTCCAGTTTCCCTATGACAAAGACAATGTATATACTTTCCAAACGGCCCGTCGCGACGGTTGATAAAGAAACAGAGGACGAGAGAAAAACGCCGTAAAGGAAAGCGAAAGAAGCGGCAGGGCGAGGATCGAAAAAGTCTTCGGGCGGGCCGAGATCACGGAGGCCGAGAAATCCGGCGCAGAGCCGAGAAAAAACACCGGGAGGGGTTGTTACGGTGCGACGCACGTCGGACGTGGTGGTGGAGCACAGCCCACCTACGAAATAATCACAGCGGCAGCATCATGCGATGATGGCGTGCCATTGAATGATGAGAGAGAGAGAGAGAGAGAGACCGAGACCCCAATTATTGCTTCCCCACGCTGCCCGACATCAAATCATGCTGTCCCTCTCTCTCTCTGTCTCGAGAAGAAGGCGTCTGCCCGGGCCTGGTGCACGCCCAGAAACGCCCGCCTCCCTTTACTTCTCTCGATCCCCAACGCTCGGCAGTGCCGTTCCTACCGTCCCCATCCCCAAAACAGCGCTTCCCGTACGGGGGCTGGACTGTGCTCGCTCTTTACTCTTACTCTCCTCGGTTTGGACCAGTCTGCATCCGGCTTTTCCAGCTCCCTAATGTTGAAACATAACATCCGCCGCTTTGTCGCCTGCTCGCGCAGCCTAAATCGCTCCGCCAACGAGACAGTATTGTTCCTAACAATCGTGGTGCGTATAATGTCGCCCACCGAGCCGAACTAGTTAGAAAGAAACAAAAAAAAAAACAGAAACCTAGAACTACTGAACTACTGAACTACTGTATCTTTTTTTGACCGAAAAATATAATAGTTTAAATCGTCTTCGAGTGGAGGGCGGCCACGTGGAGCGACTCGAGAGGAGCGTTGCCCTACACCGACATCCACCGGATCCCGCGTACCCGACGAGACCAAGACTAGGAGAAGAAGCCAAACCCGAAGACCCCGGTCCACAAGGAAACTCAGCCCGAAGAAACCTCACGCCACGTGTCCTCTCCTGGGGGGACATCGTACAGTGCAACCACCGCTTAAAAGTACGCCCTCTCTCCCTCCTCCGCCACGTTCTCCCTTCCTTCTCCTTCACGTTTCAACCACTCCCCTCACTCTCTCTCTCTCTCTCTCTCTCTCTCTTCTCTCCAAGCTTCTTCATTTCCACACTCCGCCAGAAGCACAACCATGCCTTCGGACGCCGGCGACCGCAGGCCAGCCGCTGCCGCCGGGGGAGCTGGCCAGCACCCCCACCCGCCGCCGCAGACGGAGGCCCTGCCGTGCCCGCGCTGCGACTCCACCAACACCAAGTTCTGCTACTTCAACAACTACAACCTCTCCCAGCCCCGCCACTTCTGCAAGTCCTGCCGCCGCTACTGGACCCAGGGCGGCACCCTCCGCAACGTCCCCGTCGGCGGCGGCTCCCGCAAGGCGTCCTCCTCCTCCTCCTCGAAGCGGCCCCGCTCGCTGGCCCCGCCTACGTCTTCGTCTCCTTGCTCAAACTCCAATTCCTCTTCCATGACCCAGGAGCCCCTGCACGGGGACCACCCGGGCCTGCTCCTGGCCCAGGTGAAGTCCGAGGTGGGCTCGGGCGATCAGGTGAAGAGGACCGAGAATGTGGCGGGACCCGGCGTCGGCTCCGGCCACCAGGGTTTCACTTCTCTGCTCGGCTCGCCGGGGGGCCAGGGGTTTCTGGCTCTGGGCGGGCTGGGGCTCGGGACGGGGCTGGACGGCCTAGGGTTCGGGTTCGGGAGGGCGGTCTGGCCGTTCAACGAGGTCGGCTTCGTCGACGGCGGCGGCGTGTATGGCGGCGGCGGAGGCGGCGGAGGGGGGCCCGTGGCGGCGGCGGGAGGCAACGCGTGGCAGATGGGGAGCGGGGAAGGCGGAGGGCTGGTGGACGGCGAAGGGTTCGCTTGGCCGGAGCTCGCGATATCGATGCCGGGTCAGGGCCTGAAGTGAGTAGCGTGGCTCGTCGTTTTGCTGTGCTTTTCCCGTGTCGGGTTTCGGAGTTGGTGGGCGAGGGTCAAGAGTCAAGGGTTGCGTCAGGGTTTTTCCATTTTTCTCTTCTTTTTTTCCGGGTGGGGGATTTAGGTTGGGGATATAAGTATTCACTGAATAGGTTTTTAAATTACAGGTTACATAGGAAGATATCGCGATGACCGCCGGAATGATATATGATGGTTTAGCGTAGGCGAACGATGTTCGGTCGGTCTTTTGTTTTCCACTCTGCGGTTTGGTCCATGACTGCCCTGTGTAAATCTCGAATTTGGACATCGAAATTGAAGTTAATGACTCGTTTGGTTTGATGGTTTGATGCGAGCTCTCGTTACACTTGTGTTTAGTTTCTCTTTTGTTGGGGGTTTAAATTTGGTCTGGCGATGGCTGGAATAGACAGACGGAAGGAAGGGCAGAGAGTGCAACATTTCACACGGACGGACGAGTCAGCGTTTGATTCGTTCGATGGCACGGAGAAATCGCTCTTGCATCATGGCTCAGGCCTGCCAATCGCGAGGTTGATAGAGGGTATGTTGACGCTCGAGGAGGAGCGTGTCGGTCGATTTGGTTTAGTGTCTGTCAAGTGTTGCTGGCGATGTGAATTGGGTACCAAAAGTTAGTTCATAGCTTGATGATGCTTGATGACTTGCACTCTTCAAACGCTTACGTACATAATCTTCCATCGCGTTGCTAGAGCGAGAATCTCGTTAATCTTCTTTTTGGACGAGACCATGTTGCCAAATGAATGTGGAAAGCGCGCATCTATGCATGTGCCGACGGTATTCTCCGTCGTGGGATATCATTCGTTTCCTTGTCATCATCCGATTGGCATTTATCAATACACGTTCGATTCATTCTCGTCCCCGGTGGATCCGTCATTGATTGTTTTGGGCCTACCCACCCTCGAAGCATTGATTCTTCCACGACCTTATTATGTTGTATACCACGGGCGCCAATGCACGGTTCGAATCGGAATAAGAGAATGTCGAGTGATGATTGCTTTGACACCTGAAGAAGCATCCATGATGATTGCGCATCATCTCCCCCCACCAAACGCACATGATTCGATTGTGTAAACGGTCATCATAGGATAAGCATTGAATGTATACCGAGTATTTAGCCTCGATATGGTGCGATTTTGACCAAAAGTGACAGCTTCCACGACCACTTTTGCATAGCATCATCTCCTATCCGAGTCCCACCTAATCTTTGGGTGTGGTTAATACTTTCCATCCGTAGTGAGATAGAGGAATCACACTCCATGGCGAGTGGATGGGGGTCTTGGGACTACCTCCGTGAAGTTGCAAGAGCAGTGTCCTTGAGTCGTCAGTAGACTTCTATAATTTGAGTCAATATTTTTTTTTTACAGTTTGGATTTGGGTCTATAAATAGTTTCCGGTATATATAATCTATTTCTTTTATAATTGAGAGATGTAACGGAGAGGTGCATTATACTAACTATAGTGAAATCCTTTACTGAATGTAACCTTAATTTAAGAGTGAATCAGGATAAAGTCTTATTTCTCGAACTTTCTCTCTCACTCTACTCTCTATTTCCTTGTTATTGTGCATTGAATCCCAACACTTTACATATTTAAAAGAAGACCCATGCTCCCACTCATTAACCTTCTAATCCGCAAGTTGTCGGGAAATCAAACCTCCGCGTGGCAATTATCGCGATTAAGCAGGTGCCGACTCAGGACCATGTAAGTAAGTGTGAACATGATTTTAGGATAGAATCAGCAACTGAAGAACGAGAACCGTGGGAACAGGCTTGGTTTCAAGCTTTTCTGGGAACCGAGAACTGAGAAAGCGGAATAGATGCATACAAAAGACTGTACCTGCAAAGAGCAGAGGGACCAAGAGGCGCAGCGAGAAACATCTGAGAAGGCCATCGCCACGGCAAAATTTCGCTACTGTCACGATCGACATGCAGGTGTAATTTCCTTTCGAACTGCGACAGCGGAAGCTTCTGCGTAAGAACTCTGTTTACTTTGCTACAGTTAAAAGCTCATGTCGACGAGTCAATCGCCACCTTCTTCGCAAATCGAGGAGTCAATAATGACCACCTTCTTCCCAACTGTTCAGTGATGTCGTTGACGAGAGTGGACCTTCTCTTTGCTTGCGAAAGCAAGTGATGCCAGCCTTCCTCGACAAGACAGATCCCGCCGTGCAAATTGCAATGCAACCCATCGCAGTAGGATTCATTGGGCTACGAGACACGAGTATCCAAAGAGAACGTTTTAGAAATGAGACTGCGATCGTCGGAAATGAGATCCACTCCGGCGGCTAAACTAAGTTGGCGAGCCCAGGATACGAATAATGCAACACCGACGACATTACAAGCATTTGGTAATCGTTAATACACAATAAGAATTTACTCCGCGCTCTTGAGGCGGAAAGTTGAGTCCAAATGAACAATTGATATTGTATTTACAGACAAGGGACCATAGTGTATTCTTTTGTATAAGTAGTTATTGAAATGAATAAAAGCTATTGTGCCAATTAATGTTGAAGAGTGCATCGATAATGCAAAAAAGTTTGAATTGTGCAAGTGATGTCTATATCTTATTGTGTTGTGATTCCTTTGTATGTTTAATCAGTGAATGTTTTATTTTATTTATTTGCTTTTTAGGTATGGATTGTCTTAAATAGGAAATTATAATTGTTAAATGGAGTTTACAAGTTGAAGTGGAATGAAAGTGGTGAGGCTTTTTAGAAATTATTATAGTATAATTAATAGTAATTTTAATTTAAAAATATTATCCAATGATTAACCATCTTTGTTGTTTTTAATTTCAATGGTTAGAATTTGGAGCAATTTTTAATGGATTATTGAGGATTAAGTTCTATAATTTGGGTTTTATGTTACGATTTTGAATTTTTGAATTTTTATTTAATTCTACTGGTTTTTCTTTCATAGAATGTTGCTTTTGATAAATGGGAAACTTTCATTTTTGTTGTTGCTTTCACTTTCATTTTGCTTAATTAAAAAGAAAAAAAAATTGGTCGATTTTTGGGTAAACCCCGTAACCAACTCTTGAACCCTTGACAAAATAGGTTCTAAGTTTGAGGATATGTAGGATAAGTTCCAAGTTCTAAAAAGTGAAGAACATGTTCCGATCTAGATTTCAAGTGGCCTGAATTTCAAATGGAATTTAAATGAAATCCGAAACACCTCAGCCCTATACGAAGCTGGATGCAGCAATGCCTCACGCCACGGTTGTGCCCTTTCCTTAACCCACTAAGTTGAAATAGTGAATGTCGTTTTTCCCTTGTTCCTTTCTTTGAATCAAGCATATAAACACTTCGGATTCTCTTCTTGGTGTTGGACAAGATAACGCAAAAAGAGCTGCCATTACGGGACATATCCTCGATTCATGGGATGGATCTTGGAACAATCAGAGGCCCACTACAGTCACCCTATGATAGTAGATAGCACCTGGGCTCAAAGAAAAGTTGGGCCTAAAAGACATAGCCCAACAAGACAAAAACCTAGATCCAGAAAAAAGAAATTGGGGGAATTACTCAAAAACTCCACTGGATCCTTGCGGTTGGTACACATTTACCTGGAACCTTCTAAATATTACACATTACCTTCCCGAACTGTTATTTTTTTACGGCTACTAAGGGTGCATGACAAAATTTTGAAATTGATTTCTGGCCAGAAATTGATTTCTCATTTATTTTAAATTGAGAAGTTAAAAATTTTAAACTTTCGATTTCTTTTTTCAAATCAATTTATGGAATGAAATCATTGAAAAAAAAAATCAAATGCTTCCAAACTGGTTTTTCCAAACCCGTTCTAACGAAATGAAAGTAGAAATTTTATCATGCGTAGCCTAATCCTCCATTACATCGCCCGCCATCTATTTTTTTCTTGAGGAAATCTCTCGTTTATCACTTTGTACAGAATTTGAAAAAGAAATAAAGATGATGGAGGACAAATTAACAAAAGTATCGACATATGATATTTAAACATTGATAATAATATTAGGATGTCATTAAAATTTGATTAAATTGTTAGTAGAACTAGTAATATATTACAGGAAAAAGAAACATAATTAAGTTGGAAAAGTCCTCAGTAAAAAAAAAAGTCAACTAACAAATATTGGATACTCGTAATGTATTTTTTTATCTGGCATTTGGATGCAAAAGATAATTGATCCCAAAAAAGTAGGCTGGGGCTATTTAAACATCGATAAATCCATCCTTTTTACCCCCATGTTTGCACAGCTTCCTTCAACTATTTCTTCTGTGGCTTTCCTTTAAATTTAAACTAGATGCTATTTAGAAATAAAAACAGGCCTCTTCTTCATCATTCCTTCTATAACAACTTACTTATCCTTTATCATTTCTATTCTTAATTTCCTAGCGAATTTTTTATTATTTAATTTTATTGATATAAACGAAATACCAAGTCTCTTTCTTTGTTATATCAAAAAATTTATATTTTTTCTTTACTATTGACGAGACACTTTATCACAGAGCATGTACGACATTATAGGAATATCTAGAAATATATTAGCAATATTGATGTGAAAAAGTTGTGCATATTAAAGCATCTTCGTTTTTTTTTTTTCCACGAACATTCCTTGAATGATATTGACTTTTGTCAAACAACAAACGAACGAAATTTGACTGGCAAACGTGGCCCGCCATCGAAATTGGAGGGGTTTTATGTAATTTCCGAATAAAAGGAATAACTTGTCGAGACAATTTCAACCAGACGCGGTGTCGCCATTCATAACCTTTTTATTTTTTTCTCTTTCTTGGGATTTTTTTAATGAACAATGTTGACTTTTTTGCAACTACGTTTCTCATTTTCACATTGCCCGTTTCCTGTCCACATGCATTCTCGTTTCTTGTCCACATGCATGACAGAACTCGAATCACAGCAATGGGGAGAGAACGGACAAAACCAAAGAAAAAAATAGTAAAATAGAAAGAGATAAAGAATAGATGCTACCGTTTGAAATATTTGGGATAAGAGAAGTAAAATTGGAGATTGATTCTCATAATTTTCCCCAAGTCATTCTCAATTTATAAGATTTTTTGCCTGCTAAAATAGTGCGTCCACTATGAACCTTAATCATCTAACTAGATTAGTCATCTCCCTTAAACCATGAGATTTTGGTTGCGAGAGAGTTATGAAAGCACAAATCAACGCTCAAAGTTACACTACCGGTCTAATAAACTCATGGATCACGTAATGAACTTGACGACCTCCCAAGTTTTCTTGATTTTGGGGGCATATTTGTCCAAAAAGCCCTTAAACCTCTTGCACAATGGCTAATTCAATCATAAACCTTTTAATTTGGCTAATTTAATCTTAAACATTTTGTCAATTTGCTTATATAGTCAATTCTTATTGATTTTGGTTAGAAACTGTTGAAAGTGGCTGCCCGTCGTCTTATGTGGTGACTAACGGAAATAAAATAAAATAAAAATAATAGAAAATTGTAAAAAAAAAATTATTAAGAAATTGAAAAAAATTGCCAACATCAATTCGGCTGTATCACATAGGACGGTAAGTGGTCACTTCAATGATTTTCGGTCACAATTAGCTGAAGGATTCCATTGATAAATCGTTAATGAATTTAGAACTAACTTGCCGAAATTGACAACTCATGATTGAATTAACCGCTGTATGACAGGTTCATGACTTTTTAAGACAGTTCCCTTGATTTCCAGGTTGCATGTGTTGGACCATCAATCGAAATTACCTTTGTCAAAATTAACATTGTTCGCATGGCATTCGATATGTCGCCAAACACAAATTAAATACATGCGATTTTAGCTTGAGCGATTGGGTTGCTGTCAACTATTTTTTTTTTTTTTTTGGAGGAGACAATGGACTAGTATTGTGTTTGCTAATTGTTGTGTTTGCTGCTTTTTCATGTGTTTGTCGTGAGTCATCTCTAGTATATCGAAAATGAAAAGCGAGTTATGTTTTTTAAAGAAGTTTTTTCATAGTCATCACTCATCGTTTATTGCTCTTTCTTGTTAGCTTGAGTAATGAAAGAGTTCCTTTTCCACCCGATGTAGTATGAAAGTGAAGAGAATGTGAATGATGTTGAGTTGGTAAGGGCGTGCATGATAAAATTTTTTACTTATTTCTTTTTTTTTACTGTTTCCCGAAATAGGTTTGGAGCAAACCATTTTGAACGCATTTGATTTTTACATTTACTAACAGATTTATTCCGAAATAGATTTGAAGAAAAATCGAAACTAAAAATTTTTAACTTCTCACCGATTTCTGAAATAAAAATTGAGAAATCAATTTCTGTTCCAGAAATTTTGTCATGCGCACCCTAAAGCGCCTGAACAAGCAGAGACGGCGAGCAATTGCTGCTGTACATGGAGGAGGGCTTCTAGAAATTCATATAAGGACAAAGGTGGAAGGTCATCTCACAATTCCAAAATTCAAAAGCAAGTAAGCTCCTGCTAGTGCACATGGAAGAATTCAGCAGCATGTAGGGTCTGGAGGAAGGTGTGAGTTTAAGACTTTGTATCATAACATATTTTGTTAGGAAAGATAAAGGAGATTTGTCTGTATTGGAAATATAGATAGGTGGCTATTTTGTCGTGGAATGTGTGTAATAGTCAGTTACTTTCACGATGCTTCTGTATGAGCTATTGTGGTAGCCCGCTTTCTTAGTTCTGTATGAGCTATTGTGGTAGCCCGCTTTCTTAGTAAATCAGCAAAAAGGTTTAATTTAATGGGTAATGATTGTTAAAATAAGCAACTACTTTTTGTTATTGAAACCATTTTTTTAGTTAATGTTTGTAAAACGACTTGGTTGTGCAACTCCGCCATGGCAGCAAAAATAGATTGGGCTGGAATAATTTGAAGTATTGAATCAAGATTTATTGATCTTGTATCTCCTTTTGTACTTATAATCTATTATGCTGAAGAAAAAATTTATCAGGCCATTGTTTTCTAAGTTTGTTGTCTTGGTACATAAAATAGCCTATTTCATCGGATTTTTATGATCGGTACACATTTACTTGGAATTTTTTTTTAAATGTTACACATTATATTCCCGAACTTTTATTTTCATTTATATTTTTCTTAAAGAAATCTCTCATATATCACATGGTACAAAAATCGAGAAAGAAATAAAGATAATAGAGGACCAAAAAACAAAAGTATTAAGACATGATATTTAAACATCAATAATAACATTAAGATGTCAAAAGCGTTAAAATTTGATGAAATTATTATTAGAACTACTAATATATTATAGGAAAAAGAAACATAATTAAGTTAGAAGGGAAAAAGTCCAAAAAAGGTATGGTGGGGATATTTCCCCCTTATGACTATTTCCCCCTTATGACTAAATCCACTCATGTTTTACTACAGACAAAATTGACTTTACTGCTTCCCATGTTTGCACAGCTTCCTTCAACTACTTTCTTTCGTGGCTTTCCTTTAAATTTAAACTTGCTGCTATTTAGAAATAAAAACAAGCCTCTCCTTCATCATTACTTCTATAATAACTTATCCATCCTTTATCATTTCTATCCTTACTTTCTTGGCGAATTTTTTATTATTTAATTTCATTAATCAAAACAAAATCTCAAGTCTCTTTCTTTGTTATATAAAAAAAAAATCGCGTTTTTTTCTTTACTGTTGACAGGACACTTTACTAGAGTACGTAAGACATTATAGGAATATCTAGAAATACACAACTGATATTGATGTGAAAAAGATGTGCATATTGAAGCATCTTCGTATTTTCTTTTTCTGTGAACATTGCGTGAACGATATTGATTTTCGTCAAGCGACAAACGAACGAAATTTGACTGGCAAACGTGGACTGCCTTCAGAATTTAGAGGGGTTTTGTGTAATTTCGAAAGAAAAGGAAGGAACTTGTGGAGACGATTTCAACCGCACGTGGTGTCGCTATTCATCCCCTTTCCTTTCTCTTTCTCGGGATTTTTTTAAGAGCTATGTCCACCATTTTGCCACTACTTTTTGTCACGTTCACATTGCTTTTTCCACGAGAACGATAGAGCTTGAAGCATAGCAATGGGGGAGACCGGAGAGAACGGATAAAACCAATAATAAAAAATAGTAAAATAGAAAGAGATAAAGAATGTATACTCCATAGCGATGTGAACATAAGTTGAAATCTTTGGGATAAGAGAAGTAAAATTAAAGACAGATTTTTATAATTTTCCCAGAGTCTTACTCAATTAATAAGATTTTCCGTGACCCTTAATCATCTACCTAGATGAGTCATCTCCCTTAATCCATGTGATTTTGGTTGCAAGAAGTTTATGAAAGCATAAATCGACGCTCAAAATTGCATGAGGGTCTTGTTTTAGTGATGTGTCGGTCTAATAAGACCATGGGTCACGTATTGAACTCAACAATCTCCAAAGTTTTCTTGATTTTGGGGGGCATATCCATCCAAAAAGCCCTCAGATTTATTGTATAGCAGCTAACTTAGTTATAATTTTCAATTTGGTCAATTTAGTTCCAAATTTTTTTATCGATTTGCCTATGTAATCATTAATGCCTATTTTGATCGGAAATCGCCAAGTGGCACTGCGAAAATAATAAAGGAAAAGAATAGAAAAATACAAAAACATTGTTAAGAAATAAAAAAAAAGTCCGCATGAGCGTCAGACGGCTGGCGACCACTTCAGCGATTGTTAGTCAAAATTGGCTAGAAGGATTACATTGATAAATTGTCATGAGATTTAGAATTAAATTTAGTCAAAATCCGAATAACTCGTGATGGAATTAACCGCCGAATGGTAGGGTCAAGATTTTCCGGGATAATTTCCCTAATTGCCGGGTATCGCAAGTGTCGGACCGTCAATCGAAATTAACCATGTCGGGAAGTCAACCGTCAAAGAGGAGGGAGATCACCATCCATCCGCAGATATGTTTCCTCGGTGACGTCGTGGATCTGTTGGTCGCATGGCATCCGATCCGTCGCCGAACGCAAAGTACAGGGATTTTTTTTTTTTTGTCCAGAGAAGTACAGGGATTTGAATGATTGGACGAAACAGCCTTTGCTTCACCCTCCAACAACTTCTCACGACGACAGAAAAGAAATCGAAGAAATTCGAAGACGCATCCACGGATGACGTATGTGCTTGCGTGGCGAGCAGGGCCGACTTTGCGGTTAAGCAAATTATTCAAAGCTTTTGATTCTTCGACGTGGGACCCCTCCATTTTATCTTATTTCGGAATTGGCCCCCACCCTCCTCTGATTTGTACCCGTCTCGTCCATTTTTTTGCTCTCTTTTTCACCTCTTTTTCCTCGTCCCGTCGTCGCAATTCACAGGATAGGTTTTGTTTTTCCGGCGCTGCGATCGCTTCAGGGGTTTCTGATCTTGTGAATTTAGCAAGTTCGTAAGATTTTCGGAAAAAATAAAGATTGGTTGAAGTTTAATTTCGGAAATCGGCCACGATGAAATCCTCGCGAATGCACAATTTCCTGGTTTGGCATATACGAGGGGACGGGACCGAATGATGGGGCGTTAATAATATCTTTTCGGGAAAATATTATAAAACTCAAGTCTTCTTTCGCAAGCTTCGGTGTTTTCATGGGAAAAGGAAAAACCTAGGTTTGAGGTGGGTGGATGCCGCGTAATGCCGATTTCGCCCTCGGCCCCCGCGAGATTAGCGAAGTTTGGAGGGGGGGCATTATCGTCTTTTGAGGAGATCTTCCTGGCCTTTCGGGGCCAGCGAGGTAAGTATCCAGGAAGGTGCAGAAAAGCCCGACACTCCCAGTCAAAGTCAACAGCGCTCCCGGATTTACCGAACTATCCCCGGCCGTCACCCCGATCCTCGCACGTGCCGGCCGGGTTCGTCCCGTAAATAGAGCCAAGTCCGGACCCAGTTCCGGAACCCCGACGCTCAGCCGCCGCCTATTAAACTCGTCATCGTCATCTCCCCTGTATTTTTTCTGCCATTTTCGCAACCTCCGATCCCTCCCTCCATCTGCTTTCTCTCTGTCGAGAGAAAGCGGAATCTCTCTCGCCTTCGATCCGTCGCCCCCGATTCGTGACGACCCATCATCGGATTCGTCGCAAGACCTTATCTTTCGCGGTACCCGGAACCGTAGATTCCCCCCACACCCCCCCTTCGTCCTCTTCTTTGGCTCCCTGATCCCGGCTACCGGGCTCGATTCCGCGCCGCGTCCAGCTCCTCGATTCGAATCTTGGAGATGGCGTTGTTATTTCATTAGGGTTCCTCTTGCACCTCGGTTTAGTCAACGAGAGAACTCTGTATCTAGCCCTCGTCTGGTTTCTACGACTAGCAGTTATGGCGATTCGCGTTACGTGCGGCTACTCCGGCTACATGGTCCAGAGCATCGCGACCAACGCCGGAGTACGCCTCAATGGTTGCCGGCTCCTACCGGAGTGCTGGGTCCGGTCCCGCGTCTTCTGCCCGGGCCAGAAGCCCGATCCCACCAAGTTCAGACCCCCTGCGAGGCCGCGGTTCGGCTTCCCGACTTGTTCGGCCGGCGGCGGCGGCAGCTCGTACTCGACGCTCGCCGCTGGGGTTGTCGGGGCCGAGTGCAAGAGCCCGATCGTGGCCGGGTTGGTCTCGCTGGTGAGATCTTTGTCTTCGAACTCGTGCTCGGCCAATTCGATGGGCATCCTCGGGATCTCGCCGATCAAGGTGTCCGCGATAATCCCCTTCTTGGAGGGGTCCAAGTGGCTGCCCTGCAACGAGGCGTTGCCGGGCTCGGCGTGTAACGATGTGGATAAGGGAGGGACCGCGCGTTGGGAGAGTGAGGACGGCGGTGGCGATGGCGAGTGCATGAAGATGCAGGAGGTTCACAGGCACTCGGCCGGAAGGAGCGGGTGGTTGGCGCGGCTGCTCGGGGACTACTCCGAGGAAGCCAAGGCGGCTTTCACTGCTTTGACCGTGAGTTTGATGTTCAGGTCGTTCTTGGCCGAGCCGAGGTCGATTCCTTCCACTTCCATGAAACCAACTCTGGATGTAGGCGACCGCATTTTGGCGGAGAAGGTAAGGCTCTCCTTTCAATTAGTCTCTTTTGTTCGGCTATCTGATTTATACTTGATCGCATAGTGGTGAGGACTGAAATTTTTGCGGCCCTGGACCAGATTAGAGGGGTAGCAACATGTAGCATATAAATTCAATGTGATATGGCGAGCATGGTTTGTACAGCAGTGGATGGAAATGGGTCTTTGGCTTTAGCACTGGAGGAATTGTGTAGATGATTATTGTGTAGGGCAACTGACGAACTCATCCGAGATTTAGTTTATGACCTCTTTTATAGGCTCTTTAGTTTCTTCCTTCCAAGTTAGATTTATAACCTTGTGGTAACTGAATATTAATTCCTCATATTATGATATTGATCTGTGCATTCCACATGGACCGAATCTCATGAAGTTTGCAATTTGCGTCCACTTGCATAGGATTTGCATTCGTGGATCTGTTTTGTGTCGAGAACTAACTTGTTTAGCGATACTAACCTGATTTGTTTCGTTGGTGTTTGGTGTCTGTTGCCACCAGGTTTCATACTTTTTCAGAAAGCCAGAGGTTTCGGATATAGTGATATTCAAGGCACCACCAATATTGCAGGTTCCTATTTATGAGATTTTTTTTTTTGGGTCGAATTTTTATGAGATTTGCAAAATTGCGTTCAACCAAGTTGTGGTTCCTCTGCAAAATTTGCACATTGCTTATTAGTTTCTTGATTTGTTTGTGGCGTGCAGGAAGTTTTTGGCTTCAGTTCAGCTGATGTATTCATAAAGAGAATTGTGGCAAAGGCTGGGGACTTTGTTGAAGTAAGTCTTTATCTTCAATCCTGCGTCTTTTATTCTGACTTGATTTTTTTAAATATACCCTCCTGTCCACTCTAATTGATGTAAAGGCTGCTTTTCTTCTCGTACTAACTCTGAATGACTGGTGGTTTTTATTGTAGGTTCACGATGGTAAACTATTGGTGAACGGCATTGCTCAAGATGAAGAATTCATTTTAGAGCCACTTTCTTATGAGATGGAACAAATCGTAATGCTAATTTATAGTTGTAACAACTTAATTTACCAATAGCATCGCACAATTGACATTTTGATCAAGTTTCCTGACTGTTTCTCATTAATTGCAGCGTATTCCTCAAGGAAATGTATTTGTTATGGGAGACAACAGGAACAACAGTTTTGACTCCCATAACTGGTGAGTTTTGTGTCTTCACTAATTTATACTCGTTCTTGTGTAAAGTGATAATCAAGTAAACTGCATTAGGGGGAATAGAGACTTTTTGCAACTTCTGGATGCACCTTCTATTAGTTATTTTCAGAATGTTAGGAGCTTTGTTCTGTTTAGTTTTCATAGTCGAGCAGAGTGATTGTCATTTTGGTTGTATAATTGTGTATTCAACTGTCATATGCTAAATTTGATTAATGCGGATTCTGACATGTGAAGTTTTGATACTTGCAGGGGTCCACTTCCTATTGAGAACATTGTTGGCAGATCAGTGTTCCGGTACTGGCCTCCTTCCAGGGTCTCGGACACTAGATATGATCCTCTGTCTGCAAATAAGGATATTGTTTCCTGACACAGCCTCATGCTCGCTTAAAAGGGCAATCGGCTTTTGACTCCTTATCTAATTTAGGTGGTGATTTTGACAATTATTCTCCACTCTTTCTGGCTCATTGTTGAGCATATATGAACATATTCGAGTCCTCCTTTGACCTTGCGCAGGCAGCTTGCTTTTGCCTGTTTCTGATGTGAATAGTGAGAGGTAAAATGAACAGAAAAAAGATCCCAAAAAAAAGAGAAACAAAAAACCCAAAAAAAGGGAAAAAGAAAAACAAAAAGAGAGACTGATCCAATAGTTTGTTCATTGGTTTACTTAGCTAGTGTTGCATTTTTTCCTACCTGTATTGATATTTTGTTACATTTATAAGAGAGAGTGGGGAAAATCTAAGATTTGTGCAGTAAGGGCCACTATGTTCATCTGTGTTTGAAGTGTATAAACTGAGAAATTTTTCACATTCTGTGAAGTGCATATCCCTGTGTGTGTGTGTGTGTTGATTTAGTGAAAGGAGTGACGAAATTTAATCAGAATGCAAACCAAATATATGTGCCGTTCCTAGTTTATGGCACGCAATCCGTGGTTATTTTCATCAGAATGCCGTAGGCATTCTTGAACAGCTTGAAGGGGATCAGTAGATTATTTTCTTCAGCAGCTCGCCGCTGCTCTGCCGGCTTGCACGTTATTTTACTTTAGTCATTCCTTACGTATGTGTCCCCTTCACAGGACGCATGTCTCAGTTCGACTTGCCAAATGTAATTCTTGTACGCGAGGGCACGTTTTCTTTCATGAAATAAGCTTAATTGATACTCTTATTTTAGTAGTTATCGCGTTTTCTTACATGAAATAAGCTTAATCGATACTCTTCTTTTAGCAGTTAGGAAGAGCTCTGTGGCCACGGCTTGAAAGAAGTTTTTGAGCTTGCCTCCACTCTTTATCTGAAGCGAGAGATTCATGAATGCGATCCATTCTTAACCCCCACCACAAAAAAGAGAGAAAAAACAAACCAATGAATGCAGATCTGAGAGGTGTGTTCGGAGTGAAACAGTTCAAGAGTAGTATAATGGTGGTGATGAAGCCATGGAATATATGCCATGAAAAGTACAGTGGGATTTTAATGAACTTACTTAAGCTAAATCTCTAAAGCCTACACTGTTATGCTCGCGAAAAGTACAGTGGGCTTTTAATGAACTTACTTAAGCTAAATCTCTAAAGCCTACACTGTTATGCCTGCCTTAGAATCAGGATCACCCCCAGTCAAGCCCTTTGCTTTAGAATCAACAGTGGTCAGACTCAAACCGTTTGCTCCTTCCTTCGTCTCCACTGTCTTGTATCTGTACCAAGATGCACACACCAAATAGAACCCGAAATTCAAAACGCTCAGTCCTGCCAATAACCAGTAGAAGTAGTTCAACTTGTCCCGGTTCAGATTGTTGTTTGTGAGCCATCCGCCGCTCACTTTGTTCACCACCTGGACCACCACCGTGCTTAGGAAATACCCGAATGCCAGAGAGGACCACGAGACGGCAGTGCTCAGTGACTTCATCCCAGCCGAGCTCTCTGCATAGAAGAATTCCAGCAGACCCACTAAAGTGAACATATCGGCTGCTCCGAATATTGCGTACTGAAAGCCAAGCCAGAACATGCTCATGGGCAGGGGCTCTGTGGAATCCACCATGTTGTGGTGGATTGCCACCGACTTGCGGTGGGTCTCCACCACTCCAGCCACCACCATGGAAATGGCTGAGAGCACTAGCCCTACAGATATTCGCTGTAGATGTCGGATTCCGGTGGGGATACCGGTAAATTTCCTGGCAATGGGGACAAAGATGCGTTCGTACATAGGGACTAGGATGAACATGAAGAGCAGGGGGATGACCGGGACTGAGGGGCCTGGGACCTTGAATCCCAAGATGTGGGGGTTCATGGTTGTGCTTTGCTGGATCGTGAAGGTCTGGAGCTGAGCCAGGCAAGTGTTCATGAACACCGTGCTGAGTACGATTGGAAGCATGCGGAGCATGATCTTTGTTTCTTCGACTTGTGACACCGTGCACAGGCTCCAGGGTCCAGCAGTTGATCCACTACCAGGACTCGGAGCAACTGCTGCTCGATCCAAGAATCTGCAAATTAATTCGTTGGGTACCAAGGGTGAGCTTACTAGCAACTACAAGCTGCAATGTGAAAGGTCAAATGTTCATGAGGTCTCTTGGTTAAATGCAACTGATATGTACCGGAATTGGCCTGTCCGGGGAAGAATTTCATCGTTCACCCCTAGTTCCCTGTCATGCACCTCGTGCAGTTCATCTGTCATTGCTGGGATTGGGAGACTTCTCTTCTTGATGGCAGCTACTAGTACCTGGATTCAATAAAAATGCATTAAGATCACCACTCTGAACTTGCAGAGACGATTCATGCTTGCTTATGCACATAGCCACCATCCAATATTCGAAAATTTACATTGAGACCCTGCAACAGTACTTTCAGTGGATGTTGTGTCATCTACCCGTATGACAATTTACTATCAGAGACATCGGACTGGCAGATATATTCTCCAATTATTGTTCTCATACCTGCATAATCCGAACGAAGGGACTTCCCCTGGGCACATTGTTCCTGTAGAGAGACTTTCCCATGCATACAAACACCATGGCAAACAGAACAGCGATGGTGCAGACACCGAAAGACCAGTCCCAGCCCTGGTTGGTGCCTATCCACACGACGAAAGTGACACCGAAAATGGCCCCGATGGTCAGGCTGAATAGGAGCCAGTTGAAGTAGCTGGACAGCTGGGTCACCTCCTTCAGGTCCTTCTCGTCGAACTGGTCTGCCCCGAGCGAAGGCAGAGCAGCCTTGACCCCGCTTGTCCCGAATGCGATTAGGTACAGGCCCGTGTAGAGAATCGCGGCCTGGGTGCTGTCAGCAGCATGGCATTGGTTCATTTGGTCCGGGGCAATGCCTTTGCAAGGGATCGGCCTCAGCTGGTGGAAGTGTGCTTGTACTGCTAGGAGGGCATACCCCTGTTTATAAAAGCAATCACCGTAATGAAGATCATTCATTTATTTTGTACTTCTGATCGCCTAGGCTCATTATTAAATGCCTTTGAATTTCATGAGAATGAATCGCTCTGTATGAGTTTGTTTAAGTTGCAATTCATCCCAAACTTGAATTCAAGTCAACAGAAGATATTCTTGACGCTGCAATCTATTTCTCTTAGCTTGTCAGCATGTATTAGGTAGACCATATAGTTTTTCTTAACAATAATTTGAAGAAACGCCAGAGGGGCGAAAGCTTACTTTTCTTAAACTAAGAGCACAGTTAACTTGAATATAAAACGGATGTTGACTTGGTTCAGCGAACTAACTGTACTACAATTTTTGCCAAAGTTATCAGTTACACTAACAGCTGATTCTTCTAACAAGAATCAATCATGACAAACAAATCGGTCAATGACTCGATCATATGTTTCCTGAGTTCTACCATATATTGGGTGTTTTTGAGTCGTGATTGGCTCAGTCTATCAGAACGAGTATAATATCGTTCTCATTGATACAGATAGCCGGGCCAAATCCTTCCAAAACTACTGTCAAATAGGATCCTACGGGATAACAAAAGTGAAAAGTTAGATTCATGTCTGTTACAAATGTCAACCACAGAGAAGAAAGTCAGGTGCTTAATGAGATATTGAAAACTCAATTAGGATGCGGGGCCGATCACAACGTGACGAGGTCTTCCAGGCATTTACTGCCTATCAGAGAACCCACTCCGTATATGTGCAGCAGGAACATTCTACGTATGTGCACAGAGTCATGCATGAAAAGCACGTACCACCAACTCGATGCAGCCGAAGAGGACGCAGGTCTTGAAACGGGACAAGTAGGTGTCGGATATGAAGCCCCCGAAGAGGGCTAGGAGGAAGGAGGTCCCCATGAAGTTGGTAAGGGTGGTGGCCGATTTGGTCAGGCTGAAGTTCATGTAACCGTAAAAGTATGTCACCAAGCTCACTGCGTTCGCTATGAACGCCATGTTCTCTAGTCCTTCAGTCGCTGCATCAGAAACACACGTACTTATACAGTCGGACTCGGCAGTCAGAAATATTCAGATAAACAAGCTTGAGAATTAGGATCCATGCACGGAAATTACCGTATACAAAGAGAGCGGCCCGGTTGCCTCCCCGTCTCGCTTCTTTCTGCGGATGGGTCCTACGAGCCCTATACTTTTCCTGTTAGGACAGAACATAAAGCACATCAGAAGAAAAGCCTCAGTGTTTGGTCGACAGTCCTGATGCTAAGTTTGCAAATCGTCCACACGACAAATATTGTTCTCTCAATTTCAGATTTTCCTAGAGTAAGCCATGGAACAGGGAATTATACTTCAGCAGCTGTCGTGACTGAAGTTCGACGGGAAGCTTACCATTTTCGAAGAGCTTTCGGCTTGCATTTCAAGCAAGGAAGGGCTTAAGGGAGCGGTTACTGAGGTGATGTGCGGACGCTTTGGTTATGTTGCTTTCTCTAGGGAACCTTTTCGCTTATATTTATAGACTAGAAATGTGCTCATTGTCAATTCTACGTGCTGACAAAACCTAGAACAGGATAGTATCGGAAAGCATCTCCGAGTTTCAAAAGGCTTACTGGCTCTCTCTTCGTTCCTTAATGCAAAATCTTTCGCTTTCACTTCCACTGTACCAGACACCAGCACTGAGGTGTCCATTTTCATTTTATTATGGGTTTCAAACTCGATCTTATTCCCATAGCGAAGTAAACTATTCTTTCGGAAGGCGATTCAACAGTTGATTTGGTTAGTTGAGCCTGTCCTAGAAAAAGCAGCAATGGTACGGGCCATCAAAATGATTAATCGTTTAGTTAGGGCGGTGGGACATATTGGTGAAGCATTTCGGCTTGGTCTGAAGTTTAGAAACAAGTGTGCCTATTTGATGTGAAGAGCCAAAGCGATGTAGTTTATTTTCCACAAGTGCATGAACATACCCATTTGAAGTAAATTTGACAATTCATGAACCTTTCGAATTGTAATTTGAGGGAGACATAATAACTAAAGTTGATCCTCTCATAAACAGACATTCTTTGTGACCTTACCAAGTTTATATTGCGTGATTTCTCACGGTATTGTTAGAGTAATTAAATATTTTACCATAACTTCATCTATTAGTTTAAAACTTTTAAAATAGTCAGTAGTGGTTTCATAAAATTTCACACGATATCTGAATTAAGGTCATGGGATCAAATCTTTCCAAGCCTCTATTTGCCTTCCTAATTATATATTTCTGTCCTTTAGACTTAGGCCAAAGTATAACCTACTTGTGAGATAAAAATTTGTAGCCTATTTTTTTTTTTTTTAATAACTCAGAGGCACGTGAGGAGAAGCCTGACTTTCAGTTCTTATGAAGATACTTGAAAGACGAAGTATCAGTCCTAGCTAATTGGGATTTTGTGCCTCAAGGAGAACGACATCATCGACTCCAACTTCGATTACTACTTGAAAGAATTCCTCAAGGCCGTAGTTATATACAAAGAGAAGACTATATTATATATCTACCGATAATTCGAGGACTACACGAGTTTGTCATTATTGTGGCAAACTATATTCAAAATTTTGCTACAAGCTACATGGAAGGACCGGACAAGAAGAGGTTTGCTAATACAATATTCTAATATTTGCTCTACACCACGGTCATCTGAAGATAAGGTAGTGGTTATGTCCCAAAGGAGGGAATATGCTCGGTACCAACAATCTCAAATCTCACACTGTTTCTTCCACTCGCTACTTTGGCATGCATGTAATGCTACCGCATGCCTTTCGGCTACTTCTCGTCCTTGGATCATTGATTCAGGGCTTCGATCACATGTCGTGTCGTTCGGTATATTTTCCTCTCTTTCTCCATCTTCGTCCATAGTTACTCTAGCCAATGGATCACCTACACATGTTAAGGAATTGGCACGCTTAACCCAACTCCTTCATTGCCATTGTCAATCGGTGCTTTACCTTCCACAATTTCCATTTTAATCTCATAATACGTTAGTAAGTTAACCAAACACTTTCAGTGTTCAGTAACTTTTATCCCGATTCTTGTATTTTCCAAGATCTCGCTACGAAGAAGGCGATTGGTGGGGGCGTGGGAGGGAGGGGGGTTGTATGTACTGAGGATGCTTCTTCAATTGCTTGCTCAGTGTTGCTTCTCCACATCAAATCCATTGTCGCCTTGGTCATCCTTCTTTACGTAGTCTTGAGGAAGTTGGGATCTAGTTTTCAATCTCTTTCTAGTCTAGGGAGTGCGAGTCATGTCAACTTGGCAAATTACATCGTGTTAGTTACACACCCCGAGCATTAAACGGCCGGCATCTCCTTTTATTAGTTCATTCGGATATTTGGGGTCCATGTCGGTGGTTTCTAATTCGGGTTTCAGATATTTTGTTACTTTTGTTGATGACTATTCCCGAGTTACTTGGTTATATTTAATGAAAGATCGTTTAGAATTATTTTCTATTTTTCGTGCATTTATAACTGAAATTTATATTAAATTTGGCATGCATGTTAAAGTTATTCGATAATGCTAAGTGAGTACTTTTCCACATCTTTTCGATTTTATGACTCAACATGGTATGCTCATGAATCTTCCCTCGGGCCCCGATACTCCACAAAGAGAATGGTGTTGCTGAAAGGAAGAATAGGCATTTATTGGAAGTTACTAGATCCATGTTATTTGAAATGAAGGTTCGAAAACCTTTTTTTGGTCGATCTTTGTCCCTAGCGCATGTTACCTCATCAATCGCATGCCTTCTTGCTCTGCAAGGTGGTATTCTTTTCCACTTTGTTTCCTAGTGAACCCCCGTTTGTCCTACCACCCCGTATCTTTGGTTGTGTCTCGCTTTGTTCGTGATCATCGACCCGCATATAAAAACTTGATCCCAAGGCAATCAAGTGTATGTTTATGGGTTATTCCCGCACTCAAAGGGATATCACATATTCTCCATTACGAGAAAATATTTTATAACAGCCGATGTTTCATTTTTGAATCCACTCCTTATCATAATGTTCCAATTGTCAGGTCTCGAATTGATGAAGACTTGTATGTGACCACTTTTCTAGTCTACTATTTCAACGGTACACGGTATCTACAGAGAAGCCATCTCCTCTTCAGGTTTATACTCGACGTCCCATGTCACTACTATCACTCCCTGCTCCCTACCGTCACTACTACGTCATCTTTCGCCCAGGTCCGTCCATTAGCCGACCCTCCTCTCATATCTCGATCTGATCTTCCTATTGCTCATCGCAAAGGTACACGTATTTCTGTACTCAACATTCTATTGCAAAATTTCATTTCTCACTCTTCTGTGTCTCCTACTTTTCGAGCCTTTTTGACCTCTTGTTGAACAATATCCAATTCCAAAATTGTCGCCGAGGCATTACAAACTTCCAGTGGAGGACAAAGAATGGAAGAAGAATTACAGGAGCTCTTGAGATTAATCAAACTTGGGACTTAGTACCCTCCTCTAGGAAAACTGCTATTGGTTGTCGATGGGTTTATACCGTAAAGTCAACCCCGATGGTTCTCTTGCTCGTTTAAAAGCACGACTTGTTGCCAAAGGGTATGCTTTTTCCCAGTGTATGGGTTGACTATCTAGACACATTTTCTCCGTTGCCAAACTTACTTACTTCGTATTTTGATCTCTCTTGCACAACATATAACTGGCCTTTATTTCAGCTTCTTCTGATGTTAAGAATGCTTTCTTGCATGGCACTCTTCATGAAGAAGTTTATATGGAGCAACCTCCGGGGTTTGCTGTCTGGGAGTCTGGACTAGTTTGCAAATTAAAAGTCTTTATATGGCTTGAAACAATCTCCACGGGCATGGTTTGGAAGATTTTCCGAGGTTGTACCGTCTTTTGGGCTATCAAGATGTGGAAATGATCATTCTTTCTTTATAAACAATCGGGGGAGGCAACCGTTCTTGATTGTGTATGTTGATGGTATTATCATCACGGAAATGACTTGGTTGGTATAGCCGAGCTAAAACCTATCTTCAACAACTCGACTATGTGTATAAGAGTTAACAAACTATCATAGTTCTTCATTCAAAATATCTCAAAAGACTTGATTTTGTAATTGACAATTCACAACACTAGTTCTTTGCACTGGGAACTAAATGTGCGCGACGGGTCCCTATAATGATCTGTTCAGCGATGACCAACTGCGACCTAACTCATATATATATATATATATATACACACCCACTGAAAAAATTATTTTGTACAAAACCATATTGTATCATAAGATAGTCAACGGCTAATAATGCTTGGATCTGCATCAATTCCATTATTAAGAGATAATGCAGAGGAATAGGCGTGCTTTTATATGACATCTGCTGCCACATTTGATTTTCAACAACTTCATTTTTTTTTAAAATCCAGTCAAAGACAGATGATTTCACCTTCCTCATGATGAAGACCGCGGTTCCATTGAGCTTAGTCTCATTATCGTCTTCTGTCTTCTTGCCCTGCCGCCCCTTCATTAAATTATTCGAAGAGCTCTAGGGTTTTACTTCCCTTTCATTTCATTTCTCTTTTGATTTGCCTCTGCAATGTATTATTACCTAAGGACGAGGTATATGTGTAAGTAGATTCTGTCCCAAGTCAAACCTGCGCTTGCCTGCACAAAAGCAAATAATGAGAGAACCCCATTATTCTTCGTATGGAAAGACGAGATCTTGTCACAAATGGTGACAGAATTGAGAAGTGGTTGGTGACAGAGATGTATACTGTCTTCTGAAGGCAAAAGAGTCAGCTAAAAGGGACATGAAAACACTCTTAAACGAAGACAAGACGGTCATCTTCCAGGAGCGAATAAACAAATATTTGCAGAGGTGGTTAAGAGGGACGTGTCAAGAGGACATGA
Source organism: Eucalyptus marginata (assembly GCA_014182565.1). Taxonomy (NCBI): domain Eukaryota; kingdom Viridiplantae; phylum Streptophyta; class Magnoliopsida; order Myrtales; family Myrtaceae; genus Eucalyptus; species Eucalyptus marginata. Next base: position 922,344 of record CM024590.1, read on the forward strand.
CCTACTTCCACGAAAACGTAGTTTTGGCATTTTTCTCCTTGTGATGTAGTAGCAAGTGCGAGTTCATTCGGGTTACGAGCCAGAGTCTAGAACAGCCAAAGCTGGCATGACAAAAAATGGATGCCCAGAATCTGTCGGCCATATATTCGTCTTCAGGTGATCGGGTTTTATTCGAATTTGTGTGCATTGCTTACCCGGATGTTGCCATTTTAGGGACCCGTGCATGGCGGACCCAAGATGGTGGCCGTCAGACTTTCAGGATGCCTCTCTTTTGAAAGTCTTCTCATGTCATCCCTCGAGTTTTAAATTCTGCTTCCGAGGTTGGACCCCTGTGCAGAATCAGATCCCGATGTTGTATGTGCATTAGAGGACAAGGCATGCAAAATGATGCCATATATGACGATAGCAACATCTCTAACGATAACTCTGACGAAAACATAATTGGTCAGTTGGGATTCGAAAGAATAAGGCGTCGACTCTATGAAGGGTAGGAATAGAAGAGAAGGAGGCGGCTGCAGACATGATGTGAATTCGACTTCACCAAACAAACATGCCCTTTGATTTCCTCACGAAATCAAGAGGAGATTCCTTTGGAGGACCTGCGATATTGTCATCATTCCAACACCAACAACCATCCATAAGTGTCCTTCTTCCTTAAGCGTACAATTACGCTGGTATTTGGAGTGGGTGATAGTTCGGAGGAAACAACATTTGGGATGATTAGTTTCATTTGGTTTTGGCGATTCTACCGGTTAAAAGATGGTGTGATGAACGTCGTTGGAGTCTTAGAGAGAGGTCACTTGATTCTCGTCTAGTTAGATTGTTGAACTTGATAGATGCACAACCCAAGATGAATGCCAGGCCGAGGCCACCGTGAGCTGTGCCCTCGACACCTCTCTCTCTCTCTCTCTCTCTCCCCCCCAGCTTTTTCATATAACTGTAGCGGCTTTAGTTAAACATCATATTAGAATGACAATAAGATGCCCAAATTCTGGCAAGAAAGTGAAAAAGGCATAGTCTACCTGATTTTACATTTGTCCGTTTACTTTAACTATGCGAATATCAGAATGAAAAGAGCACGTAAAAATCAGAAGGAAGGGGAATAAAAGAAATCTAGAACACCCGCTCTTCTCCCTGCCCATCTTTTAACATTGCAGTGCAGATTCTGGGAAGCACCAGATCGTGCCGCGCAACGCGTTGGTCACACTCGTTGATCACCTCTCTCCCAAACAATGCGCGGAGATCTGATTCATCTCTGTATCTTTCTTTTTCTCAACTTAATCAAGGAACAAGCCACGCAGAGAAGCGTCTCCTTTCCTTGATAAAACACCAATGCAATATCACCCCCAGCAAGCTGAGAATAAGCAGAGCTCTCAGTTACGCGTGCTTCTTCTCACATTCACACCCCTGCCAAAAAGGACCTGAGAGAATCCATTGCCAACCAGACCGATGTCGCCCTCTCCCTCTCCAAGCAGCTCCTCTTGACCCAGGCCAAGGCCTCCAACCTCGTCTTCTCTCCCTTCTCCATCCTAGTCGTGCTCAGCCTGATCGCCGCTTGCTCTGTGGGCCCCACCCAGCTCCAGCTCCTCTCTTTCCTCAAGACCAAATCCTCTGACCACCTCCATTCCCTTGCTTCTCAGCTCGTCACCGTCGCACTGGCTGACGGCAGCGCCACTGACTGGCTCTTACATGACGGCCACTAATCTTGCTGATTTCACAACCAAGTTTTTTTTTTTTGGTTGAATCACAACCAAGGTCAGCCCTCTCTCTTTTTCTGTTTTTGGGGTCGAATACCTGTGGGCCTTCTTGGTTTCTTTGGTCAGATTGTCGCACCCCGAATCCTATAGGGATGGGGGCGGCACGGCCATTCTTCCACCCAAAGGATGCAGCCTTAAACCACCCAAAGTTCAGCTCCCAAAAGTCCTCTCCCTCCTCTCCCTCTGATGTCCATTAATTGAGGGACTTGAAAAATATGATAAGAGGAAATCAATAAGCTACCACAGCTTAGTAAGTAATACATTTTTTCTAAGCATATTAAAAAGTCACTATGCACATTTAAAACACAAACATAACTTACTTTCGTCAAATCTAAAAATTTAGCCAACTTTTAAGACCCAAATGTAATATTTCTTACTTTAACATAATATGTTCAAAGTAGACTTGTAAAAGATATTAAAAAATAAAAAACCAATGGTCCAGTCCATCGGTTAATCTTAAGAAATACACGTCAATGGTCCATTTCATTGATGAATCTTATGCCACACATCAATGGTCTATACCATCGATCCATCTCATTAAAACTCTCATTAAAACACATGTCGATGGTCCATCCATCGACCAATATTTTGCTCAATAGCAATCCACGATCAAGACACAATGCTTGGTAATAAGGCGACCAAGATCCCGCCTTCGTTAGATCTGCACTTATTATTAGCCAATGGCTCAGCCTACAAAAATATCTTAAAGACTAGTATTCGCATACCTAAAAGCCCCTCATTGGGCTCACAACACTATTGAGCATCAACACCAATCCACAACAACCTCCACGATTCACAAAGGCAAACCAAAATATAGGTTTTACAAATCAAAACACATAATATTTTTGCAACCCGACTCATTCACCAAAAATGCTTTTCGTAAAGTATTTCTCAAATCATTTTAGAACTCGTTTATTAGACCGGAATAAATTTCACATACCATTTTGCAACACATTTCATAAATCAAGTTCATAAACACACACACACACACACACACACAACCTTTTGCAACAATTTTCCAACAACATTTGGTGAACCATTCACAAATATCAAATCGTAGTAAATGCTCGATTCAAATTTTATACAATAGAATATGCTTTCAATGACTTATGATATATCAAATCTCCATAACTTTCAAGACGTGAATTTGCAAACTCTTAGAAGAAATAGTATCACTCGCCTAGAAAAGCTAAAAAACAACCTTCAATGGTTACTCGAGTTGACAGGCTTGAATTTCAACAATTAAATGAGAAATGGCATCAAAACCAAATAAAACTCTACCTCAATTATGAAACAACTAAACTATGTTTAAACACCAACAAAACGATTATGAGGTGCTAACAAATCACTCAACCAAAAGCGATTATTCAAACTTAAACTCAATGCGGAACTCAAACTTGAAATCCTAAAGCTCCACAAGTCAAAAATCGGATTTCAGAGCTCATTTTTCACATAACTTCAAATTTAAGCCTTATTTCCGAAAACTACCTCAATTGAATGAACGAGGGACATGAACACTTACCGAGCATTGCATTACGTAGTCGAATTGGCTTGGGGAGGTGCTTGTGGCGTGAACGCGCAAAGCCCCTCTCTTCTTCCCCTTTCCTTCTCTTTTCTCGAATGGCTTCGGGCTCTTAAAAGAGTAAGCGTCCCTGCTCACTTATTTTCCCTTTCATTTTGACTTTTCAACCCTCTTTCTTTTCTTTTTTTCCCCTTTTTTTAAATTTTCAAACCCATATTTTACATTCTCCCCTCCTTTAAAATAATTTCACGCTTGAAATTTAGACATACCTTGTCCCAAATTGGTGAGGGTATTTGCCATTGAGTCTTCATATATGTTCTCAATAATCACGACGATTTGTGACGTGCAATGCATTTAAATCTTCATACGGAGTATTCTTTTCAAGGTAGAAAAGTCTTTCTAGCATGGCTTGAAAAAAGAATCAATTCTTTAAGAATTCGTATATATCATTCCTCTTCCTATTCATTGAACGAGTACCATGAAGTTAGGATGCATGGGAGTTCTCATTTCATGGTTCATAATAGCCAAAAATCATTGCAAGCACATATGGAGTGCAACTTTTTGCTGCATGAGAAGATCCCTTGCCTACATAGACTCTTAGAGTATTGCGACTTGGGAAAGAGCAACTACAATATGATCAGCTACCACTTCAACAAGGACCAGCTCAAAGACATGGCACCGCCTAATACTGTCTGATGGAAGCATCAACACCATAAAGCATACCGTTTCATTGTAAACTCAGGCCAGTCATTACTCTGGAAATTAGAGAGATGCGGCAGAGGAACCCGCACAGTAACAACCTTACTTGGAATTTATTTCTCCGCAAGAGGACGTAATCTTGTAACAGGTGCATTTGGTGATACTTTCAGCTACGATTGCTATAAATACATGATTGATCACAGGAAAAATGAATGGGTATGGTGTATCCAACTGGATTCAAGCCACTTCACGTTGGCATCCACAGGGCACACTCTTCCAATGCCAAGCTCAGCCAAGTTCACCCAGCGTAGTTTTCAAAATAGTATGTCTGTCAAGTGTGCTTCTGATTTGGTGCGCTAGCATCCTGACATGTTTGCCAGTTTCCTCGAGTACAAATTAAGCCCTTTTCCCTATCAAGTTCTGCAGCTTTGTTTTTTCAAAAATCGTTTTTTGGTTTTCATGCTAAGTAGATCAAGGATGATATGCACAAACATGGGAGCCGTAGCACCCGAAACCACCACATTGAAAACCCTTGTAGTGGTCGTAACCACTAGTACAATTCTTGAGCGCATGGTAAATGTCCATAAGTGGATCAAGTGGGTTGCTCCACATAGAACTATGAAGGCACTAAACTGATCAAGATCCCATCTATACAGAAATATCGCAGATTTCTTAACAAAATAGGTGAGTTCTAGAGCGATGGAAAAGTAAGCCAGAGCAATAAAGAAATTGAGAGGTATTGGCACTTCATTAAACGCTCATTAGCTGGCCACTGTTGCTTAATGCAATTGCAGGAGTCCATCGTGTGGTAGAACAATCTGAGCAGTCAGATTCTTTTTCACATGCCTGAATCAAGTCCACCGAGCTTATGCATGAAGTCAACAACAACCAAAGCTTGGATTGCCTCTTCTCTAGATTCGCATCATTCATGCATCTAGATACACGTGACTAATTCCATATGCCTTAATGATGGCAGTCCAAGTCATAGAATCCTTGAATGCAGGGCAGGGAGGCATCTAGTAAATAGAGATCCAACCTCGCACATGCATCTTAAACCTTGTTAAGATATTTTTTGTGACAGAACCATATATCCATCCAATCTCTTTGCCCTACTCAGTCTTTTCCTCATATCTGCAGATGATAATACGAATCGCTTCCTTTGAAAGAGTTGCTAGATTAGTAGATGGTAGAAGTCTTCCCTATTCCATGAATGCTGCTACCATAAGGATCGGAGTTGCTGGACTAGTATTGGTACCTCAATGATTTTTTTTTTTCTTTTGGAGATAAACCCCAAGATTGGTGATGATGGTATAAGCACCACGCAGCTCAAAGGTAGACAATCATCGTCAGCCGTCTAAAATTCTTTTATATTAGAACTAGTTCCTTCTAAGTCTCCTTTTCCTTCCAGATATCTATTGGTCATGTGGGGAATGTTCTTTTCCTGCTTGAGTTTCTAACTTTCAACCCTTTTTTCCGATCAATAATTCCAAACCCACAAGAGCTCAAGTCCTTTGAGGGGTCCACAATTCGCACAAGAATTAGCTGTATAGGATCAACAGAATGAACTAAATGCCTATTAGAAGGGACCAAAGGTCCAAATGTTGTCTAAATAGATTGACTTTTAGGTGCAACATAAGGGATTTCATCATATACTGGCTGCCCATTTATGAAAAATGGCATTGGATGTTGAGATTCATGTTTAGAAGAAGACGAGATCAGGATCTCCTCCTTGCCATTGGCGCCTCGTGGCATCTCCTTGGCTGTCATTGAACTCGCTCTCTATGTCATTGAAACCATCTTCTTCCACTTGAGGACTCCCTAATGCCTTTGGTAGTGAGTCATATACTAAGGAAAACACTGATTACCATCCTTCCTCTCGTGCTCATAATAGGGACGGCACACTGGGAATGCACTCTCATTACAAGCAACAAAGACATCACCATTGGCTGTAAGTCCAACGGTATCACCACAAATCTGACATATCTGGCTATTCAAGTGCTTTTGGGGCTAGGGCACATTATCAGATCATGGCGTATCCGAACCAGCCTGTTCCTCTTATAAGATTTGGCCACCATTCCTGCATTTGCTTCCATGAGATGATCTCGATCCTTTGTTTTTATGTCTGGTAAAATTTCCTGAAAACTTCAACGCACTTTTACCACTTCTGCTGGAAGTTTTAGAACATAAGACTTGTAACTTGGTCAAAAACTGAAAGTTTCTACTTCTTCAGTTAATAAGGTCACATGAGTTCAGTTGAACTACTCTCATTTCGGGGAAAATCTCCTGTAGCTTAAATCGTGAATTCCATTCCATCATTGAGGTGCACCTCCCCATCATACAAAAATCTCAATATGACAGTCCAACAAATATTAGTTATCTTTGTCAAACAATTCTTGGTTCAACAGCTCTTTTGCCACTTCAAATAGTTTCCCCCTGAGTCATTGTTTTGCACTGAATTATTTTACAAATTCAAAAATTTCTTGCTTCTGGAATGCAGATGGTGAATTTCAAGATATTGGAGCATAGCCACCAAATAAACTCTAGAACTCGTCGACATCAGCATCACCCACAAACTTCCCATTCTCTATTGTTGCCACCTCACAGCTTCAATAATGCTTATTTCCTTAATGTAGTGAATAACTTCCAGAGCTCTAGCTCTTTCTCGTATGCTAGAGTTGCGCCCACTAAATAGAAATATTTTTGAAAAAATGTCCAATATGAACACATCACGGTGATTCAACGATGATCGCCAAATGTGACATCTTTAACATGAACAACATGCTCCCCTTTACATGCAAACAAGCTGATGCAGTACTTTTCCCCCATTCGAAATTCCTATGATTTGTACAGTCTTTTGTTGGGTATAATGCATAGATTGAAGAAGGACAAGAACTTCTCTATTTCTTAGCCTGGAACTTCCTCCCAGAATAGAATTTTCCATGTGAAGCCCTTAAGATGCAAACTAAGTGAAAATTCTCGATGCACCATATCTCTAAACCTCTACTTCATTCCTGCATCTTGGAATGTTAATGTCCTTAGACGAACGCGACATTTTCTCTCATGAGAGAACACTCCACAAAATTATGAGATTGTTGTCGGAGTTGAACGAGAAAAACAACAGCAGAATGCAACAAAGGAGCTCGGTATCAGAATTTGCATCAAATGGAGATATGCATCTCCCCATCATTGTTCTTTGCTTCTCTAATTCAAGTTCTTTCTTTGTCTCTTCACACCTTAAAGTCTCAAAGGCTCATTCTGATTTTTGCTTCATCCATTCCCTTTCTCAAATTCTGCAATTGAAGCCTAGATTCTTGGGCCTTTCTCCGTTCAATAGCACATATCTTAGAAAATAAAAGGCTCATTAAATCCAAATCCTCAAAACCTTGAAAGTCGAAATGCATAAGAACAGACATAGATTTCGAAGGAAGAAAGAATCTAGAGTTTCCACCTTGGATTCGATAGCAACGCCACCAAACTTGAAATCTGCTAAATCGCTTTGACTTTCCTGATCTTTGGGTCAGACCGATGATCATTTGGACCTAAAATGAAACATACATCCTAGTATCAAGAGACTAACATGCGCTATAAACTGACACAGTACCTTGCAACGTCCCATAAAAATCTACACCTAAATATCATTCCCTATGATTTGATACCACACATGTCACACCTCGAATCCTATAGGGATAGGGGTGGCATGGTCATTTTTCCACCTGAAGGACACAGCTTCAAACCATCCAAAGTTTAGCTCTTAAAAGTCCCCATGATGATCTGAAAAAAAAAAAAATCCCCATGATGACATTCTCGCTCTATCATCCACTAACCGAGAGACCTGAAAAACATGATAAAAAAAAAGGAATGAGCTATTACAACCTAGTGAGTAATACATTTCCTCTAAGAGGAACAAGCAATCACTATGCACATTTGAAACATAAGCATAACTCACTTTCTTCAAATCTAGAAATTTAAAAAACTTTCAAGACCAAAATGTAATATTTCTTACTTTAATATAATACGTTCAAAGTAGAATTATATAAGATAATAACAAGCAAACACCAATAGTCTAGCTCATCAGTCAATTTCAAAAAATACATGTCAATGGTCCATTCCATTGACTAATCTCATGCCACACATCAATAGTCTATTCCATTGATCCATTTCATTAAAACACACACTGATGATCCATTCATCGACCAATATTTTGCTCAATATCAAACTATGGTCATACACAATGTCTGGTGATAGGGCGACCAAGATAGCCCTCTTGGTTAGGTCTCCACTTATCATTAGTCGGTGGCTCGACCCATAAGGATATCTTAGACTAGTATACGTATACCCACAAAACCCTCATTGGGCTTACAACGATATTGAGCATCAATACCAATTCACAATAACCTCCATAATTCACAAAGCCAAACCAAAAGATAGGTTTCACAAATCAAGACACATAATCTTTCTACAACCTGACTCATTCACCAAAAATGCTTTTCGTAAAGCATTTTTCAAAACATTTCAAAACTCATTTCTTAAAATAGAATAAATTTCACATATCATTTGGCAACACATTTTATAAACCGAGTTCACTAATCAACATGTATATACATATAACCTGTTGCAACAACTCTCCAAAAGAATTTGGTGAACCATCCACAGATATCAAATCGTAGTAGATGCTTGATCTAGATTTTATGCAATAAAATATGTTTTCAATAACTTATGATACATCAAATCTCCATAACTTTCAAGACGTGAGTCTACAAACTCACAGAAGAAATAGTATTATTCACATGGAAAAGCTGAAAACCAACCTACGGTGGTTACTCAAGCTGACGCACTCGAATCCTAACAATTAAATGAGAACTGGCATCAAGATCAAATAAAACTCTACTTCAATTACGAAACAATTAAACTATGCCTAAACGCCAACAAAACAACTACGACATGCTAACAAATCGTTCATCCGAAGTAATTATTTGAACTTAAACTCAACGCAGATGTGAAACCCTAACATCTCGTTCCAGCAAAACCGTAACTTTAAAACAACGATTGTCAAATCCGTGGCTCCACAATACCATAATTAACCATTCCCAAGAAATCCCAAAGCTCCACAAAAACTCAAAAATCGGATTTCATGACTCAATTTTCACATAACTTCGAATTTAAGTTCTATTTTCGAAAACTCTCTCGATTGGACAAACGAGGGATGCCAACACTTACCAAGTATTGTGTTATATAGTCGAGTCGGTTTGGCGAGGTTCCCGTATGGCGTGAACGTGCAAAGCCCTTTCTCTTCTTCCCCGTCTCTTCTCTTCCTTCTCTTTTCCCGAACTGCTTCGGGCTCTCAAAAAGAGTGAGCGTCCCCCACTCACTTATTTTCCCTTTTTGACTTTTCAACCCTTTTTCTTTTCTCCTTTTTTTCCCTCTTTTTTTAACTTTTCAAAGCCATATTTTACACATATGGTGCTAACTGCTGAGATATTGAGTGGCTACTATGATATCCTTGTGTTCCATGTACTGATTAGAATAATCCACTAGGCTATTGAGGTGGCTATCAAGGTTAATACGAGGTTTGAGAAAGAGAGCAATGGCCCTATGATGGAGGTTCTCTCGACTGGCTCGAGACCCGACTCATTTTTGCAAATGCCCTCTACTTCAAAAGTGCTTGAAATGACAAGTTCAACTCTTCGAAAACAAAGGATAAGGACTTTTTCCTTATGAATGGGGCTTTTGTTTAAGTTCCCTTCATGATTAGTAAGAATGAGCAAGATCCTTCAAGCGTACGATGATTATAAAGTCTTGGGAATTCCTTATAAGCAAGGGGATGACAAGTGTCACTTTTTGATATACATATTTTCCCATGATGCTTGGGATGGAATCCCAGTTCTCGTGAAGCAAGTGAGTTTTGAATTTGGATTTCTAGATCGCCATTGGAAGTGGGGGAATTCTGAATCCCGAGATTCAAGGCATCATTTAGCTTTGAAGCTTGAGAAGATTTGAAGGAGTTGGGATTAGTAATGCTGTTTTTTGGGCGAAGGAGGATTGACAGAGATTGTGAACTCTCCTGAGGGTCGAAATCTCTATGTTTTGAGCATTTTCCATAAATCTTTCATTGAAGTTAACAATGATGTGGTTACGGGAAGTAGGCAAGCGTTGTTTTGAGCGATGTCGATAGAATTAGAGTGTATAGGGATGGATGTATGTAAAATGGATATCGATAGTAAATGCAAATGAAGGATAGAATATAATGAGAACCAAGGCGTACAGGACACCCCATCAGTCGAGGTCAAGATCGGGATTAACAAAGTCCACTACCAAGGCCTATAAAAATCTCCAACCAAGGATACATGACTTTAGGATTGAAGAAGCTCACCATCAAGGCCTACAGGAAAATCACTAGCCGATAATATAGTGCTTCTTTGGCTCACCACTAAGGAAGAATCTACTTCCAAGGATACAGAAATCATAAGTAATTCACTCTCAAAAGAATTCGCTCACACAGAGGAAAATCTCAAATATTCATATACTCAAAATCCATTGTCTTAAAATTGAGAATTCACCTCATTATATAGAGAAGTTATTACATAGGAAATAGACTAAACATCAAAGACACGGGCACTACCCAACATTAAGGATGTGAGAATTAGAAAACAAAATAAAGACCTAAGAACTAGATAATGCAAAAAAAAAAAAAAAAAAAACATTTAGAAATTAGAAATGCAATTAAAGACATAGAAACTTGATATTTGACTCTTCCAAATTCGTGCACCATCCTTGGAAGCTAAATAGTCATCGTAGAAGATCACGGAATAGCGATAGAAATTGATGAGAACAACCTCTAGTCAATATGTAGTCGGTAGGAAGTCTCGAAATCAACAATAAATTTATATAACAATGTTTTGGTAGCTGATCGGCAACCATGAAATCGACAACTTGTCCATTGAATTGACAACTTTTTTGCATAATCGACATCTTCAACTTAAACTGATTGACAAAGTCTAATGCTTCCGCATTAATCTCCCTAGGTTGTAGAAGATTTTGCCCTCGGATCTCGTCATTGCCTCATTTCCAAGATTGAAAGTTGCTAATTTGTCAAAATCATTCTAATCGAAGGAACTTGATTTCGAAAAGTTTCCGTGACGGCCTATTCAAAAACTAGATAATATATCAGTTTCATGCAAATAACTATCTTTGAGGCTTGCTGAAAAGCTTTAGTTGAAGGCTTAGCTGAATATCTCTTGCCACATTTTAGTTGTTTCTCTAGGAGGGTGATGTCTCTCTCCATTTGTGGTTGTTGCACTTTTATCCTTAAATCATCGATCTCCATGTCTCATAGGCTTCTTTCCCATGTTGTAGGAGCCTCAACGTTTGGTCCATATCGACGACCATTAGCCATTTCCTTCTTTTTCTTCTTTTTTTTAATGGAAATATGAGATGGGATGCAAGATTGGTAACAAAAGAAATCATTCAATCAAAGTATATGGGGATGGATGTATGCAAAATGGATATTGATGGTAAACGCAAATGAAGGATAGAATACAATCAAAATCAAGGTGTATATAGGACATGCCACCAACCAAGGATCAAGATCGGGATCGACAAATTTCATCACCAATGCCAATGCAGAAAATCACCAACTAATGATATAAGACTTTGGGATTGAAGAAGTTCACCACCAAGGCCTATAGGAAAACTACCAGTTGAGGATACAATGCTTCTTTGGCTCACCATTAAAGAAGATTCCACCTTCCAAGGATATAGAAATTAGGAGTAATCCACTTTCCAAATATATTCACTCACATAGAGGAAAATATCAAATATTCATATACTCAAAATTCACTATCTTACAATTGAGAATTCGCCTCATTATATAGGATAGTTATTACATAGGAAATAGATTAAACATTGAAGACACCTGAACTACCCAACACTAAGGATATGAGAATTAGAAAACAAAATAAAGACCTAAGAACTAGATAATGCAAAAAAACACTTATAGATTAGAAATGAAATTAAAGACATAGAAACTTGATCTCCGACTCTTCCAAATTTGTGCACCATCCTTTGAAGCCGAATAGTCATCATAAAGGATCACCAAATAGTGATAGAAATTGATGAGAACAACCTCTAGTCATTAGGTAGTTGGTAGGAAGTCTTGAAATCGACAATAGACTTGTATACCGATATTTCGGTAGCCAATCGACAACCATGAAATCAATAAATTATCCATTGAATCGACAACTTGTTCGCATAATTGACATTTTCAACGTGAATTGATTGACAAAACCTAATGCTCTTGTATCAATTATTTGATGTTGGAGAAAGTGTAGAGAAGTAGGAGTAACACAAGTGAGAACTTAAATGGATAGGTTGAAATCACTCAAAATGAGTTTAAATTTGAGCTCTGATACCAATGTAGAGAAGCATAATGTAAAACAAATAAGAACTTAAATGGATAGGATGCTCATCACTCATAGGAATTCACCTAAGAGGTAAAAGCAAAACAAAAAATCCTTATCATTCTCAAGCCAAAGACTAAAATAAGTTATGAATCAAACAAGTCTACCTTTTATTTCATCATAGCATGCTTATATAGATGAGCTTGAATCAAACCTTCAAGCATGAGTAATTAGTTTACTAGACTCAAGGGAAAGACAAAATTAGTTTTACTGGAAAATAACTATAATTAAATAAGGACTTTGGAAACTTAAACCACATTTACTAGACATTGAAAATATGGGAAATAAATATAGGTGGTGGTAGATGTCCAAGTTGTGTTAATCCCAAAGTAGCCGAATTAATGGCCTTTAAGCATTGCTCTAGCATCAAACGAAGAAGGAACATAAGCAACAATCCCTTTTGATAGGGTTATGATGCTGTGTAGTTTAAATCATTTAGAGAAGATAGACTTTGTTGCCGATCTCCCGTTCCTGTCCCTAATGAGGGAAGATATGATTGAACGGTTCTTTTTCTGGTCAGGTGCTCAATCCCCTAGCCGGTTGATCACATGTCAAACAAGAGCATTAGTATGCCTAACTAGATAAGAACTATTATGAGAGGTTATATGGTTTAATGCATATGTTTTGATGTATTAATCTATCAATGCACAATTAGAGAATGTTATATCTTTTTGTGTTGTATCAATCATCGTCACATGTTCATGGACCCATATGGCTTCCTGTCTCAACCCAGATGACTTGTACAATTTCTGAACTCTTTGTTAGTGGTTTCACTTGACTTGACTTAATGTTCATGAGTGAAGGATAAATTGTTCTCGATGTTAAGCTAGAACTGAGAAGCGATCCTAATCCCTTTCCAATCATCTGATGTCGAATTGTCTTGGCATAATATCATTCTTCGTCAACTTCATGTTTGACAGGCTCTCGCTAGTTACCAGCATATGATACTTTAAGGCCGGGCCAATTGTATGATCTCTCTCTCAACCATAGCTCTTAATGATGTGTCACTGTCTTGAAGTTTCCCATTAAAAAAGGACCATTTATGATCCAAAAAGACCGACCCAGGTTCCCGAGTCCTCTAGAATATTCCTAAGGATGGGTGATATGGCAAATGCACCATTATGTGGTTAATGTACTAAGTTTTAGAGTATTATTGTCATAAATGCTAATAGTTGGTAAATAGGGAGACGCAATCTCTACCGTTAAATTGGAAAGTAATCAATGGTTACCGTTAAATTGGAAAGTAATCAACGGTTGTAATGAGAGGAGCGCCATCCCCTTATTTATATCAAAGTATTCTCTCTCTAAACACTTTCTCTCTCTCCGATACACAGCTGGTGGGCCCAAGCTGTCCTTTGCGAGCAGCGTTTGGGTTGATAAGTTGTTGCCTCTAAAGCCTTCTTTCCAACGGGTGGTGGATGCGTCTTATGAGACGGCAACTAATCTTGTTCATTTCAAAACCAAGGTTAGTTCTTGCTCTTTATTATATTTTTTGGGTCGGATGTGTGTGCATCTTTCTTGGTTTCTTTAGTCAAATGGTTCTGAGAGGTTGAGTGAGTGTGGTTAGGTATTTAACTAGGTGTTCTACCCATTGGCAGTTAGGTGGGTTTTAACAATCTATTCATGAGTTCTGAAACTCATTTCCTCTTCTAATTTTTCTTTGGTTCAGGGTTTGAAATGCTGCTTGTAATTGGTTGACTTGTTAAACCAAACCTCCTGGAATGGAACATCTGGTCTGGTTGAGGCAATAGCTCTTTCTTGTTGACTTGCTTTGGATTTCTTCTAGGTGTGAACTATATTCTAAACATGCACAAACATTATGCAAATCCCCTAAATTGAGCTCGTTGTAATCTTGTGTAGAGGCCTACATGATGAACATAAAAGGGTAAATTGATGAATGGTCACAAACTCTAGTAAGCTTCAAACGAAAAAAGTACAATCCAGATGTGTTGGTCAATTGATTTTCCCAAACAATCATACAAAATTTACTTAATCAGAGCTTTAGATGATGTTGTTTGAAGCTATCAAGTTGGAAGGGACCTCAATCGTGTCCTTGTAGGTGCATTTACGAGGATTTCCTAATCTGGGTCATATTCTAAGCATGTTAAAGATGTAAACTTTATGTTCCCAAAGTGCAATTCGCCAGGGCAACAGGTTTTACCCTCCTAACCCTCCCATTCATCATCAACGTACTGATTTTCCACAGATTAACTACACGAGCATTTGTAGCAGAGGCAAATATTGATATTTCATCAGGCTCCTGTCCACGTCTTATGATAGCTCTACATCATCAAAATGACCATATTAAGAAAAGAAATTAAGCATAGTTATTACAGAATACATTGCCCTCTAGCTGTGCAAACCCCAATCGTATATTACACTGTTATTTCTGATTGGATATTTGCATCTTGCCATGATCAAGCAATTTCAGTATGGCTGTAGACTGGAGTGAGATGTATCAATGTAGATGTTTCTGGAATATATAATTGGAGATTAGTTTTGCTACCGGACTCCACATAGTGATTAACTTAAGGATCTTGGAGAACTGACTTATCACGCAATCATCATGTTAGGGAACATCTTTTGTAGTCAAATACAAGTAGTGCAATTTCGACTAGTGAGACTCTCACATATGTGCCATGAGTACTAGTATGTTGCCTTTAGGAGGACTTCCAGCAGTCTATTTGAATATCAATCTCTCACTTTGTTGGTGTTATAGGAACATTGGGTAACCCTTTTTAAAGGGATTTATTTGCTGATGGGGTCACCTTTTTTTTTTTTTTTTTTTGGTACCAATTATTATCTTGGTTCTCTAATGTTCCTTTTGTTGCCTAATTTTCTATATCAATGAATCTTATATACTATTTTAAGTTGTGAAACTGGTGCTTTTGTTCTTTCTTGAGTCATGGTTGAGAATGTGGTTCTGTGCTAATTAACTTTAGTATTGACTCGTAACTTTCATCTTTTCATCCTTCCATAAGCGGCTCGGGTTTCATTTGAATTGCAGTCTTTTCTAAGTTCTTACATGACTGTCCTTTCTATTCGTTAAACAATGGTGTTGGCAGCTCGCTTTTTGTGTCACCGAGTATTCTATGTACTGATTAGAAGAACCCATTAGGTTGTTGAGGTGATTAGCGAGGTTAATACATGGGCTGAGAAGGAGACCAGTGGCCTCATAAAGGAGGTTCTCCCAGCTGACTCAGTTGACGCTTTCACCTGACTCATTTTCACAAATGTCCTCTACTTCAAAGGTGCTTGGAATGATAAGTTCGACTCTTCAAAGACAAGGACAATGACTTTTTCCTTCTCAATGGGAATTCTGTTCAAGTTCCCCTCATGACTAGTGAGAACGAGCAGACTTTCGACGGTTTTAAAAGTCACGGCACTTCGTTATAAGCAAGTGGAGGAATGGCGTTAGTTTTCAATGTACTTATTTCTTCCAAATCCGAGAGATGGACTTCCAGCTCTCGCGGAGAAAGTCGGTTCAGGATCTGGCTTTCTAGAACGTCATCTTCCTTAAAAAACATGGAAGTCGGGGAATTCCAAATCCCGAGATTCAAGATTTCCTTCGGATTTGAAGGATCAAAATATTATGAAGAAGTTGGGGTTGATATTGCCGTTTTTGGGTGGAGGATTAACGGAGATGGTGGACTCTGACATGGGCATGAATCTGAAGAAGTTGGGGTCGGTATTGCTGTTTTTGAGCTCATTGTTGCTCGCTGAGGGACCGGTGTGGCCTGAGCAAGTGTCGGACAGCTTGCTGGGTACGCTTGGAACTCGTTTGCCAGTATGGCTAGGGCGGGTCTGAGTTTACTGGCATCCGGATGTCAAACCAAAGCGGCAGGGACTTGGACCCAGGAAACGACAGCGTCTACGTGGAAGGACATTAGGATCAACACCAGATCGTTGAGTTGCTGCAGGGAGGCCTAAGTTCCTTGGTGTGGCCGGAAAATCGTGGGAGGGCTAATAAGGGATGGTGGACTGGGAGGCGCTACGTAGAGATCTACCAGAACTACAGGTGGCCAACGATGACGTAGGCCTAGGCTGCTTCACAAAAAAGTTTCGTTATTGTCACTCGGATATTGAAAGTCACTGTAATGGCCACCAAGGAACGCCTCGCCAAGCAAGCAGCCGTGTGACTTCCTTGGCTTCTTGCAGAATTGGAGTCTTGAGTCTTGACTTGATCACAACCAACTCATGAAACCTTGAACTCCATTCACGGCTCATCAGCATTTAATTCCCATGTGGATAACGTTTCCCCTTCTTCAAGATCATGATCCTCCAGCAAGGAAAGAGAGATCAGGCCAATTAATTTTCTTTACTAAAATCATTGAGAGATTATATGTATTTCCTTTTCCACCGAGAATATATGGTGAGTGATTTTTTTCCTTCTTGTCTCCGACCAAAGATCACACACTCATGCCTTCCTTTGTATTAACCTTTGACCACCTAACAACCCTTATTGTCTCCCTTCATTCATGGATGTTATTTTTGTTTCCTTTTTGCTCAAAGTTACTCACCATTCACAGCCAACTTGATCATTTCACTCTAGAAAAGGGGAATAGGCGGACCGGGTCTTGAAAGTTCAAATATATTGGGCTGAGTACAATACAATCACTAGCTGAGCCCATTCCAATGTCAATCATGATTGGACTGACTCAAATGCAATTTACGCGGACCTATTTCTATTAAATGATAGCATTAATAATGCCTATAATGCAAATGTGAAATAATGTTATAATGCAAATTTAGGTGTCAACACTGTCTTTCTCTCTCTTTATCACAACCAAAGTTCTTAGTAACGTGTTCGATCTTGAGGTTCCCCACAAACGAAGGATTATGTATGATAAAAAAAAATTATGTGTCAACACTCTTTTTCTCTCTTTTTATCACAACTAGAACTTTGAGTAGCGTGTCACAATCTTGAGATTCCCCACAAACAAAGGAATGTGTATGATAATAATAATAAAAAAAAAAAAGAAAGAAAGAGAGAGAGAGAGAGAGAGAGAGAGAGAGAGTAATCCAAGGATGTGAAGTCCTCTAGAATATTCCTATTGAAGGGTGATAAGGTAAATATACTGAATTCTAGAGTATTCTTATCATAAATGCCAATAGTTGGTAGATGGTGAGATACAATATTCACCATTAAATTGGAAAGCAATTAATGGTTGTAACGAGAGAGATTATATATAAACAGGGTCCCCTCTCCTCATTTGTATCCATCCAACTCTCGAGTTCTCGCCTAAACTTCTTGACTCCATTGATCTAGTCGTCGTGACAGACGCCTGTTTCTTTTCACGTGCACACCAGCAACCAACCGCCAAGCCGCCAAATGGATCCTCCTGTGTACACCAGCCGCCAAATGGAACTCAGAGAATCGATGGCCAATCAGACTGACTTCGCTCTCGCCCTCTCCAAGCAAGTCCTCTTGACCTGGGCTAAGGACTCCAACCTCGTCTTTTCTCCCGTATCCACCCATGTTGTGCTCAGCCTGATCGCCGCCGGCTCCGCTGGGCCCACGCGGGACCAACTCCTCTCTTTCTTCAAGGCCAAGTCTACCGACCACCTCCACTCCTTCGCTTCTCAGATCGTTGCCATCGTGCTCACCGACGGCAGCCCCGCCGGTGGGCCTAAGCTGTCTTTCGCAAACAGCGTTTGGATCGATAAGTCGTTGACTTTCAAGCCATCTTTCCAACATGTGGTGGACGCGTCTTACAAGGCGGCCACTAATCTTGCTGATTTTGAAACCAAGGTTAGTTCTTGCTCCCTCTTTTTCTGTTTTTTTGGGTCGAATACATATGCGGCTTTCTTGGTTCCTTTGGTTAGACGGTTCTGAGAGGTTGAGTGATTGAGCTTAGGTATTTTAACTAGTTGTTCTACCCATTTGTTGTTTCATGGTTTAACACTCTTCCGTGGATTGAAATGCAAGCGTACGTTTTATTCGTAAAAACAGTTTTGAAAATCAATTCCTCTTCTAATTTTTATTTGGTTTGGGATTTGAAATACTGTTCATAATTGGTTGACTTGTTAAACCAAACATCCCGGAGTTGGAACATGGTCTGATTAAGGCAATAGCTCTTTCCTGTTGGCTTGCTTTGGATTTCTTCTAGGTGTGAAATATACTCCAGACATGCGCAAACAATATGTAAATCCCCTAAATTGAGCGCATTCTAACCTTGTGTTAGAGGACTACATGATGAACATAAAAAAATTAAATTGATAAATGGTCATAAAATCTAGTAAGCTTCAAATGAAAAAAGGACAATCCAGATGCGTTGGTCAATTGATTCTCCCAAACCATCATGTAAAATTAACTTAATCAGGGCTTTAGATGAGGTTGTTCGAAGATATCAAATTGGAAGGGACCTCGATCATGCCCTGTAGGTGCATTTACAAGGATTTCTTATTCTCTGTCATATTCTAAGCATGTTAAAGACGTAAAATTTACGCTTTCAGAGTGCAATTTGCTAGGGTGACAAGTTTTACCCTCCTAACCATCCCATTCATCATCAATGTACTGATTTTCCACATATTAACTACATGGAAATTTGTAGTAGACACAAATGTTGATATTGCATCTGGTTCCTATGCACTTCTTACTGTAGCCATAGATCATATGAATACAGAGAGAGCAAAGTGACCGTATTAGGAAAAGAAATTAAGCATAGTTATTATAGAATACATTGCCCTTTGGCTGTGCGAACCTCAATCATAGGTGACACTGTTATTTTTAATTGGGCATTTACATACTTGTCATGATCAAGCAATTTCAATATGGACTGGAGTGAGATGTGTCATTGTAGATGTTTCTGGAAAATATAATTGCAGATTAGTTCTGCAGCTTGTGCTACTAAATTTTACACAATGCTTAAGGATCTTGGAGAACTGATTTATCACACAATCACCATGTTAAAGAACATCTTTTGTAGTCAAATACTTCGAGCAGTGCAATTTCGACTAGTTAGACTCTCATATATGTGCCATCAACATTACCTATTTGAATATCAGTTTGGTGCATGGAGTTGTAGAAACATGGGGTGGCCCTTTTTTGTAGGGATTTCTCAGCTGACGGATAAAACTCTTTTTTTTTTGTACCAATTATTTTATTGGTTCTCTAATGTTCCTTTTGTTGCCTAATTTTCTATATCAATGGTTCCTCTTTACTATTTTAAGTTCGGAAACTGGTGCTTTTGTTCTTTCTTAAGTCACGGTTGAGAATGTGGTTCAGTGCTAATTAACTTTAGTATTGACGCGTAACTTTCATCCTTTCATAAGCAGCTCAGGCTTCAATTGAACTGTAGTCTTTTCTAACTTCTCAAATGATTGTCCTTTCTATTTGTTAAACAATGGTGTTAGCTGCTCGGTTTTTGTGTCACCTAGTATTCTATGTCAACATATTAGGGTGTTGAGGTAACTAGGGAGGTTAATACGTGGGCTGAGAAGGAGACCAGAGGCCTCATAAAGGAGATTCTCCCGGCTGACTCAGTTGACCCTTCAACCCAGCTCATTGTCGCGAATGCCCTTTACTTCAAAGGTGCTTGGAATGACCGGTTCGACTCTTCAAGGACAAAAGATAATGACTTTTTCCTTCTCAATGGGAATTCTATTCAAGTTCCTTTCATGACTAGTGACAACAAGCAGATTGTTAGGGCTTACGATGGTTTTAAGGTCTTGGGACTTCCTTATAAACAAGGGGAGGACCAGCGTCACTTTTCGATGTGGTTATTTCTTCCAAATGCGAAAGATGGACTCCCAGCTCTCGTGGAGAAAGTCGGTTCTGAATCTGGCTTTTTGGATCGCCATCTTCCCTACAACAAAGTCATAGTGGGGGAATTCCGAATCCCGAGATTCAAGATATCATCTGGGTTTGAAGCTTCAGAAGATCTAAAGAAGATGGGATTGGTATTGCCGTTTTCAAGTGAAGGAGGATTAACGAGATGGTAAACTTTCTCAATCCCCATGTCTCACGCGTATTTCATAAATCCTTCATTGATGTTAGCGAAAAGGGAACAGAAGCAGCCGCTGCCACTGCCAGTATCATGATGGGGTGTTCATGTTTTTCTTCGAAGAATAATTTAGACTTTGTCGCCGATCACCCATTCCTGTTCTTGGTGAGAGAGGATTTGAGTGGCACGGTGTTGTTTGTGGGTCAAGTGCTCAATCCGCTAGCCGGCCGATCATAAGTCGAGCAAGAGCGTTAGTATTCCTAATAATATTGGCTAGTAATGAGAGGTTGTATGGTTTATTGCATATGTTTTGATGTATTAATTTGTCAATGCACAATTAGGGAGGACGCAATATCTTATTGTATTGAATCGATTTTATGGACATGTATGTCTTCCTATCGCTTTGTAACTTCTATTTATTTTTTCTTAATAAAAGTATCGGGAATATTGCATCTAGTTCTTTGATCATTCAAGTTTTTCTTTTGATCTGTAAGTATCTATGCCTATAAATACATTTGAGATTTGGGTGATCAAAATCGAATACATCCCAAATAAGCTTGAGTACATGTACTTCCGCATCTTGGATTCTCGCTTCGCCTTTCGCCCTTGCATGAATAAGAGACTTTATATGTCCATATACTTCGTGTGACTTGATCTGGTGGATGTCTCTATCAAAAGAAAGGAACACCACACTCATTGACATCATTGTCAAGGAGGGGGAGTCTGGACACAAATGCTCTCTCCATTATTCTTCCTTCAGGAATATTATGCATGGCTTCCGAGAGTCCACCTGCAACCAGGGCAACGTCGCTCTGACACTCGGGAAGCACTCGTTCCAAACTAAGATCAAGGATTGGAACGTCATCTTTTCTCCCCACTCGATCCTCACCGTTCTAAGCATGCTCCCCATCGGACGCACTCAAGCCTAGCTCCTCTCTTTCCTAACGTGAAGTCCATTGATCATCTCAACGCCTGTTCGTTGGCGGTAGGGGCATAAAGGGGCCGAAGCTGTTGATCCATAATGGCGTTTGGGTCGCTGGTTACATGCCTCTCCAAAATTGTTTCAAATGGGTGATGGGCACCCCCTACAAGGCTGCCATCATGGCTGTTGAAAAAAGAGGGAAAATTATTCAAACAGTCCTAAACTTATTGCATTTTGCCAATTCGGTCATAAACTTTTCAATTTTATCAATTCATTCATACATTTTTTCAGTTATTGTCAATTAAATCCATCAAGGTAATTTTGGCTAGAAATCGCTAACATAGATAGTGATGGTGCCACATAGGATAACTAGCTCTGACATTGACCATTTTTTTTAATAATATCTTGATTTTTTTTTTTTTGCTTTTTTTTGCTATCATCCTTTTTTTGCCAATGGCTAGCCACTAGCTGTGGCCAGGCTAGCTAACCTCATTTGCAAGGCATGGCTGAGCAAGGGCAAAGCATGGTCGGGCAAGGGCGAGCCTCGCCCTTGCCTAGGCGAGATTCGGCAAAGGTCAGCCTCACCAGATCTAGCTTGGGCGTGGGCATCCTTGCTTGGTCTGGGCAAGGGTCACCTAGCCTAGGGGAGGCCAACCCTTGCTGGGCCTCATTTGTGGCGAGCAAGGCCAGCCCGTCCGGCCATCGCTTGTGGCTAGTGGTTGGCCACCAGCAAAATGAAGAAGAAAGGAGAAAAGAGAGAGAAAAAAAAAACAAATTTTAAAAAAAAATGTATGAAAACTTTCAAAAATTATTAAAATATTAATAAATATTGTCAACGTCAGCACCTCATCCAATCTAGCCTGGGCGAGGGCTTCCCTCACCACCCTGGCCAATGCAACCTTGCTGGGCATCACCTCGGTGAAGGCAACCCCCGGTGAGGTTGCCCTAGCCTAGGCGAGGGGAGCCCTTACTAAGGTCAGCCTCGTCGGATTTGGCAAGCGGAGCCCTTGTAGGAGCTACTCTGGTCGGTGGCTGGCCATTGCTTGTCGGCTGGTCGGCCACAACCTAGAGGAAGAAGAAAGGAAAGAGAGAAGGAAAAAAAAATCAGAAAAAATTATTAAAATATCATTAAAAATTGTTCATGTTAGCGCTGGTGGTGTTATGTAATTTGGGCAACGTCCATGCCAGCAAAATTTTGCCAAAATTAGTTGGATGGACCAAATTGGCACTACTAAAAGATTTAAGATTAAATTGATACCAATAAAATATGAGAAATATGTGAAATTTAATGGTCGGGTTAGGTGAAGAATCTTAGGATGCATACCGACTTGAGACCTTATTAAAATGAGAAATATGTGAAATAGTTTTAGCAAATTATGCAATGGACCGTAGTCAATGGACGAGGGCACCAGAGTGTTGTCCTCGTACATGAAGCTCACGAAGCCGAGTTGTGCCCCATGGAACATCCTGTGTTGGTCGACCTATGACCTGGCATTCGAGCTCATGTCAGTGAACTTGTTGAGCTTTAGCTTGTAGGGCTTGTCCTGCTAGTTCACTCTGTGGACGTGCATGACGTTCTGCAAGATAAGTATACTAAAAGTGCCAAAAGTTGTATACAACGCTCACTTTAGTGCCAAAAGTTTTCATCGGCTCACTTAAGTACCAAATCGGAGAAAAAACAATCACTTAAGTCTCAATGGCAAGAAATTCCGACCAAATTGATTACGTGGCATTTATAATTAAAATTATAATATGACTTGGAAATTTTTTTAAAAAGTTCAATCCACGTGGCATTTTCACGTGGCATGCTTAGTACTGAAGTGATCACTTTAAATAAAATTTAGCACTTAAATAATCACTATTTACAACTTTAGACGATGTCATTTTGTGATTATATGTTGACTAGGCACACTAGTGACCCACGTAGGACTGACAAATTAATAAAATATTGTCACGTCAGATTTCCAGCGATCTAAATTAGAGTTGACACTTAAGTGATTGTTTTTAAAAAAGTAGCACTTAAGTGATTTGAAAATTTTTTTTGGCATTGAAGTGAATGCCATACAAAAGTTTTGACACTTCTAGTATATTTATCTAGATGTTCTGCTTGAACACGTCGAACCGATTGTGCTTGCCGTCGAGGCTCCAGGACACCGTGTGGTGGCTCCGCCACCGCTCATACAGGTCCCACAGGCTGTCCTCCGGTGCTAGGTCCCACTCGTGGAACCCGAGGATCAACACGAGCACCAAGACAACTAAAGAGAGCTTCGTGAACCCCATTTCATATTGGAGAACTCGAACTCAATGCAACGTGATGGTATGAAGGATGTGGCGAATTTGGAAGAGTCGAGTGTGGTTTATATAGAGGAACGACGTGAAAACGACCACAAGATATGATAACCGAAGAAGTCACAAGTTCTTTACGGGCATCGACAATAACACACCGCGTTCGTTACTAAAATAGATGAGATTAACGCACACAAGCAAGCCCTGTTTAGAGAAGTGTGCATGACTCTGCAAAGCTCATTAAACAGCCTGCGAACCCCAGAACGACACTAAATGGAAATGCTGATAAAAATGGCAGTGATCTTTGCATGCCAAATACGCAATTACGTAAACATGCAGGAGAAAAACAGATAGTTACAAATAATAAAACGGAAGAGAGAATTGTTAAATCTTGTATATTTTGATGTATTCTGAACAGGAATACATGAGCAAATTTATAGGTTTTATTAAATAAATATTCTAAGATAATATATCAATCCAGATACATATAATCATGCAATCTTAAGATATATTGTGTCATATAATGCAGTATACGTGCAATGTAGATGCAATCTTCAAATATATCATGTAATATACATGCAATATCTATATGAGCTTAATTAAATACTAATGCGAATGCGCCTAATATCCATATACAATTTGAACTAAAAATTTTGTTTGAGGATCAGGGTTGAAATATATTTTTGTATACAATGAATGCCTAAATGGATAGTCAAAATTTTAGATATCAACAAAAAGCACTTGCTTTTTGGGTGTGAACTATAGTATTTTTTGTCGTTATGTGCAAGTAATCCTATCTTCATGACTAGATATTGTATAACTCGTACATTAAGCTCAGGAAGGCTACTATAGTTCATGATTGTTACTTCAATCCTTAAAAGATGCTAATCAACATACTAAGTGATAACCGACCAAAAAAAAAAACATACTAAGTGATACGGCATAGTCTAGTTTGACATTGAATTTGAATCCGGCACGTTAGTTGAAACATACAGTTAACGTGTACAGTTATACATCTTCAGTTGAGTGAGTTTACATGATTTGAAGCTGATATAGAAGTATCACATGTCTCGATGTTAGAGGATCACATTTTATATTCTCCCCAATGCAATTAATTGGATGTTCTCTTATAGATAAACTAGTGGCCATTGAGCTAGTAATGGCATTAGAGATTATGCAACTGTAATCAGTATAGCTTAAGAAAGCTGAATGATTTTCATATGAGAATAATTCAAGATGATCATATCACGTGCAAGGATAAGCTATGTGATGTTATTAGCCATAGTTTTGTTATTAGGACAATATTGTTTTTGTGTCCCAAATATGTTGTTTCTCATTCAATTATTATTATTATTATTGTTGTTGTTGTTGTTGTTGTTGTTGTTGTTGTTGTTGTTGTTGTTGTTGTTGTTGTTATTATTATTATTATATTTTTATTATTTTTATTATTTTTAAGAATATGTGTACTAAAAGTCCTAAAACTTGTAACGAAAGTGCAGTTGAATTCTCAAACTTTCAAGAAGTTCAATCATGTCCCAAAATTTATCAAATTGGTGTAATCAAATGCTTTTGTTGACACTGTCAATTTGTCTAATTGGAAAATTGTTTTTATTATTTTTCTTTAATTTTTATTTAAATTAGATTTAAAAACTAAAAAAAAGGCTTAAAAAAAGTGGACGAGTGAGAGAGAGAGAGAGGCAAGGGGCAAATGCGGTGCTGCCCATTGCTAGAGGGGTGCCGACCCATCAACCCTAGCAATGGTGGCCGGCTCACCAACCCTAGGCGAGGCATTGCCAGCCCTAGGCTAGGCTAAATAAAATATTTGAACACTTTATATTCTATCTTAAATTAAATAACCATACTAAAAACTTCAAATTTTTAAATATTTTCTCTTCCAACAAATATGTGTACACTTTTTAGTAGGAAAAATTATCCAAAAAGTTATAAACCTATTACACTATCGCCAATTTAGTCATAAATCTTTTAATTTTGCCAATTCAGTTCTAAACATTTTCACTTCTTGCCGATTGAATCCATCCAGCTAATTTTGGCTGGAAAATGCTGACACGGATGTCGGTGATGCCATATAGGACCGTCAGCACTAACGTGGACAATTTTTAATAATATTTTAATATTTATTTCTTTTATTTCTTTTCTTTTTGGCTTTTTTCTTTTCCTTTTCTGGCAGATGGCAAAACATGTAAAAACCATCTTGACTTATTTCAATTTCTAAAAACATAATGTATAAGTTCTGAAAATCTTGAAATGCATAATATTATTGGAGTTTTCCCAACACCTGTGTTACGTAGTCTCGTCCTATATCAATCCTCTTGTTTATGATTTTGAGGCTCCAACTTATTCCTTTAAAGGAAACTGGTACAGAGTCCTTGTTTCTATGCAACATCACTTGATAGACAAGATCATATCATCATCAAATGGGTGATGCTTATTTACTCACGCTCACATTGTATACGCCGGCCGTTGAGGCAAGACAGCATGTGAATTCATGGGTCAAAAAGCAGACTAAAGGCCTCATCGAGGAGCTCGTCCCTCCCGGTTCGTTTGACAGTGACACTCTGCTTGTACTTTGCAAACGCTCTCTAATTTTTCCTCCTCAATGGTGTCTCCATTAAAGCCCCCTTCATGACTTGCAACCACAGGCGACCGATTGGCGTTCATGAAAGTTTCAAAGTCGTGTGTCTTCCTCATAAGGGAGTGAGAGGCATCGAGGAAAGGTGTGATTTCTCCATGTAAATGTTCATCTCTAGTGGAGAGGCTTAGCTCGGAACGCGAGTCTGTAGTTGGCTATCTCCCGCGCTGGTCAATCGAAGTAAGCAAGTTCAGGATCAAATTGTAAAATATCCTTAGGGTTTGAAGCCTCGGGCTCTGCAGGAGCTCGGATTGGAATTGCCCTTCGACGGCAGAGAAGGCAGTTTAATTGAGATGGTAAAGCTGGTGGAGGAACGGGATCTCTTTGTCTTGTACATATTCCACAAATGCTTCATCGAAGTCAACAAAAGAGGAGCCAAAGCAGCGGCAGCTTCAGCTGATCTTGTGACATTAGGTGCTGCTTGTTTTTCGGTTGTAACAAAAGTCGACTTTGCGGCCGACCACCTGTTTTTGTTCTTGATCATGGAGAAAGATTCCAGCACAATTTGGTTCGCGGGTCTGATCTTTAATCCTTGTGCTGAGTGATTGGTAAGTGTGGAATAAAGGCCGATGAAAAATCTCTTTCTTTTGAGAACCATAAAGTTGTGCTTATCTTGTCAATATACTAACTTCTAAGGTGCTGATTCTCTGCTATCGTGTCACGCAACACATAATTCACCGTTACTCTTCACCTGTCTCCAACGCAATACTCGGAGATTCGATCCCTCTCTTTTTCTTTCTCTTAACTTGAATTTAGTAGTTGCTGCATAACTTGCAGGTCTAGGTTCACTTCTATAGAGCGGCTCTCTAGTGCTTTTTACGAGGCAGCCAGTGAGCCACTTCTCATGGGAAAAATTCTCTCCAAACCCGCTCCAGCTCCCCAAAAAATGGACCTTAGAGAATTGATCGCCAACCAGACCAGCGTCGCTCTTTCTCTCTCCAAGCAGCTCCTCTTGACCGGGGCCAAGGACTCCAACCTCGTCTTCTCTCCCCTCTCTATCCACGTCGTGCTCAGCCTCATAGCCGCCGGCTGCACGGGGCCCACCCAGAATCAGCTCCTCTCTTTCCTCAAGACAAAATCCACCGACCAACTCAACTCCCTTGCTTCTCAGCTCATCACCGTTGTGCTGGCCGACGGCAGTGCCGCAGGCGGGCCCAAGCTGTCTTTCGTGAACGGCGTTTGGATCGATAAGTCGTTGCCTCTCAGGCCTTCTTTCAAACAGGTAGTGGACGTGTCTTATAAAGCGGCCACTAATCTTGCCGATTTCAAAACCAAGGTTAGTCCTCTCTCTCTCGGCGAATACGTGTGGGCTTTCTTGGTTTCTTTGGTCAGATGTTGGAGAGGTTAAGGGCATGTTTAGTAACGTGCCAAATGGTATCGATTAGGTAAAATTTTTATTCCCGATAATAGATTTGAATCATGATCAAGAAGTAAAAAGAACATATTTTTTTGTTCCGGTAATAATTCTAGAATCAAGTATTTTCCTTTTTTTTTTTCTTTTCTTTTCTTCTTATTTTTCTTCTTTGTGGCCAGCGACCTTGTCAATCCTTGTTGGCCCGAGCCTTACCATGGCTGCAGGAGGCTCGGCCTCGCCCAGCCATCTCGAGGTCGGTCAGCAAGGCCGAGCTTGCCCAGCTACCAGTGAGGCTCGACCTCGCCTGACCATCACGAGACTTGGACCAATGAGGGTCAGCCTTGCTGGGGGTCGGCAAGGCTCCACTAAGGCTAGTAAATCGGTTAGAGGAAGGAGAAGAAGGAAAGGAAAAAAGAAAAAAAGAGAAAAAAATGTTATAAAATCATTTAAAAATTAAAAGAAATTCTAAGTCGCAAAAAAATTTGAGGTGGTACCAAACACATTTCTATTCTAAGAATTTAAATTTTGTACAATTACCAAACACTTTTGAACTTACAAATTCGTCCGTGAACAAAAAAAAAAAACATTTATGAACAAAAATTGTTTTGAGCAATAGAATGGTTACCAAACGCATCCTGAGTAACTGCACTTAGATATTTTAAGCGAGTAGATGTTCTACCCAATTGCTGTTTCATGGGTTTAACACTTCCGTGGATTGAAATGTGAGTGCATGTTTTAATCTGTTGATAAGTTTCAAAAGGAAAAAGCTCGATTGTGATGCGTTGTTCAATTAATTCTCCCAATCGATCATATAAAATTCACTTCATAAAGGGTTTATAATTATGCTTGAAACTATCAAGTTTGAAGGGAACCTCGGTCGTGCCCTCCAAACCAGCTGCAGTGTTTTCACGGAGATTTCCGTTTCCCTATCATATTTTTAAGCATGTTGAAGACGTAACCTTTATGCTCCCAGAAGGCAAATCGCTAATGCAACAAGCTTTACGCTTCTAACCTTTTTATTTATCATCAATGCACCGATTTCCACAGATTGACTAAATAGGCATTTGTAGCAGAGGCAAATATTGCCATTACTTCTGGCTACTCTGCACTTCCTGCCATACCCATAGATCATATAAATGTAGAGAACTCGAAATGACAATATTAGGAAACGAAATTTAATCAGAGTTTTTGGAGAGTTCATGGCCCCTAGGTGTGTCATCCCCAAACATAGGTGACTTTGGTATTTCTAATTAGATATTTGCATACTAGTCATCATCAAGCGATTCTAATATGGCTATAGACTGGAGTGAGATGTGACATAATAGGTGTTTCTGGAAAAAAAAATCGGAGATTAGTACTGCAGCTTCTACTTATAGTTTTCTCACAAGGCTTAGCTCAAAATTCTTGGAGACTGGCTGATTATGCAATCGCCTTGTGAAAGAACATCTTGCTTTGTTGAATACTTCAGATTAGTTGCAATTTCGATTAGTCAGATTAGCAGATCAAGTGGTATGGGTACTCCTATGTTGCCTTTGGTGGGACTTTTAGCGGTCGTCTATCAGAATATCAGCATTTCATTTTGTTGGTGCGTGGAGATATACAAATGTAGGGCGACCCCTTTTTTTGCAGCGATTTCTTTGCAGATGGCCAGACCCTTTTTTATGTACCAATTAGTTTCTTGGTTCTCCATCATTTTTTTTTTTCCTTTTTTGCCTAACTTTCAAAATCAGCAGACCGTCTATACTAATTTAAGCTGCCAAAATGATGATATCGTTCTTTCCAAAGTCATGGTTAAGAATGTTGTTCTATGCTAGTTAACGCCAGTATTGACTTGTAACTTACATCCTTATCTAAACAGCTCGATTTTCAGTTGGACTCCAATTTTTTTTCAAGTTCTTATGGCAGTCCTTTCTATTTGTTAAAACAATGGCATCAGCTGCTTGCTTTTTGTATCACACATTACTCTGTTCTAATGAGAATAACTCATAGGCTGTTGAGGTGATGAGCGAGGCTAATACGTGGGCTAACAAGAAGACCAATGGCCTTATAAAGGAGGTTCTCCCAGTTGGCTCAGTTGACGGTACAACCCGACTCATTTTTGCGAATGCCCTCTACTTCAAAGGTGCTTGGGATGAAAAGTTCAACTCTTCGAAAACAAGGGACAACAACTTTTTCCTTCTTAATGGGAGTTCTGTTCAAGTTCCCTTCATGACTAGTAAGAACAAGCAGATCCTCCAGGCATATGACGGATTTAAAGTCTTGGGACTTTCTTATAAGCAAGGGAAGGACAAGCGTCACTTTTTAATGTACTTATTTCTCCCAAATGCAAGGGATGGACTCCTAGCTCTCGTGGAGAAAATCAGTTCTGAATTTGACTTCTTGGATCGCCATCTGCCTCACAAAAAGGTGGAAGTGGGAGAATTCCGAATCCCGAAATTCAAGATATCCTTTGGATTCGAAGCTTCAAAAGATCTGAAGAAGTTGGGATTGGTCTTGCCGTTTATAGGCAAAGGAGGATTAATGGAGATGGTGGACTCTCCTGAAGGCCGAAGTCTCTATGTCTCAAGCATATTTCATAAATCCTTCATTGAAGTTAATGAAGAAGGAACAGAAGCAGCCGCCGCTTCTGCTGGGGTTGTTACAGCGAGGAGTATTGATTTATCGGAGAAGATAGACTTTGTCGCCGACCACCCATTCTTGTTCCTAGTGAGAGAGGACATGACCGGAGCGATTTTGTTTATGGGTCAGGTGCTCAATCCGCTAGCCGGATGATCATATGTGAATTAAGAGCATTGTATTCCTAACTACTAGTTAGTTCATATCTAGTTAGTAACTAGATATGAACTAACATGAGAGGTTGTATGGTTTATTGCATACGTGTGATGTATTAATCTAATAATGCACAATTACAAAATGCTAACCTTATTGCCTTGTATGAATTATTATCGCATGTTCATGGACACTTTTGGTCTTCCTATCCCTATACTGATGACTTGCACGATGCCGCGTTCAGTTGAATTGACTAAAACAAAAGGAAAAAGAAAAAAAATAAATAAATCAATCAATTAATAAAAAAAAATGTTATTAAAAATTATTTACATTAACGTCAATCATATTGCGTAAATCGACTGGCATTCACATCAGTAATATTCGACCAAAATGAACTAGAATGGCTGAATTAATATTAAGTCAAAAGGTTTAAAACTAAATTGACACCAATAAGAGGTTTAGAACTAAGGCACTAATGTAATATATTTAGGACTTTCAGACACTTTTCCCCCATTCTTGCTCAGTAAATTCAATTCCATGAATCATTGAGAATGCTCGGTTTACCGTCATGATTAATTGTCATGTAATACAAGATCGTGGTAGTACCGAGAAGACATCCCACAAAAAGTTATACTAAACTTGTATAAAGCACAAAGTTTTTCATGGTCATCCCAAATTATGCAACTAGTTTACCAATCTGTCATGCGAATAATATTTTTTAAACCGTTTCATCTCGTGACACTTGTTTGTGTTAATCATATTTTAAAGTTCTTAAGTTGCTTTGCGGAGACAAAGTCAAAAACCGCATCTAGTTGCCCCATGCATCAGCTTCTCTTCGATCATCCCCACTACATGAATGAAGGAGAGGGAGAGTTACCTTCAACTGTTAATACAAACGAAACAACAATCTCCTCTGTCTCTCAATTAGGTTTAAGTGCTTCTTCATATTGGTTGCGTAGCTTGAAGCTCGAGTTAAATGAATGAGAAGTTTCTCGTTTAGTCTACTAGTTAAGGCACCGATGTATATGCATGAATCTGGCACGGATCACGTATTCAACTCTTTAGGTCACCAAATACAAATAACTTAAATTTGGAGTATCCACTCAAGTACATCGATCATCAATAATGATACTCACATTAATATATGATTCGAAAGAAAATTACTATAGTAAAAAGATTACAAGAAAAGTTAGCGAGAAATTCAATGTAAATCTACGCACACAAAAAAAAAAAAAAAAAAAATTACTTTCCATTGTTACAAGTCAAGTTAGTGAGAAAGAAGCTACGGCCCAAAGGTTAAGCTTCGTTCTTGGTTTCATTTCATCACGTCATGCCAAGAAGTAACTCGTCGATTCTTCAGTCAAAAGTCCTCGGCCCATAGAGACGGCCACAACCTGCGAACAGATCCCACAGGCCTCCTTGTCTGAACAAAATGGCCCATCATGCGAACCCATTCTCAGCCCGAGGAAGACCGCCACGCAGGTGCGGTGCAGTTTCCCGGAAGCACGAGGTGGTGGTGCCACGCAACGCGTCGGTCGCACTTTCCTCTTCGGTCCTCTCTCTGGATCTCTCGATCACAATTCACAACCAGAGCTCTCAGTAAAACGCGTGTTTCTTTCTGGCGTTCGTTCGCACCGGCTGCCCGAAAATGGACCTGAGAGAATCGATCGCCAACCAGACCGACGCCGCCCTCGCCCTCTCCAAGCACCTCCTCTTGACCCGGGCCGGGGACTCCAACCTCGTCTTCTCCCCACTCTCCATCAACGTCGTGCTCGGCCTGATCGCCGCCGGCTCCGCGGGGCCCACCCAGGACCAGCTCCTCTCTTTCCTCAAGGCCAAGTCCGCCGACCACCTCCACTCCTTGGCTTCCCAGCTCGTCGCCGTCGTGCTCGCCGACGGCAGCGCCGCCGGCGGGCCCAGGCTGTCGTTCGCGAACGGCGCTTGGATCGATCAGTCGTTGCCTCTCAGGCCTTCTTTCAAACAGGTGGTGGACGCGTCTTATAAGGCGGCCACTAACCTAGCCGATTTCAAAACCAAGGTTAGTTCTGGCTCTTTTTTTCTGTTTTGGGGGTCGAATGCGTGTGGGCTTTCTTAGTTTCTTTGGTCAGATGGTGCTGAGGGGTTTGAGTGACTGCGCCTAGGTATTTTAAGCGAGTAGCTGTTCTACCCACTTGCTGTTTCGTGGGTTTAACACTCTTCCGTGGATTGAATTGTGAGTGCATGTCCTCTTCTAATTTTTCTTTAGTTTGGGAACTGAAATGCTGCTTGTAATTGGTTGACTTGTTAAACCAAACCTTCTGTTAAGGCATTAGCTCTTTATTGTTGGCTTGCTTAGGATTTTTCTAGGCGTGAGATATACTCCAAACATGCCCAACCAATATCTAAATCCCCTTAAATTGAGCTCATTGTAACCCTGTGTTAGAGGCCTACATCATGAACATAAATGGGTATACTGATGAATAGTCCCAAAACCTTCGTAAGCTACAAATGAATAAAGTTCCATGGTGGTCAATTGGTTCTCCCAAACAATCATACAAAATTTACTTGATCAGGGCTTTAGGATGTTGTTTGAAGCTATCAAGTTGGAAGGGACTTCAATCGTGCCCTGTACATGCATTACAAGGATTTCCTGTTCTCTATCGTATCCTAAGCTTGTTAAGGACTTAAACATTATGCTCCCAGAATGCAATTTGCTAGTGTAACAAGTTTTACCCTCCTAACCTTCCCATTCATCATCAAATAGTGATATTGCATCTGGCTCCCATGCACTTCCTACCATAGCCATAGATCATATAAATATAGAGAAATCAAAATGGCCATATTAGAAAAGAAACTAAGCATAGTTATTGCAAAATACTTTGCCCTCTGGCTGTGCGATCCCCAATTGTCATGATCAAGCAATTTTAGTATGGCTGTAGACAGGAGTGAGATGTGTAATGTAGATGTTTCTGGAAAATATAAGTGGTGATTAGTTCTGCAGCTTTTGCTACTGGATTTCACAGAGTGTTTGACTTAAGGATATTGAAGAACTGACTTATCATGCTATCAACATGTTAAAGGCATCTTGTGTAGTCAAATACTAAAAGGAGTGCCATTTCGACTAGTCAGACTCTCAGATATGTGCCTTGGGTACTAGTATGTTGCCTTTGGTGGGACTTCCAGCAGTCCTCTATTTGAATATCAATCTTTCACTTTGTTGGTGCATGGAGTTATAGAAACAGAGTGACCCTTTTTTGTAGGGATTTCTTTGCTGACGGGGTTATTATTTTCTTGGTTCTTTATTGTTCTTGTTGCCTAATTTTCTATGTCAATGGTTCCTCTATACTATTTTAAGTTGTGAAACTGATGATTTTGTTCTTTCCTAAGTCATAGTTGAGAATGTGGTTCCGTGCTAATTAAGATTAGTAGAGCCGTAACTTTCATCCTTCCATAAATGGCTCTTTCAATTGAATTGCAATCTTTTCTGAGTTCTTACATGACTGTCCTTTCTATTTGTTAAACAATGGCGTTAGCTGCTCGCATTTTGTGTCACCTAGTATTCTATATACTGATTGGAAGAACCCATTAGGCTGTTGAGGTGACTAGCGAAGTTAATGCGTGGGCTGAGAAGGAGACCAGTGGCCTCATAAAGGAGGTTCTCCCGGCTGGCTCAGTTGATGGTTCAACCCGACTCATTTTCGCGAATGCCCTTTACTTCAAAGGTGCTTGGAATGACAAGTTCGACTCTTCGAAGACAAAGGACAATGACTTTTTCCTTCTCAATGGGAATTCTGTTCAAGTTCCCTTCATGACTAGTAAAAACAAGCAGGTCGTCGGGGCTTACAATGGTTTTAAAGTCTTGGGACTTCCTTATAAGCAAGGGGAGGACAAGCGTCACTTTTCGATGTACTTATTTCTGCCAGATGCGAGAGATGGACTCCCAGCTCTCGTGGAGAAAGTCGGTTCTGAATCTGGCTTCCTGGATCGCCATCTTCCTTACAACAAAGTGGAAGTGGGGGAATTCCGAATCCCGAGATTCAAGATATCCTTTGGGTTTGAAGCTTCAGAAGATCTGAAGAAGTTGGGATTGGTATTGCCGTTTTTGGGTGAAGGAGGATTAACAGAGATGGTGGACTCTCTCGAGGGCAGGAATCTCTATGTCTCAAGCATATTTCACAAATCCTTCATCGAAGTTAACGAAGAAGGAACAGAAGCGGCCGCTGCTTCTGCTGGGGTTATTAAGCTAAGGAGTTTGGCTTTTTCAGAGAAGATTGATTTTGTGGCCGATCACCCGTTCCTATTCTTGGTGAGAGAGGATATGACTGGCACGGTGTTGTTTGTGGGTCAGGTGCTCAATCCGCTAGCCGGTTGATCATACGTAGAACAAGAGCATCAGTATTCCCGACTATATATATACTAACACGAGGTTGTATGGTTTATTGCGTATGTTTTGATGTTTTAGTTTATCAATGCACAATTAGAGAGGACGCGACTTATTGTATCTATTTTCATCACATGTTCGTGGACATCCCATCTCTTTGCCACTTCTATTTATTTTTTTCTTAATGGAAGTATCGTGAATGTCGCATTTAGTTCTTGATCACTTAAATTTTTCTTTTGATCTTATAAGTATATGCGCGACCAAACTCATT
This sequence comes from Eucalyptus marginata, assembly GCA_014182565.1. Classification (NCBI taxonomy): domain Eukaryota; kingdom Viridiplantae; phylum Streptophyta; class Magnoliopsida; order Myrtales; family Myrtaceae; genus Eucalyptus; species Eucalyptus marginata. The sequence continues at coordinate 957,336 of CM024590.1, forward strand.
CGAGATTTGCGATATCAAAATCGAAAACATCCCAAATAAGCTTGAATACATATATTGTATTTCCGCATTTTGGATTTTCATTTTCGCCTTACACAACTGCATGAATAATAGATATGTCCGTATACTTTGTATGATATTTGTGTGACATGACTTAGTTTAAACTGTATGCCCCGTCTCGATCAATAGAAAGGAATGCCACACTCATTGAATTCATTGTCACGGAGGGCGAGTCTGGATCAAACGCTCTCTCCATTGTTCTTCCTTCGGCGATGCTATGCATGGCCTCCGAGAATCAACCCACATGGCCTCTGAGAATCGACCCACAGCCAAGACGACGTCGCTTTGGCACTCGGGAAGCACTTGTTCCCAACTAAGATGGAGGACTGGAACGACATCTTCTCTCCTCACTCAATCCCTGTCGTTTTCAGCCTGCTTCCCGTCGGACGCAATCGAGCACAGCTCCTCTCTTTCCTCAAGGCCAAGTCGATTGACCACCCCAACGCCTGTTCGCTGACAGCTGGGGCACAAACGGGCCAAAGCTCTCAATCCAGAATGGCGTTTGGGTCGCTGGTTACATGCCTCTCCGGAATTGTTTCAAACGGGTGGTGGGCACCCACCACAAGGCTGTCGTCGAGGCCGTTGATTTTCCAACCAAGGTTAATTTTTCCTAGCGTCATTGTTGAAGAAAGATCATCCGCGCAACACATTATCTTGTTCACCGCAAGAACTTTCAATCTGTCATTGCTAAATTCTGCAGTAAGCATAATCTAGGCCTATGATCAAACTCAGTTCCAAAAGAAGTTTCAAATTTACTCAGAATGTCACCATAGTAATGAGCAAGTTATTTTGCTTGGGAATCTGTGTGAGAACTAATGACCCGATCAAATGCTAAAAAAAAAAAAAAAAATTACACAATATATGTAGCTAAAGATTAATCCAATAGGGTTTTGCACCCTACAAACCCTTTGCATATTATAAGGTTTATTCTTAGACATGTAATCCCCCTTTGTGGTTCTAACGTTGCAAATGCACGAGTATAGAATTTACAGCAATACATTATTATAGAGCCTTCTTTTAACTGTTGCTTTTAGGCCTGCCACTTAAGATTGTAGATGCTATAAGATGATTATTTTAGAAATCCCATGAATCTCCTACTCATTTAATTTAAGGGGAAAGTGTACAAAACCCCTTGAACTTTAGGGGTAGGACCTGTCTACCTTTGAAATTTCAAGTGCTATACAATACTCTCTGAACTTTCATTTCGCTAAAACCGTTAATCTTTTGTTATTTCGTCTGTTAACTTATGATGTACATACTTTTATGGGATGAAAGTACATTCTCATCTCAACTTTTGAAGCAATTCTTTTCTTTACCCTTTATTGCTGTAACAAACGAAAAAAAATTACAGAAAATGGGTAAAAACTAATTTAATGGGTAAAAACTAATTTAATTACGATAATTTACATGGAAAAAATAAGTGTCAATGATCATATTGAACAATCAAAATTTGTTAAAAGTTGATAAGGCATAGCCACTTTCATAAAATAAATAAAATAAGTTAAGAAGAATAATTAACACAGACCGACTAGGTGGTCAAATGACAAAAATTGATTAATCATTATGTATACTTAAAGAGTTAATTAATTTAAAAGATTATTGATTAACAAAATATGTAAGAACTAATTCCAAAAGAAAATGATGTTCTCAAAGCTTAAAAGGAGATGATAACCGAGATTTAAGGTAATTCTCTAAACATGTTGTATGGATCAGTTTTTGTTTTGTGTTATTTAACTGTTTACAAATAAATAATGAGAATCCAGTTTTTGTCATTTGACTATTTTGTTATTGAGGCATTTTTCCTTTTCACTTGATTATGTTTCTTTTTCGTAAAATATCTCATTAGTTCTATTGGTATATAGATAAAGTTATGACAACTTTTAGTTTCTAATCTTAGTATTGACATCGCAGTTAGTTTATTTCCTCCATTTTTTAATCCTTTTTTGTTATCACATGTTCATGGACACTTATGGTCTTCCAGTTTGAACACATATATCGCCGCAAGACCTTGAAAGGTTGTGGGAACTTCTATTTGCGAAAAGTATAAGAAAAGTCCTAAAATTATTACGTTTTTACCAATTTAATCTTAAATATTTTATTAGTGCCAATCATAAACTTTTTGACCTAATGTCATTTTAATCATTTCGACTAATTTTAGCTAAATATTGCTAATGTGGAAGCCGGACAGCCTATGTGACATGGTTAGCTCTAATATGGATAATTTTTAATAATATTTTAATATTTTTCGAATTGATTTATTTCTTTTTTTTTCTTTCATTTTATCTCTTTTTACTCTTTTTCTTCCTCCATCTGGTTGCTAAACCTCAGTGACCGGCCGAAGACAAGGTTGAGGCCTCTAGCAAGGTCCCTCACCAACCCACATCTCTAGCCCATCACTAACCTGGAAAAAAGGAGAAAGAAAATAAATAAATAACTACATTGAAAAATATTATTAAAAGTTGCTCAAGTTAGCGTTAATTATGTCACATAAGTTGATCGAGCATTCACGTCAACAATATTAGGCCAAAATTAACTATATTAGGTTGAAATGTTTAGAATTAAAGTGATACTAATAAAAGATTTAAAACTAAATCGGCATTAATGTACTAGGTTTAACACTTTTTGACACTTTTGCCCCTTCTATTCTTGCTCAATAAATTCAATCCTAGGAACTGTTGAGAATGCCCGGTTTACTGTCATGATTGATTGTTGCGGCAATACAAGATGGTGGTAGTACTCAGAAGACATGTGACAAAAAGTTGTACTAAACTTGTATAAAGCACAAAGTTTTTCATGGTCATCCAAACTATGCAACTACTTTACCAGTCTGTCATATGAATTATATCTTTTAAACTGTTTCATCTTGTGGCACTTGTCTGTGTTAAATTATATTAGAGTTCTTAAGCTACTTTGCAGAGGCAAAGTCAAAAACCGCATCTAGTTGCCCCATGCATCAGCTTCTCTTCGGTCATCCCCACTAAATGAATGAATGAGAGGGAGAGTTACCTTCAACTACTAGCACAGACAAAACAACAATCTCCAATAAAAAAAAAATTGGTTGCATAGCTGGTTAAAGCTTCTCGTTAGTTTACCTCGTTTCATTTCAAGAGTGATACCAATTAATATATGATTTGAAAGAGAATCATTAAAGCAAAAAGATTACAAATAACGTTAGCTTCTGTAGCAAAAGCCAAGAAGTACCCCGTTCATCTCATCATGTCATTGCGCAGCTTTCTTCCTTGTGTTGGTGGGTTTCCTCCCCCAAGAAAACTCGGGCACACCCCATCACGTATCTCTTCGCATCAGTAGCAACGCAATCGCGATTTCAATCCTTGGTTTTGATTTCTTCCAACCGATTCTCTACATAGCAAAAATGATTTGGAGGTATTGAGAGTGCATTTGATAACATTTCTATTCCAAAAAATAATTTCTTTTTATAAATATATATTTTTATTTTCTGAAATAGTTTTTGAGTAAAAGAGCACATTTGGTAACTATATAAAATTTATATTCTTGAAATGGAAAAAGAAGAGGAATGTGTTTAGTACGACTTACAAATCTTTTGATGACATAAAATTTCTTTTAATTTTGGGTTAATACTTTGAAAAACTCAAAAATGGTACATCTTGTGATGAATTTATCTCAAACTAAAAACCTCAAATTTGTACACTTTTAACAAATTTACCCAAACTGTTACATTTGTGACAAATTTACTTTCTATTAATTTTTGTTAAATTTTACTATTAAATTACTAAATTAGATTATACGTGACAGTTAACTAGTGTACTAGTTTAAAATTTTATTTTCCATTTATCATAGTTATACAATTTTTGTGGTTTTTGTGATATTAATTCAATTTAATGGAGGATATATTTGTCACAAATATACTAGTTTTCAGTTTTTGGGGGTCAAACAAATTAGTTTTGGGTAAATTTGTTGCAAGTATATCAGTTTGGAGTTTTTTGTGATTATTTGAGGTAAATTTGTCATATATATATATAAGTTTGGGGTTTTTTATGATCAAAAATTAATTTATGATAAATTTACCACAGTTATACAAGTTTAAGATTTTTTAGGGTATTAACCCTTTAATTTTTTTCTCGTTTCTTTTCTTTTTTTCCTCTCTTCTTCTTCCTCCTCTAGCTAGCAGTGGTGGCGACCAACGAGCGATAGTTAGCGATGGTGACCGGTTAGATGAGGAAGAAGAAAAAAAAGACAAAAAAAGAAAAGAAAAAAAGGAGAAGTGCACTAGAAATGCCTTAACTTGTGCATGATACTCACCTTAGTGTTACAACTTTTTATTGGCTCATTTAAGTGCCACTTTTTAAAAAAACAATCACTTGAGTGCCAACTTCAATCTAAGTGGCTAGAAATTTGACGTGGTAATATTTTATTAATTTCTCAATCCTACGTGGCTTTCCATTAGCGTATAATCTCTAAATGACATCATGTAGCAAGTTAAAAAGTAATCACTTCATTATCAACAAAACCCTAAAACGACGATATGTAGCAAGTTAAGAAGTGATCATTTTAATGTCAATCATTGTAAAAAATTATCACTTTAGTGTCAATCATTATTAAAAAGTGATTACTTTAGTGCCAATCTTAATGAAAAAGTGATCACTTTAGTGCTAAGAAATGCCACATTAGATAAAATTTTTAATTATAAAAGTCACATAATCGCTCTAGTTGGAATTTACCGTCGAAGACCTTTAGTGATCATTTTTCTCCGATTTTACCACTTAAGTGAGCTAGCAAAAGTTATGACACTTAAAGTGAACGTCGTATACAAGTTGAGATAATTATGATATATTTCTCCCATAAAAAAATGGTTTATTCTAAAAATAGTTTCTGAAAATAAAAAACAAATTTTTTTTTAATTTCTTATTTCTATCCTAAATCTATTCATTAGCTATATTTTAGTTCCAGAGTATAAAATAATTAGCCGATGCTACTAGCCAATGTTATTAGATACATTTCTATATTTTTTCGAAACAAAAAAACTAATAAAAGAATAGAAATTTGAGGAAATAGAAACGTTGCCGGAGAGGAAGCCTCACTGTTGAGAAAATATTGAATAGTCCTGGAGTGCCAAGTCAACGTGCGCCCAGACTAATGAGAAGGTGACGCGTGGCTCCACGTTAGCAAAAGCGCTCCACTGGTTTTTCTGCACAAAATATATTATTTTCCCTTTTCTATTTAAAAATTTACTGTCATTGATAGACCTGCTCCTGCTTTTTTTCTCTCTCCTCTTTTTTGGAATAGTTCTCGTTGGTAACGTCGATGCATGTTCGTCTCGCTCTTCCTCCTTCTCTCGATCCCAGCCAGAGCTCTCGGTCAAACGCGTGTTTCTTTCTCGCGTTGACGCCGGCTGCCCGAGAATGGACCTCAGAGAGTCGATCGCCGGCCAGACCGACGCCGCCCTCGCCCTCTCCAAGCACCTCCTCTTGACCGGGGCCGGGGCCCTCCAACCTCGTCTTCTCTCCCCTCTCCGTCCACGCCGTGCTCGGCCTGATCGCCGCCGGCTCCGCGGGGCCCACCCAGGGCCAGCTCCTCTCTTTCCTCAAGGCCAAGTCCGCCGACCACCTCCACTCCTTGGCTTCCCGGCTCGTCGCCGTTGTGCTCGCCGACGGCAGCGCCGCCGGCGGGCCCAGGGTGTCGTTCGCGAACGGCGTTTGGGTCGATCAGTCGTTGCCTCTCAGGCCTTCTTTCAAACAGGTCGTGGACGCGTCTTATAAGGCGGCCACTAACCTAGCTGATTTCAAAACCAAGGTTGGGTCTTGCTCTTTTGCTGTCTTTGGGTTGAGTACGTGTGGGCTTCTGGTCTGGTTAAGGCATTTGCTCTTCGTCGTTGGCTTACTTTGGATTTCTTGTAGGTGTGAAATATACTCCAGACTTGCACAACCAATATGTAAATCCCCTACGTTGAGCTCATTGTAGCCTTTTTGTTAGAGGCCTACATCATGAACATAAATGGGTAATCTGATGAATAGTCACAAAATCTTGGTAAGCTACAAATGAAAAAAGTTCCGGTTGAGATGCGTCGGTCAATTGGTTCTCCCAAACAATCATACAAAATTTACTTGATCAATGCTTTAGATGATGTTGCTTGAAGCTACCCAGTTGGAAGGGACCTCAGTCTTGCCCTGTACATTAGTTACAAAGATTTCCTATTCTCCATCATATTTTAAGCTTTTCAAAGACGTAAACATTATGCTCACATAATGCAATTTGCTAGTGCTACAAGTTTTACCCTCCTAACCTTCCTATTCATCATCAATGTACTGATTTTCCACAGATTAATTACATGGGCATTTGTAGAAGAGGCAAATATTGTTATTGCACCTGGCTCCCCTGCACCTCTTACCATAGCCATAGAAAAAGAAACTAAGCATAGTTATTACAGAATACATTGCCCTCCAGCTGTGTGATCCCCATTAGTCGGTTACACTGCTATTTCTAATTTGATATTTGCATACTTGTCACGATCAAGCAATTTTAGTATGTCTGTAAACTGGAGTGAGATGTTGTTATTGTAGATGTTTCTGGAAAATATAATTGGCCATTAGTTCTGGATTTCACAGAGTGCTTAACTTAAGGATATTGAAGAACTGATTTATCATGCAATCACCATGTTAAAAAACATCTTTTGTAGTCAAATGCTTCATGTAGTGCGATTTCGACTAGTCAGACTCTCAGATATGTGCCATGAGTTCTGCTTTGTTGCCTTTGGTAGGACTTCCAGCAGTCCTCTTTTGAATATCAATCTTTCACTTTGTTGGTGCATGGTAATATAGAAACAAGGTGACCCTTTTTTGTAGGGATTTCTTTGGTGACAGGTTACTATTTTCTTAGTTCTCTAATGTTATTTTCGTTGCCTGATTTTCTATATCGATGGTTCCTGTAGACTGTTGCTTTTGTTCTTTCTTGAGTCATGGTTGAGAATGTGGTTCTGTGCTAATTAAGTTTAGTATTGACCCGTCACTTTCATCCTTCCATAAATGGCTTGAATTTCAATTGAATTGCAATCTTTTCTAAGTTCTTACATGACTGTCCTTTCTATTTGTTAAACAATGGCATTAGCTGTTTGCTTTTTGTGTCACCTACTATTCTATATACTGACTAGAAGAACCCATTAGGCTGTTGAGGTGACTAGCGAGGTTAATACATGGGCTGAGAAGGAGACCAGTGGCCTCATAAAGGAGGTTCTCCCGGCTGGCTCAGTTGACAGTTCAACCCGACTCATATTTGCAAATGCCCTTTACTTCAAAGGTGCTTGGAATGACAAGTTCGACTCTTCAAAGACAAAGGACAATGACTTTTTCCTTCTCAATGGGAATTCTGTTCAAGTACCCTTCATGACTTTTTACAAGCCCTTCCTGACTAATAAGAACAAGCAGATCATTGGGGCTTACGATGGTTTTAAAGTCTTAGGACTTCCTTATAAGAAAGGGGAGGACAGGTGTCACTTTTCGATGTACTTATTTCTTCCAGATGCGAGAGATGGACTCCCAGCTCTTGTGGAGAAAGTCTGTTCTGAATCTGGCTTTCTGCATAGTCATCTTCCTTACAACAAAGTGGAAGTGGGGGAATTCCGAATCCCAAGATTCAAGATTTCCTTCGGGTTTGAAGCTTCAAAGGATCTGAAGAAGTTGGGATTGGAATTGCCATTTTCAGGTGGAGGAGCATTAAGTGAGATGGTGGACTCTCCCGAGGGCAGGAATCTCTATGTCTCAAGCATATTTCAGAAATCATTCATTGAAGTTAATGAAGAAGGAACCGAAGCGGCAGTTGCTTCTGCTGCGGTTGTTCGGTTGTCGGGTTTCACTTTTTCGGAGAAGATAGACTTTGTTGCCGATCAGCCATTCCTGTTCTTGGTGAGAGAGGATATGACTGGCACACTGTTGTTTGTGGGTCAGGTGCTCAATCCGCTAGATGGCTGATCGTACATCGAACAAGAGCATCAGTAACCCTAACTATATATGAACTGACATGAGAGGATGTATGGTTTATTGCATATGTTTTGATGTGTAAATTTGTCAATGCACAATTAGAGAGGACGCAATATCTTATTGTATTGTATCATTTATCATCACATGTTCATGACATCCCATCTCTTTGCCATTTTTTTAATAGAAGTTTTGTGAATATCTAGTTCTTGATCACTTAAATTTTTCTTTCAATCCGTAAGTATCTGTGTGAATAAACTCATTTGAGATTTGCATTTTCAAAATCGAATACATCCCAAATCAGCTTGGATACATATATTGTACTTCCGCATTTTGGGTTCTGACTTTGGCCTTATACAACTGCATGAATTATAGACCTTATATATCCATATACTTCATTTGTGTGACTATTGTTTTTTTTAATTGGATATTTGTGTGACATGACGTAGTGTAAATTGTATGCCCCGTCTCTATCAATAGAAAGGAATGCCACGCTCATTGAATTCATTGTCACGGAGGGCGAGTCTCGATCGAACGCTCTCTCCATTGTAACCCTGGCATAAGCCGCCTCCCCAGCGGGTACACCCCTACATTTTACGTCCGTAGGGGGACAGTCCAGACGACTCCATACTTTAAGTCCTGGAGCCGGACTTCGCCACTTGGGGACTCTCACCCCAGCCAGGTTCTCCCTGGATTGGAACTTAGCCTTTTAAGGTCTTGCTCAGGACCAATACGTAGTGTAAATTGTATGCCCCGTCTCTATCAATAGAAAGGAACGCCACGCTCATTGAATTCATTGTCACGGAGGGCGAGTCTCGATCGAACGCTCTCTCCATTGTTCTTCCTTCAGCAATACTATGCATGGCCTCCGAGAATCCACCTGCAGCCAAGACGACGTCGCTTTGGCACTCGAGAAGAAGCACTTGTTCCCAACTAAGATCAAGGATTGGAACGACATCTGTTCTCACTGAATCACGCCGTTCTGAGCCTGCTCCCCGTTGGAAGCACACGAGCACAGCTCCTCTCTTTCCTCAAGGCCAAGTCCATCGACCACCCCCAACGCCTGTTCGCCGACAGCAGGGGCACAAACGGGCCGAAGCTCTCAATCCAAAATGGCATTTGGGTCGCCTGTTACATGCCTCTCCGGGATTGTTTCAAACAGGTGGTCAGCAACCACTACAAGGCTGCCGTCGAGGCCGTTGATTTTCCGACCAGGGTTAATTTTTCTAGCGTTATTGTTGAAGAAAGATTATCCGCCCAACACATTATCTTGTTCACCGCAAGAACTTTCAATCTGTCATTGATAGATTCTGCATTCTCACCAAAGTATTGATTCATCAAGCATAATCTAGGCGTATTGCTCAAAATCAGTCCTAAAAAAAGTTTCAAATTTACTCAGATTGTCACCATAGTAATGAGCAAGTTATTTTGCTTGGGAATCTGAGTGAGACCTAATGACATGATCAAATGCTAAACAAAAAGTTACACAATATATGTAGGTAAAGATTAATCCAATAGGGTTTTGCACCCTACAAACCATTGGCATATTTTACGGTTTATTCTTAAATATGTAATCCCCCTTTGTGGTTCTAACATTGCAAATGCACGAGGATAGAATTTACAAGAATAAATTATTACAGAGCCTTCTTTTTAACTGTTGCCTTCAGGCTTGCCACTTAAGATTGTAGATGCTACTAAGATAATTATTTTAGAAATCCCATGAATCTCCTACTAATTTGATTTAAGGGGAAAGTGTTAAAAAACCCCCCGAACTTTGGGTAGGACCTGTCTACCTTTGGAATTTTAAGTGCTATATGATACCCTCTGAATTGTCATTTTGTTAAAACAGTTAATCTTTCGTTACTTTGTGTATTAGCTTATGATGCACATAATTATAAAGGGGTGAAAGAACGTCCTCGTCTCAACTTTTGATGCAAATCTTTTCTTTACTCTTAATTGATGTAACAAATGAAAAAATTTACGGAAAATGGGCAAAAACTAAATTAATTACAATAATTTACAAGGGAAAAATAAGTATCGATGATCATATTGAACAATTAAAATTTGTTAAAAGTTGATAAGCAGAGCCACTTTCATAAAACAAACAAAATAAGTTAAGAAAAAGAACTAATACAAACCGAGTGAAAAGGGAAAATCGATAATAAAAAGGTCAAATGAGAAAATTGGATTAATCATTATGCATACTTAAAGAGTTAATTAATCTAAATGATTATTGATAAACAAAATATATAAGAATCAATTACAAAAGAAAATGATGTTCTCAAAGCTTAAAAGGAGATGATTAGCCGAAATTTAAGGTACTTCTCTAAATATGTTGTATTCATCAATCGCTTTTTCTTTTTTCTTTTTTCTCTATTTAACTATTTACAAATAAGTAATTTTTTTTTTTTTTTTTTGGTCAGTTACAAATAAGTAATGACAAACCAGTTTTTGTCACTTGACTTTTTGTTATTGAGGCATGTTTCTTTTTCACTTAATTATGTTTCTTTTTCATAAGATATCTCATTACTTCTATGGGTATATAGATAAAATTATAACTACTCATACTTTCTAATCTCCTTATTGATACCTTAGTTAATTTATTTTTATCATTTACTTTATTTTTTTCATTTTTAACATAAATCAAGGGTAAATGAGACATTTCATTCGAAGCATGAGATAAATATATACAGTTATCCCTTAAAAATCACGTTGTGCATTACGTATTCTAACAGGCGATACAAATGGATAGTTAATGGCGGCCATAAAATGAAAGGTAAAATAATAGTGTGTAAAAGCCAAAAAGAAGTTGTGCCGACTCAAAAGTTTGCGGGAGTTTTCCGTGACTTCCTACAGCTCACAGCTTTCGGGATTCAATTTTCCAAATCTAAATATTGAAACATACTTGAAGCCACCCTTAAGCTGAAAATTTTACTATGGCTCGAAAGAGAGAACATCAAATCCTAATCGGGAGGCAAAAGTGGGTCCAAAGATCTTCAAAGAAGATAATCAAAAGAAACCAACAAAAACTATTCACCTGCGTGACATGATGACATCCCACCAAACAACGAAAATTGGGTATTGATTTCCCGATTGAAAATGAAGGTTGTCCTGGATGGCAATCATTTCATTGTCTTTTAGTCGTGTTGAATCAAAACGTTACAGAGGTAAAGTAAAATGGCCCACAATTACATTGTCATATCACATATGAGAAGGATCAACACGAAAGTAATTCATCAGTTATAAATTTATTGTAATTATATTAATTTGATCCTAAATTTTTTATTTTTTTTATTTTAATAATAATCTTTGTGTGAAATTCTAATATTATTATTCTGGATAATTTTTATCGAAAATCGCTAACGTGACGATATATCACATGAGATGACCAACGATAACTAAATTGTTAAATTAGCGATTTCCAATTAAAATTAATCAAAATGATTATATTGGAATTTTGCAAATAGGTTAGAATCAAATTGGTAAAAATTAAAAAAGTTTATGACTAAATTAATATCCTTATAATAAGTGTGGGATTGATTAGATAATTTTTCCTAAGTAAGAATCACTAGATGTTCTCTCCGATGGAAAAGGAGTTTGCTCCTCTTTTTGTGATCTCAGTTTCAAACTTTATTGGGAGCACTCCAAGTAAAATTCTAAATGCACTCGATTGATGTAGAGAAGGATGTCCTTGTTAATGTAATAACCATAGTGCCTTAAGAATATTATAGTAAATTTAAAGTGGGCACCAAATTTAAAAATTCTCTCGTAATATAAAAGAAATATAGATAACTTTTAGGACTTTGATAAAGCTTTTTTTCGACCGCAAAAATCTAAGAAAAATTTGCAAAAGCAATTTCCATATCTATATATTACCAATAATCGCCCAATGTTTTAGATTATCTAAATTGGTTCAAGTATATTGATTTTATTTATTCATTTTCAGATTAATAATTTTTTAGTTTACTTCTATTTGATAGTATGATATTTTTTTCTATTGATGTTTTATAAAATTATTATCTATTTTCAAATTAATTTATCTTTGAAAATATTATATTACTAATTTAATTGTACATACACATATTTAATTTGTTTTATATTACTGCAGTCTCTTTCCTTCTATCTAGTCGGGACACGTGCCACGTATGCACATGACAACATATTATAAAGTTGTGTTTCTTTTTACTTATAAGATAAGATAAGATAGCGACTTCGAACTCATGCTGCCTTTTCAAAAAAAAAAAAAAAAAAACTCATGGTGCCTGATAGGTTACAAGTTAACAAAATTAAATTACAATAATAGCTATTATACGAGAGAAACTGGGCTCATTCATCATTAAATATGTTTTTGTTGTATTGCAAAATACTAAATGCTAAAGTGCATTAAAAAACTACCTGAGTTTACGCTGGCCACCCTTCCAACTTTGGAAGAAAGGTGGGGGTTCGAATCCCCATTTTCCTTGGGGTGGGGTGGGAACGCATTAGTTTCAGGAGTGGGTTTTGACTCTTACGCCCTGCAAGGAGGCATGACAAAAGTTTAAGAGTGAGAGTTAGCATAGGTGTAGAGTAGGACCGACAAAAGAAAAAAAAAGTGCATTAAAAAAAAAAAACTAAATTTATTCTACCCATTTCACATATAACATTTTACATAAAAAGTAGAGAAAATTCCAAATAAGGACCTGAAGTGAATCTATTTTCTCAAATAAGGACCCAAAGTGAGAGTTAAGATAGGTGTAGTAGTAGGACCGACAAAAGAAAAAAAAAGTGCATTAAAAAAAAAAACTAAATTTATTCTACCCATTTCACATATAACATTTTACATAAAAAGTAGAGAAAATTCCAAATAAGGACCAAGAAGTGAATCTATTTTTCAAATAAGGACCCAAAGTGAACTTTTTGTGTCATATAAGGACCCGTGGACCCATTGTTTCAAATAAGGACTCGAAGTGAATTTTGTGTTGTTAGAAATTTCTGATTGGAAAAAAATGAAAAATTCTAAATTAATTATTTTTAGGTTATTCATTTAGATGTTTATGTTTTCTTCTTTCTTCTCCCTCGCTGCTCCTCAACCAAATTGTTGCCCGGTCATCATCGCAACTCGATTCTTGTTGCTCCTCGCCTTGCTCGACCGGTGGAAAATTTGGGTCTCCGCAAACAAAGAAAGCATATGGTTTTCTTCTTGTTTTTGAATTCGTGCCTCGACCAATAGAGAATTTGGGTCTTTGACTTTGCGGAGGATGGGTACAAGGAATGGGAGAACTTTGGTCTTTGACTTTGTAGAGATTGGGTACAAGGAATGGGAGATTGTAGAAAACCTAGGGTTTTCTTGTTTCCATTTTAGGATTTGTTAATTTTCCCTATATTTTTTTTTTGGACAAAATTGTCCAAACTCCGATCGTTAGAAATGTCACATACTTGATAGCCGACGAATATTTGGCTTACTAGCAAGCTCGGGTTCTTCCCTAAAAAGTATTATACACCAATCCCTCGTTTCAACTTCTTGTTAGCTTGTCTACAAAATTAATTCAACAATTCTTGTGAAAGCGCCTTATGGAAATAAGATATTCCACGTTATACTTAAAAAATCGAGAACTTATTTTTCGTATTTAGCATATTACATGATCATTTAATTGAATAGTGATGGATACGATAAATCATGTCAATAATCATTCCATTGAAAATTTCTGGCTGTGCACCTCGTAGCACTATAGGGCTATGTTTAATACCCAAGATAAAAATCAGAATAAGAGAAAAATATTTGATCCTACCCAAAATAAGATAGAGTCTGATATAAAGGATATAGTTTGGATAAAAATATCTCATGAAAAATGCGGAAAAAGATGGATAAGATATCTTATATTCATGAAATAAAAGTTAGTTTCATGATAAACAAACGTTTTAAACAATAAAATATAAATATGAATTATCATATAAAAAAAAATTCAAAATTACAAAAAAATCGTTTTTAATTATTCCTATCTTATCTATATATTTGAATTTTCTATTTTATAATATATTATGCGTGTATATATTATTATTATTATCAAGAAATGATGGAAGTGAATAAAAAATAAATAAAAGATGAAAAATACAAAAAAAAAAAAAAAAATATTAACACATGAAGTAGAGGAACCCAAATTTTAAATGAACAAATTAAAACTTGACAATAATCTTTCTAATTTTTGAAGAATGAGGAGGAATGGATTTGGAAAGAAAAAAAAATCCTCCTTGTCATATCTCTAGTTCATGTTGAAACTTTATAATTCCTTTGTAATTTTTTAGTTTGCATCAAAGCTCCACGAAAACGGCAAGAGAGTCAAAACTCCTTCTCCACTCTTTTTAGTTCACGTCAAAAGTCCACAAAAACAGTAAGAGAATCGAAATTCCTTCTCATTTGTAACTCTTAATTCATGTAAGGTTTCACAAAGTAGTAAGAGAGTCAAAGCACTATACTTTTCGAGATTGCGAAAGTCAATTATCATCTTTTCCTTCTCTAAGTAGATTTTGGCATTTACTAGCTAATCTACCTTATTGATGTTGCTATAGCCTATTTATATTTCTTGTCATATTTGAGACTGTGGCTCTAGAATGCTTCAATGAGCTTTATTGTTTAATATTTATGTTGTACAATTATCATGGTTTGATTGATGGAAGTTCCGTTGTTTATGCATTTACAGTATCTTTAATAGTGAATCATAAGATATTCTTACAATTACCATTTGTGTCTTTTCAAGTTGATTTATACTTATATGTTGTTGATATTAAATAATGAACAAGATAGGATTAAAAATATCTAGCTTTATTACTACATTTTACCAAACAGTAGATATAATAAACAAAATCTATGAATTTCATATCCTATTTTATTTAATTATATTTTAACTAAAAATGCAGACGATCAAACACAACTTAGATTATTTTGGTCTTTCCTAGATAGGCTCTGTTAATTTCTCTTCTTGAATGGTATGAGCATAAAAGTGGGGAATTAGGATTTCTAAAAGCACAAGCTGGTAATTTACAGTAGGGGTGTTGGTAAAACAAAAAGCCTGAAAAACATATGGACCAAACCAGACCTAAAGTTCGGTTTATTTCTTTATCAGTTTGGTTGGTCTCAGGTTGACGGCTGAAAAAGTGATCAAATTGAACCAAACCAAATCTCTCTCTCTCTCTAGATATATACATTATTTTTTCGTGTTTTATTTGTTTTGACATTGAACTATGCTTCTGCTCCTTTTCTGTTAATAAAAACCAAGTTATTTGTTACGCAGAACCTTGTATTGTTTGCAAAGGATGGTTGGATGCTGCGTTTTTAAGTCATCAATAATTTAATCAAGTTGTTAAGTAAGATTTACACTGTTACTTAAATGTCCACTGCGTATTTGGGGAAAAAGCCACAAAAATGCTAAATTTGATAACAGAGAAAAATTTATCATAATTTTTTTTTTTGTGATATCAATAACTCCAAAGTTGTACTTATGTGATACTTTACTCTTTTTTTTTTTTTTTTTTTTTTTGGTAAAGGTAAGTAATACTTTACTCTCTTTTTTGCTACACCAAAAATCCTAAATTTATACTTATGTGACATATTCACCTCAAAATTTTTTATGTAACACCAAAAATATGCATCGCACAAACACAATTTTGAGATTTTTTGTCATAAAAAAATTCACAATTGACAAAGTTTTGGATTTTTAATGACTTTTAACTTCATATTAATGGTACTCACTGTATGGGATCATTATAGGCACCAGAAGCCAAGAAAGCACTCGAACAATAGAGACAAGCAGCATCATCACAAGAATGGAAACAGATCAAAATTATCGGTCTGACGTCAATTTGTGAGTTAATTGGGTTTGGTGCGGTAGCTGAGTTCTTTCCAAACCCACGCATGAATCGGCTGGAGAAGGCGCGTTTCGAAATTTGCCCGACGAAACTATAAATTCAAGCGAAAGTACTGTCATGCAAGATCCAGGAAAGTGTTTCGAAATTTGCGGTTCAGAAGGCGAAGCCACCTCGGAAAGATTCGCCTGCCGCCAGGACAAGGCGCTAACGTCAGCCCCGTCCCTGTCGCCCGCACGTCGCATTCATGGTCTGTCGGTACACGACGATCTGCTATAACGCCGTCCGTCCCCATGTCTGCTTCCTCCTTCCCAATCCCCCATCTCCCCATCTCCCCATCTCCATCTCCCAGCTCGGTCTCTCACGTTCGGAGCTTCCCGGTACTTCATCCCCCCAACTTCCCACTAATATTATAATCGCAGTACGCCATGTTATCGAATTCTTTATGAGTTTGCCATAAATTTCCCCGATCTTGATTCAGCCCCACCGACCGTTCAGAAGCACCGAGAAACGGCTGGTAATAATATATTATACTTTGCTTCTCTCGGTACTCGAAAGTCGATCTCAACCCAAGAAAGAAAGGACTCACTTTTTGCTTTTTGCCAGAGACACTCTTCCCTTCTTTTCTCAAACTCCTCAATCATCTTTCTTGCGTCGGGCTGAGCTTGATCCGAGCTTTGCATAGCAGGAACCCACAAAGGAAGGAAGGAAGGAAGGAAGGAAGGGAACTGTACAGCGAGCTCAACGCTCAGGAGTCCAGCCTGAGGGAAGCCTCCCCCGTGTGAAGAATTAAAGAGGATGGGAGAGACTGCGAATCACAACCACGACCATGGGCCTCCGCCTCAGCAGTCGGCGCCGCCGCCGCAGCATCAGCGGCCGCCGCCGAACCTCGGTCTTTCCAGAGGTCCCACTTTTCCTCCGAACGAACAGCTCCTGCATCTCGACTATTGCATCCACTCTAACCCCAGATGGCGTCAGTCACTCTCTCTCTCTCTCTCTCTGTATTTGAATCTTTTGACAAAAAAAGCGAAAAAGAAAAGGTCGATTTGAATCTGTGACTGCTTAGACTCATAAGGGTAAAGATATTCTACCAGAAAGGTGCATGCTTTATGGTATGGTTTATATTCCTTTACTTTACCTGGGGAAGGTATTTTGGTATGCAAGATTCGTTTTACGTGCTTTGTGTTCATTTCGATCCGAATCTACTTGTCCTCCGATTCATTTTGTTCATGTGTAAAAGATACGAAGCTTTCTCCTATTTCTGTCGTTGCTGAGGATACCATTAGTCCTCGGATTCCTTGAAGATTATTCTGATTGACCCTTTAAGCTTTCTAAGCAGAGACATCAACTTAGGTTTCGTAAAAATTATTGCTTACAGGGTTGAGCCTGTGAACTGATATTGAAGAAAACATCTACTGATGAGTGTTCTTGAACTAACTTTACAGATCAAGCAATTGTATTAGCATTTCAGCACTATCTTGTGATGCTTGGAACTATTGTCATGATTGCTAGCACTCTTGTGCCTCAAATGGGTGGGAACCATGTAAGCTCATCCATATATAGTATTTATTAAGGCACTATTTGACTAAGTACAACATGTGATTTAGTCTTGCAATCTGCAAACAGGAGGACAAGGCGCATGTGATTCAGTCAATGCTTTTTATGTCGGGAATCAACACTCTGCTTCAGACCCTTATCGGGACAAGGCTACCTACTGTCATGGGAGCATCACTTGCTTTTTATCTGCCGGTGTTATCGATTATAAATGACACTTTGGACAAAACCTTCAATTCAGAGCATGATGTATGTTCTGAACAAAGAAAATTCAGCAAAAAGAAATGATATACTTATATGTTGGATTTAAGACATTTGTTCATCACCATCAGCCTTTGAAGATAGTATGTGTTCTTTGGAGCATAGCAAAAACTGTGTACAAATTCAGGAGGAGTTAAAGTTATAAGTCTAACTTGTATCTTAAAGATTGATAGTTAAAAGTAGTGGAAATTCATGCAAGTTCAATATAAAAGCATGACAGAGATTAGAAGGTCCTGTTCAACACAATGATTGATATAATTATTTAACCTTTGCTTCCCAAAGCCAGCTCCTTAGAAATGCTTCTCAGGAGGACTATGATTCTGTCATTGCATATTTTATTTCCCCTGTATTTTGGTGCTCCATCCAACTATGTGATGCATTGCTGATGTTCTGCACTTCTTATCATACTTTCTTTTTTCCTCTTGGGCATCACGCTCTTGTACCATAGAGCAGTGTCCCAACTCCTTGCAATCAGACCTTCAGGTGATGAATTTGTGGTGTGTTTGCAGAGGTTTCTCTACACAATGAGGACCATTCAGGGGTCTCTTATTGTTTCTTCATTTGTGAACATTATCCTTGGGTACAGCAGGGCATGGGGAAAGTTCACCAAGTTAGTTCTATCTTTTCTTTTCAATGTATCGTGTAACTCATGTTCTTCAGGAGAATCTATATGTAAATTGTTTTATTTATCTTTAATCTGCTAAGTTTATGTTATCTGTGTTTACTAATTCCAAATTTTGAAACTCAAATCCAGGTTCTTTAGTCCAGTTATAATTGCAGCAGTGGTTCCCGTGTTGAGTCTTGGTTTGTTCAGGAGGGGCTTTCCAATGGTAAGTTTCCTTACTTGAAGTCAACACTTTATGGGCTGCAGCAAATGTTGAATGCCTTGGAAAACCTGCTTTAATCTAGAGCCATTAGTGGTTGAAAAAAGATCCTAGCAAAGCTGCTTTATAGTATAGGACAAAGATTAGTTGTTTCATAATAAGTTTATTATTTGCTTACATAGCAAACGAACTCTGACTAGACTGGACCTTGTGTTCTAGAATGCCATTCACAGCTTTTCTGTAGTATAGTGATGGCTTGTGCATTTTCGCTGATGTAATCTTCCTGTGCAGCTGGCTAACTGTGTCCAGATTGGCCTGCCGATGCTACTTATTCTCATCTTATCTCAACAGGTATAATAGAATAGCGCAATTGAAAGTGGTGTACTTGAAAATATGTTGTTCCTTATACAAGAGCGGGTTCCTATTTTTATTACAGTATCTGAAGCGACTCCTGCCTGAGCGCCATCGTCATGTGCCAGAGAGATATGCTTTGCTCTTCTGCATTGGTATAATATGGGCATTTGCCGCAATCCTTACTGTGTCTGGAGCTTACAACAATGTCAAAGAGCAGACGAAAACAAGTTGCCGCATAGATCGCTCCTATCTTTTGTCATCTGCTCCTTGGTATGTTCCAATAAAAGACACCTGTAGTGGCAATTATTTTCTATTCTCCTGTTACTTTTCCCTAAAACTTCTTCTAGAGAAAAGAGTTTGGTTTCTGATGCAGGATTAGGATGCTGTACCCATTTCAGTATGGTACTCCCATATTTAAAGCAAGCCATGTCTTTGGGATGATGGGTGCAGCACTTGTTTCTTCTGCGGAGGTGTTATTTGCATTAGTCGTTTAAAAATATGTCCATTTTTGTAAGTGCTTGACTTATCGATATGTTTGGTGAACTTCAATGTAGTCAACAGGTGCATTTTTCGCAGCAGCCCGATTTGCGGGTGCGACACCTCCGCCAGCACATGTGCTCAGCCGGAGTATTGGCCTACATGTAGAGTCGCAGATTTGCTTTTATTTGCTATGTTACTATCAAATTTCTGCGGGAAATAAACTATTGATGCTATTGAGCTTGATGTGTCGTTTCATGTTGCAGGGTATTGGGATGCTGCTTGAAGGGATATTTGGTTCTGTTGTGGGTACAACTGCATCAGTGTATGGAACTCCCCCTGCTTTGACTCTTTATTTTGTAGTTATTCAGCCATGAGGGTGATAAAGGCTTACCAAGTAGTTCTCCCCCCCTCCCCCGTATCATTCTGTGCTGTATCATCTTTACTGATTTTTGGCAACATATTCATATGATAATTTAGAAGAAGGATCTCGCATTCTTGTTTTGCAAAAATGATTGCAGAGAAAATATTGGTCTCCTTGGAGTGACTCGCATAGGGAGCAGAAGAATGGTGCAGATATCAACTGCTTTCATGATCTTTTTCTCCATATTTGGTATGTAATTTGGCTCCACTGTGGTATTTATGACCATCATATGATGTGGCATTTGATTGTGTTGCCTTGTCTGTCAGGGAAATTCGGTGCCTTTTTTGCATCTATTCCTCTACCAATATTTGGCGCCATATATTGTGTTGTATTAGGCATTGTTGGTATGTTGGCACTTTCAACTCAAGCATCTCCATTTCTCTTCGTTGTTTTTATCAATGAATCATAGACTAAAAACTCTCTTTTCTTTTGTAGTTGCCTTAGGGATCTCATTCACACAGTTTACAAATACTAACTCTATGCGAAACCAGTATGTTCTGGGCATCACGCTCTTCCTTGGGATATCAATAGCTGAGTATTTTGTCCGGGACACCTCTGCAAATGGTGGACCTGTTAAAACTCCAGGTGGATGGGTAAGTTGTACAGATTGGTTTCCTCCCTGTCCTAGTTTGCTTGGTTCTTTGTTGTCTCATCAATTATTTCCCAGTGATGATGTCTAAAAGAACTAACAAAAATTGGGAGTGAGCGTAAATGGAGCTATATTTAAAGAAGGACATCACTGCTAAATGGGGCATAATTCCATTTATGTCATGGCTTTGTTAGTGTAATCTCTCCCATTTTTAAATTTGCTGTTTTAAACTTACTTCAGTGAAAAAAAGAGAGTTTTACTTCTGTGCGAGGATGTGATTTATTTATTCTTACTGTTTTGAATCTTCACGTGCTTACAACTGGGTTTAGTTCGTTGGCTAGTAGTCATTCAATTAGTTTACACTGCGGATAGGTGATAGGTTATATATGTATATATACATATGGGCATGATATCACTTTACGCGATGCGTGCAGTTCAACGACATTTTGAATACCATCTTCTCTTCGGCTCCGACTGTGGCGATGATAGTCGGAGTGCTGTTGGACAACACGCTCGAGGCGAAGCAAACGGCGACCGAGAGAGGAAAACCTTGGTGGGTCCCCTTCCAGCACAGGGAAGGGGACGTCCGGAACGACGAGTTCTACAGCTTCCCTCTCAGGATAAACGAGTTGATTCCTTCCAGGTTTATGTGAGGGTGCTTCAGTTTCCTTGTACAATGTACATTATGCATAGGTTCACTAGAATGTTGTGCTTGTAACACTCTTTGTTGAACGATGCAATGACTCATGGGCTAATTTAGTTTGAGCTGGACGTTTTCTTCTCTAAAAGTTAAAACAGCAACCCGACAGAGCGAGCAGAGAAGGGTGTCGTCTTTTCATACTGATCGGAGAAAGATTGAGAATGATTGTCGATTTGGAATATGGATAAAGTTTACCTTTTTATGTTGGAAGGGTGGCCACTGGGGCAAACCCCAGTGATTAATCAAGGGACAAATTGCTGGCCATGAAATAACATTGAAACTCGAGGGGCCTAGCCAAGAAGAAACTTCAGCAGGTTACGCCTCCCGACCCATGTTTATGGGTTCAAATCACGACAAACACCGTTCTTGTTCAGGTCATCCCTGGGCATCTTACCTCGAGCTCAGTATGCTTGCGAAATTGGGGAAAATTATCTAAAAATAATAAACTTATTATGCCATGGCGAATTTAGTCATAAATCTTTTTCATTATTCTAATCTAATTCTACATCTTATGATGAGTTGCCAATTTAGTGATGAGTTTTTTTAATAATTTGCCAATTTTAATTGAAAATAATTGACATGGTTGTTTAGTTAGTTGACTGTTTTACGTGGCAAAAAAGAAAAAAAAAAGAAAAAGGAAAAAACAGAATAAAAAGACAAAAATGTCCTTGATGGGGTAAATGTGTCATGGTTGTAAATGTTTTTCACGCGGTTGGGGATAAATGTGTCGCTTTGGGGTTTTTGGTTTTTCATGACTTTTTCCCTTTTTTTTTTTATAAATGTTTTTCTTTTATTTCTTTCCTTCTTCCTCTAACCAGTCACTAAGCCTCAACAATTGCTAACACGCCAATCGACCAAAGGCTAGGCCAGCGAGGGTCACTGGGGAAGTTGGCTTTATTGGCCACCGGTGAGGTTGGCCTCTTTAGTGGTTGAGCTAACAAGGCTCGACCTTGCTAACCTTCAACAATAGTTGAGCCTCACCAAGCTGAGGCCAAGGCTGATGAGGTCGACCTCATTGACCATTGCGAGATTCGGCGACTAACGAGAGGAAGAAGGAAAGAAAAAAAAAGCAAAGAAAAATATAAAATTAAAAAATGATTCACGTTAATGCCAAATGTGCCATGAAGAATGGCTGGCATGACTAAATTAACAAATCCTAAATAAATTGGCAATTTATCAAAAAATTTAGAATTAGATCGACACAATTAGAAGGTCTAGGGAAAAATTGGCAAGTTGCAAAAATATTTAGGCCTAAATTGACATAGCTAAAAAGTTTAAGATTGAATTTGTTGCCATATAATATTAATATGTTAGAACTTGCTGGACAAATGCATGTTTTGTTGTAACCTTGTAAAACGGATGGTTTGGAGGAGAGCCCGAAGATCCGGTCCGGCCCATTTTCTAAAATGGGCCGGGCCGGGACGACGGTTCGTCCATTTTGGCACTCAAGCACCGATGCTTGACCGTTGGAACGAGAGAGACCCAGACCATGTCCACCAACCCCCACTTTGCCTCCATTTCCTCCCTAATCATATCTTCGTTCACCATTTTCAGCTCACGAAAAACTACTTAAGAAATTCTTCAACCACTATATGGACTTACCATCACGCCCCTCAGATCTCTCTCGCTCATGATCGGAAGGCCAAGAAGCGAGGCCACGGGAGGCGAATTGGAAAAATGAGAAAGGCATGGCGGAGAAGACTGACAAACATCATGCGGCACGAAAACTTGGAATTGAATTTGCAGCCTCGATGCCCCAGTTTGAATCCGTCTTCGATGAATGCGAGCGAGGAAAAGAGGGTTTTGCTGAGGTCGTCCTCTGGAATTTGTCCGAGGAATTTCTCTATATAAACCCCGCTGGACAAAACCCGAACGGCACACAAGAGTTCCTCATCTCGCTCTCGCCATCTTTTCGTGATCATTCGAGCGGTAGGGTCGATAGTTCGATGATGAAGATGGGATTCGGTTACGCCTTCCAAGCATTCGTCCTCGTGCTCTCCGTCGCGATGGCGGCTGAGGCCAGAACCATCGTTGTCGGAGGGTCTGAAAACTGGCGTCCCGGCTTCAACTACACTGACTGGTCTCTCAAGAATAGCCCCTTCTACATCAACGACACACTCGGTCAGTAGCTTAAAGGCAGTACACGTAAATTAAGTTCTTCGTTAGCTATAAAATTCCCTCTGTAGCTTCGCTTATGGATGGTACTGTATGCATGCAGTGTTCAAGTACGAGGCACCCCATAATGTTTACTTGCTGCCGAACCTGTGGAGCTTCATAAAGTGCGACTTCAAGGACGCCAAGCTCATCGCGAGCGCTGAGGACGGCGGCGGCGATGGCGTCGAAGTGGGATTGACCACAACGAGGCTGTACTACTTTGCTTCGTCCGACAGTGACGACTGCAGCGCCGGGATGATGAAGTTCTTCGCCGTGCCCTTGCCTCGTCTGCAAGGTTGATCGATGATCCTGAAGGAGTAGACACTCTCCTTTTGGTTCGGTGTGCTTCGAGTGCTTTTCTTGGGACTGATAATGAATAAGAGGTCTACTTTTCTGCCCTAGCTAGAAAATGGACGACAATAACTGGGAACAAAATAAAAAGGAATTAAAGAGAATAATTTCTTTTTGTTATAAATAAATTGTTCCTTGTGTAAACGTAACGTCTGTTGTGCAATTGTTTGTCGTATGGCATTGCCACAGTTGTTATAATAAGCCAATAATATCATAGTGTCTATCTCTATTCCCTTCCATCTAGCAATGAATTTTTATTTTGTTCCTCTTTAGAACAAGAAATCAATCACTTTGAAATTTTTCATCTGGTTGTTCTTGTTCATTGTTGTTAAAAAGCATATCAAAACAACACAATGCGCGTAGCCAATTATTATTCTTTACCGCCCGAAGGAAGAGATCACTTTGATACTTTATACAATTTTTGGAGGGTAAAAGCAAAAATATGAAATTCTTCCTTTTATGAACTCTGATGTATTAGACCTTGCCTATGGAAGCTGGAAACATATAAATCATTCAGTCTTTTTCAAAATTTCTCTCACAAAACACGTGCCGCCGCCGCCGCCGCCAATACCCTTGATCCTGAAATATCGATTGCTTGTTGTTCAGAACCAATGAATGGTTATACTGGGGAAGTTAAATCATCGTTACAACGAGAGCAATAGCATACTCTCCTTCAATTAATCCTCACTTTTGCTTCGGTATCTATCGTCGTTACTTTACTTATCGAATGATAAATTAAAGCCCGCGGCAATAGGTTAGAGTTTCAGCGATGTGCACGAGTGTGTGATGGATTGAGGTGAACTCAACACGGTTCAGTCTTTAAGGTTGGCCTTCTTGAAACTAGCGTGCTCGGCTTCTATAAGTTTTTATGCCGTCTTGTTTTGCTCGTGTGGGCTTCGAGCGATAAACCTGCGTATACACTTCCTCTCTCATCTTTAGCAATAATATATCCTTAGGCTTACGGAGATGACAAAGTTCGAGTCAATGGTGCAAGATATCTAATTAACCTTTTTGCCCAAAATGTCTCAAACTTAGGCTGCGTTTAGCAGTCAGGATAAAATTTGGAATATGATAAAATTTATTTTATCTTGTGTTTGGTGCCTGCTTAAGATAGAATAAAGGGGATATGGATCGAATAAAATTATCTCGTGGGGAGGTGAGATAAATGTAGATATGATTTCTAGCATTCATAATAAGAAAGTTATTTTTCTCAAATGACAGACTTTTTAAATTAACAAAATTAAGATTATATCTCTATATAAATAATATTTGAATTCCAATATAAGAAATTCAATAAAAAAAAATAATTTAGTTATTTTCATTTAATCTTATTTTTATTTATATATATATATTCGAATTTAATTATATTTTACAAAATAACTTCAATATATAAATACAAATTCATATTTATATTTATTATATATTTTAGGTATTTTAGGTATATTAGTACAGTTTACTATTTAATAAAATTTTATCAAAGAACGATGGGAGGGAAAAAAATAAAAAAGAAATTAATTAATAAAAGAGAGGAAAATAAAATAAAGTAAGTAAGAGTGTCACGAGAGATAGTTATTTTTCTCGAAGGATAAATTTTAAATGAACAAAATTAAAATTATATCTCAATATAAATAATATTTGAATTCTAATATAAGAAACTCAAATTAACAAAAAAATAACAAATTAATTATTTTAATTTAAACTTTATTTTTATTTTTATATATTCGAATTTAAATATATTCTATAAAATAATTTCAATATAAAAATATAAAAATAATTTTATATTTATTATATACTTTAGATATTTTAGCATTTTGGTTATATTAGTAGAGTCTACTATTTAATAAAATTTTATTAGAGAACGATGGGAGGAGAAGAAAAAATTAAAAATAAATCAATTAATAAAAGAGAGGAAAATAAAGCAAGAGTGTCGCGAGAGATTTTTACCATTTCCGTTTATAAATTTTTTTGTTTATTTGTACTAATATGTCGTTTTTATCAAATAATATATATGATATGATGTGAATATATCCGACTTTATTACTGTAATTACCAAACCGTGAATATGATATATTAAAATTCCACGGAGTTTAGATCCTATTCTATCTAATCCTCCTCATTAGAAATCCGGACGACTAAATGTAGCCTTGTTTTACGATAGTCAATTCAATGCTAATTCAATTGTGCAAATTTCCTTTTAGGCTCCGTTCGTTTCGCGGAAAATATTTTCCCTGGAAAATGTTTTTTGGATTTTCCGCGTTCGTTTCACGGAAAATGAATTCCTAGGAAAATGTTTTCCATGAAAGGAAAAAGTCTTCTAAATTTGGGGAAAATGTTTTCCACTTTTGAAAAGTGGAAAACATTTTCCTTACTGATCTCTTTTATCTCACACATCTACAAATCCTCATTTCCTCCTCCCATTTATTCTTATTCTTTTCTTTTTTATTCGAATTATTTTTAAATTGTATTTTTCTTTTTTATTCAAATTATTTTTAATTTTCTATTTCTTTTGTTCTATTTCTTTTCTTTTTTTCTTTTTCCTTTCTTTTTTTCCCATCTTCTTCTTTCTTGGCTAGTCGTTGGCCGTCACCAGGTGAACCTCAAGGTCGTCGATCTCAAGCTCACGCTCATCGATCTGGCGAGCCTCGAGCTTGACGCTCGCGCTCGCCAATCTGGGAGCGGAAAATATTTTCCTTACCGAACACCGGAAAATATTTTCCGAAACATTTTCAGGTTTTAGTCGAACACTAGAAAATATTGTCATTTTCCCGAAAAATGACTTCCTGGAAAATATTTTCCGAAATGGCCATTTTCCGTGAAACGAACGGACCCTTAATGATTTGTCAATTCATTCTTTCAAGTCAACTTTGGCATGATATCGTTAACATGGATTTTTTTTAACATAATCGGTGTTGAAATTTTTTTTTTAATTTTTTAATTTTTTCTTTTTCTCCTTTTCTTTTTACAAGAGGTTGATCACTAACCACTAGCCATAGGCAATGGCCAGCAAGGCCTAGCCTCGCCAACGCACCTAGGCAATGGTGGCCCTTATTAACCTTCACCCTCGCTGTCCATTGTCTATAGCTGGTGGATGGTGACTAGGCATTAGCAAAAAGAAAAGGGGAAAAAATAAATAAAAAATTAAAATTAAAATTTAAAACAAAAATAAAAAACCACCCATGTCGATATCGTTCATCTCACGTAAATTATTCGACGTTCACGTCAACAATATCTAATTAAAATTGACTGAAATAATTAAATTGACAAATCATTAAGAAGTTTAAGAGAGGAGTTTAAGGTTGAATTGACTACCACATAATAAATTTATAATTTTTTAGACAATTTTTCCACAAAAACACTTCTTCGTACTTCTTTGATTGTGATGGTACCTTTTCACAGTGGACTTTGGTGAGCCAATTTGCTTTTCCAGGTAAGAGTACATGCTCCAAAACGTGCAAAACGTGAAGAAAAATCATGATTTCCTGGTTCACTCGTCATAGACGTGTCTCTCGATATATTCACGGAGTAGGGGTGATCGGGTCCAGGGTGGGTAGGGTCTAGACCTGGACCCTGTACCCGACCCTATTATAACCGATTCTCTTTTTTTGGACCTTGTTCCTGACCTTGTTTGCATTGGACCCTGTTCCCGACCCACCCTGTTTTTCCGGTCCGGGAACAGGGTTGACCCTATTTTTATTAGAACCTGTTTTGCATAAAAATTGCTATCTTTATATTAACCTTAGAGAAGCAAGTCTAAATGAGTTGTCCGCTGAAACAAAAAGGCCGGACCAAGCACATCCTTCGACCAAACTCATTGGGAACATGTATAAAAAGTCTGCCATCATCGAGTTCCGCAAAATGGCAATTCCCAATTCCCTTGTACATAAAAAAAGAAGCATAAAATTGTCATTTCTCTGATTTTTTTATGCTGGCTAAATCTTGCTAAGCTTTGACACCCATTCAGTGGTATCGATAGAACATAAACTGCAACCTCCTAGACATTTCGAAATATAATCCCTGTTTTCACCATCTCCCAATCCAGATTTATCATTCTACATCCAGCAAAACCAAGTCAACCCACGTGAACGCCAGCAAAATTCACTAAGTAAGAAGCCCGCGGCATGAATCGTCGTCCCGTTAGGCAGGGAACAAATACCAACAGCCTAAAGAGGGGGCTCGGCATCGTACCCCGTAGGCTTTGTCGCCGGTGCGGGGCGCGAGGATGGCCGGGACCAAGAAAAGAAAACGGGTACAAATGCAAATCAAAAACGACGCTGCTAGCAATTGGGTTGGAGGCAGGATTCACAAACAAGGATTCAGCAAGATCTTGAATTACAGAAAATCCGCACGAAGACTTCTTCGCCCGTCAGATTAAAACATTGGAAGATCTTGAATTCGGAAGCGGCAGCACACGACGCCCGACAAAAAAAGCAGGTACGACTCAAAAACCAATCGGCCTATCGACCAAGTACCTGGAGATGCTACAAGATGGAATCAAGAACTCAGAACAAAGCCACCCAGAGACAATCCCAAGAATCTACAAGAGTCCAAACACAGAGAGAGAGAGAGAGAGAGAGAGAGAGAGAGAGAGAGAGAGTACGAATCAAGAAGAAGGGAAGGGAAGGAGACTTCGGGCCGTCGATGAAGGGAAAATGCGAAGTGTTGGACGGAAGGAGGAGGAAAGAGACGCGCTTAAGCCACGCCAACGCCAAGCATTCCTCGTTTGAAAACCAAAACTCGCAAGGAAATTGCAGGCCAGCGTTGATATGGAGGACGGAGATGAAGCCAGTGTACGACGAGTCAAGCTTGGACCCGGGGGCGACGATGCCGAAGCCCACCTTACCGCCCGGAGGTCGCTGATGTTGACGAAGCCGGTGTTGCCGGGGGTGTTCCCGGCTGCAGGTGTCGCAAGAGGAAGGCGACGGTGGGCGCGGCGCTCGGATGGATGGATCGACAGAGGTGAGACCATGAGAGCTTGAGAAGTTGAGAGTAAAGATAGAAAGAAACGAATTAGGTTTTGCCTTAAAAACCGGTTCTCAAACCGGTTCCCAAACCGGTCCGGTCGATCCGGTTCCCGGGTGGGTATTCCCTCGGAACCGGTTCCCGGACCGGTTCAAACAGGGTCTGAACCGGGAACCGGTTCCCCGGACCGGTTCAACCGAAATCGGTTCCCGACCCTGTTTTTTGGGTGGCCGATCCGGAACCGGTTGACCCAATCCGGTTGCACACCCCTATCACGGAGCAAAGGGACATGGCTAAATCATTTAACAGGACACACGACGAACCTGTACAGCAGGTAACTGAATTGGTCCAACTATGTCGAATCGATCAAACATTTTCTATGATTTGGAGCAATTTATTCCCAAAGCTTAAATCCTAGCTTCTCCGTTCGTCTCCTTCGCCGCTTTGCTTCCCACCTCCATCGTGGCCAGCTTCCCCCATGCCCTAGTACATCGCCCCCTGCTCCCTGCCCCCGTCACGCCCGCCTCCATCACCCGAGCAACTCGAGATTGGAAGTCACCTGAGCCTAGAGAACTTGGTCCCAAGGTCGCGAGGTTAGATTCGCGGCAGCTGCCTTGAAGACATATACTGTTCTACAAAAGTTCCTAGGAACCTTATTAAAGGAATGTTTCCAATAAAAAGAGTTTGTTCTTGCATATCCCTATCATTTTTTCCAAATTAGTCTCCCGAATACATGTAAATTCAGAAGAACATGTAAAAGATTCACATACATGGATGGGAAAGAAGAAAAGAAAAAAAAAAGGAAAGGAAAGTAATAGAAAGGAAAAGAGAATGTCGTCCGATTTTATGGGTGGTGATGTGCCAAATTCTCAAGGTTTAAAGTAAAAATGCCAATTTCTTAAATTAAAAAGTAATCAGTCCTTCTCAGTAAACGTATTCAAAACCTTTTCGTCCTCTCCTCCACCTCCTCCAAAGTTGTTGACCAAAAAGAAGCGAATGTCCAAAATGGAGTGAAGAGAGAATTGTTGAGTGCGGGGGAGAAAATTGTCCAAAAGTCCTAAGTCTATTGTAGCAGCTAATTATGTCCTAAAATTTTCAACCAATTTAGTTCTAAATATTTTGATGATTTGCTAATTTAGTCATTTTGACTAATTTTGATAGAAAATCATTAACATAACGGTCCGGTCCAAGACTGGTCATCTTACATGACATTTTCGATATTGACTTAGATGATTTTTACAAATTTTTTTTTTAAATGTTCTGAATTATTTTTCCTTATCTTTTTTTTTTTTCGTTAATTCTCTAAGCCAATCACCAGCCATCAGGAAGGGTCAGGACACCTTTGTCGCCCACAAGCATGGGTCGCCCCTATTGAGTCTGGTGAGGTAGGCGGTGGCGTTGAGGGTGGCAAACAGTGGAGGGAAATAATTGAAAAATAAATAAAGAAAGGAAAGAAAAAAAAATACCACAAAGAAATCTCAAACTATGGCACAAATACTCTGAATTTTTTTAGTGTCACTAAAAACATAGACTTGCTCATGATGACACATATACCCCATAAAAGACCTCGAATGTGAATGATCGATAACTAATTTGGTACATCCATATTAGAATGAATTTTGAGCTACATTGTGATTTAAACCAAGATGTAGTGACCACTTAATAAACCAACCAAGGTCACATGCTCTAGCCATAGGCAAAAACACACTTTGGATTGCAAAAACTTGGAAAAAGGGTCAAGTGGGATTTGAATTGGGATTCATCCTACTTGTCATGGAATAGGTCAATTTTAACACACTTTGCAATATGTAACATACGTCTATTTTCACTAGGTGAGCCATAACTATATGATCGATCCACTACATGATGAGATTTCTTGTCTTTCTTAAGACCAACATGAATGTTGAGAGAGAGAGAGAGAGAGAGAGAGAGAGAGAGAGATATGTAGGTAGTCCTAGCTCAATTCTCACTTGAAGGAAAATGGAAGTAGAAAATGATTCTAAGTCCACCGACATATCTTCTATCTAAGCGAAAATGGAGGTTTGTCTCATTTTTTATTTTCTATATTAACCCTTTCAGGATCTACCATCCTTAAAAGGAATATCTCCTTTTTGTACTCCATTTTAATTTATTTTCTCATAAGAAAATCTTAGCCAGGCTAAAATTGCAAACCGTCATAAATATCTTTAAAAACTGTTCGATACTTTTAAAATAAAAAATACCCACCATCTAAAAAGGCAGAAAAAACTTCTCAAATTCATTTACAGGATGCACATGGTTGGTTCTACAGTATGAGTCAACAGTGCTACTTGTTCCATTTTTGAAGAGCTCCGTTCATCGCTTGCAGACGTATTTTTCTAATTTTAAAGCAAAGAGGAGAAAAGACAGTAATAACCAAAGAAAAAAGACAAAAGGTAAAACCAAGTAAAAAACCTACCCACTTTCTGTAAAGAAAATGCACTTGATGAACTTGCTCAATCGTCTTTATACAATAATAATCAACTTCATTCTTTATTTCTCAAATAAAAAAATCTAAATATTTATTCAAAGATTCACTTTCAGAGTAGTATTTCTTTAGTGATAAACAAAGAAGATAATGTCCAAATTTTTTTATTTCTCTTAGATATATGCATTTGGTAATTAGCTTATACCGTCGCAAATGGATAAAAATTAATTGGGCACCGCGTCCAAGAAGACTAGAATAAGTTAAAACTACAACTTCAGTAATAAAATTGGAAACGTCGTACACCTTCGTACCACACATTATCAGATTGTATTTACACTTTTAATTCCCCGTTAGATAAAAATAAGAAGGAAAAAAAAGGGGGAAACCCCCGCTTCAATGGAATGCCGACCCCGTCTCGCCGCTCTCGGCCAGGGCGGAGCTCATGTACTCCCTCACCTCCTTCGCGATCACGTCCTTCATGACGTCCCAGAACCGCCCCTCCGGCTGCGGCAACCCCTCCCCCTCCGCCCCTCCGCCGCCGCGTCCCCGCCCCCTCCCGGTGGCCCCAGGGTCAACGCCGTCATCGGGTCTTCGTCCTCGCCGTTGCCCGCGCCCCACCAGCCGGAACCGGCGCCGGGGCTGCTGCTGCCCCCGCCGCCGCCGCCGCCGCTCCCCCCGCCGCTCGAGTGCCGCTCCCGGAGCCGCCTCTTGAGGGTGGAGTTCCAGTGGTTCTTGACCGCGTTGTCGGTCCTCCCGGGGAGCATGCGGGCGATGGTGGCCCAGCGGTTCCCGTAGCGGGCGTGGGCGGCGAGGATGGCCTCGTCCTCGTCGGCGGAGAAGGGGCGGTGCTCGACGGCGGGGCTGAGCTGGTTGCACCAGCGGAGGCGGCAGGACTTGCCGGAGCGGCCCTGGATGTGGCGGCTGATGAGGGACCAGTTCCTGGGGCCGTACCGGCCCACCAGGCGGGTCAGGACCTGGTCCTCCTCGGCGCTCCAGGGGCCCTTGATCCGATCCGGCCTGGCGGCGGCGGCGTTGCCGGACAGGGAGGAGTCCGAGTCGGAGGAGGAGCAGGTGGAGGACGACCCCGCATTGAAACCTTCCATTCCTGCACCTAAGGAAGAAGGGTCTCGGCTGGTGTACTCTTTCAGAAGCTGGGAGCGGCGAGGTGGTGTTTATATGTACACAGAGGTACGCAGAGAGAGAGAGAGAGGGACAGGTTCATGAACTTGGAACCTGTAAATGCTAGGCTTTTATAACTGGAAGAGAGAGAGAGGGAGAGAGGTTACTTCCAGGAAAGTGGCTTTCTTGCAAAGTTTGGTAGGGTTTGCGGGGGAAAGCTAAATGGAGATGGGGCTTTAATTTCCAATTAAATGTTCTAAACCAGGTTGCAATATCCTTTTAGGATTCTCGTTTTCAATCTGGTGGAGACCAGTCAATCATAATGGTCGTACTTCAAGTTCTGGAGTGAAAGGACGGAGTTGATGTTTTGCTGTGTTGGACGTCGACTGCGTTACCGGTTGGCTTATGTTTAAGGAAATGACTAATCTCACCCAAATTTGCTCACCTTGGATAAAAAACCCGAGTAAATTCGCATAGAAATTTTACCATCAGTAGTAAAATTTTTACAATTTCGTTTATTTTACTGTTTTATGTATGAGTTATAATATAATATATGTGATGCGGCGATTATATGTTAACGGTTAAGTGCCTAACAAAGTTATAGAGTTCACCCACTGAATGAAAGGAAGAAAAGGACAAAATCCACACCGCGGCATTTTGCCCACTCTCGAAGGTCCTTCCTTTTTGACTGAGCCCGTGGTTCTAATTTGCCGAGTCCAAAAGAAATCATTGGATTTTGAAAAATTAATTACAGCTGTCTGACATAATGAGTATGGGGGAGTTTCACGATCATTCTAAAATAACAGATTTCCATCCATCGGAATCACTTACGCATTTTGTCGAGACTCCTACAAAAAAAGTGCGGTAATACAAAATCTAACCAACAGAGCGAGATTAACCCGCATTTTTATACAACGGGTCGAACATTTTCGAAGATACAATCTAGAGGTAAAGCAATAATTTATCTGCTTGGGAGTTACCATGTCATTCCAATTAGAGCAAAAATATCTGTCGACAGAAAGGGTGGGGGAGGGGGTGGCAAGGGAGGGGTCCGAACGCAATGAAATCATTCTCGTACGGGGGCGATGGGCATGGCAGGCCAACGTTGGTTGCGGAGCGTTTAAAACATGACAGGCAAAGAGCAGCTGTTCCGCATCCTAAACGTTTTCTCGCCCTCCCCCTTCGGCGAACGGCGGTGCGGGCGGGGCCCGGCTCGTCTCCTCTCCCGCGGGGGCACTTTGCTTTTTTGAAATCCTGGCCCGCTTTTTTCCTAGCCTCTCGCCTTTTTGCCCCCCGGTCAGTCGCACAGCTGGACGTCCAAATCCGTCCGATCTTTTCTCTCTCTCTCTCTCTCTCTGTCTGTGTCTCTCACTGTCTCACAGTAGAATCGATCAACGGCCATGGATCGGCTGCTCGAGGGAGAGAGAGAGAAGGCTCCTTAAAATAAACTTGGAGTTCGGGCAGGACTTCGACGTCTTCCACGAAGGTTGGGCCCCACTACCAGCCTGGAAGAATCTCACGTGACTCGATGCGAGATTTCAGTCCTCTCCTTCGACGTACACGCCAGAAAAATACCATTTTTTTTTTTGCTGTGAAAAAGAAATAATAAAAGAGATATGCTTCGAATTTTCAATTGCCTGAGGTTTCTATGGATCTTCGATGGATTCGGTGGTGTCTGGCAAAATTCTTACTGTAATCACTTTCTTCCGTAATCCCTAATAAAGTGTACTCAATCGTCCTCGGTGCCCTTGATTACTTTGTTTTTACCACTTTTCATCATTTTCCGTTTTAAAATTTCAGATACTAAAATCAGTAAAACGTTGTTTCATATATTAAAATGTTTAAATAATAAATCATTATTTCATTTCACAGCATAAATTTTTAAAATAATTAACAGTAGTTCCACGAAATTTTATATAATATGAACATTAAGAAATCTTGAATTTGAATCTTTATGTCCGCATTTACCTCGTAATCACATATTTTCACACTTTAGGCTACTACCAAAATCCTGAAGCTTTTGGGAGCGCTCTACTAATTGAAATCCTCCTTTTTCCATGCATGTCGAACACTAAATGGAGCAAACATGTTCACACTCAATGATAAAAACACAAGCGTGAAATGAATCATGTCTTGATATGACATAATGTAACTGTTCATTCCTGCATTTTTCAAATTATTAAATTTCTTCCTGGTATTTCTATTTACTGTTGAGATCCCTAAATTATATGTTCCTTTTTTTTTTTTTTTTTGGGTCCAAGTTGGTCTTTCCGCGAGCATGAAAAATCAGCCGGCATCTATCAAATCAAACCATGGAAAATGGAGAGTAAATACGCCCAAACAATCCCAACTGGGGAAAGCCAAAGTTCGCTCCTCCCCCCCTCCCACTCTTCCCACCGCAATCTGAACACGGGGAGGGACGGCCATGATGACATCTCAGCCGCCCACGTGGCCTCCATTTATGGAGTCTTGTCGTTTTGCGAAGGACTCGTGAGCGGGAAGCAAGCCTTTCGGGCTGCACGAGCGGTTTGGGTAGTTGACGCCCCCCAGCTGTCACTTTTTCGGACCCGGCACCAAATCCGACGCCACCGACTAGCGTTGTTAGTGCATCGGATAGTGTTGTTACCTTAATTTATTTATTAAAGGCCTAACGACATCATTGGTCAGTTCATTGGATAGAAGCCACGAATCTTCGAGCGGATAATGATGTCCCGAAATTGCAAACCGATACGCGCCTTAAGGAATCATCGAATGTGCTTTCGAGATTTCAAAATCTTATGATTGACGGGATAATGATAAAAAGAAATGTTAAATCTATTGCATCTGTTAGCTCATTAGATAGAAGCCACGCCACGGATCTTTGTATGGATAATGATGCCCCAAAATTGCAATTCAGACACTCTTTTAAGGATTCGCTGAGTGTACTTTCAAGACTTCGAAATCTTATAATTAAGAGGATAAGTATAATAAAAAAATTCTAAAATTATAATATTTATATCAATTCAATATTAAATATTTCAATTTTATCAATTTAATTCAATACATTTCGACAATTTGTCAATATAATCAATTTGGCTAATTTTGCATAGAAAATCATTTATGTGAACACCGATTGTCTTAAGTTGTTGTGTTGTTGGTCGATGTAGATAATTTTTTTTACTTTTTAAATATTCATTTTTTTTACATTTTGTTATTTTCTTTTTCTCTTTATTCTCTTTTCTTTCCGTTTTTTTTTTTTTTTAAATTGTCGCCAGCAAGAGTTGCCAAAGCTCGTCCACCATTAGGGCGAGGGCTGTGAAGCCCTATATAGCGCCGGCATGGACACCTGACATATGACACGAAACGCCGATACGTCATTCCTAAAAAAAATACAAAATTCCGACATATTCCGATATGTTATATAATATTTTTATATATAAATGCACAAATAAGTAAATAATAATAAAGAGTCTAGGATTAATTTATAGTAAAAACATTAATCCAACATTTGTTCATTTATTATTTTAATTTGACAAATTCAACTGTATTCCATGAAACTTGGAGAAAAAAAAATGAGCAATTCACATTCCACTATTAAAATTTAGGGATATGTGCACTACATATCCTAAAACTTATTGTGAAAGTGTAATTAAGTCGTAAAACTTATCAAATTGGTGCAATCGAGTCTTTCTGTTAACATCGTTAATTTGTTTAGTGAAAATGTTGAAGTAGTATGTTTAAAGTAATTTATTTATCCTACATGGCAATTTTTTGTTTTTTTCTTTAAATCTTATTTAAAGAATAGTAAAAAAATTTTAAACAAGCTAAAATAATTCTAGAAAAATTGGAAAAAAGAAAGAAAAAAAGGCAGGGTTGTGAGTCTCGTGACTCGTGGGTGGCTGGGCATGTGGCTGCCACTGCTACTACCATCGTTGGAGGGGGGGTTGGCCCTTGCCGGTCCAGGCAAAGGCTCGGGTGAGGCTCGCCCAAATTCAGGCAACGTTTGGTTGGGGCCAATGAGGTTCGCCTAGATCTAGGCAATGTCGGCCCTCGCCTGTGGCCAATGAGCCTCTCTAGCCCTTGGCGAGGCCTTGTCGGCCCCGGGCAAGGGCCGGTGACCCTCGCTAGGCCATCACCGGCGAGGGCCTCCCCCCCTCCGTTACCTAGGGCTAGTGAGGTCATCGCCCCCCTCCAATGGTGGCAACGGCAGTGGCGCCTAGCCATGTTCCCTATCCTTTTTTTTTTGTTTCTTTTTTCATATATTTTATATTTTGATCCCTTAAGTTTTGAAATTTTTTAAAATTGACCCCGTGCGTGTCGAAATCACGTGTCGAAATTCCAGACTCTCGTGTCGGGAAGAGTTGATCATGTGTTGGATTTTTTGACACTCGTTGAACGCATGTTGGATACGATATGAACGTTCTTGGAGAGTGTTAATGCTACATAAGTGAAGTCCTTACCGGTTGTAGGCGAGGGTCGTACCATACTGATAATGTCATCCTTTGATTCTCAAATATATTTTATAGGCTCTAGGGGGCGCTAGGCAGTTTCACGTGTGGCGGTCAATGGGTACTTTTTTCCCTTTGACTCTGATCGGAACCCGGAAGGAAGGCTGGCGGAGACAATCTGTCTGCACAAGCCGTTTGATTTCTCCGCAGCTGCGGCTGAGCCGAATCAGTTGGGCCCGAACTGTCTCCCCCCCCAACCCATTTGCCGGTCGGACCGGGCCCCACGAAACGTACGGTCCCCCCCAAAAACCGCGTGAGCCGTTGTCCTTTCCTGAAGCGGTGCGGAATGGTCAACAATTGGTTATTGGGGTGGTTGGTCCTCTTGTTGTGTTGTGGCCAGTCCTCGTCCCCACTTCCCTGTCTCTTCTTCTCTTTCTTGTACGCCCGCACGATACCAAATTTTGGTGGGGTAAAAAGATCCTACCGATGCGGTTAAACCGTTCATGTGAGCAAGTCGGCCGGAATGAGCATCGGCTGTTTCGGGTCAGTGTATTCCTGATATACCCAGAACTCGACCGAGTTAATCGTTGATTTAGTTAAAAGAATGTATCGTTGGATCTCATTCTCTTTGTTAACCGGAATCAGCGGTTCCCATTAAGTCAACTTTTAACCATTGATGGTGTTTTGTCCAATTTGAGCGGTTGACAAGCAAATGACACTCTCCAGAAGTTTTCGGTTTCTCAAATGATAAATCATGGGCATTCTTACGAGGGTAACGAATGAAGGGATCGTTTATTCCTTGCGAGCAACCCAAATCAGAGCACAAGTATGAGCACTTCAAATTATGTTCTTTGTCGGAGCATGCACTAGAAACCCGATACTTTCATCATCTTCTTCTTATGGTTCTCTTTTTGTTGGAGCACACAATAGAAACTCGATATTTTCATTTGAGAAGATTATTAAGAGAGAACTCAAGTCTGAGCTGATCAATATATTTAATTGGAATTCTATCACTCAAAATGAGTTATGATACAATCTTTTCCTCATGTATGATTCAATGTTAGGTCTACTTCTTAATAATTCAAATATTCTTCTGTATCAACATGTCTCAATTAGAAACTCTACTTTATTGCATGTGTTGATTGTAACAATTAGAACGCCCGCCATCATTCCTAATATATTTATCTAAATCAAATCATGAAGATTGCCATGGGATTGCGTTGTTACATTACACCACCCACCTCACTCAAGTTTCTTTTGCTAGACTAAACCATGAAAGCTACATGGACGCTGCACTAGTAATGAGATTCTTTTGATATATTCACAAAATACCGATACACATTGGGAGTATTTTACCGATACAAAATGCCAATCAACTTTTGGTTATGATACCATTTGTTGGGAGAGTAACCGCTAAGAAGAAGTCCAAGTCCAAACCCATCAACATATCTAGTTAAACTTATTTTTGTGAGATTTTGTGGGATAATTGTCAATTATTTTAAAAGTTTAAATTGTTAAATGACGGCGTAGTTTAATATTTAAGCATTTTATCATTTACCCTCATGCTTAGTTGGGTCTTTTTGCCTTGTACTAAGTGTTAACTAAAGGCATATAAGATTTGGAAATATTTGAACTCTGAACCTCCTCCTTTGATACCATGTTGGAAAGTTAAACCCAAAAGTTTAAGCTAATAGGTTAAAAAGACTACATAAATAGAGAGCATTAGGACCCATTGTCAATTGATGTGGGATAATACTTCAACACCTCCACTCATGTTCAAGCCGGGTTACAAGCTACACATGAAATTTTGACTATGCAACTTTGCACATTCATATGGTATTAGAGTCAATGCTATCCCTTCAAATTTTCATGTGAATGTGCATATTTGTGTAGTCAAAATTTCACATTTGGCTTGCAATCTGGCTTGCACGTGAGTGGGGGTGTTGAAATATTATCTCATATTGATTGACAATGGGTCCTAAATGCTTTTTATATTCATGTGGTCTTCTCCACCTATTATCTTAAGCTTTTGGGTTGGACATTCTAATAATTTTTACTCAAAAAGGTTAAATTAATGAGTTTTAGACCAATTATGATATATTAATTACTTTACACCATATTAATTTTCCAATATGAGACTTTCTAATATGACTCACACATGCATCTCAACGTATGTTTTGTACAATTTGCGTGACTCAAGTAAAGATCAAATGATCAAAAGATCGATCGTTTTTGGAGTGATTTTCATTAGCTACAGCAAGGCAAGTTTAGGGTTTCAAATTAGACCTCACACTTTGGGACCGGTGTGTGATTATTCTTCTGTATTGACGTGTTTGCCCTGATTTGCCCGACGTGTTGTCCTTATATTACTACGCTTTACAAAGGCTTACAACGTTTTGTCGTAAAACATTAAGATAATGCAATTCTTTTTAACATTTTACAACTTTTTACAAAGACTTATGATGTTTCGCCGTAAGGCAATTTAAAAACGCCATTACTATTACATTATTTTAATTTTTCATTAGTTTGCAATGTTCACAAAACCGTACAAGATTTAGTCGTGATCCATTACTTAACGCCGCAAATATTAAACAATGTAATTTTTTAGTAGTTTACGCATTTTACTAAGGCTTATGACGCTACACCGTAAATCGGAGCAAAACGTTGTGAATATCCCAAAATATGTAAGTTTTTAAATATCTTACAACGTTTTATAGGAGGCACGACATCAACTTTTAAGACATTGCAAAATGTCATACATTTAACCTTTATTATTATTTTTTTTCATGTTCTACATGGACCTAAGATAATTTGTAAGTTAATTCTTTTGTGTTCTCTTCAAGAGGCACAAGAAATATTTTTAAAATTTACATTTAAATAGGTTAAGAGCACTTACATTGTGCTTCATTTGAAATTTTAATATTTCTTTTGCACTGTTCCCATAGTTTTCTAAAACAAATATTTTGCTACTTTAATTTGTCCAAGATATTTTAAAGCTTAGAACACATAATACTACATGAATTTCACCAAGCATAATCTTATGCATCGAATCCCAGTCGCTCCATTCTTTATTTCTCTTCGGATTGCTCAATTAATCCCCATGTCATGTGGGTCACTAAGAATGTATTTAAAGACCATTCTGTTTTAGGAATAATTTCTATTCAGAAATAATTTTTTCTAATTTTGTTCCCTAAATGAGTTTCTAAGCATTCAAAGGCACTTGGTAACTGTACAAAATTTCTATTCATAGAATAAAAATACATTTAATAGAAATGCGTTTGATACGATCTTCAAATTTTTTTTTTTTAACTTAGAGTTATTTTTAATTTTTTAAAATAATTTATTGCATTTTTCTCTTTTTTCCTTTTCTTTTCTTCTTCTTCCTCTAGCCAGTTGTTGGCCATAGGCCAGATGAGGGCCGGCGACCTCACTGGCCTCACCATGGCCAGGTGACACGTACCTCGCTAGGTGAGGTTGAGCCTCACCTAGCCATGGCGAGACTTGGGCTGACAAGACTCGGCTTCGTCGGGTGCTGGCAAGGTTCCAACGAGGTTGTTGACCCTTGTTTGGTTGGTCATCGCCCATCGCCGAGGTCGACGACTGGCTAGGGGAAGAAGAAGAAGAAAAGAAAAGAGAGAAAAAAAAAAAACAAAAAAAGGCTTGATTCTACCGTTATTTTTGGAAACAAAGAAATAACTAATTTTTACTTTCTTAGGCACTTTGTTTGGTAACCATCCAAACAATTGCGGTCGATTCGATTTTTGTTTCCGAATCGGTTTGGGAAACGTAATTGCGTTTGGTAAAATTTTTGTCCAAAATTGATTCCGAGAACAAATTTGTTCCCGGAATAAGTTTTGGACAAGAATTGAGAAAAAAAAAAAAATATAATTCTCGATCCGAGAATCAAAAATAGAATCAAAACAGGTGAAAGTCTTATTCTTCCCTTTTGCCATCCCGCGACCGCCGTCCACCACCGCTCGCCGTCGCCCGCCGCCGTCCACTGCTGCCGTCCGCCACCGTCCACCACCGCGCCCGTC
Source organism: Eucalyptus marginata (assembly GCA_014182565.1). Lineage (NCBI taxonomy): Eukaryota > Viridiplantae > Streptophyta > Magnoliopsida > Myrtales > Myrtaceae > Eucalyptus > Eucalyptus marginata. Next base: position 997,857 of record CM024590.1, read on the forward strand.
GTCCCACCGCCGCCGGTCGCCGTTTGTCGGTCCGGTGAGCTCGCGGAGGCTCGCCGAGGCTAGGGTGAGGTTTGGCGAGCTCGCCGGGAGGCTTGCCCAACCACCGGCGGGCCTCGGCTGGGGCTGGGCAACCGGCCACAAGAAGAAGAAGAGGAATAGGAGAAAAAGGAAAAAAAGAAAAGGAAAAAGGAAAAAAGAAAAAAAAAAGGAAAAAAAAGTAAAAAAATTATTTAAAAATTAAAAGAAACTGATTTGGAACGTAATCAATGAGCATGGTACTAAACGCAATTTTATTCCGAGAATTAGAAATTTTAGACCGGTTATCAAATGCGTTTTTTATTCGAATCAATTCCCGAAATGAATAAAAAAAAATCATTTCTGATTAGAATCTACTCCCGAGAACAGAATCATTACCAAACACACCCTTAATTCTATTCCAAATTTATTCCTGGAAATAAAAACGTTACTAAATGGATTTTTGTTCTTTTTTTGTTTCGGGAACAAAAGAATAAAATATGCACTATTTGGCAAATTACCAAATAGGCTCTAAAGATTATTTATTTTGGCTATAAAATGATTCAACAATTTTCACTTATAATATACACAACATGAACCAAAGTGTAGCCCATTTGCGTTGGCTTTTAAGCTACTTTTTGGCTCTTTTTTTCTCAATATTTGAATTTCTAAAAAAAATGTCTTAAGTATAAAGAAATTATGGAGAAATATATGTGCAAATCTATAACTGCAAAATCAATATATCTATCCTTCAGAAAGGTGTATAAGTCGGGATAAAAATCAAGAAGCAAATTAAAAGTAGACGACCCTCTGTCAACTTGAGCAAGTTATTGAAGAACCTAGAATGATTAGTTTTTTCATCTACATTTCTTCTGGTACCAAAAAGGTTTGTCGCGCTCAATCATTCCATGTTTGTTGTCTTGTGGCCATAAAAACATTTCTTTTTAACATAATGAGAAAGGTGGGAATGGAGGACCGGTGATCTTCTCTCGGACGTTAATTCATTCCTGCAATCAAAATGTCCCGTTTGAACAATATGTACCGTTTGTTTTGAGCGAACCCAATGTCGTAGCACCACCGATGCGTGTCAGGATGATGACCGTTGAAGACAAGTCTGAACGATAACAAATCTGACAGGAAATTGAGTAGGAAGATGCTAAATCGAGGTTATCGACGACTCATAGCAATGGTCGCGAAGAAATATGGGGTAGGCGCGTTGCATGATCGAGCATGACCTAGAATCCAGGCCCAAATTTATAATGCGTCGCTTTTGCGTGGTGGGAGTGGCTATTTTACCCATTGAGGTCGGCAAAAAAGCAGTAATATCCACAAGAACCTTGCGGGATCGACTCATTAGCAGTTGGAAAAGTGGAATACCGTGTGGATTAGGTGTATAGTACTAGTTTGATTGTTCACACCGCAAGATACAAGCAACTCCACATTTGAATCGCTTGGTCGGACTCGTGCTTTACTCGGTCCATGACATTGGTCGTGTGTTTCATGAACTCAAGAGCTTACCTCCCTAGGGCTTGCTCACTGTGAAAGACACCCGTGTCGACGCACGCTGGTCCGGATGATCCTCGGATATATTCCCATGCCCGATGAGTTGAATGTGGTCGAATAGATTATGCATGTAGATCAATGTATGCGATGGATATTTTCAGATTTGGATCCTAACTTGTTTACATGGACTATGAACGCATCCACAAGGAGCACGCAGCAATTATTTTGGATACCCGTGCTTCTCTCCCCTCCAATCAAAGATCAAAATCGTTCCGACTAATGTAATGGATATTCCATGCTGTAACGTCATTTCCAAAGCACCCTTCTTTATTTTGTTTCTCTTAATTTACCCATTGGATAATTCAAGTTTGATGACCCTAAAAAGCTATCTACAAGAGTAATTTTATATTAATAAAACAATTACGTTGTATTACATGATACGATTGATAAAATTATAAACTAATAATTATATGAGTATGATTATGTACCATAAATATAAGTTAACATTATATTATTTACAATAGTACATAGTTGTGCCTAGTACAAAAAATTGTATATTCTTACAATCCAGCTAAGATATTGCATAACCTATAAAATAAATTAGCACAATTAAGCATTTTCAGTCTATTATCTTGTAATAATACAAGAGGGGTAATTAAAATAATGATGCTCGAATGCCACTGTTGCCTAGTCGATGAAAGATAACTTACTTGAAATAGGGGAGTTATGTTGAAAATAAATACTAATGCTTTGCCATTGTAATCAATACATGATCACTATATATTATGAACTCTACTTTAATATGACTAGCTATGACTTATATAATTTTATAATAGTCACAGCATAATGAGTAACATTGTTACTAAATTGTTAATATACTAGAGAATAAGGATGTTTTTGACATTATATCTCCATTACTTTGCTATTATAGTGATGGACCAAACTGAGAATAGTAGCAATTCCATCACCTAAAAACAAACAATGCAATATCGGGCTCCAAATCTTTATTTCGTCAGAGGCGAAATTGCCATTACGTGGCCAACTTAGAGACAACATGGTGACAGAACTGTTTAGCCCAAGACATTGAGCTGGGCCTGGAATCCGGACCTCTCTGGGAGCAATATATAAGGCTAAAATCACTTTCTCTCGTGCATAATCTAAGTTGTAACCGGACTGAAAGTAGTCACGACTCATCCGACATCCCTTCCTTTTCGAATGAATACAACCATATGTTACAAGATTGTTCACCCCAAGAAAGAGGAAAAAGAACAAGAAGAAGAAGATGAGAGAAATCAGTCATCAGCTAGAATGTTATAAGAGTAGAAAGTATCGTCCGCGGCACGATATTACTGGCCTAGCGAACCCTGACAAAGAAAATACTGAGCTCCGGCCCTTGCACCCCGTCCGGGTTGATCATGTACAAGGCCTCCGAGTCCTTCGACCCGACCACCCTCTCGAACCTTGCCCGCAGGTACGTCAACTCTCCGTCTGGCCCCTCCTTCTCGCACGGTGGCGGCGACGGGAGCACGCCCGCTCCCATCGACACCCCTCTCAGGAGCTGCATCACGTGCACCTCGTCGTCGCTCATCTGCTTCCTCCGGATGGAGTAGCCCATCTTCCTGCCGTTGCAGTACACGGCCCACACGAACTCCTCCATCACTTTCTTCTTGTGCGTCCTCGTCTCGCTCTCCAGCGCGATCCTCACGATCTCGCTCGCCATCTCCTTGTGGAAGGCGCTGGTCAGCATGGGAAGCTCCAAGACGAAGATGGGCAGGCAGTGAGGGTCTTCCTGGATTGCCAGGAAAATCCGGCCCTTCCGATACCCGAAGATCGTCACTGTCGTCGCGCCGTCCTTGAGGAGCGGCTTCCGGGGCCGCCCGAGGAGCGCGACCATCTTGCACCCAGTGGTCAGCATGGGGAGGAGCTTGAAGAGGCGGAAGACACCGCCAGTCGAGGAGGACGATGACTTGGGCCGCTTCTCCCTGGGGCCTGTGTGTGTTGCATGCCGGAGTAGCGATAGTATGGCCGGGGGGTTGTCCATTTGGAAGTATGGACTAGAGTGAACCGGCGGCATGGTGTTGGAGATCAATTGAATTTGGTGTATAGAGGCAACAAAGAGTATATATCCCTACTGCCAAATGAGAGGAAATAAAAGAATGTGATCTTTGGAGCCGAAGGGCGCGACTGATTGATTATGCAAAGGAACAAAGAAGATAAATATAGAGAAAGGGTAAAAGAAGTTGGGGGAGTTGGTTGGTCATTTGGTTTGGGATTGTTCTCTGGGAATCTTTTTGTAATGGGGGGAGAGAGAGGACTCAATCCTCAATACCCATTCAAGTTGGTTAAGAGAGAGAGAGAGAGAGAGAGAGAGAGGAGAGGAAAAACAATGGGGACTCAAAAAGCATGATGTGACCAAGTGATGAAAAGGAAGGAGGAGGGTTTGTATGTGATAAAGAGATAAGAGGAAGCGGACCACATGTGGGGAAGCTTGATATAGAAAAAAATCTCAAAAGCCGTGGGATAAGGGATAATGACATAAATAGTCCATAAACTTTAGTTTAATATGTAATGTGATCCTTAAAATTTTAATTTGTTCAGTATAGCCTCTAAACTTTAACCTAATATGTAATTTGGTTTATGAACTTTTAATTTGTTCAATGCAATTTCTGAACTTTTAATACATATTCAATTTAGTCCCTGAATTATATAAAAATGTCCAATGTTGTTCTTTCAATAATTTAAATTGAAGGGAAATATTGAATATTTTCATATAACTTAAGAATTAAGTTGAACACGAACCTAAAGTTCGGGGATCATATTAAATAAATTGAAAGTTGAAGGACCACATTGCACAATGGGTTAAAGTTTAGAAATTATATTGGACTAAAGTTCATGGACCATTTGTGTTAATAATGTTAGATATATCAAAATCTATTTACTAAATTGACTTAGTGAAACACCGATAAAAAGAAATGGCTTAGTGGAAAAAAATGACTTACTATATTGATTTTCTGAATGACCAAAATAGATTGTTATTTGAATGTCAAATATGACCATCTTGTATAAAGGGCAATGTATGATTCGTCATACAACCTAATATACCGACTTACTTTATCGGTCCTTTTAGATCGATCATTGCACGGGACAAAAAAAGGAAATTGTCAAAAAGAGAAGGTGAAGGTGAGGCGATGTGGCTTCACCATGTGCCTCTCTGATCACACCCCAATTGGATCATCAACATCACCCTTCTCTGCTTTATGCCTTTTCCATCTCCATCATCCGAACTCCCCACTAATTATTGGAGTCATCGCGGCTTCTCTTTCTTTTCCTCCAGCTGTTCTCTTCCCCGCCCTTGCTAAGTTGCCTAATTGTTTGCTGGGTTTTGGCCCCTACTCAACTTTTAACAAAGTCTTGTCATCTATGATGCTAATTGTACGTTACTCGATTATAAACCATCCTTCTTGAGGCACATTTCTTATTCCTATTGCTGGTCTAGTATATGATCAGAAGCATAGAAGTGAATTTATAAGATCCTTATGAATATTTTCTTTTCGAAGTAAATTTTGGGCATTTTTTTTTTTTTGGACCCCCGAAAAAATTTGTGCATCTTTTGGAATGAATGTCCCAGCAAAAACAGGTACAGTGCCAATAAGAAGGGCCCCCTTTGGTGTGACTATGACTAATTAGAAAGAAGCATAATAGCGTCGGCATCATATTTCTGGTCCAGGTGCATTGGCATCCATGAATTCCTGTGATGCCAGAAAGTTTATTGTGGGGTTTTGTGGGGTTTTCAATTTGAAAACAACAAAAAAGGTTCAGCAATCTTGAGAAACTGGAGACCAGAGATAGGATGCAAGGTATGCAACAACTGCAATAATTATGATTTCCATAGACCAACTCACATAAGTTCACAAGTTAGTTCCATGATTGTCGAGCGAGAGTTTCTATATTGGCAACGTGCACTCTTGTCCATCTATAAAGTTAGACAAATCAGAACAATGCCAAGGCAAAGATGGTGCGAGGGGCTAAAGATTTCATGTGTGTTGCATAAGTTGGACCCTGCATAGATCATTGGAATTCATATTAACAGCTGTTATAGAGAGAAGCTATGATTTTGATTAAGGGCAGAAAAGTCCCAATTCAATGAAATAAAAAAGTGAAAATATCATGAGTTCGGAAAGTGTATAAACTACTGATTAAGACCAATATGAAATGATGTACTGGAGTTTTGAAATAGTTGATTGTGCCGATGATGTGATAAGTTGTACTAGACCTCGCTTTTATTTTGATTGAAAGTCATCCGACCACAACCATGATCTTCTCCTTCTGCAAATCCTTATCAATTTTGGCTCTGCAATCACTTCAACCTTTAAGTGAGAGTTTCATGCAAGCAAATAAAGCAATCTCCGGATGGTTCTCCAATCTAAAACGCGTTGTCGTTTGGCCTTCTGGCTATTGTGCCCATGATGGGGTCCTCTAGTCCACATGTGAGCATTTAGAGACGCTTTGCTTGCCAGACTTATTTGATCATCAGCACGAAATGAAAGCTGGCGACTTCGAGAAAAGCAAGGCCTAACTGATCAAGACACATGACCAACATATGAGGATCTTCAATGGATAATTCCAATTCCACCAATGAAGTGCAATATTAAGCTCCATTTGTTTTACGAAAAATGATTAAATTAAAAATATTTTCCTAAAAAGGATCACTTATATTGTCAATAAATGTGAATAAATAATAAATATCTTCATCATTCATGAAAATATTTAGACATAAATTATTGTCGATAATGAGAATAATTTCTATTGGCTAATTATTTCAAGCGGTATAAATGATCGATTTTAAGAAAATGTTCAATTATTTATCTCAAAATAAACGGAGCTCTAAGTTGCTAATGTTTGTGCCTATAGAGACCATCTATCGCCTTGACATGATTCTTAGAATTTCGTTCCTGCAAGTTTAGAAAAAAAAAAAAAGCAGACATCGACGATTCTTCCAAGCAAGGAATTGTCGGCATATACAGCCTTTCTTTAGAAATTAAATGATTTAAATTTAAGATAGTTATCTGAAATGCTGCAATGAGTGGGGCAGTGTGTCTATATGTATGTAAAATCTGTTTTATTTCACATTATCTTGTTTCTGGAGCATGGCTAGCCTTTGAATAATATTCTTGCCGCACTATAGCTTTTAGAAAATTATTCACGAGTCTCTTTTTCACAACATAATGCAAGTGGAACCTGCCATCACGATGCATGTTCCAAAGTCGAAGCTAGATGATATTAAGTATTTTGGAGGACTAGGATAAGTGGCGTTGTCTTTTGGCATTGTGGCAATATGAAGCATATTAATTGAGATTCCTTGAAGCTGAGGAATGAAAAAGGTTAAGAGAATTAGAGTTGAGTCTATAGATGATATATCAGTAATTAGGTAGTGTTCATTATGTTTTGTTTGTCATTGATGATTTATCATTTAATAGATGGTTATTGGATATGAAATGTACTTGAGGACTAGTATATTACTTACTAATGCAGTGTAGAAAGGGCACAATGCTCAGTGCAATGTTGCTAGTTTTGACGATGTCATAATCAAAATGCATGACAATATTGTGAGAACATGGACTGGTATGATATACATTCCGGAGTTGAAGAATAACCTGATTTCCTTCATCGTCCTTGATTAAGCTAGGCATCAATTACTTCAGAAGGTGAAGCTCTAAAGGCCATTTGAGATGTCCTATAAAGAAAGTAGTCAAGTGTAGTGGCTTATATGTGTTCCCAAGGGAGACGATGACAGAAATCATTGTTGAGATGTCACACATTTGGTCGAGATATTAATTGTGGCATATGCGTTTGAGCACATTTTGAAAGAAGCTTGAAGGTTTTGGGTGAGAGGAAAACTATTGTATGGTCATGTGTTTGGAGAACTACATGTATGCAAGTGTTATTGACTCACGAACAATAAATAGTATAGTCTAGTATGACTGCTAAAGAAACCATGGAGATTGCAGAGTTGATTTACTTGAATGATCATAAATTGTCATGATTTTGTTCTAGGGGGATAATTGTCAAAACTGATAAACTTATAATATATTATTAATTTAATTATAAACCTTTCAATTTAGCTAATTTAACCGTAAATCTTTTGATAATTTGCCAATGTAGCCCTTTGAGCTAATTTTGGCAAGAAGTCATTAACGTGGACAAATTTTACAAATTTTAAATAATTTTTTTTTTTGAATTTTTTTCCTTTTCTTTCTTTTAATTTTTTTTTTTTAAAAACTATAGCTAGCGAGGGCTTGGACAAGGGCTGTGATGCTCTTGCCGGCCACTACAAGGGCTCGCGGCCCCTCACCCAAATTTGGCAAGGGTGTTGAGCTTCTCGTCAATTCTAGGCCAGGTGAGGGCCCTCCCTTGTGATGTTGACCACCACTGAGGCTGCGAGCAAGTGGAGGGAAATAAAATAAAAAAATAAAGAAGAAAAAGGAAATAAAAGAAAAGTGAAAAAGTATGAAAAGAGATAGAATTCAGAAAAATTATCAAAAATTGAGAAAATTGTCCATATGTCATATATGACAACATGTGTCTACATCAGTGATTTTTTACCATAATTAGGAAGAACGACATTAGTAAATCGTTAAGAAATTTAGTATTAAATTAATTTAATTGAAATGTTTAATATTGAATTGTATCTTAACAATGAGTTTAAAACTTTTTGGTAACTTTTCTTTTAAGGAAGTGTGTCTAATTATTATTGAATTTGATTACTTATTTTCTTAACGGATGTCATTTGGCCAAAAAAGAAAACGTACGTTAAGTTTTTCACATATTTTTTATGGCGCACTTTTCTCGTGTTTACTTTTGTTTTAAAGGTCTCCAATCAAACTAGCACAATGATTAGGGCTGGACATGATACTACTTTTACTGTCCAAAAGGTTAGATCTTTATATGTTCTAGATTCAATCATTAACCTAGGTTTGAGTCTTGCATTAACAACGTTGGACAAAGTTTGTGGAACTTTCGGTCACTAGAATGTATATTTTTCTCATCATGTAAAACCAAACAAAAGGGAGGCAAAAAGATAGGAAAAATTGTCCAAAAATATAAACCTGTCGACTTTTTGAAATTTTTAATTACCTATTCGACTTTTGCTAATTTTGCTTCACCAATCTTAATATGATGGGCGATCAATCGTCCTACATTAATATTTTTGATTTTTTCCATTCTTCTTTTTTTTTTTTCCTTTTTCCTTTTGTGGGCCATCGTTGAGCCTTGTTGATGGCCAGAGAAGGTCGCTGTCCTTAAGCAAGGGCCGCCCTCACCTAGACTAGATAAGGTTACCCTCCCCTACGCTAGGGAGGGAAGAAGGGAAAAAATGAAATAAAGAAAAAAAGAAAAGAAAAAAAGTAAAAAGAAAAGAAGAAAAGAAGGAAAATAAAAAAGAAGAAAAGAAGGAAAATAAAAAACTAAAAAATTAAAATTTTAATGAAAAAGCTGAAAAAAAATTAAAATATTATTAAAAATTATCCGCATTAGCGTTGATCGTGTTATGTAAGATGGCCGGCGTTTAAGTTAATAATTTCCTATCAAAATTGACGGATAGAGATAAATGGCAAAGTGTGAAAATGCTTAGAACTCAATTGGCACAATTAAAATATTTATGATTGAATTGACAAAAGTACAACAAGTTTAAAAGTTTTTGAACAATTTTCCCCCAGAAGACATAATATGATGTTGGGACTTGGGAGAGTAACCTAAAAGGGTTTCGCGATGGGAAACATCTGATTGTTGATTCATGCTCATCAAAAGCATAAGGTTTCTTCACGATAGTAACTGAAAAAGAAGAAAAGATCGAGAATGGCCTAAGTGTAAGTGAGCTTATCGGTGGAAGCCTGCACGAACGCTGAACGAGCCAATCGCTTATGGACCCCGGTATCCGTTCAAGAAGGACCAATCTTTGAGAACTACAGAAGTCATCCTTGCATGTGTGCTGGATATGGGGTTTCATTCACACCAACCCTAGCATACGCTAATCATGCTCTCTTGAGAGTTTGCCCAATGTGATAATCAAAGCGGAGAAGAAGAGAGAAAGATATGATTGGGGCGTTATTGGTGAAATCCTACGCAAGTATAAGTCGGCCATTATTGAAATTGGCGTGGGTATGGGTCTCGCTGTCTCCTCCCTGTGCGGGTCCTCCCCAGATTTTTCCTTTCCGGAAAATGCATCGTGAGGTGGGGCGATCCCTTCGGTCCTTAGGGCCAAAGTACCAGGACACAAGCATGACATGTTGCCTTGTTTCCTTGTACCAGCAGTTGCCCACGGATTATCTTTAATGAGGAAGAGGAGCAATTAGGTGTGAGGTAGCTGTTCCTTTAGGGTTGTGTTCCCTGTTCGAATAGGGATGCGTTCCTGCCTTGGAGAAGGTGTCTGCTTTACAAGTGATATGACTGATGTCGTCTGAAGACAATTTCTAGTGGGGTCGTAAGCGTGCATGTCCACTGCCTAATAATGCTTTTAGAATTATCGATAAAAATCTCAAGTTCTCTCGAAACTGGGTTTTCTAGAAAGTCTCATTCCTTTCTTTGCGTTCTAATGTTGAACCTGATAGGAAGGGGATAATCCTATGTTGATTGAAAGTCGGCAGGATGGATCTAGAGTTTGATTTTTAGGGTCCAACACGCTACGAAATAGAAATAATGGAAATCACGAGTATTGTGAATATGAAAAATAAGTCCAAAACGGTCAATTATCAATGTCGCCCGTAAGTCTAAAAATTTTGTAGATCTAATGGCACGCGGGAGTTAGGTTGTTTCATTTGCTTTGTGCATGTATATGTCAATAAACTCATTCAGCTAATAAAATAATTTTCTATGTTGATGCCACATATCTAATACTGATCAACAAATTTGATTATAAAGTTCAATCTTTTGGGGGGTTAACGACGTTGAAATGATACTACGTTAGTTGAATAATCAGATTTAGAATTAGGTGCACAGAACTAAGGCCAATTCAAAGTTTGGAAAGAGTCAGGTCACTTGTAGATTTGGAAGCAAGACCAGGCTAGATTGATTCTAATCCCATCTTTAGCTACTTCAACAGGAGTTATTTGGGATCCTAACTGTTTAGGGGTTGATCGACAACTTCAACTTACTTGTTATACATTAACATAGATTAATCTAAAGGCTTATGGTGCATTTGTTTCAAGAAAAAATATACGTTGAAAGAAATATTTTTACCCGAATTCATTTTCAAGGAAAGTGATTGATTTTCCCTTATTTAGTTATCAGCATGAAAAATAAGAGGAAGTAGTTTTCCACTAATTTGATTCTACTTCCCAACAAGAATATATTATGTAATGCTATTAAACTATATTAAGGACATCGTAGATTGTAAAATGAAATATGAAGTTATGAATTCATAGCTGTTGTTATAGAGAACATCAGGTGGGTGAATGATAGATAAATGAATTTCAAAGTACTTTTAAAAAGCAAATAGGGAAAAAAGAAATTGTAAAGTCTAATAATCATATACATAAACATACCTGAAAGTATTCAATTTTTTATTCTTTTTCTTTGGTTTCTAAGGGCATGTTTGTTTGTGTTCTTTTTTTGTTCCTCATAACACAATTTCTGTTCTTTTGTTCTGGGGAATAAAAAAAGAACAGAAACACGTTTATTTGGGTTTTTGTTCCCGGGAACAAATTTGGAACAGAAACAAGAAACAAGAAAAACTTGCTTCTTGTTCCCAAGAACACTTTCGAGAAATAATTTTTCTCTCTCCTATTTTTTCCTTCTCTTTTTTTTTTCTTCTTTTTCCTTTGGCCGGTCACCGGCCTCGGCTATGGCCGGTGACGCCAGCGATTGGCCATTAAGGGTTGGCGAGCCTCGGTGTGGCCGGGCGAGGCCGCCGGCCATGGCCGAGGTTGGTGACTGGCCAAAAGGAAGAAAGAAATAAAAAAAAAAAGAAAAAAAGAAAAAAAAAATAAAAAATAAAAAATATTAAAAAATTAAAAATATTAAAAAAATTAAAAGAAACAAAAAAATTACACAAGTTTACCATACGTGTTTCTGTGCTTTTTCTATTTCAGGAACAGAAATTTTGTGCGAGTTACTGCGCGCGTTCTTACTGGTGAAAAATTGTTCTCCGGAACAGAAATAGTTCCCAAGAACAATTTTTGAACAAAAACGTTACCAAACGCACCTTAAGTCACTGTTGGGAAGAAGTAAAGTGAAAAAGTACAATAATTACTTTGACATTTTAATAGATTCCTTTTGTGCTCTCCACTTCAAAGCCATGAAATAAAGTTTTAAGGGGGAAAGTTATGGATTGAAATTATTATGTGATAACAAATGAGAGTTGTCGATTTATCAATAAGAAGCGGAAGATAACTAATTTTGGAAGCGAGAGAGAGAGAAAGAGGGGGATTTAGTCTTAAACCTTTTGTGTTGGTGTCGATTTAGTTCTAAACTTTTTTTTGGTGCCGATTTAGTTCTAAACCTTTTTATGTTGTGTCAATTCAGTCATTTCTAGCCAATTTTGGCTAGATTTTACTGACTGGATGCTAGCCGGCTAACATGGCATAATCGGCGTTAACGTGGATAACTTTTAAAATATTTTAATATTTTTAAAATTTTATTTTATTTTTATTTTTTCTTCTCCTCTTCTTCCTCCAGCCGGTTGTCGAGAGGTCGAGGTCGACCTTGCCGGCCACCTCACCAGTGGTCGCGAGGTTGAGCCTCGCCGGCCAGCCCGGCGCGAGGCCGTCCTCGAGGCCTGGGCGGTGAGGCTCGCCCTCGCCGGATCTGGCGAGGGTTGAGACTCGCCCATGGCCGGTGAGGGCGAGCCCCGCCAGCTCGACGCGAGGAGGTGGCCTCGAGCTGGCCTCACGTTGGGCCACCGGAAGCTTCCGACCAGATGACGAGCTCCGCGTGCCGTCGAAGGTCTCTCTCTCTCTCTGGCGTGACCGTCGAGATTCCCTTTGCTTCGCGATCCTCTCGTTCTCCACGTTCCTTGTGTCTCTGACGATGCGAGACGCTTTGTCTCGATTGATTGCGGAGTGATCCTTTCATAATCGGAGGAACCCGCGCAGTCCACACGATTCTGAGTTCGGCGTGTAGTGCGCCCGCACGCACTCTTGAGGCGATTTGCATGAGCACGCCACCTGCGGGGGCCGAGCTGCTGATGGCGATGTTTGACAATGCCAGGGGGCTCGTATTGGTTGTGGCCTCGAGTGCATTCATCGGCGCGAGCTTCATCCTCAAGAAGAAGGGCCTCAAGTGCGCTACCTCCGACGGTACTCGTGCAGGTTGGCTTTTTTTCCTCCCCTGTGCATTCGTGTTGCTCTGGAATCGCGCCTCGGTTCGCAAGTGCGATGGTTGAGGTCAACCTCGACCTTGCCGGCCGTTGCCTCTGGCTGGTCGCCGAGGTCTGGCGATCGGCTGGAGGAAGAAGAGGAGAAGAAAAAAAGAAAAAGAAAAAAGAAAAAAATATTCAAAAATATTAAAATATTATTAAAAGTTATCTAAGTTAGACCGATCGCCACGTCACACCTGGCCGGCGTACAAGAAAAATCCGGCCAAAATTAAATGAGAAAGGATTGAATTGGCGTAATGTAAAAAGGTTTAGGGCTAAATCAGTGCAACAAAACAAAAAATCTTATGACTTTTTTGGCACTTTTCCCGAGAGAGAGAGAGAGGTGACCGGAGTTGAAGCCGCAATCCCTGTCGCCGTCGCTGGCTGGATGCCAGAGCAATTGACTAGTTGGAGATAGGTGGGGTGATGAGAAAGACAGAATTTTGAACTTTGGGTTCTTTTTATTCTTCTCAATTTGGAAATTAAAATTTCCTATGCGATAATAGCGACAGGTAAGACTCTTCTGACTAAAGAATTAGTGATAGCTCATCCATGCATTTAGACGGGTTACCGCATGTAGAGATGATTCGATTTATTATCAAATCGAGTTGCGGTTGATGTGACGACTACAGCATCAATAACTCAAAAAGATCTAATGGATTAGTGGTGACTTAGCATGGAGTGGATCGCATGCTCTCGTTGGCTCTTACGATTATGAGTCTTTTTCATATTCACGACAACGCTAACTGACAAAGAGATGGGGATGGCCCTACACAAAACGGGTGCACTACATCACTATGCATTGAAGATGAATTGGAAATAAAGCCCAAGAAACATCAGCAGGATCAAAACCAGTGTAGTAAGCCACAAAATGAAAATTACAACCCCAAGAAAGGCAAATATCGTAACCATCTCATTTCAGCAAAAGGGCAGTAACCTTGAGTAGGCATCATTTAGTTGACAGACACTACCTTATATCTATAATACATATTATAATTAAAGTCTTGCTGATCATCAAGAAATGAAAACCCTCCAAGCATTGAGTGGGACATGATCAACCGACTTACGCAGCTTTCTAACTTCATAGGCCCAGTATTGAATAACCATACGTCTTTTGTGCAGAATTCGTCCAATAGTGCCGTCAGGGTCTTGTTAACAAGAGTGCTAGCTGAATATCTGTCAACATCTTCACTGCATTGATTACACATAGTTCTGGGTGATTATCAGGCGGGCTTGAATTGGGCCGAAGGTTGGGCCTTTTGTATTGCCCAAACCTGCTTATAATATATTTTAGGTAAAAGCATTCAGGCCAGACCGGCCTAGGCCCGCTTCACACGATCAAATGGTTTGAAGATACCGCAAACATATTGGAAAGGTACGACACACAAACATATCAAACACATTCAAATTCGTTGAGCAACTTCACCCACACTCACTACGGATCACGCGATCAAATGGTTTGAAGGAACAGCAAAGTTACAACACCAACAATATTGAAACTCCTAGTTGGAAGTTCAGATAAAAATTTGTAGTACATTAAATTCACCAGCTTTCCAGTTTATCTAGAGATCGATGCCGCATCCTAATGCAGTATCCAGAATAGGTGACATGAAGTTGAGGCTGCAAAGCCAGTGTACTTATTGGGGACCGCCGCTCCCAGTGACCCTTTCTGCAATGACAAAAGTCAATTTGATTGGTGCTGAGCGAAAAATAAGTGGTCACGAAAAAACCCATGAAATTTAATGGAACAAAATGCACACAATTGCACTGGAATGCAGTGATCAAATAGATTTCAAGAATGAGGGGTGATTTGATCATCATATTCCACCCTAACGGGTGATTGACACAATTGCATTAAAAAGCCAATTCTCATACTTGCAATCAGGCCAATTATAAAAGCAGGATGGACATACAACAATGCGCATGGACGAAGTCATGCGTAGCACAGCAATGTATAATTAACATTTGCAGACAGTAGAAAGCAAGGTTTCGATCCTCCTCTCCGTTGCCAACAGATTACTAACATTTGAAGAGCACATCATTACCTTCACGAGGCAAGCTCAGTCAAAGTTTTCAATTTTGAGTGGTGCGATCTCATCGGCAACATCAAAGTGTCCCACTAAACGTGCGAAAAACAGCATTTGCTGTTCCAATGTGAATTTTATACTTTCAGCCTGCAAAACATTGTATGTCAATTCCATACACCGCACACACAACAAATGACTTGTTTATGTAAGACTCCAGAAGAACAATACCTTGCGAAAACCATGCTGCTCGCCTTCGTATTCCACTAATGCAACAGGCAGACCTTTCTGCTTCAATGCCGCATAAATTTTGCGAGACTGACCTGGCGGTACTACCTACAAGATGTCGTAGATAATTGCTAAACCGCCAAGCAGCAAAGTTTTTAAAATGCCAGAGATGTACAAAGTAAATCTGAAGGCCATTGATCACATCTACTTATCGATTGGAAAGAAACTTATCTGATGATATTTCATAAATTAGGGGGAAAAAAAAGAGGACCCTCATTTAGACACTGGACTTTTCCCCCCTTTTTTCTTTAGTTTTTCTTTAATTTATGGGGAGTAACAGCAGAGGGGCAGGTGACCATTGGAAAGAGTAAGACTTGCGGACCTTGTCTTCCAATCCTTGGAATAGAATTATGGGGCAAGAAAATTTCTCAACAAAGTTTATAGGCGATCTCTCGTAGTAATCCTTTTCAGATCCTGTAGTGCAACAAATGCATGATCGGAATAAAGACTTATCTGAGGAGATGAAACACACACAAAAGCTTATCTGAATTACCGACAAGTTTGTCAATGTAATGAGATTCAAACTTGGGCATTTCTGCTCTCAACATGTTCAAATCAGCAACCTGTTTGACACAATAACAGCAAAATAATCTCTTTTAACATTGTGAAAATTCAATGCATAAATAAGAAGAAATAAAGGATGAATTAATAAATGACTCTTTAGAAGTTGGCCCTTGCTAGTAGACTTTCCAGTTGATCCATCCGATACCAACACAATGAAGATGCTATATATCATTCACTAGCAACAAGCAAATCATCAAGAATGATCAATGACTATGTTGAATGCAATAAATCCCCAGAATCCAGAGCTCCTTTGTATGTTCATGTGCTTTGTCGGGGTAAGATAAGAGCAACCTGCCTCTGATGCCCCCATAAATAAGCCAGTATCCCGATATTGGCGCCGATTAAAGTTTAGCTATTCTGAAACCAACTACAAAGTAAATGAACTCACACCATAGAGGGAGGCTCCAGCTTTGAAAGTTTCCCTAAATGCTAGAGCAGCTAAGGTTGTATACCCACCAGCTGAGCCTCCAGTAATGCATAGACGAGTGCCATCCACCTTTCCACTTTCCACCTGGATGATCAAAGCAATTTCACCATACTGAACGGTATTATATTCCCCAATGAGCACTAACAGAAAAACGAGTTGAAAGTCACCTACCAAAAATTTAGCACAACTACAACAGTCATCAACATCAACTATGCCCCAGCGACCCAATAGCCGCTCTCTGAATTCTCTGCCATAACCTTGAAGAAAAGTTGTGACATCTTTCAGTAGCAATGAAGAAGATTAATCAAATGATGGGCCAAAGCAAGTAGTTTTTGCAGTCATTTATGTTAATTAAACTCCATGATGAATTGACAAGAATAAAGCATAGGTCTGTCGAGATAGTAAGGGTGGTTCATTTTCAACAGGTTTTGCAGAAATCAAGAGAATGATATGAAGCATAAAGTTCTCATATAGAGACAAACCAGTGCTTCCACCGTAATTGACATCCACGAAAGCCCATCCTCTGCTAGTCCAGTACTGAATACTCAGGTTCAAAACTCCTCGTGTTTCACTAGTAGGCCCTCCTGGGCAATTTTAAGCATAATTACATAAACACTCCTGAATAACCAGATCAATATGATTAGATATTGATGCATGCCAATGCTACTTGGAACAAACAATTGCCAGTTACTCCCACTAATCTTTTTTTTTTTAAAAAGGAGAGAGAGAGAGAGAGAGAGAGAGAGAGAGGCTATTCTCAAAATTGTCAAAAAGACCATTCTTTTATGGAAAAACCTAAGTTGTTCAAAATTATGCCCATAATTAATGTTGAGATATGTCTTAACACCCCCCCTTCAGAGTATGCTAGACCTTAGATGTGAAAATAACCAAATTTAACAGCAATCAGAGGATAAATGAAAGTAAAAAACAGAATGGCAACAAGAGGAGATTTGGACTTTTAACACCTTTGATACCGGGTTGAATAATCATTTCCCCCAAAAGCTTGAATTGTCAAAAAACATTCCCCGAATGTATACCAAGCATATATGCCAACAAAATTTCGAAGCAATCATTATATTCCATTCCAATGCATGACTAACATTGCAATACAGGTGTTAAGAGGGGCAACACTGTGTACAGTATACCATATCAATATAGTTTTGAAAAAATATGTTCCCTACATTGACTCCACCTTCATTCAGCATCAGTTGCATATGCACTGACTTGTTTCGTGCATCTATAATATCTATAACTGATGCCGGATACTTGTTTAGTCTGAAAATTCACCAATGAATCATAGATTTATATCAAAATAAAGACTTGATTTGACAAGTAAGGTCAATTAATGATTATTGTGAATGGAAATACCAGTTTGGCAGTACAAAGTTCCCACAGAAGAATATAGAGTTGGCAAGGTGAATTCAAGTAGGACAATAACTGAGTTGCAATTTTTCAAGTACCATGGCTTTCTAACAACAGTGGAGGCTTTTCTTCCGCACTAGCTTGATAAACATGATTAGATGGAGGATAGAAGTATGCATAAGCATTTTGACCAGGAACTTCAGTTGGAAATTCAATCAGCTCTGGCAAGCTGAAATATGACTCGTACTTCAAACAGTCTGGCGAAGATGACCATATTATCTGAAAATCAATGCCTTCTGACTTTTCATCATTGAAAGTCACCTGCAAACCCATGAACAAAAGGAAATTTTAATACTGAGATAATGCTATTATTACAGCTCTGTCCACACTTCATCAAATATGAGGAGATTACTAAGGTAGAGTATTGCAAGCACCTTAGCCACAGACGTTGGAAGTAGTCCTGATGCTCCCTTGACGTAAAGGCAATTATTCCCTGAAGTCTGCAAAAGCAGAATTTGCACAATTTACCAAACCGTCAGCTTGAAAAATAGTTACAGTGACTCATCATGGAGATGGTATTGAACATACTATATCTTGTATGTCTGTGAATGGAATGTCAAGCAATGATAATGAGCTATGAAGAACGTCGATCATCGCAAGAAAAGACCTTCCACTCTGCCTGCAGGAAGATTTTAAATAGATTGCTAAGATACAATAATGGGCTATTAGGACAATGTTAAAACAGAAAAAAGGCTCACCTGTAGCTGCAAGCAATCAGGGTCTTCTGTTCGTCGCTCTGGATGACTTCAGAAGAGTTCAAGCCAAAAACCCATGATGGCCTTGCAAACTCAGCATTTAATGGATAAAGAGGCAGGACCTCATTTGCAGACTCAATCTGTTGAATCAGGAAGCATAGCAAAGACATAAAGTAGTTCCCTTCCAACACCATGATCGATGGAGCTATGCCAGTATAAATGGCAGCTTAAAGAGCTCACATATGCAAAAGGACTCAATCACCCGCAGAAAACCCATAACTATAATAAACTCTCCTCATTCATAGTTTTCACAGTGTGACATCCAAAGTCCACACTATTTGACTGATACAGTCTAAATTCTTGTGAAGTGTAATATGGAAATTAAGGAGATCGACCAAATTTCCAGTATGACTAACCATCGGAAAAACCTGCTTTGGCTTGGTTACTAAAAGACGTGATGGAGTTGTGGAGTTCGATAGTGGAGAGTTATTAAAGCAGAGAGGAAATACTGCTGCTAAGGGTATACAAGTAACTTCACCATAACTTTGTATGCCTTAGATTCTTGCTACATATGATAATTGCTCCTGCAATTGTAACTGGAAACTTGATACTGATACTAATAGTGAAAAGATTTCCTAGTGCAGTACCATTGTTTTTCTCTACTATCATTTTGAAAGTGTTTTCCATGTTAAAATTCTTGTATGTATCTATAATTTTTCTCATTTACATTTCGCGCTCCTAACAACTGGTACTGGAGTCTGGTAAGGCGGAATAGCAGGGGTGACCAGGATGGACAAAGGTAAGGTGAAAATTGATTGGTTCAACGGTAAAGATTTTGGTTCTAGAAGTGATCAAGATTTGCTTTATCAAAAAACTGCATCAGCCTCTGTTGGGAGAGAACCGGATTCGATCAAGAAGACTAGGAATTGTTAGATCCAAAAGTTCTTCTGTGATTCATCTCATGGTGGTGTGAAACACCTTCAACATCGTCAACGAGAAAACAATGCCGGAATTGATGAGGGCTTTGTCCAACATGTACGAAAAGCCCTCTGCATCATACAAGATTGTTCAATCAAAAGATGCACAAAGGCACTTCCGTGACACATTACATCAATGAATTCAACATGATCATTGAGTTTGGTGGAAATCAAATTTGATGATAAGCAAAAGTTTTGATTTTGTTATCTTCTCTCCCTAGAAGTTGGAGTACAAATGTGACTGTAGTGAACAGTTTGTCTAGTCAAAATAAGAGAGAGGATATGAGATTTGATTCTCAGTGAGGATATTCATAAAAGAGAGTCAGGTGAATCTTCGGGCATTGCCTTGAGTACTAAAGGCAGAGAGAGAAGTAATCAACGAGGTCAAAATGGAACTGTGGTAGATCGAAGTCTAGAGGGATATGAAAATTGAGACCTCATGGTGGAATAATCTACTGGAATTATGAAAAAAAGGACCATCTGAAACAAGATTGTAGAGCCCAAAAGAAGAAAATTTAGTATCGAAATCAAAAGGAGGAGAAAGCTGTCAATGCAACCTTTGAAGAGGCACCTGTCCATGATGCCTTTATTTTGATTATTAAAAGTCCAATTGAGTCATGGATTCTAGACTCGGGTGCGTCATTTCACTCTACTTCGTGTAGAGAATGAATGCACAGTATTGTTGTTGCTAGGAAGTTTAGAAAGGTTCATTTTGCCTTGGATATGATGGGTAAAGGAGATGTTAACATAGGGACTGTTAATGGGTATTAATTAGAGTTGCATGATATTAGATATAATCCTGGCTTAAGAGAAATCTAATCTCTATAGGTCACTGAGACAACACGGGTTACAAAAAACCTTTTCTTAGAAATGGCTCGGGGAAGATTGTTAATGGTCCTAGGGAGCAAAGTTGGGAACATATACATGAGTGAAATCAATAGAGATATAGTAGCAGTTCCTGGCTTGGAAAGGGATTGTACACCGCAGCATCGAAGGCTTGGACACAGGAGCAAATGAGGGGTGAAAGTGTTATCATTAATCTTAAGTCCATAGATAGGGGTCTATGTGAGGATTGTGTTGTAAGCATGCAAAAACGTGTCAATTTTTCAAAAATTGAAAGAGAATGAAAGAAAAACAAGTTACAGTTGGTGCACATAAATGTCTGAGAGCTAGCCCTGTTCCTTCCCTTGGAGTTTCGAGCAACTATGTCACATTCACTAATGATTCCACCAAAGAGGTACTAGTTTATTTTCTATATAATAAATTTGATGCTTTTGTTACTTTTAAAAGATGGAAAGCTGAAGTAGAGAAAGAGGCCGATCTGATGATTAAATGTCTAAGGTTTGACAATGGTGGTTAGAAGAAGATCCGTCTAATGATTCAAAGATAGCAAGGAGTTCAATTAGTTTTATGCAGAGAGTGGATTGAGGATGACAAGAACAGTTGCCATCACACCATGGCAAAATGGATTTGCTGAGAGGATGAATAGAAATTTGAATGAGTGTGCAAGAAGTATGAGGATGCATGTAATATCACCCAAGACGTTTTGGGCAGATGCAGTTAGCACAGGAGCATATTTGATGAAATAAGACCTTCAATTTCACTTGATTTCAAACTACCAAAACTATGGACCAGAAAGAACGAGAGTCTCTCACATTTGAAAATTTTTGTTGTGCTTTACATGCACACATAGATTTTTGAAAATAGAGACAAGCTTGATGCAAAATCTAGAAAATGTTTTTCCATTAGATATTATTTTGGTTACTTTGGCTATTGGTTTTGAAATGACCAAAACAGGAAAATAATAAGAACGAATGATGTTACGTAAAAGGACAAATTTGTTGTAGAATCTAGTGTGAGAAAACATAGAAGAGATTAAAGAGATTAAATTGAAGGGAATTTCTAAGAGTGTTTTGATCAGAGATCATAAAACTGCTATTATAGACTCTGATTAACAACCAGAACAAGAACTACCTACATCCAAACTCACTTTGAGATGATTTAGCAGAACATCTAACTGTGTACAAAGGTATTCTAGACCATTGCATTATTTGCTTTTGACAAATGCTGGCGGACCAAAAAAATTTTTGGGAAGCAGTGCAGGTTAAAATTTCTGTTTAGTGGGAGTTGACGGTGTGAGATGAGTTTGATTCACACCAGTAGAACAGAATTTGGGTGTTAACTTAGTTCCTAGATGGGAAGAAGGCATTGCAGAACAATTGGGCATACAAGGTCAAATACCTAATGCTAACAAGAGGTCCAAAGTGAGGTTAGTAGTGAAATGTTTTTAGCAAAAGAAAGAAATTGATCATATAGAAATTCTCTCTCTAGTTTTGTAGTTGACTATTATCAGGCCAGTGTTGAATACCGTTGCCACTAAGAATTCACATCTAGAGCATTAGATGTAAGGACTGCATTCCTCCATGAAGACTTAGAGAATGATATCTACATGGAATAATCATAAGTTTTTCAGTTTCCTAGAAAAGGAAACTATCGTCAGCAAGCTAAGTACAAGTTTGCATCATTTAAAACAAGCTCCTAGATAGTGGTACAAGATATTTGACGCACTCGCAGTAACAGGTTCACTAGATGTGAACTAAATCATTGTTGCTATTTCAAGAAATTTGATAACTGCTATATTATTTTGTTGTTGTATGTGTATGATATGCTCATTGTAGGATCTAGCATGAGGGAGATCAACAAACTGAAGCAACAATTGCCAAAGGAGTTTGAAATGGACTTTGAGCCGCAAATCAGATTCTTGGATGAGGACCATGCGAGATAGACTCTAAGGAAAAAGTCGTCTCAAGAAAAGTACATTGAGAAGGTGTTGGATTGATTTGGATCTTGAATGCAAAGCCCATAAGCACTCCTTTAGGAATTCACTTCAAGCTCTCGAAGAAGTGGTCGCCAAAGAGAGATGATGAGCAAGATTACATGGTGAGTACTAGACCAAATATAGCTCATGTAGTACGAGTTGTGAGCAGATATATGACTAATCTAGGAAAAGCATTGGAAAGCTGAAAAATGGCTATTAAAATATCTAAGAGGCACTTCAAGTATGTCACTTTATTTTATGAAAAATAGTGCGACTTTACAAGGCTTTGTTGATGCAGTTATTAGTGGTGACATGGACAATAAGAAGAGCACTTAAGGTTATGATTTTACTGTGAGTGACACTGCAATCAATTGGATGTCTAGACTTCAGAAGCGTGCGTCCCTCTCTACCACTGAGGTAGAGTATGTTGCTATATCTAGAACTAGTAAGGAGAAGAATTTGGTTGAAGAATTTTCTGAAGGAGATAAGTAGGGAGGAGGATTGCAATGTCCCTTTTAACGACAGTAAGCTATTCGTCTTGCAAAAAATCTAGTATTTCACTCAAGGACAAAACACATTCGGTTGAAGTATCATATTCGTTTGTTAATAGATGATAGGACATTGTAATTGAAGAAGGTCCTTGATGTGAAGAATCCAGCAAACATATTAACTAAGGTTGTCACCGCTGAGAAATTGAAACTGTGCACTGGTTAGTGATGAGAAGGTGCCGCCGCACTAGGACAATTTAGGTTACAAAAATGAGGGAAGACTATGAGAGACTATTGTTGTAGCAAAGATCAGCTTCAAAGTGGCAGATTGATGGAGATGTGAAGTCTGATAGAGGAAAGTGCCATTAAGTAGAGAGGAAAGTACTGCTACTAAGGGTTGTGTGATCCCCGAAGGGTGATCTCCGGCGGTTCCTCGGTCACCAAAAAAAAAAAAAAAGTTACTGCTACTAAAGGTATACATGTAATTTTCTCTATAACTTTATATGGTTTTGACTCTTGTTATATATTGTGGCAATCTCTTTTGTAATTGGGACTTGAAACTTGATGCTAATTGTTGCCGAGTGCGACACCATGTTTTTTCCCTTTTCTAATTCTCGAGAGGGTTTTACCAAAAAAATTCGTGTTTCCTTCTTTGACTATCCTCTTTAATGTTTCACGCTTGGTTGCTATAAAAAATCTTCAATGAATTGAAGCATCTAGAATATCTGGACATTTTAAACTCGACACACATAAAAAGCAACAACTCAGGGTTCGGTGACCAGTACTTACCCACTTATAGAGATTCCAAAAACCATTCTGTCTATCAGTAATGAAAAATAGTTCACCTGCATGTGTTCAAAGCAGAATGTAATGTCTGCCACAATTTCAAGCTACTTAAATTTGACATTTCCTCCTATGTTTTCACTGAAATATTACATATCCAGAGCTTCTACAGTAAAATAGATTTAGCATGCCTCCAGACTCAATGATCCGAGTAGAGTGGAAAGGAAGAAAAATCGCAGACGTGTAAAAATAAATCACCAGTAAGCAAGGGACATACTAGAGGACTCTAGATGCATATCTTAAGTAATACATATTTAAGGGACAACATGAAATACCAATGAAAAGAACTATAGAACTTCATCCTGTCCGCACATTATGAATAAGACTGACAACCTCAGATCATCACAAAAGCAACACAATGAACAAATTAATCAGACGAGCCCCATATGTTATTCAGGCAGATTAGCTAGAATTGGGAATAGGCCATTTACATTCAACGATTATTTTGGGGGATCAGGCTCCTTTTTTTGTTCATTCACATCACGATAATATTACAATCTCACATTTCTTCAGCATTGAAGATCATCAAGTGAAAAACGAACTTGTATCATTAAATGACAAATTCGGTTGCAGCAACTCCGAAATTTAAATTGGAAGCCAAAGCATAGGAGTACCTTTTGGAGACCATTTAGGTTCAGTTGGTGACTCAACATATTTAGGATCACGACCAGCAACACAGACACGCTTATAAATATCTCTGCATAGGAGCACCAAGAAATTCAATGCACAAGAAAATAGTGTGAATATGGCACATAGATAAAATATAAGGAAAGGTTACGAGTGTCTTAAAATCACATGAAGAGTTGATCAGACGAAGTGACAGGAAAATGCAGATAAGTACTGAATCACAAGTTGCAACTCACTTGGCTCACTTGGCTCACTTGGCTCACAGCTCGCCATTAGCCATGGCTGTTCTAGGCTAAGGTAATAAGTTCAATGAGGAGGATGATATGTAAAGTTTGACGACCACTCAAAGCTCAAGACCGTGGTTACAGATGGTGTTTACAGTTAGTTCTATGTACTAAAAATAAGATAAAAATGTGACAGGAAATTTGCTTAGGTCTCTAAAACATCAACATTACCTGAAAAGAACATGTTCGACATTTAGGGTGCGTTTGGTAACATTTCTGTTTAAAAATTGTTCCAGGGAACAGAAATAGAAAAAAGTGTTTCTGTTCCGGGAACAATTTTTGAACAAAAAAATGGGTTTGGTAAACTTGTTCCGGGAATAAAAAATGAACAGAAACAAGTTTGGTAAATTTGTATTTTTTTTTATTTCTTTTAATTTTTAATATTTTTTTAATATTTTTTTTTTTTTTTTTCTTCTTTTGGCCGGTCGCCGGCCTCGGCCATGGCCGGCGACCGGCCGACGGGCCGGCGGCCTCGCCCAGCCACGGCGAGGCTCGCCGGCCCCGGGCGAGGCCGAGCCTCGCCGTGGTTGGGCGAGGCTCGGCCTCGCCTTGGGCTGGCGAGCTCGAGCTCGCCCGGCCTGCCTCCAGCTGGGCGAGCTCGAGCTCGCCAGGCGAGCCGAGCTCGCCCGCCACCGGGCGGAGCTCGGCCTCGCCGGGCCACCGCCGCGACGCCGGCTCGGGGGTGGCCCGGCGAGGCCGAGCCTCGCCGGGTGGCCGGGCGAGCCGGGCTCGCCGGGCCGGGCGAGCTCGAGCTCGCCCGGCGAGGCCGAGCCTCGCCGGGGGCCGGCGACGCCGGCCTCGCCGGGGGCCGGCGACGCTCCGGCGAGGTCGCCGGCCCTCGACGGCGTCGCCGACCCTCGACGGCCGGTCGCCGGCCATGGCCGAGGCCGGCGACCGGCCAAAGAAAAAAAAGAAAGAAAAAGAAGAAGAAAAGAGAAGAAAAAGAGAGAAGTGTTTCGATTTTTGTTCCAAAAAACAAGAAACAATTTTTTTTTAACTTTGTTTGTTCCGATGTGTTTTTAACAAAAATAATTTTGGAACAAAAACGCACCCAAACGCGTTTCTGTTCCTTTTTGTTCCCTGGAACAAAAAAAACAGAAAAGTTGTTCAAAAACAAAAAAGAAATGAAAACAAACGGGCCCTTAATATACTCAAACCACATGAATCAACTACTATAATAGTGCACATAAGGTCACATGGAAATGTCAAGGTTGGAGGACGCCCTTGTTAGCATGAATTTGTTTAAACAACCCTTATCTGTCTTACAAGTGAAAGAATTGTTGCAACAAAATCTAACATTTGTTGGCAATAAGAAAATGTATCTGACAATGGCTTTGTTAATGGACATGAGAATGTTTAACGATAAAAAAGAACATCAATCTACATACCCAGCCTCTGAGATGTACCCAACCCAGAGTTCTGCTTTATCCCATGGCATATTTGGATGACAACACTCAATCCATGCTATCTTTTCACCCTTTGGATCCATCCGCGGAAAAGCAAAGAAATCATTGCCACTGATTAATGCTTTGGGCTCTAAATTCCACCCAATAATACAAAAACAAAATGAAGGGAAAAAGAAAGAAAAAGAATCAGTAGGTTTCTGGTATTGCAGTGAACAAGTTAATGTAGCAAATAACTAATCTGGCATGCCCAGCAATTATTTACCCTTTATATCCTTCTCACCAAGGCCAACAGCTACAACCATAGTGGTTGTATTCAAACTGTCCTCACGCCGATCTATATCCATGTAAAAGCAATTGGGTAAGCGTCTGTCTTATAGTCTCTGACAAATATGAGCAATCAAATAAGCACCTGAAAAGAGTGACATACCTTCCCTTACGGTGACATAACGGCCAAATGTATTATCGAAGACTCCATCTGCATAACAAACTGAAGGCCCACCATAGTCTGGAGTAATTGGCAATGGAGGAGAATCTGTAGGAGATACAGAGTACAACAACAGAGAATCACTGATGCTTATTGATGAACGGCATGCTGCTCCATAAAAAATTCGATAAAACACAAGGCTTCATTAAGCGAAACATAAAAACCACAACATGTCATTGCAAGTATGCTTCCGTAGGAGTCACCGCTCACAATAACTGTATTCTATATAATAAGGAGAAATGAAACAAGGAAGGAACTTTACCACAGCATTTCTAAAGTGGCATATTTATGCTTCAACTTCTTTTGTTTTCCCCCTCCAATCGTATCTCAACATGTCTACCATCAATTAATGAAGAGACTGAAAACTACAATTTAAAATCCCACCCTTGACCATGCATTACAGCCACTGCTGAGCTTACCTTTTAGGTGTAAGGATTGCTTGTACAGCCTCTGATCCTTGTAATTCGAGAAAACAAGAGTATCCCCCGAAATGCTAAAAGCACCACCGCCATATTCCCGACACAGAGTCCTCACTGCAAACTCTTTGGGCGTGATGTCAACAGGTTCATCTCCTGGTTTTTCCGGTTCTTTCACAAGAACAGAGCGTCTGATAGCCAACATAACCATCCATAAGTCAGTACACTCCTGAAAGCTCTCCAGACTCATTCATTTCACGAACCATAAAGATTACACGGTTACGGAAGCATCATTTCAGCACTATTCACAGTACCCAGAAACTCAATATTGCCCGAACACTGTTTTAATTAGCTTATCCTTCTTATTAAAGAAAATGGTAAGTGGAGTAGCATACCCGGATTCATTAGGACGGGACTCAAGCCAGACAAGACGGCCGTCGCTACCGACGGAGATGCCACCAAGGCTCTTGGAGGCGCCGGAGACGACGTCGGCGGTGATGGGTGACTTCCAAGAGCCATACGGAGCTGTGACTCTCTGTCTCTCAGCAGTTGTTTCTGAGGACGACGGTGCAGAAGCCATGGTCTTTTGCTTTCTGGGTTACGGTTTGACGGACGACGACTGGGCGACGAGGACTCGAGCGAGATTATTGAAGGTGGACTTCGGCGAAGAACAGAGGAGAGCAGCGAGCAAAAGTGGATACGAGAACGAGATGTTTGAATAATATAAAGTTTTGATTGTTGGATTTGAACACGTTACGTTTGGTTGATAGTTTAGCTTTGGACTATTCAAAGAAAGTCTTGATTCAAGGCATGTGCACGAAGAAAAGTGAAAGAAAAGATGCAATTATTTAATGCAGAAGAACTTATGAAGCATGGAAATATAAAGAAATCAACTTGCGCGAGATTTATGATAGATTGTGTGAAGTCAAGAATGAAGACCTTTATGTAAAGACCTTACTGAATACTAGCAGGCATATGAAAAGGAAAAGATTATGGGCACCTAGAAAAATTTCTTCTCCACCAAATGCTTTGATTGTCGTGGAGCAAATAGGTGCAGGCTGTGCAGCGGTTTTTGAATACTAAAGCATTAGTTATAAGTAAAGCACATTGTAAGCAAGTCACGGAAAAACAAAGTGAGCTTTAGATTTATGGTGGGCTGCGTGAACTCAAGAACGAAGACCTTATTAAATACCAACAGGCACATAGAAAGAAAAAGATTGTGGGCATCTAGAAAGATTTCTTCTCTATTAAGTACTTGGATTGTGTGTCGACGACACTAGAATCAAATTGGATGACAGTATCATGAGAACATTTACTGGCATAAGACACATCCTAGAGTTGAAGAAAAGACCGATTTCCTCAAGTGCCTTTGAATCAGTTGAGTGTTTGTTAACATTTTTTTCTGTTTTTTTGGTCGGTTAGTGTTGATTACTTTATATGGTGAAGATTTTGAGGGCCATTTGAGGAGTCCTACTGATAGTGGCTTGTATGAGTTCTAAGAGGAGACAATGATATTTGTCGTGCAAACGGTAGATGTATTTGGTTGAGATTTGAAATGTGGTATATGAATTTAGGATAAATATAAGAGGAGCTTGAAGGTTTTGACTAAGAGAAATGTGTTTTTTGATCATATGACTAAGAAACTGAATGTATATAGACGTTGTGATTCAAGCAAACAGCAAATAATACAATCCAAAACAGCTGTCAGATAAATCCCAAAGATTGCTAAGTTGATTTACATTGATGATCGCAGACTAAGTTTCTTTCTAGGAAAATTGTCAAATTTTGACTGTGCTCCTTTACTTTATTTTCACAACACGTGTCAAATGACGTTGGGCGTTAAGTTCTCAACCTAATTTTGATGGTACACTTTTCCTGAGTTTCCTTTCGCTTTTAAGGTCTCCAATTATGGAAGCACAAATATTAGGGCAGCACACGATGCTCGTTTGACTGACCAACAAGCCAATCCTTTATGCCTACATTCAAGGATCAAGTTGGGTTTGAGTCTTTCATTAACAACGTTGAACAGAGCTTGTCCAACTTTAGGTGATGGAATGTGTTCTTCTCTCATCACCCAAGACCAAACAAAGGGGAGGAAGAAAGACATGGAATGATGTTATGAAGAGAAATTTGGGGCTTCATTCATCTCAATCCCAGCATACCCTTGCCACGATCTCTTAAGAGTTTCGCCCAATAGATATGGGCTCTAATTTCTTCTATCCTTTTTGAAAGTGCTAGTATGAACACCTAGAGGGGGGGTGAATAGGTGTAAAAACAGATTCTGCAAAATACAGTGAAAACCTTTACTTTTAACCTGAGTCTGAATAACAACAGACTTTTGAAACTGAGTCTGAAGAGAAGCAGACTTTGAGCGAGATCAGACTTTAGTAGTTAAATAGAACTACGAACAAAATAAAGAGATTAAGGGAAGATAATAAGAACACAATGTTTATAGTGGTTCGACTTAATCCAAGCCTACGGGTGCGTTTGGATGGGCATTCAGAAAGCCCCTTCGGGCCTGAAAGCCCTTTGAGAAAAAAAAGAGGTGTTTGGCAACCACTTTTGAATGAGCTTTGAGTTGAAAGTTGGCCTTGGGGATGCTGAAAGCTCAATGCTAGTAGAGACTAGCATTGAGCTTTCAGCATTTTCGGAATGCTGAAGGCCTCCATTAATGAAATTTCGCGAAGTCCCTTTTTTACCCTCAAAAAATCATGAGAAACCCAAATTTACCCCCTTTTGAAAGAACAAAACCAAGGGTTTCTCCTTGCACCTCCAGAAACACGCTCCTCCGGTCCTCACGCTCCTCACTCTCCCGAGAGACCCACGACGACGCCAATCTCCAGCACCTTCAGATCTGCCGACGAAAAATCTGGGTTTGTTTCCTTCTCACGCTCACTCTCCCGAGAGCCCCACGACGACGCCAATCTCCGGCACTCCGACGAAAAATCTGGGTTTCCTCCTCCCCTCTCCCGAGAGCCCCACGACGACGCGAATATCCAGCACCTTCAGATCTGCCGACGAAAAATCTAGGTTTCCTCCTCCTCACGACGACGCCAATCTCCAGCACCTTCAGATCTGCCGACGACAAATTTGGGTTTGTTTCCTCCGGTCGATTCTTTTCTCATCTGGGTTTGTTCTTTGATCTTCTGAAACAGAGGACGCAGCAGCTCACAATTCGACTCCTCCCTCCCTCCGACGTGACCACTCAGGCCATTGCCTCCTCTCGATTCCCTGCATCCTTGCATGTTTTCCCCCTGCTCGTGGGTAGTGAGGTTCGGGTAGTGGCGGTCTCCTCAGCACAAATCCCAGCCTCTCGATCGCTTCCCCGAGGTAAGGAATACTTTTAAACTCTCTCTCTCTCTCTCTCTCTCTCTCTCTCTCTCTCTCTCTCTCTCTTTCTGGCATCTCCATCGCTCTCCATCTGAGATCCGTTTGCTTTTCTTTTTTTTCTCGTTTCCGTTCTCAGGTTAGATCTTCTCGTCTGTAAATCTCTCAGATCTGATTGTTTGCTCCTTGTTCATTAGATCGATTTGTTCCTTTTCCATTTCGTTTGATTCTACGCCCGCGATAGATTAGCCCTATTGCCGTTTCCAAGTTTACAGGAGTGTCCGCTTTGCAGATTTGTGTAGATTGCGTAGTAACAATTGATTCTTCTCCTCATCTGGGTGTCTCTAAGCCTATGGAGAGAGAATGCTTCGCGTGAAGTTTCTGATCGAGTGATGTTGCAAGGCCCTTGATTTCTCATCTTACCGGGATTACTACGGCTGGTGGGGATAGTTAAGTTGCACTTTGATTCATTATGGGCAAGATTATACTTGTTTCTGCTTTCGGGAAGGAACAAATCAAAGGGAGGGTCGGTTTTTTTTGTGTTAGATTTAACCATGGAGGCTAGGATTTCTGGTTCTTGTTCATATGCATGTGTAAAATGACCAAGTGATTGGACAATACCTATTCGGATTACGCGTTTAAGGTGAGATGTTGAACTGCAATTAGCGATTTCCATTTATTTACAGAAAGCACATGGGAAATGTAGAAATATCTAGCACTAGCCTGTGATTAATTATTATTGCAAAGTTACTTAGAAGAGGGATACTCTTGGTTAACAACTTCATAAGTCCCAAGAACCACTAGGAATCTAGAAGGAGTAGCCTAGGTTTTTTCAGGTTCGTTACAAAGTTATGTGCCTGAAAATAATTGGTAAAAGAGAAACGAAAACTATGGAAAAGAATAGCCAAATAAATAAAAAAAGCAACCACCCATTTGAATCTTGTCATACCGGATCCCTCTCTCTTCATCATCTTTAATCAGAATGGTGAGTGTGCTTTCAATTAGAATGAGAGCATAGATTCATGGCATTTCGGTATTCTTTTGGCCACTTAATTAAGTTTTCTGCGATTGGCAGATTTCTCTTTGTTTTATTTACTGCTTTTGTTAGGTGTTCCTCCATTGAAGATGATTAAGTTAATGCTACCTTATTCAGATTGTTAACAGCAAGCATGACACATGAGCTATGTGTTTTCCATTGAGTTTGTCTTCTCTTTGCTACAATCTAGTCATTCAGGTTTCATGCTTCAACTTAATGCTTGAAGTTTTTAAGCCATGACATCCAATTGCTATGTTCTTGTTGGTCATTAATATGTTGATGAATCATTTGCGGTAGGAGGGCCTAAACAGTGCAGGTTGTGATTCACAATATATAAAAGACCTGCTGTTTTACTTCTCTGAGGATGATACTCTTTCTATGATGTATGATTTATGAACTTCCCCCATCCCCATATTATTGGTAGAGCAGCAAGTTTCCTCTGAAAAATAGCACATTAAGTGTGGATTGCATATGTTGTCTATTGTCTTTATACTGAAATTTGCATTTTTAATGTTGCATTTATTAGTAGATGGCAAGTTCTTCAAAAGAAAAGGCATTTTGGAGCCACGAAGATGTTGAAACCTTTTGTAAGTTGTGTGTTGAACAAATTGACAATGGCAATCGTCCTGCAAACAACAAAAGGGATGGATGGACGGTTATAATTAAGAAGTTTGAGGAGCTAAGGGGCAAAAAGTATGATAAAGGTCAAATGAAGAGTAAGTGGGATAATCTTAAAGAAGATTGGAAAAGATGGAGGACATTGATCCTAAAGGAAACTGGATTAGGATGGGATCCAAAAAAGAATACCATTGATGCAAGTGATGAATGGTGGGAGAGGAAAATTCAGGTTTTTTCCATTCTTTTATTAATTTTTTTAATTTCATTTTTTTTTTCTATAAAACTCACAAAAATGTTTATCACAACAGGAAAATCCTAAGGTTAGATCTTTTAGAATGAAAGGCATACATCCGGATCTTCAAGTTTTATTGGATAGAATGTTTGGAGATACTGTTGCCACTGGAAGCATCACATGGAATCCTGCACAAGGCTTACATATTGATGAGGATGTTGTGGCCACACAATTTGACATCGGTGGTTCAGCAGGATTTACTGATGATAATATAGAGGCCGATGTGGGTGGAAAGACTAGTGAACAACATAGAAGTGATAAAAGAACGTCGCAGAGTTCGGTGAGACAATCTCAAGGAAAGAAACAAAAGAAAAGTATGGGTGATAAGCTAGCAACGCAAATGGAGAGGATTTATTCAGCTATTGAAAGTAGAAGCTATGCCAAAGAGTTTGATCCTTACAAGGAACTCATGGAGACGTTGAAAGCTATACCCGAGATAAAGCAAGATCAAGAGTTATATTTTTTTGCACTAGATTATCTTTCAGAAAAGAAAGATAATAGGCAAATCTTTATGCACTTGGATGATGATCAAGAAAAGGTCACATGGCTTAAGTATAAGTTCGCACAACGTAGGGCTCACTAGGATATTTGTTATTTATATTTTTCATGTGTAATGTTATTGTAATGTGATACATATTTGAACTACTTATTTGTATTAGTTGGCGAGACATATTTATGCTATGTTATCAGACTTGTTTCTAATTGGTGTTCTTTTTATTGAATGGAGTTTGCATATGTATATATGATAAGTGTTTTTTGTTGATGAATGATCTAAATAATTCATTATATCTCTTATTCTAATTTTAGTTTGTTACTTTGATCGATTTATGGATGACTCTCCCGAAAGAGAAAACCATGAAAAGGAGGAAGAAGAATATTGGCAACTTTGTGCAGCTGCACATACTTGTTGTGTTTATCGTGGCAATATATGGTCAAAAAATACCGTGCATGACCTCATCATATACAGGAAATGCATGGTTAAGAGAGTTGATGGACATGGATGCTAA
Source organism: Eucalyptus marginata (assembly GCA_014182565.1). Lineage (NCBI taxonomy): Eukaryota > Viridiplantae > Streptophyta > Magnoliopsida > Myrtales > Myrtaceae > Eucalyptus > Eucalyptus marginata. The sequence goes on from CM024590.1 coordinate 1,030,768, forward strand.
TCCTGAAAGGTTTTATCGAATGTTTAGAATGGATAGAATTGTGTTTAATAATTTAATGAATGATTTAGTGACACGATATGGTTTGCAAGGAACTAGAAATATTGATGTTGCAGAAATGCTAGGATTGTTTCTTCATATTTTAGGACATAATATAGGTAATAGGTTAGCACAAGAGCGCTTTCAGCATTCTGGGGAAACCATATCCAGGTTATTTAGCTTAGTTTTGGATAAAGTATGTGAAATGGGAGCAGATTTGATCCAACCATCTGATCGACAATTCAAGGAAGTTCCAAAGAAGATCGGGAATAATACAAGATTTTTCCACATTTTAAGGTAAGTTACGATTATACAATAGAAAATATGAATTAAATGCAAATTAAATAATATTCTTGTTCTTGTTTTAGGATTGCATTGGAGCCATAGATGGTACTCATATTTCAGCGGTGGTACCTATGAGTGAGCAGCTTCGTTTTATTGGTCGAAAAGGAACACCGACGCAAAATGTGATGGCCGTGTGTAATTTTAACATGGAATTTACTTATGTGTGGGCCGGTTGGGAGGGAACAGCTCATGATACTCGTATCTTTTATGAAGCTATTAGGAGACATGATTTACAATTTCCTCATCCTCCAAAAGGTTCGTTAATTAGTGGTTTTTATGCATTAATATATGTATGTGTTATATGTTGATTAAATTTACAATTTTTTTTGTGTAGGTAAATATTATTTGGTTGATGCTGGATATCCAAATCCCACGGGTTATTTGGGACCATATAAAGAAGTTAGATATCATTTACCTGAGTTTCAACGAGGTCCTCAACCGATAGGTTATAAAGAAGTGTTCAATCGTGCTCACTCCTCACTACGATCAGAAATTGAGCGAGCTTTTGGAGTATTGAAGAAGAAGTGGAAGATTTTAAAGAGTATGTCAAGTTATCCATATACAAAGCAAGTGAAAATTGTGATAGCAACGATGACTTTGCACAATTATATTCGAAGAAATGCCCTGAATGATACACATTTTGCTAGAGTAGATTTGGATCCCAATTTATATACAACGGATCCTAATGATGTAAATGGGGAGGGTAATGCTTCAAATGATGATGTAGCATCTGATATGGCACGTTTACGTGATCAAATAGCTATGAGTTTATGAAGTAGTTAAGGATATTTGTAATTTTTAAGGATAATGAACTTATTTCCTCAAAGCATATGTTATCATGTTTTTATGTAATGAAAGTATTGTTATTGTAATTGAGAAAGAGAGCACGTAAATTTTTTCCATTTGATATTTTTTAGCAAAAAAAAGGAATTTTAATTTTAATAAAATTGTTTACACAACATCTTTAACATTGTTGTCAAAAATATAAATTAAAAAAGTCGCAAACATTATTTTTTTAATTTTAAACAAATAAAAATTAAAATATTTAGATTAATCACCAAATGGGCTTTGCAAATGTGGTTTTTACCAAATAGCATTTCTCTCAAAGTTGCTTTTCAAAGCAGAATTTACCAAACAGTCTTTGCATTTCATCCAAAGCCCTTTAGGCTAAACTGCTTTGCATTTTCCCAAGGAGCTTTCCAAATGCCGAACCAAACGCACCCTACGTCCACTCTCCCACGCTAACAGCCTTCTTGGCTGGATTCCACTATGCAATCAACAAGAGATTATAACTTTGAGTGCAAATACTTAGTAGTAGATCACACTATCTTACTAAGTCACTATTTTGGTATTTCTCTCAAGATCACAAACGTTTAAGCTCACCAAAGACAAGTGTATGATCGAAGTTCGCTCAGACTTTGGAATTATAAATTCTACGTTCCGTCTCTTACTTGCTCATCAGTCCTTCATCTCCTTAAATACTCCTCCACTTCCAAACTAGTCGTTGGACAGGATCTCGAGGATCGTCTTCCAATCTACCCATTGGACAGATTTGTATCTAGAAGATTTGGTAGCCGTTGAGTGACAAAAATAGAATCCCAAATTGATTCCGATCGCCCATACAAACAGAATCTTGGTTTTCATAAGTAGAGCTTCTTCGTATAAAAAGTTCTTATCTTCAAGATCCAATTGTCAATCAATTAGATTGAGTCAATCAAATCAATCTTGATATGGAATCCAAACTAGATCACTAACCGTTATATCTTCGGGCTTGAGTTACGTTCTGTCAAGTTCTTGATGTAAAGTCTGAGAGCAATAGACTTTACAATCTGAGTCTGAGTGCAACAGACTTTGCAATCTGGGTCTGAACAGATTTAGCTTTAAGGTCTGAACACAGTCTGAATAAGTTCAGCTTTAGCATACAGTCTGTCTTTTGGTTCTTCATTCACGTTCAGTCTAGAATTTGTCAGAGTTGACAGACTTCTGATGTAGAACAGACTTTGACATTAAAGTCTGGCAGTCTTCAGACTTTGATAATATCATTTACATGTTCTATCATCTGCATAGTCTATTACTCAACCATTAAACACGTTAGTAGCCTTTGATTTCCCTAACACTTTTGTATTATTAAAATGCAAAGGCGACGAACTTGTTGCGGCCTGCTGTTAACAGTAGCCCTTTCTGTGATGATAAAAGCGGATTCAAATCATGCTTAGCGAAAGATAGAAGGTCACGCAAAAAGCCATGAAGCTCAATGGAACCAAAAGTGCACAATTGCAGCTGGAATGCGATGATCAAATCAATTTCAAGAATGAGGGGCAATTCGACCGTCATATTCAACCATGATAGGTAATTGACGCCATTACATCATTAAGCCAATTCTCATACTTGGAATCCGGCCAAGTATACAAGCAGGATGGACATACAATGATGCGCATGGATAGTCCAAGTCATGCACCAGCACAACAACACGTGATTAACAATTGCAGACAATAGAAAGCAAGGTTCCAATTCATCTCTAAGAAGCCAATAGATTACTTACAATAGAAGAGCGATCACTACCTTCATGAGACAAGCTCAGTCAAAGTTATCAATTTTGATCGGTGTGATCTCATCGGCAACATCAAAGTGTCCTACCAAATGTGCAAAAAACAGCATCTGTTGTTCCAATGTGAATTTGATATTTTCCGCCTGTGAAACATTGCACGTCAATTTCCTGCATTGCACACACAACAAATGACTTCTTTATGTAAGACTCACAAAGAACAATACCTTGCGAAAGCCATGTTGCTTGCCTTCGTATTCCACTAATGCAACAGGCAGACCTTTCTGCTTCAGTGCCGCATAAATTTTGCGAGCCTAATCCGGTTGTACCACCTGCAAGATGTAGCAGATAATTGCCAAAAAACTAGGCATCAAAGTCGTTAGAATGCCGGAGATGTAAAGAGAAATATCTTGAGGCCATTGATGAAGTTTTATTTATCAAGTGAAAAGAGCAGTCATGTCACGCCCTGATCCTTGAACGCGTGTCCATCCCTCACATGGTCGATTTATAGCGATGTCCTAGGACGCATCGCTGACCCTTTTGTCGTCGGGTGAGTTTAGCTCATAATCCTTTAATTAGTGTCTAAACTTGCATAGGAGGTTGATTTGTGCTTAAGAGTTGTTTAGATTAGCTTAAGAATGGATTAGTGATAAACTAGAATGGTTAGGTTAGCCTTAGAATGGATTAGTGTAAATCTAATTAGTGAGATTAGCACATTTGAGGTGGATTAGTCCAAATCAGTGGACTTCTTGCAATTCGGACCTCTAGACCCTCACCGTTTGCCATTTTTTAAGATCGAAATGGGTTGCAAATTTGAGGTTGATGTCTTCTGGAGAAATTTTTTAGACATCCTCAGCTACAACATATATTTTTTCTCAAGATTTTTAAGGATTCAAAAGAAGGAGATATCAGCTCCGTCATTTTCAAACAGAACCTCAGTTTTCACTGGAACTGGTGACCTTTTAGGATTCTAGGGGTTTTTATCAACTCTTAGGGTTCGAATTTAAAAATGATTTCTTTACAAAAATTGTTTTTAACATCTTTTAGTTTAACATACTCAAATTTTAGATCAAACGGACATGTTTTGGACCTCGTACCAAACTAATTTCGGAAAACAGACTTTCTGGAAATGGACCCAGTTTTTGGTGCTGGATTGAGCGATTTATTGGGCCGAATCTAGAAGGATATGAGTTTAGGTGTCTGCATGAAAAATGTTCTTTTATGTGTCATTTACAATATATTCAAATTTGGGAATTTTCCAAACTTGATTGGTTAGGTTTCAAGATTTAAACTCGGAGATGCGCGAGTAGCCCGGTTTCTGCCAATTAGGACCGATGTTAGTTTGGTGATGGTTCTTGATGCTTTGCTTGCTTTAATTAGTATTTGTAATGACTTATGGATTTAATTTATTAGTTATTTAATTCTGGAATTTCACTGTTCATGACGCACTGTTCACGAGTTACTATTCACGTGCACTTGTTCACCTGAGAATGAAAAATGGTCTAATTTCATGTGTGTTGATTTTATGAAGTGAATGGATGTGTAAATGCATGGCCATCCGCATGAATTGGGCGATGTTTTGTGCAATTGAGTGATGGTTGGTAATTGTGAATATTTAATTCAAAATGGCAGAATTTTGGTATTTAATTAGAAAATATCGGGTGTCAGGATTTGGATACCGAAAGTGTTTTTAAGTGCTATATCAAACTATGGGATTTTAAAAGAGATGACACAAATTTTCTGGTTCAATTTGATCGTGTCCTCACACACAATTATTTTAGTATGCATTTCTAATATGAAGAAAATAGGCCGGGATCACCATTTTAATTGAAGTATTTGAGTGCAATGCACGGTGTCCTGGGCCGAAATTGAATGAATGCATGGATGATATGAGATGCCGTCACTAGCCTTTGGGGCCGGTCGATGCTCTTTTGGGAATGCCCCAAGTCAACAGATGTCGGTCGCAGTGGAGGGTGGGCCAATGCTCCTATATGGAATGCCATCTAGATGTAGACATTGCCGTGCTCAATGGTGCGAGACGATGCCCAGCTACATCGGAAGACCGCTGACTGTTGAGTCGGCCGTGGCCTGTGGGTCGAAATTAATTGGAACGCATGAGTGTTGAGATGGTTGGGGCCTTATTATGGGGTAAAATTGTGTGGCGTGGAATGTGACGTATCACATCGATTTTACCTTATAATCGAGACCCGTGTGATTGATCGATATGTACTGTGTGGCGCACTAATGTGCAAAGGCGTATGAGAATCATGGTATCATTGGTTTTGACTATGCATGAGTTAAGCACATTGTTTATGGCATGCACGCATGAATCGATAATGTGCAGGGTGTGGCAATGGCCAGGTGAGATCGCTTGTGACGCGACTCGCATGTAATTGATGAATTGCATCATCTAATGGCCATGTGTATTACGTGTATCGTGCTGAGTTATGACGTGTAGGGTATGGCATACTAGGTAAGGATGTATGCAAATTGACTATTGATTGTTGGTTGTTAATATTTGGTTTGTTTGTGGGATGGTTCTGAAGAGATACCCCAAGTTGAGTCGGTGTATTAATCGAGGCTTAGGGGAGGACTTACTGAGATTTATATTTCACTGGTTATTGAATAAACATTTTCAGGTCCCTAGTGTGAAGAACCTGGAGCTTGAAGCGGAAGGGTCAAGAGCATAGATAGCTTAGTAGTCCTTTATGAGATAGACCTTTTGTATAAGCTTGAGGTATTTATGAAAGTGTATTTGATTTGAAACTAGTTGTCCTATTTTTCTATCCCATGTTTGTTGTTGTCAGGGGATTAGTTAATTCGCTTCTGCATGTGCAATAAAATGAAAAGGGTTGGCGACGAGTCTTGGGAACGTCGCAAAATTCTATCGACCACGGAGGGATGTGCGTGCGCTTGAGGTTCGAGGCGTGACACCTTGCATCCCTCTGCTAGAAGCTTCGCCCCTCTGTATCCGGCTGCTACAGCCACTCCTCCACCCATCCCTCCTCTGTTTTGGTGCACCAGCCTCATCGGAAACCACCGCCCCTTCGCCTTTGCTGCCGCCCCATCGCAGGGACTCTAGTGGCACTGATCCAGCCCGCCAACCAGCCAGTTAGCCCCGCCGTGCCGCTGCCTCGCCCCCGTGGTCCCCGTGCAAAGTGTGTCCAGTCGCGACCAGCAAGGGAAGCTGCCTCTCGGCAATGAGCCGAGAGCCTTGCTGGCTTGTTTTGGGCCAACCGGACCTTCTCCGGTGTCACCGAGAGCCAAGGCTTGCTTGCCGTCGCTCCACCGTTGCCGGGAATTCCTTAATTCCTAAATTAGGTGAGCTAACCTCCTAAGTTTTGATTAGGGGTTTAATTACACTTGTTAAGGGGTAAATTAGGCTTAAGTAGGTTTAGTAATTAGTCTAGTTAGGGTAAGTATTAGTTAGTTAGATTAGTTGTGAGGAAACTATATGGTTAGACTAGTTAGTTAATTTAGTTAGAATGGTCAGTTTAGGAAGATAGTCTAGTGGGTTGATTTAGTTAGGTATTTAAATAATTGATTAAGACTATGATCAATTTAAATGGGTAGTTTAATTTGATAAGCGTTGATTAATTAAATAATTAATTTAAATGATTTAACGATAATTTAATTAATTATTTAATCTTTTCCAAAAATTATACTGGGATAACCGATGACTGGAATTTCGTGTTGATTGTAGTGGTATGTTCAATTTATGCAATCGACTATTAAATTGTGCAATTGAGTGATGATTGTAAATTTTGAGTAATGATTCCAAAAAGTGAAATTTCGATATTTAATTAGAAAATACTGGGTGTCGAGTTTTGACATCGAAAATTGTGTTTAAATACTATAGTAAACAGTGGAATTTTAAAAGAGATGATACTAATTTCCTGGTTCGATTTGATCGTGTACCCACACACGACTATTTTACGATATATTTTTAATATGAATAAAATAGGCCAGGACTACTATTTTAATTGAGGCATTTGAGTGCAAAGAACAATGTCCTGAGTCGAAATTGGGTGAATGCATGAATGATATGAGAACCCGTCACGAGCCTTTGGGGTCGGACGATGCTCCTTCGGGAATGCCCCAAGTCAATGGATGCTGGTCGCAGTGGAGGCTGGACCGATGCTCCTATGAGGAATGTTGTCTAGATGTAAACATTGCCGTGCTTGATGGTGTGAGATGATGCCCGGCTACACTGGAAGACCGCTGACTGTTGAGTCGCTTGTGGCTGGTGGGTCGAAATTAATTGGGACGTATTAATGATTGGACCGAGGGGCCTGATTATGAGACGAAATTGTGTGGTGCGGTATGGGACATGCCATAACGGTTCGGTTTGGTAATCGGGACCCGTGTAATTGTGGTGATATACGTGTTGAGATGTTCCAATGATATATGTGATTTTAATACAATTATATGTGAATGGAATTGTATTGACGTATAGGAGAGTACGGGTGCGAGGTAAGTTTGCAAGGATATGTGGTTAGATTGACCGTGGATGTATTTTTCTCTTAATCGAGATTTAGGGCGTGGACTCGCTGAGACGTCGTCTCATCTCGTCGTGGATTAAATTTTTCAGGTCTCTAGATGGAGGAATGCTAGGCAAGGTACAGGGTTCTGTAGAAGGTGGAGTTTAGGTCTTTCTATATCCCCTACCAGGTTTTGACGAGCCTTCCATTGGGATTGGATAGTGGGTGACAGTTCACCCTATGGATATCGAGAAGTTTGACAAGGTCGTAGGGGACTTTGGTCCCATGGACGAGGAGCTTAGAGTGTAAATAGCCTAGTAGCTCTTCCTTTTGAAATAGACCCATATTGTGTTAGACTTTTCTGTATATAAACGATGTTGTATGATAAGTGTGTTTTGTGAAAAATTTATCCTACGTTTCTATCCCACTCTTATGTTGTCTGGAGATTGTTATTACGCTTTCGCATGTGCAATAAAATGAATGGGTCGGCAACACTGCCTAAGGCGTTGCGGATTATTATCGACCACCGAGGGATGTGCACGCGCTTGAGGTTTAGAGCGTGACATTTATTGTGGGGTTTTGTGGGGTTTTCAATTTGAAAAAAATAAAAAGTTCAGCAATCTTGAGAAACTGGAGACCAGAGATAGGATGCAAGGTATGCGACAACTGCAATAATTGTGATTTCCATAGACCAACTTACATAAGTTCACAAGTTAGTTCCACGATTGTCGAGTGAGAGTTTCTATTTTGGCAACGTGCACTCTTGTCCATCTATGCAATTAGACAAATCAGAACAATGCCAAGGCAAAGATGGTACGAGGGGCTAAAGATTTCATGTGTGTTGCATAAGTTGGACCCTGCATAGATCATTGGAATTCATATTAACAGCTGTTATAGAGAGAAGCTATGATTTTGATTAAGGGCAGAAAAGTCCCAATTCAATGACATAAAAAAGTGAAAACATCATGAGTTCGGAAAGTGTATGAACTACCGATTAAGACCAATATGAAATGATGTACTGGAGTTTTGAAATAGTTGATTGTGCCGATGATGTGATAAGTTGTACTAGACCTCGCTTTTATTTTTATTAAAAGTCATCCGACCACAACCATGATCTTCTCCTTCTGCAAATCCTTATCAATTTTGGCTCTGCAATCACTTCAACCTTTAAGTGAGAGTTTCATGCAAGCAAATAAAGCAATCTCCGAATGGTTCTCCAATCTAAAACGCGTTGTCGTTTGGCCTTCTGGCTATTGTGCCCATGATGGGGTCCTCTAGTCCACATGTGAGCATTTAGAGACGCTTTGCTTGCCAGACTTATTTGATCATCAGCACGAAATGAAAGCTGGCGACTTCGAGAAAAGCAAGGCCTAACTGAACAGGACGGCATGACCACAAGCATATGAGGATCCAAGACACCCAACGCCTTCAATGGATAATTCCAATTCCACCAATGAAGTGCAATCTTAGTCTCCGTTTGTTTTACGAAAAATGAATAAATTGAAAAATATTTTCCTAAAAACGATAGCTTATATTGTCAATAAATGTGAATAAATAATAAATATCTTCATTGTTCATGAAAATATTTAGACATAAATTATTGTCAATAATAAGAATAATTTCTATTGATTAATTATTTCAAGCGGTATAAATGATCGTTTTTAAGAAAATGTTCAATCATTTATCTCGAAATAAACGGATCTCTAAGTTGCTAATGTTTGTGCCTATAGAGACCGCCTATCGCCTTGATATGATTCTTAGAATTTCGTTTCTGCAAGTTTAGAAGAAAAAAAGCAGACATTGACGATTCTTCCAAGCAAGGAAGGGTCGGCATATACAGCCTTTCTTTAGAAATTAAATGATTTAAATTTAAGATAGTTATCTGAAATGCTGCAATGAGTGGGGCAGTGTGTGTCTATATGTATGTAACTTCTGTTTTTATTTCACATTATCTTGTTTCTGGAGCATGGCTAGCCTTTGAATAATATTCTTACCGCAATATAGCTTTTAGAAAATTATTCACGAGTCTCTTTTTCACAACATAATGCAAGTGGAACCTGCCATCATGATGCATGTTCCAAAGTCGAAGCTAGATAATATTAAGTATTTTGGAGGACTAGGATAAGTGGCGTTGTCTTTTGGCATTGTGGCAATATTGTTGGATAAATTCTCTTCAGATATTTTGAAGTCGACAAAACATTTCCATCAGTCTAGTCTGAAGACTTGCGCACTCTACCAAAGGCAAAGTCGAAGATCAAAGTCGATGATAGCAAGACTCATGTTTCAAAGTCTACTCTCATGGACAGTTTCCAGACCGTCAAGTTAAAAATTTCTATTCTGATTCTATCTAATATGGTTTTTGGTTCAACGGCTATGGAATATCTTTCGACTGGAATCAGCACTACAAGATCTTATACTCGTATCCGAATTAATATAGATTCTCTAAAGATTCGCAACTCATTTGGAAAGTTCTACTTATGGAAACCAAGATCCTGATTGTATGGGCGAGCAGGATTGATGGGCTATCTACACTTGCCTTAAAGAGCTCGAGATCTCTCTAAATTGATTCTGTCCAACGGGTTGATTGGAAGAACTTCTTTGGAAGGTGCCAACGGTAATGAAGGCATGAAGAAGTATATAAGAGAGACGCTCAAGTTGTTGAAGGTGTCAGATAGAAGAATTCCAAAGTCTGAATCTCCTTGTTATTTTGTGATCCTATTCTTCGAGCATTACATGTAATCAAAAGAGAGAGTAAAGTGTGGTGAGACATTGAGGAAATGTAGTAGAGTTTCTACACCGTGGATTCAAGAGCATGAGATTGTAAATACTCTTTTTGATTCTTAGTGAAATCCAGACAGAAGGGCTGTCCGTGCGAGAGAGTGGACGTAGGCTTGATCTAAGCCGAACCACTATAAATCTGAGTCTTGATTCTCTATCCTTAATCCTTTTATCTTTTATTACTTTCATTTGCAGCGATTGTTGTTTTTAATTCATTAATATCTCATTCGGGTTAAAATTCATAAAATCGCTCTAGTCACCTATTCACCCCCCTCTAGGTGCTAATTCTAGTCATAACAATTGGTATCAGACCTTGTGTACTCGTTTATAAGAAGTGTCTATACTTCTGAGTAAAAGATCTATGGTAGTATGTTGCCTACAGGGTTGGTTGAAGGTCAAAGCAATTCCAGACCTCCATACTTTGATGGAAAAGACTACAGCATATGGAAAAATAAGATGAAAGCATTCCTAAGATCGAAAGATCCCTTGGAATGGGAAGTGGTAGATAAAGGAACTATTCCTGCTGCTGCATCAGAATCAGAGAGAGGAAAAGAAGTTGCTGATCCTATCGAGATGACTCAAGAAGAAATAACCAAGAGACAGACTCTTGATGCTAAAGCCATTTACTCCTTATATTGTGCTTTATCCCCTACTGAGTATAACAGAATATCTTCTTGTGATACAGCAAAAGAAGTTTGGGATATGCTTCACATTACCTATGAAGGGACTGATCGAGTGAAAAAAACAAGGATCAATATTCTTTTGGGAAAATATGAAGTCTTTAAGATGAGATCAGGAGAATCAATAACGACATGTTTAGTCGTTTTACTGAAATTGTGAATGGTCTTGAATATCGGGGACATCCAATCTCGGGACATATGAAGGTCAACAAACTCCTACGTGGACTCTCAAAAGACGGAACTACATAAAAACTTCAATAAGAGAGACGCGAGAGGATTGCTCCACTCTCTCGTAGACGAACCGGTTGGAACTCTTCAATCTTACGAAGTAGAGCACACCAACGAAGAGGAAGATTCAAAATGGTAAGAAATCTATTGCATTAAAGTCTAATGATTATTCTGATGTTACGACTCTAAGAAGAAGATCTAGATGACGAAGAACTGGCACTCATGATAAAGAGGTTCAGAAAGTTGAACAAAAAGGGAAGAAAATTCAATTGGAAGAAACAAAGCTCACAAAGGTTTCAAAACAAATCAATAGAGGAAGATGATTCTAACAAGGAAGTGACTTGCTTTGAATGCAAGAAAAAGGGACACATCAGATCCAACTGTCCTCTGTTGAAGAAAAGAAAAGGAAAGACTGAGAAATACGGAAGGCACTCAAAGCGAGAGACTTGGGTGATACGAATGTGAAGAAAGTGATGATGATTATGCCAATATTTGTTTGATGGCAAAATCCGACTCGGACTCGAGACCTTGATACGATTACGGACTCGGAACAGTGAACTTGAGGTTAGTAATCTAAAAATTCCTGTCAAAGTTTCCAAATATATTGATGAACTTTGTCTTAGTCTAAAAACCTCTCAAGTAAGAGGATCTCCGAATTGAAAAAGGAAAATTCTACATTGAAGCAACGGGAAAAACTTTGGAAAGAAAAGTTTGAAAAGTTGGAAAAGAACTTTACTATTGTAAAAGAAAACTCATATTCTGTTTCCAAAGAAAATAATCTTTTGAAAAATGATATTTCTAATATATCAAAAAGATTTACAAATGGTTCTGAAAAGTTGGATAAGATTCTTTCGATACAAAGACCCTACTTTGATAAGTTAGGTCTTGGAATGACTTCTGAAACTATTTCACGATTGATTTTCCAAAGGTAAAGGAAAGAATCAAACAAAGACCAACCAGAATTGTTTATAAAAATCATTTTCAAAAAGTCTTTGTAAAACCTGTTGGCGAAATGCTTTGAAATGTTCTAAGTGTCAAAGCTCGAACATTTTGAAAAAGAATGTCCTTTGGTTTGGAGACCTTAAAAGGAATTGGGCAAAGACTGTTTATTGCTCTAACTCTTCTGGACCCAAGATGATGTGGGTACCAAAGAAAGCTTGAATTCGTTTTAATTGCAGGTTACTATCAAAAGGAAGATTAAATGGTATCTAGATAGTGGTTATTCAAGACATATAACAGGAGACTCAAGTTGCTTCATAAAACTTGTCCAGATAGATGGAGGAAAAGTTTCTTTTGGTGGTAACAATAAAGGAAGAATTACTGGTCGTGGTACAGTAAAGATTGGAAGTCTGTCAATCAAGAATGTTTCCTTAGTTGAAGGATTAAATTACAACTTGCTTAGTATAAGCCAATTGTGTGATACTTGATTCAAGATCAATTTTCAGGAAGGAACGTGCTCAGGAATCAGTAAAGACTTTACTCAATCTTTTACTGGACGTAGACATGGAAATATCTATCTTCTAGATGTGAATCATGAAAGATCACAGTGCTTAATATCAGTACAAGATGAAGCTAATCTATGGCACAGAAAGCTTGGTCATACCAATATGAAGCGATCACCAAGATCTCCTCCAAGAAACTTGTTCGAGGGTTGCCCATTCTCAATTACTTAAAGTCCGATCTTTGCACACCATGCGTGCGGGTAAACGGGTAAGAAACTCTTACAAACCAATAAGTAAAGTTTCCACTAATCGTGTACTTTGCAGCTTCTGCATATGGATTTATTTGGACCTACTAGAACGCAAAGCATTGGTGGAAAAAGGTTCTGCCTAGTAATAGTGGATGATTATTCACGATTTACTTGGGTTTACTTTCTTTTAAGTAAGTCTGAGACTTTCTCTCACTTTTCAAAGTTTGCTAAGAAGGTGCAAAATGAGAAATGTCATACTATCTCAAGCATTCGTACAGACTATGGAGGGGAGTTTGAAAATCAAGACTTTACTAAATTCTGTGATGAATCTGGTTTTCAGCACAAATTCTCCTCTCCATACACACCAGAACAAAATGGGGTTGTGGAAAGGAAGAATAGGTCTTTACAAGAAATGGCAAGAACTCTTTTAATTGAAAGTAATATTTCTTCAAGGTTTTGGGCTGAAGCTGTTTCGACTGCTTGCTATATTATTAACAGAGTATTCTTAAGACCAATTCTTGAGAAAACTCCTTATGAAATTTTTAAAGGAAAGAAACCAATTGTTTCTTATTTTCAAGTATTTGGTTGTAAATGCTTTATTTTGAAGAATGCAAATGATCGAGTTGGTAAGTTTGAAGAAAAATCGGATGAAGGATTCTTTCTTGGTTACTCAACTACAAGCAAAGCCTATAGAGTATTCAACAAAAGACTCGACTGTGGAAGAATCAATGAACGTCAAATTTCAAGACTCTCCACAAATTCAGCCAATTCGGGCGAAGAATCTAAATCTGCCTTCCAGGACTCGCTAGATCTTCCCCCCATAATGCAGTCCAAAATTCAGAAGCAGTACAACAAGTTACTGATGAAGAATCAACTCAAGAAGAAGATCAACAATCTATTAGACTGTCTAGTAACTGGAAACACAAGTCTAGTCATCCTGAAGAACTCATTATTGGAAACATTAATGAGGGAATTCGAACAAGATCCAAAAGGCGAGAAGAGTCTAGTGCTGTTGCACTTATTTCTGAAATAAAACCCAAAAACATTGAAAAGCCTTAGCTGATGAAAGCTGGATTGAAGCAATGCAAGAAGAGCTCGAGACAATTCAATATTAACGACGTATGGGAATTGACTCCTAAACCAAAAGGTAAATCTGTTATTGGAGCTAAATGGGTTTTCGGGAACAAAGTCGATGAAAAAGGCAAAGTGACAAGAAACAAAGCAAGACTCGTGGCTAAAGGATACACGCAAGAAGAATGGATAGACTATGATGAGACTTACGCTCCAGTAGCAAGGTTAGAAGCAATCGGATTACTACTTGCTTTTGCTTGTTATAAAAATTTCAGGTTATTTCAAATGGACGTCAAAAGCGCATTCCTAAATGGATTTATTCAAGAAGAAGTCTATGTGGAACAACCTCCTGGATTTGAAGACTCAAAGAAACCAGACTCGGTGTTCGGGCGAAGAAAGCTTTATATGGTTTAAAACAAGCTCCTCGAGCTTGGTATGAAAAACTAAGTAACTTTTTAATTCAAAGTGGCTTTTCTAAAGGAAAGGTAGATACTACCTTGTTTATTAAAAAGGAAGGTAAAAGCTTTCTACTTGTTCAAATTTATGTTGATGATATAATATTCGGATCATCTAATGAGACTTTGTGCAAGAAATTTTCTAAGTCCATGTAGGATGAATTCAAAATGAGCATGATGGGTGAACTATCATTCTTCCTTGGTCTACAAGTGAAACAATTGAAAGAAGGAATCTTTATTCATCAAGAAAAATATGCAAAAGAACTTGTTAAAAAGTTCGGTCTGGAGAATTGCAAAAAGACTGACATACCTATGTCAAGTTCTTTGAAGATAGACAAAGATGAAGCAGGGAAGAAAATCGACCAAAAGTTATACAGGAGTATCATTGGTTCACTTCTTTATCTTACTGCATCTAGACCTGACATATTATTTAGCGTTTGCATATGTGCTAGGTTTCAATCAGATCCTAAGGAATCTCATTTAAGTGCTGCCAAACGTATCATTAAATATGTTGCCACTACTGCTAAGATTGGTCTATGGTATCCCAAAGAAGGAGACTTTACTCTTCTTGGTTATTCGACGCGCGATCTTGCGGGTTGTAGAGTTGAAAGAAAGAGCACTTCGGTACTTGTCAATTACTTGGAAACAAGGCGGTATCTTGGTTTTCAAGAAAGCAAAGTAATCGTGGCCCTTTCAACAGCTGAAGCAGAATACGTAGCACTTGGGAGTTGCTGTTCTCAAATACTATGGATAAAACAACAACTACGAGACTTTGGTATTGAAGACTCTTGCACGAGATCAAATGTGACAATACCAGCGCAATCAATCTTACAAAGAATCCTATCCTACATTCAAGAGCAAAACATATTGAGATTCGACATCATTTTATAAGAGATCATGTTCAGAACAAAGAAGTCTTGATACAATTTATTGACTCAAAGAATCAACTGGTAGACATCTTCACAAAGCCACTTGAGAAAAGTTTATTTGAGTCTATTCGTTCAAGACTCAACATTTTATCTCTTGAAGACTGCTGAAGCTCAGACTCAGAATCTAAGTCTGACAAAGTATCAGACTCAAAGATGTAGACTTGGAATACCAATCGACACGACGGCGTAAGTTGTTACAATTATAGTTCATTTACTCACCTAAACTGATATCTTGAAAAGGTAAGTTTGTCCGGTTATCTCTAATCGAGTTTATTAAGGCGGTTAATCTTAAAAAGGGTGGTTATCGATTTATTTAAAAATGGCAGTTATTTTTTTTTTGAAAAGGAAATTTCTTTTTAAACGCGACGCTTCGGATACCACGATTCGATTACTTTTTATACTCCTTCTCCTTCTCTTTTTACTTTACCCAAAACCCTAGCTCACAAAATTTTCACTCTCGAGATTTTCTCCTCAAAGTTCTTCTCAAGTTTTTGACTTTCTTGCGACACAAGTGTGAAAGTTCCATCCAAGAAAGCGACAATGTCTTACCAAAGGAAATCCTCAAGAATAGCGAACGGGGGACCACGGGGCTCGGTGAGGGGCCTACGCATTTTGATCTCACATAAGAAAGTGACTTTCAAAGTGAACAGACGCACCAACAATCTCAACAGCGTACCTCCTCGGCTAGATCCCATGTTCGTCATCCTCAACATGCGGGGGATCATTGAAGATATCGAACCCGTAAGGTCTCTTAAGCCTTGCTTTTGTTTATATGCTCTATTCTCGCATTAAAGGAAGGAGGTTCTGCAATGACTTTCATTGATGATTTTTTGAAAGAGAAAGACTATAAGAATGAGACACATTTTCTCATTTTGATGGAGCGATCGGGCATTGTGCCTATTGGAACGGCTGCAAAAACTTTTGCAAACTTTCCGAGTGACCCTCGCTTTGGTAGTACAAATCAGCCTGAAGTGAAGGATGATGATGAGAAAATGTATGTACATTTTAAGCCTAGAATGGGTGTGGCTGCAACTCTTCGAGGAAAGAGGGATGAATTGTTTCGATCTGAGGAACACAAGAAAATGTATGGGAAATTGCTGAAGCGTGGGGTGATGAACACACGCGCTGTGGATTTTGATTTTCTTGATCTATTAAGCATCAATCTGAGGGAGAAGTTTGAGAAACTTTAACTTCATAAGTTCTATACTGAGTGCGAGGTGGCTTATTCTAAATTAACAGCCTATTTTTATTCCAACCTCAGTTTTCTTGATGCCAATAGTTTTTCGTTCAGTGTGAGAGATAGAGAGTATGTGGTGGACACAGATACTCTGGCAGATGTAATTGGTGTGGAAAGAGGAGCTTTCCAATCAATCTCAGTGTCTGTGAGTCATGCAACTCTGGAACTTGCGAGAGATAGAATCGTAGAATGTCGTCTCTCCTACTCAAGGATGAATGCTACAAACACTTTGCTTCACAAGATAGTGATCAACTGTCTCGGACCGAAATCGACTTCGAAGACAATGTATCCATCTCGAAGCCAAATTGATGTATGCAATCAAGATCGGTCTTAACTTCTCTTTGCCCCATACTATCATGTTTCACATGTACAGGTCTATGGCGAAGGACAAGGGAAAACTCCCTTATGCTGCTCTCATCACTCGTCTTTTTAGACATTTGAACATTCAGCCTCCCCACATTCTCTCTGTGAAGACTATTGATCAAATGGTCATTGGGCTGAGGATGATTACAAAAATGCGTCTAAAAGAACTTAGCAAGAAGCTGGAGTAGTTCAAGGAGAAAACCCCTGTGAAGACCAGACCAGACTCTTCTGCTGCTAAGAGGAAAGGAAAGGAACCTGTGACTGGTCCTATCAAGAAGAGGCGGGCAATCATCTTGGAGGATGAAGATGATGAGGATGATATGCCTATCTCTGCCTTTGTTTCTTAGTACTCTACTCCTGTATTAGTTGTACCAGAACAACAAGTTACAGAGGAAACTGAGAAAGGAAACCAGGAAAAGGAATCCTTGCAGAAAGAAGAAGAGGAAGAAGAAGAAGAAGAAGAAGAAGAAACAGCAAAAACAGACTCCCAGCAACAACCAGCAGACTCACATGCCGAAGAAGATCGAGCAGATTCTCCAGCAGAAAAGGAGGATCAACAACACCTTGCCACTGAGGAATCTCCTCAGAAAGAAGAGTACTTCTCCCCTCCAGAAGACATTGAAACATGGGGAGATGTCCAAAGAGAAAGTACTCCTCTTCTCTTAACATTTACCAGTGCAAGTGTTAGTAGATCACCTCCTGGTGCAGAAGATGTTCATGCTGCTCATTTTCCAGAGGGAGAGGCAACATCTCCAAACATTGATCTCCCTGCTGATATTCACTCCACTGGCTTAACTCCACCATCAGACCGAGTTGATACAAGCACACAAACTGACAATTCAGCTGATTTCGGAAGGTTGCTTGAAATCATTCTGGAGCTAAAAGGCCAGATCTATGCTATGGGGTGTGAATTTCAGACTCTTCAGAATGAGAATCATGCTATGTTCATCTCCTTGCATGATCAGATTAAAGATGTTCAACGTCAGGTTGAGGCCACTGCAAAAGGCACTACTACTCTAACTCAACTACAGGATGATTTGAGGAAGCTAGAAGGAACTGTCAAGTCTATGGAGGACTTTCAACTTGTTCGCATTCCTCGCGCTCCTTGATTTTCTCACCTTTTTATGATGAGAAAAAGGGGGAAAAGACTTTGCAGATTTTCACTTTATTCCAAACTTTCAAACTTTCACTTTTATCTTTTTGGATTTAATACTTTTGTTTGGTTATGTTTGACATTTTGACTTTATCTTGAGTTTTTGAATGCTTGCTCATTACTGCATTACTTTAAGCTATTAAAGTAGATAAAGATAGTTGATTGATATCTGCACAGGACTAATTTGTTTTCTGTGGATGCAGATCTATGTACAGGACAAATCTGAGTACAGGATAAGTCTGTGTACAGGACAACTTATACTATCTTTACTCTAATCTATCATTGCTAGCTTAAATATTGTATTGCAGGGCAATAGTATTCAAATATGCAGGAAAGTTTTGTCACCATAAAAAAGGGGGAGATTGTTGGATAAATTCTCTTCAAATATTTTGAAGTCGACAAAACATTTCCATCAGTCTAGTTTGAAGACTTGCAGACTCTACTGGCAAAGTCTGAAGATCAAAGTCTGACGAGAGCAAGACTCATGTTTCAAAGTCTACTCTCATGGACAGGTTTCCACCGTCAAGTTAAAATTTCTATTCGATTCTATCTAATATGGTTTTTGGTTCAACGGCTATGGAATATCTTTCGACCGGAATCAGCACTACAAGATCTTATACTTCGTATCCGAATTAATATAGATTCTCTAAAGATTCGCAACTCATTTGGAAAGTTCTACTTATGGAAACCAAGATCCTGATTGTATGGGCGAGCAGGATTGATGGGCTATCTACACTTGCCTTAAAGAGCTCGAGATCTCTCTAAATTGATTCTGTCCAACGGGTTGATTGGAAGAACTTCTTTGGAAGGTGCCAACGGTAATGAAGGCATGAAGAAGTATATAAGAGAGACGCTCCAGTTGTTGAAGGTGTCGGATAGAAGAATTCCAAAGTCTGAATCTCCTTGTTATTTTGTGATCCTATTCTTCGAGCATTACATGTAATCAAAAGAGAGAGTAAAGTGTGGTGAGACCTTGAGGAAGTGTAGTAGAGTTTCTACACTGTGGATTCAAGGGCATGAGATTGTAAACACTCTTTTTGATTCTTAGTGAAATCCAGCCAGAAGGGCTGTCCGTGCGGGAGAGTGGACGTAGGCTTGATCTAAGCCGAACCACTATAAATCTGGAGTCTTGATTCTCTATCCTTAATCCTTTTATCTTTTATTACTTTCATTTGCAGCGATTATTGTTTTTAATTCATTAATATCTCATTCGGGTTAAAATTCATAAAATCGCTCTAGTCACCTATTCACCCTCCTCTAGGTGCTAATTCTAGTCCTAACAAATATGAGGCATATTAATTGAGATTCCTTGAAGCGGAGGAATGAAAGGTTAAGAGAATTAGAGTTGAGTCTATAGATGATATATCAGTAATTAGGTAGTGTTCATTATGTTTTGTTTGTCATTGATGATTTATCATTTGATAGATGGTTATTGGATATGAAATGTTCTTGAGAACTAGTATATTACTTACTAATGCAGTGTGGAAAGGGCACAATGCTCGGTGCAATGTTGCTAGTTTTGATGATGTCATAATCAAAATGCATGACAATATTGTGAGAACATTGACTGGTATGATATACATTCCGGAGTCGAAGAATAACCCGATTTCCTTCACCGTCCTTGATTAAGCTAGGCATCAATTACTTCAGAAGTTGAAGCACTAAAGGCCATTTGAGATGTCCTGGTGATAAAGAAAGTAATCAAGTGCAGTGGGTTATATGAGTTCCTAGGGGAGACGATGACAAAAATCATCATTGAGATGTCACACATTTGGTTGAGATATGAATTGTGGCATATGCGTTTGAGCACATTTGAAAGAAGTTTGAAGGTTTTGGGTGAGGGAAACTATTGTATGGTCGTGTGGTTGGAGAACTACATTTATGCAAGTGTTATTGACTCACGAACAATAAATGGTGTAGTCTAGTATGATTGCTAGAGAAACCATGGAGACTGTAAAGTTGATTTACTTGAATGACCATAAATTGTCATGATTTTGTTCTAGGGGGATAATTGTCAAAAGTGATAAACTTGTAATATATTATCAATTCAATTATAAACCTTTCAATTTAACTAATTTAATCGTAAATCTTTTGATAATTTGCCAATGTAGCCATTTGAGCTAATTTTGGCAGGAAATCGTTAACGTGGACAAATTCTATAATTTTTAAATAATTTTTTTGAATTTTTTCCCTTTTCTTTTACTTTTTTTTTTTTTTTTTTAACTATGGCTAGCGAGGGCTTGGACGAGGGCTGCGATGCTCTTGCCTTCCATTGCAAGGGCTTGTGGCCCCTCACCTAGATTTGGCAAGGGTGTTGAGGCTCTCGCCAAATCTAGGCCAAGTGAGGGCCCTCCCCTGTGATTAGAGGTGTCAAAATGGGTCATTGACCCATTTATGTTTAAATAGGTCGTTAATGGGTTAAGCCTTATTTCCTAAAGCACTTATAATGGATTTTAAAGATAAAGAGACGAGATATATGGGTTTTAAATGGGTCGCTCTCTAACTCATTTAAGACCCATTTATCAACCCATTAAAAATGAACCCATTTATTTTCACTCAAAACCTCACAACCTCTCTTTTCTCTCTTTAACTTTGCAAAAATATTTTTTTTTTTTATAAAAATCGAAATTATAATTATTTATTTTTATTTTTATTTTTATTTTTTTTTTTTTTTTTTCTTCTTCCTTCGCCGCGGCACGGCGATCGGCCGAGCAAGCCTCGAGGCTCACCGGCGTCGAGCGAGCTCGAGCTCGCCCCTCGCCCCTCGATCTAGCGAGGCGAGGCCTCGTTGACGTTGGGCGAGGCTCGAGCCTCGCCGGATCCGGCGAGGGTCGAGCTCGAGCTCGCCCGACGTCGGCGAGCCTTAAGCTTGCCGGATCTCGCGAGGTGGAGGCCTCACCGACGTTCGAGGAGGCTTGAGCCTCGCTAGATCCGGCGAGGGGCGAGCTTGGGCTCGCCCAACGCCGACGAGCCTTGAGCTCGTCGGATCTGGCGAGGCTTGAGCCTCACCGATCCGGCAAGACTCGAGCTTGCTAGGTCCGGGCGAGCCTCGAGCTTGCCGGCGTCGGCGAGACGGACGAGCTCGAGGCTCGCCCGTGGCCGGCCGCTAGCCGTCGTTGTGGCCGACGGCCGGCCAAAGAAAAAAAAAGAAAAATTATATTTAAAAATAAAAAATAATTAAAATTATATTTTTAAAATAATTATTTTAAAAATTATATAAATTGTCCATTAAATTTGTATAAAACTATTTTAGCAATACCATTTTTCAAAAAAAAAAAAATATATATATATATATTTATATATATATATAAGAAATAAGCTTGGAAGCATTTTAGTAATATAATCTTAAAAAAAATATAAGAATAAGTTTTTCTAAATTTGGTTAAATATGAAAATATCTTATTAATATGGGTTGGGTCGGGTATGGGTCGGGTATGGGTCGGAGTCGTCGGTATGGGTCGGAAAATTTACATTAGGCTTAAATGGGTCATAAATGGGTTAATGGGTCAATTTGGGTCGACCCATTAATGACCTGACCCGACCCACCCGTTTGATACCTCTACCTGTGATGCTGACCACCACCGAGGCTGTGAGCAAGTGGACGGAAATAAAATAAAAACATAAAAAAGAAAAAGGAAATAAAAGAAAAGTGAAAAAGTATGAAAAGAGATAGAATTCAGAAAAATTATAAAAATTGAGAAAATTGTCCATATGCCATATAGGACAACATGTGTCTATATCAGTGATTTTTTACCATAATTAGGAAGAATGACATTGGTAAATTGTCAAGAAATTTAGTATTAAATTAATTTAATTGAAAGGGTTAATACTGAATTGACATCCAAACAATGAGTTTAAAACTTTTTGGTTATTTTTCTTTTAAGGAAGTGTGTAATTATTATTGAATTTGATTACTTATTTTTTTAACGGATGTCATTTGGCCAAAAAAGAAAACATACGTGAAGTTTTTCACATATTTTTTATGGTGCACTTTTCTCGTGTTTGCTTTTGTTTTAAAGGTCTCCAATCAAATTAGCACAATGATTAGGGCTGGACATGATACTACTTTTACTGTCCAAAAGGTTAGATCTTTATATGTTCTAGATTCAATCATTAACCTAGGTTTGAGTCTTGCATTAACAACGTTGGACAAAGTTTGTGGAACTTTCGGTCACTGGAATGTATATTTTTTTCATCATGTAAAACCAAACAAAAGGGAGGCAAAAAGATAGGAAAAATTGTCCAGAAAGATATATACCTATTCGACTTTTGCTAATTTTGCTCTTAATATGATGTCGGGTCTTGGGAGAGTAACCTAAAAGGGTTTCGCGATGGAAAACATCTGATTGTTGATTCATGCTCACCAAAAGCATAAGGTTTTTTCACGATAGTAACTGAAAAAGAAGAAGAGATCGAGAATGGCCTAAGTGTAAGTGAGCTTATCGGTGGAAGCCTGCACGAACGCTGAACGAGCCAATCGCTTACGGACCCCGGTATCCGTTCAAGAAGGACCAATCTTTGAGAACTACAGAAGTCATCCTTGCATGTGTGCTGGATATGGGGTTTCATTCACACCAACCCTAGCATACACTAGTCATGCTCTCTTGAGAGTTTGCCCGATGTGATAATCTAAGTGGAGAAGAAGAGACAAAGATATGATTGGGGCGTTATTGGCGAAATCCTACGCAAGTATAAGCCGGCCATTATTGAAATTGGCGTGGGTATGGGTCTCGCTGTCTCCTCCCTGTGCGGGTCCTCCCCAGATTTTTTCTTTAGGGAAAATGCATCGTGAGGTGGGGCGATCCCTTCGGCCCTTAGGGCCAAAGTACAAGGACACAAGCATGACATGTTGCCTTGTTTCCTTGTACCAGTAGTTGCCCGCGGATTATCTTTGATGAGGAAGAGGAGTAATTAGGTGCGAGGCAGCTGTTCCTTTAGGGTTGTGTTCCTAGTTCGAATAGGGACGCGTTCCTACCTTGGAGAAGGTGTTTGCTTTACAAGTGATATGGCTGATGTCGTCTGAAGACAATTTCCAATGGGGTCGTAAGCGTGCATGTCCACTGCCTAATAATGCTTTTAGAATTATCGATGAAAATCTCAAGTTCTCTCGAAACTGGGTTTTCTAGTCTTCTTCCTTTCTTTGCGTTCTAATGTCGAACTTGATAGGAAGGGGA
Organism: Eucalyptus marginata; assembly: GCA_014182565.1. Lineage (NCBI taxonomy): Eukaryota > Viridiplantae > Streptophyta > Magnoliopsida > Myrtales > Myrtaceae > Eucalyptus > Eucalyptus marginata. The sequence continues at coordinate 1,053,933 of CM024590.1, forward strand.
TAATCCTGTGTTGATTGAAAGTCGGCAGGACGGATCTAGAGTTTGATTTTTAGGGTCCAACACGCTACGGAATAGAGATAATAAATCACGAGTATCGTGAATATGAAAAATAAGTCCAAAACAGTCAATTATCAGTGTTGCCCATGAGTCTAAAAAGTTTATAGATCTAATGGCACATGGGAGTTTGGTTGTTTCATTTGCTTTGTGCATGTATATGTCAATAAACTCATTCAGCTAATAAAATAATTTTCTATGTTGACGCCACATATCTAAGACTGATCAACAAATTTAATTATAAAGTTCAATCTTTTGGGGGTCAACGAGGTTGAAATGATACTACGTTAGTTGGATAATCAGATTTAGAATTAGGCGTACAGAACTATGGCCACTTCAAAGTTTGGAAAGAGTCAGGTCACTTGTAGATTTGGAAGCAAGACCAGGCCAGACTGATTCTAATCCCATCTTTAGCTACTTCAACAAGAGTTATTTGGGATCCTAACTGTTTAGGGGTTGATCGACAACTTCAACTTACTTGTTATACATTAACATAGATTAATCTAAAGGCTTATGGTGCATTTGTTTCAAGAAAAAATATATGTTGAAAGAAATATTTTTACCCGAAATTTATTTTCAAGGAAAGTGATTGATTTTCCCTTATTTAGTTATCAGCATGAAAAATAAGAGGAAGTAGTTTTCCACTAATTTGATTCTACTTCCCAAAAAGAATATATTATGTAATGCTATTAAACTATATAAAGGACATCGTAGATTGTAAAATGAAATATGAAGTTATGAATTCATAGCTGTTGTTATAGAGAACATCAGGTGGGTGAATGATAGATCAATGAATTTCAAAGTACTTTTAAAAAGCAAATAGGGAAAAAAGAAATTGTAAAGTCTAATAATCATATACATAAACCTAAGTAGCACGGACACGCGACACGACACGTCGATACGTCATTTCTCAAAAATAGAGAATTCCGACATGTTGGGACACGTTGTATATTAAATGAATATTTTTAATTAATTTGATTCAAATTCATAAATAATTAATTAAATAAAAAAAAGAGCCTACAATGAATTTGCACTAATAATATTAATAAGTCAATTCATTGAAAATTTGAAAAACATATTGATAGTTAATGTGTATCCATGTTTGGAAACATGTTTTTAACTTTAACAAAAATTATTGATGAAACTAATTATTAATTCAAAAAAATTTCACAAGTTTACCAAATGTGTTTCTATTCTTTTTCTATTTCAGGAACAGAAATTTTGTGCAGTTACCAAACGCGTTTTTCTAGTAAAAAATTATTCCCCCGAAACAGAAATAGTTTTTTCTATTTCTGTTCCTATGAACAATTTTTGAACAACACCATCGCCCCTCGCCGGGCGTAGCTAGCTCGGGCTCTCCCCTCACGAAGGGGAGAAGTTCGAATCCCGAGACGTCGTTAGGGGATTCTTACCCTGAGTACTTGTGGTAATGGGTCCTGCAGTCGATCCCCAAGATTTGCTCGCCGGTTGTCAGCTTACGGAGTTTACTGGGTTACCAAATAATAATAATAATAATAATAATAATAATAATAATAGTAATGGTAATAGTAATAGTAATAGTAATAATAGTAGTAGTAATAGTAATAGTACTAATAATAATAGTACTAGTAATAGTAATAGTAATAGTAATAATAATAATAGTAATAGTAATAGTAATAGTAATAGTATTAATAATTTTTTAACAGAAACGTTACCAAATGCACCCTAAGTCACTGTTGGGAAGAAGTGAAGTGAAAAAGTACAATCATTACTTTGACATTTTAACAAATTCCTTTTGTGCTCTCCACTTCAAAGCCATGAAATTAAGTTTTAAGGGGAAAGTCATGGATTGAAATTATGATGTGATAACAAATGAGAGTTGTCAATTTATCAATAAGTAGAGATAATTAATTTCGGGAGAGAGAGAGAAAGAGAGAGAGGGGGGGATTTAGTTCTAAACTTTTTGTCTTTGTGCTGATTTAGTCCTAAACCTTTTTTTGGTGCCGATTTAGTCCTAAATCTTTTTATGTTGTGTCAATTCAATCCTTTTCGGCCAATTTTGATTGGATTTTACTGATTGGACGCCAGCTGGTTGACATGGCCTGATCGGCGCTGACGTAGACAACTTTTAATAATATTTTTTCTTTTTTTCTTCTCCTCTTCTTCCTCCAGGGGTGAGCCTCACCCGGTGAGGTCAAGGTCGACCTCGGCATGAGGTTGTCCTTAGCTGCTTGGGTGGTGAGGCTTGGGCGGTGAGGCTCGCCCTGCTGCCGGCTCGGCCGCCCTCAAGGCTTGGGTGGTGAGGCTCCCTTGCGAGGGTTGAGCCTCGCTCATGGCTGGCAAGGGCGAGCCCCGCTAGCTCGGCACGAGGAGGCGGCCTCAAGTTGGCCTTGTGCCGGGCCACCGGAAGCTTTTGACCAGACGATGAGCTCCATGTGCCGTCGAAGATCTCTCTCTCTCTCTCTCTCTTTGGCGTGACCGTCGAGATTCCCTCTGCTTCGTGATCCTCTCGTTCTCCACATCCCTCGCGTCTCCGATGATGCGAGACACTTCGTCTCGATCGACTGCGGAGTGATCCTTCCCTGATCGGAGGAAACCGCGTAGTCCGCGCGATTCCGAGTCCGGCGAGTAGTGCACCCGCACACGCTCTCGAGGCGATTCGCATGAGCGCGCCGCCCATGGGGGCCGAGCTGCTGATGGCGATGTTTGACAACGCTAGGGGGCTCGTACTGGCCGTGGCCTCGAGCGCATTCATCGACGCGAGCTTCATCCTTAAGAAGAAGGGCCTCAAGCGCGCCACCTCCGACGGTACTCGTGCAGGTTGGCTTTTTTTCCTCCCCTGCACATTCGTGTTGCTCCGGAATCGCGCCTCGGTTCACAAGTGCGGTGGTTGAGGTCAACCTCGACCTCGCCGGCCGTCGCCTCTGGTCGGTTGCCGAGGTCCGACAATCAGCTGGAGGAAGAAGAAGAGAAGAAAAAAATAAAAATAAAAATAAAGAAAAAAATTCAAAAATATTAAAATATTATTAAAATTTGTTTACGTCGGCAATGGCGCCACATCGCCCGGCCCGGCGTCCAGTCAGTAAAATCCGGCCAAAATTAGCCAGAAAAGACTGAATTGCCACAACGTAAAAATGTTTAGGACTAAATCAACACAAAAAAATGTTTAGGACTAAATCAACACAAAAAAATGTTTAGGGTAGACTAAATCTAAGACAAAAAAAGTCCCAGGACTTTTTTTGGCACTTTTCCCGAGAGAGAGGTGACTGGAGTTGAAGCCGCAATCCTTGTTGCCGTCGCTGGCTGGATGCCAGAGCAATTGACTAGTTGGAGATAGGTGGGGTGACGAGAAAGACAGAATTTTGAACTTTGGGTTCTTTTTATATTTCTCAATTTGGAAATTAAAATTTCCTATGCGATAATAGTGACAGGTAAGACTCTTATGACCAAAGAATTAGTGATAGCTCATCCATGCTTTTAGACGGGTTACTGCATGTAGAGATGATTCGATTTATTATCAAATTGAGTTGCAGTTGATGTGACGACTACAGCATTAATAACTCAAAAAGATCTAATGGATTAGTGGTGACTTAGCATGGAGTGGATCGCATGCTCTCGTTGGCTCTTACGATTATGAGTCTTTTTCATATTCACGACAACGCTAACTGACAGAGAGATGGGGATGGCCCTACACAAAACGGGTGCACTACATCGCTATGCATTGAAGATGAATTGGAAATAAAGCCCAAGAAACATCAGCAGGATCAAAACCAGTGTAGTAACCATCTCATTTCAGCAAAAGGGCAGTAACCTTGAGTAGGCATCATTTAGTTGGCAGACACTACCTTAAATCCATAATACATATTATAATTAAAGTCTTGCTGATCATTAAGAAATGAAAACCCTCCAAGCATTGAGTGGGACATGATCAACCGACTTATGCAGCTTTCTAACTTCATAGGCCCAGTATTGAATAACCATACGTCTTTTTTGCAGAATTCGTCCAATAGTGCCGTCAGGGTCTTGTTAACAAGAGTGCTAGCTGAATATCTGTTAACCATATTCATCTTCACTGCATTGATTACACATAGTTCCAGGTGATTATCAGGCGGGCTTAAATTGGGCCGAAGGTTGGGCCTTTTGTATTGCCCAAACCTGCTTATAATATATATTTTAGGTAAAAATATTCAGGCCAGACCGGACTAGGCCAGCATCACACGATCAGATGGTTTGAAGATACCGCAAACATATTGGAAAGGTACGACACCGCAAACATATCAAACACATTCAAATCCGTTGAGCAACTTCACCCACACTCACTACGGATCATGCGATCAAATGGTTTGAAGGAACAACAAAGTTACAACACCAACAATATTGAAACTCCTAGACGGAAGTTCAGATTAAAATTTGTAGTTACATTAAATTCACCAGCTTTCCAGTTTATCTAGAGATCGATACTGCATCCTAATGCAGTATCCTGAACAGGTGACATGAAGTTGAGGCTGCAAAGCCAACAGACTTATTGGGGACTCCCAGTGACCCTTTCTGCGATGACAAAAGTCAATTTGATTGGTGCTGAATCACGGAAAAACCCATGAAATTTAATGGAACCAAAATGCACACAATTGCACTAGAATGCAGTGATCAAATAGATTTCAAGAATGGGGGGCAATTTGATCACCATATTCCACCCTAACGGGTGATTGACACAATTGCATTAAAAAGCCAATTCTCATACTTGCAATCAGGCCAATTATAAAAGCAGGATGGACATACAACAATGCGCATGGACGAAGTCATGTGTAGCACAGCAATTTATAATTAACATTTGCAGACAGTAGAAAGCAAGGTTTCGATCGTCCTCTCCGTTGCCAACAGATTACTAACATTTGAAGAGCACATCATTACCTTCATGAGGCAAGCTCAGTCAAAGTTTTCAATCTTGAGTGGTGCGATCTCATCGGCAACATCAAAGTGTCCCACTAAACGTGCGAAAAACAGCATTTGTTGTTCCAATGTGAATTTTATACTTTCAGCCTGCAAAACATTGTATGTCAATTCCGTACACCACACACACAACAAATGACTTGTTTGTGTAAGACTCCAGAAGAACAATACCTTGCGAAAACCATGCTGCTCGCCTTCGTATTCCACTAATGCAACAGGCAGACCTTTCTGCTTCAATGCCGCATAAATTTTGCGAGCCTGACCTGGCAGTACTACCTACAAGATGTCGTAGATAATTGCTAAACCACCAAGCAGCAAAGTTTTTAAAATGCCAGAGATGTACAAAGTAAATCTGAAGGCCATTGATCACATCTACTTATCAATTGGAAAGAAAAAGTCGAACTTATCTGATGATATTTCATAAATTCGGGGGGAAAAAAAGAGGACCCTGGTTTAGACACTGGACTTTTCCCCCTTTTTTTTCTTTAGTTTTTCTTTAAATTATGGGGAGTAACAGCAGAGGGGCAGGTGACCATTGGAAAGAGTAAGACTTGCGTACCTGGTCTTCCAATCCTTGGAATAGAATTATGGGGCAAGAAAATTTCTCAACAAAGTTTATAGGCGATCTCTCGTAGCAATCCTTTTCAGATCCTGTAGTGGAACAAATGGATGATCGGAATAAAGACTTATTTGAGAAGAGATGGAAACACACACAAAACCTTATCTGAATTACCGACAAGGTTGTCAATGTAATGAGATTCAAACTTGTGCATTTCTGCTCTCAACATGTTCAAATCAGCAACCTGTTTGACACAATAACAGCAAAATAATCTCTTTTAACATTGTGAAAATTCAATGCATAAATAAGCAGAAATAAAGGATGAATTAACGAATGACTCTTTAGAAGTATCAAATGAAATGGGGAAATTTAAATATCTAGAAGTTCAAGTAAACACCATGACCAATGCACAGTAACAAACTGTAATGAAACGCCTTTTGGTACTTTATGAGTCACGAAACTAACGTCCTTAACAGTTGGCCCTTGCTAGTAGACTTTCCAGTTGATCCATCCAATACCAACACAATGAAGATGCTATATATCATTCACTAGCAACAAGCAAATCACCAAGAATGATCAATGACTATGTTGAAGGCAATAAATCCCCAGAATCAGAGCTCCTTTGTATGTTCATGTGCTTTGTCAGGGTAAGATAAGAGCAACCTGCCTCTGATGCCCCCATAAATAAGCCAGTATCCTGATATTGGCGCCGATTAGAGTTTAGCTATTCTGAAACCAACTACAAAGTAAATGAACTCACACCATAGAGGGAGGCTCCAGCTTTGAAAGTTTCCCTAAATGCTAGAGCAGCTAAGGTTGTATACCCACCAGCTGAGCCTCCAGTAACGCATAGACGAGTGCCATCCACCTTTCCACTTTCCACCTGGATGATCAAAGCAACTTCACCATACTGAACAGTATTATATTCCCCAATGAACACTAACAGAAAAACGAGTTGAAAGTCACCTACCAAAAATTTAGCACAACTACAACAGTCATCAACATCAACTATGCCCCAGCGACCCAATAGCCGCTCTCTGAATTCTCTGCCATAACCTTGAAGAAAAGTTGTGACATCTTTCAGTAGCAATGAAGAAGATTAATCAAATGATGGCCAAAGCAAGTAGTTTTTGCAGCCATTTATGTTAATTAAACTCCATGAGGAATTGACAAGAATAAAGCATAGGGCTGTCGAGATAGTAAGGGTGGTTCATTATAAACAGGTTTTGCAGAAATCAAGAGAATGATATGAAGCATAAAGTTCTCATATAGAGACAAACCAGTGCTTCCACCGTAATTGACATCCACGAAAGCCCATCCTCTGCTAGTCCAGTACTGAATACTCAGGTTCAAAACTCCTCGTGTTTCACTAGTAGGCCCTCCTGGGCAATTTTAAGCATAATTACATAAACACTCCTGAATAACCAGATCAATATGATTAGATATTGATGCATGCCAATGCTACTTGGAACAAACAATTGCCAGTTACTCCCACTAATCTTTTTTTTTTTTTAAAAAGGAGGGAGAGAGAGAGAGAGGCTATTCTCAAAATTGTCAAAAAGACCATTCTTTTCTGGAAAAACCTAAGTTGTTCAAAATTATGCCCATAATTAATGTCGAGATATGTCTTAACACTCCCCCTTCAATGTATGCTAGACCTTAGATGTGAAAATAACCAAATTTAACAGCAATCAGAGGATAAATGAAAGTAAAAAACAGAATGGCAACAAGAGGAGATTTGGACTTTTAACACCTTTGATACTGGGTTGAATAATCATTTCCCCCAAAAGCTTGAATTGTCAAAAAACATGCCCCGAATGTATACCATGCATATATGTCAACAAAAGTGCCAAGCAATCATTATATTCCATTCCAATGCATGACTAACATTGCAATACAGGTGTTAAGAGGGGCAACACTGTGTACAGTATACCATATCATTATAGTTTTGAAAAAATATGTTCCCTACATTGACTCCATCTTCATTCAGCATCAGTTGCATATGCACTGACTTGTTTTGTGCATCTATAATATCTATAACTGATGCTGGATACTTGTTTAGTCTGAAAATTCACCAATGAATCATAGATTTATATCAAAATAAAGACTTGATTTGACAAGTGAGGTCAATTAATGATTATTGTGAATGAAAATACCAGTTTGGTAGTACAAAGTTCCCACAGAAGAATATAGAGTTGGCAAGGTGAATTCAAGTAGGACAATAACTGAGTTGCAATTTTTCAAGTACCATGGCTTTCTAACAACAGTGGAGGCTTTTCTTCCGCACTAGCTTGATAAACATGATTAGATGGAGGATAGAAGTATGCATAAGCATTTTGACCAGGAACTTCAGTTGGAAATTCAATCAGCTCTGGCAAGCTGAAATACGACTCGTACTTCAAACAGTCTGGCGAAGATGACCATATTATCTGAAAATCAATGCCTTCTGACTTTTCATCATTGAAAGTCACCTGCAAACCATGAACAAAAGGAAATTTTAATACTGAGATAATGCTATTATTACAGCTCTGTCCACACTTCATCAATTATGAGGAGATTACTAAGGTAGAGTATTGCAAGCACCTTAGCCACAGATGTTGGAAGTAGTCCTGATGCTCCCTCAACGTAAAGGCAATTATTCCCTGAAGTCTGCAAAAGCAGAATGTGCACAATTTACCAAACCATCATCTTGAAAAATAGTTACAGCGACTCATCATGGAGATGGTATTGAACATACTATATCTTGTATATCTGTGAATGGAATGTCAAGCAATGATAATGAGCTATGAAGAATGTCGATCATCGCAAGAAAAGACCTTCCACTCTGCCTGCAGGAAGATTTTAAATAGATTGGTAAGATACGATAATGGGCTATTAGGACAATGTTAAAACAGAAAAAAGGCTCACCTGTAGCTGCAAGCAATCAGGGTCTTCTGTTCGTCGCTCTGGATGACTTCATAAGAGTTCAAGCCAAAAACCCATGATGGCCTTGCAAACTCAGCATTTAATGGATAAAGAGGCAGGACCTCATTTGCAGACTCAATCTGTTGAATCATGAAGCATAGCAAAGACATAAAGTAGTTTCCTTCCAACACCATGATCATTGGAGCTATGCCAGTATAAATGGCAGCTAAAAGAGCTCACACATGCAATAAGGACTCAATCTCCTGCAGAAAACCTATAACTATAATAAACTCTCCTCATTCATAGTTTTCACAGTGTGACATCCAAAGTCCACACTATTTGACTGATACAGTCTAAATTCTTGTGAAGTGTAATATGGAAATTAAGGAGATCGATTAAATTTCCAGTATGACTAACCATCGGAAAAAACCCGCTTTGGCTTGGTTACTATAAGACGTGATGGAGTTGTGGAGTTTGATAGTGGAGTGCTATTAAAGCAGAGAGGAAAGTACTGCTGCTAAGGGTATACAAGTAACTTCACCATAACTACGTATGCCTTAGATTCTTGCCACATATGATAATTGCTCCTGCAATTGTAACTGGAAACTTGATACTGATACTAATAGTGAAAAGATTGCCTAGTGCAGTACCATTGTTTTTCTCTATTATCATTTTGAAAGTGTTTTCCACGTTAAAATTCTTGTATGTATCTATAATTTTTCTCTTTTACATTTCGCACTCCTAACAATTGGTACTGGAGTCTGGTAAGGCGGAATAGTGGGGGTGACCAGGATGGACAAAAAGGTGAAAATTGATCGGTTCAACGGCAAAGATTTTGGTTCTAGAAGTGATCAAGATTTGCTTTATCAAAAAACTGCATCAGCCTCTGTTGGGAGAGAACCAGATTCGATCAAGAAGACTAGGAATTGTTAGATCGAAAAGTTCTTCTGTGATTCATCTCATGTTGGTGCAAAACACCTTCAACATCGTCAACGAGAAAACAACGCCGGAATTGATGAGGGCTTTGTCCAACATGTACAAAAAACCCTCTGCGTCATACAAGATTGTTCAATCAAAAGATACACAAAGGCACTTCCGTGACACATCACATCAATAAATTCAACATGATCATTGAGTTTGGTGGAAATCAAATTTGATGATAAGCAAAAGCTTTGATTTTGTTATCTTCTCTCCCTAGAAGTTGGAGTACAAATGTGACTGTAGTGAACAGTTTGTCTAGTCAAAATAAGAGAGGATATGAGATTTGATTCTCAGTGAGGATATTCATAAAAGAGAGTCGGGTGAATCTTCGGGCATTGCCTTGAGGACTGAAGGCAGAGAGAGAAGTAATCAACGAGGTCAAAATGGAACTGTGGTAGATCGAAGTCTAGAGGGATATGAAAATTGAGACCTCATGGTGGAATAATCTACTGGAATTATGAAAAAAAGGACCATCTGAAACAAGATTGTAGAGCCCAAAAGAAGAAAATTTAGTATCGAAATCAAAAGGAGGAGAAAGCTGTCAATGCAACCTTTGAAGAGGCACTTGTCCATGATGCCTTAATTTTGATTATTAAAAGTCCAATTGAGTCATGGATTCTAGACTCGGGTGCATCATTTCACTCTACTTCGTGTAGAGAATGAATGCACAGCATTGTTGCTAGGAAGTTTAGAAAGGTTCATTTTGCTTTGGATATGATGGGTAAAGGTGATGTTAACATAGGGACTGCTAATGGGTATTAATTAGAGTTGCGTGATATTAGATATAATCCTGGCTTAAGAGAAATCTAATCTCTATAGGTCACTGAGACAACATGGGTTACAAAAAACCTTTTTTTAGAAATGGCTCGGGGAAGATTGTTAATGGTCCTAGGGAGCAAAGTTGGGAACAAATACATGAGTGAAATCAATAGAGATATAGTAGCAGTTCCTGGCTTGGAAAGGGATTGTACACCGCAGCATCGAAGGCTTGGACATAGGAGCAAATGAGGGGTGAAAGTGTTATCATTAAAGGGAAAATTGTCTAATCTTAAGTCCATAGATAGGGGTCTATGTGAAGATTGTGTTCTAAGCATGCAAAAACGTGTCAATTTTTCAAAAATTGGAAGAGAATTAAAGAAAAACAAGTTACAGTTGGTGCACACAAATGTATGAGAGCTAGCCCCTGTTCCTTCCCTTGGAGTTACAAGCAACTACATCACATTCACTACCAATTCCACCAGAGAGGTACTAGTTTATTTTCTATATAATAAATTTGATGCTTTTGTTACTTTTAAAAGATGGAAAGCTGAAGTAGAGAAAGAGGTCGATCTGATGATTAAATGTCTAAGGTCTGACAATGGTGGTTAGAAGAAGATCCGTCTAATGATTCAAAGATAGCAAGGAGTTCAAGTAGTTTTATGCAGAGAGTGGATTGGGGATGACAAGAACAGTTGCCATCACACCATGGCAAAATGGAGTTGCTGAGAGGATGAATAGAAATTTGAATGAGTGTGCAAGAAGTATGAGGATGCATGTAATATTACCCAAGACGTTTTGGGCAGATGCAGTTAGCACAGGAGCATATTTGATGAAATGAGACCTTCAATTTCACTTGATTTCAAACTACCAAAACAATGGACCAGAAAGAACGAGAAAATCTCTCGCATTTGAAAATTTTTGTTGTGCCTTATATGCACACATAGATTTTTGAAAATAGAGACAAGCTTGATGCAAAATCTAGAAAATATTTTTCCATTGGATATGATTTTGGTTACTTTGGCTATTAGTTTTGAAATGACCAAAACAGGAAAATAATAAGAACGAATGATGTTACGTAAAAGGACAAATTTGTTGTAGAATCTAGTGTGAGAAAACACAGAAGAGATTAAAGAGATTAAATTGAAGGGAATTTCTAAGAGTGTTTTGATCAGAGATCATAAAACTGCTATTATAGACTCCGATTAACAACCAGAACAAGAACTACCTACATCCAAACTCACTTTGAGATGATTTAGCAGAACATCTAACCGTGTACAAAGGTATTCTAGACCATTGCATTATTTGCTTTTGACAAATGCTGGCGGACCAAAAAAAATTTGGGAAGCAGTGCAGGTTAAAATTTATGTTTAGTGGGAGTTGACAATGCGAGATGAGTTTGATTCACACGAGTAGAACAGAATTTGGGTGTCAACTTAGTTACTAGATGGGAAGAAGGCATTGCAGAACAATTGGGCATACAAGGTCAAATACCTAATGGTAACAAGAGGTCCAAAGTGAGGTTAGTAGTGAAATGTTTTTAGCAAAAGAAAGAAGTTGATCATATAGAAATTCTCTCTCTAGTTTTGTAGTTGACTATTATCAGGCCAGTGTTGAATACCTTTGCCACTAAGAATTCACATCTAGAGCATTAGATGTAAGGACTGCATTCCTCCAATGGAAAAACATAAGACTTAGAGAATGATATCTACAGGGAATAATCATAAGTTTTTCAGGTTCCTAGCAAAGAAAACTATCGTCTGCAAGCTGAGTACAAGTTTGCATCATTTAAAACAAGCTTCTAGATAGTGGTACAAGATATTTGACGCGATTGCAGTAACAGGTTCACTAGACATGAAATAAATCATTGTTGCTATTTCAAGAAATTTGATAACTGCTATATTATTTTGTTGTTGTATGTGCATGATATGCTCATTGCAGGATCTAGCATGAGGGAGATCAACAAACTGAAGCAACAATTGCCAAAGGAGTTTGAAATGGACTTTGAGCCGCAAATTGATTCTTGGATGAGGACCCTGCGAGATAGATTCTAAGGAAAAAGTTGTCTCAAGAAAAGTACATTGAGAAGGTGTTGGACTGATTTGGATCCTGAGTGCAAAGCCCATAAGCACTCCTTTAGGAAGTCACTTCAAGCTCTCAAAGAAGTAGTCCCCAAAGAGAGATGATGAGCGAGATTATATGGCAAGGGTGCCTTATGCACTTTGATGTATCCTATGGTGAGTACTAGACCAAATATAGCTCATGCAGTACGAGTTGTGAGCAGATATATGACTAATCTAGGAAAAGCATTGGAAAGCTGTAAAATGGCTATTAAAATATCTAAGAGGCACTTCAAGTATGTCACTTTATTTTGTGAAAAATAGTGCGACTTTACAAGGCTTTGTTGATGCAGTTATTAGTGGTGACATGGACAATAAGAAGAGCACTTAAGGTTATGATTTTACTGTGAGTGACATTGCAATCAATTGGATGTCTAGACTTCAGAAGCGTGCATCCCTCTCTACCATTGAAGTGGAGTATGTTGCTATATCTAGAACTAGTAAGGAGAAGAATTTGGTTGAAGAATTTTCTGAAGGAGATAAGTAGGGAGGAGGATTGCAATGTCCTTTTTAATGACAGTAAGCTATTCGTCTTGCAAAAAATCTAGTATTTCACTCAAGGACAAAACACATTCAGTTGAAGTATCATATTTGTCTGTTAATAGATGATAGGACAATGTAATTGAAGAAGGTCCTTGATGTAAAGAATCCAGCAAACATATTAACTAAGGTTGTCACCGCTGAGAAACTGAAACTGTGCACTGGTTAGTGATGAGAAGTTGCCGCTGCACTAGGACAATTTAGGTTACAAAAACGAGGGAAGACTATGAGAGACTATTGTTGTAGCAAAGATCAGCTTCAAAGTGGGAGATTGATGGAGATGTGAAGTCTGATAGAGGAAAGTGCCAATAAGTAGAGAGGAAAGTACTGCTACTAAACGTAAACATGTAATTTTCTCTATAACTTTATATGGTTTCGACTCTTGTTATATATTGTGACAAACTCTTTTGTAATTGGGACTTGAAACTTGATGCTAATTGTTGCCTAGTGCGACACCATGTTTTTTCCCTTTTCTAATTCTCGAAAGGGTTTTACCAAAAAATTCGTGTTTCCTTCTTTGACTATCCTCTTTAATGTTTCACGCTTGGTTGCTATAAAAAATCTTCAATGAATTGAAGCATCTATAATATCTGGACATTTTAAACTCGACACACATAAATAGCAACAACTCAGGGTTCGGTGACCAGTACTTACCCACTTATAGAGATTCCAAAAACCATTCTGTCTATCAGTAATGAAAAATAGTTCACCTGCATGTGTTCAAAGCAGAATGTAATGTCTGCCACAATTTCAAGCCACTTAAATTTGACATTTCCTCCTATGTTTTCACTGAAATATTACATATCCAGAGCTTCTACAGTAAAATAGATTTAGCATGCTTCCAGACTCAATGATCCGAGTAGAGTGGAAAGGAAGAAAAATCGCGGAAGTGTAAAAATAAATTACCAGTAAGCAAGAGACATACTAGAGGACTCTAGATGCATATCTTAAGTAATACATATTTAAGGGACAACATGAAATACCAATGAAAAGAACTATAGAACTTCATCCTGTCAGCACATTATGAATAAGACTGACATCCTCAGATCATCACAAAAGCAACACAATGAACAAATTAATCAGACGAGCCCCATATGTTATTCAGGCAGATTAGCTAGAATTGGGAATAGGCCATTTACATTCAACGATTATTTTGGGGGATCAGGCTCCTTTTTTTGTTCATTCAGATCACGATAATATTACAATCTCACATTTCTTCAGCATTGAAGATCATCAGGTGAAAAACGAACTTGTATCATTAAATGACAAATTTGGTTGCAGCAACTCCGAAATTTAAATTGGAAGCCAAAGCATAGGAGTACCTTTTGGAGACCATTTAGGTTCAGTTGGTGACTCAACATATTTAGGATCACGACCAGCAACACAGACACGCTTATAAATATCTCTGCATAGGAGTACCAAGAAATTCAATGCACAAGAAAATAGTGTAAATATCGCACATAGATAAAATATAAGGAAAGGTTACGAGTGTCTTAAAATCACATGAAGAGTTGATCAGACAAAGTGACAGGAAAATGCAAATAAGTACTGAATCACAAGTTGCAACTCACTTGGCTCACTTGGCTCACAGCTCGCCATTAGCCATGGCTGTTCTAGGCTAAGGTAATAAGTTCAATGAGCAGGATGATATGTAAAGTTTGACGACCACTCAAAGCTCAAGACCGTGGTTACAGATGGTGTTTACAGTTAGTTCTATGTACTAAAAAATAAGATAAAAATGTGACAGGAAATTTGCTTAGGTCTCTAAAACATCAACATTACCTGAAAAGAACATGTTCTGACATTTAATATACTCAAACTACATGAATCAACTACTATAATAGTGCACATAAGGTCACATGGAAATGTCAAGGTTAAAGGACTCCCTTGTTAGCATGAATTTGTTTAAACAACCCTTATCTGTCTTACAAGTGAAAGAACTGTTGCAACAAAATCTAACATTTGTTGGCAATAAGAAAATTTAGGTGACAATGGCTTTGTTAATGGACATGAGAATGTTGAACGATAAAAAAGAACATCAATCTACATACCCAGCCTCTGAGATGTACCCAACCCAGAGTTCTGCTTTATCCCATGGCATATTTGGATGACACCACTCAATCCATGCTATCTTTTCACCCTTTGGATCCATCCGCGGAAAAGCAAAGAAATCATTGCCACTGATTAATGCTTTGGGCTCTAAATTCCACCCAATAATACAAAAACAAAATGAAGGGTAAAAGAAAGAAAAAGAATCAGTAGGTTTCTGGTATTGCAGTGAACAAGTTAATGTAGCAAATAACTAATCTGGCATGCCCAGCAATTATTTACCCTCTATATCCTTTTCACCAAGGCCAATAGCGACAACTGTAGCTGTTGGATTCGAGCTGCTGTCACGCCGATCTATATCCATATAAAAGCAGTCGGGTAAGCTCCTGTTCATTAGTCCCCAGAAAATAGGAGCACCAAAATAAGCTCCTTCAAAGAGTAGTTACCTTCCCTTACAGTGACGTAACGGCCAAATCTACTATCGAAAACTCCATCTGCATAACAAACTGAAGGCCCACCATAGTCTGGAGTAATTGGCAATGGAAGAGAATCTGTCGGAGATACAGAGTAACCACAGAGAATTGTGATGGTCATTGATGAATGAGTTACTGCTCTACAAAAACTTCGATAAAACACAAGGCTTCACTCAGCAAAACGTGTATTAGGAAAATCCAAGTGACCTTCTCAATTCCAATCTGCAACATTTCATAGCAAGTTTGCTTCCATCGGAGTCACTGCTTTCCATAACTGTATTCTAGAGACTAAGGAGAATTGAAATGGGAAAGGAAGTTTTACCACAACATTTCTAAAGAGGCATAGTCTATGCTTCAAGTTCAGTTCTTTTTACCCTCCAATCATATCACAACATGTCTACCATCTGTAAGGATCTAAGCATGGCGCTACCAAATCCAACTGTAAACTTCTTTGTGAATAGACTGAAGATTTCAATTATAATCCCAAAGTAAGCAGACCTTCAACAAGCACTACAGCAGCCACTGAGCTTACCTTTCAGGTGTAAGGACTGCTTGTACAGCCTCTGATCCTCGTAATTCGAGAAAACAAGAGTATCCCCGGAAATGCTAAAAGCACCACCGCCATATTCATGACACAGAGTCCTCGCTGCAAACTCTTTCGGCGTGATGTCAACAGGTTCATCTCCTGGTTTTTCCGGTTCTTTCACAAGAACAGAGCGTCTGACAGCCAACATAACCATCCATAAGTCAGTACACTCCCGAAAGCTCTCCAGACTCATTCATTTCACGAACCATAAAGATTACACAGTTACGAAAGCATCATTTCAGCACCATTCACAGTACCCAGAAACTCAATATTGCCCGAACACTCTGTTTTAATTAGCTTATCCTTCATATTAAAGAAAATGGTAAGTGGAGTAACATACCCGGATTCATTAGGACGGGACTCAAGCCAGACAAGACGGCCGTCGCCATCGACGGAGATGCCACCAAGGCTCTTGGAGGCGCCGGAGACGACGTCGGCGGTGATGGGTGACTTCCAAGAGCCATACGGAGCTGTGACTCTCTGTCTCTCAGCAGTTGTTTCTGAGGACGACGGTGCAGAAGCCATGGTCTTGTGCTTTCCGGGTTGCGGTTTGACGGACGACGACTGGGCGACGAGGATCCGAGCGAGATGATTGAAGTTGGACTTCGGGGAAGAACAGAGGAGAGCAGCGAGCGGAAGTGGATACGAGTAATATAATGTTTTGATAGTTGGATTTGAGCACGTTACGTTTGGTTGGTAGTTCCCAGATGTGGCTGTTAGCTTTGGACTATTGAAAGAAAGTCTTGATTCAAGGTATGTGCACGAAGAAAAATGAAAGAAAAGATGCAATTAACTTGCGCGAGACTTTTGATAGATTCGCGTGAAGGTCAAGAATGAAGACCTTTATGTAAAGACCTTACTGAATGCTAGCAGACATATGAAAAGGAAAAGATTATGGGCAGTTGGCACCTAGAAAAATTTCTTCTCCATCAAATGCTTTGATTGTCGTGGAGCAAATAGGTGCAACGGGTTTTGAATAGTAAAATATTAGTTATAAGTAAAGCACCTTGTAAGCAAGCCACGGAAAAATAAAGTGAGCATTAGATTTATGGTGGGCTGCGTGAACTCAAGAATGGAGACCTCATTAAATGCTAGCCAGCACATAGAAAGGAAAAGATTGTGGGCATCTAGAAAGATTTCTTTTCTATGAAATGCTTGGATTGTGTGTTGACGCAAATTGGATGACGGTATCACTAGAACATACAACATTGACTGGTATGAGACACATCCAAAGTTGAAGAAAAGACCGATTTCTTCAAGTGCCTTTGAATCAATTGAGTGTTGGTTTACTCTCTCTCTCTCTCTTCCGTCGGTTAGTGTTGGTTTACTTTATATGGTGAAGATTTTGAGGGCCATTCCAAGAGTCCTACTGATAGTGGCTTGTATGAGTTCTAAGAGGAGACAATGATATTTGCCATTAAAACGGTAGATGCATTTGGTTGAGATTTGAATTGTGGTATATGAGTTTAGGACACATATAAGAGAAGCCCAAAGGTTTTGACTAAGAGAAATGTGTTTTTTGATCATATGACTAAGAAATTGAATGTATACAAATGTTATTCAAGCAAACAACAAATAATGCAATTCAAAATGGCTGTCAGATAAATCCCAAAGATTGCTAAGTTGATTTACATCGATGATCACAGACTAAGTTTCTTTCTAGGAAAATCATGAAATTTTGACCGTGTTCCATTCCTTTATTTTCACAACACGTTTAATGACGTTGGGCATTAAGTTCTCAACCTAATTTTGACAGTACACTTTTCCCGAGTTTCCTTTCGCTTTTAAGGTCTCCGATTACGGAAGCACAGATATTAGGGCAGCACACGATGCTCGTTTGACTGACCAACAAGCCAATCCTTTATGCCTAGATTCAAGGATCAAGTTAGGTTTGAGTCTTTCATTAACAACGTTGAACAAAACTTGTCCAGCTTTAGGTGATGGAATGTATTCTTCTCTCATCACCCAAGACCAAACAAAGGGAAGGAAGAAAGACATGGTATGATGTTATGAAGAGAAATCTAAAAGGGTTTCCTATTGGGATACATCTGATTTTTAATTCAGGCTCATCGAAAGCATGAGTTTTGTCAACCTTGGTAAGTGAAAGAACAGATCGATAATGCCGTAAGAAACACTGAATCCAATCGGTTACAAAGCCCTGTAACGTTTCCAGAAGGAC
Organism: Eucalyptus marginata; assembly: GCA_014182565.1. Lineage (NCBI taxonomy): Eukaryota > Viridiplantae > Streptophyta > Magnoliopsida > Myrtales > Myrtaceae > Eucalyptus > Eucalyptus marginata. Next base: position 1,072,063 of record CM024590.1, read on the forward strand.
CAGCCTCTAGGAACCCCAGAAGTCGTCCGTGTATGTGTGCTAGATTTGGGGCTTCATTCATCTCAATCCCAGCACACCCTTGCCATGATCTCGTAAGAGTTTCGCCCGATAGATATGGGCTCTAATTTCTTCTATCCTTTTGTATTATTAAAGTGCAAAGAGAACGAACTTGTTGCGGCCTGCTGTTAACAGTAGCCCTTTCTGTGATGATAAAAGCGGATTCAAATCATGCTTAGCAAAAGATAGAAGGTCACGCAAAAAGCCATGAAGCTCAATGGAACCAAAAGTGCACAATTGCAGCCGGAATGCGATGATCAAATCAATTTCAAGAATGAGGGGCAATTCGACCATCTTATTCAACCATGACAGGTAATTGACGCCATTGCATCATTAAGCCAATTCTCATACTTGGAATCTGGCCAAGTATACAAGCAGGATGGACATACAATGATGCGCATGGACAGTCCAAAGTCATGCACCAGCACAACAACACGTGATTAACAATTGCAGACAGTAGAAAGCAAGGTTCCAATTCATCTCTAAGATGCCAATAGAAGAGCGATCACTACCTTCATGAGACAAGCTCAGTCAAAGTTATCAATTTTGATCGGCGTGATCTCATCGGCAACATCAAAGTGTCCTACCAAACGTGCAAAAAACACCATCTGTTGTTCCAATGTGAATTTGATATTTTCCGCCTGCGAAGCATTGCACGTCAATTTCCTGCATTGCACACACAACAAATGACTTCTTTATGTAAGACTCACAAAGAACAATACCTTGCGAAAGCCATGCTGCTCGCCTTCGTATTCCACTAATGCAACAGGCAGACCTTTCTGCTTCAGTGCCTCATAAATTTTGCGAGCCTGATCCGGCGGTACCACCTGCAAGATGTAGCAGATAATTGCCAAAATGCCAGGCATCAAAGTTGTTAGAATGCCAGAGATGTAAAGAGAAATATCTTGAGGCCGTTGATGAAATTTTATTTATCAAGTGGAAAGAGAAGTCAAACTTATCTGATGCAATTTCACAAATGAGGAAATTAAAAGACAACCCTAATTTTGACACTGGACTTATTCCCCCTTCGTCATTCTATACTTCTCTCTTGATTTTTGGGGAGTAAAACTACAGAGGCAGGGGACCATTGGAAAGAGCATGACTTGCGTACCTTGTCTTCCATCCCTTGGAAAAGAATTATGGGGCAAGAAAATTTCTCAACAGAATTTATAGGTGATCTCTCATAATAATCCTTTTCAGATCCTGCAGTGCAATGAATGGATGATTGATATAAAGACTTATCTGAGGCGAGATGAAACATGCACCAAAGCTTATTTGAATTACCAACAAGTTTGTCAAGGTAATGAGATTCAAATTTGTGCGTTTCTGCTCTCAACATGTTCAAATCAGCAACCTGTTCATCAAAATAACCGACGGAAAAATACCCTTTGTCAACGTTGTGAAAATTGCATTGAAATTGCAGCAAATAATGATGAAATTATAAATGAATCTTTAGTCAATGGGAAAATTAAAATATCCCAAATTCCAAGTAAACGCCAACAACGACCAATGCATAGTGCCAAACTGTATGAAAATACACAGTTTGCTGCTTCATAAATCCCTACACTAATGTTCTTAATAGTCAGCTCTTGCCAGTAAACTTTCCTGGAGATCCATTTGATAGCAAGACATGATGAAGATGCTATATATCATTCACTAGCTAGAAGAATGTCACCAAGAATGATCGATGATTATGTTATAGGAATTAATCTCCAGAGTCCAGAGCTCTTTCAGATGTTTGTGTGCTTTGTCAGGGTAAGATAAGAACAACCTCCCCTGGTGGCCCCAGAAAGAAGCCAGTTTCCTGAGATTGGTGCCAAATGGTAAATTTAACTATTCTGAAACTGACAACAAAGTAAATGAACTCACACCACAGAGGGAGGCCCCAGCTTTGAAAGTTTCTCTAAATGCTAGAGCAGCTAAGGTTGTATACCCACCAGCAGAGCCTCCAGTAATGCATAGACGATTGCCATCCGCCTTTCCGCTTTCCACCTGGATGATAAAGCAACTTCACCATACTGAAATAGTTACAGCATGCTATTACCCAAGGAGCACTAACAGAACTACCAAGTTGAAAGTCACCTACCAAAAATTTAGCGCAACTACAACAGTCATCAACATCAACTATACCCCAGTGACCCAATAGCCGCTCTCTGAATTCTCTGCCATAACCTTGAACAAAATTTTTTGTACCATTTTTCAGTAGCAATGAAGAAGATCAATCAAATGATGGGCCAAAGCTAGCAATGTTTGCAGCCATTTACATCAATATAACTCCATGAGGAATTGGCAAGAATAATGCATAGGTCTATTGAGATAATAATCGTGCTTTATCACCATCCAAAGTTGGAAAACAGGTTTCGCAGAAATCAACAGAAAGATATGAAGCAGAAAGAGTTCTTGTTTAGAGACAAACCAGTGCTTCCACCATAATTGACATCCACAAAGGCCCATCCTCTGCTAGTCCAGTACTGAATACTCAGGTTTAAAACTCCTCGTGTTTCACTCGTAGGCCCTCCTGTGCAGTTTTAAGCAAAATTACATAAACGCTTATGAATAACTAGTTCTATACGATTAGGCATTGATGCATGACAATGCTGCTTGAAACAATTAATTGCTAGTTACTCCTGCCAATTTTCCCCCTTTTTTTTTTTTGGTTGGGGGGGAGGGGGGTGGTGTGTGGGTACCAGTTATATTTAGAATTGTCAAAAAGACCATTTTTCTGAAAAACTCAAGTTGTCTAAGAACACACGATAGCACTTCCCCTCCGATGTATGTGGAAGTAACAGCAATCAGAAGATAAATGGGAGTGAAAAACAGAATGGCAACAAGAGGGAGTGCCAAGATCAGACTTTTGACTTGAACCTCTGATACCATGTTGAATAATCACTTCTGAGAAAGCTTCAATTGTTAAGAAACATGCCATGAATGTATACCAAGCATGTATGTCATTGAGAGTGTCAAGCAATCATTAAAATCCATTGGACTTATATGACTTAAGAAGCGCAAAACTGAATATACCATATCAAACTAATTTTGAAAATGTAAGTGCCCCTAAATTGGTCACATCTTCATTCAGCATCAGTTGTATATACTGACTTGTTTTGTGCATCTATTATATTTAAAATTGATGCCAGTTACTTATATTTAGTCTGAAAAATCACTAATCAATCAAGATTACATGAAAATAAAGACTTACTTTGACAAGTAAGGTCAATTTATGATCCTTGAGAATGGAAATATTGGCACAAATTTCCCATGAAAGAATATATAGTTGGCAAGGTGAATTGAAATATGAACTGAGCAGCAATTATTGAAGTACCATGGCTATTTAACAACAGTGGAGGCTTTTCTTCCTGACTAGCTTGATAAACATGATTAGATGGAGGATAGAAGTATGCATAAGCATTTTGACCAGGAACTTCAGTTGGAAATTCAATCAGCTCTGGCAAGCTGAAATAAGACTGGTACTTCAAACTGTCCGGTGAAGAGGACCATATAATCCGAAAATCAATGACTTCTGACTTTTCATCATTGAAAGTCACCTGCAGACAATAAACAAAAGGAAATTATAACAACAATGAGAAACACTAATTACTGCAGCACAGTCCACACTTCACTAAATATGAGGAGATTACTACGATAAAGTATTGCAAGCACCTTAGCCACAGATGTTGGAAGTACTCCTGATGCTCCCTCAACATATACGCAATTGTTTCCTGAAGTCTGCAAAAGAAGAATGTGCATAATATACCAATCCATCAGCTTAAAAAAATTAGTAAGGGCAATTCGTCATAAAGAAGGTATTGAACATACTATGTCTTGTATGTCTGTGAATGGAATGTCAAGCAATGATAATGAGCTCTGAAGAACGTCAATAATTGCAAGATGAGACCTTCCCCTCTGCCTGCAAGCAGATTCTAAATAATTGATATGAAGAATCATACAATAATTTGTATTTCGATAATGTTAACACCTTAGATCATCACATGGAAGAAAGCTCACCTGTAGCTGCAAGCAATCAGGGTCTTCTGTTTGTCGCTCTGGATAACTTCATAAGAGTTCATACCGAAAACCCATAATGGCCTAGCAAACTCAGCATTTAACGGATAAAGAGGCAGGACCTCATTTGTAGATTCAATCTGTTGAATCATGAAGCACATAAAGATACAATTCAGTTCCTTTCCAACCACATCATTGATAATGCTATGACTGTATAAGTGGCAGTTGAAAGAGTTCACATATGTAACGATGATTCAATCACCTGCAGAAGATCTACAACTAAAATAATTTCTCCTCATTAATAATTTTCACGGTGTGACATCCAAAAGCCATACTATTTGACTGATGCAGTCTGAGTCTGGATGGAGTTCAACCATAATTACGGTATAAATCACCATGTGGAAAACCTGCTTTGGAATGGTTACCATAAGGAATGGTCGCTATGAAAGATCTTCAATGACATGAAACACCTAGAATATCTAGACTATTCAAAGTCGATAAGCATGAACTGCAATGGCCCAGGGTTAAGATCTTACCCACTTATAGAGATTCCAAAATCCATTCTGTCTATCTGTAATGAAAAATAGTTCTCCTGCATGTGTTCAAAGCACAATGTGATGTCTAGCACAATTTCAAGCCACTTCACTATGAAATTTCTTTCTACGTTTTCACTGAGACATTACATGTCCACAAATTCTAATGTAAAATAGCTTTAGCATGCCCGACTCAATCATCCAAGCAGAGTGAGAAGGAAGAAAATTCGCAAAAATGTTGGATATAGATCACCTCACGAGTAAGCAGAGACATACCAGATGACCCCATATACATATCATGGATAATACATGATTAAGGGACATTATAACATGAAAATACCAATAGAAAAAACTGAAGTGTCATTTTTTTCAACTCGTTAAAGACCAACATGCTCAGATCATCATGAAAGCAACATAATAAAAAAAAATTCATCAAGGTGACCCTTATTTGTTATTCAGGCAGATCAGCTAGAATTGGGAATAAGCCATTTACATTTGACGATTATTTCTGGGGATCAGGCTCCTCTTTTGTTCATTCACAACACAGTAATACTAGATCTTACATTTCTTCAGCATCAAAGAACATCCGGTGACAAATGGACTTGTACCATTGAATGAGAAATCAATTTGCACCATTCAGTAATTTTAATCTGAGCCAAAAGACAGAAGTACCTTTTGGAGACCATTTAGGCTCAGTTGGTGACTCAACATGTTTAGGATCACGACCAGCAACACAGACACGCTTATAAATATCTCTGCATGGAAGTATTAAGAAAATCAACAAGACAAGGCAATGATGTGAATAAAGCACATTAATAAATTATAAGGAAAGGTTACAAGTGTGTCTTAAGAATCACAAGGAAAAGTTGATCAGACTAAGCCAACCAGAAAATGCAAAGAGTGCAATAAGTAATGTATCACAGTTGAAACTCACTTTGCTCATACACGCCAATAGCCAAACATTGTTCAAGGCTAAGGTAACAAGTTCAATGTGCAGCATGGTTACAGATGGAAATTACAGTCACTTGTTTGTATTAAAACAGATGGAAATTACGTGATAGGAAATGCACTAGGGTCTCTGAACATCAACACTATCCAAAAATGGATGGTGTTCTAAAATTTATTGATATAATCAGAAGTTTTCTTACACTACATATATGAACTACTAAAACAGTGCACATAAGGTCACATCGGAATAACAGGTTTAAGGGGACTCTCGTATTAGCATTTATTTGTTTGAACAACCCATGTCTGTCGAACAAGTGAAAGGATTGTTGCAACTAAGTCAAAAGTAAATTTGAAATTCAAGAATGTAAGCAACAATGGCTTTGTTAATGGACATCAATCTCCATACCCGGCCTCCGAGATGTACCCAACCCAGAGCTCTGCTTTGTCCCATGGCATATTGGGATGACCCCACTCGATCCATGCTATCTTTTCATTCTTTGGATCCATCCGTGGAAAAGCATAGAAATCATTGCCACTGATAATTACTTTGGGCTCTAAATTGCACCCAAAAAAATAAAAAATAAAACAGAAAAATGGAGGGAGAAAAAAAAAGAAATCAGTAAGTTTCTGGTACTGTAGTGAATAAATTAATGTAGCAAACAACTAATCTGGCACGTCCAGCAATCATTTACCTTGTATATCCTTCTCACCAAGGCCAACAGCTACAACCATAGTGGTTGGATTCAAACTGTCCTCACGCCGATCTATATCCATGTAAAAGCAATTGGGTAAGCGTCTGTCTTATAGTCTCTGACAAATATGAGCAATAAAATAAGCACCTGAAAAGAGTGACATACCTTCCCTTACGGTGACATAACGGCCAAATCTACTATCGAAAACTCCATCTGCATAACAAACTGAAGGCCCACCATAGTCTGGAGTAATTGGCAATGGAGGAGAATCTGTAGGAGATAGAGAGTAGAACAACAGAGAATCACTGATGCTTATTGATGAATGGCATGCTGCTCCATAAAAAATTCGATAAAACACAAGGCTTCATTAAGCGAAACAAAAAAACCACAACATGTCATTGCAAGTATGCTTCCGTAGGAGTCACCGCTCACAATAACTGTATTCTATAGACTAAGGAGAAATGAAACAAGAAAGGAACTTTATCACAACATTTCTAAAGTGGCATATTTATGCTTCAACTTCTTTTATTTTCCCCCTCCAATTGTATCTCAACATCTCTACCATCAATTAAGATCTAAGCATGGAGCTTCCGATCCATGCATAAGCTTCTTAATGAAGAGACTGAAAACTACAATTTAAAATCCCACCCTTGACCATACATTACAGCCACTGCTGAGCTTACCTTTTAGGTGTAAGGACTGCTTGTACAGCCTCTGATCCTTGTAATTCGAGAAAACAAGAGTATCCCCCGAAATGCTAAAAGCACCACCACCATATTCCTGACACAGGGTCCTCACTGCAAACTCTTTCGGCGTGACGTCAACAGGTTCCTCTCCTGGTTTTTCCGGTTCTTTCACAAGAACAGAGCGTCTAATAGCCAACATAACCATCCATAAGTCAGTACACTACTGAAAAATCTCGAGACTCATTCGCATGACAAAACCATAAGGATAACAACCCGACAATCGTTTCAAATCCACGAAAGCATCATTCCAGCACCAATTCACAATACCCAGAAAATGAATATTGTCCGAACGCTCAGTTTAACTGGTTTATTCTTTATATCACGAAAAATGGTAAGTGGAGTTACGTACCCCGATTCACTAGGACGGGACTCGAGCCAGAGGAGGCGGCCGTCGCCGTCGACGGAGATGCCATCGAGCCTCTTGGAGGCGCCGGAGACGACGTCGGCGGTGATGGGGGACTTCCAAGAGCCGTACGGAGCTGTGACTCTCTCAGTCTTGGCTGCTGTTTCGGAGGAGGACAGTGAAGAAGCCATGGCCTTGTACTTCCTGAGATGCGGTTTGATCGACGACGACGACGACCGGGCGACGAGGAATCGAGCGAGAGGATTGAGGTTGGACTTGGGGAAGGAAAGAGGAGAGCAGCGAGCGACGGTGGCTATGATATGAACTACCTTTAATTTATTATAAACAACATTATCATTTATGTATGATTAACCATTAAGAAATGAAAACCTTCCGAGCATAGATAGGGACATGATCAACCAGTCCAAGTGCAATCCTCTCACTAGAATTCTTGTCGCCCAGTCTGGTGGATCAAACCCAACTCAGGAAGCAAAAGACCATGGCTTCTTCACTGTCATACTCGGAAACAACAGCTAAGAGTGAGAGAGTCTGAGCTCCGTACGGCTCCTGGAAGTCCCCCATCACCGCCGACGTCGTCTCCGGCACCTCCAAAAGGCTTGGTGGCATCTCCATCGATGGTGACGGTTACCTCATCTGGCTCGAGTCCCGTCCTAATGAATCAGGGTACATAACTATGCATACCATATATTTTTAATAAGAACGACACACTAATTAAACCGAGTATTCGGGCAGTATTGAGTTTCTGGGTCTCGTGAATTGGTGCTGGAATAATGCTTCCATAAATGTGTAACGATTGTCAGGTTGTAATTTTTACGGTTTTGTCAGATGAATGAGTCTCGAGAATTGTCAGGAGTGTACTGACGTATGGATGGTTATACTGGCTATTAGACACTCTGTTCTTGTGAAAGAACCGGAAAAACCGGGAGATGAACCTGTTGACATTACGCCGAAAGATTTTGCAGTGAGGACGGTGTGTCTGGAATATGGTGGTGGTGCTTTTAGCATTTCGGGAGATACCCTTGTTTTCCCGAATTACAAGGATCAAAGGCTGTACAAACAGCCTTGCACCTAAAAGGTAAGCTCAGTAGTTGCTGACTTGCTGTAATGCTTGTTGAAGGTCTGCTTCCTGTGGGAATTTATATTGAAGTCTTCAGTCTCTTCATAAAGAAGTTTACACGTGGATTTGGTAGCTCCATGCTTGATCTTAAATGATGGGAGATATGTTGAGATACGATTGGAGAGGATAAAGAACTGAACTTGAAGCAAAGAATATGCCTCCTTAGAAATGTTGCGATGAAGTTCCTTTCCCATTTAATTTATCCATAGTCTGTATAATACAGTTTTACTTAAACTTCTGGTAAGCGGTGACTCCGAGGGAAGCATACTTGCAATGGAATGTTGTGGCTTGGAATTGACAAAACCACTTGGATTTCCTAATTCAAGTTTTGCTTACCGAAGCCTTGTGTTTTATCGAAGTTTTTATGGAGCAGTATGCCATTCGTCAATAAGCATCACAATTCTCTGGTTATATACTTTGTTTCTCCTACAGAATCTCCTCCATTGCCAATTACTCCAGACTACCAGTTCAAACTTTTCGACTGATTTCTTTTTGACCTTTTTCCATCCATTGTTTTTTTTGTTTTGTAGCTGTTGGCCTTGGCAAGAAGGATATACAAGGTAAATAATTGTCGGATGTGACACATTAGTTGCTTGCAGCATTAATTTGTTCACTGAAATCTAGAGCCCAATTTATTTTTTTTTATCGCCTAATCAGTGGCAAATCAGTGATTTCTATGCTTTTCCACGGATGGATCCAAAGGGTGAAAAGATAGCATGGATCAAGTGGGGTCATCCCAATATGCCATGGGACAAAGCAAAGCTCTGGGTTGGGTACATCTCGGAGGCTGGGTATGGAGATTGATGTTCATTTTGATCGGTTATCCTGCTCATGTCCATTAAAAAAGCTATTATTGTCACTTACATTGTTGCAACAACTCTCACTTTTACAACAGATGTTTCAATGTGACCTTAGGTGCACTGTCATAGTAGTTTGTTTATGTAGTTTGAGAATACTCTAGAACTTATCAAGGAATGCCAGGTAAAATAGAGTTTAGGTTTAGAGACCCTGGTGCATTGCCTAACAGGTAATTTTCTTATATCACCATACATAGAACTGACCGTAATCACCATCTGCAACCGTGTTGTGGAGCTTTGAGTGGTCGCAAAACCTTCCATCTCATGCAGCACATTAAACTTCTCACCTTAGCCTAGAACAACCTGGCCAATGGCAAGTGTGAGCCAAGCGAGTTGCGACTTGTAATACAGCACTTGTTGCACTCTTTGCATTTTCTGGTCAGATTAATCTGATCAACTCTTCATTGCTACTATTAAGACACATATGTAACCTTTCCTTATAATTTATCTGTGCGCTATACTCACATCAATTATCGCATTGATTGTCTTAGTACTTCTTTGCAGAGATATTTATAAGCGTCTGTGTTGCTGGTCATGATCCTAAACATGTTGAGTCACCAACTGAACCTAAATGGTCTCCAGAAGGTATTTCTATTTTTTGGTTGCCGATTTCAAATTCGGAATTGCTGCTAAATTGATTTCTCATTCAATTATACAAGTTCGTTTGTCACCTGATGTTATTAAATGCTGAAGAAATGCAAAGTTTGTAATATTGCTGTGATGTGAATGAACAAGAAAGGAGCCTGATCCCCCAAAATAATCATCGAATTGTTAATAGTCATCCTGGTTAGTTTTTTATTTTTTATTTTGTTGCTGTCAGGATGATCTGAGTATGTTGTTCTTATTTTTACGTCTTGAAAGGATGTTCTCCAGTCTTTTTATCGGTATTTCCATGTTATAATGTCCCTCAAACATGCATAGTCTACGGTATGCATCTGGTTTTATCCGGTATGTCTCTTTTTATGGTAAGGTGATTTATTTCTTTCATTTTTGCGAATTTTCTTCCTTTTTCACTCTGCTCGGATGATTGAGTTCGGGGGCATGTGAAAGCGATTTTACAGAAGTTGTGGGTATTTAAATATTTCATGGAAAACACAAGATGAAATGTCAAAGATATTACATTGTGCTTTGAACACATGCAGGTGAACTTTTTTTAATTATTGATAGACAGAATGGATTTTGGAATCTCTATAAGTGGGTGAGTACTTGTTATCTTAACCCTGGACCGTCGGCATTCATGCTCATCGAATTTGAAAAGTCTAGATATTTTAGTTGCTTCATGTCATTAAAGATCTTTCATAGCAACCATGCCTTATTGTAGCCATTCCAAAGTGGGTTTTTAAAATGCTGATTTATACTGGAAATTTGGTTGATCTCTTTAATTTCTATATCAAACTCCATAAGAATTCTGACGGCATCAGTCAAATAGTGTGGACTTTGGATGTCACACCGTGAAAACTATAAATGAGGAGACATTATTATAGTCATAGGTTTTCAGCAGGTGACTCTGCCATTATTACATATTTGAGCTTTTTAAACTGCCACTTGTACGCTAATAGCTTCATCGATCATGGTGTTGGAAAGGAACCGATTTATATCTTTGACGTGCTTCATGATTCAACAGATTGAATCTGCAGATAAGGTCCTGCCTCTTTATCCTTTAAATGCTGAGTTTGCAAGGCCATTAGGGTTTTTGGTATGAACTCTTATGAGGTCATTCAGAGCGATGAACAGAAAACCCTGATTGCTTGCAGCTACAGGTGAGCTTTTTCCATGTGATGATCGAACGTGTTAACATTATCCTTATAGCAAATTGTTGTATGATTTCTCATATAAATTTATTTAAAATCTGCACACAGGCAGAGGGGAAGATCTCGTCTTGCTATTATTGATGTTCTTCAGAGCACATTATTGTCGCTCAACATTCCATTCACAGACATACAAGACATAGTATGTTCAATACCTTCTTTATGATGAGTTGCTGTAACTACTTTTCAAGCTGATGGTTGGGTAAATTGTGCGCATTCTGCTTTAGCAGACTTCAGGTAGTAATTGCCTTTATGTCGAGGGAGCATCAGGAGTACTTCCAACATCTGTGGCTAAGGTGCTTGCAATACTTAACTTTAGTAATCTCCTCATATTTGATGAAGTGTGGACAGTGCTGCAGCAATTAGCATTTCCCATTGTTGTTATGATTTTCTTTTGTTTATGGTCTGCAGGTGACTTTCAATGACGAAAAGTCAGAAGTCATTGATTTTCAAATAATATGGTCATCTTCACCAGACAGTCTGAAATACAATTCTTATTTTAGCTTGCCAGAGCTGATTGAATTTCCAACCGAAGTTCCTGGTCAAAATGCTTATGCATACTTCTATCCTCCATCTAATCATTTTTATCAAGCTAGTCAAGAAGAAAAGCCTCCACTGTTGTTAAAAAGCCATGGTACTCGAATAATTGCAACTCAGATCTTGTCATACCCGAATTTACCTTGCCAACTCTGTATTCTTTGGTGGGAAATTTGTGCCACCAATGTTTTTGTATAGAGCTACTTATGAATAAGTGTTTATGTAATCATACTTAAAATTGCACAGGAGGGCCTACGCATGAAACAAGAGGGATTTTAAACCTGAGTATTCAGTACTGGACTAGCAGAGGATGGGCCTTCGTGGATGTCAATTATGGTGGAAGCACTGGTTTGTCTCTAAAAGAAAAGTTTCTGTTTCATACCTTTCTCTTGATTTCTGCAAAACCTGTTTTCCGACTTTGGTTGGTAATGAAGCACCATTGCTATTTCAGCAGCGCTATGCATTATTCTCACCAATCCTTCATGGAGTTTAGTTAACATAAATGGCTGCAAACATTGCTAGCTTTGGCCCATCATTTGACTGATCTGCTTCATTGCTACTGAAAAATGTCATAAAATTTTTGTTCAAGGTTATGGCAGAGAATTCAGAGAGCGGCTATTGGGTTGCTGGGGTATAGTTGATGTTGATGACTGTTGTAGTTGTGCTAAATTTTTGGTAGGTGACTTTCAGTTAGTGCTCATTGGGTAGTGGAATACTACAACTATTTCAATATGGTGAAGTTGCTTTTATCATCCAGGTGGAAAGTGGAAAAGTGGATGGCAATCGTCTATGCATCACTGGAGTCTCTGCTGGTGGGTATACAACCTTAGCAGCCCTAGCATTTAGAGAAACTTTCAGAGCTGGAGCATCACTCTTTGGTGTGAGTTCATTTACTTTGTAGTCAGTTTCAGAATAGTTAAATTCACCATTTGGCACCAATGTGGGGAAACTGGCTTATTTCTGGGGCACCAGAGGGAGTTCATTCTTATCTTACCCTGACCAAGCCTACAAACATCTGAAAGAGCTATGGACTATATAACATAATCATCGATCATTTCTGGTGACTCTCTTGTTGCTGGTGAATGATATAAAGCATCTTCATTGTGTCATGCTATTAAATGGATCTCCTGGAAAGTCTACTGGCAAGAGCCGGCTGTTAAGAACATTATGATCTAGGAAATATCGTAAGGCATATTTTCATGACAGTAAACGGTGCATCAGTCATAGTTGGTGTTTACTTGGAAGTCGGGATACTTAAATTTCCCCATTTTTTTTTTGTGCATCTGGATTTTTACTTACAAACTCATCATTATATTATAATTTGAATTGTCACAATGTTATAAAAAGATGTTTTTCTATCGGTTATTTTGATGAACAGGTTGCTGATTTGAACATGTTGAAAGCAGAAGCACACAAATTTGAATCTCATTACCTTGACAATTTTGTTGGTAATTTAGATGAGCTTTCGTGTGTGATTCATCTCTACTCAGATAAGTCCTTACACTGATCCTCCATACGTTGCACTACAGTATCTGAGAAGGATTGCTACGAGAGGTCGCCCATAAATTCTGTTGAGAGATTTTCTTGCCCCATAATTCTATTTCAAGGGTTGGAAGACAAGGTACGCAAGCCATACTCTTTTCAATGGTTCCCTGCCCCTCTCTGTTGCTCCCCAAGAATTTGAAAAGTAAAGAAAGAAAGGAAAGGGGATAAAAAGTCCAGTGTCAAAACGAGGGTCCTCTTTTAATTTCCTAATGTATAAAGTAGTGTCAGATGAGTTTGACAATCTCTTTTCGATTGGTAAGTAAAATGGTCATCGGTGGCCTTCAGATTGTTCATCACATCTCTGGCATTTCAACAACTTTGCTGCTCGGCAGTTTGGCAATTATCTAATATCTACTACCTCTTGCAGGTGGTACCGCCAGATCAAGCTCACAAAATTTATGCAGCGTTGAAGCAGAAAGGTCTGCCTGTTGCATTAGTGGAATACGAAGGTGAGCAGCATGATTTTCGCAAGGTATTGTTCTTCTTGAGTCTTACATAAGCAAAAGTCATTTGTTGTGTGTGCAACGCAGGAAATTGACATGCAATGTTATGCAGGCTGAAAATATAAAATTCACTTTGGAACAACAAACGCTGTTTTTTGCACGTTTGGTAGGACGCTTTGATGTTGCCGATGAGATCACACCAATCAAAATTGATAACCTAGACTGAGCTTGTCTCATGAAGGTAGTGATCTCTCCTCCATTGTTAGTAATTTGTTGGCATCTGAGAGGAGGATTGAAACCTTGCTTTCTACTGTCTGCAATTGTTAATCACAAGATGCTGTGCTGCACATGACTTTGGAATGTCCATGCGCATCGTTTTATGTTCATCATGCTTTCATAAATGGCCAGATTGCAAGTATGAGAACTGGCTTCATAATTAAATCGTGTCAATTGCCCATTATGCTTAAATATGATGGTCGATTTTGCATGACGTTCTATTTTTCACTAAGCACAAATCGAGTTCACTTTTGTTATTGCAGAAAGGGCTACTGGTAACCAGCAGGCCGCAACAAGTCCGTTTCCTTTGTGGTGCCCGACTTTGTATCACCCGTTTGGGATACTGCACCAGATGCAGTATTGATCTGTAGTTAGATTCGGAAGCTGGTGAAAAAAAAAAAAAAAGAAATGCAAAATGAAATCTGAACTTTGAAGTAGGAGTTTCAATATAGTTGGCATTGTAACTTTGGTGTGTCATAAGACCATTTTATTTTGGATTTCGGGTACCCAATATGGCAAAGGGGGCGAAACTTCCATTTGGGTCATTCCAAACAGGATCAACTTTACATATTATCAAACATAGGAGAGCAGCGCCCAATACACCGGCAACTCCCATCATATGAAATGGGTTCAATGTCCAATTATGAAACCCTTGGAAAAAAAGGATGAAGTGAAATATAGCCCGCTACACCAAAACTAGGCGCAAAGAACCAACTAGACTGACCTAGTGGATAAATCAGGAATACAGAAACAAAAACAGCAATTGGACTAGAGAATGCGATTGCATTATAAGGTCGCAATTGAACAGATCGAGCAAGTTCAAATTGACGTAACATGAAACCTATTAGTCCGAAAGCACCGTGGAGAGCCACAAAAGTCCACAGACCGCCTAATTGACACCAACAAGTAAAATCTCCTTGTGCTTTAGGACCCCATAGTAACAACAAAGAATGTGCTAAACTATTAGCTATTCTTGTGAAGATTTTGGTTGTTTCAATACCGTGATGTGTCTTGATGTTTGAGTTTTTGGTTTCCTGCTTCTTGTCCTTTATCACCCGGCATGTATAAGCTCAGTTTCAACAGAAAGCAAGAGCTTCAACTTGTAATTTCTAGACGAACCAAGACTTTGTCAAGTTAGACGGCTGATCTGTAGTAATCTTTATGGTGGGTTTTTCTTTCCCTTTTCCTGTTCGGGTGGAAGCATGGAAATATAAAGAAATCAACTTGCGCGAGATTTATGATAGATTTGCGTGAAGTCAAGAATAAAGACCGTTATGTAAAGACCTTACAGAATGCTAGCGGACATATTAAAAGGAAAAGATTATGGGCACCTAGAAAAATTTATTCTCCATCAAATGCTTTGATTGTCGTGGAGCAAATAGGCGCGACGGTTTTTAAATAGTAAAACATTAGTTATAAGTAAAGCACATTGTAAGCAAGCCACGGAAAAACTAAGTGAGCTTTAGATTTATGGAGGGCTGCGTGAACTCAAGAACGAAAACCTTATTAAATACTAGCGGGCACATAGAAAGGAAAAGATTGTGGGCAATGCCCACTGGGCATCTATAAAGATTTCTTCTCTATTAAATGCTTAGATTGTGTGTTGACGACATTAGAATCAGATTGGATGATAGTATCGGGAGAACATTGACTAGTATGAGACACATCCCAGAGTTGAAGAAAAGACTGATTTCCTCAATTGCCTTTGAATCAGTTGAGTGTTGGTTTACTTTTTTTGTTTGGTCAGTTAGTGTTGGTTTAGTTTATATGGTGAAGATTTTGAGGGCTACTTGAGGAGTCCTACTGGTAGTGGCTTGTATGAGTTCTAAGAGGAGATAATTATATTTGCCATTAAGACGGTAGATACATTTGGTTGAGATTTCAATTGTGGTATATGGGTTTAGGACACATGTAAGAGAAGCTTGAAGGTTATGACTAAGAGAAATGTGTTTTTTGATCATATGACTAAGAAACTGAATGTATACAAATATTACGATTCAAGCAAACAGCAAACAAAGTTGTGACATCCAGAAATTTAATCCTGTTTTGAATATATGAAAGGGTTGTTTCGTCGACGCTTTTATGGTTAATTTACTCGGAACTAATCACTCACGAGTTAACTAATTTATTAGGTGAGGCCGTTAAGGGATATAAATGTGATAGACTAGAGAATTCAATCGAAAATCGACTACTTGACCATAATAATCGGCAAGGGTCAATACGGCACCGATATAAATCGATTAGTGAACGGATATAGGTCGATTTGATGGAATCACGTAGTCGAATTGCGGGTGGTTTCACACGATTACGATATTCGCGTTGAACAACAATAAACCAATTTTCTATCAATATTATAGTTGGGACATGTAATTGAACCCTCGCGATTTTATGACAACCGAGAGTCGTCTACGATTCGGAGGTGCACAAACGTGAATAAAAAATTATCGACCACGAGTTGAACAGGTTAAAATCCCTAAAAGCTACTCAATAGGTTATGTCGTACTAAAATAGCGTTTGGTCGATTTTAATCACGAAATTTAATTCGGTTTTGGGAATCGGACGTTCGATCATGTCACGATTCGTTTATTGGACGCCATCTCATCTTTTGGCGAATTTTCAACGAGTCCGGAATTTTGCGGAAAAGCGATTTTCGGACAAAAAGAAAAGAATAAAGAAATTCGGATGGGCTGATTAGTTGGTTTTTTCTACCCCTAAAATGACCTTGTTTGTGAGGAAATAAAGGGAAAATGGCCATTGGATGGCCACTTGACCTTTGGGCATGAAGACTTTGGGGGCACAAGTGATGATGGACTTGATATTTTTCCCTAAGCTCTAATTGGTTGAACCATTGACTTGTTGTTCTCTCCCCCTCTCCCATATCTCTCTCCCTTCCTTCTTGCGTGCAACCCCCCACCAGCAGAGACCAACCCCATTTTCCCTCAGCTTCTTCTTCTTCATTTCCACTCCCCTCACGCCAGCATCATCTCCATCCCTTCCCTTCCACTTCTGCCAACAGCCGCACTGCCCAGCAGCCCTCCACCTTCACACCATCTTCATTTCTTCACCACATAGCCGCCTCCACCACATCATTTCCCCCCATCATCTCCCCATCCCACGTCGCCCAACATCATCCCATCATCCCACCCACGTCACCTTCACTGACAGCTCCTCACGCCAGCATCACCTTCTTCAATCTCCTCATTTCCTTTCATAGTTTTTGTTGTCGCAAACTTCACACCACCATCGGGACTCCAGCAACTTCACCACCACACCACAGCCGCTGCCACCAACTCCGTCCAGACGCCTCACCACCATCCGTTCCAGCTCGACCCTGCGTCCAGCCACCTCCATCCGACCAGCCCTTGGCCGAGAGCCTTGTAGGGCCATCTCAGCCTCCGCCAAGCCTCCGTTCGAGGCATGGTAGTCTCGGGTTTTCGCCACCGTTGCCATGAGCCCGCCACGGTCTTAATTCGGTGAGTTAACTCCCTAATCCTTGATTATGTTATTAATTGCACTTAATAGGTGTTTAGATTAGTGCTAATCATGGTTAGATTAGTACTATGATGGATTAGCGTTAATCAATCATGATTAGGTTAGTTGACCTTGGTTAGGTTAGTTGACCATGGTTAGGTTAATTGACCATGGTTGGGTTAGTTGATCATGGTTAGGTTAATTAATCGCAGTTTACTAGACACTCGTTGTTTGCGATTTTCGTGGGTTAAAATTTACTACGATTTTGAGGTTACTTCATTCTTGAAAAATGCTTTAAACATCTTCATCTATGACGTATATTTTACTCAAGATTTTATGGATTTAAAAGAACAATATTTCAGCTTCATTGCATGCAAAGCAGAATCTCGGTTTGTGTTGGAACCAATGACCTTTTGATGTTTAAGGGATTTTTATCAACTTTTAGGGTTCGATTTTCGAAAGAGTTTTTTCACAAAATTTTTTCATCACATCTTGAAGTTTAACATAGTCAAATTTCAGAGCAAACGGACGAGTTTTGTATCTCGAACCAAGCTGATTTTGGAAAACAAAATTTATGGACATGGATACAGTTTTGGTAACGGTTTAAGCGATTTACTGCTCTTATTCTAGGAAGATCTAGGTCAAGGTGTCTCATAAAAAGTGTTCATTTAAGTGTCCTTTATAACATATTTAAATTTGAGAATTTTTTGAACTCGTTTGTCTATATTTCTAGAATTAATCTTGGAGACGTGCGAGTGGACCCGATTTCTGCTGGTGAGGGCCGATTGTAGTCTTGTGGTTGTTCTTGGTGTCTTGGTTACCGGAAGATGTATATCGTGTGATTTGGTTGATTTTTGACATGCTGAGAACTTATGTGTGATATTATGAGATTGGTTGCTCTATGTTGGTATTGATTTCTTATGTCAAAAGATGGCTTTATAAGCTTTTAAATAGAAAAACAATGAGGTGTCGGATTTGGATACCAAAACTTATTTGCTCAACAAAACCATGAGATTTTAAACTAGGTGTGTGCAAAGTTTGGCGGATTAATTTTGAGTACGAGAGCACCTACGAATTTTTTTCCAAAAGTTTTAAAGAAAAAAAAAAGGGATTACCCAAGTTTAGTTTCAAAAAGAGGGTGGTTGGAAAAGAAAATAGAAAATAAATGAGATATCGGGTTTGAACGTCAAATTTTATTTGCTCAATAAAACAAGTAGGTTTTATAGTAGAAGTAGAAGTGTGCAAAGTTTAACGAATTGATTTTGAGTATGTGACCGCGTACGAATTTATTTTGGAATGTTTTGAACAAAAAAAAAAAAGTTGCAAGGTTTATTATTTGAAAAGGGATTTTGGTGTTCTTAGCTAATGAGGAAGATAACAATGGACTTGAGTGATGGTGTGCTCATATGATCACCTAAATACCCTGATGCGTATGAATATGCGGGGTAATGAACCCGTCCTGATATGTATGATTATGTGGGACAATGCCTGATTAAGTTCAGATGCCCCACGTCAACGGGATGCCGAGTCGTGGTTGAGGCCGAACCGATACTCCTTTATAGAATGCTGTCCCGATGCATATGAGTACGCGAGATAATGCCGTGCCCGATGGGGCGGGATGATGCCCGGTTATGCTGGATGACCGCCGACTTTTGTGTTGGCCGTGGCCCGATGGATCATAATAATCAGAACACACTTGAATGGTTGTGATAGTTTGCACCTGATTGTGGGGCAAAATTGTGTGGCACGGTATGAGACGTGTTATAACGGTTTTACCTTATAATCGAGACCCATGTGAATGTTTGAAGTGTGGAAATTATGTGTTCCGGTTATTAATTACGTTTGTTGTATTTATAAATAAATGCATATGTGACGCACTCATATGCAGGACGTGCCGAGGCGAGATGAGTTTGTTTGTGATGCCTATTTAGGCTGTCTCTGGGCGAATTTGCATCCTAATCGGGTTTAGGATTTTGACTCACTGAGATTTATCTCATCCCGTCGTGGTTAACATTTTTCAGGGCCGTAACATGAAGATCTACTGAGTGCAAATGTGGTGGGCGCGAGATGAGACACTTGTTTGGCTGGCCCTGCCGTTAGTGAAGTAGGTTGACCCTCATCCTTGAGGATTTTGAAAGGGTCGATAAGAAGTGGCTGTAGAAAGGCTTGTACCATTAAACTTCCTAGGGGTAACAATGAATAAATGAATATGTGATTTTCGGCAACATTTGTTGTGTTTCTACTATCCCTATATTTGTTTGTTGGCCGGATATTTATTTAATTTGCTTCTACATGCGTTTAATTGAAAGATAAAAAAAGAATGAGTTGGCAACACGTCCTGAGACATCACATTTTTAAATTGATCGCCAAGGGATGGCGCTCGCTGGGATTTGGGACATGACAAAAGCAATCCAAAATGACTGTTAGATAAATCCCAAAGATTGCTAAGTTGATTTACATCGATGATCGCAGACCAAGTTTCTTTCTAGGAAAATCGTCAAATTTTGACCGTGTTCCTTTACTTTATTTTCACAACACGTGTCTAATGACGTTGGGGTTAAGTTCTCAACCTAATTTTGATGGTACACTTTTCCCGAGTTTCCTTTCGCTTTTAAGGTCTCCGACTATGGAAGCACAAATATTAGGGCAGCACACGATGCTCGTTTGACTGACCAACAAGCCAATCCTTTATGCCTAGACTCAAGGATCAAGTTAGGTTTGAGTCTTTCATTAACAACGTTGAACAAAACTTGTCCAACTTTAGGTGATGGAATGTATTCTTCTCTCATCACCCAAGACCAAACAAAGGGGAGGAAGAAACACATGGTATGATTTTATGAAGAGAAATCTAAAAGGGTTTCCTCTTGCGATACATCTGATTTTTAATTCAGGCTCATCGAAAGCATGAGTTTTGTCAACCTTGGTAAGTGAAAGAACAGATCGAGAATGGCGTAAGCAACACTGAATCCAATTGGTTACAAAGCCCTGTATTGTTTCCAGAAGGACCAGCCTCTAGGAACCCCAGAAGTCGTCCGTGTATGCGTGCTAGATTTGGGGCTTCATTCATCTCAATCCCAGCATACCATTGCCATGATCTCTTAAGAATTTCGCCTGATAGATATGGGCTCTAATTTCTTCTATCCTTTTGTATTATTAAAGTGCAAAGAGAACGAACTTGTTGCGGCCTGCTGTTAACAGTAGCCCTTTCTGTGATGATAAAAGCGGATTCAAATCATGCTTAGCGAAAGATAGAAGGTCACGCAAAAAGCCATGAAGCTCAATGGAACCAAAAGTGCACAATTGGAGCCGGAATGCGATGATCAAATCAATTTCAAGAATGAGGGGCAATTTGACCATCATATTCAACCATGACAGGTAATTGACGCCATTGCATCATTAAGCCAATTCTCATACTTGGAATCTGGCCAAGTATACAAGCAGGAGGGACATACAATGATGCGCATGGACAGTCCAAAGTCATGCACCAGCACAACAACACGTGATTAACAATTGCAGACGGTAGAAAGCAAGGTTCCAATTCATCTCTAAGATGCCAATAGATTACTTACGATAGAAGAGCGATCACTACCTTCATGAGACAAGCTCAGTCAAAGTTATCAATTTTGATCGGCGTGATCTCATCGGCAACATCAAAGTGTCCTACCAAACGTGCAAAAAACACCATCTGTTGTTCCAATGTGAATTTGATATTTTCCGCCTGCGAAACATTGCATGTTAATTTCCTGCATTGCACACCCAACAAATGACTTCTTTACGTAAGACTCACAAAGAACAATACCTTGCGAAAGCCATGCTGCTCGCCTTCGTATTCCACTAATGCAACAGGCAGACCTTTCTGCTTCAGTGCCTCATAAATTTTGCGAGCCTGATCCGGTGGTACCACCTGCAAGATGTAGCAGATGATTGCCAAAACGCCAGGCATCAAAGTTGTTAGAATGCCAGAGATATAAAGAGAAATATCTTGAGGCCATTGATGAAATTTTATTTATCAAGTGAAGAGAGAAGTCAAACTTATCTGATGCAATTTCATAAATGAGGAAATTAAAAGACGACCCCAATTTTGACACTGGACTTATTCCCCCTTCTTCATTCTATACTTTTCTCTTGATTTTTGGGGAGTAAAACTAGAGAGGCAGGGGACCATTGGAAAGAGCATGACTTGCGTACCTTGTCTTCCAACCCTTGGAATAGAATTATGGGGCAAGAAAATTTCTCAACAGAATTTATAGGTGATCTCTCGTAATAATCCTTTTCAGATCCTGCAGTGCAATGAATGGATGATTGATATAAAGACTTATCTGAGGTGAGATGAAACATGCACCAAAGCTTATTTGGATTACCAACAAGTTTGTCAAGGTAATGAGATTCAAATTTGTGCGTTTCTGCTCTCAACATGTTCAAATCAGCAACCTGTTCGTCAAAATAACCGATGGAAAAATACCCTTTGTCAACGTTGTGAAAATTGCATTGAAATTGCAGCAACTAATGATGAAATTATAAATGAATCTTTAGTCAATGGGAAAATTAAAGTATCCCAAATTCCAAGTAAACGCCAACTACGACCAATGCATAGTGCCAAACTGTATGAAAATACACAGTTTGCTAGCTCATAAAAATCCCTACACTAATGTTCTTAATAGTCAGCTCTTGCAAGTAAACTTTCCTGGAGATCCATTTCATAGCAAGACACGATGAAGATGCTATATATCATTCACTAGCTAGAAGAATGTCACCAAGAATGATCGATGATTATGTTATAGGAATTAATCTCCAGAGTCCAGAGCTCTTTCAGATGTTTGTGTGCTTTGTTAGGGTAAGATAAGAACAACCTCCCCCTGGTGGCCCCAGAAAGAAGCCAGTTTCCTGAGATTGGTGCCAAATGGTAAATTTAACTATTCTGAAACTGACTACAAAGTAAATGAACTCACACCATAGAGGGAGGCCCCAGCTTTGAAAGTTTCTCTAAATGCTAGAGCAGCTAAGGTTGTATACCCACCAGCAGAGCCTCCAGTAATGCATAGACGATTGCCATCCGCCTTTCCGCTTTCCACCTGGATGATAAAGCAACTTCAACATACTGAAATAGTTCCAGCATGCTATTACCCAAGGAGCACTAACAGAACTACCAAGTTGAAAGTCACCTACCAAAAATTTAGCGCAACTACAACAGTCATCAACATCAACTATACCCCAGCGACCCAATAGCCGCTCTCTGAATTCTCTGCCATAACCTTGAACAAAAATTTTTATACCATTTTTCAGTAGCGATGAAGAAGATCAATCAAATGATGGGCCAAAGCTAGCAATGTTTGCAGCCATTTACATCAATATAACTCCATGAGGAATTGGCGAGAATAATGCATAGGTCTGTTGAGATAATAATCGTGCTTTATCACCATCCAAAGTTGGAAAACAGGTTTCGCAGAAATCAACAGAAAGATATGAAGCAGAAAGAGTTCTTGTTTAGAGACAAACCAGTGCTTCCACCATAATTGACATCCACGAAGGCCCATCCTCTGCTAGTCCAGTACTGAATACTCAGGTTTAAAACTCCTCGTGTTTCACTCGTAGGCCCTCCTGTGCAGTTTTAAGCAAAATTACATAAACGCTTATGAATAACTAGTTCTATACGATTAGGCATTGATGCATGACAATGCTGCTTGAAACAATTAATTGCTAGTTACTCCTGCCAATTTTTTCCCCTTTTTTTTGGTGGGGGGGCGTGGGGTACCAGTTATATTTAGAATTGTCAAAAAGACCATTTTTCTGAAAAACTCAAGTTGTCTAAGAACACACCGATAGCACTTCCCCTCCAATGTATGTGGAAGTAACAGCAATCAGAAGATAAATGGGAGTGTAAAACAGAATGGCAACAAGAGGGAGTGCCAAGATCAGACTTTTGACTTGAACCTCTGATACCATGTTGAATAATCACTTTTGAGAAAGCTTAAATTGTTAAGAAACATGCCATGAATGTATACCAAGCATGTATGTCATTGAGAGTGTCAAGCAATCATTAAAATCCATTGCACAATATATGACTTGAGAAGCGCAAAACTGAATATACCATATCAAATTAATTTTGAAAAT
Source organism: Eucalyptus marginata (assembly GCA_014182565.1). NCBI lineage: Eukaryota > Viridiplantae > Streptophyta > Magnoliopsida > Myrtales > Myrtaceae > Eucalyptus > Eucalyptus marginata. The sequence goes on from CM024590.1 coordinate 1,095,570, forward strand.
GTAAGTGCCCCTAAATTGGTCACATCTTCATTCAGCATCAGTTGTATATACTGACTTGTTTTGTGCATCTATTATATTTAAAATTGATGCCAGTTACTTATAATTAGTCTGAAAAATCACTAATCAATCAAGATTACATGAAAATAAAGACTTACTTTGACAAGTAAGGTCAATTTATGATCCTTGTGAATGGAAATATTGGCACAAATTTCCCATGAAAGAATATATAGTTGGCAAGGTGAATTGAAATAGGACAGGAACTGAGCTGCAATTATTGAAGTACCATGGCTTTTTAACAACAGTGGAGGCTTTTCTTCCTGACTAGCTTGATAAACATGATTAGATGGAGGATAGAAGTATGCATAAGCATTTTGACCAGGAACTTCAGTTGGAAATTCAATCAGCTCTGGCAAGCTGAAATAAGACTGGTACTTCAAACTGTCCGGTGAAGAGGACCATATAATCCGAAAATCAATGACTTCTGACTTTTCGTCGTTGAAAGTCACCTGCAGACAATAAACAAAAGGAAATGATAACAACAATGAGAAACACTAATTACTGCAGCACAGTCCACACTTCACTAAATATGAGGAGATTACTACGGTAGAGTATTGCAAGCACCTTAGCCACAGATGTTGGAAGTACTCCTGATGCTCCCTCAACATATAGGCAATTGTTTCCTGAAGTCTGCAAAAGAAGAATGTGCACAATATACCAATCCATCAGCTTAAAAAAATTAGTAACAGCAATTCGTCATAAAGAAGGTATTGAACATACTATGTCTTGTATGTCTGTGAATGGAATGTCAAGCAATGATAATGAGCTCTGAAGAACGTCAATAATTGCAAGATGAGACCTTCCCCTCTGCCTGCAAGCAGATTCTAAATAATTGATATGAAGAATCATACAATAATTTGTATTTCGATAATGTTAACACCTTAGATCATCACGTGGAAGAAAGCTCACCTGTAGCTGCAAGCAATCAGGGTCTTCTGTTTGTCGCTCTGGATAACTTCATAAGAGTTCATACCGAAAACCCATAATGGCCTAGCAAACTCAGCATTTAACGGATAAAGAGGCAGGACCTCATTTGTAGATTCAATCTGTTGAATCATGAAGCACATAAAAGATACAATTCAGTTCCTTTCCAACCACATCATTGATAATGCTATGACTGTATAAGTTGCAGTTGAAAGAGTTCACATATGTAACGATGATTCAATCACCTGCAGAAAATCTACAACTAAAATAATTTCTCCTCATTTATAATTTTCATGGTGTGACATCCAAAAGCCATACTATTTGACTGATGCAATCTGAGTCTGGATGGAGTTTGATACGGAAATTAAGGAGATCAACCATAATTACGGTATAAATCACCGTGTGGAAAACCTTCTTTGGAATTGTTGCTATGAAAGATCTTCGATGACATGAAGCACCTAGAATATCTAGACTATTCAAAGTCGATAAGGATGAACTGCAATGGCCCAAGGTTAAGATCTTACCCACTTATAGAGATTCCAAAATCCATTCTGTCTATCTGTAATGAAAAATAGTTCACCTGCATGTGTTCAAAGCACAATGTGATGTCTAGCACAATTTCAAGCCACTTCACTATGAAATTTCTTTCTATGTTTTCACTGAGACATTACATGTCCACAACTTCTAATGTAAAATAGCTTTAGCATGCCTGACTCAATCAACCAAGCAGAGTGAGAAGGAAGAAAATTCGCAAAAATGTTGGATATAGATCACCTCACGAGTAAGCAGAGACATACCAGATGACTCCATATACATATCATGGATAATACATGATTAAGGGACATTATAACATGAAAATATCAATAGAAAAAACTGTAGTGTCATTTTTTTCAACTCGTTAAAGACCAACATGCTCAGATCATCATGAAAGCAACATAATAAAAAAAAATCATCAAGGTGACCCTTATTTGTTATTCGGGCAGATCAGCTAGAATTGGGAATAAGCCATTTACATTTGACGATTATTTTCGGGGATAAGGCTCCTCTTTTGTTCATTCACAACACAGTAATACTAGATCTTACATTTCTTCAGCATCAAAGAACATCCGGTGACAAATGGACTTGTACCATTGAATGAGAAATCAATTTGCACCATTCAGTAATTTTAATCTGAGCCAAAAGACAGAAGTACCTTTTGGAGACCATTTAGGCTCAGTTGGTGACTCAACATGTTTAGGATCACGACCAGCAACACAGACACGCTTATAAATATCTCTGCATGGAAGTATTAAGAAAATCAACAAGACAAGGCAATGATGTGAATAAAGCACATTAATAAATTATAAGGAAAGGTTACAAGTGTGTCTTAAGAATCACAAGGAAGAGTTGATCAGACTAAGCCAACCGGAAAATGCAAAGAGTGCAATAAGTAATGTATCACAGTTGAAACTCACTTGGCTCATACACGCCAATAGCCAAACATTGTTCAAGGCTAAGGTAACGAGTTCAATGTGCGCATGGTTACAGATGGAAATTACAGTCACTTATTTGTATTAAAACAGATGGAAATTATGTGATAGGAAATGCACTAGGGTCTCTGAACATCAACACTATCCAAAAATGGATAGTGTTCTAAAATTTATTGATATAATCTGAAGTTTTCTTACACTACATATATGAACTACTAAAACAGTGCACATAAGGTCACATCGGAATAACAGGTTTAAGGGGACTCTCATATTAGCATTTATTTGTTTAAACAACCCATGCCTGTCGAACAAGTGAAAGGATTGTTGCAACTAAGTCAACAGTAAATTTGACATTCAAGAATGTAAGCAACAATGGCTTTGTTAATGGACATCAATCTCCATACCCGGCCTCCGAGATGTACCCAACCCAGAGCTCTGCTTTGTCCCATGGCATATTGGGATGACCCCACTCAATCCATGCTATCTTTTCATTCTTTGGATCCATCCGTGGAAAAGCATAGAAATCATTGCCACTGATTAATACTTTGGGCTCTAAATTGCACCCAAAAAAAAAAAACAAAATGGAGGGAGAAAAAAAAAGAAATCAATAAGTTTCTGGTACTGTACTGAACAAATTAACGTAGCAAACAACTAATCTGGCACGTCCAGCAATCATTTACCTTGTATATCCTTCTCACCAAGGCCAACAGCTACAACCATAGTGGTTGGATTTAAACTGTCCTCACGCCGATCTATATCCATGTAAAAGCAATTGGGTAAGCGTCTGTCTTATAGTCTGACATATATGAGCAATAAAATAAGCACCTGAAAAGAGTGACATACCTTCCCTTATGGTGACATAACGGCCAAATCTACTATCGAAAACTCCATCTGCATAACAAACTGAAGGCCCACCATAGTCTGGAGTAATTGGCAATGGAGGAGAATCTGTAGGAGATAGAGAGTACAACAACAGAGAATCACTGATGCTTATTGATGAACGGCACACTGCTCCATAAAAAATTCGATAAAACACAAGGCTTCATTAAGCGAAACAAAAAAACCACAACATGTCATTGCAAGTATGCTTCGGTAGGAGTCACCGCTCACGATAACTATATTCTATAGACTAAGGAGAAATGAAACAAGAAAGGAACTTTATCACAACATTTCTAAAGTGGCATATTTATGCTTCAACTTCTTTTATTTTCCCCCTCCAATCGTATCTCAACATCTCTACCATCAATTAAGATCTAAGCATGGAGCTTCCGATCCATGCATAAGCTTCTTAATGAAGAGACTGAAAACTACAATTTAAAATCCCACCCTTGACCATACATTACAGCCACTGCTGAGCTTACCTTTTAGGTGTAAGGACTGCTTGTACAGCCTCTGATCCTTGTAATTCGAGAAAACAAGAGTATCCCCCGAAATGCTAAAAGCACCACCACCATATTCCTGACACAGGGTCCTCACTGCAAACTCTTTCGGCGTGATGTCAACAGGTTCCTCTCCTGGTTTTTCCGATTCTTTCACAAGAACAGAGCGTCTAATATCCAACATAACCATCCATAAGTCAGTACACTCCTGAAAAATCTCGAGACTCATTCGCATGACAAAACCATAAGGATAACAACCCGACAATCGTTTCGCATCCACGAAAGCATCATTCCAGCACCAATTCACAATACCCAGAAACTGAATATTGCCCGAACACTCAGTTTAACTGGTTTATTCTTTATATCACGAAAAATGGTAAGTGGAGTTACGTACCCCGATTCACTAGGACGGGACTCCAGCCAGAGGAGGCGGCCGTTGCCGTCGACGCAGATGCCATCGAGCCTCTTGGAGGCGCCGGAGACGACGTCGGCGGTGATGGGGGACTTCCAAGAGCCGTACGGAGCTGTGACTCTCTCAGTCTTGGCTGCCGTTTCGGAGGACGACAGTGAAGAAGCCATGGCCTTGTACTTCCTGAGATGCGATTTGATCGACGACGACGACGACCGGGCGACGAGGAATCGAGCGAGAGGATTGAGGTTGGACTTGGGGAAGGAAAGAGGAGAGCAGCGAGCGACGGTGGCAATGGCCGCGAAAGCCATTTCGCTCGGACACTGGCCGTCCGGTATTTATGTCACATGTGGGCCGTGGCATGGGCTTTTGGTCTTTACTTGACATTGTTTGGTTGTGGAAAATATGATATCATGTCACCGTTTTGAAAATATATTAAAGAAAATAGCACATACTAACTAATTATGTAATAAATTTTTGCTAACTAGTGTCACAAGGCAATGTGGCTCCACTATGTGATAATCATGTTCAGATACATGTGTAATGTCCCAGAAAAAATCTCACGTCGAAGAATTGATGTCCTTTGGAGTAATTAATATATCTTAGTTTGGCCATATTTCATAAGTTTAAGATTTTGAGTGAAGCTGGATTTAGTTGAATGTTGACCGACTATGAAGATGGAAAAAGAAGGCAAAAGCTGCTGCCTGCTCAGGCAATTTCTGAAGTAGTATGCAGTGCTCCATCGCTGCTCTAGTACTCTCTCCCATAGCAGTTGCAAAAATGATTCAGCAAAACTACAGTAACCTTGAGTTGGTATCACTATTTAGTTGATAGGAACTACCTTTATTTATTATAAACAACATTATCATGTAAGCATGATTGACCATTAAGAAATGAAAACCTTCCTAGCATAGATTAAGACATGATCAGTCCAAGTGCAATCCTCTTACTAGAATTCTTGTCGCCCAGTCTGGTGGATCAAACCCAACTCAGGAAGCAAAAGACCATGGCTTCTTCACTGCCATACTCGGAAACAACGGCTAAGAGAGAGAGAGTCACGGCTCCGAATGGCTCTTGGAAGTCCCCCATCACCGCCGACGTCGTCTCTGGAGCCTCCAAAAGGCTCGGTGGCATCTCCGTTGATGGTGAAGGCTGTCTCATCTGGCTCGAGTCCCGACCTAATGAAGCAGGGTACATAACTACACGTACCATATATTTTTAATAAGAAGGACACACAAATTAAACTGAGTCTTCTGGCAGTATAGATGTGCAAGGATTGTCAGGTTGTAATTTTTATGGTTTTGTTAGATGAATGAGTCTCGAGAATTTTCAGGAGTTTACTGACTTATGGATAGTTATACTGGCTATTAGACGCTCTGTTCTTGTGAAAGAACCAGAAAAACCAGGAGATAAACCCGTTGATATTACGCCGAAAGAGTTTGCAGTGCGGACAGCATGTCAGGAATATGGTGGTGGTGCTTTTTGCATTTCGGGAGATACTCTTGTTTTCTCGAATTACAAGGATCAAAGGCTGTACAAACATTCCTTACACCTAAAAGGTAAGCTCGGTAGTTGCTGTAATGCTTGCTGAAGGTCTGCTTCCTGTGGGATTTCATATTGTAGTATTCAGTCTCTTCACAAGAAGTTTACACGTGGATTTGGTAGCTCCATGCTTAGATCTTTAATGATGGGAGAAAGTTGAGATACGATTGGGGAGGATAAAGAACTGAACTTGAAGCATAGAATATGCCTCTTTAAAAATGTTGCGGTGAAGTTCCTTTCCCATTTAATTTCTCCATAGTCTGTAAAATACAGTTTTAGTTAACTTCTGGTAAGCGGTGACTCCGAGGGAAGCATGATTGCAATAAAATGTTGTGGCCTGGAATTGACAAAACCACTTGGATTTTCCTAATTCGAGGTTTGCTTACCGGAGCTTTGTGTTTTATAGAAGTTTTTATAGAGCAGTACGCTATTCATCAATAGGCATCACAATTCTCTGTGGTTATATACTCTGTTTCTCCTACAGAATCTCTTCCATTGCCAATTACTCCAGACTATGGGGGGCCTTCAGTTTGTTATGCAGATGGAGTTTTCGATAGTAGATTTGGCTGTTATGTCACTGTAAGGGAAGGTAAGTCACTCTTTTCAGGAGCTTATTTTGTTACTCATACTTATTGGGGACTATAAGACAGGCACTTTCCTGATTGGAAATAGATCGGCGTGAGAACAGTTTGAATCCAACCACTACGGTTGTAGCTATTGGCCTTGGCAAGAAGGATATGCAAGGTAAATAATTGTTGGACGTGCCACATTAGTTGTTTGCTGCATTAATTTGTTCACTACAGTACCAGAAACTTACTGATTTTTTTTTTTCTTTTTCCATCCATTGTGTTTCCGTTTTATCGCGTGGAATCTAGATCCCAAAGTATTAATCAGCGGCAATGATTTCTATGCTTTTCCACGGATGGATCCAAAGGGTGAAAAGATAGCATGGATCGAGTGGGGTCATCCCAATATGCCATGGGACAAAGCAGAGCTCTGGGTTGGGTACATCTCAGAGGCTGGGTATGGAGATTGATGTTCTTTCTGATCGGTTACCCTCCTCATGTCCATTAGCAAAGCCATTATCACTTACATTGTTGCAACAACTCTCACTTTTACAACAGACGTTTCAATGTGACCTTAGGTGCACTGTCATAGTAGTTTGCATATGGAGTTTGAGAATACTCTAGAACATATCGAGGAATGCCAGGTAATATATTCTTTAGATAGAGTTTAGGTTTAGAGAACCCTGGTGCATTGCCTAACAGGTAATTTTCTTATTTTTTAATACATAGAACTGACCATGATCACCATCTGTAAACATGTTGTTGAGCTTTGAGTGGTCGCGAAACCTTTCATCTCATGCGGCACATTAAACTTCTCACCTTAGCCTAGAACAGCCTGGCTAATGGTGAGTGTGAGCCCAGTGAGTTGCAATTTGTAGTGCAGTACTTATTGCACTCTTTGCATTTTCCAGTCGGCTTAATCTGATCAACTCTTCATTGTTATTATTAAGACACATATGTAACCTTTCCTTATAATTTATCTGTGTGCTATATTCACATCATTGCCTTATCACATTGATTGTCTTAGTACTTCTAGGCAGAGATATTTATAAGCGTCTCTGTGTTGCTGGTCATAATCCTAAACATGTTGAGTCACCAACTGAACCTAAATGGTCTCCAGAAGGTACTTCTACATTTTGGCTGCCGAATTAAATTTTGGAATTGCTGCAAAATTGATTTCTCATTCAATTATACATGTTCGTTTGTCACCTGATGTTACTCAATGCTGAAGAAATGCAAGGTTGTAATATTGCTGTGATGTGAATGAACAAGAAAGGAGCCTGATCCCCCAGAATAATTATCGAATGTTAATTGGCCTAGTCCAGATTTTAGCTAATCTGCCTGGAAAATTAGGGTCATCCTGATTAATTTTTTTTATTATGTCACTTTCAGGATGATCTGAGTATGCTGTTCTTATTTTTACGTCTTGAAAGGATGATGTTCTCCAGTTTTTTTATTGGTATTTCCACGTTATAATGTCCCTCAAACATGTGTAGTCTACGATATGCATCTGGTTTTATCTGGTATGTCTCTGCTTAATGGCAAGGTGATTTATTTCCTTCATTTTTGAAATTTTTCTTCCTTTTCACTCTGCTCGGATGATTGAGTTCAGGCTAAAGATATTTTACAGTAGAAGTTGTGGGTATATAAATATTTAATGGAAAACATAAAATGAAATGTCAAAGTTAAGTGGCTCGAAATTGTGGCAGTTATTACATTGTGCTTTGAATACGTGCAGGTGAACTATTTTTCATTACTGATAGACAGAATGGATTTTGAAATCTCTATAAGTGGGTAAGTAGTTGTTATCTTAGCCCTGGACCGTTGGCATCCATGCTTATCAAATTTGAAAAGTCTAGATATTTTAGGTGCTTCATGTCATTAAAGATCTTTCATAGCGACCATGCCTTATTGTATCCATTCCAAAGCAGGTTTTTAAAATGCTGATTTATGCTGGAAATTTGATTAATCTCCTTAATTTCCATATCAAACTCCATAAGAATTCTGACTGCATCAGTCAAATCGTGAGGACTTTGGAGGTCACCCTGTGAAAACTATAAATGAGGAGAAATTATTATAGCCTGGGTTTTCTGCAGGTGACTGAGCCATTATTACATATTTGAGCCTTTTAAACCGCCATTTGTACGATAATAGCTTCATCAATCATGGTTTTGGAAAGGAACTGATTTATATCTTCAATGTGCTTCACGATTCAACAGATTGAATCTGTAGATGAGGTCCTGCCTCTTTGTCCATTAAATGCTGAGTTTGCAAGGCCATTATGGGTTTTTGGCATGAATTCTTATGAAGTCATTCAGAGCAATGAACAGAAAACCCTGATTGCTTGCAGCTACAGGTGAGATTTTTCTATGTGATGATCTAATGCGTTAACATTATCCTTAAAGCAAATTATTGTATGATTTCTCATATAAATTTATTCAAAATCAAGGCAGAGGGGAAGGTCTCATCTTGCTGTTATTGATGTTCTTCAGAGTTCATTAGTGTCGCTCAACATTCCATTCACGGACATACAAGACATAGTATGTTCAATACCTTCATTATGATGAGTTGCTGTAACTATTATTCAAGCTGATGGTTGGGTAAATTGTGCACTTTCTGCTTTTGCAGACTGCAGGGAATAATTGCCTTTACATTGAGGGTGCGTCAGGAGTACTTCCATCATCTGTGGCTAAGGTGCTTGCAATACTTTGCCTTAGTAATCTCCTCATATTTGATGAAGCGTGGACAGTGCCGCAGTAATTAGCATTTCCCATTGTTGTCATGATTTTCTCTTGTTTATGGTCTGCAGGTGTCTTTCAATGATGAAAGGTCAGAAGTCATTGATTTTCAGATAATATGGTCATCTTCACCTGACAGTCTGAAATACGACTCTTATTTTAGCTTGCCAGAGCTGATTGAATTTCCAACCATAGTTCCTGGTCAAAATGCTTATGCATACTTCTATCCTCCATCTAATCATTTTTATCAAGCTAGTCAGGAAGAAAAGCCTCCACTGTTGTTAAAAAGCCATGGTACCGGAAAAATTGCAACTCAGAACTTGTCATACTCGAATTTACCTTGCCAACTCTATATTCTTTCGTGGGAAATTAGTACCATCAATGTTTTTGTGTAGATCTACTTATAAATAAGTGTTTATGTAATCATACTTAAAATTGCACAGGAGGCCACACGCGTGAAACACGAGGGGTTTTAAACCTGAGTATTCAGTACTGGACTAGCAGAGGATGGGCCTTCGTGGATGTCAATTACGGTGGAAGCACTGGTTTGTCTCTAAAAGAAAAGTTTCTGCTTCATATCTTTCTCTTGATTTCTGCAAAACTTGTTTTCTGACTTTGGTTGGTAATGAAGCACCAATACTATTTCAACAGCGCTATGCTTTATTCTCACCAATTCCTCATGGAGTTGGTTAACGTAAATGGCTGCAAATGTTGCTAGCTTTGGCCCATCGTTTAACTGATCTGCTTCATTGCTACTGAAAAATGTCATAAAATTTTTGTTCAAGGTTACGGCAGAGAATTCAGAGAGCGGCTATTGGGTTGCTGGGGTATAGTTGATGTTGATGACTGTTGTAGTTGTGCTAAATTTTTGGTAGGCAACTTTCAGTTAGTGCTCATTGGGTAGTGGAATACTATTTCAGTATGGTGAAGTTGCTTTTATCATCCAGGTGGAAAGTAGAAAAGTGGATGGCAATCGTCTATGCATCACTGGAGTCTCTGCTGGTGGGTATACGACCTTAGCTGCCCTAGCATTTAGAGAAACTTTCAGAGCTGGAGCATCACTTATGGTGTGAGTTCATTTACTTTATAGTCAGTTTCAGAATAGTTAAATTCACCATTCGGCACCAATGTAGGGGAACTGGCTAATATCTGGGGCACCAGAGGGAAGTCGTTTTTATCTTACCCTGACAAAACCTACAAACATCTGAAAGAGCTATGGACTATAACATAATCATTGATCATTTTTGGTGACACTTGTTGCTGGTGAATGATATAGAGCATCTTCATTGTGTCTTGCTATTAAATGGATCTCCTGGAAAGTCTCCTGGCAATAGCCACTGTTAAGAACATTAGTATTTTGATCTAGGAACTATCATAAGGCATATTTCATAACAGTTTGGCACTGTGCATCAATCGTAGTTGGTGTTTACTTGGGAGTTGGGATACATAAATTTCCCCATTTCTTTTGGTATATCTGGAGATTCATTTATAAACTCATCATTATTTTAAGGATTGAATCTTCACAATGTTATATAGGGATATTTTTCAATCGGTTATTTTGATGAACAGGTTGCTGATTTGAACATGCTGAAAGCAGAAACACACAAATTTGAATCTCATTACCTCGACAATTTTGTTGGTAATTTAGATGAGCTTTTGTGTGTGATTCATCTCTACTTAGATAAGTCCTTACACTGATCCTCCATTCGTTGCGCTACAGTATCTGAGAAGGATTGCTACGAGAGATCGCCCATAAATTCTGTTGAGAAATTTTCTTGCCCCATAATTCTATTTCAAGGGTTGGAAGACAAGGTACGCAAGCCATACTCTTTCCGATGGTTCCCTGCCCCTCTCCTGTTGCTCCCCGAGAATTTGAGAAAGTAAAGAAAGAAAGGAAAGGGGGAAGAAAGTCCAGTGTCAAAACGAGGGTCCTCTTTTAATGTCCTAATGTATAAAGTAGTGTCAGATAAGTTTGACTTTCTCTTTTCGATTGGTAGGTAAATGGTCATCGATGGCCTTCAGATTGCTCATCACATCTCTGGCATTTCAACAACTTTGCTGCTTGGCGGTTTGGCAATTATCTAATATCTAATACCTCTTGCAGGTGGTACCACCAGATCAGGCTCGCAAAATTTATGCGGCGTTGAAGCAGAAAGGTCTGCCTGTTGCATTAGTGGAATACGAAGGTGAGCAGCATGGTTTTCGCAAGGTATTGTTCTTCTTGAGTCTTACATAAGCAAAAGTCATTTGTTGTATGTGCAACGCAGGAAATTGACATGTAATGTTACGCAGGCTGAAAATATCAAATTCACTTTGGAACAACAGATGCTGTTTTTTGCACGTTTGGTAGGACGCTTTGATGTTGCCGATGAGATCACACCAATCAAAATCGATAACCTTGACTGAGCTTGTCTCATGAAGGTAGTGATCTCTCCTCTATTGTTAGTAATTTGTTGGCATCTGAGAGGAGGATTGAAACCTTGCTTTCGACTGTCTGCAATTGTTAATCACAAGATGCTGTGCTGTGCATGACTTTGGAATGTCCATGCACATCGTTTTATGTCCATCATGCTTTCATAATTGGCCAGATTGCAAGTGTGAGAACTGGCTTCATAATTAAATCGCGTCAATTGCCCATTATGCTAAAATATGGCGGTCGATTTTTGCGTGACCTTCTATTTTTTACTAAGCGCAAATTGAGTTCACTTTTGTTATTGCAGAAAGGGCTACTGGTACCAGCAGGCCACAACAAGTCCGTTTCCTTTGCGGTGCCCAACTTCGTATCACCCATTTGGGACACTGCACCAGATGCGGTATTGATCTGTAGTCAAATTCGGAAGCTGGTGAAAAATAAAGAACTGCAAAATGAAATCTGAACTTTGAAGTAGGAGTTTCAATATAGTTGGTGTTGTAACTTTGCTGTGTCATGAGACCATTTTATGTTGGATTTCGGGTACCCAATATGGCAAAGGGGCCGAAACTTCAATTTGGATCATTCCAAATAGGATCAACTTCACATATCATCAAACATATAATATTCTTGTGAAGATTTTGGTTGTTTCAATACCGTGATGTGTCTTGATGTTTGAGTTTTTGGTATCCTGCTTCTATCATAAGCTCAGTTTCCACAAAAAAACAACAGCTTCAGGTTGTAATTTCTAGACGAACCAAGACTTTGTCAAGTTAGACGGCGGATCTATAGTAATCTTTATGGTGGGTTTTTGTTTCCCATTTCCTGTTCGGATGGAAGCATGTGATATGTTAGGTGTTGAAGTCTCCCGCTTCTAGAAAGTCGACGGGAGTTCTATCCTTCCGACCATTTTTTTCAACTAAATATTTTGCTGACGCCAAGTGCTGAGATAAAATAATAAGTACAGAGTCAGATTTTGCAATCATAAGCAAGTTCTTTTCGCCCTTTTTAGAGTCTTTTTCAGGATTCTTTAACGTACCATCACTTCCGCAATTCGATTATGAGTCGAAGCTGAAGATTTCGCAACCGGGTTTGTGCCGAAACATGCGGGACACATTCAAGAACTCACGAAAAGTGCAGAGGGAAGTATTGGGGATGTATCATACTCTCTGCATTCAGGTTGCTAGATTGGTGGTAGGTATAGCAACAAACGCAGCGTGAATAATCAAATCCCCAGGCCGACCTGTTGGATCGATTAGTCAAACAGGGGATATCATCACATGGTCTAAATCACATGTTTCACACGCGCAGTGTCTGATAGGACATTTCTATGACATGGTTTCAGTTCCCGGATTGAGATGAGGATGGACGGTCTCCAGATTTTCACCTGCACACTGCACCCTTCTGCTCCAGGTTTGCGATGCTTAGGCCGCGAAACAATAAATCCTCAGTCGGCGGTGTAGTTAAACCCGTTTAGAGATCTTTGTTGAAAGGCGGCGTGTATAGGATCTACGACAATATGCAAGTAATCATAGAGGCGGTCTGCTTAAATTTGCTCAATCAAAACCTTGGCTGCAGTAACACATGCTGCAGAAAATATGTACTTTCTTTGCCTTTGTGACCAAAGGGACATTAATCCCTCTGCAGTGGGAAAAAAAAAAAAAATTAAGAGCTCAATTGATCATTAAAAGAACAGGATCTTCTCCTTCATCATACAACATATACGGAAGCATGTTCCTCACGTAAAGAACTCTACACTTATCGGAACAAAGAAATTTTCTTTACATAACCGAAGGGAAAACAAGCGAAGATGAAAACAAAACTATGATTTCCAGACGGACAAAACAATGGTATTAAGGTGAGATTTCATTGCCGATACAAGGACCCGAATCCGTTGGCCAGGGCATGGACGGCGGGATTGAAAGCCAGCCTCCCCAGGATCCCCTGCTTGTAAGGAAGGAAGGTCTTTCTCTTCAGATCGTCCGAGACGGCCTTGTTCACGGTGTAGTGCAGCTCGTGCGCGGAGACCGGGCCCCGCCTCCGCGATATCGACCCGGTGGGGCTGTCGATGGAACGGAAGCTCGCGTTCCTCGCCGCGTCCTCCTTTTTCCTGAGCGCACCCACCGCATACTTCCTGAATGGATCCTTGTCTGTAGCCCGGCCCTCCGATGCGCTTCTGAACAGCAAAAAGTCCTTCAGACTCCACTTCTTGGACGACCCTTTCGACGAAGCCGAAGCCGAAGGACCCGGGAAACAGGGGGGCTTGGACGTCGGCGTCTGCTTGGTCAGCTGTTTCTCTTCTTCCTCCCAGGGATAGGCAGATACCCTGTACGGGGACAGCGACCGGGCCGCTCTCCGGCCAGAATTGGAACCTTGCAACCTCTCTCTGCCTCTGGCTTGGTGGGGCTCTGCGCTCCTCCTAGCGTTCTCGATCGCTGCTTCGAAAGGGTCGCTTTCTTTCCTCGCTCTCGATGAACTCCTGCCTCTGGCTTGCAATCTCGGACTCTTGGGCGATGGCGCGAGCGGGCTCCTCGGAGGCGTCAGAGCCGAGCGGTTGCTCTGTAGCCTGGGCGGGTGCTTGAGCGGGCGGATTTTCCCACCGTCGAAGAGCTCCTCGGCCGAAAGAGATTGCCTCTCGGAGTCCTTGCTCAAGTCGAAAGCGAAGTTGAATCCATCATCACCATCATCTCTATAATCAACTGGTTCCCTACCGAAAGTCTTCGGCTGCGGTGATTTCGGAGTGCCGGGCTTCTCTTCCCAAACGAATGGAACAGTGGCCGAACACGAAGAAGAAGAAGAAGGGTCGCTCAGGTTCTCCGAGAATTCAGTAAACTCGCGGTAGAAGTCGGCCACCCGAGCAGGGCTGGTCGGAGCGCTGAAGAAGTAGTCACCAAAGCGCTTCGGCGTCGACGGAGCGCTCACTTGCGGCGAGGAACGCGCGCTGTTGAAGTCGAACTCCATGCTCGGCGGTATCATCACCTCCATGGTGAAGACTTATGGCAAAAGTTCCCTTGACAGAGAGAAAGAAAGAAAGAAAGAAGGAGAATTATCGCTGAGACTGAGAGATGGGGAGGGAGAGAGAAATTATATAAAGGGGTGGGGAGAGGAAGCAGGAGAGAAAGAACAAAAAGAAGGGGGGAGTAGAGATTGCTGACCCATGGAGTCAAGATCAGGAGCCGCCACTTTATACTTTTCTTGCTCTGATTTGCGTCTGCATGTGGATGTACCTTGTGGGCTGCTGTCTCGTTTCCATTGAATACCTATGATAATGCGATGGGTCTGGGTTGTCCTTTTGCAGACCATTATAATATGCTGCCATCTATCTTGGTGACCCACCCATCAGCGAGGCTGAATTTTCCTTGCGGCAGAAGGTTGGAGACGTGGACGTATGTAATTGTACGAGAGGAGAGAAGGAGCAGATTAAAATTCAAGGGAAGGAAAGGAGTGAGGTAAGGGTGAAAACAATGCGTAATGAGTGGCATCACTCGGGTTGATCTTTCCCTCTTTTGTTTAGCTTCCACGCTTGAGTTGAATAGAAATCATTCGGTCAAAGGAATTGATTTTTATTCCTGGGCTTGTGGTGATCTGGTGGTGGCTTGGAGGGTAAGGTAAAGTTTTCTGGAGATGTGGGGAAAAGGGATGGCATGAGAGGAAGAGAGGCTGCAGGTTTCTTAATAAGGCAAAAGGAGAGACCGAGAGATCTTGTGATTGGACTGTTGGCTTTTGGAATGATGGGGAAAGGGTCTCTTTTCGATTGATGTTGGCCCATATCAAGGCAGGCGCCATGAGTTATCTTGATTGCCACTCACTAAACAGTAACTTTTCAACAGTTTATTGGACCCTTGTTTATGGTACTGATGCTGTCCCACACGCACTTGATATATGTAGATAAAGTTTTACAAGTTCATTTTTATTTACATGTGTTATTTTGAATGTAGCAACCAATCCAAGCTCGTCATGTGAGGGATATAAGCCAAACATATTTTTACTAGGATTGGAATCCTCTTAAATTAAGGAGCTGTTATAGTTACCTCAAACTGATGTAAACTTCTTGAAATTTTATGGATTTTCACCCGCAAACACAAAAAAAATCTAGCATACTCTCACCTCCCCTCTTTTGCTATCACCCACCCCTCTGCCACAGCCATGGCACCATGCCACACTTGATTACAGACCGCACCATCGTCACACCCTACTGCCGTTCCTCGTCTTCCCTCTTCAGCTCTTAGTTGATTTATCTCTTGGTCCATTTTCACCCCAACCCATATGTTCTAAGGCAAGGGGCTTGCTAGTGCGACAGTTGTGACCATAGAGTTTTTTGTGCCATGAGAAATGGCGGACCCATCCTTGGGTGACACTGGATCTGGGGCCGCTTGAGGTTGGCGACCTTGAGGTCGAGGCCTTAATCTAAAGTGTGGTGACAACTCCAAGAGGGAGAGAGGGGGATACATGTGTGAGTTGTATTAAAGAAAACCTATATCGAAGAATTGATGTGATGTTGAGCAATTAATATATTTTAATTGGCACATAACTCATTAACTTAAGTTTTTGAATGAATGCGGGTTCAATTGGATATATTAATTGGTTCAAATGTGGGCTTCTTCTTGACGATCTCCTTAGGTCAAGGTATCAAACTTCTACTGCACGCTCCCAAAAAATGATATTAGAGCCGATGGTTGCGATTTCTAGGAAGGTGGGGGGTTGTGGTATAACAATGCGGGCCCACAAGTTGATGCAAAAGAATACCTAGATTAATGGAGAGCAAACCTAACACTGGAGTTCACATGTGAGGGGAAGATTAACAGGATCTCCCCAAGTAAAAATATCAAGTTTCTACTATGTGCTCTTAACAAATCGACATCAAAAAGTCCAGGGTTGCGGTTTCTGGGCAGATGGGCATTGTGATGTAGTAACGCGGGCCCATAAGTTGATGTAGAAGAATATCTGAATTAAGGAGAAGCAAAACTAATACTGGAGCTTACACGTGAGGGAGAGATTGTTAAGATACACATGTGAGTTATGTTAGAGAAGTCCCACATCGGAAAATTGATATGGTATTGAGTAGCTAATATATTCTAGTTAACACATAACTTATTGGCTTAAGCTTTTGAGTAAAGATAGGTCAAATTAGATATATAATAGGCTCGAATATGGGCTCCCTCTTGATGATCTCCTTAAGTTAAGGTATTGGACTTCTGTTGCGTGCTCCCAACAAAATAGTATTAGAGTTGATGGTTGTGATTTTTGGGCAGGTGGACATTATAGTGTAACAACGCGGGCTCATAAGTTGATGCAAAAGAATATCTGAATTAATGGGGAGCAAACCTAACACTATGGCTCACATGTGAGAGAGAGATTATTACGATCTCCCTCTGTAAAAGTATCGAGCTTCTATTGTACGCTCCTAACAAATTGGGATACCTAACACTATGGCTCACACGTGAAAGAGAAATTATTAGGATCTCGCCCCATAAAAGTATCGAGCTTCTATTGTACTCTCCCAACAAATTGGTATCGGAGCCCATGGTTGCGTTTTTTAGGCAGGTGGGCATTGTGGTATAGCAATGCGGGCCCATAAATTGATGCAGAAGAATACATAAATTAAGGAAGAGCAAACTTAACACTAGAGCTTACACGTGAGGAAGAGATTGTTAGGATACATATGTGAGTTGTGTTAGAGAAATCCCACATCGAAAAATAGATATGATGTTGAGTAGTTAATATATCATAGTTGACACATAATTCATTGGCTTAAGCTTCTTAGTGAATGTGGGTCCAATTGGATATATTAACGGATTCGAATTTGAGCTCTCTCTTGATGATCTCTTTAGGTTAAGGTATCGGATTTATGCTCATACTCCCAACAAAACGGTATCAAAGCCAATGATTGCGATTTCTGGGCAGGTGGGCATAGTTATATAACAATACGGGCCCATAAGATAATGTAAAAGAAAACCTAAATTAAGGGGAGCAAATATAATATTGGAATTCACATATGAAGGGGAAATTTTTAGGATCTCCCTAAGTAAAAATATCGAACTTTTACTATGCGCTCCTAACAAATTGATATCAAAGCCCATGGTTGTGGTTTTGGGCAAATGGGCGTTATGGTTTAACAACGTGGGCCCATAAGTTGATGCAGAAGAATACTTGAATTAAGGGGGAACAAATCTAACATTGGAGGTCATACGTGAGAAGGAGATTGTTATGAGAGTTGTAATAGATAAGTCCTATATCAGAAAATTGATGTGGTGTTGAGCAATTAATATATCCTAGTTAATACATAACTCATTGGTTAAAGCTTTTGAATGAAGGTAAGTCCCACAAGATATATTAACAGGTTCGGACTTGGGTTTCCTCTTAGAGATCTCCCTAGGTGAAAGTATTGGCTTCTACTATGCGCTCCCGACACTAATAGGCCTAATGGTGAGATGCATCAATTTCTCGATAGGATAAATTAAAGGAAGAAAGCTACAAAACTCAACTTTGCCCACTGTGACACGTTGACTCAAAACTATTTTTTGCTACACCAAAAACCCTAAACTTGTACTTGTATGATACATTTACCCTAAACTTTTTTCAGTGATACCAAAAATCTAAACTTATACATGTGTAACATATTTACCAAACTCTTTTTTGTGACACCGAAAACTCTAATTTTTTTTCCATGACATCAAATTTTTTTGTAAATACGTCACATAAATACAAGTTTAGGATTTTTTATATCACAAAAAAGGTTTGGACTACATTTATAAGTTTGGGATATATGTATCACATAGGTATAAATTTGGGAATTTTAGTGTCACAAAAAAAAAATTAAGGTAAATATGTCATAGCGGATGTAATTTAGTATTTTTGGTGTCTTTTACTCTAAATTTAATCAATTATTCTTTAATTTTAGAGTATCTCAATTTTTCTTGGCAATGATGATTTATTATTAATGCAATTATCTCTTGTTCTCACATGTCTACAGAAACTCAGAGAAAGAGAAAGGATTGTTGGCCAACCACAAATCTTGTTTGATAACTTGAGTAGCCACCATGCATCATTATGGTGCTACAACTCTCAAGCATAGAGAGGTATTTCAGGAAAAAAAAAAAAGGAGAGAAAGAAAAAGGAAATGAATCATGGACAAGCACAATCATTGATTATCACCAACTTGACTTGTTGTTTGAGAGTATAGAATTCCATATAGATTTGGCCCACACAAAGCAACTTCCCTAGGAGATACCTCATCCTCACAAAACTTCATCAAAGTGGTCCTTGTCACGGAAGAATATTTTGCTTGTACAATCCTACAAGTTGTTGAAATCTCCAAGAACTTCAACCAGATCAAAATTAGAAAAATCAATTAGTAAATATACTATTTGAGATCGATAGATAAGGTTGATATCGGTAAGGATGAGATTGTTCCATATATTGGTGTAATTGGCTCAATGCCATCGCTCGTCGAATCGTATGAGATGTGCACTGAACTCATGTGTCCTTGATACAGGTAAGAATTTTCAATTAACTATAAGCATCTCGCCTGGTAGGAAGCTGTGAAACCGACCTATAAGTATAGGTTTGGTCCAATAGTGATTAGTTTGATGTATAAGTATAGGTTTGGTCCAATAGTGATTAGTTTGATGTGGACTATTTCCAAACTTGCACAATAGAAATTACATGACATCATCGGTTGATAAAATTAACCAAGCTGGGATAAGATAAGATGCATTCACACATTTATCATATCGGGAGTTGGGAACATGTGCTTAATAAAAGAAAAGACCTAAGTGATCGGAATTGTCAAGACTTCTAGAATTTGGACTTCGTACCTACATGAACGAATATTCTCCATTAGAAATCTTCTGGTTTCCTCCCAAGACAGCTGTGTCTGGTGTAAGTTTCTGACACAAGTGGCCTTACGGGCTGAAGTCTGTTTCTAGAGATGGTTATAAAAATATGTAAAATATTGGAGAGGAGGAATCTGAATGTTTTGTGCCTTAGAAAATAAGAAAATCATATATCTTTGACCGTGAATGCATTCAAATTCGCAAAAAATAAATAATTTAATTTTTTTTAAATGATCACTTATATCATTTAAAATAATTAGTTAATGAAAAATATTTTTATTAAGAGCGAATATATTTCTATGTAAAAATAGAACATTTTGTCAAAGTCTTCTTTGATAATGATTTTCAGTGCATCCTATGGTTCTTCAAAGATCCTTTTTACGAAAGATGAACAATTACTTTTGGTATTACAAATCATTCATTTTTCGCAAAAAATATCGCAAGAGTTCTTCGTTCCAAACAAAATAATATATTTGTTGAACTTGCCTAGATCCTCTCCCTTAGCTCCAGGCCGAGATGTGCAATGTAAGTTTAATTTATATACTTATGATCTTCAAATAGAATCATATTTCCCTTTATCCTTTGACAATTTCATCGATGAATAGCAAATTCTTGTATTCATTAATCAGAATCCTAGATTGGACAAGGGAAACATAACCTAAATGTATATAATGTTATGCAAGATATACAGTGTCAATTTCATTTATATTTATTTTTTAATCCCAATTCCTTGGTTCACTGATTCCCTTTGTATCTTTGTCTTTCCCAAGAGGAGGGAATACTTTCTCCATGTTTTATATCCTGATGATCCTAAGATCTGAATAAGAATTGAGATGAAGTCTTTTAAGGATTTGCTTAGGTCCTGCAGTGTTTGTGGTATGATATGCTATTTCTTTGTTGGAAAAAGTATATAATAACCCTAAAATTGATGTTCGAAATGCATTTGAGTGCCTAACTTGTTAGTTGGTGCAATCAAATCCAATCTTATATTAAGAGTGCAATGAAATCCTTAACCTTTTCATTAATACATTCTTAGTTTTTAATTAAGCTACACTTGAATTGAACTTTTATTGAGAAAAAAGATACTAACGGTGTCATAATTTTCGTAAGGCATGCACTTTCGTGATAACATTTCAAGTGTTCATTTAAATGTTATAACATTTCAAATGTTCATTTTCCTTAAATGTTATAATTAAATCATTATTTGAAAAAGTTAACCCCTATTTGGTAACCAATCATTCTTTTGTGATCTAGAACAAAAAAACGAACAGAAATTCAATGGCATCATTTATATATTAAATCATTCAATTTTAACTTATTTGGTAACCTAATAATCCCCCACATGCACTTTCGTGCATTTCATTTATTTAAATGTTATAACTAAATCATTCAATAGCATTTGACTTAATCCCACATCGCATCATTTAAATTAAATCATTCGTTAAAAGTAGGCCCTATTTGGTAACCAATCTAATAGTAATTGTTTCTATTCTTTTGTGATCTAGAACAAAAAAAGAACATAAATCTATTTAGTAACATTTTATTCCCAAGAATAGATTTGGAACAGAATCTACAAGTAAAAAAAATAAAAATAAAAATTGCTTATTTGTTTCTAGGAAAAACTTAAGAATCAAGTAATTTTTTTCTTCCTTCTTTTCCTTTTCTTCTTCTTCTTCCTATAGCTAATCGCCGACGACCTTGCCAGAGCCTTGCCGGTCCCCGGTGAGGCCAACCTCGCGATGGCTAGGCAAGGTCGAGCCTCGCCAAATCAAGGCCGAGCTTGCCCAACCACTAGTGAGGCTCCCTTGAGACTGCAGATGGCCGAGGCTGGTGATCGACTAGAGGAAGAATAAGAAGAAAATAGAAAAATAAACAAAAGAAGAAGAAGAAGAAGAGAAAGATGTAATAAAATTATTTTAAAAATTAAAAGAAATTTTAAATCATAAAAAAATTTGATGGTCGTACAAAACGCATTTCAATTCCGGGAATAGAAATTTTATATAATTATCAAATACTTTCGAATGCTCAAAATCTCGTTTGGGGAACAAAATCAGAAAAAAATAATTATTTTTAAGTATAAATTATTCTCAAGAATATAATGGTTACCAAACGCATCCGTAATTTCTCCAACATAAAAATTGCCGATGCTGCCGAACTTATTTGCTTTTAAAAGTTATGGCACTTATATTAATGCTTGTAACATTATGATACTAAATTGCCCATCATGTGAAAGTTATGGTAACATTTGTGCCATCTACATTGTTGGGAAGGCACGGACTTAATAGCCAGTAATATAGAAATACGACGTGGAGCATCCACGCAAAATAGAGACAAAACTCGAGCGTGCGTGGGCGTTGGATAAAGTTGTCGTTGACCATGAAAAGTATATGGCGATATAAAATCGATTTCCGTCATGCCATTATGGTCGGCCTTGCGTAGCTGAATGAAGAAAGTACAGCTGCAATATTTTATGCCATCGAAACCCTAGCACACATAGTGATTGCGCCCGACAGCTTTAAAAAACGAAACGGCGTAGGTTGGAGATCACCTAGATACAAACTCCATGCGTATCTCCTCCACGCTATTCGCCTGACATGATTGTATCGTTGCAGACTGCATAAAATATTGCAGAGAACAAGTGGTCGCAGATGAGCCAAAAATTTGAAAATGATAAGAAGAGCTGAAATAGCCAACGTTTGTGCATGGCGTTGTGGAGACCTCTAAGTTGGCGATTGGTTCTTGTACTTATGCAGAACGCCGAGAAGCAGTTTGATATTACCCCCCATTGATGACCATCCAGAAACACGTCGAATCTTTCTAGTGGCTGCAGAATGTTATAGACTTGGATGGTCGAGGCTGAAACTTGATAATGCGTATTTGTCGCTTGTAACGACCCACTTGGGATATTCCGTCAATCGGACGATTTGAAACAAAAGTCAAGCTTGTCTGGCCGCTTGCTCTGAGAAATTGCTGTACTGAAATTGTACTCGACATGGTGATTAAAGAGGGGGGAAATGAGGAAGATGAACAGTTGAAAGTGGGTGAAAAAACAACCGTGAGGGTCTTTGATCTTTAAGTGCATGCGAAAAGCAAATACTTGTGCATAGACCGATAATGGAGATTGAAATTGCTCGCCCGGAAGAGTACCTTGCTCGTTGATGTTCGGGATTACGTGCAGGGGCGAGAAACATAAGCGAATGGGAAACGATCTGAGAAATCCAATAATCAGTGATGATACACGGTTTTTTCTAAGCTCCCGGAGACTAGCTTGAACCTCTTGTGGACTTTATCAATTGGAAAAATGACACAAATGATGATTGAACTTTAGTCCAATGTACAATTGTCGCATTGGAACTTTTAATTTGTTCAATGTGATATGTGAACTTTGATCAAATATGCAATTTTATCTCTTGACTCTTTATTTGTTCAATATTATTTAGGGGTGAACATAGTCCGAATTGGACCGGTCCACCCCCTAATCCTAGGACCAACCTGCACAGTGTTGGTCCTCAATTTTTGGGACCAAGGACTGATCTTATTGAGCTTAGGGCTGAGGATTGAACCGACCCAGTGGGTTCTGTCCGGTTCTAGGGTCAAATCGCAACCAACCGATAATTTTTTTATTTCATTTTTTGTACTCTCTAAAAAGGTGACCAAGGACCGGACAGACCCAATGAGTTCGATTCGGTTCTAGAGTCAACTCAGGACCAACTAATAATTTTTTTTATTTCATTTTTGTACTCTCTAAAAAGGTGATCGAGATTGGATCGACCCAATGGGTTTGATGACGAGCAAGGTCAGCTAAGAGAAGCAAGTGGCGAGCGTCGAGCGGGTGAATGTCAAGTGTCAAGTGGGTTTCAACAAGTAAGGGCAAGCATTGAGCAATGAGCGGCACGAGTGACGCAAAGCGAGCGAGGCGAGTGGAGAAGTTGTCTCTTTCAATTTTGGCAAATTGAAAACTAAGAGGACAAATAAGACAAAGAGAATGACTACTGGAGGAGAATGCCGTGAGGAGCTATTTATGTCATTTTGGACACCGTGAAAACTCCTCACAAAAATATTTTCCTCATTTATAAATTATGACTGTTGACGCTTTAAAAGATATTAAAAATCTAAGTTATTAAATAATAGTGTAAAATTACTTGAACTCCTCACTAAGGAGTCGTTTAATATTATTGCTATTTTAGGGTTTTCTTTATATAAAAAAATTATAAAAAATATATTAGATATAATATATATATATATATATATATATATATATATATATATATATATATATATATATAAAATTAGGATTGGTTTGGGTTGGACCGACCCTAACCAAGAACCAACCCACACGATGCTTGTTTAGAAATCCTAGGATCAAGGATCGACCTCGGTCTCCCCTGGGAACCTAACTGGATTAGGACTGGGGGGTTGGGTCGGTCCAGGGTTAATTCTAGACCAATGCTCACCCTTAATATTATCTCAAAATTTTGGTCCAATATTCAATGTGATTATGAAAATTTAAACATTTTCATAGAGAGTAGGAACTACATTGAATTTATCAATAGTTTAAGGATCACTGTCGAACAAATTAAAGATCTAAAGAACAAAATTTTACATTGGATTGAAATTCAATGGCCATATTATATATTGGATCAATGTTCAGAAATTATTTATTCTATCATCCCTTGTCAATTTGCACGCCATAAGCAAAGAAGCCTCCTCGGCTCGGCCACGGCAGCTCGGAGTGGTGTGTGGCGGCCCAATTGTCATCATAACCCTCCGAGGACCGGCTAAACTGTGCTATGAGCCTGAAGTCCACCACATGGGCCCTGCCGCTTTCGCTTTGGCATTCTTCTCTTGACGTCAAATCCCTTTATGGACTTCTTGCCTTATGGGCCTCGCTATATGGGCCAAGGCCCAATAAAAAGATGAAAGTTGTGGCCGCACCTATCGATAAAGTGGAGAACGATGACGCGTGAACTTATATGGTCCGGCAACTTTGCCGACTTCCACAAAGTGACAAAGCTATGTTGCCCCGAACAACCAAAGTTTCGGGCAAGAAAACGAGCTTTTCGTTGCCCGACACCGACACCTCGAACTCCACAATTCCAAAATTCAACAATTTGCAAATAACTCAATACCTTGATTGGTGGATCTGATTGGTTAGAAAACACACGTGCATTCAATGTGGCATCTATAAAGTTAATCACAAGTCTATCACGCCATCACTTCATTAAAAGTTAGTCGTATTACTATCAAGTACGTCAATTACAAAGAAATGGAAGTTTACTTTAGTGGATGAATGTAATTACTATGTAGGTTTGACCTCTATTGAGTTACAATCTAAGTAACATCGATATTGATCTGCGATGTGTAACACGACACGACATGACATGCCGACAAGTCGTTTCTCATAAAATAAAGAATTTCGACGTGTTGGAATACACTATATTATATGTATAATTTATATATAAATAATAAATTATTATTTTATAATTATTTCAATCAAATTAATATGATTCAAATTCACAAATAAATAAATAATAATAAAATCATATAATAAATTTACACTAAAAACATTAATCCACAATTTATTAATATCCTTCATTGTTTCATTTTGACAAATTCAACTCCATTTTAATAAATTCATAAAACTTCGAAAGAAAAAAAAAGTAATTTTCATTCTAGACTTGTGTGTCAACAAAAAAAAAAAAACAAACTTGAAGGTAAATTGTGTATCATGAAAAGTGAGAGTTAAAAGAGAAAAGAATAAAATATAGGTTTTTCTTCTTTCCTAATTTGTTATTTTTATTATTGATTTTTATTTTTTTCACATATATTTGATCCTTCATTTATTAAAAAATTTTAAAATTAATCTTGTATGTCGGAAACTCGCATGTCGAAATTTCAACTCGAATGTCGAAAAGTGTCGAAAAAATTGACTAGATGTTGGATTTTCCGACACGTATTGATTGAATGTCGGAGAGTGTTGGATACATGTCGAAGTGTTCGACACGACCTAAAACCTCCCGGAAAGTGTCGATACTTTCGGTGCTTCCCAAGTTATAATAGCGGATTGCCGACAGAGGGTGAAGGAGAGTCGTTTTCACTTGTCGAACATGGACATCTCCATCCTTTGGAAGATAACAATTCACTCGAATTATATATCCCCACCCTCAATGGCAAGATTCGATTTTAGACACTGAAAACTGTTGAGCTTTAACTTAACTGTTCATATATAGTGTCCCCTGGAATTTGTGCTGTCAGCATTTGCTGGGCCGGTGGTCATGGCTACAGTCCGATCTTTTCTTGCGAAGAAAGTGATGAGAAATGAAAGAACACCCTCAAGTACTTCCATGGCAGCTTCTGGGCCTTTTTATCTTTTGTCAAAGTCTCGTGGTGACCGACAAAAGCAACTTCGAGCGCGGCCTGCTTTAATTTGATGGAGGTGTGAATGGTTTTGGGGTTATGCAGAACTATGGGAAAACAGCTAAGTCAGGACCACTTGTATGAACGGAATTTCTCCAGCACGTGACACGCCTAAACATTCCAATAGGCCATCCTTCAAAGCATCCTGATTTGCAGTAGCAACTGCAGTCGATTCTCCATCTCTTTCTAAGTGTTTGCCGATTATTGCATTAACCAGGCGAAACGTGTGTTGCCGTGTGATGCATTTAAGTTCTCTCGGTGCAGTTGCTGTTCGAGCCACATCCGGGTATTCAGATCCTGCTGCTGAGTGGAAATTGGATGTCAACTGTAGTTTGTGCTCTTACCATGCACGAATAAAAGCTGGAATGCGTCAACATCACGGGGTTGGTAAACGGTCATCGACACTGATCGAGTGACCTGTTCCAACGGGAAGCTTATGGCTAGTGATTCCGGGACCACTGAGGATACCTAATGCCTCACCAGATTGCAAATGCTTTCTTCAGCAGCAATAGCTGTCCTTGAATGCGAGAGTCCACAGAAAATTTCCCCAATGTCTTATCTTTTTCCTCTTTTTGCCTCCATTTGGGTGTTGTCAATGCAAGTCTCATTTACAAACGTTGCCAGACAAAGGAAAGCGTCATTACTATTCAAACCTAATGTTCTTTAATGCCCACAACTTCCCCTTAAACCATTCGGTTTCATTATGTGGTTTGTTGTCATTGCATTGAACTGAAAGTGATGCAACACTAGTGCTGCTAAAAAAGTCAACATCTGTCCCTGAAATCGACGATTCATCACTGATTAAGGCGGTTGACATCTGCTTCGAATGCATAATTGCCTATGACGAAACTAACATGTAGATGCAATGTACTCCTGTAGTTTTCATCTTAAGTCCCTTCAGGATTAGTCGGATTAAGGCGTGGGCGTGTGAATGGGGTCTTCCGGTATGCTAAGCTGGGAAACCCGAACACAAAAGTAAAAGTAGGAAATAGAAAAACGGACATACGAGACTTCATTGATCCTAGAATTAACATGGTGTCTTCAACTCATTGCTTTTCAATATTCAAGCGTGTTCAGAACATCGATCCCAGCATCATTGATTATTTACATTTCCTCCCATGATCCATTTACAAGAAGCACAGTCTGGCTGAAGAATTAGTTCCCGAGATTTCTGAGAACCAATTATAATTTTAACTGCAATATACATTATCGACACAGATTGTGCGAAGAACCTATATTGAGGCTAGCAAATTAATAAAACCAAAACTTATTGTGTGTATAGAAGGTACCTAAAAGTGAAATCATAGGGAACAACCTGAACAAACTTTGAAGGAACATTGCTTTTTCCCATCTCAAGAAACTTGATTGCTTGTTTTCCTAGTTCACTGGGTAACTGAAGACAAATCCAATCGAGCAAGGAGTCCAAGTCCTTGGCAAAGTCAAGCAGATACCAGTCCAGCAGCTTTGGGATCACAAATTTCTCGGCAGAAATCCCAACTGCAGCCTGCAAATAGTCTCTTTTCGCTGCTTCAAGTTCATTCTCCACTTGCGATGCCGTGTAGACTCGCACCTTCATTCGAAAAAGGTCATAATAAGTAAGAACATAAACAAGCATAAGATGCAGATGTCTCAAGGTGAGAAGAGATGCTTCTACTATAGAAATGTGCATGTAACGAACTAAAGCGCAATGCTTGCGTGGAACAAGAGAACCCAGAAAAATGATAGATGCAGGACTATAGCAGATAAGAATGGTGACTCTATTCCATGCATTAAACTTACAGCAGGAGACGACCAACTTCCACAGGAAAGTGCGAAAGTCACCAATGGTTCAGATAACTCCAATCCAAAGATTCTTCTCGCTGTCAATTCCGCATTTTTTGTACCCTTTGTGGAGGTCTGAAATCAAGACCAGGAAGCTTACTCAGTAGAATTCAAAACCAAAACATGACCTTCATGAAGGTAAAATGGATGTGACTCACATATTTTAAATGATAAGGAAGTCTGAGGATGAAGTGCTCGATTGTTATGCCGTTAAGAAGGTGTCCTCCAACATTTATTGTTGCCTAGACAAAAATTTGGAAAACTGAATGTAAGTCACCGGCTGCTCAGATCAAAGGTCCTCATAAGCTATTGCTCAATTCACAGGCGAGATATGTTAAAACAGAAGTAAAGATAAATCAATTTCTTTACATGATTAATGGATTTTATTGGCACTTCATACCTGCCGCATCAGCGCAACAACCACGTGGGGACTTTCTGATATTCCATGTTCGAGGAATGCCTGGAAGAATTCAACAATGTCGATGGTCATATAAGAGACTTCATGCCAAATGAATTATGATTATCAATAAACTTAAATTTGATGAGAAGCAAAAAACAAAGACAGTGCAATAATCGCCATGACTACCCTTACATACTTTCATCATGCATGAATTATAAATGTTAATCCAGAACGCAAGCTTCTCCTGGTGAGTGAGATTCTCCAACTTGACACGCGCAAGTTTTCCGAGGAGGACTCTGGAAAATCAGAAGACAAAAATCTCCTGTTACATCGACAAATGTCTGTCAAGAAGATGAGAAATCAATCGACTTCAATTAGCGATGACTCACTTTAACCTTTGCTCTAAAAATACACAGTTAGTCGTTCTGTTTGGATTGATTGAGCCAGCGTCAATTGAATAAAGATGCTTATATGGGCCAATATCTTTCTTTCCATACTCTGAACGCGTGCCATAGGGATCAAGGAAGTCCATTTCTGCACTGCCCTCCTCCGACATAGTCGTAGACAAGAATGATGAAATTTCAGCTGTAACCCTGCTCTTCTTTGAGCTCTTTCTCAAGAATATGCTCAACAGGCACTTCAAAACATTCTCGGAGATTTTGTTCGGATTTTCGTCACCTCGCACTCCATCATCAGAATCTGTTCGGTTCCTTGCTTTTGCCTTTTCTAGGTCTGTTGCTCTACTGTCAAGCTGGACATTCAGAAACTCCATATTCAATGATCCACAGAACATAAATAACGAGAACTAGGCTGTTGTAGTTGAACATAGTAATGACAAGAAGTAAAAAACACTAGACCTGTGATTTCTGAGTCTCCAAATACTTCTCTGCCAAGCCATTATCTACAGGGCGTCCCTTTCTAGCAACTTTGGCTCCATGGGTTTTATGTGCGGAAGATTCCTTCTTGTCAATTGTAGAATTAGTGGATGCTTGCTTATCTTCCCCACATGCATTTGCTGAAAAGCAACAGAGATGAATGAGATTGACGCTCTAAGTTCCAGCAATGCATTCTTGTAGAGAGGCGAAGTTAATTTGGGAATCCGAGCGCACCAGGGCGAGACAACAAGTGCCTGGTTCCAGAGGGCGTGGAGCCGCCGGCAATTTGAGCTTGGACTCTGGGCTGTTCAGGTCTAAGATTCTTCATTGGGTTTGGTCTATGCAAATCAGATGCACTGTCAACAATCTTCCTCTTGGATGATGAAATGTACACGGCTTCCTGATATAAGTCCTGCCTGAAATGTACCACCTGTTCTTCCAGCCGCAAAACCTCCTCTTCCAATACAGCAACCTCGGCCAGAAGTTCTAGAGTCTAAAATTCAGAAACCAACACACAGTTCATTCATCACCATAATCAAACAGTCACATTCAAATATAAATGCATGAAACACGGAACATTAACTAACACATGTTGGGAGATAAGGGGGGAGCCGAGGCAGAGTTCCTAAAGGTCTTGTAAAAGCTCTCTCAAGAGCCCTGTGAACGTTCTCTTCATGTCTGAGCTTCTTCTTCAACTTATCCACCTGGAAAATAGAAATTTCACAAAATTGGTGATTTTATTGCGAATGACTAGAGTCATCATACAAGAATTTGTGGAAACAAAAGCTCAGTACAAGATGCATACATCCTGTTGCAGCGCCAATTTTCTCTCTCTGCTCGATTTTCGCTGACTAGCAGTTGACTTCGTTGCATCCACAGATTTGGTTGCCAACATTTCCACCCTCTGTTATCCAATAATTAAAGAAACGATGAGCTTCTTCAAATGACAAGAAGATAAACTAAAAGCAAAAGTAGGAAAAACTAAAAATTGACAAAGATTCAGACATTATCGGAGAGCACTAAGGAAATGGGTCACCTTCAAATTTTTAATGCCTGGGAATACATACATCAGGCAAGCAAAAGGAAGAGAGAAAAGTGGAGGCTTTCTCGAGAAAATTTGGAATTTGGCAGAAGATTCATACAGCAAGCAAGGAGTGAACAGGAGACGAACCGGTGAAAATGACAAGGGAAAATTGAAAAGCGTTTTCCTAAACTACAACGTATATAAAGTCAATCCCCGATTCCCGTGAAAATGAATGCATTCACAAGCGATTCAGTTCCTCGAGCCTCGTCCTTAAAAACAGTAAAAAATCCACCTTTCCCGGGTAAAAACCGAGAAAATCGACGCTGACATAGTCGAAAAGCTAAGCACTTCGCTTGTTGCTGCAATACAACCCGTGTTTCAAAATCACCACTGAAAAGAAAAATCATTACAACATCGACATCAATTGCCGAAGGAACGGAGATACAAAAACTTTCGGGAAACTGGGGACTTTACTCTGCCATGCTTCGCTGGAGCTCTCGTTGACTGCTGCAGCCTACTCCCTCCTCCTCCTCCTCCTCTGACATTCATCGTCATGCTCTTCGCAATCCGCGCTCTGAGGACAAGAACAGCGTTGGGTCAGTTTCACTTCGATTCTATAATGGGAAAAGCTTTCGCTTTTCCGTATCCGTGTCGGCATTGCATCGAGCCAAGATCGAACCTTCGAGGATAAATCCCATCCAACGGACAGGGGGAGCAGAGCTTGGAGTTCCAGGCAGAAGAGACAGAGGGGAGTCTGAAAGTCAAATGGAGGAAGCACGACGAGGAAGATCCTACGCGAATACGTAGGTGGGCAGAGGAGGAGGAGGAGGAGGATGATGATGATGATGAGGAGGAGAGACAGTGGGGGCTTTTCGCTGTGTCTTGTTATGCTTCGCTGGACTGGAAAGATTTATCGAATTCCAGAGAGAGAGAGAGAGAGAAAACAGAGGAGAGAGAGAGCTCCCATTTTGGCGGCAGGTTGAAAGTAAAATGCTTCCCTTGTACACTTTACTGTTTAGGAAAATGCCAGGTTACTAATTAAGCATGCTTATTATGAAAGAATTTCCATTTTTAAAACGTCGGTTATATTTATCGAGAAAAATTTAGTGCCGATGGCGTTATTTGATATTTACAAAGTCCTTTCGATTGATAATAACATTTAGAAGATACATTATTGAGTTTCATTCACATAATCGGTAAATTATTTATCGTCGCATATTCTACTGGTGCGATAACAATGCAAATGAACCCGAGAAAAAATGAAATCGAGAGGGAATTTTTATAATGCCTTTCGAGCATAGGCTTTGAGCCGACCAACAAGTCGTCGATCATATGTTTCCAGTTTCTGATGTGTTTTGTCATATGATTGCCCCTTTTATGCTGAAAACCTTTGATTGGACTATAAGAAACTTGCACATGCAAGGCATAATTACCAGCTAGATTGTCTTCTTGAGGATTCCTGGAAAAATTAACCATTTGTTTAATGGTGGGTTGACCGTGGGGGCAGAGTCAGAGTTCTCTATCACTATTATAAAAATGAGTTTGCTTGCAGAAGAATCCGATCATATTGTCTTGTCGCGGACGATGAAATTGGAAGTGAAGTGAGGGGAGAAAAGGAAAACAAGAATAAAAACAAAACATCTTGGGCGGTGTCTGAAAGCAAAAGCTGCCTCAATCACATGATTGCCAACTCAACATATCTAAATTGGCAAATTTCAATTCAACCCGTTTCTCTTTTAGAATTCTAGCGGTCACTGATCAATAGAATTGATTTCAGGATGATAATAATGATTTTACATGTGTTCTTGAGATGCTATTAAGCATGTTTAGTAATTGTAAATTTGGATTCTTATGGTTTGCTTCGTGCCGTCCACCCATGAATACCGAAATTTCTTTCTTTGAGGCGATTTTGCGTGTCCGGACCACTGTTCCATTGCCTTACCGGGGATCGGATGATTTCGACTGCAGCCTGAGTAAATGCTGCTAACACAGAATTAGGTCCGCCGATGTGGAGTCAACAGCTCTTTCTCCTTGACCGTCATTAATCTAGGAGCAGCAAGTACGCTCAGAGACGGCATTCAATTCATGGGACGATGCTAACTCCGAGCATGATCACAGCACGGTCCAGGCGAAATGGACATCTTCTTCCCTGGAGCAGAGGCGTTCGTGGAGGAGCGGGACGTTCGATTCTGCCGCTTCTGCAACGCGCATTAATGGAACATCTTGGTCGAGGAGAGAGAGAGAGAGAGAGAGAGAGAGTTTGTGTACTGAAATGTAATTGTCGATGGAGCATGCACACATGGAGGGGGGAGGTGAAAACAAGAGCCGCCATGATGGTGTTTGCGACAGGACATGGTGGGTGGGCGAAATGTTGTAATTTTCTGATTTTTCTGTTTTTTTTTCCTTTTTCTAAGATTTTTTTTTTTGGGAGCTTTTTTAACCACCAAAACTTATTAACGGACAGATTAGTATAATCATGGAATTGGGACTTCTTTGTCCTGATCCACGCATTTTCTAAATTTGAGGAAGGATCGGTTGGAAAGTTAGAGGAAAGGCCACGTGATAGGGCCACCTTTTTAGTACCAATTGGGATCATAATTTAGAGAAAATACACATGAGTAGGTTCTCGGAAAAAATAATAATAAAAAAAATAATGTTTCTTGTGAATCATTTATCCGGGGATCAATCGCCCCTTTTGTAAGAAGGCGACAAGTGGCAAAGTCCCGAATCAACCACTTGTCGTAACCACGCAGAGTGTGAACATACAAGGGGCCTTTTATAAAGTTCCAATTCAGTAGTAAATTTGGTAATGAGGACGTATAATCATTCATTTGATGATGTTCATCCATAGGAAAAGAAGAGAGAAGAAAAAAAAATGAGAATGGTCATAAGATCATATGCATCGGAGTTGTCCTTTTTAACCGTTAGATCAAGCATATCAAGTTCAATGATTATGCTCAACTAAAAGTGCATGACTTGTTATGATGCATGCTTTGTCCTATTCAAGATGTACATATGCGATTCGCTTGAGAAGCGAGGTAAAGTTTAAAGAGTTTTACTTTGAGGGGGTCGGTTTGGGTGGACAAGGAACGGGCTTGGACGTGTGAATTCACATCACGAGTTTGTTCTCCTCTATCCATGGAGCACTGATAATTCACTGCGGGCCATCTACTAGGACGAAACTCGCGACTTAATTTCACATGGGCTAAAAGGACTTGCAAATATCAGGGATTCAATAAGAAGTAATCTGGATCACCCCATCATATAAAGGAAAAAAAACTAAGAGAAAGATCCTAAATCCTACATCAACCATAGAGAGGAGAAAAAGGATCAATGCCATTGAGGACACTCGTTAGGTTTTCTGTCATTAGCAGATGCATTTAAATGTTATAAAGTTTAGGGTTTTTTTTTTTTTTTTTTTTTTGCCTTTTTATGTACTACATACACATTTCATTTTCCGGTTCTCTGTTTAGACCTTGCTTGTGTGGCCCTTGCTGTTTCCATTACAAACAAGACACTCGGCCCCGCATGCACCATTTTTTTCTACTATTATTCCCTCCCTGTATTCCAAAGTTACCTTATGTATACCACATCTCTTGGAGATCTAATTCCAGAATAGAATAAAGTCACAAAAGACAACATTCAAGTCAGTGTCATTAGTTGAGAACTCAATCACTTAGTTGTTGCTCAGTTGATTCTCTTCACTACGGTTTTCTTCCTTCCAAAATAAACAAAACATCAGATGCTCCAGCTATCATATATTCATTATCAACCCCCTGGCTTTGCCTCTTTTAACTCAACACAGACCAATATCGTAAGATACATGCAACGATACTTATAACATCGACTGTAACTCAAACCATGGGTCCGCTATTCTCTTGTCTGGTCTCAAAATTAGTAAAATAATCAAAAGATCTTCAGAGAAAGGCTTGCGATGGTGCACTGGATTGCACACAGATTCGCGCCCCACAGGTCACCTTCTTTGGCCAAAGGGAAAAAGGACAGAGAGACATTTTACCCAATTACGTGTACCTTCTGCTAGATTCTTGTAATGTGCACGAATACTACCTTTTGAATCTCTCTTTTTTTAACTGTTGTGGGGGACGTGGAAAGGAGAGAGCACGATCGTGAAATGGAGACAGTAAGATCGTGCATGGCACTGAAGCTCTCTACTCCCGCTTGGCACTGTTCCTATTCCTAGTCCTTCTCCTTTTCCCTTCCTCCCTCTAATTAGTCAAACTCAGCACAATCTCTCCTACTGTAGGAGAATCTAATTTCCCATATGGTTTTCAGTAATGTCGGTGAGGGAAAATTAGGTAGGTAGATGACAACCTCTTTGCGTGATTGATCTTGGTGTAAAAGAGAGCTCTGGCTCTAGTCGATCAACGACTAATGCAACGCATTATAATCACGACCTAACTCTCTATGGTTTTGGGCTCGCCCTAGCTACTTTTTCTAGTCAACTCATAAATTATGCACCATATAATTCAACGAAGGCCATTATCTCCACCGTTGAGCGTCGGTCTCTTATTGCCTGTTATTGTCCTTTGAGCTGATCTCATAACACATGTTTCAAGTAATTAGTCAGTTCATTGTCTCCACCGTTGAGCGTCGGTCTCATATTGCCTGTTATTGTCCTTTGAGCTGATCTCATAACACATGTTTCAAGTAATTAGTCAGACACTGGTTCTATTATTGCAAAATCAGTTGGGCTATCTTATCAAAAGCTTGCGATACCTTTACCACATACATAATTTATAATATGGTTTAGTGAGACCCAAAGAACTAATGACATCTTCTCTTGGCCATAGAGCCCAGTGGATTTCAAGGTAGGTTTTTGGGTGGTTTCTTGATCATTGGTCGACTTGCGCCGTATGTGATCGTCGGAATAGAAAAGAGGTATTAGCTCGAAAAATTGACTTAAAGTGATTTGATAGAAGGTGTTGGAGTAATTTGCAGATTCTACTTACCCCTAAACTTACGTAGTGCAAGACTGATCAACGTCACGACTGAATTGGCATGAAATCGCGGAGGGAAAAATGAAGTGAATGTCAATAAGAACATTCTATTTCTACGTTGTGGACCACATGGGATTGATTGAGGCAGATGAATAAATTTGGGATACAAGAATCGAGGACAATGGTTTGCTCAGTCTGTACAGCCAGGTGGTCCTAGAATGCTCCCATGCGCATCTTCCCATGGTTTTCTGGAGTCTCACTTTATTTGGGCGGTCAGGCCATTATAGAAACTGGAAAAGAGCCACAGGGACTTTGTTGCAGAAGGCAGATTTTATAAAAAGCCTATAAAAGTTCCCCTTTCAAAAGGAAGAAAAGAAGAGAAAAAGTGAAAGATATGATGGGCTTGTTTCAAAATTGATACGGTGGATAGAGCCAATCTTAATATGAAAAGGATAAATGACATAAATGATTTCGATATAGTTCCTGAATTTTAAATTATTCAATATGGTCCATGAATTTTAATATTATGTAATGTCGTGCTTAAATTTTAATTCTGTCAATGTGGTCTATAAATTTTTGATACATATTCAATTTAATTCTTGAAGTGTATGAAACTTTCAATGTTATCTTTGGGCTTGAAGTAATGGAATGACAACCTTGAACATTTTCGTACAATTCAAGAATTAAATTAAACATGTATTAAAAATTTAGAAATTATATTAAACAAATTAAAAGTTTAGGAACGACATTGCATATTAGGCTAAAGTTTATGGACCATATTGAATAATTTTAAAGTTTAAAAGTTATATTGCACATTAAATTAAAATTCATGGAACATTAAAAGAAAAAAGTTTGTGACTCGTGGATTTCACTGAGATGTAGTATAATTTTCATGGCTCTCTCTAAAAGCTGTGTCTCTTCTGAGCTTCTAGATTTTTTGTAATGATACCATTTTGAACGACTGGTAAGCTGTCTACTTCTGTTGGTCCTGCAAAGTGCAAACCCATTGAGGTGACATAAATAAAGCCACCATTATTGATCTAAAAAAGCTCCATATAGCCAAAGTGAATATAATACAATCGCCGTGCAATTATGTAATTGAAAACATGTGAGTCAAATGATGAAAAACTAGATAATACCGACTCCATGATCTCAATAAAAAGGAACCCCTCTTTATATCATGGTCTCCAGCTGGACCTGCTTACCATGAATCGATCTTGACAGTCTCCTCTAGCGTGTATTGCTAAGACGCGATCATTTTCGGTCACTATCGAGATCTACGACTTCATGCACGAAATGTTTGGTTTCTTCTTCACGAAAGAGAGCGAGCAAATGGTAACGCTTGTTTTGGGTTCGAGAGAGCTAATCAGCGGTAATCAGGCAAAACGAAGAATGTCCACACGAAACCTGCAAGAGAACCATCTCCAATATATGCATGTTTGCAGCATCACTTGTAAAAACGACGCTGCGTTGCCTCGCTTCCAACATCAGATCCCCTTTCTGAGTTTTCTATGATGTGGTCTTATAACGCAAAGAAATAAAGAAATGATGGCAGTTTTACAGGCCCATTTAAAGTGCTTATTGAACGAGGACAGCATACCAATTGACAAAGGCACACTAGTTCCGTCTACAGCTGAATCCCATATAATCTCACGTACACAAGTATATACAACCTATGTGGAATTGAATTTGAAGAGACTGTTCTAAATTATAGTTTTATCAGTGACAAAATCTCATCCATGCAATAAAAGTCCATCAATTTCAAGAAAAAATATCACATAATTTTAGTCTATGTAGGTCAACATTATCATAACCATTGATCAAGTAGGTTTCACATGATGGTATTTGTTTATAGATGTATATTTAAGTCTATAAAGTAGTGATATCTAAGTTGCCAATAAGAGCTAGTTTTTGGCGTTGCAAAAGTACAATTATTTGTAGAGTAATTACGACTTAGTCAGCAGTAGTAAAATGTAAATTGCCTTATTGTACCTACGCATATATCTCTACCTATGAACCTACTTCCTGGGGCAAGATGTTTAAATGTGAGCCAGGGCGAGCAATAATCACCAAAATTTAGCAGGAGAGAGAGAGAGAGAGAGAGAGAGAGAGAGGAGCGATTTCTTCCTTACGGAAGGAGAAGAGCAAAGCATTTCTATTCTGGATGGGATGGACGGGATGGACATGACGGGCAATGCAATGATAAGACAATGACATGCCTTAGAATCGATTGTTTTAATCCTTCGTCGTCGGGCGTGCATGGATCGGTCCTTGTCTGATTTAGTATTTCCCCTCCGTCCTGGTTTCGGCATTTTGCCACCTCCATCAAGTGAAAAGACGCGAGTTAAACGATGAAAAGCCAGTTGATACCCCACCCTACGATCTCAATAAAAAGAACCCCTCTTTGTATCATGGTCCTCCAGCCAGATTTGCTTCCCATACATCACGATCTTGATTATCTCCCATAGTGCACGTAGCTAAGACACGCACGTCTGCCGTCGCTGTCGAGATCTACGACTTCATGCACGAAATGCTTGGTTTCTTGCTCACGAAAGGGAGAGCCAATACCCATGCTTGTTTCCCATTGGAGAGAGCTAACCAGTGGTCATTACGCGATAAAAATGTCCACATAATACGCGCGAGAGAACCGTTTCAGATTTGGTTTGAAACGTGTTTGTATTTGCTTACTGAGGTTGATTAAAGCATGATCAGATAACATGATTCGCATGCGGATTTGCTGCTTTTGGACTAAACGCTTAAGTGTTTAACCAACTCAGCGTTAATTCTACAAGACGATGTAACTTTGTTTAGCATTTTCAGATAATTTCAGCTGTGTGGTTTGCTCTGCCCGCACTAAATGAAAGGTACAGGCATTTTTAGTAGATCCGAGAAGCTCAACATCAGTTTGCTTTTTGAGTTTTCCAGGATGCAGTACTATTTCCCTTATTAACGCGATCGTATTTTATACCTCCCATAAAAAAGGACGACGTGATGGCATTTTTTGGCCCGTTTAGTGCATTAATTGAACAATGGCAGTACATCGATTTGCAAAAGCACACCATTCTTCTACAGTTAAATCCAATATAATCCCGCATATATAATTTATATGACGTATGCAGAATTTGAAGAGACACGCCACCCGTCGTGCATAATTTATAGTTTCATTAATGATAAAATAAGTCCAAAATCATTGACGAATACCTCCCGCAATGAGATTACTTGATCAATGATTATGAGGGTGCTTGTTTATATATATTAAGTCTCTAGGGCAGTGATATGTAAGTTGCAATTAGGACTAGTTTTGAAGTTGCAAAAGTACAAATATTTGCAAGAATAATTGCGAGTAAAATGTAAATTACCTAACTGCACCTATATATCTCTAACTACGAATCGAATTCCAGTGGCAAAACACCCATAAAGTGAAACAAAAAAGAAGAAGAAAAGGAACAGAAAACAAAAGTCAAAATTGTTATCCTTTTGGCAATAGGGAAAAATGTCTACATGTTAGCTAGGGCGCGCGATAATTACCAGACTTTGGCAGAGGAGAGAGAGATATGAGGAGCCTACATTGCTTGATGATGCGGGAGCATCGAATTTCATTAATGACCGTT
Organism: Eucalyptus marginata; assembly: GCA_014182565.1. Taxonomy (NCBI): domain Eukaryota; kingdom Viridiplantae; phylum Streptophyta; class Magnoliopsida; order Myrtales; family Myrtaceae; genus Eucalyptus; species Eucalyptus marginata. The sequence continues at coordinate 1,134,005 of CM024590.1, forward strand.
TGACCTTTACACAAGTGATGGAGAGATTTCGCCCACAATATGATCCAATGGGTCCAATGAGGAGAAAGCGTCCAAAATTGAGTTTCTAGAAATTGAAGAATAAAGACTGTTTTAGCTAAATTAGAGGTTGAATGGTAGTTTTCTAATTTAAGTAGGTATCCTAGCTTAAGTTGGTTTCCTAATTTGATGATTCCTAGTTTAGTATCTTAGTCTCTCTATCAAAAGAGATGTGTATTCTCAATTTTACGCTCGCAGAATTTCGAGTTGACAATACATGAGAATCTCTCTCGAGTAAGACATTTTCGATTTTTTTATCTAATTCACTCTGACGGTGAACCTTAAATTAGTTTGGTTTCTTTATCCAATACGTTGGTGGTGTACCTTAAAGTTCTCTATCCTTGGCCGATAGATTATTCCATTGGTCTTTGGCGGTGCTACACTCTTATTATTTTGCTGAAACACTTTCCGCATTTTGTATTGCGGATGGAATTCAAGAAGACAAGCGTGGGATGTAACAATGAGACAAAGAGAAGCCCCTCCAAAAACCATTGTTTAATCCCGCGTCGTCGGTCGTGCATGGATCGGTCCTTGTCCTTTTATTATTTCCCCTCTTGTCTTGGTTTCGGCAGTTGCCAACCCGACACGCCAAACCACCCCCCCAAAAAAAAAACAATTGAAACAGGAGAATGGTCCCCCTGTTCACTTGGGGCTTTGGATTCCTCACTTCTTCCGAGTCTCCTAACCCTAATTAACAACATTGCACTTTTTTTATTTTATTTTCCGGGACTAGATTACCTAATGCAATTGCCGTTCCGGGATCGCTCGATGCCAATCTGTGTGCGGGACAGCGTACGCGACATACGTGTGGAGACAGGTTCCCATGGAAAGGGGCGAGCGAGATGCGATGACGCTTTGTGATAAGCCGGACGAGTTTTTGGATGTTGATTTCGGTATGTTTTGGAGCTCGGATTGGTCGCTGATGTTGCGTTCATTGGGTGCAAATAGCTTTGAGATGTCCAAGGACCAGCCCAACTGACGATAAACAGATTGATCAATTGCTTGAGGACAGGATCGCGCTTACCAAACCGAAAATCAGTGAATGGGCTCAAGCCCATCACATACGAGTTGCTTAGTTTGAAGGGCAGTCTTGAATTGAAATCTAAATTTATTAAAAAGATTTGGGAAATGAATATAATTTTTTATTTATTTATTTATATGATAAAGAAATTTAAATTGCGAAAGGGAGTATGCATCCTTATAATTTACTACTTGTCGTTCTTGTTTTCTTATTTCACATTAAACTCCGTTTTCATATTGTAACCAAAAGCTTAAACTATTATTTGGACAAGTAAGGTCTGGTAGTACTTCATAGTCCCAACCAAACGAGAAATGCTTAGTTATTTTGCTCAAAACACCACAACTCCTTGAAAATCGATTACCATGCATCGAGATCAGTAAAGAATTATCAGAGTCAAGTGATATCAATTTTTCATGCCCAAACATTTCCTTTGTTTTTTTATTTTATTTAATATAATAAATAAGGATGTACAATAAATAAAATCCTAAGTAAGAACATCTAAAAATTAAGCAAGTAAAAAGAAATGCCTTTTTATTCTTCATGTCTAGAATTACGTCCTAATCATTAGATAGGAATCCAAAAATGAAGAGAGAAAACAAATAGTTTGAGGGGAAAAGTACAAAAATATTACTATAGTATAAACAAAGAGTTTGAGAGTAAACATTATACAACCTCCAAGATCTTAAAAAAAAAAAAATATATATTTTCAGATTTTTAATTTTTTTTTCCGTTTTTCTCTTTTTTTCTTTCTTTTCTCCTTATCGAACATAGATTCTCCAGTTTTATATCCCATATCTTATTTTGTTACCAATAAATAAAATGGTTTCTCAAAATAAAAAAATCAATTTTTTTTTTTCAGAAATTCATTTGAAATAGGAGTCCAGTCTTTCATGATATCTTTCCTATTAACACTTCATGCAGCATAATTTGTGGAAGTGGATCGCGAAGACCGATCCAACCTTTTCAAGACTCTTATACTGTTCCAACAAGTACGGTCTAGTAGTACTTCATAGTAGACCCAGCAAAGTGGATCACGAAAACCGACTCAAAGTATGGTGCCCTGCGTGAAGTGCTACCAAGTGCCGATAATGCTATTATTTTGGATGAAGTAAGTGGCGGGCGGTGCAAGTGAGTTACGTGAGAAGGAGGGGGCGGCGACCATGTTCAAGAGCTGGAGGAGCAGAGGTGCGACGAGCGGCGACGGTGGCTGGCTTAAGGTGGCAGTGCACAGGGGATGGTGGCTGGCCGGGTTTGTAGTTGGGTCGACTGGGCGAGAGCCAGAGAAGATAGAGAAGGGAGGAAGGAGAGTGTTTTTTCATTATTGGATTTGGTGCTTGATATTCATATAACACATATACCTAAATTTTGGTGGCCTTCATTTAGTCATTTACTGCATAAAAAAATTAAGGATCGACCAAACCCAAAAACAAATATATCAATGTTTGCACTGATATTCAGCTTTTGCAATTTTTTGTATTTCGTACTTAAGATCATACCATCTTGCACCAAATTCGGTGAAGACAGAGTCGAACATGAGAATTCAAAGAGTCGGTGATGGGCACAAGATGATCGATTAGAAATTCAAGCGGGGGAACCAAAGAATTTAAATGGGCTCGTTCAAACATTGAGTCGAGTTGAGTGAGAGATTTAGATGGAGATTGGATTTTATTCGGTTATCTACAAAATTTCAAAAAAGAACAACAAACCCCGTCAAATATCGACTGGATGAACGCAAAATAGAAGTTGGAAAAGATGAGGAAACCGAAAGGTTAGGATTTGGTGGATGGCAATCCCATGGTTAAAAGGAGGAAGAGGCACAATTCCAGACAAGTTTCGCGGCAAAACTTTCTCAGTTGTTCTTCCTTGCATCGCGTCTGACGAGACTCCGGCGCGTCCTATCTGTTCCGCCGCGTCCAGGAGGCTCTCTGCCGCATCCGGCAACTCTCTGCGCCTTGGTGGTCATCCAGCAAGCGACGGCGCGCGCCCAGCAGGTCTGTGGCGAAGAGTCTCGCTGCTCCACCAGTGCGTCCGTGACACCTTCCGGTGAATCCAGGCGGCTTAGTTCCAGTCCTTAGTTCCACACCGGCGGCATCTCGGGGGAGCAGACACGCTCCTGGTGACTCTCCAGCGGGCTATCCAATTCAACTTCCTGTAGTGCTGCTGTGGCCAGTCCTTTCCGGTTTTCTCAGGCCTTCCGTTGCTGTGACTAGCAATCACACGCTGCCCTGCTGCATCACCGCTGTAGTCCATCCAACCCATGTTGTCGTTCAGCCCGCCGTCATCCATCTCCTCATCGCATCTTTCATTGCAGGTTCCTATAGGCGATCACCAATCAATTTCGTCGCTGCTTGCATCTTTTTTTCAACAATTTTCTGTAGATTCCTGGCTGCACCACTCCCCGACGCTTCCGCCGTGCTTATTCAATCTTGCTGGGTTCCCTTTGGCGACCACAACCACTCCAAAACTCTCACCGCCTCACCCTACACCCAGAACAGCATTAAGCTTTCCAAATCAAGCATTTTGTTTTTCAGCTTCATTTGCCGAATCCTGACACTCGGCTCACTGGTTGTAGTGCGTCGCTATTACTCGTTGCTGTCATTCCAGGTATGATTATTTCCAGTCTCAACATCAGATTTCGATATTAGGGTGATGTTACTCTTTTGAGCATTGTATGTGGCGGACGAGACCTCAACTTGGATGTTTAATTTCTCTGGTCTGAACCGCGATTGGTCATTGGTCACAAATCTGCATGTTGAGATGTTTCAGTAGATAGCTAATCATGTCTTATTTGATAAGCACCATGTCTGGCTTTGAGCTATAAGGTCAATAATTCACGAGCACACGTACTCGCGATTATCAATCCGCTTCATAAATCGGAAGTGAAGAGCTGTGATTAATTGGTATTTGCTGGGAATGCGCGCTTACATGTTAGCATTAAGCAAGTTTAGTTACATATTCCGTGACAGTGTTAAACTGAATTGATTTACATGTTTGGAGGGCATGATTGATGCTTGTGATTTAGTCAACCCAACCCAAATTTTCTTTCCTGAAACCTCTGCTATTTCACTGAGTTTGATCGTTCCATGTCTTTAATCAAGACATATCAGGGCTAAGACCTTTGCCCCCAAAAGTCAAAAGTCGGACCCTTAGTATTATCTCATTATCTCGTCATTATGTTTCATTATGCGTAATGGACTATATAAATTTTGGCCATTTAAAATGATATGTCTTCAAATTGTATCAATAACCTTGCGGATGACATATGTTTGAATGCTTCATGAAATTTGTTAATCGTCACATATTTAGGGCACATTCATAGTTCATATGTTATTGCTTTTATATATAGTGTAACGCCTATTATTTTAGAATGCATATAGAATTATGATAATTTATATTTTTTATTAAACAAATACCAAACAAAAGATGTCATTAGAATCATATTGATTGCATGTAGGTTTAAAGTTAATTAGCCTCATAGCAAGCATGTCATAAAATGCGCGTCATTTGAATTAATTTTTTAATAATCATGTCATGTAGATATGATTAATTGTTAATTGCATCTCATGCATTATTCATATTGCATATCATAAAAAAGAAAAATACAAAATGAGTTAGCATTGCTTGCTTATGTTGATATTTATGTTAATAGAAGTCATTTGGTCATATATAGGGTTTTAGGATTTAATTTCCTGTTTTTCTAAACGTAGAAAATACAAAAAATAGCATTTCATATAATTAGCATTGTAAGATTAATCCATGGTTAATTCCATCCTATGTCATATCTTTCACGGCATATCATGTCGTTAGCTGTCGAAATTAATTCAGTAGCATTGCATATGGTTAATTCATTACAGCATAACATGCATGACATTTAGGACTTAATGTTAGTTCATCAATGCATATTAGATTAGGTACATATAATCATAGCATAAACAAAAAAAAAAAAAAAAAAAATAGAATTAATTATCATTGCATCTTAGGTATTAATTCAAGTTATTTCGTGTGATTTAAGTCATGCATTAGTCACACTCATCATCGCTTTAATGAACAAAAGTCGCATTAATCATTACATATTTGTTTCCTGTGTCTAAGCTTGCAAAACCCTTGTCTTGCTGGGTGACGAATAGGGATCATTTCTGTTCGTCCATGAATTCCTGGTTCTTTAATCTTTTCAGAAATTTATTTACTATTTTGGATATTGAATGTTTCATTATTGATTGTGCAACCATATGACTATCATTTATATGTTAGTGACATATGATAAAATCAACTAAGTTTGTCTGTAAAAATATTTTCAAAATAAAAAGAAATTGTATTGAAATGGTGTTAGATTAATCTAGCATCACCAAGTCCTCGAATTTATTTAATATCATAAAACTCACTATTTTTTTTTTTTTGGGGGTAGAGCTAGAGTGAGAGAAATTATGTAAACATTGTAAAGCTACGAATGCACATGCTGTCTATTTAACCATGTCTATCATGCATGATATATATTTTTTAAGACTTTACATTAAGGAAGTTCGGGTATGCCACTTGTCATTTGAGTCCTCTACGAAATTAGCATTCCACACCTGTTGCATCTAGTGCAGTTGGTGATATACTTATTATGGTATGAATCTAATTCTATTTTTTTTTCGATTGTGGCCACCTAAAAATTAACATAGCGAGCTGCAATATTCTTCGAGTTTATGTACGTTAAATGAAAGTTCAGTTCATGTCAAAGATGTTCACAATTTGAAATTTGACCGTCATCCTTTCATGTTTTTCAACTATTGCCTGGCAATCTTGCCTGTAACTTTCTATGAACATGTTGTTTTGGTCTCTGATGATTGTCAATCCAAGCTTGGAAAGCTTGATATCAATAGGGAAAGTTACTCTCTCCCCTATATGAAGAGGATGACTTAGAGATTACAGAAATTATACAATTTTTTTTTAAAAAGTTACTCCTCTTGAAAGATTGGGAAAGAAGAAAACAACATTTAAAATTGGAAGTGGACAAGGAAGAAGAAAAGAAGAAAGAAGGAAAGGCTCAAGCCACTGATTAAAAAAAGATGAGCAAGAAGGACAATTGGTCGAGAAGGGCACGGTTTATAATTTAGATAAAAATGTGAGAAAATTAAGACCCCATTTGTTTTACGGAAAATAATTTTTTTGGAAAAATATTTTCTGGATTTTTCAATGTTCAATTCACGGAAAATAAACCAATTAAGGAAAATATTTTCCGTCAATAGAAGAGGCACTTTGAAAAATGAGAAAAATGTTTTTCACATTTCAAAAAGCAGAGAACATTTCCATACTCTTTCTTTCACCTTTGGACTAAGCACTTTCTTTCACCAAACAAGGCTTGCGCTCACCGGTCAAGGTTCGCCAACCTCTAGTGAAAGAAGAAGAAGGAGTAAAAGGGAAAAAAAAAAATTAAAGAAAAGAAAGAAAAATAAAAAATAAAAGAAAAAATTATAAAATATACATTTTAAAATAAAAAAATATCATAAAAAGGAGTACACAAAGAAAAATCAAATCAAAATTTTCATGCCATATGGCAAAAATATTTTCTTGTTCATTTTTAGATTTCAGCCAATCACTTGAAAATATTGTCATTTTCTGAAAATGGCTTCTTAGAAGATATTTTTAAGAATCATATTTTTCGGTGAAATGAATTGAGTTTTTTTTGGTCGGTTAAAAGAATTGAGTTTAAAAGGTGATTAAAATGCAGCTGGGAAGCAAAGATAATAAATGTAGTTAGTGATTAGGCATTTTGACATTTTATTTTTGTGCTCTTTGCAAGTTTTCTTTTTGATGTCAGTTTAAACATTTATAATTCCTTTTTTTCAAAAAAAAAAAAAAATTCTTCTTAAAAGAACAGGATTTGCATTAGCAAACTTTGAATCGGACTTCAACATTAGGAGAACATTATAAAAAATTTCAAATTAATACATCCATGATATATCTAACCTAAATCAATTTTAATATCACCAGAAATTTTAAATTGGCATCCTCAAGACACATTTATTGGGATTAGAATTACTCGGTACATGTGGGTGTACTGATTTATAATTTTTGCTTATATTAAAATTAATTTAGGACATATATATTTATCAGAGATGTATTAATTTGAGATTTTTGGTGATGTTATCCTAAAATGGATGGTCCAATTTCAGGCTTGTCGATTATTAATTTTTTTTTTTTTTTTTTTTTTTTTTTTTATAAATGCCTAATCTAGGCATGGGAAAGAGATCTTGCCTAGAGCACGAAAGAAACATCCAAGAGTAATTTTGTCAAAATACATAATCACTAACTTTTGTCATTTATTATCTCAACTTCTTAGGTGCGTTTGGCTCAATTTTTTTTCTGAAGTATAGACTGTACCATTATCAACCAACTATCCTCCTTCCTCATGTGGGTTGAGTAGTTTCTTCCTTCTTCTCTTCTTTTCCCCCATCTACTTCCACTTCTTAATCCTATTTCATCTTCTTCCTCAATCTTTCTAGAGGAGTAACTTTTTTTCAAATTTTTTGTACATTAAATCAATTTTGTAATCTCTAAGTCATCCCCTTCACACAGGGAGACTAACTTTCCTGATAGGTATTGGGCTTTTCAGAGGAGTAACTCTTTTTCATTTTTTTTGTACATTGAACCAATTCTATAATCTCTAAGTCATCCTCTTCACATAAGGAGACTAACTTTCCTAATAAGTATCGACCTTTTCAGGCTTAGATTGACAATCATCATAAGACCAAACAAAACATTTGTGGAAAGTTGTAGGCAAGGTTTCCAGACAAAATCTGAAAAGCATGAAAAGAAGGTGGTCAAATTTCAAATGGTGAACATCTTTGAAATGAACCAAACTTCCATGAGCATGTTAAAGTACATAAAATATGATGAATATTGATTTTAATTTCCACCCGCACTCAACAATAAATGTAAAACTATGTTATACCATGATAATATATTATTAGCTGCACTAGAAGCAACAGGTAGGGAGTGTTGATGTCTTATAGACTTTCAAGTTTCCATTTCATTTGCTAGACAACTCAAATCACAAGTTGCATACCCGATCTTCCTTAGCTAGAAATCCGCATTTGCTACTGACACAACATAGTTCATGGGAAACCTTTGATAAATGATAGAATGTGTCTAAAGTCTTGAAAAGTATGCATCATGCTTGATAGACACGGTTAGTAGATAGCATGTGCATTCGTAGTTTTCCAATGTTTTTACGTCTTTCCCTTGTTAACACCTAAGTTTTAGAATTCATTCAATCATTCATTAATTGCACAATAAATTAGGGATTATTATTTTTTTTTTTTTTGGGTAACTAAGGATCCGCCGGGCCCACCTTTCGCTTACGCTAATCGGCAACCCACGGCTCGTACAATGCACGGTGCACCTTGGACCAAGCGTTAATACCTCGGGGGAAGCCATGACTCCCCACTTGAGACGTGTTAGCAGTTGTGGAGTTTCGACGCTGAGACCTCTGCGGTGAAGTGCCTAAAGCCCAATCAACTTAGCTGCTCACCGGTTGGTGTAAATTATGGATTAATTTTTAACCCCTAACAAAAATAATTTCCATTAAATTTGCATGGGACATTTGGAGCACTTGCATTAATAGTGATTGAAGTTTTATCACATAAAAAAGAGAAAAAATAATTAATTAAACAAATTATTATTAAAAAAAAAAAAAAAATGCGAGATCGGGCTACGGTCAGGCTGGCCCAGCCCTCTATCTTTTTTCTTTTCCTCCCTTTTCTATGGGCCTAGGCCCAGCCCGGCCCACTTTTCTTTTTCTTTTCCCCAGGCCCGGCCTCTTCCTCCATCTTCTCTCCCACTCACTTCCTCGTTCGTGCTCTCACGCATTCTGCAGTGATGGTTTTAGAGTAGATGGGCTTAAGGCCCGTCCGTCCATGATGGGCCTAAAGGCCCGGCCCACGGGAATAAGGCCCGTGGAAGGAGAAACATATAAAAGGGATGAGAGAGAGGGAGAACACACCTCTTCACATTTAGTACGTACGTTCTCATTCTCTTCCAAAGTTCTCTCTCCAAGAAAAGGACAAGTAAGCCAAGAAGCGACGCCATCTTCCCTTCACGGCGATTTTTCGACATCGGATCGAACAGGACTGAATTCTCTTCCTCTTTTCGGCGTCGGTGTCTAATCTCGTGGCTAACAAGGTACGCTCGAATCCGTGGTGTGCTTTACGATCGGTGATACGTGTTTATTCCTGGGCTTATCTTCCGCACTGCTTTAGGGATTCGATTTAGTGTCGAATCCGGTTTTCGGGGATCCGTTATTCCCAACATTGGTATCAGAGCCTTAGTTCACGTTTTTCCCGACCCGTTTGATGTTTATGATTGATTTTTCGCAAAAAGCAATTCGGCCGTACGGATCGGGGCGAGAAATCCCGACACCCGAGCGTTGTTCGCCCATTTTTCCGATTTTTCGTAAGTCGAAATCGAAATATGATGGCATAGGGAGGAAGGCGACGTCGAGACGAGTCCGGCGACATGTCGCACGCCGCCGGAAGACGCCGCACGCGCCCCATGCGCGGCCGGGCGCGCGCGTGGGCGCGACGCGCCCACGCGCTGGGCCTGCCCAAGGCGGCACACGTGCGGCACACGCGCGGTGGCAGAACCGGCGCATGCGCGCCGCCGGCCCGGCGCCGGCCCACGGAGCCGACAGCGTGCCGACGCCAATGACGTCACCCAACGGCGGTAACCGCCGGGGTGACGCCATCGCCGACGTCGGGCCGCGACGCCGGTTGGTCGGGCGGTCACCGCCGGCGCCCCTTCCGCGACCCGACCCGACCCGACTCATGGAGGCCAAGGCACGCGCGCGCACGTGCCGGCCGACGCCCGCGTGACGCCATCCCACGCACGCGCGGCACGTGCGGTCGGTCCGTCCGACCCGTCCGACCGGCGCGACCGGTCCGACCGGTCCGACGTCCGACGACGTTGACCATTGACCGTTGACCTGCTGACCGTGACCGTTGACTCCGTTGACCGTTGACGACCGTTGACGACCGTTGACCGACGACCGTTGACCGTTGACCGTTGACCCAAAAAAAAAAAAAAAATTTGTTTCTTTTTCAATTATGTCTATGTGGATTATATGTAATCCATTTTATTTGTTCTGCATTTGTTGCAGAACAATGCCTCCCCTTCAATTACGCACGCCTATTCGTAATTACCGATAAACAAAAGGCAAGACTTTCTGAGATGATAGCTGACCTGACTGATTATCGGTGGGAGAGTGGTGACTTAATTGATCATGTTCATGAAGTCAACGGGAAGATACAAAAGGTCATATGGAATGGTCGTCCCATGCCACGCTCTCGAGATGGTGCGATTTTTCATTAACACTCTTCCACCCGAATGGCAAGATGTGTTGAATCGCATATGGGATGTCAACGGAGTCGCTTCTTATAAGAAAATTGTGATGGATTTTGTAAATGAATATTACTGTATTGTTACAAGGGAAAATATCATGAAATTGAACAAAAAATGATCTTTCCCTGTTCACTTTATGAAGTTGTGTTAGTTGTTTTTTGGCTGATTGTTATTTAGTGTGCTTAGTGGACATTTTTTTTGTAATGTATACTACCTGATTGTTGTTAATGTAGCAACCTATATGTTAGTAGTATTATATGAAAGCATTTTATTATATTGTATGTCAATTATCTGTTGCTTTCTCATTATTGCTTTGCTTTGTGGGTAGTTAGATGTGGGTAATTAGTGAAGTTTTTGTAGCTTCATAGAATTGATTTTGCATATGACAATCATATTAATGATAGTTTTAAGTTAGGATTTTTGGAGGATGATTGGAAACGTAGTGACCTTTGATTCTAAAACCTTACTTGAAATTATTCATTAATATGATGGGTCTATGCAAAAGGGATGCATAAATAATAGGCATTAATAACTCGTGCACATATGTCTGATGTGTTCAGATCAATGGCTTCAGCCACAAAGAGCATAGTTGCCGAGCTGAACAAAGGTGAAAAGCTCAATGGTGACAACTATGAATTTTGGCAAATGAGAATTCAATATGTGCTGGAAAAGCAAAAAGCACTAAAAGCTCTTGACCATGTTATGGAAGATCTTGAGAATGCTGTGCGCCACCTTGAGCTAGCTGATGATTGCCTCAAGGCATTTGAGCGGGATACAGATATTTACTGTGTTGTTTTAAGCTCAGAAGGGGTTTCAAGCTCTAAGCGCAAGCGCATTGATTCGTTCAATATGTGGGATAGCAAGGGATCAAGTCCTTCCTGCAAGAAGCCAAGAATTAACCAACAAAAGAGAGGAAAACGTCCTCGCGTGAAGAGAGGAAAACGTTCTCATGTAAAGAATATCTCAAGGGTGAAGTGTTACAACCGTGACCGTAGGGGGTCACTATGCCCGCAATTGTCGCGAGCCAAAGAAGGTACACACCCCTTGTACAATTGGGAACTTTGCGTATGTGTCAAGTTCTGTATTCTTGACCGAATCTAATCCTCTCGTAGACCGTAGATTCAGGAGCTACAGACCATGTAGCGAAGGATAGAGAATCCTTCGTAGAATTTCGACGAGTTCCAACCGGAACTAAGTGGATCTATGTGGGAAACAACTCCAGCTGAAGTAAAAGGAATTGGCACTGCCAACCGAACATGCGTGGTGGACGCACGTTATTCCTACATGATGTGTTGTATGCTCCGGAGATTCGTCGAAATTTAGTGTCCTGCTTCTAGTGTTGGTTAAGTTTGGTTTTAATGTGAACTTCCATAATAGAGGTGTAGATTTGTATTTGGATACAAACTACTATGGTTGTGGTTATTTTCTGGATGGTTTTATTGTATTAGATGTTGATTATGTTAATACAAATGTTTGTTATTCCCTTCTCACATCTCCTAATTCATATGATAATGATGTGAATGTGTGGCATGCTAGAATTGATTATATTGGCCAACAACGTATGAATAGACTAGCCAAAGAGGGCTTGTTAGGCAATATTGAAAAAGTCGATTTGCCCATATGTGAGCATTGCCTAGGTAGGGAAAACGACAAGGAAACCATTTGGAAAAGGTAAAAGAGCTGAATTTCCTCTCGCATTTAATCCATACCGACGTCCGTGGTCCAATGAATGTGAGAGGAAGGCATGGGGCTGTTTATTTCATCACTTTTATAGATGATTATACTCGATTCGGATATGTTTATTTGATTTCTCATAAATCTGAAGCAATAAGTTGTTTCAAAAGGTTTATGAACCTGGTAGAGAATCAATTAGACAAGAAAATAAAAGCATTGAGATCCGATCGAGGTCGAGAATATTTATCTGATGAGTTCAGAAAATTATGTGATGAAAAAGGAATAGAAAGACAGTTGTCTATTCCATATACTCCTCAACAAAATGGTGTTGCGGAGAGAAGAAACAGAACCCTACCGGAAATGGTTAGGTCCATGATGGCGCATGCTAACTTACCTATTACCTTTTGGAGTGATGCGTTGTTAACTCTGCCTATATACTTAACCGTGTGCCTTCCAAATTAGTTACTTCCACTCCATATGAGTTATGGACAGTAGAAAACCGGACTTAAGTTTTCTTAAGCCATGGGGTTGTGCTGCCTATACACATGAGTCCTCTCACAAGTTTGGGAAATTGGGTCCCGTGAGGAAAGAAGAGTATTTTCATAAGATACTCGGAACACTCAAAAGGGTATGTGTTCATAGGTGAGCAGGAAAGTGGGAGTATAACTGAATTTGAATCACGGGATGTCACATTCTTAGAGGATGAATTTCCTAAGAAGGGCGAAATAGGGGAAGATCACTCCCTATTTGAAACCTTGGATCAAGATAATGATCTTAGTGAAGTTCGTCCAAGTGGGAGTAATATGAGAAGTGATGAATTGAATTCAACTCATTCTCAATTGCAACCATTTAATGAGACGACATCATCATTACCTAATCCAAGTGGGAGCATAATGGGGAATGATGTGCAAAGTGTACAATCTCCCATACGGCGAACAAGTCGCCAAAGTATTCCCCGTCGATGTTTTGACATTGAAGGGGAAACTTTTATGGTTGCTCCACAAGATGAGGATGAGCCAAGAAATATTAATGAGGCTCGAATTGCCCTAGTAAGGAAAAAAATGGATTCATGCAATGGAAGAGGAAATGGAGTTAATGAAATCAAACCAAGTCTCTGGGAACCGGTTGATCTTCCAAAAGGACGCAGAGCTATTGGGAACAAGTGGGTTCTCAAAATAAAGCGAAAGGCTGATGGCTCGATAGAAAGGCATAAGGCTCGCCTTGTGGCGAAGGGGTATAATCAACAGAAGGAATTGATTATGAAGATACGTTTTCTCCCGTAGTGAGATTTACCTCGATTTGCATTATTCGGCAATAGTAACTAGTATGGATCTTGAGTTACATCGATGGATGTAAAGACTCGCTTTCCTCAATGGAGAATTAGAGGAAGAAATATACATGGAACAACCTACTGGTTTCATAGTGAAAGGCCAAGAAGAAAAAGTATGTCGACTTTTGAGATCGATATACGGCCTAAAGCAATCATCAAGACTATGGTATATACGTTTTCATAATGCCATAATGGCATATGATTTTACAATGATTGATGAGGATCATTGTGTATATATCAAAAGATCCAAAGATCAATTTGTGATCATATCATTATATGTTGATGATATACTAATTGCCGGAAGCAATATGGAGTTTGTTAATACTGTCAAGAGTTGGTTGTCTTCCAACTTTGAGATGAAGGATATGGGTGAAGCTGCATACATTCTTGGAGTTAAGTTTTCAAGAGATCGTTCGAAGAGATCGTTGTCTCTTTCGCAAGAAACATATATAAATAAAGTTCTTGAACGATTTCGTATGCAAGATTGTAAACCCATAGACACTCCTATTGCGAAAGGTGAAGGATTGAGCCATAGACGTGTCCGAGGACTCCACAAGAGAAGGAACAAATGAAACATGTTCCTTATGCTAGTGCTGTTGGGAGCTTGATGTACGCTATGATGTGTACAAGACCCGACATATGTTTTGTATTTGGAATGGTGAGTAGATACCAATCCAATCCAGTCAAGCACATTGGAAAGCCGTTAAGAGAATACTGAGGTATCTAAAGGGAACTGCTGATTATACGTTGAGTTATCAAGGAAAGGATCTGCGACTCGAAGGCTATTATGAAACTGATTAGGGAGGAGATTTAGACGAAATGAAATCTACCTCTGGGTTTGTTTTCTTATTGAATAATGGCACCATATGTTGGAGCAAAGTAAGAAACAAACGTGTATAGCCTTGCCCACGATGGAAGCTGAGTTCGTGGCATTATCAGCAGTAATACAAGAAGGAGTTTGGCTTAAGAGATTTTTGGATCATTTAGGTGTTATTGAGAAAGCTGCAAATCCATTATTAGTTAATTGTGATAGCCAAGCAGCTATAGCGTACACCAAAGATCCAAAATATCATGGCAAGACCAAACATATAGATACCAAGTATAACTTTATCAAAGATATGGTTGCACGAAAGGATGTGAATTTACAGTACATATCTACGCATAGAATGGTAGCAGATCCTTTGACAAAGCCTATACCTAGAGATGTGTTTTGTGGTCATGTAAAATCTCTAGGATTGCGTAGAGTCTGATGTACTGGATATTGTAATTTCCCTGAGTTGTTCACATTTAATGAATTTGAGTTTTCATTATTAATGCCTATGAATCTTTGTTTGATCTTTATGCATCTTAATGCTCAGTGCATTACATTAAGTTGAGAAAGTATGTCGAAGAGATAAGAGATTAGCCCACTCACACGGGTAATCGCCTCTATTTACTATGTGATAAATAGAGATGAGACGGTTTTTAAGCTTATTATCTAGGTGATAATCGAGAGCTCAAGCTTAAAATAAATATGTCGCCTTAACTAAGTGTTAAGATGAGGACATGATATATACTATGTCCGAAAGTAAAATACCCCACATATTTTACTTTATCTCGTCTAAGATGCCGATGTGAGTTCTCGATGAATTTTGTGAATGAGTAGATACGTGAACTCAAGTTAGACATTGGGTATGTCCGAACTATCATCTGTACGGTATTGATGGTGTAGACATACGCTCCATGGGAAAGGAGTTAATACCGTAATACGTATTTCATACTACGTATGCATGAGACGACCAATAAGAGTGGCAAAAGTTTGATCTCAACTTTTATGCCGTATGAGACTCTTGAGGAAAAGAGTTCCTCAATTTAGTGCCCTCATGACTTTTACTTATTCTCAAGATTTCTATTTAGTGTTTGCTATCTTAGAATGTTGCCAATGGTCATGAGTTGATTCGATCTAATGGGACATTACTAGAAAAGCAAGTTGAACTGAAGTTGAGAGTTTGAAGGAAAGAGGAAGATCGATTTTGGAGAATCACATTGTAGTTTTGTATTCACCGGTCGACCAATTATGACTGTCTTTGGGATAATCATAATTGTGAATACAATAAATATATCATTGTTCAAAAGAGATCAAGAGAGATATAAATGTGATCGATCGATCTAGGGTACCGCATACTAAATTTACTCGGAATGTGACGCCCATTATGAGCTGCTATATATTCCTAACGTATGTATAGCAACGAGCTCTCAAAGTATGCTGGTCGCACGGATTATTCACCGGTATGAATGTTGAAAGAGGAAAAGAGGATTTTCAATTGATGGGCCTAAGTTGGGCCTATCCGCCCATGGTGTTTTTGGTCCACCATGTGCGAGTGGGAGATGATGGTTTTAGAGTAGATGGGCTTAAGGCCCGTCCGTCCATGATGGGCCTAAAGGCCCGGCCCACGGGAATAAGGCCCGTGGAAGGAGAAACATATAAAAGGGATGAGAGAGAGGGAGAACACACCTCTTCACATTTAGTACGTACGTTCTCCTTCTCTTCCAAAGTTCTCTCTCCAAGAAAAGGACAAGAAAGCCAAGAAGCGACGCCATCTTCCCTTCACGGCGATTTTTCGACATCGGATCGAACAGACTGAATTCTCTTCCTCTTTTCGGCGTCGGTGTCTAATCTGTGGCTAACAAGGTACGCTCGAATCCGTGGTGTGCTTTACGATCGGTGATACGTGTTTATTCCCGGGCTTATCTTCCGCACTCGTTTTAGTGATTCGATTTAGTGTCGAATCCGGTTTTCGGGGATCCGTTATTCCCAACATGCAGAAAGGGGAGAGAGGAAGGTACAGAGACAGAGAGGACAGGGCGAGCGTCGCGTGAGACGTTCGGTCAGGGGGCAGGCCGGCAGCGGCAGCTGGCACGGCAGGAGGCCATGCGCGCCGGTGCTTAAAAGTGTGAGAGTGGTTTCGTTTTGGGGGGCTCGAGAGTGAGACCGAGAGAGAGAGAGAGAGAGTCCGAGCGAGGGGGCGACTGAGTGAGAGCGGGAGAGCTCCAGCCGATGCCTCGGCCGCGCATGAGCTCCACCCGATAGCCCCTTAACCGACGTCCTCAAGCTGACTCAAGCTGAACCCGGTAGGCCCTTGTCTGTGTTCTGTTTTCCCCCTTGTTTCGCGCGCGCCGGGCCGGAGCTTGCGGCCATCCGGCTCACGCGAGCTCCGTCCTCGCCCGATCCCCGTTGAGCTTCTATGTGTTCTTTTTTGCTTCGCTGAAGGTTCCGGTTTGGATTTGAGCCTCGGTCGAGCCGAAATCTCTCGTTGCTTTAACGTATTCCACCTGTTCGATAGAATGCGTAAGTGAGATCTAGTTTTCGTCCTCCCGTATTCGGCCGTGATCGAGTCTTCCACGTGCGTCGTGTTCTATGAGGACGTTCCAGGGGTGTGGGGCGACCTTGGGGAGTCGGCCGTGTAGTCGTTCGCAACGTCCTCATTATCGCCATGGTTTGTCTGATGTTTATCCGTGGTGTGGCTCTCAACCGGCGGCGGGAAATCGGCCAACGAGTGCCGGTCGGAGTGGACGATCGATAAACGTACAGCGTCGGTGGTAGGCGTCGTCGGTCGGAGGACGGGTTGTTCCGGCGAGTCAGAGGTCTAAGTTGGGCTAGGGAGTGCTTGGGCTCTGGTAGATGTGGGTTTAAAGTTAGATTGATAGGTTTGGGATTAGCTTGAGAATTTTCAGATATAGGCTGGGTCTGGTTAAAGTTGGATTGTTCTCCAGTAGCAAAGCCCATTTCTTTCTCGGCTTCTCGTGTTTTAAGTTCGTGGTCCAAGCCCAAGAGTCCAAGTTCAGCCCATATTTGGAATAGGCTCAACAGCCCCGCCCGGACCCCTATTTTCGGATTAAAAAATTAGGAAATACTAAAAAAAAATTTAAAAATATGTTTTACTAAAAAATCAGAAAATTCAAAATTTTTTATAAAAAGCTTAGAAATTAAGTTTGAACTAGTTTTATTAGATTTTTAGTATTAGTTTAGCTATAAAAAAAATATATGAAAATCCTTTCATAAAAAAAGTACCCAAATTTGAACAAGCCTTTAGGGCTTGACAATAGGGTTGTATTGTGTTGTTTTGTTTTCTTTTTAGAGACGATGTTAGGACGTTCCTTGTGCATTTCAATTTGATTATACTTGATTACTCAATTTTAAAATATTGATTGCCATTTTCATTTTCAGAATGGTTAGGATGAATCTTGAAATTTTGATTAGCAAATGGCCAAGTTTAAGTACTGAAAGGGCTCTAGTTTAGTTAAATAGCTAGGGTAATTAAGTTCCTAATCCTGAAATCTCTGGTTGCGCATGCATCGTGACAACACTTTTGTGTCTTGACTAAGCTTTCCAGTTGACCTTCAATAATGGCTAGTGGCGGCTCCTTTTAAATATGTAGATTAGGAAAATCAATGTCACGCGAGATATGGACTTAGGGAGAGTCCACGCTTTATTAGCAAGTACATCTAAACTTATTTCCCTCCTTCGCGAGGGGTAGGTTGTGATATCCCTCTCACTCAAGTATTCCCAAAAAAAAAAAAAAAAAAAAAGAAAAGAGAGAAAAACTTTCCTCTCACTCCATACAAAAGTGAAATGACATTGAAAATAATTAAAGAAATAGACTCTAGGTTCAATTATTACACATCTGGCTGGGCAATGTTAAATGTGCAACTTCCAAATTATATGGTTTGACGTTTCTTATAATCTTTTGCAATTTCAATTACTTCTTTTTAATTTTGAAAGGAAAGTAATGAATAAATTTAAAATGTATGATTTTTTGGCATGTCCAACCTGAACAAACTTACAAGAGAATTCCCGAACCTATGCATGTTCTTAAAAGGCTTCATCCTAGTTCAATCTGGACCTCGAGACTACTAGGATGTAAAACACTTAAGAGTGTATTTCCTCATTCTGGGGAAGAAAAATATATAGAGGGGAGCTTGGGGAGTGTTTGTTGTGTGAGTACCAACATGTTAAAATAAGGAACGCAATTCTATTAGCTCACCAAGGTTGCCTGGCAGGCAGGGCGGCTCCAACATGAAGGCGAAAGCTTTCTGCTGTCTAAAAGGTTACCTTGTAACCAGATATGGAACTCGATACTGCCTCTTAAATCTAATTGCCCTAAATAGAATCCTATTAGGATTCAGTTCGACATAAGCATATATTGAAAGACATAACACAATTTACTCTTCAATAATCGCCTGAGTTTCAAGTTGTTTTCTTCACTTCGATCACTCTAATCAAATTCAGTGTATTTCCTCGACTTTTGCCTTGTATAATCAAAGACCAGAAAATTTAAAAGAATCCAATTTTCATGTTCAAGAATAAGGAACCAATCTAATTTGCTCCTTAGAAAAAGTACTCTCTAATAGGTGATTGATTGATTAAAGGATTGATGATTGTAGAGAATTTTGAAAAAACTTAGGGCTAATTAAGTTTCATTTGACAATTTGGCACTAATTAATTTTCTTTAGCTTCATGGGAGATAGCTTTCTTATACAACAAATGATTAATATTTTATTTTAGGGTTAATACTTGAAAAATCCCAAACCGGTACACCCGTAACAAAATTACCCCAAATTATTTTTTTGACCATCAAAATTCCCAAACTGGTATACCTGTGACAAATCTACCATCCATTAGCTTCCGTTAGAGTTTGCCATTGATTTTGCTGACGTGATGTTGACATGGCAAGCAATGTGAAAATTCATAAGTTTAATATCTACTAAAAACCCAGAACTAATATATTTATGACAAATTTACCCAGAACTGGTATATTTATGACAAATTTACCATAAATTATTTTTTTATCATAAAAAACCCTAAACTAGTACACGTGTGACACATTTACCCTCCTTCAATTTTCCCAAATTTGACCGAGTTGTGATGTGCAATCAATTTTATTTTCCGGATTACTCTAATGTTGCCTCCATATCATTAATACTTGATTTTTTTTTTTTATTTTCTTTCTATTGGAATCTTTATTAGAAAACTATTCAAAAACTACCATATGTGCACTTCATTCTTGTGCCACAGATGATGCCCATTAACTAAAATATGGATAGATTTCATGCACAAATATACAAAAGAAGTGCTATTCATAATGAGCCATAAGCAATATACTTTTCATTAGAATAGGCAGAGAGAGAGAGAGAGAGAGAGAGAGAGAGAGAGTGATTCACACAAGCCACATGCAATCGACCAAATTCATCATCAAAATGCAAATAACATCATCTACACAAAATGGAGAGAATGAAACTAAAACCACGGATCAATATGTCTTTGAAATAGCTTTACAAAATAGCCTTCATACTAGACTTGAACAAGCTTTACAAAGCAGCCTTTGCCCCAGACACCAACTAGCCAACTAGCCAAAAAAGGCAAATCCACACTAGACAATAGAGGTCCAAAAACATGTTTTATATCAAATACCATCCACAATAAAGTCAATATATGCCGAACTTGAACAAGCTTTACAAATCAAGCTTTACAAGACAAGCTTTACAAAACAAGCTTTATAGGACAAGCTTTAAAATCAAAATCCAACTCTCCCTACAGGTTCATTGCCTTGCTTTACTTTGAGATTGTTCAGTTTGAGGGGGTCTAGAAACTTGGCTTGAAAGATCCACTGTATGATTTGCACCACCTTGACAAATTTCTTGTACTATGTTACTACTAGGCATATGAAAATTGAGGGAAAAACATAATCTTATTATGCTAATCATAGTGGATTAAAAAATGCTTAACAAAATAAAATGTTCACCCTCAAATATGAGTTTCCAGTGGCTTTATATATATAAAATCCTCAGATATATAAAATCCATATCCTTGTAGAACTTATGAGAAGACAAACCATATTAACATTTTACTTTGATATTATGAAAAACCATATGAATTTAACTAGTAGACTACTCACTATTCTCTTCTTAGAATTGACAATATTTAATTTTCCCGTGATAGATCCAACTGAGGTACTTTCACTTTGTTTGTTCGATACCCCTCCTTTAATGGTTAGTTGCTTTGGATGCTTTCTTGGCCTACCTCGTTTGCCTTGTATAATATACATATATAAGGTATTCTAAGGGAAAATGTATCACATTTGTGTGTGAATTTCCTCACAGGTAGTTTAATCTGGATAGGTGTCGGAGGTTGGGGGCGTGTTGTCTTGTTGTGTCCAATATCATGACAATTGGAGCATTTTATGGTAATACCAGATTTTGATATTTTAGTAGGATCAGTGTTGGTGATCCTTGGCTTCATTATTCTTTTGCTTTTCTCATCCTTTTTCTTCTCACCATTGGATCTCTTCTTGTCTTTCTTGGGCCTCCTTGGAAGCTTTCTGAATGGCGAAGGCAATAAATGCTCTTCATTGGTCATTGGCCACTTTCCATTCAAGGTAGCTAATGCAAATTGATAGCAACTCTCTTACGCAGCTTTCTTGAAACAATCGGCTACATAATAATTTAAGTTACACTTCATGAAGTTGATGCATGAGATAGCATGGTTGCATGGTATCCTTGATATATCCCACTATCTACAAGTACATGTCTTCTCATTCAGATCAACTATAAAAGTATCATCATTTACTTCAACTTTGAATTTGGAAGCTATAGATGGCCTTGGAATGGAAAACCTATACTTCATCTTTTCCTCCTCAATCTTCAATTTGATTCTTGGACAAATCTCATCTCTTGAACTAACCATCAATTGGTCTTTCTCATACATTCTTGCCATACGTAATTTTCTTATGTCCTTTTACATATCAACAATAAGAAATTCTTTTTTTTTTTGCATATATATGCGTTGAATGTCTCACTCAAATTGTTCTCTATAGCATTGCAATTTTGTCCGCACTTGATGAATGCCCTACAAAAGTGTTCTAGGCCTTGTCTCATGAAGTCTTCATATGCATGAATAGACTATTCCTTCATTTCTTTTACTGCCATATTGAAATCGGCCTCGTATGTTGAATATGCATCTCTCCAAAAACAATTCCTAAGTTTTCTCCCTTGTATAGTTTTTCTAGTTGGCATAAATGTGCCAAGCACAATTCCTATGCTTTGCTCATGGAGAGAGTTTAGAAACTGCATTGAGCAAGCCCCGCAACATGTTATTTGACATGCAAATAAGTTAGTCTACAAACAACAAATACTTTTATTAGCAAAGCTTGTGTGCAACCTTACCTTCTGTTGATTGCTCATGAAGGTTCAGCTAAGACCTTGTCCCACATTCAAGTCTTTCACTAGTAGCTCGAGGAACCAAGTCCAAGATTCTTTAGTCTCAGCTTCAACAATAGCCCATGCAATTGGAAACATTTGGTTGTTTGCATTTCTACCAATAGCACAAAGCAACATCCCCTTAATTAAAGTCTTCGTAAAGCATCCATCCAATCCAATTACTCGTCTCTAGCCTACTACAAAACCCTCTTTCAATTCTTTGAAGCACACATAGAATCTTTTGAACGTATTATATCGTCAAACTTCCAAGTCAAATGTGCTATTTTAACTACATTGAATCAACTCAGCCTTATAAGAATGCCGCAAATTGTATTGCTCACCAAATGGACCTTTAATGATCTCAACCGCTCTAGTAATCGCTCTATAACAAATCCTCCTATTTAGTGTCAATGCCCACATCTCCATTGCATCCACTTGCATTTGTAATGTTGTATACTTCAAGTTAGCTCTAATTTTAGGCAATAACTACTCTGCAAGCCATATATACAATGCATTCTTATTTCTTATGCTCCTATGGCAAGTATGTTCTTTTCCAACAGTTTTTATGATGGTCTTCTCACTTTGCATCAAGTTAGCATGAACTCTCCATTTTCAACCACTCTCACACCTACCATCCATTTTTTTTTTTTTGCTTCACTCTTCTTCCATCCAATGTTAAATCCATTAATGATTGCATAAAGTTGCACATCTTTCTTGAATTGAGCACGTGAGACAAATCTCATTCATATTTTAAATTGTATGTCTTTATGATCAGATTTGGGGTCATATCTAATGGTTTTTGATCTTCTTTGGTCATAGACTTCTAGGAGGGTTCAAATTCTCATCTCTTCTTCTAGATCAGTGTCTTTATCATTTTCACCCTCATTCTCATTTTCAAGAATGTTAACGGCAACTATATTAATAATAGCAGCAACAACATCAACCTCTCTTCTTATTCGCCTAGTAAGAAAGAAATCCTCGTTACCACCACTGAGAATGTAGTTATCATCACTTAAAGATAATGCACCAGAAAATATTTTTCTGGTTCATTATCCCTATAACTATCACTCTCACTATTATGACCACTAGTAGAAGAACTACTATCATCACCAAGAGAAGCTCTTTCAATATATACTTCAATAACACCAAAACTCGATCCTAGACCCACCAATTCTAACACTTGATCATCACAAAAAAATTGCATAAGACTACTTCTCAAAGAATCCCTAGGAGTTAGGTACCACAACTTTTCAATTGAGTATCCTAGACCAAGAATAGCCTTAACAATTGTATTATAGTTCACTACCATCGACTTACAATGATAGAGATATTTTACATGGTAGCCTGTGTACTTTGTGATGTCTCCAAACTCCATAACTCCACCTACGTTAAGTGCAATTGTAAATCCATTAGACATCTGCAAGGGAACAACAAACAAACCAATTAGTTTATAAAAACCTTCACAAATAACTAGCAAAGATGGGATGATCAAGTTTGACACGAGATGAGAAAATCGAATTCGGCAAACAAGATGCTTGGTATTTTCAAAGTTAGAAACTTTTTATCTTCAATCAACATTGACTCATAAAACTTGATGAGGAAATAAAATGCCCTTTTTTATTGTTGGTCATTACCAAGATGTCCTGGGAGCCTTGATAGGAAATATGAGGCACCTACGTCTGGAAAGAGACCTAGAGCTATTTCAGGCATAGCAAAAATCTGCAATAAGGTTAATCAAACTATGCTGATAAAATTGTTGGAAATGTTGATATGATGTTGAAGGAACAAGAAACTGCACAATTACAACACAATGGCACCTAACTTGCTTACATTTGGCACTCAAATTGACACTTATCTGCAATACCGGTTAGATACGCTAGGTTATGTAACAAATTGCATAATAAACGGTAAAATGTACTGAGAATATAATCATTTTATGTTCCACAAGCAAACATTTGTTTTACAAATTGCCAATCGACATCTCCCCCGCCTTATTTATTAAGTAAACAAGAATTTCAATCTTGTTAAGTGGGGTTAACTGAGCTCAAGTCACTATTCATATAATAAATGGGTACATATAAGTGTATGCACAGTAAATTTATGAAAGTCTTGTATTAACTTTTGTGGAGTCTAGCCCACCTAGATATGTATATTATCAACGTATTAAAGTCAACGTAATATTCTAATATTCAAATGTACGTACTCTTTAGGGACTAAGCATATTTATGAAATCTCATGAGACATGTAGAATCACACTTAAAGTACACTTGAAATTAGTGACAAGCTTAAGTGATTTTGGTTTCCAGCATTTCATCAGGCATGTGATGTACTAGTCAATCATACCATTCACATGCAAGTTTCATGTTAAAATTTTGACGCACTTATGATTCAAGGTTGGGAAGACTACGTAACACTAATAAGGACATGAACTAACAATAATTACCAACATAGCAAAAGTAATATGTAAGCATACAAACAGATTGTGGACAAGCAGTAAAACATGTGGGGTTGAGACATATAAACATAAAGCCAAGTTTGTCACAAACCAAAAATGTGTGAAGCAACCACGATTAGAAGAATATGGCTGAAAGATCCAACAAAAATGAAAGAGAGGAGGTTCTCGGAAACGTAGAGCTCGAATGTGATGTGGAATAGAGAGCTCTCGTTTTCCTACCTTGACAACATGAAACCTATGACATATAAACCCAAGACCGCAACCAAGCAAAGTGGATGTGGCGATGGGAAGAAGGGTGTTTGTTGGGGAAGATGAACTGAACTGAATTTGTTATTAGGGTTTTTTTGTGTTATAACGAAGAGAGAACGTGAGGTAATTGAAGAAACAACATATGTGGGTGTGAGAAATGAGAATTTATTATTATTTATGAGGTAATTTATTATTTTTCCATTCACTATCACAAAGTTATTATTATTTTGAAAAAAATTAAGTTATTTTCACATGGCTTGCCATGTCAGCAACCACGTTAGCAAAGTTAACGGCAAAATCTAACGGAAGCTAATAGAGAGTAGATTTGTCATAGGTGTACCAGTTTGGGGTTTTTGGTGGTCAAAAAAATAGTTTGGAGTAAATTTGTCACAAGTATACCAATTTGGAGTTTTTCAGGGTATTAATCCTTTATTTTGACGTATAATCAACCTTCTATACTATTGGAAATTTGATAATTGAAAATTATAGATGCTTTTTAAGAGTAGAAACATTTTCTAGAAATAATTTTTTTCACCAATTGGAAGTTTGATAAATATTAGTAGGTAAATCATGGAATCTGATTCTCGTCAATATTCTATCCTGTGGTTGTAACATCTTCACTAAATTAGCTAAATAAGACTACAAATATCAACAAATATCACTTGACAAAACTTCAGTGATATTGTGGTTGCATCTTTCAAAGGTGCATCAAATGTAATAATTTGGAGGTTTGTATACAAAAGGATCGATACATGTTTAATTACATGATTTAAAACTCTAATTTATTTCCTATAATAAGCTAGAAATTGACCATCAACAATTTATGTATGTTGTGGTATGAGTGTGCAAGTCTCATGAAGATGGAACTAGTAATGGAGCTAATGAAGAAGGCTACTTAAATCAAGAACCTTGGAGCTTCTTATGTTGTCGGGCTCCTCTTTGTCACCAAGGGTGTTGAATTATTGAAGGAATGAGTTTGACTGTTGAGAAAGTCTACACGAGTAGGCGAATGGTGGAATGTCGCAAGAAGTGCCTGGATATCATGCATGAAAACCTGCTCGCTATGATTGCCGAATACAAAGTGAGCATTGCAAGAGGAGAGGATAGGTGTATGATTTTGACCATTATGATGACATTGAACGCGAACGGTGCATTTGCCAAGTGAAGATAGAGATCCTCCACAAGTATTGTCATTGTCCGTGATTACAATAGGTTTATCTTGTCAATGCAATCTAGTTTTACCGGATGAAAATGGGGAAAAAGTGGAGAAAGAAGAGAGAGAATAGCCAATTTGAAGAATGGAGTTGTCAAAATTTTAGGACTCATGTTACTATAATTGATGATGCATCAAGAATGGATCGTAACTTTGCAATTAAATCGAGTGCTATAGAAATCGATAGAGAAATCAAACGAGGAATAATAAAAGGATACGAGAAATTTACGTGATTCAATTCAAATATCAAAATTTACGTCTACGAGGAGAGCCAATATATAATACACTAATAAATTTCACCATGTATCCGTGTCATTTTATTGTTCCTTATTTATTTATGTGTGGATTTCTAGAGACCTTGATGTTATTGCAAAATTATGATTTGCTTTTGCTGCATCACCAATTACAACAACACGACTCCTAAATTTGGATGACTCCATGCTTCAAATTGTTTATATTCTCTCTCTCTCTGCTCCACATTTTCTTTGTTTCCATCTTGTGAAACTAGGTTGGATTGACAAAATAAATATCTTATGATCATGAGCCACGATACTGGTGGATGAGCTTTATCTCTACTTAGCAAATGAATTCTTAACATTTAGTGTTGTCGTAATGGTTGATGTTGTGCACCCGTCCTCTCCTCTTGTAGTGCTCACTTTGCATCCGACAACCATAGTGAGCGGGGTCTTCTTTGAAGCTTGTTGCATTGTTCCACTACATGTTGGCATAGAATCTAGACACTTATTGTGGCATCTCACCACTTGCCTACTCACGTAGGCTTGTCTCAACAATCAAACTTTTCCTTCAACAACTCATCACCCTCGCCGACAAGGAGGAGCCCGATAATATATGAAGCTCTAAGGTGCTTAATTTGCCCAGCCCTCTTCAGTAGCTTTATTCCTTGCTCCATTTTCACGAGACTTATATATTCATATTGCAACGTATATAAATTGTTGATGATCAATTTCTAGCTTTGAACAAAATTATAGGGAATAAATTAGAGAGCTAAATCATGTAATTAAACACATACCAGCCCTTGCATATACAAACCCTCCAAATTATTGTATTTGATGCACCTTTGAATGAATGCATTGTCATCTTCGGGATGTGCCGCCACAATATTATTAAAATTTTGTCGAGTGATATTTGTTGATATATGTAGTAATCTTAAGCTAATTTAGTTAATATCTTGCAATTCAAGGGACAAAATATTGACAAGAATAAGATTTCATGATATACGCACTAATATTTATTAGGCTTCCTATTGATTGTAAAAAATTGTTTTAGATTATGTTTCTACTCATAAAAATCATCTATACTTTTCGGTTATCAAAATTTTAATAGTACAAAAGATTGATTGTACATTAAAATAAAAGATTAATAATTCATCAAACGGGAAAGCAAGCTCACATGGGGCTGATGAAAATTAATTAGCGAGACTATAAACAAAACTTAATTAGACTGAGGTTTTTCAAATTCTCTACAATCATCAATCATTTAATCAATCAAATCACCTATTAAATAGCACTCTTTTGAAGGGGAAGATTGGGTTGGTATCTTATTCTTGTATTGACGAAATTGTCCATGGAGTTGGCAGTAACCCAAACAAGAATCTCCACCATCATATCATTGGGAAGAACATCGAAGGCTTTAATTTCCATAGCTCTAAATTTTTTTTGGGGTTAATTTTTACTAAAAAATAATAAAAGAAACGGCAATAATGGCGCAATGTGATTTTGATCGTGAGAAAATTGGATTTCTTTAAATCATTTGGTCTAGGACTTTATACACCAAAGGATGTATTTTCAAGCCCGAAAATGTCGAAAAGAGCAGGCCGCCCCCCATCTTGTTTTGAGAGCCGAGGCCCCCGTGCGCCGTCGGTGCCTTGCGTCGCCCGATTCACCTCGTGAAGCCGCCGCCGCCGCCCCTGTGCGCCGTGATCCACGTCCCGATTCCCCGGAAGCCCTCCGCCCGCGTGATCCGAGGCCCCCGCATCCCCTGCAGCAGTTTTGTTCCAATCCGACGCCGCCGTACCGCCCGATTGCCGATTGACAGCTGGTCTGGAGTCTCGCCGCCCGCCAATCCCATCAAGCTTTCGATCCGACGCCGACGCCGCCTCCTTCGCCAATGCCGCTGCCCCCGCGTCGCCGCGCCGAGTTCCCCCTTGCACTCGAGACGCCGCCCGGTGCTACGCCGCCGACGTGCCGCCCTCGCCTCCCCTCGCCGGAACCCTAGCCGGCGAGCTCCCCTTCCGGACCTCCGAACCGGCCAAGATCTCTTTTTTTTTTTTTTAAAAGAAAAAGTTAAATTAGGTATTTTCCCTTTTCTTTATTAGGCAAGTTTAGGTTTTTCTTTATTTTTTATTATTTCTTTCTATGTTAGTTTTCTTTGGTTGGAATGTCTATCTATGCATAATTGAAAATCTCAATGTATTACCTAATTCGCAATCTGGCGCTAAGGTTTTTTTATTTCATCTATAAGGCTTTAGATGAAATAATTAATCAAGTGTGAATCAAATTGATATTTTGATCTTTAAGGCTTAAGATCAATTTATTGATTTTACTAGCGAAATATTATCCCTTGATTTGAATGATGTGTGATATCCTTTTTGGGGTAATTTTGAATGAACTTGATTGTTTTTATTTGTCTTGAGATATGCCTGAATTAGGATATTGCATGTTTTAGGGTTATTTGCATAATTAGGCAAAACATTCTATTTATCATGAATTTTTGAAATAAAAAAAATAGAAAAAATCAAATCAATTAACTTAGGTTGCTAGTTTTTTTAAAAAACTTGAATTGCATGTTTAATTATTTGGCAATTGTTAATTTTGAAATAAAAAGAAAAAAAATCAAAAAATGTTCGAATTAGTATTAGGTTTGTTTTTTATTATCATGCATATTTAGAATAGGAATTTTATTTTGAATCATGAAAAAAAAAAAAAAGAAAGCATATAGAATGTTAGTTTTATTATTGTTTGATTTGCATTTCGAAATTAATAAAAAAAAGCAAAGCAAAAAAAAAAATCATCATGCTTATGTCATGTAGAATTAGGGGGCATATTTTGCACGTCATTGCATATTAGAGTTAAATTGCACCTAGTTTATTTTTAGATAATATTTTTCTTAATTTATTATAAGTTTAGGCATTTTCTTAAATAAATTGCATTTTAGGATAATTTGGGTTAAGATAATATTTTAGTTTAAATTAGGATTTAGTTTAACCTAATTCCTAATATAAATTGAATAGGATCTTAATCTAGCTAGATAATTTTCACATTTTTTTTTGAATTTCATAAAAAAAATACAAAAAATGTCTTAGAATAAATTAGTTTCAATCTTTAGGATAGAATGCATTCTTTTAGGAAAAAGAAAAAATGTCATATGCACGTAATTAGGGTTAGATTCATTTAGATGCATGCCATTTAGTATTTTTGCTAGGCCCATTTAATTAGAAATTACATGTCATCTAAAATTAGGTCATTTAGTTAATATTGCATTGCATATTGCATGATTTTCATTAATTAAGTGAAAACAAAAAAAAAAAGGAAAATTGCTTGTTAATTAGAAACCATATCTAGGGTTATTGATGTGGATTTTAATTTAACATTGCAGATGCTTTCGTTGCTTTGAGGTAAGTTTGCGATTTATTTATTATTTATTTGGGTGTTAAATTTGTGGATTGCGCACCCGCATGATCGCCTCACATGTTAGGGAAATAAATTTAAAATCAATCCAAGTTGCCTGCCAAACATTTTTTAAATGAAGAATGGTACCGATAGGGCATTAGAGAAATCTAGTGTAACCAAGTCCCATTACCCATAGTCTCTGGTTCGTAGGAGTAAAGTAAACCTTCCGTTGCTTTACTTGGGTTTCTAATCGACCCAAAAAAAATAGATTAGTGGCGACTCCTAATTGAAAATCATTTGCATGTTAAGAACTTAAACCTAAGTCGCGAATTGGTATGGGCTTGGGAGAGCCTGAGTTAAGTTTGGGCTTAACAATCCATTAGCCAAACCCTAGGTGGTCCACACCCGAAAAAATTGATCACGACAAAATACATTGAAATTGATTGAGAGTGAATCGAAGTAAAGGAAAATACTTGAAACTCGAGTGATGATTGAAGAGTCAATTGTATTATGTCTATCTATATATAATTATGTGGAACTGAATCCTAGTAGGATTTTATTTAGAGCAATTAAATTTAAGAGGCAATATCGAGTTTAAGGAAAGTGTCACGCAGGTGAAGGTCCGCGGCCATCGTAGTGGCCCGTTGAGAAAGATGAACAATGGAAAAAAAGAAAAGAAAAGAAAATAAACAATTCGTAAAAAAATCAAAAAAATATAAAAGAATTGCAAAATTGTCCACATAAGTATTGGTCATACCATGTCAACATTTTGGCTATAACTAGACTATATTAGACTATCGTTAGAGAAGATTGATGATTAAATTGGCCAAATTGAAAAGTTTGAATTGAATTGGCTGCCATATAATAGATTTAGAACTTTAGAATTATTTTCCTTTTCTTGCGTGTAAAGAAAGAAGCGTCAAAAGTTAAAGATAATCGATGGTTATGTGGCCAATTATAGATTAGCCAGCTGTCCTTTTTTTTTTAATAATCTTTTTCTTCTTTTTTAATGGGGAAAATGATGCTTTCTAAGGGTAAGCATGGTTTCAGGGTAGAACGTGGTATCCAAAAATCGGATCGGCGGGAACCTGCTCGGTTTCTAAGGTTTATAGGGTAAGTTTCAAATTTCAAAAATCGGGGAGCCTATAAATAGGTGGACCTAAAATCTAGAAACTGGACATGTTTTTGTGTTTTTGCGTGATCCTGAGGTATTTCATTGCATCTAAGGATAAGTGTAATCTGAAATCATTAGTTTGAACTTCTATTTTATCACTGAGACTTTTGCTTTGTTAATGTCTAACATTATTTGTGTGTCTAAATATAAGTTGTGATAAGTAGATTATAACAGCATGTGGTGATCATTAAACCGATGATCATTATAATAATTCAATTAATAATATAGATGGAAGCTGGATAAAATTTGGAATTGACCCTAGAATCAGTGATAATGTAGGTTCCGATTTTCAAATGAAACCTATTTGTTGGAGGTTGGAACTGCTCACCCCTAATGCTTTGAAGGCCACAAAACACATAGAAAACGCTTTCTTGTACGGCCTGTTCGTGAGATTCATTGGAAGAGAGAAGGCTTTGGGATTTGTAGCAAACGTAGAAAACAAACAGAACAGGTCCATGTTCAGACTTGAAGAATGCACAATGATGTTAAACGAAGAATGTCCAAGGAAAATCAATATTTTGAAGGCTCTTAATTCATTCACCCGGTTGATTTGTAGTTCCCAATCCCGAAACCCCTCATATTAAGCGTAGTCATTGAGACTAAATCAAGGACGTCAATGACAAATCCTTTGATTGGTCTGAGCATTTCAATTTTGTTTTTGGTTGGCTTTGCTCAATGTTACAGCCAAGACGGTGCAAGTTTCGGTCTTTTCAAGCTCTTGGAGAACGGAAATGTCCAGGAAGACGCTATCTCGTGCGTCAGAGCTTAAGTCCGAAGTGTGATTCCGCTGGCTTTCGGCCGGTGTACGTAGGCCCTCAAGATGGGACCTCGAGGAGCATGACAGACTAGAAAGCTTGCCGGCCCAACCTGATGGAGTGAACTTCGATCAGTAATCGGGTTACGTCACGGTCAATCCTGAGGCCGGGAGGGCGCTATTATTCTATTTGGCCTGAGTCCGTCAAAAACTCTGCAGTGAAACCACTCGTGGGCTTATCGGAGGTAATGATTCTTCGTGTGCCCATGGTGGTTATGGTACTGATTGGTCCTAATGAATTATTCAAATTATCGTAGTGGTACATACATAAAGTCCGGCAGGGCCGGGCTGCTCTTCATTTAGAAACGGAGCTATGATTGGGCTCGGGCCATTTAGAGTTAACAAAGACTACAAAAGTCTCTCCAGGAACTGCGTGGAATATTAGTACGTCCATCAAGATTATACATCCACATTTCCAAACGAATCGGAGCAGAAGAATCCCATCCGTTATTTTTACAGAACCACGTATTACTCCTTGTGCAGAGATAACAGAACCGCAGGTGATTCTTACGTCTTTCTTCTCGACTGGCTAGAGAGGTTTCCCGAATACATGACCCGGGACTTCTATCTCACTGAGTTATGCCGGCCATTATGCATCCAGCTTGCTCAAGTGATCCTCCACAATAACATGTACACAAACCAAACCAGGATAAATCTTAGAGGCATCACAGTAAGATGTGCATTTCAGGCCTTTGCACAAAGTTAATCAAGTTCGCATTGATTGTTTTCATTTTCTTTTGTTTTTGCTCCTTTTTCTTTTCAGATGGGCAACCCTTTCGAAGACTTCGAAACATCTCACATTGGAGCTGTCGATTACTACTGGACGCACGCTCTCGTTCCCGATGAATTGCACAGTGACATCCTATCTAGCTGCAATTTCTCGTCCCCAAAGACCCTATCTGACGAGTGCCTAGACCTTATTTTGCACAAGGCAAAGAACGCCATTGGCAACATCGACATCTACAACATCTATGCCCCGAGGTTTCATCCTGAATTAAACACCAAGTGTTGCACCTTTCTATATTTTTACTTCGTAAGCTTCTTCAGCATGGTGAACTTACTGGCATACAAGAGCTTAAGACAGATCCAAGAATTCAGCCCCTGCTCCAAGTACTACGTCCGTCCCTACTTGTTGACACCCAAAAATACTATTGTCGTCACATGCTGATCACAAGGGATAAAAAAGCCTTTGAAATCATCCTCACTGTCATATGTGGGCTGTGATTTACATCAGCCTAGCCCACGGTAATCATAAAAATGAAGGATGGCCAAGGATTTTGGGAGCCCTTGAGCTAGATTTTGATGGACTCATAAGTAGAGATACATGATTTGATAATAAAGTAGTTGATTACCATGTGTCCAAGTTAAGAGATGCTGTTGAAGACATAACATTTAGATGGAATTGATGGCAAAGTTTGGGCAGGAACAATTGATGCTTAAAAGGGTGCCAAAATCAAAAGGTCGATTAATACTTGTTGAACAAACCATGAGAACATGGAACAAGTTAGAAAGCAACTGAATATGGATAAGGCAGTCCAACATAGAATGTGGAATGACTTTTAAGGAGGAAGAAACCGACCATCAACGATTATCAAATTGACCTATAAATATTGCAACCAATCCAATAGAGAAGCTCACCTGAACAAAATACAAAACTACTTTATCTTACCTTCTTATCTTAGCCTAATCTAGTTTAGCTATAGCTTGAGATTCTTGTTGTAGATTCAATTTCGGCGAGTGTCTATATCCCGGATAGTTCTATTGATTAGATTTCAATACTGACCTACCATCCAGCGTTGTCGATTAGATTCTGATGTTATATCCTCATACCTATCTAAGAACAGTGACCACTAGGTGTTGTCTCTATTGTCCAGTGTAGATTAGATTCCCGATATTGTGTTCTCAGACTCATTTAGGAGCAATGTTTATTAGGTGTTGTTACCACCATTCAACGCCATCGATTAGATTCCGATGTTGTGTCCTCATATTCACCTAGAGTTAATGTCAACTAGGTATTATTCCCATTGTCTAATGTCATTGATTAGATTTCAACATTGTGTCCTCGAACTCATTTGAAAGTAGTACTTTCTAAGTATTTTTGTTAATATCCAGTGTTGTCGAATCAGCTTCAACATTATACAAATCACTTTGATTTTAATAGGCTTTCATTAGTATGTTAAAATGAATTTGGATCAAACCGTTGATTGGATTTCAATATTTATTATCATTGATTTTGACCTCATATTAAGCTGACTTTATAAGATATGGAATTATATAATATATAGCTCTATTAGCATTTGACCATCTTTGTCCAAAACTAACAAAAACCTAAGTTTTCTCTACTAAAAACGAAAATATAACATTTAGTGAAAGATATTTTTCCTTTTCCATGGGAATTGCATGGGGCTCTTTATTCAAAAAGGCCTTTTCAACAGAGTGAAATGCTATGTACAAGTAAAATAAATGCACAAACTTTGATCACACTTCAAAGATCATTTTACTTCACCCACAAACCTCACCACCCTTCCTTTTCCATGGGAATCCTGCATGTGTTGGCTCTTTACATGCCCGTCTTCACTCAAAAAGGCCTTTTCAACAGAGTTGTTATATACTATGTACCCATTCATTGCCTCACCATTTTACACTTCTCATTTTGGGTTCTTCATCATGACTATAGCGACCTAATTAGTCGGCTCTGGAACGACGAAGCATTGACGGTGCTGCCAATCATCCAGGAGCTGATGAATGCTTGCGGGTTTGGATATATAGGTAAGACACCTATTCTTCTTGGTCAAGCAAATTAACTTGCACCTCATGTCGAGCTAATTATACTTGTGGCATCATGTAATTTGCAGTGGTGATGTAGACAGCAAGATTTCGGTGACATCAACAAGGTACTCTCTACAAAAGCCGGGTGCAACGGTTAGGACCCCTTGGTACCCTTGGTATGATGCCCTAGGAGAGGTACATACTTTTATACTGATTTCATTAGATCTGAATCACAGCATAACAAATATTATATGGATGGAAAAATTATGAGAGTAGATGCTATCTCGCAAGTTAGGGCGTGAATGATAATCATTATGGTTAGAAATTGATTTATGGAACATAAATTGATTTTTTTTTAATTTCTCTTTTGGATGAGTTTCTAAGCAAAAATATGTATTTGATAACCACACAAAATTTTTGTCCCCGGAATAGAAATTTATTTGATAACGACATAAAATTTGTCTCTCTTGAGTGGCGGTGGATGGCGGGGGGCAGCCAATGGTGGTGATCGATATGGGGTAGCTGGTGGTGGTGGCAATTGATGGTGCAGCAATAGCCAGCAAGGGGTTGTGACCAGTGGCTGGCAGTAG
The DNA here is from genome assembly GCA_014182565.1 of Eucalyptus marginata. Classification (NCBI taxonomy): domain Eukaryota; kingdom Viridiplantae; phylum Streptophyta; class Magnoliopsida; order Myrtales; family Myrtaceae; genus Eucalyptus; species Eucalyptus marginata. Next base: position 1,168,596 of record CM024590.1, read on the forward strand.
ACGGCGAGTAGTAGCCTCGGGCGAGTGGGCAGGCAATTAGTAGCAAGGAGGAGTGATGAGAAGAATTTTTATTTTTTGTTATATTCTAGAAATTGAGAAGTACAAAATTTTTACTTCTTATTTCTATTCTAAACATATTTTTGGACTAAAAATTTATTCTAGAAACTAAAAAATGAAATTATTTTATCAAATAAATTTCTATTTTCCAGAAACAAATCTGGAACATAAAAATAGTTTTGGAATAGAACTAGAATGGTTATTATGTGCACCCCTAATGTCTAATCATCTTGACTAGCATTTAGGTTGGGGAATAATCAATTGGCTATGATAACAACATCTAGAGATTTAGGCTCCGTTTGATAACGTTTCTATTTCTCCTAATTTTTATTATTTTGTTCCCCGAAACAAAAAAGAGAGTAGAAATTCGTTTGGTAATGTCAACTAATTTTTTTTTTATTCCCCAAAATAGAAAAGTGATTGGAGAATAGATTTGGAAAAGTAATAAGTAAAAAAGTAACTTCTTATTCCCGAGAATAATTTCAAAAAATAAATTAATTTTCTTTTCTTTTTTTCTTTTCTTCTTCCTTGCCACTTACCACCCTCTGCCGTTTGGCCATCGTCGCTTGCCATTGTCGCCGTCTGCTGCCGCCCATTGTCGCTTGCTGCCACCTGCCGTGAAAAAAATCTCTAAAAAATTATTAAAAAATTAAATGAAATTCTATGTTGCAAAAAAATTTGTAGATTGTATCAAACGTATTCCTATTCTTTTTCTATTCCGAGAATATAAATTTTGTATACTTACCAAATGCATTCTTTTACTGAGAAATTGTTTTAGAGCACAAAAATAGAAAAAGACTATTTTAAAAAAGAAATTATTCTCCGAAATAGAAACGTTACTAAATAGACCCTCAATCCTAAGTTATCGGCTTGCTCCCATGCTCATTCTCTTCTCCTCTTTTATAAATGAGAAGCTCCCACCCACCTCTTAGAAAGTACACAGTGAAAGGCAATGATCCTGCTGCAATTTGTTTCTCTTTTGTACGTCTTTCTTTTGTAATGGCAGCGCGAACATGGAAATCTACGTGCACACGGATCTTGATCACTTGTATCAGCTTGGAGCTCGCTGAATCCTAATCCTGACGCGAGAATGCCTTGCCATTGTACTCGAGAATCATTGAGAATGCGACGCTTGGTCAGCAACCATTAAAATTCAAAAAGTCGAATCGGGCATGGTACTCGAGCTGACATGTCGGCCTTTTCTTTAGCTCCTAGCATTTGCATATTGGAAAATGCCTGTCCCACTTCGGTGGAGGGCCGATTTGGAAGGCACTCAATCGGGACGATTAGAAGGGCGAAATCTCCGGGACATTAAGCAGGACGCACTTATTTTAAGTCTATAGGTCTGACCCGGACAAACCCGACCCACATGTTCGACCACCACGTTGTAAATCGGAAGGTGTTGAGGAACTCTTGGTTTAAGAACTTGCCGAGGGAGTTCCTTAGCCAAAGGACTCGTCTTGGGTGAACTTGACAAAGCAGCCATGGTGGGTGGAAAGTCCATGTGTAGGTAGGGGCGAGCAGTTTCAGATTTTACCTATAATTTGGAACTTACTTTTTGAAACCGATTTTTTTTTAAAAAAAATAAAAAAAATAAAATATGAAACTTACATTGCATATCTTAGTACTTACCCTTTTAATGATTCCAAAGTCTACTCAGAATTGGCTAATTTCTTTTTTTTTTTTCTTTTTCATTTTAAATTAAGCATAATAAAAGTGAACGCGACAACAAAAAATGAAAGTTTGTCATTTGTCAAAAGTAACAATCCAATTTATATTATTGACAACCCACCCAAACCAACCACTCTTGCTACCCCTTGTCAAAACCAAAATTTGAATGGCCCTGAGTAGATACAGAAGGAGATTAGAGTTTATACTCTTTAAGTGATTAAGGGCCAAATATAATTGCCTTTCCCGGATGCACCGCGCGAAATTGACTGGTTAGTTTGTTGCTAAGTTTTCACCGCTTGTTCTCCTCTGATATTTTTCTCGTTCATCTATAAGCTTGACGTAATTCTGTGTACCTTATCTGCTCTTGTAATTGTAGAGAGTATTTCTGCAGTTTTGGCTCAGATAGCTGCAAGTGATGTGCTGAAAGCCTCGTCTCAAATGATCGATCCTGACTTTGGAAAGGAGATTGTTTCATGCGGTTTTGTTAAGGACCTTCTCATACGCGAAGCTCCTGGAGAGTTTATTAAAGAATTAGTCTGTATTTTATTCTTTATACATCTGTAAGGGAATGACATTTTTACCCTACAATGTCTTGGCCTTGATTCTCAGGTTTCGTTCCGGTTAGAGCTCACCACACATGGATGTCCAATCAAGGAAATGGTAACTAACAAAACCCATGTTGCTTGATCAGAAACCGAACACATGCTCAGTGCACTAGATGTTCTATCTTGTTATTAATTACCTGCTCCTTTTGAAATCCTTCCATAAATTTCTCTGTGCATGGACCGGTGGCGGGAGGTGCTAAGCTTCATTGAAAATGAGCCAATGAAAGTACGAAAATTTGAAACAATCCTATTCGGGCACAAATGATAACCATTCTAGCCAGATATTAATTTTTAGAAGAGAAATAAATTTTTCTATTTCTATTCCTAGATGAGTTTCTAAACAAAAAATTATATTTGATTCGCAAAATTTGTGTTCCCGGAATAGAATTTTGTTTGATAACGACACAAAATTTCTCTTTCTCGAGAGGGGTGGTGGGTGGTGACGGTGGATAGCGGCGGTGGACGACGAGTGGGTGGCCGACTAACAAAGAGGACGAGCGATGAGAAGAGTTTTTATTTTTCATTTCTATTCCAAATCTATTTCTAGACTAAAAATTTGTTTCGGAAATAAAAAAATGAAATTGCGTCACCAAACGGATTTCTATTCTAGAAACAACTTTGAAATAGAAAAATTATCCTGAAACAGAAATAGAATAGTTGTCATGTGTGCCTTATTATCCCCTTCATGGCCGAAATATACATGTTGGAAAGTTATTTGCTTAATCAAGTTTGAAGGCAATTAAACTTTATTTTATCAAAATTTCGGTTAAAATAAGACCAAGAGGGAAGCATATATTAGGGTAAAAAATAAGAGGCGTATTCATGGTCATGATTCACGACAGCATTTAGGTGAGAGGAAATGCAATGTGGAGAGACTTGGGCATTTATTCTCTTAACGCTTATCCATGTCAACGTATTGAATTGGTCTCGAAGGGATTTGTTGGTGGACGTAAACGTGCGGGCAAGTAAAAAGAATCGGTTCTGAAAAATGAGAAAAAGGGCACTGAAAAATTTGCAAGGGGACAAAACAAGAAAGTGGGTTGTCGTAAGATTTTTCGCTTGTGCTATTGCGCCTGCTTCCCATGAGGCAAAAGAGGAATTATAATAACATGAGTACTAGAAAGGGATTAGCACAGAGTCTATATAGGATCCACCTCAATAAACGAGTGCCACGCAATCTGTGCTCTGAACCCTTGTCAAAGGTTGCGAGCGTGACACCTGTCCATGCGGCCAACTCGGCCGAGGAGTCCAACTTTTTAAAAGAAAAAAGAAAATCGTTCTTTTGAAAAATATTTAAAAAAATATATGTAAAAAGAGTGTATGAAGGAGATAACGAAAAAAAGAAATGGAAAATAATTTCCTCTTTTAAAAAGAGTCAATTACTCCACTTTTAAAGATATTCTTTTTATTGATAAAAAGGGTTTTCTTGACTAGTCCATTTCTCTGAAACGGACGATCCAAATTCCGTAAAACTTCTTGTTTTCCATTCACGAGAAGAACGGTCAACTTTACACTTTTTCCATGGAAAAATAAAAGGCCAGAGAGAGACGTGAGTGAGAACGGGGTCGGGACGCGTTTACGGAAGACTCCAAAAGAACACGAAGAAAAGCTTTCAGAGGCGGCCGGTTTTTCTTCCACGAAGAACCGAGACCCACGACGCTGAAGAGGTACCGCACTAAGTTGTTCCTTCATCCGCGCGTTCGTCTCTACCGCGCCACCATCACTCGCTGTCTAGCCTCGGCAATTTGCAAGAGCTTCTGGTCGTATTCAGCTGTCTAAGCGTGGTGTCCAGCGGAGGTCCCGTAGCTTTACACCGCCAATCATTCGCAATCGCCGTTTAAGTCAACACTCGTATCAGCATCCAGCAGCTCTGTCGTCCCAAACCAGTGAATTTCAAGCAATCCACAGACCGGCAAGCGAGTTCCAATGAGTTCCCATTGACAGTCCAGTCTTGTGGTCACCTTGCCGGTTCGTTCCTCGCATCCACATTAGTTCCCAGCGACGTCTAGCAGCCATCCATACGAGCTCCAGCTGAGTTGCGTTTTGTTCTTGCAGATTTTCTGGAGGCATCGGCTACGACGCATTTTCGGCGAGATACCTTGGATTCCAGGTTTGGCAGAGAACTTTCGTCACCCCCAGCAGTCCTCACGGCCGAGTTCGCCATAAGTCCAATCTCATCGTCACAGCTCCCTATTCACCTACGTCGCTGTTCCGGTTTTCCGGCGGTTTACAAAAGTCTCTGGTGCCCTCCGAGCATTGACACCGGCGGCAGCCAGCCACTGTGATCGATATTGGTGCATATCGCCACCGGTCCAGTTTTCAGAAACAAATTTTCCTAACTAGGTAATTTCCTAAACTGAAAATTCATTTTGATTATTTTGCTACCTAGTTTACAATTATTGAAATCTGATGTGATTTGATTTGTGATTGTTAGAAATTATCTGATTAGAAAAGTTATTGTATTGAGAATTACTACAATCAATTATATTAAGCTGCGATAGGTTGGATCAGATTTTTGATTATTTTGATTTTTCGCTTTTAGTCGTGGTGCATATATGGCTTATATGGTTTATTAATTTGATTCAATTGATTTTTAGTAAATTTTCCTATTTTGAAAAGATATGAAAAATGCATTGCATAATAGATTAAAGCTGCATTTGATATAGTTTAACTTTTATTAAAAGAATAAAAAACCAAAAAGAATTAGTTAAAATTGCATATCGAGGATCATGTAGTATTTTAGCAAAGCTTTCTAATTTAGAATAGCATTTAATTTAAATTATTTCCTAAATTAAATTGATGATTTTTTGTTTGGAAAGAGTTCCATTTTAATTTTAAGATAAAAAGATATGGTAAGAATATGTTTTATAGAATTAGTTGCCTGCATGCCACATCATCACATGCTATGTCATCAATGTTGCCATGTCATAAATTTTATGTCATCGTGCCATGTAATTTAGTGATTGCATATTTAGGATCATATAAATTAGATTTCATACTGTGTTGGAATAGCTCATACTAATTTATGCTTGTCATTTGAATTAGGTCATATAAATTGCATGTCACATGTGTAACAAATCATTCATGTTATTGCATAGAATTGACTTCTATAAATAAAGACTACAAAAAGAAAAAAATCAATTAGAATTGCATAACATTTAGAAATCATGTTTAGATTAGGCATATATATAATTAGCACTTTGCAGACACTTGGAGAATAACCATAATAAAGTTGTTTGAGGCCTTATTTTAGTAATTTATTTACTGTTTTGATTATTGGTTATAACATTATTGATTGTATACCCACATAATCACCTTTCGCATGCTAGTAACCTAAGTTAAAATTAATCAAGATTGCTTGCAAAATAATTTTGAAAATAAAGAGAAAAGGTACCAAAAGGACATTATATTACTTTAGTGTAATCAAGTCTTCAAATCCATTGAATTTCTAGTTTGCAGAAGTAAAGTATTCACCCACACTTTACTTAGGTTTTTAATTGACCCTGGTGACTCCAAATGGTAAGAAAGTTGCCTATTAAATGGAGTACCAAGTTACAATTGATAAGGCTTGAGAGAATTTGTGCTAAGTCTTTGGCTTAATAATTCATTAGCTTTCCCTAGAGTGATTCAATTATGGAAAGGTCACAATAGCTCCAAACCAAGATAAATAAAAATTGATAACTCAATAAAAAAGTTTAGAAATTTAAAATAATAATTAAACATTGGTAAGTAACTTAAATGAGAAATGGTAACTCAAAACTAGTTGATAATTTTATTAGCTTAATTCCCTAAGATATCTTAAACTTTAGGTGCAGTCCCAAATTTACCTCAAACTTTCTTTTTTCTAAAAAAAAGTTCCCAACTTTCATTTGAGTCCCAATTATATCCTTCTTGTCAAAGTCAATATTAGTTATCCAACATGGCATGCCATACTAGATAATATAAATGAAAAGAAAAAGAAAAATTGAGAGAGATAAAGAGAAAGGGGAAAAAAAAAGGCAAGAAAAGGGGGAAAAAAAACTAAGAGAGAGAGGCGGCCCATGGCTGCTCATGCTTCCAGCTTGCTAGTGGCCATGGGGTTGGAGTTTCGAGCCACAAAGCTCGGGAAGGCCATGGGCGCTCAAACTTCGGCTGCAACGGCCATAGTCGCTCAGCATGATGTTTGAGCGTGGAACACGAGCAAACAGAGCTCATTTTTCGTTTATTATCCAGAGAATGACCTCTGTTTTTGTAGTGATTTGAGTTGATGTGTTTTGGAATTCGATTTGGAAAATTGTTCGGGAGTGTTTCCCAACATTTGGAGTTCAAATTCAGTCCACGTTAGCTGGTATCTTTCAAGAATGCGAATTGGGTTTAGGGATTAACTTGCAATAAAGCAAAATGATGGCATCACTCTCGCTTGCTTATCTGCTACCTATCTTAACCCTCAAGAGAATTGCTCGCGACTGTTCTTGCTTTCAGTGGTTTCGCTCTTACAAATTTTGGCTTGATGCTAAGGTCTCACTTTTGAAGTCTACCCGTAATTCTAAGCTAGCGTCTTCCCATTCTCAAGCGGCTCGCTTAAGCCATCAATAAAGCTTGTGAGCTTTTAGGTAAGTGGTGTCATATGGCGTTTCCCCTCTCTCTCCCCCCTCGTTGGTCCGCATCTCTACCTACTCGTGTGCTCTACTGGAGAAAATATTGGGTGGTCTGGGAGCGCCACGTTAGCGTGGTCCCGGACCACTCACGCGGCGCCACGTGGAAGGGGAAAGAGACAGAGAGGAGAAAGAGGAGAGAGAGCGTCAGAGAGGTGGGCTAGAGACAGAGAGGAGAAAGAGGAGAGAGAGCATCAGTCAGAGAGGTGGGCCAGGGCTGTCTCTCCGGTTGTCTCTCTCCCCTTCCACATGGCGCCACGTGAGTGGTCCGGGATCATGTTGACGTGGCGCTCCATATTACCCAATATTTTCTCACTCTACTAGGTCATCACGCCCTTGCGGCGACCATGGCCATGATCAATCAATTTTCGTGCTTGCTACGACTAGGAGCTTCTAGCTTGAGAGGCCATCCCCCCGGCCCCGCCCCACCCCCCTCCAAAAAAAAAAAAGCAACAGTTTTTTTTTTCTGCTTTTTTTTTTTTCTCTAAATTTTTCTGTTATGTTGTCTAATGTGACTAACACGCGGATGCCACCTTAGATAACTAATGATGACTTTGACGATGAGAATATATTTCGGATTCAAATGAAAGTGATGGATTTATTTTGAGAAAAAAAGTTAGATGTAGATTTGAGGCTAGATCCAAAGTTTGGGATTTTTTTAGGGAATTAGACCTAATTTTATTTGACAAAAGTTGGTAATTCACTTTAATTTAATTTGGTAATATAAGAATTAGTAAATTTGAAGTATGACTAGGCTATGCAACTAAAAATTGATAATTAATATAATTTGAAAATTTTCAAGCTATAAAAAATTGATAATTTCATGAAATAGATAAGTTGCCAACAAGTTACAAAAGTCATATATATATATATATATAAATATATCATATATATATTTGCTATTAACAACATTCACACTTGACAACCCTTTCTGGGATTTATCAACACGAATAAAAAAATCTAATTTTTTGGACACGAAGTAATAGAATTCTCCCATGAAAGAATAATGGCGAAAATCCATAAAGAATAGCCAGCGGGTTTTTGGCAAACCGGGCGCGGAGCAACTTCTCTTTTTTTTTTTTTTTTATTGGGGCATTGAATTAGTCAATGAAATAACTCCGTTGGACCCGAATATTCAAACCGAACCGAGCCTATCATTTCGGGTCGGTTCATCGGGGATCGTGTTTTTTGGGCTCGGTTTGAAACATGACTTAATTGGACTTGTTCCATGCCGGGTTTGGTCTTATACAAACTCGGCCCATTGACAATTCTCAATTCCGGGATACTAGTTAGCAAAATTCTCTCTTGCGTTCCCATCGGTCTATCCAGACGAGCAGTCAAAGCAAGACACGGCGTGTCCGTTGCCAAACGCAAGCAACCCTTAATGCAATTTCTTATCCTAATGCATTGACCCATAAAGCGTCCGTTAGCAGTTGGACACCACTTTTGAGGCTTCAATGGGAGAACATTTTTATGTTCAATTCTATACTTTTTGTACGTTCGTGCCCCTTATGGCCCGAGATTGTATTGTTAATTAACGATGATAGCCGGCCTAATCGAATGATTCTTCGGAATAAGATCAAGGATACTAGAAACCAACTAAGACCAAGCCAAAGTCTCGATTTGATCGATGCTTGAGACCCTTTAGTTAACATAGTATCCGTGCCCAATAATTCCTGTTTGTTAATTCCATGCCCGACATATATAAATGCACTTGCTGCGAGCTGCTTCCTGCCTAATGCAGTGTTCTCTCAAACTTCATCAGAAAATTCACTACAGCTGCTTCTTGTTCGATTCTTGTCGATCAGCTTCCAAGAACATGACGCTCTTAGACTTCGCGAAGCTGCTCGTGCTCTTTGCTCTCTGCCAACTGGCTCTTCCAATCTCATGCAGAGCCGACCAGTTAGACAACCTCAAAAAGCTGCTGGAATCCCGAAAATCCCGCAACCCTCCTAATTCCAAACCATGGAACTTGGAGAAGCTGTCAAGCATTTATGTCGGAACACAAAAAGGACTGATGGAAGCGGACAAGATCACCGCTTTGCCGGGACAACCGGACGGAGTGGATTTTGATCAGTATGCGGGGTACGTCACGCTCGACCCGAAGGCCGGAAGGGCGCTGTTCTATTATTTCGTGGAGTCTCCTCAGAATTCTTCCACCAAGCCTCTGGTGCTGTGGCTCAATGGAGGTAATTAACATGTGCATCTTCCTAACTCTCAGAACTCGATCTTGATCATACGTACATTAAACCATATTTGAGGTTCACGTTACTCCTCCCCCCCACTAGAACACTGTAGATATGACCATAATAATCTTGATTCTAGGAGGATTAGTAATATGTTTATGGATCCTTCGAACCATGTCTCTGGTGTTGTGTAGTGAAGTGGTCATTGGGCATTTTCACTTGTCAGTGACAACGATTGTCGATTGACTTATCCTCCTTAAGACTCGAAGATCATTACCATCATCGATTCCCACCGTTTTACTCTCTGCGCTTGCTTAGGGAACAAACAAAAGGTTTGTTCGGTACAAGACGAGCTCCAGTTTTTTTACTTTTCGTCTGCCTTATTGCAAAAGAAAAATATGTTCAGTTTTCGTTAATAGAAAATGATGCAATAAAATAAGGGAAAAAGCTACGAAAGACCCAAAACTTTGCCCAAAGTGACACATTTACCCCAAATTTTTTTGACGACACAAAAACCCTCGAACTTTGTCGTGTGACACATTTACTCCAAAATTATAGGGCATTTTGGTATTTTTACTTTTATTTTTTTTTTTTTTTCTTCTTCTTCATGGCCGGCGGAGGGAAGACAGCGTTGGGCGAGGGTGGCCCTCGCTCGCGTGGGCGGCCCTCGCCTCGGGCGGCCCTCGCCCGTCGCCGGGCGAGGACGGCCCTCGCCCGACGCCGGTGAGGGCCTGGTGAGGGATGCCCTCTCCGGCGTCGGGTAGCCCTCGCTGCGTCGGGTAGCCCTCGCCCGCTGCGAGGGCGCGAGGGAGGCCCTCGCCCGCCCTTGGGCCGCCCTCGCCCGACACCGGCAAGGGCAGCCCTAGCCAGCCCAGGCGAGGGCGACCCTCGCTTGACGCCGGCGAGTTTGAAAGTTTGGGGGTTTTTCACGTCACAAAAAAAAGTTTGGGGTAAATGATGTCATTTTGGGCAAAATTTGGGGGTTTTTTGTGGTATTTTCCGATAAAATAATATCTACAAGATTTTCATATCCTTAATGAGAACGCAATTTCGATGGAGGAAGCACTGCATGCGCGCATAAAGTATGTCCCAGATATCCCCACTCAGTTTGGCAAGCAAAAACCAGCCATATCTTTGTTAAAGAGCAAGCATCAGTCGCTGTAGTGCTTAGGCAACCTCAATGGACCCGCCCATAGTCCCAGAAGAGACGTCTCCCACTCAAACTCATGCCACTCCCAAAAAGTCCAGGCGTGTTTTCTTCCCCAGTTTTCAATGATGAATTGCCATGACCAGCCAACCAGGAGTACAAGCCTATATTGGTCCATTTTTCCTTTTCACCTGCAAAGTCCTAGTGCTCTTTCCTTCCAGAAGCCCCACTGATTTGCTTTCGTTGTAGCTATTCCGGCATAAACTAATGCCTAAAGACAATACTAAGTCACAATATCTTTTAGTGGTCATCTCTGTCATAACGATAGCAGAATGAATCTTCTTGATAAACTGTTCCTGAGATATGGTCATTGTGCCATCTTTAGAGTCATTATGAGTGGATAAACCAAATTAGGACATATGAAGGATCAGATTATGATAGGCACGTCCTGCGCAGGTCCTGGATGCTCATCCCTCGGCTATGGAGCTATGGAAGAACTAGGACCTTTCAGAGTCCACAGTGATGGGAAGACTCTTTATCGCAACAACTATGCCTGGAACAATGGTAATTTGCAACTCCATTCCGAAAGCTAGAGAGGTTACTGTAATAAGATAGATGACCAATCTTTCCACACTTGCTCTTTGGGCAATGAGAGGGATATACAGTCAAGTATCGCAATCCCTAACCCAATACCTTATGAAATGTGCAGTGGCAAATGTGATCTTCTTGGAGTCCCCCGCCGGAGTTGGGTTTTCATATTCGAACACGTCCTCTGACTACGCAAAAGCAGGAGACAATAGCACTGCAGACGATTCCTATACATTCCTTGTGAATTGGCTAGACAGGTTCCCCCAGTACAAAACGCGTGATTTCTACATTACTGGGGAGAGCTATGCGGGTCACTACGTGCCTCAACTTGCTTATACTATTGTCTCAAGGAATAAGAATCCGAATCAAACGCACATCAACCTTAAAGGCATCGCTGTATGTTGAATAAAATCATTACTTGGCCTCTTTCTATTCAAAAGAAAGTATAGTATGCTATCCAAATGTCCTATATATATTTAATGGTTGTTGCAGATCGGAAACGCATGGATAGATGACAATATGTGCCTCAAGGGAATGTATGAGTATTTCTGGACGCATGCCTTGAACTCAGATGAAACACACACGGGAATAATGAAGAATTGTGATTTTGTCACCGGGAAGTCTTCAATCACCTGTGACCAATATACTAGTACAAGTGCTCAAGAGCATGGTGATCTAGATATCTACAACATATATGCCCCACTCTGCAACCCAACGAGACCTAAATCCAGCTCATCCGGTTCTGTAAGTGATCTCTTCGAAGCTTTCATTGAACGTAACACAAGATACAAACATGAGGGGAGAAATTTTAGACTAGAACAGATGAATTTGAACAATCAGAATGTTTTGAAACAAGTTGAATGTGGCCTGGTTAATGCAAGAAACATATATGTTTGCATCCTAATTCATGCGCGAATCATATTATGCTGAGAATGAAAACTAATGATAAGTCATCTCTTCTGTCATCATTTCAATGATCTACGTGAAAATCCTCAAAAAAAGCCAATTGAAATAGTTAGTAATACATTTGATCATTTGGAAAATATAAGAGAACTAGTCATCTGCTCACTTATGTGATTCATGTTCTCTATTGCAGGTTAATGACTTTGACCCTTGTTCCGATAATTATGTCGACTCATATCTGAATCGTCCGGAGGTTCAAGCAGCTCTTCATGCAAAACCGACGCAATGGTCCGCTTGCACGTAAGCCTGAGAATAAATTGTGAATCTCCAATTCATAGCATCATAACCACATGAAGTGTGGATGATATCATCCCTACAAAGCTGAAGAAAATTAAGACTGGAAATTTAGAAACCGCATTGACACATACGGTTTCCCATGTCCATGATTTCAATGTGTATTCTTATCCATTTTTGCATGTCTCCAGTGGCTTTCCTTGGACAGACAGCCCGGCAACCATTCTACCAACAATCCAGCAACTCATAGCAAGTGGAATCGATGTATGGGTATACAGGTATCTACCACTAAAAACCCAAATGGTTTCATTGTACCGATAGTTTAACGATCATCAAGATGAAAGTCGGTGAAGTTTCCAAAGAAGCCACATCAGATTCATTCATTTCAAGATACATATTACTAGTAGTTCTTAACCAAATATTAAGCACCATATCTAATTGCATAACCACAACCACAGCGGCGACATTGATGGGCGAGTTCCAGTGACATCGTCTAGATACTCTTTGAATGCCTTAAAGCTTCCAGTTAAAACAGCTTGGCGTCCATGGTATTCCAATGGCGAGGTAAGGCACGAACAAGAGACAAATCTGCGCTCTCTAATTTTCGATGCATATTTATCTTCGTTACTTTTCATCATTTGGCAGGTCGGAGGATATGTAATTGGATATAAAGGGGTGACATTAACCGCAGTCAGAGGTGCTGGACACACAGTTCCAAGCTACGAGCCAGAGCGAGCACTGACCTTGATTGCGGCTTTCCTTCGGGGACAACTTCCTCCGATCTCCTAGGAAACTATCTTACGCTTTATCAAGGCCACAATATGTGATTACATGCTACTAGATAGCCTCATTGGAAGGCATATGTATGAACTGTGTCAATGTTAACATGGGCGATTGATGTGACTTTAAAGGGATGATACATGCTCTACGAATGTCTCTCGGTCTCCCATGACATCATTTCAGAAATAAAATGGTACATAGTTGAGAAGATCAATGTCTGAGATATTCTCACGAGTCATTCTCGATAGTGACTGCCCCTGAATACATTCTCCCAACTCACAAAACTGCAAAAGTAGCAAACAAATAATTTGTACCTTACCAACTAGTTGATATTATAAAATTAAATTTACTAGATATAAATATGCCATTTCAAAATTGCATCAAGTTGAATTGTAACTTGTAAGGTAATTATGAATTTATTAGTCCTTCCCCATCTAGATGTCTGATAATGAATAAATTTACGTGATGTGCACGTCGTGCGCACACTTTTCACAGAATATGCACCCGCTAGCCACTTGCAAGCCATACACATGGTACACCTGCGCACCCCAAGTACATAAACATGAACTTAACTTTTATTTTTCAATGTCTAGATATAGTTTCGTATATATATATTTTTTTTGAAATTAATAACATGAAAAATGTAGTTAGACTCGCGAGAACAATGCATATGTGTGATTTTGTTTCTCGAAAATTTTCAATCGCTTTATGAATATTAAAATCTGGATGATCAAAGAGCCTGGTTATCCAGATATCTACAAAATCTATGCCCCACTCTGCAATCCATTAGGACTTTAATCCAGCTCATTTGGTTCCGTAAGTGATCACTTCCAAGCTTTCATGGGATGCAAAACAAGATGAAAACATATGACAGGATAGAAATTTTAGATTAAATCATACGAATTTGAACTATCAGAATATCTAAAAGCAAGTTGAATACGATCTGGTTTACATAGAAAATACAGATGTTTGCATTTTATATCATCGAAGAATTGTATTGGTCAAGATTGAAAACTAAAGATAAGTTATCGCTCCTATCATCGTTTCAATGACGTATGTGAAAATACCATCTCAAATCCAATTGAAATAGCTACTAATACCGTTGATCTATTGGAAAATATTAGAAAACTAGTCATCCGCTCGCTTATGCTATTTATGTTCTCTATTTTTGGGTTCATGACTGTGACCTTGTTTAGACAATTATGTTGACTCATATCTGAATTTTCTGAAGGTTCAAGTAGCCTTTCAAGAGGAGAATTAACAAAAAAGTCATGAACTTATTGTGTTTATACTAATTTAGTTCTAAACTTTTCAATTATATCAATTGAGTCCTAAACCTTTACAAAATTTGTTAATTGAATCCATTCAATTAATTTTAATTGGAAATTGCCGATGTAGACACTAACCGTTATATGTGGTATGGCCAACACTGGCATTGACTTTTTTCTATAATAATATCTGGAAATTTTTGTTTTTTCTTTCTTTACTTTTTCCTTTTTTTTCTCCAATTGCCCAATGCCGGAAAAGTCATCCCCACCCTATGTCTAGGGGAAAAAAAAGAAAAAGTAAAGAAAGTAAAATAAAAGATATTATTTAAAAAGTCAATGTTAGCACTAATCATGCCAAATAAGATGGTTAACATTCACGTTAATGATTTTTAGCTAAATTGGCCATATGGACTCAGTTGATAAACTTGAAAAAGTTTAAGAATCAATTATTATAATTAAAAGATTTATGATTGAATGAACTTAAGTCCAATAGGTGGGGGACTTTTTCGTGAGTCTCCCAATTTTGACTTGGTAGGTTCACATACATCATTGAAATGATGATAGGAGGGATAACTTATAATTAGTTTTCAATCCAAAGGAGTAAAGCAACAGAAGAAGACCTGGGAAGAAGAATTTACCAGCTTTTGCCACCATAATTTCGAGAGATGCGATGTGAGGAAGTGTGTTCAAGAAGGGAAGGACCAGAACGTGATTGAATGTAATGCAAATATGATAGCCAGTGAAGCCTCACCAAGGTGTTTATATAGACCCGTGGAAGCTGGCCTAATGACACAAAAGCTACACCGTAGCTTTAATTTCAGTCCCATCGTGCGTGCGGATGGTATAATGCTAGAATACCAAAGTTTTTGCTAAAAGACTTACTAAGGGTTCCCATAAAAAGGAGGGCGGGCTACCAATTCAAGTTTTGCGAATGGTACAATAATTTTATTGGAAATTACCTTCTTCGTCTTTTCCTTATTTCCAAATTAATTTTTTTCATCTTGCTCTCCAACTCAAGATTCTCGGTCTACCATTGATACCTAGCACCACAAGCTAACTACGACACGTGAATATCCAGCGAAGTGCCATGATTATGTTCCCAAAGATTCTCTCTTGGATGGACGTTGGAGGGGACTGTAGGTGGAAGAGAGTATATTCTCTGCTTGCCATGGTCGGCATGAGAGCTTGTTGTAGAAAAATTTGCTTGTCCCACGCGACTAGCCATTTCTGCAACTCCCACGTTCAAGGGAGTCGGCATGATATGGACGTCTGTCTCAAAGCAATCCCACACCAGTCAAGTTTTCTTTTTCGTTTGGGATAAGTGTATTGGAAGTCCTAAAATTTATCATGAAAATGCAATTAAGTCCTAAAACTTTCAAAAAGTGCAATTAAGTCCTAAAACTTGTCACAAAATGCAATTAAGTCCTAACATTTTCAAAAAGTGCAATCAAGTTTTAAAACTTATCAAAATTGTTCAATCTAAATCCTTCCATTGATTGCATATTTTGATAGTTTTGAGACTCGATTGCACTTTCGAGATAAATTTTAGAACTTTTAATACATTTATCCCTTATCATTTTGGCTTTGATAGATAGATGAGACGTTTCCGGTACGAATCCCACAGGTTCAGAGGTTGGTCCTTACAGGTTACAATCTTGATCGCAAGTTGCTCTCCAATGGCTGTGGAATCCCACGTGCTCGTGTTTCCCAGTACAGCCATCTCACCACGAAATAGGCAGTGTGCGACAGACATGGATGATATTACCTGTTTAATCCATAGGTAAATTTAGAGAAAGCAAGAGAGCATGCACCGAACTCTAAAGACCTGTTTCATCTTTATAAGGACATGTTCACATGGTTGGTTTTATATAATCAGACCACAGTACAAAGAAGTGCGTTTTATCTCAAGTCATGTTTAAAAAGTTTGCTCCACATAAGTCATTTTTTTTTGCATTTTTCTTTAACTATTTCTTAGTTTCATATTGTGTTACGATAAATTTTAAAGAAAAATTTCATGATAATGACATGAACAAATGAGGGTCGGCTGCCCCTCTTATGGGATTGCCCAGCCATGCAAGGGTGCTTTTGATGCAAAAACGTGAGATTTAAAGTTCAAGCTATTTGACCTAAAAGATGCCGTTGGAATAATTAAATATTAAACCACGTTTTCGTCTAATAACTTAAGTTTTTAAAACAGTTGGCAGTGATCCCACAAAATCTCACAGATATAAAGTTCACACTTATTTAGGACGTTAGGCTTTTCATTAGTAATGTCAAATTTGATAAGCGTTTGAAATATTATGTTAACATTAATTCAATGAGATTGCTAGTTTAATGGTTGATTGTCTTGTAAATGGATTAATTATATTGGGTGGACAGATCTATGAGGACCCCCAAAATGACTAATTGTCTACGCTCGATTGGGTAATCACTAGATCGCCAAAGGAATGGTCGGTCCATCTTTGTTTCTTAGACAAAATGGGCGACATTATGTCCATGGTTAGCATTCAAAAAGGAAAAAGAAAAAGGAAAGGTTTAACGGATCACATAGCAAACAATGTTATTAATGATATGCTCAATATAAGTGGACAGAATCTTGATTCAGTGCTCGCCACTTGCCAAAGGAAAGGTCTTTAGCTTTTAAAGACCCACAGGAGCATTTTCCAAAATCCAATCGGGTCCCAATTGCTACGGGTGCAATTATTTCAACCAAGAAAAAGTCGACCTATTTAATATTAACATAGATGGAGAAGAGAGAAGGAGACATCCCATACGATGATGGTATAGAGGAAGCCAAATTTAAATGCGCATCATTAATTGATAATGTCATAATTCTTAGAGAAAGAATTTTCGACTTGTATTTATTACTAAAAAAACACGAGATCTCGTGATCAACCACCAATTATTTTACTTGGTAGATCTATTTTTGTGGAATAAGAGTGTGTTTAACTTTGTCAGTTTTTAGTTCATCATCCTTATTTTCTGGATTTAGCTTTACTTTTCAGTATTCTTGCTCTACTTCAATTTGCTGTCACAAAGACTACACACTTCTTATATGTCCATTTGAGTAATGAATACAATTTTTTTTTTTTGAAAAAAAAAATTAACATAGCCTTTTGAGACTTAAATTACTACATAATTGAGAAGACCAATATCTGAGATATTCTCTAGAGTCATTCTGGATGATGACTGCATCCCTAAGTCACAAAACTGCAAAAGTCACAAATAGATAATTTGTGCCTGACCCACTATCTGATATTAGTAAATTTAATTTGCTAGCGAAAATGCAATTTTCAAATCACATCAATTTAAATTCCTAACTTTTAAGGTAATTATGAATTTATTAGTTTTTCCCCATTTATGTCTTATAATGAATACTAGCCACTTACAAGGCATACACATGCTCCACTTGCGCACAGAAGCATAAAAATGTTGACTGTTTATTTCTCCATGTCGGATATAATTTCATATTTATCATTCTAAACTAATCTAACATGACAAATTTATTAAGACAAGTGGTAGTGACGAAGAGTTCAAATTTTGTTTCCGAGAGTTTTTAATTGCCTGAATAATATAAAAATCGAGGTGATATGAGCCTAGTGATTTAGATATCTACAAAATTTATGCCCCAAATCTGCAATCCATTAGGACTAGAGGTAACAAAATGGGGTTGAAAATACATTTGTTAACTTATATATAATGGATCTGGTCATATATGTGTTAACTAAATTTTGCTAAATGGGTTGATATTCGTTTGAGTAATAAAATCTAATGCAATATGGGTTTTTAATGGGTCTAAAGCCGAAGCCACCTGCAGTTTCTCTTCACTTGTCTTCAGATTCAGGTCGGGGGTTTTCAGGTAAGGCAACTGGTTTTCCAGTTTTATCATTTACTAATGATCTTCTGTTTTCTTTTTCTTTTTTTTCAAAATTAAAGAATAGTAAAAGATTTATGATTTTTCAAGCTTTAGAAAATTGTAAAAATTAGTATATAATTTTGCTCGTCAATATTTATTGACTTATTGATTTTAAGAGATGTTAGATAATTCATTGTGAAACTTGAAAAATTGTAATAAAAAAGTTGCAAATAAGTTGAAAATCTTATTTGAAACCTTATAAAACTCTTAATAATTTTTTTCATTTACACACTACATGCATAGCATAAAAGTACTTGTTTTTAAATGTCTATGTGTTTTAGTAATGTGGGGGTACGAGTCGGGTTGAGTATGAGTTACTTAATTTATATTATATATAAATGAGTCAAAATAGATTAAATGAGTGGATTTGTGTCGGACCATTTTCGACCAAATACGAACCTAACCCTACTCACACATTAACAGCCCTAATTAGGACCTAAATCCAGCTCATCTGGTTTTGTAATGATCACTTCCAAGCTTTCATTTGATGTAAGCCAAGATAAAAACATATGACGGGGGAGAAATTTAGATTAGATCGGACGAATTTGAATAGTTAGAATATCTGAAATTAAGTTGAATATGGCCTGATTTACACTGAAAATATAGATGTTTGCGTTATAAATCACGCGCGAACCGTATTGTTCAAGATTGAAAACTAATGATAAGTTATCTCTCCTATCATCATCTCATTGACGTACGTGAAAAAATTCAGGTAAAAGCCAATTGAAATAGCTATTAATAAATTTGATCTTTTGGAAAATACTAGAGAACTAGTCATCCGCTCTCTTATGCCATTCACGTTTTCTATTCCAGGTTCATGCCATTCATGTTCTCTATGATAATTATCTCGTATTTGAATCGTCCGGAGGTTCAAGTAGATTTATATGCAAACCTAGACAATGGTTCTCTTGCACGTAAGCCCCAGAATAAATTGCGAACTTTAAATTCATAACATCATAACAACATAAAGTGTGGATGATACCATCACTATAAAGCTGAAGAAAATTGAGATTGAAATATAAAATTGCGTTGACACATATGGTTTCCCAAGTCCATATTTTCAATGTGTATTTTTATTCCCTTTCGCATGCCTCCAGCCACATCAAATTCATTGACTTAAAGATAGATATTACCAGTCTTTCTTAACCAAGTATGAAGCATCATTTTCTAATTGCATAGCCATAAGCGCAGTGGGGGCATTGATGGGCGAGTTCCGATGACATCTTCCAGATTTTCCATAAATGCCTTAGACGTTCCGGTTGAAACACCGTGGCGTCCATGGCATTCCAACGGCGAGGTAAGACACATATGAGAGACAATTTGCTCTCTCGATCGAGGATACATATTTTTCTTAGTCACTTTGCATCATTTGGTAGGTGAGAGGATATGTAGTTGGATAGAAAGGGGTGACATTATCTGCAGTCATAACTGGAGACACTGTTCCAACCAAAGAACCAAAGCAAGCACTGACCTTGATTTCGGCTTTCCTTCAAGGACAACCTCTTATCTCCTAGGAAAACATCTGAAGATCTATCAAAGGGACAATATGTGTTTACTTGGTTGCATTTCTTATGAATGCCGATTTTTCTTGAGAGAAGTGTAAAAAAAAAAAATCTAAACTCATTCCATTTGTGCCAATTTAGTCCTAATCCTTTTAGGTAGTATTTGGTGGGTCGGATAAAACACCGGATGGGATAACTTTTATCCTATCCGGTATTTGGAGTGACACACAATCTGGATGTAGCCCAGATGTAGACTGGATAAAAAAATCCCACCTAGAGGGTGGGAGAGACCTGGATAGCATACGTGAAATTTCAAAAATTGATTAAAAAAATCACGTCTTCTTTTCCCATTTTTGCGCTCGGTGATCGCCCTTCCTCTCTTTTGTCAAGCACATGATCATCAAACTTCAATGGCCACTGCTCATCCCACCGGCGATGACCTGGCCCCATCTTCGGCCACCTGGAAAAGCGGTGTCGGAGCTTGTTGGCCCCTCTCTCCATATGCACCAACAAAGCGTCCTCGCAAAGTCCCAGTGACCAGCCAGCAATTGTTGACGATAACTGTAGCAACTCCGACAATCTCAGCAAATCAAGCACTTCCTAAGGAGCCCACTACTTTATTTACTCCTTACAGGTTTTCCCGTTGAGTTCCCTAGCAACACCATATTTGCTAGAGTCAATTGTCTCTCCACTGTCGTTGAAGGATTCGTTCTGGAAAGCCTCGACCATCTAGGTTGATTTTCACTGCATCCGTGCCTTTTGTTCCTGCTGGCTGCCCTTTCTCGCTGGTGCTTCCTCAAGTTCGATGGCCACACTCTTCATTGCCTCCTATTGTCGCTCAACTCCATCCCGGCGGGGAGTTTCGTGATCCTGATCAAAGCTCGGGGCCTCCTTCACAAAGAAGATGATCCGATGGAGGCAGTAGCTGGCACGACAGAGCTCCTCAACCGCATCACTTGAAGCGGTGAAGTCAGTGGTAGAGCATGGAAAAATCCATCGGGAAGTGAAGGTGTCCGACATGGATGGCAGATTGAGGAAGGATTAATAATTTTTAGAACTTTCATGATTTATTTATAAATTTTAATCTTGCAAATCAAATATTCATCTAGATAATATTTATTTGAATTCAGGCTATATTTAGACGTCAACAAATATTAGATGTGATATTTAAAATCATATCCTATCCTTTTCTTATCCAATGTTATCTTATTCAACAAAAATGTTCAGATGACCAAATGTAATCTTAATGATGCCAATTTAGTCCTAAACATTTTGACATAATACCATTAGTCCTAAATTTTTTGATCTAATGCAATTTAGTTTTTCTAGCTAATTTTGGTCATATATTACAGACATGGACACCGGTCGGCCTATGTGACACGATTGGCCTTGATGTGAACAAATTTTTATCACAAACGGTGAAAAACTATTTTGATGTCCCAGACACATTTTGTTCGGGATTTCTTGTCTGAATAAGTTCAGGTTCGGAATAGTTTGATTCCATATCTTGATCTAGAGGATCAGCCATAAATATGGATGATGTTATGGGTGCAATAGGAGAGGAATCAATGACAGGGATTGAGAAAGATGAGGAGGATGAGAGGGATACTGAATCAGATTTAGTATCAAAGATATTTGGGAAAGTCTATTCTGCCGGGAACAGAATCTGGTTATCTGGGATGACGTGATCAGTCTGCTGGATAACAGGATCAGGAGGTTGTTCCTGATTACTCAAATCCTTCAAAAAGGATTCCAATGGATTAGACAACATCATCTGGTCTGGCTTTTCCCGTATAATAACACTGGATTCTGGCAGTACTTTCTCTTTTCCTCTTTCTTTCTTTACTCGATCCAATTCCTTAAGACAGTTTCGCATTTCTACAACACTTGTTTTCTTTCTGTAAGGATCTTGTGCAATGTTGGCAAAGATGGACGTTTGAGGTGGTGGAGGCGGATACTCTATCCGTACTGGAATTGGATATGGATTTAACTGATTGAACCTTCCTTCTTCAAGGATCTGGATCTGCCGCTTGAGTTTTTCTATTTCCGGCTTAGGGCTCTCGAGATAGTGATACCCTAGATGTTGTCCCAATTCCAAGGCATGAAGCCTCTTTTGGAACTCTGAAAGCATCTTCTTGGTGGTTTCATCATGCTTTCGAAGATCTTGTTGCACATATCCAATTTTGGAATCAATTGCTTTGAAAGCATTGTTTTGTGCTAAAAGAGTCTTCGATTGCCAATTTAGGATAGCTTCAGCAGCAGGAGTTCTTTTTTGTCTTCCATGTTCATCCACATCAGTGGGGGCAGGTATTTTAGGTGTATGACGGTATCTGCTTGTGGATCTATGAATTTTTCTGGAGCAAGAAACGAGAGTTTTAGAACTTTCTTGAACAAGAGGGGGAAAGTCTGCTTCCTGGAACATGGCGATGGAAGAAGTGGGTGGTGTTTCTATTGGAGTTTCGAGTGAGTAGGAGTGTTTCCTAGCCCACTTTAGGATTGGCCTATAAAACGGGGAAAGAGCCAGTTTTTTCTGAGGAGGAGATGGAGGAGGTGATGGTGGTGGTGGTGGTGAGGCTGGTAGTGGCATAATGAATTCTGGCGAGGGAGCTGGTGCATAAGAAACCATAAATTGGTACTTATCACATTCTCCAAGGGTATCAACGGAGGAGTTTCCATTTAAGTACCTTTGGTACATTGGATCTTTTGGCTTTTTGCGCTTTCGTCGAGGTATGTCATCAGGATTTACTTTGTCGAGAGAGTTTGTGCAATAGGAGCACTGGCAAAAAGGATCCCAGACTCTTCCTTTTTCCTTTTTTTTTTTTTCTCTCCCTTTTTTCCTTCCCTTCCTTCTTCCTCCTAGTGACCAGCTAGAGGTGAGGGACCTTGTTGCCCTCTAGCAATCCTCACCAGCCATTAGCAAGGCTGACCCAACCTCTAGCGAGCTCGCTAGGGATCACTAGGGTGACCTCACACTTGGCTAGTGAGACTCGCCCTCGTTGGATCTAGCGAGGGTTAAGACTCACTAGACTCACTGGCCATGGGCTAGTCCCAACCTTGCCTGATTCGATGAAGTTGAGCCTTGCCCGGCCACGATGAGGCTTGAGCCCTCGCCAAAGGCCAATCTTCGACTTGGCGGCCTCTTGCGAGGGCTCAAGCATTGCTAACGGTTGGGCAAGGCTCGACCCTTGCCAAATGGGAGACTACCCTTATGGCCTCTAGCGAGGTTGGGGCTTGCCTAGCCAAGGTGAGGATTGCTCTCACCGTTGTTGGCGAGGGCAAGCTTTGCTAGTGGCTGGCAACCCTCTCTAGAGACCAACGAGGTTGAGGATGACCTCGCCAGCCCTTGCCTCTAGCCAATTGACGACCGACTGGAGGAAAAAGAAAGGGAAAGAAAAAAAAGGAAAAAAAGAAAAATAAAATATTATTAAAAGTTGTCCAGTCAATGCCGGTCATGCCACATAAGCTGATCAATGTCTACATCAGTAAAATCCAGCCAAAATTAGTTGGAAGAACTAAATTGGCACTAGGTCATAAAGTTTAGGACTAAATTGACATCAATAAAAAGTTTATGACGAAATTAGTACAAATACAATAAGTTTATAACTTTTTGATACTTTTCCCGGTCTTTCTTATACTACTATGAGACATCATTTATAATTGCATAACCACAGCGACAACAGTGATGAACAAGTTCCAGGGCATTGTGGAGATTGTCCATAAATACTTTAGACCTTCCGGTGAAAGTAGTTTAGCGTCTGTGGTATTCTAAAAGTGAGCTTAGAAACATAAAAGACTCGACTCTGTTGTTTCAATTGATGATGCACAAGAATTTTGCTGCAGTTCATAATTTGGCAGGTTGGAGTATTTGTGGTTGTATATAGAGGAGTGTCATAAAAAATAGAGAAGTGCGGATACAATTCTTGGCTACCAACCTTTGTGAGCATCGACTAAGATTTTAGCTTTCCCTAAATGATTGCTACCTCTTGGGAAACAATCTTACACTATCGAAGCTATGATCTATTTTGATTTGACGCTCACTTCAACACGAATAAGCTTCAATAGTTTTCCACCTTATTGTACATGTATGAACTGTCTATGTTAAGCGGGGTGATAATGCAATTTCAAATATAAATAAAGCTCTAAGAATGTCTTTTAGGATCCCTTGACATTATTTCAGACATACGATCCTAGATAGCTGAAAAGACTAGCATATGACATGGTGTCACATGTCATTATCAATTGTGTCAACATTAAAAAATTAAACTGGTAGACACATTAATTTATGAGAAAATCGATATCTCCCATCGACTGTACCAAACAAAACATCCTCCCAAACCATAACTTGCAAAAATAGCACAGAAATTGTTGCCTTAGTCATGAACCACATGATACAAGAGAGAAGATGAAGTATCTACTTTCTGTATTTTCATGCCCGAAACTTCGGTAGAAATGATTGAATCATCGCCATGGAGCGTCTCCAGCATCAGTAAGAAAGTAATTAAGGACATCAAGTATAAGGAAACTGTAATATGAAGAAACAGGTCTGGAATGCTTATGGCATCTAAAACATTCAAGTTGGGAATGTTATACTGTTAGGATCATAAGAGTTGCGGTAGTTCAACACTTTGCTTCCCAACGGCCATGTGGAACTTCAACATCCTCGGTTTACAAATACATGAAAACCATGAGATAGGGGCACTAATTAAATTCTAACAATGCTCTCGATACTTTTTGAAGGTCACTTGTGCAAAGAAGTTCGATGGCAGAGACAGTGAGAATGAATTGAGCATGTAAGGAAAATATAAGTACTTGAGACCTCCGTAAGTGCAGCTGAGTGAATGCGCAAGACGCATAATCACACGAAAAACAACACATGAGAAAAACCCACAGAAGTGCCAGAGAGATTAGAGAACAAAACCAGAAGGCTGCCTACGTCCAAGTGCCAAAGAAGCACAACAGCATGAATATGCAGTGAGCAAATTGCAGCAGCGCATATTCCAAATAAAACCATACTTCATTTATGTCCTCTTCCGCATCACCGTGAACGCATTTCGTATCAACAACTTCTTTTCAATTTCATGGTCCATCTAGGTTGTAGCTTGTTGTCGATACATACTTAAGGGGTGGCTTGACTCGATCTCAATCAACTTAGGCATGATCCATGTGGGTTAAATTCCTAAAGAGGAGTATTCAAGTGTGATTAGTTAAAGCACCAACTATTTATGATAATTTAACTTATAAATCCCTTTGCAAGAACTCTACCCTTTGATGTATAACTTAAAGTGTCAACAATTTATCCCGCGAGAGGCAAACTTCAGGAATTTTTTTTTTTTTTAAATTATGTGCGTTCGATATTCTTGAATTCATACTCCATCAAGATCTCTAATCGGAAGGATCACACAATGACATGCCAAAGGATAAGTGGTGGGGAAGCTGGGGAAATTTCTCGAGACATGTATCGATAATATATGGATTTATTATATAAGTCATGTTTTTGACAAAGGTGAGACGAATCACATCCAAGACTGCTAACCTAAAAATTCCCAGTCTCCTTTCTTGATCAAATATGTTTTCTCTCACGATAGATGTCACGCTCCGAAACCCTGAGCACGCGAACAATCCGCCATGGTCATGCAAATGTGACATTCCCAGGTAGTGTCGCCGACCCCATTCATTTATTATTGTGCAAGCGGAACGTATTATAAAACCCCTAACAAAAACTCATGGGATAGGAAAGCAGGAAACCAACTTATTCATAAACAAACATGCTTTCATAGATATTCACTCCGGAGTTTACATATATATACCAAAAAGGGACAATCTACACAAAAGGATCAATCCACCAAAAAGAAGGAACAGTCCTATGACCACTAGTCGAACTCGTTCTTCGATCCCACTTTTGACTGATCAGCCTCCGGGGGTTCTGCCATCTATGGTCTTGAAATTTTGGACCACAACGGGATGAGACATTGTCTCAGCAAGTTCAACCCCCTAAACCCCTATTAGAAAGAAAATACACCCAAGGGTGGCCTAGCCACATCACATAGAGGACTTACCTCGCCTCAGTTCCTTTCTGTAGGTTAGCACAATTCAAATCACTTAATCACGTTCATATCACTCAATCATAGATAGTAACAAGAACTTAAACAACTAGAACGCCAACAATATCATTTCAAGCAACCACAGGAGTCCAGATTATAAGACCAAACCGTAATGACACGTTCCATACTGTGCCACACAATTTCCTCCCATAATCCGACGCATCAATAACACTCAGCATGCGTTCCAATTGTTATTCACTACCACACAAGGGCATAGCCTACTCGCAGTTCGGCTATCTACTGACATTAATGCCAGGCATCGCCTCCCCACCTTGGAGCACGGCTTCGTCACTACGTCAACGACGTTCCCGAAGGAGTATAGGCCCAAAATCAACTGCGACCCAAGCTCGTTGATGTGGGGCCTCCCATATAGGGGTATCCCAAGAATGGTACGTCCAGCTCAACAGCTCAGGACGGGTTCATATTAACCAACACACGACAATTCAAGGTCGGCCCAAGACACTTTGCATTTCACTTAATGCTCCAATTTAAAATAGTGATCCCGACCTCTTTTCTTCATATTAAAAATATTTCAGAAATTATTCATGTGTGTGGGGGAACATAAATTTCAAACTAGAAAACCAATATATTTCTTTTTCAAACCCCACTGTTTGATATTATACATAAAATCTATTTTCGGTGTCAAAATCCGACACTTGGGATTTTCTGAATAGAATCCATATATTTCACAATCAACACTCAATTTGCAACATCCACTCATCAAATTCATAATCTGATTACACAATAGTGATCAGTGAAAAATTATGAGAATTTAGGGTCCCGAAATAATTTTCGGAATTTATTAAATAATTAAATTTATTCCGAAAATTAATTAAATAATAATATCCAACCATCAATTTCAAAATCTGAATACACAGCAGCAATTAGCGCGAAATTCTGAGAATTTAGGTCCCGACAAAATTTTCGAAATTTATTAAGTAATTAAATTTATTCCGAAAATTAATTAAATAATAATATTTTAATAATTTCGAATAATAATATATTATTAAATAATTAAATAATTTCGAAATATTTATTTAAATCAAAAACAAATCATTTATGTCCAATCAAGGCTTATTCTAAAATAAACCTACTTATCCTTAATTAAACATACTTTAAACTAAAACACCACCTTAATCTAATCTACACTTAAATAAATTAAACTAACCACCTAATAACACTTAGCATAAACTAAGCACACCTAAAGTATAATTAACCCTCTAATTGAAGTTTAGTGAGCTAAACTCACCCGATTAACAAACCGATCGGACCAAAACGACGGGGACGTCGTGGGGATTGACTTTCCTCAAGGCGGGCCAAGCATCCGGGGTCGGGAAGCTGGCCAAAATGGGCCTTAACCAAGCTGAAATACCCACAAAACCAGCTGCTGTTTGGGGCCGAGGAGTGGCGGATCCGGCGTCAGTTTGGGTCGGAATGGGTGGAGGAGAGGGGTGGCAGCTCGACGGTGGCTCATGGCTGCTAGGCGGGGCTTCTGGCGACGTGCAGTGGTGTCGAACAGCAGCTGGATGGAGGGCTGGAGGCTCGAGGTCGCGCGAGCTAGCCGGTGAGGTGCGCGCGGGCCTTCACGCGCGGATCGGCGGCGACGGCGGCAGCGAGCTCCGGCGACGTGCAATGGCTCCGGAGGCGTGTAGGCGTGTGTCGAGCGGAGGGGAGACCGACCAGTTGCTGGTTCGCTCCTTTCTCTCTCCTCAAGTCCAAGAAGCAAACCCAAGGTTGAAGATGATGTTGATGGGTGCTTTTTAGGGGCCAATCCACACCCTGCACTTGTCAAGATCCTAGACACTCAAGCCCCACCATGACATCAGGTGACATCACTTCCCACTCACCCAAATCTTCCACCACAATCTTGACCTTCATCCTTCGCCGTGGCATAGCAATTTTTAAACTTTGTACGTCCAGATCTTCAATTCTTTTCTAATTGAACTAAATTGAAGTCCATAAAATTAATCCAATGTTACCACACTTAAATTCACATAATCACTTGACCATAGGACTATCTTGGGTCTCAAAAGTATGACCAAAAGCGGGCCTACTAATTTCTCGAGCCAAATTAACCATACTTTGATTAATTTGTCGAAAAACTCGATTTGCATGAAAAATCTTCCGAAGATGAGTCATTGTTCCTAAAATGATTTGTGACACACCAAGACTTTCAATTTCTGAATTTGATCTCAATTTCACGGTTAATTTCACTCTGGCACGATACTAACGCGTCTTGATCTACCGGGTAGCTTTTAGAAATTTTCGTGCATTTGATCTGTGGTTGATCAATTCAAGCCACAATATACATCTTTGACACATTGGCGACTCTCGGTTGTCGTGGTAACCTCAAGTTTTCAAATATGGACACATGGTACCTAAACAACAAAAAAGCCGGTCCAGTATTGATTGACAAAAATTGTGCGATCTGGTGCAATCACCCGCACTCGATCACATGCCTTTGTCAAATCGACCCATCTCCGGTCTCTAATCGATTTTTAACTGTGCCGTAATGACCTTTGCAGATTAGCTCGGTCGAAAGGTCGTTTCCTAGTCAAATTCTCGAGTCCGATGCATTAGAATTTCTTAACGGCTTCACTTGATAGACTAGTTATCCCATGAGTGATAAAACTATATGCGTATAGATGAAATGCCCATTTTAATTTATTGAAAATAGAAGTGGAAAATCGGGATGTCACAATAGAGGCTGATGATGTAAGTGCTTAAGATTCGACAGATCTTCGAATTGCATCTTTCAAAAACCAGAATCCTTACCATCCAATCGATCCTCCCACTATCTCGCCAAACCAAATTTTGATGCCGGTTGATAGGAAAATAAATTATTAAAAAGAGAAAATAGAGAAGGTGACACACAAATATTAATCAGCAAGCAAAAGTCATGGTGCCACACACTAGGCAATCTCTTCATCATCTCTATCAATTTTCAAAGTTACAACTACAAAAGATATTGCTCGGTTATGAAATACATGAATGAATGAAATACATGAATGAATATTTATTATATTCATCTTATCTAATGTACTTATTATTGTACATTTGTATAATACATTCTAAGTACATCTCCCTATACAATGAACATTCATCTCCCTATCTAATACATGTATCATTCGATTCATTGATATTAATGATAAGTACATTCTTGTTTTCTTATAAATATGAACTTAGTTTTGTTGTAGATAGAACAATAGATATAACAATCACATAACAGTGATATAACAGTTATACACTGGAAATAAAATTCTCTCCTCTGACTTTCTCTAAGATCTCTAGTGTTTGATTTTCTCTACTTAATCTCTCTATTCTCTCTATTATATATTTGCAACACAATATTTTATAACACATTATCAGCACGAATATCTACCGACTGAGTAAGTAATTTTTGCAAGGTGGGTATTCTTTTTATTAATCAACTTATACTTCATTTTCTTCTATCAATTCTTCATTTTCATTTTTATTGGCCCGAAGCCAAATTTCAAATCTAAAAATATCATTCTGCTCCCGAAGTGGTGGTGGATATTTGGAAATCCTTTTAATAATAAGGATTTATTTTTGCAAGGATCATGACAAATATTGAAAAGCTCAAATTCCACATCTTGGAAGTGAGTGGGAAGAATTATCTATCCCGGTACCTTGACATGGAAATGCACCTCCAAGGGCAAGGTTTTGCTAATGCAATTACAGAGGATGGAGCCTCAAATGAAAAGGATAAAGCAAATGCGCTGAATTTTATTTGCCGTCATTTGCATAAGAGCCTGTAGACTTAATATTTATCCGTTCGAGACCCTCAGATCCTGTGGAGGAGGTTGAAGGATAGGTATGATCATATCAAGACTATTATCCTCCCTCAAGCACAATATGATTGGCAAAATCTCAGACTGCAAGATTTTAAATCAGTGTTTGACTATAATTCCGCTTTATTTGATATTGTTTCTCGGCTTGAGTTATGTGATATCAAACTTGCTGATGCGGAATTGTTAGAGAAAACTTTCTCCACCTTCCATGCTTTGAATATTGTATTGCAACAGCAATACCGGTAGCGTTAGTTTGCTACATATTCTGAATTAATTTTTGTGCTCCTCACTGCAGAGCAAACTAATGAATTGCTGCTAAAAATCATGATCTTAGACCTGCTGGCTCAAAAGCATTGCCTGAAGCACATGCTAACTTCGAGAAAAATACTGGCCATTTTAAGGGCTATAAGCGCAGGCAAGAACATAATCCTAGAAGGGATGGCAGGAAATTTAACCGCCCTATGAAATCAAACTTTGGCTTGAATCGTGGCAAAGAAAAGAAGTCAAAGAAGGTGATTAATGAAAGTATTTGTCAATGCTGTGGCATGACTGGGCACTAGTCACATATCTGTCTTACGCCAAAGCATTTTGTTGACTTATATCAGGCATCTTTAAAAAATACGGGCAAGCGTGGTGAATCTCTTGCCATTGAAATCAATCCTACTGTCATAACATATTTCTGTTGGTGGGACTCCTCTTGCTCCTGAAGTAGCAAATGCATCCCTAGATGTCTCTGATTTCTTTGAGGACCTCTGATTACTTTGATGTGGCATCCTAGGATTTCCTTGCCAATCTTTAGGGGTGCTCTAACTCATGCCTTGCACTAAGATTTTTTGGCCAAGCTTTTGGTGAACAATTATTTGATAAGGAAAAATTCTATTTTTGGCCATGTGGATTATGGGTTGGGATTTATCTAAATAGGTCACAAAGTCTTGGTGAATTTACTTTTCCAATTAGGAGTTTTTAAAGTTAAGGATAGGTAAATTAAAAAGGATGGGGATGGGCTGGACAATTGAAAACCCAAACCAGCCCATTGCCCCACCCCTTTCTCGACCGGCCCACGAAGCCAAGGAGGGGAGCTGCCGTCGGCCCATGGCTGGCCTCAAGCCCAGCCGAAGGTGGAGGCCCATCTTGCATGAAGAAGACCATGTGTTCCCTCCTAGCTGCCAAATGGATTGCCATGCAATTAGTCACCATAGCAATGATTAAGGGAAAGAAAGCTAAAAGAATGGAGTAACCAGTTTTGAGGGGGCGGAGAGAGAGAAAGTGTCGAGAGAGTGAGGAGCTGAGAGAGTGAGGGAAACCAAGAGAGAGGAGGAGAAGGCCGTGGGAGGAAGAAGGAGCCGCTCGCCGTTCGTCCGCCCGTCGCCGTCCGTGTGCCGTCGTTGGTTCGATTTTGGAGGCAAGTTAGGATCCAAGTTCTACTCTTGCATGTGTGTCTTGTATGTGTGGTTGAAATGGTGTTGAATCTTGGGTGTTTAGAGGTAAGGAACCGAAGCTAGTGTGGTTGTTCTTGAAAAAGCTTGCTGATTTCGTGTATACCGCCTGACCCAGAAACTTGTAGAGGCTTGCATGCATGTTTTGAGTTGGATTTCGACTTCGACTCCTTGATGAAAGTTGTAGACAACATCTCAAAGTATAACATACTAAAATTTGGAACAAAACGGTTGAGTTTTAAGAGAAAAAAAAAAACCCTCCTCCTACGAAGACACTAGATCTGGAGCTGCTTTGCTGACCTTTTGGTAGTTTTGTGGGTTGCATGTTGCTTTTTACCGAGAATTCCTCTTCGACTTCTTCATGAAACTTGTAGAGAACATCCTAAAGACTAACATACTCAAATTTGAGGTAAAATGAGCAAGTGTAGCCTAGTGAATCGACTTTCTCTTGAAGACGGTAAATCTGGAAATACGGTACTGGACACCCGAGACTTCTTGGACCCATATGGTGACTATTCTTTGGAAATGTTACTTAGATCCCTTAATGAAAGTTGTAGGGGACCTCTTTGAGGCAAAACATATCAAAATTTCAGAGGAAATGAAGAAGGACAAGTAGGCGAAACCTCGATATTTCGGAGATAGCTAAACTGGACGGTTCGGTACTAGAAACAGGAACTTCGTACGTCTGTAGAAACTTATCGAGAACGATTCTGTCCTAGATGTCTTCATGAAAAATCTACTGTAGGGTCTTGAATATAACCTGGTAAAATTCCAGAATTGTTGAAGATCATTCGGGTATTTTAATCGAAATATTTCAAAAACTGTGCAATCTGACCTTGTCCGAATTTTGCATGTTGTAATGTGTGAGCTATATCTTTTTGTGTGAATCTCTTTTGGGCATGTGTTCTTCATGAAACTGTTATCTTTTAGTCTTATCTAGCACATGCTCTGATTTGGTGATTTTTGAGGATCATATGGATATTTAATTTAAATGTTTTCCAAAATTGTGCAATCTGTGCATTTCGGACTTGACGATGTGGGAATGCATGGCTAATACTATTCTGTACAAATTTCTTTTAGAAAATGTCCTTCATGAAACCTCTTTATCTATGTCTTGACTATAACCTGGTAAAATTCCAGAATTTTTGAAGGTCATTTGCATATTAAATCGACTGTGATATGAAAACTGTGCAATGTGTGTGTTTCGGACTTGGAAATGTTGACATGCATGACCTAAATCATTCTGTACAAATTTATTTTGGAAAAATGTTCTTCATGAAACATCTTTATCTATGTCTTAACTACAACATCCTTAAATTTCGTGATTTTTGAAGGTCATTTACCTATTTAATTTACTGTGTTTTGAAAACTGTGTAATCTATACATTTTCGAAATTTATGATATTGGAATGCATGGCCTATTCTATGCTGTGATGCATGATCTGCATGAATTGTTGTGTGAATTATGAGACTTTGGATCATTATTCAAGCAATGGTGTGATGGCTTTCATGCATTTCATATGACATTAAGGAAATGACGAATTTTCCATGATCTCAAAGAAAGATTTTATTTAAACCATTGCATTAAAGGACATTTTCCCAATGCATATTACCTGATTTTCAAATGAGTGATCTAAACCAATTGCATTGTAAATTTCAAATGTGAAATTGGAAAAGAGATGTATGAGAATAAGGATGCCGTCGGAGGTGTGAGCCGACGATGCCCCGGGAGTATCGGGATGCCCGGAGGTGTGAGCCGGATGCCCGGAGGTGTGTGCCGGAGGTTCCTCGCGATGCCAGTTTGGGTGCGAGCGATAGAAATGCGGGATGAAATTATTGGTCCCGGGAAAGGAAAATGTGGCAATCCAATTGAAAAACATAAGTTAAAACCGAATCATGCATGGTATAGTGACTCGTATGCGTGATGACATAATGTAACATGTATGAGTGCATGGATGTATGTGCACCTATGGCATGATGGCATATGTGATATGATGATGATGAGTGCATGGATGTATGTGCACCTATGCAATGATGGCATATGTGATATGATGATGATGAGTGCATGGATGTATGTGCACCTATGGCATGATGGCACATGTGATATGATGATGATGAGTGCATGGATGTATGTGCACCTATGGTGTGATGGCACATGTAATATGATGATGATGAGTGCATGGATGTATGTGCACCTATGGCATGATGGCACATGTGATATGATGATGATGAGTGCATGGATGCATGATGATGGTGATGACTATATGATGATGTATGTACGTGAGATATGATGACATGTGCATGATATCAAGGTAAATTATGCATGGATACTTGAATGACACACGTTATGCTATGATTGCGATGATTGTATTGTATGATGCATTGAGTGGTTATTGGTCCTTTACCTGCTAAGTGGTTGTACTCACCCCCTTCGGAGACCAACATTTCAGATTAGAGAGATGCCTCTCCCTCCAGTCTCACGTGGCACTTTCTATGGCATTCCCTCGAATGTGGAGGTAGAATGCATGGAGCACATTTGTGTCACCATCCCTGGGTTGGTGTTTCTGAGAGTTCGGGTGCTGGTAATGTACGATGTGGGCCTGGCTGGGGGCCCCGTCATCCAGGAGTTCCTGTCCGTCCATGTCCGACGTGACGGGTGATGCCGGGATGCCGCGCCGCCACCGCCCGATGCACCCGGGCTGGGTGTGATAGCCCGTGAGAGGAGAGAGAGAGCTGACACTTTTTGGAGAGGGAGCCGACACTTGTAGATGGAAGGTCTTACACGTTTCGAGATAGGGGGTCGACGATCTCTTTTGAGATGTTGCCAAGCATAGTGAAAAGTCTTGGTTTCCTTTTTGGTTATACCGACCCAAGATGTCCATCCTGAAAATGTAAATAAAAGTGGTTCGGCCTTATGTTTTCCTTCTATGTGTAGTTGGTGTGCATTGTATCATCATTAAGAGAGTGGAGGGTTAGTGAGACTCGTCTCTAATTTTCACTATGAGTTGCGCTAAACTCCCTTTAAAAAAAAATGCCTATGAGCCTCGGGCCTTCTTTACAACTCCCCTTTTTCAAAGACAAGTAACCAGTAAATGCAATAGATAGAGCGTTTGGTATCTGTGGCGACCCTATCGGGTTTGGGGGTGCCACATTTAATAAGACATCAGATTGGTGGATGATAATTTGAACTTCGAATTTTATGATTCTAATAATTTCTTTTTAGTTGTTTCGCTTTAAATGTTTTACTTTTTATTGTTCTTTCATATGGTTATGAAATGCTTATGAACCTTATATAATATTTATTTGACTCTATAACTAAGATGCAAGATTGATTAGCTCCAGAAGTGATTATATGGCTCAATTGAGGGGGAGATATTATGAACTATGCATTGCAGCATTGGTATGCGGCGAGTTCACAAGATGCAAGACTGATTAGCCCCAGCTATGGCTATGTGGCTTAATTAAGGGGGAGATATTATGAACTATGCATTGCACTCTTTTTTCTTTTTGTTCCGTTTTTCCCACAGGGTTTTTCCGGCTTAAAGTTTTTAATGAGGTAATTAATGCATCCATAAAATGGAGAGATCATAAAATTTGTGCTTTACACTCTTTTTCCCTTTTGTCCGATTTTTGTCCCACTGGCTTTTTCCAGCTTAAGGTTTTTAATGAGGCAGTATCATTCGATGCACATTCGTAATGAATACAATGAATATTCAAGGGGGAGTGTTATGAAATACATGAATGAATATTCATTATATTCATCTTATCTAATGTACTTATTATTATACATTTGTATCATACATTCTAAGTACATCTCCATATATAATGAACGTTCATCTCCCTATCCAATACATGTATCATTCGATACATTGATATTAATGATAAGTACATTCTTGTTTTCCTATAAATAGGAGCTTAGTTTTGTTGTAGATAGAACAATAGATATAACGGTCACATAACATTGATATAACAGTCATACACTGGAAATAAAATTCTCTCCGACTTTCTCTACGATCTCTGGTGTCTGATTTTCTCTACTCAATCTTTTTATTCTCTCTATTATATATTTGCAACGCAATATTTTATAACATGCTCAAATATATAGTAGGATTCTAGAACATTATAATTATGATAGACTTTACATGAATGCCATGAGCAGTAGTGTTATTTTCTTTGCTTTAACATAAAAATTACATGTATGCCATTAGTAGTAAAAAAGGGAAAACTGTCCAAAAATTCCTAAACATATTGCACATTTGTCAGTTGAATCATAAACTTTTCAATTTTACCAATTGAATCATAAATCTTTCAACATTTTGACTATTGAGTCCATTCGGCTAATTTTGGTAGGAAATCTCTAACATAGATAAATTTTATTAAAATATTTTTCACAAATTTAATTATTTTTTAATGTTTATTATTATTATTATTATTATTATTTTTATTATTTTATTTTATTATTTTATTTTAATTTTCTATTTTTCTTTTCCTTTTCTTCCTCTCGCGGCCAGTGGCCTAGCCTCTAGTGACCCACCAAAGGCTACGACTGACAAGGGTCGGCCTCATTGAGATCTAACGAGGGGCGACCTTGCTAGAGGCTAGTGAGAGTCAACCTTGCCAAAGGCTGGTGAGGGCAAGCCTCACCCAAAGCTAGCGAGGTTGTTCGTTGCCAGATTCTGATGAGGCTAGTGAGGTTGCCCCTCACTAGATCCCAACAAGGACGACCCCCGCCTAAGGTCGGTGAAGCCAACCCTCGTTGATCGTAGCGACTGGCTAGAGGAAGAAAAGGGAAAATAATAGAAAAAAGGAAGGAAGAAAAGAAATTAAAATCATAAAAAATAATTAAAAATTCAACAAATAATAGACTTTGTCAACATTAGTGCTAGTCATGCCACGTAAGAAGACCGACATCTACATTAGCAAATTCTAATCAAAATTGATTGAATGGACTCAATTGGCAAAAAGTGAAAAAGTTTAGGACTTGATTGACAAAATTGAAAAGTTTAAAAATGAATTGACAAAAATATAAAAGGTTTAGAACTTTTTAGACAATTTGTCATAGTAAAAAGCTGTCAATTTTAATATTATTTTTCTCTAACAGACTCTCAATCATGAACTGTATGATCCTAGAGAAGGTGAAAGATGAAGTATCTATTGTCTGGATCTTCGCATCCGAAACTTTGCTAAGAATGCTTAAATCGTCATCATGGAGTGTCTCCAGCATTAATAAGAAATTGGTTAAGGACATTAAGTAATCATGAAGGAAACATAGAATTAGGATTTTAATGCATATGACATTTAATACAACCATTCAAATCTAATGAAACGCCAATATCATTTGCTACGATGTAAATCTAATGAAACGCCGGTATCATTTATTACGATGTATTATAGTAACATGCTATGACAAAATGGATAAATACTACTTTAAATTGCCTAGATAATTGTGAACTAACCCCATATTTACATGTATACTTTACTTTTCAATGTGAAAATTGAATCTCTCATAACTTACAACCATTTAAGTTCCTTTAGGAAATCACACATCTCGCACAAAATTGTAAGCTCTAGTGTGGGGGGTCCCAAAAAAAAAGTCGGATTCAATTACCAGCAACGTCTTTAATGTGATTCGGTTTCTTTTGATATAATTCGTTAGATCTGATTGCTTAAAATCATTCTATCCCCATTTCCATGCGATGGAATTCCCTGGGATGACTCTATTTATATTCAAGTGACTTAGCAATTTAGATTCGTGCACAGTATTAGGCATTCCTCAAGGAAAAAACTTCCAAGGCACCTGAGCATGAGGAACTCCATCGTCGCCGCAGTGATCTTGTTTGGTTTCGCTCTGATACTTGCTCCTGGTAATCAGCAGATGGTTTCTGCAAAGCCGCCTCCCGGGAGCATGTGCCGCCTGATCTTCCCCGACTCCCCCTGTGACGAGGCCGATTGCGACACCGCGTGCGCGGATATCCCTCAGCAACCAGCTTTGGGACACTGTATGAAACCGAGAAGCTGTGTGTGTTTCTTTCATTGTCCCGATGAATAATTTGTTGGTGTTCATCTGACGATCGATCATTTCGTTCTATTGGTCCCAATAAGAAGAACAAATTATTTCTCCTTTTGTGTTAACTTTGAAATTTGGACGGGATGCGCGAATAATCAACTGTTCTACTTTTATGCCCATCTAAAGATGAAGCCTTGACAAATACTCTCCCTCCCTTAAATCATGGTCTACAGTTAGCAATCATAGCTACTGAGTTTTGTGGGACCAATCCATCTTCCATTGAAGGATGAAACCTGATTTCTTTATTGGAAATTACAAATGACAAAAGAGGTGAGTTTCTTTCGTTCCATGTTTCAAAATATACCATAAAAACCTTCTCGGTACTTTTTCACATGTTTGACAAAGAAAATATATCGATACAATTGACGAGGAAAAGCAAAAAAAAAAAAAAAAAAAAAAAAAAAAAAAAAAAAACAAATAAAATAAAATGCAAATACAAATACAAATACAAAATACAAAATACAAAACATTAGTCTTAAAACTTGATTGTCCATTGAAGCAGTCAAAATAACTCGATCGTAGTAGATCTTTTGAGAGTGGGAAAAAAAAAAACTGGCCAAATATGTTTAGCGATAATCATTGACTTCATTTCCTTACCTTTCTAATTATTTTAGGAATGAATGCTAGATTGTTAGGTGATTCGTTTCAATTCCTAGTAGTTAAACTTACAGTTTTAAGGTTTTCTAGATTTTGATAGTGCATTTGTTCCCTTGTTAGGCAACTTATCTTTGAATTAATAAATTGGAAACATATATGGCCATTTGCAAATGCGAGTTGTCAATCAGTGTCCATTATTACGGTTTAAAACTTGTTTATTTGTAAGAGAGAATAAAAAGGAAAGAGAAAGTTAGGAAATTGAAGAGAGAGAGATAATGAGTGGGGAAGGGAAAGAGGTTGAACAATGTTGTGGCCTGGTGGTGGTGGCTCCCGCAGCAACCCAGTCAAGCGGAGGCAGTGACTACTTGTGCAAAACGAGAGCTATCGGTCCTTCGTCTATGAAAATGAGTGATTTGAAAAGTATTTTTTTTTTTTAAAAATAATTACTTATATCATATAGAAAAATTAGTTAATGAAAAATATTTTTGTTATCAATAATAATTTATGCCTAACTTTTTTCATAGGTGATGAAAATTTTTTCCATTCATTTACTTTTCTAAATGATATAGACAATCATCTTTTAAAAAATATTTTCTAAAATACTCATTTTCTGACTATCACAATAATGTCTAGCATCTAATGTTGACAACGAAGGAGAGTACACCGGCTAATCGAGTACAAAAAGCAAGATATAAAAGCCAATAATAATTAACTTTCAATACAGCTAATGCGCTTTACACAATCATGTTGGTAGGACATGCGAGGTCATTAGAGCATCTACACCACTACAGTGGCCAGACACAGATACAATGGAATAGACATACACGCTTATCTACACGCCTAAACATATACACGGACGCAAATCATATATTATCTAAGTGGAAGGACGTGCATATTCAGTATTCCAATCCATAAGGTTGACAAACCAAGGTGAGCACCTTGCGCAGTCGAGAATCTTCATCTTACAAAGATAATCTATACGATATCATCATCAATTAGTCTATGGATTTGGATCTTGTCCGCCAGGGCCGGTGGAATGACCGGCACCAGGGCTATGACCCGGTTCCGTGGACCACTAATCCTTCCTTTCGCTTGCGATATGTCCTACACCAGGACTGTGACCCGGATCGGTGGATTCGGAATCAGTTTTACTTAGCAAAATGTGGCGATGACCCATGCCTGGAGAGAAACCAGCAGTTCCGTAGCTTGACTTCACATAGTCTCCTTTCTTTTCCCACTTCCTTGGCCATAAAATCCTTCCTTTGGCAGAATCGACTTCACTCCAAAGGAGTAAAGCAACAAGAAGAAGACCTGCGAAGAAGAATCCACCAGCTTTTGCCACCATAATTTCGAGAGATGAAGGTGCGTTCAAGAGGGAAAGGACCAGAACGTGATTGAATGGAATGCCAATATGATTGCCAGTGAAGCCTCACTAAGGTGTTTATATAGACCCGTGGAAGCTGGCCGATGGGCACAAAAACTACAGCATAGCTTCAGTTTCAGTCCCATCGTATGTGCGGATGGTATAATGCTGGAATACTAAAGTTTTCGCTAAAAGACTTCCTAAGAAGTGCGATAAAAAGGAGGGTGGGCTACCAACCATCTTGCTCTCCAACTCAAGATTCTCGGTCCACCGTTGATACCTAGCTAACTACGACACGTGAATATCCTGCGAAGTGCCATGATTATGTTCCCAAAGATTCTCTCGGGTGGAGGTTAGAGGGGACTGTAGGTGGAAGAGGGTATATTCTCTGCTTCGCTGTAGTCGGCATGAAAGCTTGTTGTAGAAAAATTTGCATGTCCCATGAAACTAGACATTTCTCATTGGGGTTGAAGCAACAGCAACTCCCACGTTCAAGGGAGTCGTCGCCAGAACAGGAATGCGGGCGACATTGATGTCTCTCTCAAAGCAATCCCACACCAGTTAGGTTTTCTTTTTCATTTGGGCTTGATAGACGAGACGTTTCCGGTACGAATCCAACAGGTGCCGAGTTTGGTCCTTACAAGTTACAATCTTGATAGCAAGTTGCTCTTCAATGGCTGTGGAATCCCACGTGCTCATGTTTCCCAGTATAAGCATCTCACCCCGAAACGGGTAGTGTGCGACGAACGTGTATGAAATTACCTAGCCACCCAAACTTGTATAAGGACATGTTTACATGGTTTATATTATATATTAAATCCACAGTACAAATTAGTTTGTTCCAGCTCAAGTCATGTTTAAACAGTCTGCTCCCCATCAGTCCTTTTTTTTCCTTGTTTCTTAACAATTTCTTTGTTTCATATTGTATTACGAAAGATTTTGAAGAAAATTTTCAGGATAATGACACCAACAAACGAGGGTTTGCTGCCCCTCGTGTGGGATTGCTCAGCCATGCGAGGGCACTTCTGATACGAAAAAGTGAGATTCGACATCTTTACATTAAAGTTCAAGCATTTAATATAGAAGATGGAAAGTTCACGCTTTGAGGGTGGAATAGTATGTTAACATTTATTCAATGAGATTTGCTAGTGTATTGGTTGAGTGTCCGACGTGTGTAGATGGCTTAATTATTTTGGTGGACAAATCTGTGAAGACCCCCAAGATGAGGAATTGTCTACGCTCGATTCGGTAATCACCAGATCAGCAAAGGAAAGGTCGGTCCACCTTTGTTTCTTAGAAAAAATGGGCGACATTATGTCCATGGTTAGCATTCAAAATGAAAGAAGGTTTAATGGAGCACTTTGTAAATGATGTTATTATTGTAATGTTCACTATAAGAGGATCGAATCTTGGCTCCCAGTGCTCGCCACTGTGTGAAAAGAAAGGTCTTTAGCTTTTAAAGCCCCACAGGAGCATTTTCCTAAATCCAATTGGGTCCCAATTGCTACGGGTATGATTATTTCAACGAAGAAAAAAAATCACCTATCTAATCTTTACTTAGGCCCTTCTCGAAGTTTTTTTTTTTTTTTTTCCGGGCTTAAGTAGGGATTTTGTTTTAGCGCTATAATGATTGGCAAAGGAAATTTTTGTTACAAAATTATTTTCTTGAGGTGAAAATAAGCATAATTAGCTCTGTTTGTTTCGTAGAAATATTTTTGTTGGAATACATGTTTCTCGTTTTTTGACGTTTCGATTGCTTAATAAAAATGATTTTAAGGAAATTTTTTTCATAGTTATCAGAAAAAAAATATGTTTAAATTAAAATAATGATTTTCCTTTTTTAAACATAAATCTTTTTTTTTTAAATAAAACTAAACATTGGTGCTTGGACTAAAGATGTCGCTACCTGGTACGGGAGGTCCAACGCTGATGCACGAGTCCTTGGCAACCGAGTTTGAGTTGTAGTGGCTAGTGGACCAGAGTTTGGCTCCCTTAAGGCTAGGCCGAGATACCCAATCCCACATCCAAGTTACTAGAGTCTAGGCTCGGGTCCACAGAGACTAGGTCGAGGTCTCTTGAGGTCGGGCCAAAGACCTTGGCAAACATACCCAAAACCCAGTCAGCCTTGCCAAGACACTCGACTTCCATGCCCAAGTCACAGATGCATGGCCTTGGTCCATCCAAGTGAGGCTTGGATTCCCGATGCCTATACTCAAGTTCCTAATGGTTGGGCACAAGAAGCCTCAAGTCCTACAACTAGGACCCCAACGTCTTGGCCTAGGGACCCCATCGACCAAACTCTAGTCCCTTGAGGCCACCACCTAGTCCCCAACGATAGAGCTGGAGTCCTCAACACTCGAGTCCAGGACCCTAGTGGTTGGGCCAAGCCCAAGACCTCGCGCCTGTGCTCAATTGTGTCCAAGTCCTTGAGACCCCGGTGGCCGAGCTCAAGCCTCCCTAGGACCCTAGCACTTGAGCCCGAGTACCCTAAGGCTGGGCACGTAACCTAAGCAGCCCAGCCCAAGTCCCCTAAGAGACAAAATTGAATTGTTTACAATCTATTAAAGCATTTACATTAGGGAAATTTAAGTCGATAAAAATTTATTTAAATTTTAATGTATTGATTGTGTGGCCCTTATATCACATGAATAGTGCATGTATATTTAGGAAAACAAAAGTAAATTTTTATTATCAAATAATGAAAAATAATCCTCAATTCATTTTCATATTTAAGTCAAAATACCAAACAAATATCGTCCTTTTTTTTTTTTTTAACGAAAAATGACTTTTTGGAGAGTATATTCTAGAAATACCAAATTTTTCGAAAATAAACAGAGTAGAAAAGAAAATTCTACTTCACCCCTCTCCAACACCTAAAACTTTTACCTCTTACACCAAAATAAAAGCACATCAATTCCAAAACTTTAAATGATTTTGTCTTACCCCCTCAAGGCACACTTCTTACACCGTAGATTTCAATTCGTTCAGTCCGGCCTACCAACAGTGGCTATTCTAAGCGGGGATTAGAAGATCTTGATTATGTTTTCTCTGCACGCCTTCAAGATATTTAGAAACTGAACATCCCAATTACAGTGCACTTCGACTAGTCTAAAGTTGGGATTTCCAAGTTTGATCTCTCTTCTCAAGCTCTCATGATGAGAAGTCGAGATTTTCAAACCTCTCTCTCTGTCTCTCCCTCTCTCTCTCGTGATGAGAAAATGCTTGGCTCCTCAAGCTATGGAAAAGGTGTCGGAAAGCATATCGCAAAAGGCGTGGGATCTCCAAGGTGTTGAAAGTCAAAAAGTCAAATTATACCCAACCAACGGTTCGGACAAGAGCAGCCGTCGATTGACAGCCGTTTTGAAGGAAAGAGAATCACTTCAATCTTTCAGAGATACAGAGAATTGATGGAAACTACAGTCATAAATGGGGGGCTTCCACTTTTTTCCCTAACCGTTCAAGGTCGCCCATAGTGGATCAGACTATCTTAGATCAAGGTCGCCGCTAGCAACCTTGACCTGAGGCCATTCGAGCTCATGTTGAATGTAACATGCGCGAGAAGTTGTATAGATTATATAGAGAGACAAGGAGAAGTGTCGCACTTGGACAAGGAGAGGGAGAGTGAGAGAGGGAGAGAGTAAACTGGAACTAATCGAAATATTAACTCATTTTCAAACTACCATAGTTGGTATCATTTGAAGATTAGAATGCAATGTTCTTGTAGTAAAATATCGTGATTGTAATGATAATATAAATAAGTAGATTGATTAGTTTTATAAACTATACCAAATCAAGTTTCCTGTAAACACATAGGTAGTGTCCGAATTCGAAGCGTAATGATTGGTTTATGCACATCGTTACTATTTCGCTATTCATAACCCATCCGAACATGCCCAAGTGACGTGCTGAAACTGGCAGCCACGTATAATTCCTCCCCATTTTGGGCTTTGGAATTATTACCATCTTGGATTCTTTGAGAGCCTCCAATTAGCTCTTACATTGCAACCTTACTTGTCCAGAGATGAAAGTAGATTTTATCAAAGCTGTAAGCTCTGCAAAAATGGCAACATTAGCATGAATCTCAATTTGAGGAGTGTAAATCTAGCTTCAATTTACAGCCAACTTATTTTCTTTGAGATCGTGAGACTTCACCCATCGCAAAGAAATTGCGATGTTTATGACTATCGAAGTAAATTTGATCTGACTAATGACGACGACTTTTAGCGCATGAGTTGGCAACGTGGAAAAAAGGTTTCGCATTTTTGTCCTTGAATCGGCAACACAACATGTAATATAATGAAATATATCGGCACAAATAAAAATACATATTTTTAGACATAAAACGATAAAATTCCACAATTTTCTAGAGACAAAAGAGGAAAATGGTTATTTATCGCTATGAAGCTAGATTGAGTACAATTTCATACATCTTTTCAAGTAAACTCTTGATCGTGGGCTATGAACCCATCTATCATGAACTAATCTGTTATCTCCATTTGAGATTGCGACACGTGTCCACTTTATTCTAGAACTCATCGCATCCAATCCAAATCCCATCTAACCCTAAACTTTTCTCTCTTTTCATCCTCCCTTCCTCGGCAGTCGGCCCCCTCCAAATCCAACAGCGGCACCTCGGCCCGTCGTCATACCGTTAAAGCCATCAATGTTACACCTCAAGACCAGCCATTACTGCATCTTAGGACCCATAGCCGCCGGCTGCTGTCGCTGCTCCGCCTTCTTTGCCAGCTCGCCTCCTCCTCTATTCTCTCTCTTCACCCCCACCACCACCCCCCCCCCCCCCCCCAAAAAAAAAAAAAAAGTATTTTTCATTTTCTACTTTCGCGCTCAGAATAGCCGTTTGGCTTTGCCGTGGAATAACACGGCCATAACTAAGAAGGGGCTACTTATCAGTTTAGGCAAATCTTCAATGCTCTTATTTTCTTTTCATGAGACTTAATTAAATGTTGGTCTATTCGGATATTGATGTAACATATATCCCAAAACTGAAAAGCTTTGATGTGCTGGAGAAAGAATGTGATATGATAAGGATATGCAAATTATGTAGGACATGTTTGGTCGCAGTCACTGTAAAAGCTCACACAAGTTTACTTCGTCATCTGAAAAGACAATGTCCCACCCTCTCTTCCATGGACTATGTTGATTTCTATAGCGGCTGTGTCTATCTAAATGCTATGCTCTCGTGATAAGGGGCCCATCAAGATTGAATTTACATCTTTTGTTTGATGGATTCAAGATTTCAATATTTTCTTTTTTAATTAAATTAATTTACCATATTTATTTAGTATGAGAATACTTGAATTTATTGCTTCCATCATTTTACAATTTTTCAATTTGTCAAGACATCTTATCTTTGGCCGGGAAATACCGTAGGATGGGGTATTAGCTAAAGGTTTTGTTTTACTATGCTACATCGGAGTAGGGGATTCACACATATGAATTTGCGCTTTATTTTCATGTAACTAAGTTGAGCCTTGCACGTCTACGCTTCAAGCTCGTGTTTTGCGAGTCACAGCTCATGGCTACCCGTCTTTGCCACGTCCTCCCGTTCGTTGCACGCGTAAAATGTTGAGTACGAGAAGGAAACTCGCCGAGGACAGAAGGGATAAGACTGAAGGCGAACAATATCCAATTCGTCGAGATCGGCTTTATCCATTTGACCACCGAAAGTTTGGCATGAAAGCAGAATAACGTGGTCACAAGGTCTTCCTTTCATATCTGGGCCGGGCCAGGCTAGGCGCGAAAATGATATCCAATGGAGCGCTATCAGATTATCTTTCTATTGTGCGCCAGAGTTGCATACTGATCAGTGGAAAGGTTCTCCTAG
This sequence comes from Eucalyptus marginata, assembly GCA_014182565.1. Classification (NCBI taxonomy): domain Eukaryota; kingdom Viridiplantae; phylum Streptophyta; class Magnoliopsida; order Myrtales; family Myrtaceae; genus Eucalyptus; species Eucalyptus marginata. Next base: position 1,213,367 of record CM024590.1, read on the forward strand.
GATGTTTGACATTTCTGAAAAATATTTTTTAAGAAGTTATTTCTCAGAAAATTAGTAATATTTTTTACAATTTGGCTGAAACCTGAAAATAAGCTAAAAATTATTTTCTATCATTTGATATGGAAAATATGATAAAATTTTCCCAAGAAAAATTATCAAAAACATACTAATTTTGTTATTATCTTTTATTTTCTTTTTTCCTTTTTATTTTTCTTTCTTCCTTGGCTAGGCGTTGGCTATGGCAACTGGCCACAAGGGAGGGACGACCTCGCCAGCCTTGGGTGAGGCTCCACCTTGCCGGGCGAGGTGGAGCCTCGTCCTTCGCGGATGAGCTCAAGCCTTGCTAGCCTTAGGCAAGTTTGTCCCTCGCCTATGGCTAGCCATCGTGGCCAACGATAGGCCAAAGAAGAAGGAAGATAGAAATGAAAAGAATAAAAAAAAAAAAGTATTTAAAAAATCAATTGTCTAAACATATTTTTATAAGAATGAAGGTTTCATTGGAACCTGAAGCCAAGCGCCGAGGACTTGCACATAGCCTTTTGGACTTAGGCTTGTGTGCTGGAGATCGAGCTCAAGCTCTAGGGCTTGAGCACTATCATTATGGACCCGAGCTCGGGTGCCAAGGCATGGGGCATGAGCACTAGAGCTTTGGGCTTGGCTTTGATAGACCCAGATGTGGTTGCTAGGTGCCTAGGCTCAGGTGCTAAAGACCTGGTCTCAGACATGGAGACTCTAGAACTACCATTGGGGTTCCAATATTGAAGTGTAAAGTTTCATATTCAAACGCCAATACCTAATCATATTTTGGCAATTATTTTCCGATTTTTCAAAGAGGAAATCATGTTCTTAAATTTAAAAATAGGTTTTTCATTGATTAGGAAAACATTTTCCGTTAACTCATTTTCCTAAGTGAACCAAACGTTAAAAAAAGAGTTTCCACGAAACAAAAAGAACCTAAATATCCCCTAAAATTTATGTGTTTTTCATACTTTGTTTAGAAGAAGTGATTCGAGATTCTCATTAATAGGTCTAAAGAAAATATGATAAGAGGACAACCTTTTTCCTTTACATCAAAAGACAAAGGGGAAATTATACAAATGATCCCTGAATTTTTGTCAAATATACAATGTGATCTCTAAACTTTAGTCTAATATGCATTATAATCCCTAAACTTGTAATTCGTTTAACATGGTCTCTGGATTTTTAGTATATGTTCAACTTAGTCCCTAAACTATATGAAAATGTTATGTGACCCCAAATTTGAATTAATAGAAGGACAACATTGCACATCTTCGTATAGTTCGGGGACTAAGTTGAATATATACAAAAAGTTTAGGGACCACATTGAATAATTTAAAATTCTAAAGACTATATTCCATATTGGCTTAAAATTTAGGGACTATATTAAATAAATTGAAAGTTCAACGATTATATTGCATGTTGAGGCAAAGTTCATAAATCATTTGTGTTATTATCTCAAAGAAAAATTAACTAATGTCTCACGTTGGGAAAAGTGTAAAAAAATTCATAAACTTTTTCCTTTTATGCCAATTTAGTCGTAAACCCATTATTGGTGCCAATTTAATTCTAAATCTTTTCACTTTATGCCAATTTAATCCTAAACCTTTTTACTTAGTGCAAATTCAGTCCTTTTTGCCTAATTTTAGTCGGATTTTCCTGACTGGGCGCCTATTGGCTTACATAACACGATCAATGTAACGTGGACAACTTTTAGTAATATTTTATTATTTTATTATTTTGAATTTTTTTCTTTTTCCTTTCCCTTTCATTTTCATTTTCATTTTCATTTTCATTTTTCCTTTCTCCTCGTCCTTCCTCTAGCTAGTCATCAGACCTTGGCGACCGGCCAAAGGCGATGGTCACTGAGGTCAACCTCAACCTCGTCGGCCTCTAGCGAGCCTCACAGCCACTAGTGAGGCTTGAGCCCTCGCCAAAGGACGCGAGGGCTGCTTGCGCTAGGCAACGAGGCTAGCCCTCGTTAGATCTAGCGAGGTCGAGCCTCGACCAAGGTTGCCCAGGCCGCAAGGGCGGCCTCACCGAGTCTGGCAAGGTCTAGCCTCACCCATGGCCAGTGAGGCTTGACCTCGCTAGATCTTGTGAGGGCGAGCCTCACCAGCCCAGCACGAGGCCGTGAGAAAGGCAGCCTTGGGCGAGGCTTGATCTTGCCGGATCTAGCGAGGGTTAAGCCTCGCTTGCCATGGGCGAGACTCGACCTCGCTAAATTCGGCAAGGGCGAACCTTGTTGCCCAGCGCGAGCAGCCCTTGCGGCCTCTAATGAGGGCTCGAGCCTCACCAGTGACCATGAGGCTCGCTAGAGGCCAGTGACCAATTGCCAAGGTTCGACAATTGATTGGAGGAAGGAGGCAAATAAAGAACAAAAAAAAAAAAAAAGAAGAAAAAGAAAAGGAAAAGGAAAATAAAAAAAATTCAAAAATTATTAAAATATTATTAAAAATTGTCTACGTCAGTATCAACCGTGCCATGTTAGTTGATCGGTGATTAGTAGTAAAATCTGGCCAAAATTAATTTGAAGAATTGAATTAGCGTCAAATCAAAATGTTTATGATTAAATTAACATTAATAAAAAAGTTTAAGATTAAATTGATATAATCATAAAAGGTTTATGATTTTTTTGACACTTTTCTCATCTCCCGTTTGACTTTAGTATTGTTATTTTTGCAACTAGATTCTTTCGACGGCCATCGAGAATGGGAATGGCAAGCCACATTGAGATGGCCCCACCAAATTTTATGAACTTATTATTTTTTTTTCGGTTGAATAATGAACTTGTCATTGATAGTTCGTTAAGATGGTCGAAATTAAAGTTGACCCCATGGTAATTTTGGGTTTTTGACCCTGCAAGTCTCAATTAATAAACATATATATATATATATATATATATATTTTTATATATATATATATTCCATTTTATGATCCGAGCCTCTAGATCGCGGCGTAAACCTGGGATGACGCTAGCAGATGACCCACCACCTCGACATTACACTTAAGATACCAAGCGCTTCCATTAGGTTTCGAACCCCTCACATTTGGGAAATGATCAATGGAGCTCTTATTCAGCGAAGTCACCACGGCCGATAGTAATCAATAAACATATTTGTCACAAATGTTTCGATAAAAGTTTAATAGAAGCCGCATTGCATGTAATTTTTTCATCCAGGGATTGCGTGCCACTTTTCCATCAACATCAACATCTCCGTCCCCCACGCGCGAAACCCGGAAAAATGACATTAGTTTGTCCTCTTTCCTTTCGTCATTCTCCATGAGTACGAATCTAAAATATTCTCTAGTGAGTTCAAAAATTTGGTCAATTTTTTTTTTTTTAGTAATAAGAGATGATAAAATCGATATTAATGTGGGTTTTATTTGTCTATAACAACCACATTCTCATGATTCTAAAATTGCTTATGAAGTTTTTTTAATCACTTTGTGGGGGCAAAGGGAAATGAAAACAGTTACTGCAGACTTAGTTGCATATCTCTACGAAATTTTATGGGTACAAAAGCTGATTTTTAGGTCAAAATAGTTTAACATAACTTATAGAATAATATAATTTTAAAATTTTGAGTTGGAGCAAGATTTTTTCAAGATGCTTATGCCTTATACCAAAAGGTTTTGCTTATGCCCATTATGATCTAAACACATCTCTACTTATATTGAAGTGTTTACGATTTATCACTTTTTCATTATAACATTCTGGAAAAGGGTCTATAAAAAAAAAAAAAATGTAAAACCATTATAGTTTATCCGAGCTCCTTCGTCCCAAAGTTGGTGGTGTCATTGTATTCATCTGGTGGAGTATTCATTCCACTAATAAATCACGCTTATCATCAAATTTTCCATCGTGGCACAAAACAGAGGACAAAGATCATTTTGATACCTGGTACCGACCGCCCCATGTGCTGTCGTTTTGTGTTATGGGCCTGAGTCAAGGAACAAGTCATCGTCTCCACCCTCTTCAGTGTCGCCATGAGAATCTTGCTTTAAACGATCGGATATGGTGGTCTGTTGGGGCCAGTCACGTGTGCGCATAATAATCAAACTTAGGAAATGGGCGGTCACTGTTCTCACTTCCCTTCAGTTAGGTCGAGTGTACTTTGGTCCTCTGTCTTTTCCCTGGTGGACGATGACGCGTGCTTCTCGCGCTCTTCCCAGGCCATTCGGAATTTCCAAACATTTCCACGGTCCGCCCTTTGATGAGGGAAAGTCATATTAACGACTTCATTGTCATAATCGATTTTGATTCGGTATACAGCCCGGAATTTGCAATCCCTTAAATTACAAAGTGGATCTATTATTCATAATTAGTTCTGATATATAATCTATATCAAGTAATGTAACTTTCATTGTATTTGATTATGTATCTTTTATATGATAATTGTAGAATAGTTAACCAAAATTTGTATTTTTTAATGCAATATAGATGAAATGACATAAAGTTTGTAGATTTCATCTAAATGTAATTCCCATTTTAATAAAATAAGGAAAACTTTCAAATAAGAGCCTGAAGTGCATTTATTTTCTCAAATAAGGGTTTGAAGTGAAAACCGTTTCATAAAAGGGTTAGAAATGCCCTTATTTTTTTCAAATAAAGGTTTTAATTAGTTATGATTATTTTAAAAAAAGGCCTAACCTCGCTGGCCGGCAAATTATTCTAACTAAATAGGGGTATCTTGTCCAAACACAATTTTAATTAAATTAGATTAAAAATTGGAAAAAGATAAAAGATTTTTTTTTTAAAGGCAAAAATAAGGGCAAGGGCTCTCTCCTGCCTGTGGTTGCCACCCCATCACCAATAGGACGGCGGCAATGGCCGGCGAGGTCTTTGGCACTTGGGCGAGGGCTACCAAGCCCTCGCCAAAAACGGGAGAGGATGGCGACCATCTCCTAGATCTTGGCAAGGGTTGCCGGCCCTCGTGTAGGTCTAGTGGCTCTCAATCTAGACCAACATTGATTCTTTATCGATTATTAATAATGCAAAGATATTGATATATATATATATATATTCAATTTAAAAATTATGTTATGAGACTTATCTACAAAAATTCCGTGTCCAGTTACTTAATAAGTGCCTGAGATATTACTTATCAATGAAATCATTGCTTATATCTCGAGTATTCTCGAAGTGAATTATGAAGAGTTTTGAACTGAGAAGAAATTTATGACAAGGCAAGGTGGGGGGCCACTCCAACTCCGAACCACGAAACACGAAGACTTGACCAGTACGAGCATTGCTCGTTCTCTGAAGTTTCTCATCCAATGGGAACTCGTCTTCAAAAGAATGATCTTTGAACATCATCTCTAGCTCGAACCTCTATATAAGCACGAGACATCGCGAGACATCACCTGACAAGTTTCGCTCATCTTGACTACAACTGGGTATTTCCAATCATACGAAAACATGGCATCGCTCGCCAAAGTCCAGCCTCCTACGTATGGTAACATCATCACGATCCTCAGCATTGATGGAGGTGGAATTAGAGGAATCATCCCTGCCACCATTCTTGCTTTCCTGGAGTCTGAACTCCAGGTAAACATTGGCTTAGCTTTTAGGTCTACCGTAAAGTCCAGTGCGTTTCAATCTATTCTTCCAAAAGTTTTGTTTTATGCCTAACAGGAGCTAGACGGTAAGGATGCTAGACTAGCGGATTACTTCGACGTGATAGCAGGAACGAGCACAGGCGGTCTAGTGACGGCCATGTTGACTGCGCCTAATGAGAAGAATCGCCCTCTCTTTGCGGCCAACGACATCAGGTCCTTTTACCTCGAGCACAGTCCCAAGATTTTCCCACAGAAGAGGTACACCATTCATGACCACATTAATTACATCAATCTGTTATTGATTCTCTGGGCTTCAGTAACTCGGCTTAGTTTATCTATTGAAAAGACCCAGTTCTTGTTAACGTACATTAAGCTACAGCACCAATATTTCTGTTCATACTTCTTTTTTTTATGGTGCAAGTATTGATGAAGCTAATTTGACCAGGGGATTGTGGGGGAGAGTAAGAAACTTGGTGAAGTCATTGACAGGTCCCAAGTATGATGGGAAATATCTTCATGGGCTAATAAGGGAGAAACTTGGAGAGGCTCGTTTGCGCGATACATTGACTCATGTCGTCATTCCAACCTTCGACATCGAGCGTCTTCAGCCCACCATTTTCTCCTCCTATGAGGTCTCTCTCTCTCTCTCTCAAATCTTAGGTATACTTTGTCTATGTAATTGCGTTTAAAAAAGTTAAGCTTTTGATCATCAAGACCACTCCTTGTTCAGGCAAACGTAAGTTGAGATAATGATGAACGAGTCGAGGCTACAACAGTATTTGAATACTCTATAGTCAGGCATGCTTAATGATAGATGATGCTGCAGAGGGATCGAGCTATATGTGAGACCATCTTGGCCCAAAAATTTGGTTGCCATGGAATGATATTAAGTAAGACATTGGAATGTTTACAAAGAGAAAGTCCAATTCAAATTGATTGACAGAATTTTAAGTATAAGAGCATTAGATTTTCTGGGTATTTGAGCATGTCTTGATACTTAAGGACATGTGCGGAGGTCTAAGAAAACTATCAATCTCATCCTGCAGGTTGTAAGATCTCCATATCTGGATGCTCGACTCTCGGATATCTGCATTGGGACATCTGCCGCCCCGACTTATCTACCAGCTCACTATTTCAAGAATCAGGATGTTGAAGGATGCACTCGCGAATTCCACCTTATAGACGGTGGTGTCGCTGCAAACAATCCGGTGCATAATCATAACTATTTTCATAGTGGTACACCTTGATCTCGGCATATGATCAAAACATCACTTAATTCTTGCCATTTGATACTTCCGTACTAGGCATTGGTGGCTATAGCCCAGGTGTTTAAGGAGACAGCCAACGCCAATCCCGATTTCTTCCCGTTTGCAGAGACGAACTATGGACGATTTCTCGTGATCTCAATCGGGACCGGTTCGCCAAAGATAGAGCGAAAGTACAATGCCAAAATGGCTGCGAAATGGGGAACCGTGGACTGGCTTCTTCATGGCGGTTCAGTTCCCTTGGTGGATGTGTTCACTACGGCAAGTGCAGATATGGTGGACTTGCATATTTCTGCAACTTTTCAAGCACTCCATTTTGAAGACAACTACCTCAGAATCCAAGTAAGCTCGGTCAATTAAAATTGAGCTACTATCGCTTATTAGGTGATCTCAGAACTAAAGTACACCTCACACGCTCACTCGAGAAAATGTTGTAATTCTCACACGTGCGTACTGAAACGTCTCGAGATTACCTAGATTTTGTGCTTGATATAAGATACTAATTAAATCTAAGAAAGAATCATCAATTTTGTCAGGTATCAACCTATATGACACATGAAAAGGGTATGCATGAACAACACCTACAAGTAGAAAAAGTGCGCATGCAAAATACACCAATTAATTTGATATTAATCCACGTACTATAAGATAAGTATCCGAGGAATGCACTCACTTTTTTTCTCATTTTCTTTTTGCAAATGCAGGATGATACATTAACCGGGAAAGATTCATCTGTCGACATTGCTACGAAGGAGAACTTGGAGAATCTTGTGCGGATTGGTGAAAGGCTGTTGAAGAAGCCCGTCTCAAGGGTAAACCTCGAAACGGGGTTATCCGAACCGATCGCCAAAGGAACCACCAATGCTGACACTCTAAAGAGGTGCTCTAACACGTCCATTCATAACAATCGATGAATTAAATTATGATCAATATTGCATCTATAAGTACGTAAACTTAACTCTATATCTCTGACGCAGGTTTGCTAAAAAACTCTCCGAGGAAAGAAGATTTCGAGAGTCTCGATCTCCCAACACCAATAAAAGCTCACACTGATGAAGATGGTTTTCTGCATTCTAATGAAGACTTTCCTTCAATGTCATTTCCTTAATTCTTCTATTCATTTATATAATTGGTGATTGTCTACAAAATATTCAGTTGCCTTGTATATGTAGTACGGATCATTAAACAAAATAAATGGGCTTCTATGTGTCTTTACCGTGTACTTTGCGATATCGTATCGGCATTGGATGCAAAAGTTCTGTTTTAGACGATTGTTGTGCAGCTACATGAAAAGACAGAGTAAAGATACGAGAGACATGAATTTCTCCATGTTAATAAGTCTCAATAATTGCTGATAAGTGTTAAAAATTGAAATAAAAATAATTAGCAATTTGTTTTTCCCGATAACTTGTTGGTATCCTACCAAAACTCTCAAGAAATTACCGACTTTTTTTCCTATAATTTGCTTAGCAAATTTTTTTACTAACTTACGAATTTTTATTTGCAACTCATCGAAGCTTCAAATTACTAACTCTTATATCAATTATCAACCAATAGAGTGATTTACATCGCGAACCTTCCCAAAGGTGAACCGCCTAAGAAAAGCTAATGAATTACTAAGATGATGCTTGGCCTGGATTTTCTTAACCCCTATCAATTGCAACTTGGTACTTGATTTAACATGCAATTTATTTTACCTTTTAGAGCCATCACTAATCTATCATAGGTCGATTAGAAAACCAAGTAAAAAAAGTGAGAGTACATTTTACTTCCGCAAACTAGAGATTCAATAAATACGAGAACTTTGTTTTTTGGTCGAAATAACTACGAGAATTTGATTACACTAGATTAATCTAATGTCCTTTCACAATTTTTTTTTCTTTATTTCAAAAATGTTTTGCAAGCAGTCCTTGCCAATTTTAATCTCAATCCACTAACATACGGAGAATGATCTTGTGAGTATGTAATCAATAATGAAACATTTAATAATCAAAATAGAAAATAAATTAGTGGAAAGATTAAAAAATCTAAAATGCATGAGAAAATAGAGATGGATCCTTATTCATCATCCATCGAGCTAGCTGTTGACACTTAAATTTCTACCCAAATATCATTTCCGAAAAATGGGAACTTGTTCTTCCACAAAAATATTTCTTCTCAAATTATTGCATATGAATTACCTAAGCATTTAGTATAGTTTTTAAATGAATTTATTTTTCTTTTTTTTTTTTTTTTTGAAAAAGGGGAAAAGAAAAGAAGAAGATAAAAGTTGAAGTTGAGGATCTATGTGTGACCAACCAAGCCTTGAGAGATCAAATTGCAATTGAAATGGTAAATGAGGGGCCAAAATGCAAATTTCAAAAGTTGGGGACCAATTTGTAAATTTTGCAAAATTCATCCCAAACCCTTAAATCATCATTTTTATCATTTTTCCCTTAATTAATCTTGAAATTAAACTTGGTCCAGGTCAAATTAATCAAATCGGGCCAAAAGGACCAAATTGCATTAAATAAGACATTCTTTAGCAAGACAATGGACACCTTTGAGGAATGTTTCACAAAATTGGGAAAAAAGAATGGTAAAGTACAGTTGGGGGCTCAAAGAACTACACACAATCTTGCTAATTAACAAAAAACGGCAGCTAAATTGATGGGTTAAGGCACTCAAACCAGCTATCAAAACCCAATCCATAATTCGGTTTCAATTCGAAGTTGCTGAGTGAGCCACTTTACGACCCCACCATATCCAACTCAATTGCCCAATCATCCTGATCTTTGTTTGAGACCATCATTAGGAGTGCAGATGGACAAAAATTGGGCTAGGGATAAACTGTTGGAGGCACATGAAAATCTCATCCAAATCTGCTCACTCAACAGATACAAAAGTTTCAAAATTTGACAGAAGTTAGAGAGTTAGTGAAGGAGCTTGGTTGAAATGCTTGGTAGGTGGGCAAGGACCAATCAAAAGATCATTTAATCCGGTATATAAGATCTCTTAATGAGACTCTTTTTGGATATAAAATTTTGGAGACAAGAGGCAAAGATAGAGCTCACGGTCATTCTAAAAAAAATACCTCCACAAGCAACTCAAAAAACCCTCAACCGAGAAATTCCAGATTGACCCTTGGAGAGAAAAATGAAATTTTCACAAATTTTCATTCAAAATTAGCCAAAACCTTCAACTAAAGAATGAAATTTTAGTCAAAGATCTTTCCAACCATTGGTCACACATTTCAAATGGAGATAAAAAATGCCTCCTATAGTCCCAAAAAAAAAAAAAAAAAACCCTCTTGGCGAGCAAGGGAACTCTGAAATTTTTTTCTTGTTGCTAAGCCCAATTGGTCACGGGTGAGGAAAAATGAGCCTTTTTAAGAAAAATGAGGGACATATGAGGAAAGCCATGATTGTAACATAAACTATGATATATATAGTTGGGTATTTTGTCAAATTGGTTGACGGAAAAGCTCTTGGAGTCTAGTTTTGGAAACCAACAAAAGCCTTCATGGTCAGTTTTTTCTTTGCAAATCTCATTTTTTAGTTTGAAGGAGCCAAATTCTAGACACCTCTGAGGATAATTTCTTGGTTTCCTTGGCTAAGAGCCACATGAAAAAGAAATGGGATAAGTGCACCAAAAGTCCTAAAACTTGTCACGAAAATGCATTTGAGTCCTAAAACTTGCAAAAAGTGCAAATAAGTCCTAAAACTTGTCAAAATGTTTCATTTGAGTCCTAAAATCGACGCCGTTAGCCTTTTCCGTTAAAAATGCTGATGTGGCATTTAAAATTAATTTTTATTTTCCACGTTGCTTTTTTTAATGATTTATTATTATTATTTAAAAAATAGATTTAAAAACTAAAAAATTAGATTTATTGATTTTATCTTATTTTCAACAAAAAAAAAAAAAAAGAAAATTTATTTAAAAAAGAAAACAGTTCAAAAAGAAAAAAGAAAAAAATGGCAGCCTCGCCGGAGGGGGTCGACAACCGTCGCTAGAGGGGTCGGCGACGGTCACCGGCCCCGGGCACGGGTGGCCAACTCTTGCCCGGCTAGGGCGACGGTCGCCGCCCGGGCGTCACCCGGAGCCGAGCGACGGTCGCCGGCCCCGCGAGGGCTAGCGACGCCGCCCAAGTCGGGCGACTACCGCCGGCCCTTGCTCGAGGCCGGTGACGCCTGCCCAAGTCGGGCGACTACCGCCGGCCCTTGCTCGAGGCCGAGGCTCGCCCAAATCGGGCGAGCCTCGCTCGGGTCGGCCGAGGCTCGCTAGGCGAGGCTCGCCCAGATCTGGCCAGCCTCGCCGACCCCGAGCGAGGGCCGACGATGCGTCGCCTAGGTCGGGTGACGGTCACCAACCCCCCGCGAGGCCCAACGACGCCTTGCCCAAGCCGAGCGACGTCCACCGGCTCCCCGCGAGGGCCGACGTGCCCAGATCTAGGCACCCTCGCCCGAGCTTGGCGAGGGTCGCCGGCCCTCGCTTGGGGCCAGAGAGGCCTCACCTTGGCCGAGCGAGAGCCGGCCACTCGCACCTGGGGCCGGCGACGGTTGCCGGCCCCTCCAAAGAATGCTTTGCCATTTTTTTCTTTTTTTGTTTTTAAACTGTTTTCTTTTTTAAATAAATTTTCTTTTTTCTTTTTTTGTTGAAAATAAGATAAAATCAATAAATCTAATTTTTTAGTTTTTAAATCTCTTTTTTTTTTTAAAAATGAATAAAAAAAATCATTAAAAAAAGCCACATGGGAAATAAAAATTAATTTTAAATGCCACGTCAGCATTTTTAACAGAAAAAGGCGAACGGTGTCGATTTTAGGACTCAAATGAAACATTTTGACAAGTTTTAGGACTTATTTGCACTTTTACAAGTTTTAGGACTCAAATGCATTTTCGTGACAAGTTTTAGGACTTCTGGTGCACTTATCCCAAAAGAAATTAGGAAGAAAGGTGAGGATCCTAGATGTATTTTTGTTAAAGTTTGAACATGTGTAGATCATAAAAAATTAAGAAGAAAACCAGCTTAGAAAACTGATTTCAGGGGCTGGAATTTTTCTCTAATGTGAAACCTTCTTCAAGAGCCCTGCATTTTTGACTTGCTATTCCCCTTTGCACGCGTTTTCTTTTTTCATGGGCTTGATGAATATTATATGGAAGTACAAATGATGCTGAGATTAGCTTGGTTTGGTATTTAAATCCCTATGTGAACCGTGAGGTCATTTAGAATTTGAGTCAAAAACCAAGCTGAGGACCACGCATGTATTCTTATTGAAGAGGTTGTTTCGATGTGCTTAGTTGATCATTTTCCAATATTTTTGTTGCATTTAAAAGTAAATGTTACCCAATTTCATTTCGATCAAGTTATTCTTTTCGTAGATCTCGCATGTGATAAGTGTCGGGGCTTGAATCTAGACATGCAACTTATTTGCTTGACATGGGTTCAAACCCAAATTTGCAAGAACAACTCAAACCCACATATTTGGGTATGATTCCAGTAATGTTCTTATGCATTTTAGTCTATAATTTCTGGCTAATCTTATTCTTTGCATGTAGTAATATAACTTTGATATTTTGATTTCATGTAAGATTGTGTATGGATCATGATTGAAGGCCATGAACATGGCTTGAGGAAGCTATTTGGGGTGCATTAATGCACACGAACTATTCAACGAAATGCCTAAACCAAGTTTCGATCTTGAAACTGTCAATTCGAGCTTGGTTATTGTGAAATTCATGAGTTGGTCCATGTTCATGCAGATCAAACATAGATCGATTTAGTGAATTAATTTTTTAAAAAAATTAAAAAAGAAAAATCTAAAAATTTCAAAAAATAATATAAAAATGTTGGATGGTATTAAATTGGGATACATGCACTACAAGTTCTAAAACTTGTCTTGAAAATGCAATTGAGTCATAAAATTTTCAAAAAATGCAATCAGGTCCTAAAACTTGTCAAATTGGTGTAATCGAATCCTTCTCTTAACATCGTCAACATGTATAATGGAAAATGGTGACGTGGCATTTTTTAATTAATTTATTTTTCCTAATGGCATTTTTTAAATTACTTTTTGCTTTAAATCTTAAATAATAGTAAAAAAAAGGTAAAATAATTAAAAAAACAAAAATGGAAAAAAAAAGTGCAAGATCATGGCTAGAGGCTACCACAACCCATCGCCAAAGGGTGGCTAGCCATTGATAGCCTTGAGTGAGGGCCAACATCGCCTAGCCGAGCCTCGTTGGCCTTAGGAAAGGGCCAATGACCCTTGTTATGCTTGAGCGAGGCTCGCCCAAATTTGGGCAAGCCGCACTAGCTCCAACCAAGGTGTTGTCCAGATCTGGGCAAGCCTTACCGACCTTCCTCGAGCTAGCAATGGCCTTGCTCGGGCGACAAGGGCCACCCCTACTCCAATGCTTGGGGCGGCGACCTTCGCCAATCCCTCCAGCGATGGGCGAATGGGCGACAATGGTAGCCTCTAGCCATGATCTTGCAGCTTTTTTTCCATTTTTTTTATTTATTTTAGCTTTTTTTTAAATTTTTTTACTATTATTTAAATAATATTTAAAGAAAAATTAATAAAAATGCCATGTAGGAAAAATAAATTACTTAAAAAATGACACGTCAACATTTTCCGTTAGACAAGTCAACAAGGTTAATGGAATGACTCAATTGTACCAATTTGACAAGTTTTAGGACTTGATTGTATTTTTTGAAAGTTTTAAGACTTGTAGTACACATATCCCTATTAAATTAGGACAAAGATGACATCTATGAAATTTTCCTAATTTTTGTAAAGTCATTTTCCTAATACTGCTATCTTGGTATTTTATAACCATTTTTGTAAATAATCCATTTTGTAAAGATTAAAATTGTCTAAGAGTAGCTTCATGCATTTAGCATAATTTCATGCATATTTTACTCCCATTTTGCTTGCGGGGGAGTTGTCTCGGGCCATGATAACAAGGCCATATAATATATTTTGCCCAACTTATATTAGGCTTTCCTTTTTCGCATTTACTTTCATATCATTTCAATTTCTTGGATGTTTGTTTACCACACCGCTTTTTGATAATTTGAGTGTTAATTTCTTTCCTAAACTAGGTTAGGACTTAGACTGGATATTAGGGAAAACAACCTTACAAAAACATTTGCATGCTCACTTAGCAACTTTGATACATTTAGGATGACAATTGATAATCAAGATTATGTAGCCATTTAGATAAACACCCTTCCCAGTTAATGGTACCGCAAGGGTGTTAATAGAAACATTAACGTAAACAAGTCACCGTTCTTAAAATCTCTTATTGTGAAGAAATTGAGATGACGCTTCCACACCTTGATTGGTATCTAGCTGGTCCCAATAAGCTAGCGGTGATTCCTAGAAAATACTTAAGTTGTTAAGAACTAGAAAAATGAAATCCAACATTGCGTGAGATATGGACTTGGGAAAGCCCATACCTACTCTAGGGCGTGCTGGCCCACCTCTTCCTTTCCCCCCGATGGAAAAAGGAAGGTTGAAACAACAATAATTTTGCAAGTTCAAACGTGCGATTGATATGGGCTTGACAAAATCAATGCTAAGTGTTTGTTTAGTAATCCATTAGCTTCCCTTTGGTGGTTCACCTGTGGGAAAGTCACAGCAACCTAATCTATTATATATTAATATCTTGACGTCCTAAATCTCATGCATGCTATGCTATAATGAATTGACTATAAGCAATACTTTGAAATTAATTCCTAAAGCCAAGAACATGATGTCACGACCTCTTTTTTGGTGCACCCGATTCAAGGCGCGCCTGCAGGAGAATAATGGTTTGGCTATGTCTATTAGGCTTAGCCTGGACTCTTCTAAGTCCACCAATTCACGACTTAATAGTCCAAGGTTTTTAACCTTTAAATTAATTTTAAAACGAAGTTGCCACTAATCAATTTGGGGTAAATCGATTGGAAACCCAAGCAAAATATCGGGAGGAATATTTGCTCCTGCTCAACCCGAGAAATTAGGATTGGGGACTTGATTACACTAGTTAATCACTAATACCCTTTCGATACCTAATCTTGTTTAAACCCCAAGGCTTTTTGGATTTTTGAGGGGCTTTCCATGCATTTGTAGAGGAAAAACATTTTTTTTTTTTTGGGCCTTTTTCTATTTTTTGGATGAAAAAGTATTTTTTAATTTTTTTAAAATAGAATTCTTTTTTTTCTGGTTTTTTTAAATATGGGATATTTTTATATTTTTTTTTTGAAGATAATTTTTTATTAAAATAATATTTTTAATTATAAAAAGTGACTCGGGTCGGATTCCTAGGTTGGGACCGACTCGGTTTGTCGCTTGTATGGCCATCTGTTGGCCTGGACGGGCTTGAGATATGGGCTAGGCCCAGGATTTCCTTCACCCATTCTTCACCCATTCTCAAGCTCTCGTGAGGCTAGCCCGTACGTAATCAGCCCAATTGATTTGTAGAGACCCAACCGAAGAATGACCTGAACTCGGCCCACTTTGAAGCCAAACCCTACTCGGTTCAGACCCGCGCGCTTAACCCAATTTTTGGGCTGCCAACCCGACTTGTAGCCGCGACTCGACTTCAATGAAACCCTACCCGGTCGCGACCCACGCCCGACCCATTTTCGATCTGACTTCTCCTTCGTGGTCCGGTTTTCTGGAGCCCTCGGGTTCGTCGTCGCTTGTGGCGAAGGCGGCCGAGCTTGTCTTGATCCAAGCTCGGACCTCCGCCGACACCGCCTTGTATGGCGCCCCCCGACAGCCCCCGATCCGTTAGGGTCACCACACATCTTTCCTTAACTTGGATGTCCTTTATTTTGATACCCTTGGATTTTAGCGAATCCGCGAGTTTGGGGGTCTTTCACATTTTTCATTGGTCCCCATGCAAAACTATTGTGGAAGCAGATCCATCCACTCCTTTCCCAAACTTTTGAAATGATGCACACTAGATACATACACATATATCAACCAGGCACTCTTTATTTACATATATTTTGTTAGACAATGTTTGTTGGTACATCAAAAGCCAAAGTTTTCTATATTGGCTATATCCAAAAAATGATCGACTTTTCCTTTAGTCATCTACAACGCCATCTGTCTTCAAGTGCCGATGTCCAAAAATTCACTGCTGTCTTTCCATCCTCCGCTACTCTATCCCACTCGAGCCTCCATCATCATCCTCTGGCGGTAGTGGCAGGGGTCCCATGGTACGTCCATCCCTCCGAACATACAGGACCACAAACTCTTGATACACAGGACCCGAGGGGAGGCCGGTATCAACCGTCATTTTATTTTACTTTTAGTTAGTTTTATTATTATTGTTTAAGTTGAATATTGTGAGGTGAATTTTAGGTTATAATTCTTATAGGCATTATCCATAGGAAAGGTCCCTAAAGTTATTGTAATTATTTAATTTGACCCGTAAGACGTCGGGTCATTTTTTTTTTATGATAATTTCTGGGGTTTGTTTATGATATATTAATTGTTGAATTAATTTAATTATTAATTTGATCCGTAAAATTTCGGATTAGATTTTTAATTATTTTGATTTCTTGTCGTGATGTTTAAGGTTAAAAGTAATCGTTAATTTGACCCGTGAGACAACGGGTTATTTTTTCGTTTATTTTAATCTTTTATTTGTTGAATATCTTGTTTGTTTAGATTTAATGCTTGTTTTAGAAAATCACTAAGAAAAATCAAAAGATGTTTGAATTAGGATTTCAATTGGTTTTAGAAATATTTCTTGTTATTTTGCATATCTAGAATCTAGATTTTATTTCGAATTTAGGAAGATATAGAAAAACAAATAAAGTGCATTCATTTAGGATTTTAGTTTTTGTTTAATTTAAGTTGCATGTTTAATTAAGTGGCAATTTTAAATTTCGAACATTATTAAAAATAAAAAATATCATGCATATGTCATGTAGAATTAGGGCATGCTCCGCACGTCATTGCATATTAAGTAGATTGCATGTTAGGTTGAGATAATGTCTTAATTTAAATTAGGATTTAATATGATCCAATCCTTATTTTAAATTAGATAGAATTTCAATTTAGCTAGATCATTTTTGCATTCAAATTTCATGAAAGAAAATACAAAATTTGTCTTTGCATAAGTTAATTTCAATTTTTAAGATAGATTGCATTTTAAAATAGAAATATCAAATGCACGTCATTTAGTTTTATTAAGTTCATTTAATTAGAACTTTCTTGTCATTAGACTAAGTAATCTAATAAATGTCGCGTGACATATAGCTTGCATATTAAATTGCATGAGGTATGTCATTTTAGTTTAAATAATTTGGTATGTCATTGCATCGCATTGCGTGTCATTATAATTAGATCATTTAGATTGCATTTAATTATTACATTTCTTCATGTCATATAATTTAGGTCATGTCGCCATGTCATATTAGATTATTAGCGTGCATCACATGATTTTCATTAAATAAAGTGAAAACAAAAAAAAATTGATTGCTTGTTAATTAGGAATCATATCTAGGATTGTTGATGTGAATTCTGATTTAACATTGCAGATGCTTTCGTTGCTTTAAGGTATGTTTTTGCATTATTTAATTGCTTTCTTGATGTGTTAAATTGGTGGTATGCGCACATGTATGATCACCTCACACGTTAGGAAGTTAAATTAAAATCAATTCAATTGCCAAACATTTTTTTGAAAATTAAAAAGAAATAGGTGCCGAAAGGGCACTAGGATAGTCTAGTGTAATCAAGTCCCATACCCAAAATCTTTGTTCGTAGGAGTAAAATAATACTCCCATTATTTTACTTAGGTGTCTAATCGACCTACCCTAAACCGATTAGTGGCGACTCCTAGATAATAATCTTTTGCATGTTAAAACCCTAAGTCGCGATTTGGTATGGGCTTGGGAGAGCCCGAGCTAAGCTTAAAGACTTAGTAGTCCATCAACCTAGTTTTAGGTGGCAAACCCGAAAAATTAGGTCGCGACAGCTTGGCGACTCCGCTGGGGACTTGTGTTAAAACACTTAGTGGACTTAGGCCAATTTTTCTTTTCTTTTGAAAAATATTTTTGTTTGGCAGCAAGGATCCGAGGTACGTCCCTAACATTTTTAAGGTGTTAAATGTTCTTGCATATGGGAGGTATAAGGGGAGTAGTCTTTGCTAACCTTTGTCTTGCAGGTTGGAGTGTGGGATGAATGATTTATTTTTCCTAATTAGAAGTATTGTTTGCATTTAAACTGTTGTGCATGATTTATTGCTTTAGCACCACACTATTTGCACACACAACTTGCGGTCCGACCTAGGCTGCGATAGGATTTCTAGGATGGTGTTGAGAAGTATACTTCCTCCAAAGCGAGACTGCTATGTAGAGGTTGACCTTCTCTTCCCCGAAAGTCTTTCATGGTGTCAAAATGTGTTTTGTCCATATCCGCGAGACTGCGTGACTATTGGATTTTCCATTCGACTGAGCTCAGAGTTAAGAGGACCTGACGTTAATGCGAGACTGCAATGGTCAGATCACCCTCTTAGCTCCACTTTGTTAAGCCTTTTAG
This sequence comes from Eucalyptus marginata, assembly GCA_014182565.1. Classification (NCBI taxonomy): domain Eukaryota; kingdom Viridiplantae; phylum Streptophyta; class Magnoliopsida; order Myrtales; family Myrtaceae; genus Eucalyptus; species Eucalyptus marginata. Next base: position 1,231,733 of record CM024590.1, read on the forward strand.
ATAGAAATCGAGCCTCACGTTTCATGTGCGTGTCTATGTGATTGCCATTGATTTTCTTTGGTAAAGTAAGTCTCCTATCCCTGTACCATGCAATTTATTTTGTTATACTTTTGGGTCGGTTCATGACAATTTAGGTCAATTATTGATTTAATTCCTTTGTCAATTAAAAATGAAATGAGGAAATTGCCATGCAACGAATCATTTGGAAAATAAAAATACTGGAAATTTGTTTTCAATTCATGTCTTGACTCTTCCTAGTTCATGTTTAAAAAATTTCGTCCCTACTGGGGCATCCCATATCTTTGTTTTCCTAGTCCATTTTTAGAAAATCCTTTTCATATGTGGACTTTTCTTGACTAAAAAAAATAGATTGTCGTCATGGATTGGTTTTCTCATTATACCTCGTTCTTACATATGCCCATTTTTTTTCCTTAGGCGATCAAGAGCTAGAATGGCCGATCAAAATGAAATGCGTGATCGTATGTCCGCTGTGGAAACTCAACTTCAACAAGTACTCGCCTCTATACAGCTTGTGACGGATCAACTCAAATTCCTTCAAGCGAATCCAATAGCTCCACTTGCCCTTCCCGAAATAGTTATCCCGAAGCAAGCAAACAAGGTTCAAACAATTGACGACGACATGCCTGGGCTAGACGATGACTCGGTCCTTGTTGGAAAAGTCAAGCTTGACAGCGTTCCTAAGACAAATCAGGATGAGCGCGTTGCAAAGCTGGAAGAGAAAGTGAGACAACTGCAGGAATCACAAAGCTCACTCCCGTTCGACCTCTCAGTCTATGAGAAAGTCAAAATGCCGAGCAAGTTCAAAATGCCAGAGTTTGAGAAGTATGACGGTACATCTTGCCCAAAGTCTCGTTTGCAAATGTATCACATGCGCATGGCCCAGCACGTCAAAAATGAGCCCCTCATGATCCAATCGTTCCATGCGAGTTTGACTGGACCCGCACTAAACTGGTACGTGATGAAGAATGTGAACCTCCTTGACACCTGGAACGAAGTGGCTGACGCGTTCCTCACACAATACAAGTTCAACATGGACATCGCACCTTCCCGAGAAGACCTGGAGCGGATGGAAAAGAAAAGGAGCGAGTCATTCAAAGAATATGCTGTAAGATGGAGAAATCTAGCGGCTCAAATCACTCATGAACCTACCAACAAGGAGTTGATGAAGTTGTTCGTGAAGACCCTCCCTTCTGAGTTTCGTAACCGAATGGCCAGTACGTACGTCGAAAGCTTCAACCAACTTATCCCGGTGGGTGAACAGATCGAGATGGGGATAAAAGAAGGGTGGTTTACTGAGCCATCCAACAAGAAATTTTCTACCAAGAAGGAGAGAGACCCTGAAGTTGAGATTAATATGGCCTACTCTCAACTGAATCGTGATACATCCAATCGTGCTCCGGTAATTAAGATTTCTACTGAGCAACAAGGTGGAGGATATCAGTTCTCGGGTCAACGACGTAATGTTAGGAGGCAGTTTACACCTCTTCCTGGATCCCTATCCGAAGTTTTGCCTGTTCTCCAAAAGAAGGGATTACTCTCTACTGAGCCGAAGCGACCAAATCCCGAGCGTTATTCTGCATATAATCCCTCCAAGAAATGTGACTATCACATGGGAGAGATTGGTCATTCCGCTGATGATTGCTATGTTTTGAAGCATAAGGTCCAAGACCTCTTGGATACAAATGATTTCTCTTTTAGCAGTAATCAGAAAAATCCTCTGCCCAACCATGATGAAGGCGCAAACGCTGTCACTGAGTGAAGAAGTTCTTGTCTTCTAGGATTTCAAGTTTTGTTTAGGATTTTCTGCTTTTTGAAATTTCAATTATTGCTTTCGTTTTTAAGGTTTTTCTTGTTTGCATTTTCCATTCCAATAATGTAATTCATTTGATTCTATTCAATGAAATTACAATTTTATTTTCAATTTTGAGGACATGATGGGGTATACCAAACCAGTCCAATGACGATATCCAACAGTGAAAAGAAAATGTCATCCAAGGAGAAATCCCGAGGGCTGGGCTTTTCATGCTTCCTCCCAAAACTTAAAAAAAAAAAAAAATCATTTTTGAAGCCATTTCCAAAAGCATGCATTAGGTTAGCCTCGGTTAATTTTCTGACTCATTTATTTCATGTTTCAGAGTATTACTTTTTCGGTCTGATGAGAAGGCATCTGAAAAGGCACACCAGGTTGCAATTGGCCCAACTTTGTCAAGGACACATTTCTAAAGAGTTGATGTGACAAGATTGTGGGCATGACAGATTTTGGTAGTGACCCGACCAAGATAAAATCTCAACCCAAGCCAAAATGGATGTGCAATTTGAATTTACTTTGATGTTGCATAGTATCATATTCATGCATGTTCTCTTGTGCAGGGCCAAAAGTGGATTTTCAGTCTTGAATGATAGGGACAATCCAAAGATGCCGAGGCAATCCCATTGTAGATGAATCCTTGAATGAATGCTTAAAACCATTTTTTAGTGTGGAAAATTGTTTGTTTTGGAGTTGACAATTTTTCATGCCTAAAGCTGTTGAGTTTTTTTCTTTTAAAAGGATTGTGCATGATGACTCTTACATGTTTTATCCACCAAATCCACTAAAAAAACATCAAGATAGGCTAATTTAATGAATGATGTGGAATTGATTGAGCATACTAAATGAGACGAGTTGGGATGATGAAAGGCAAACCCTATCCTATACACAGTCCCCTACTCATACACTTGTGAGATGAGTGTAGGAAGGTTCATATCCATAAGGTAAAGAGTTCTCTCGCAAAGGTAAGGCAATTGAAATGATGAGAGGCAATTCATTTCTCTATCCCAAACCTTACAAATGATCCATTGCTTAACCCTTTTGAGCCCATACACTTATGGATATTCTTTTCAAATCACCCCTGTCAAGAATCACCCCACATCGGGGCAACTAAGAGATCAAATGGCATCATGAGGTGAGGACAATGAATTGAAATTTTCTTGCTCTCACTTGCATCAATCTTCAAGTTATGCTATTACATTGAATTCATGTGTTAATTTAAGTGCTTTAGGATGACGGAGAGCATTTCTTTCTTTATCCGATACACTTATATCCTTTGCATAGCCCACTTGAGCCTACAATTTCATTTCTTTCAAAACCAGTTGATGATCAACCCCCACATTGGGGCAAGGTAAAAGCCAGATGAAGACTCTTGAAAAGTTCTAGTGTCATTTAAAGTGTAATTGCTTGATGCATGCATTATGCGTAAGAATTAAATTCAAAATAGAACTAAGGGGCATGAAAAAAGCAGTGTGCCTGGTAAAAGCAAGGCCAATGCCCATGAAAAAAGAAGTGAAAAAAAATGCATGAGAACTAGAGGCATAAAAAGCAGCGTGCCTAGTAAAAGCAAAGCCAATGCCCATAGATGAAAAAAGAAAGTCAAGGTAGGTGACTGTCAATTGTAAGAGTTGAATCCCAATGGAGCAATACTCAAAGAATTCAAATGCTAAGTGTTTACAATCAATGGGGCACGTCATGAAGACAATCCACGATGGTGAAAAAGAAAACTGGTGGCAATGCCAAGATGATCATCAACTCTCACCCTTTACACACTTTTTGAGCCTAATGATCCTTTCATTTCTCAACCCATGAACCCAACCTACGTTACGTCCCTTACAAAGTCTCTTTAGATTAGGGCACTTGAATTAACGTAGGAGTTCATATGTTTATAAGCATCGCTCGAAGAAGTGCGAGCAGGATTATTTCTTTCTCATTTTTGCAGGGTTCTTGACTTATAAACTCGGAAATGATTACAAGACTGTTGACTCAAAGAGTTCCTTTGTTAAGCCGTTGGCCAAGCCCACATTATGGTCCCTATTAAAGACCTCTCGAGATTGGTAAGATCGTATCGCTTTTGCGAGAATACTCGGACCCATGTCGATATGAAGAAATTGAGTGATTCTCATAAAATAGCCATTCTAAATGAGAGTGAGTTGAAAGTCCTTTCTAACCGAAAATCTCTCATTTAGTATTCTTAAGAAATCCATGTCATGTGTGAAAATTGTCTTGAATGATAATTCTCTCTAGTGGAAATTTGGATGATGCAAAAGTCATTATGCATGAACCTTGACTGAATTGATAAAAGCTTCAGTAGATTTTGAAGTTCGCATTCCAAAATAGCCTTAATTGCTTATTTCTTTGGTGAATGCATTTTTGCTCTAATCATGTCTGACAGATAATGTTTTCTCAAAGACCCAAGAGCTTCTAACATTCAGGTTCCTTTCAAAATACCTCATGATATGAGGAGATGAGAAACCATCATGAACATTCAAGGTGCATCCTGGATGTTCCAAAATTTATTTTTACCAGGAGGTGAGAGGCCTCCACAGGATATCTAAGTTTCAAAAGACATATCCCAAAGAATCAGAGATATCATCAGGTAAGTATATCTCTACCCATTCACGACACTTGACTCGGTCAAGCTGTCCTTTAAAATTGACCTGGCGTGCTTTCGTAGCCCAGAGTCCCTCTTTATTGACCCGGCGTGCTTTTGTAGCCCGGTGTCCTTTAAAATTGACTTGGCGTGCTTTTGTAGCCCAGAGTCCCTCTTTATTGACCCGGCGTGCTTTTGTAGCCCGGTGTCCTTTAAAATTGACCTGGCGTGCTTTCGTAGCCCAGAATCCCCCTTCTATCGACCCGGCGTGCTTTTGTAGCCCGGTGTCCTTTTAAATTGACCTGACGTGCTTTCGTAGCCCAGAGTCCTTTTATATTATCCAGGCGTGCTTTCGTAGCCCAAGGCCCATCTTTACAGGAGACATATCCCCGATGAGCGAGATGTCATCGTGGTAAGTACATCTCTATCTACACCTTAAATACTTGTCGTTGTACATGTATTTTCCCTTTTGAGTACACTGACACTCGATGGAGTTGTCCCCAAGCTTATTTCCCTATTCGGGCGACCGTAGAATGGTACGGGTCCTGGAAGGTAAACCCCCGTTTAGGCGACCGTAGAATGGTACGGGTCCTAGACAAAACTTATTTCCCTATTCAGGCGACCGTAGAATGGTACGGGTCCTGGAAGGTAAATCCCCGTTTAGGCGACCGTAGAATGGTACGGGTCCTAGGAAAGCAGTTTTCTTTACAAAGTCATGTTACTATTCCATGTTACTATTCTCGACCGTAGAATGGTACGGGTCCCGGACGTGTAACACCAATCTATCTTGAGTTACTCTACCCTCCTTGAAGGTAAGTTATTCCAGGTAGGTTCATTTTGCATTAGCATTTCCATGCATAATATAAATTGCATTTTAAAATAGGATTCATTCGCAAATAAAAAAAATCAAAAATCAAAAATCAAAAATAAAAAATACAATATAAAAAAAATCAAAAAATCAAAAAATAAAAAATCCAACAAAAAATCATTCAATGCATGTGCAAAATTTAGGTCTCAATTTATCTTTGAAGGCAACCTCTTGAGTTCACCTCCAAAGAGGGGCAGCTGTTGACACCTAAATTTTGGCGGCCCATTTAGTCATTAGGAGTTAATTTTATTTAAAAAAAAATGTTATAATTCAATTGCATAGCATATAGTTTTAGGTGCATTTGTTTTTATTTTACATGTTTTGCATTTTTATTTTTAGGACCGGTGGTCGATGGGTTCGAATTAATATTTTCTAAGCTTTAGTTCGGCGGGTCGGACTAGGCCCACGAAAGGAGATAATTAACCCAAGCCCGTCGTTATTTTTAATTAATTATCTATTGAAAAATTAAGATTTTATGCGATATTATGATGACTTTTGAAAATTAAAGAAATCGCGTTATAATCTTATCTTTATTAATAGATGAGGAAATTGGAGGAGAATATTGATTGAGATTAGGATTTTCGTGATTCGGAAGTTATAGGGAATTTTCGAAATGTTTTATGAAGATTGCATTTTGTTTTGCTATAAAAGGGATGTACGGGTTCGGTTTTTAGGGGTTTTTCTTTTCGATTTTGAGGGGAATTTTCGAAATCAACCAGGAGAAAAGTAAGAAAGAAGCTTTTGCTTCTAAAAAAAACAGCAGAAAGCAAAAAGTAGCCAAGAGGGCAAAAGTAAAAGGCTTCTGCAGAAAAAGTGCAGCAGCAACAGTGAGACAGGGGTGAGAGTGACGTGAGAGAGAGAGAACCAAAAAAAAAAAAATTAAACCATGTACGTGCTCTTCTTTGCATTTGCATTTCATTGGTCATAGACACATAGAGATCTATGTTCTTGACCGAATCATTGCATGGCATTTCTTTAGGGGTTAAATTTACTTGAGTCCATTTATTTCAAAAAAAAAAAAAAAAAAAAAAAAAAAAAAAAAAAAAAAAAAAAAAGAGTCAAGTCATTAACATTTGCATATGCATTTCATATTTCATTGTACATGGTTTAATTTTAGGTGTCATATATCTTTGAAGGAAACCTCTACGAGCTTCCCTTCAAAGAGGGGCAGTGTTGACACCTAATTTAGGACCAAAATTTTTTTATTTTTAGGTAATAAATAAAATAAAGCATTTGTGTTTGTGGCGGGAGATTTCAAAAAAATTTTGAATGATGAAACATTTTTATTGTTGAACACATATCTTCATTTCAAAATTTGAAAAAAAAAAAAAAAGCGAAATTAATAAGAGGAATTAATAGGATTTGACTAGCAATATGGAAAGAACGGACACTTGCTCGAAGATTGGGTGTGAATCTGGACATGTTCGCGGCAATAAATGAATTGCGAAAGGAAGTAAAGGATTTACGGCAATATAAATGAATTGCGAAAGGAAGTAAAGGATTTACGGCAATAAATCGGGGCCAAGATTTCGGCAATCCCCACGATCAAAGGAGCACGGGTCCTAACTTTCCAATTTTAAGTGGAAGTCTTGCACTATAAAGGGGTTTCTCTTTGTACGAATGAGGGGGAGGGGTGAATTCAAAAGAAATTGAAAAAAAATTCTGTTGTGAGGGAGCTTCTCTTCGTTTTCATGGAAAGGAAGGAATAGAAAAGTCATTAGGGGAAGTCTCTCTTGCTTCAAGAAAAAAAAAAACAAGAGAAGAAAGAAAAGTCGAAGCAAAAGCTTCGCAGAGAGTGAGAGAGAGTGTCGGGAGAGAAAAGTAAAAAAAAAAAAAAAAAAAAAAGAAAGAAAAGGCAAAAGGAACCACTTGTTCATCTTCTTCGTGGCTTCCCCCTGCACCACCGCCCGCCGCCGCCGACGCCGCCCGCCGCCGCTCACGCCGCCCGCCGCTGCCGACGCCGCCCGCCGCCGCTCACACCGCCCGCCGCTGCCGCCGCCCGCCGCTGCCCACGCGCCCGCCGCTGCCGACGCCGCCCGCCGCCGCTCACACCGCCCGCCCGCTGCCGACGCGCCCGCCGCTGCCCACGTCGCCCGCCGCTGCCGACGCCGCCCTCCGCTGCCCACGCCGCTGCGACCCGCCTCGCTCCAGCCCGCTCCCCGCGCGCGAGCCGCCCTCCTCCGACGCATCCGCCGCCACCTCCGCCTCCGCGCTCCGAACGCCCGGGGATCCCGGAGACAGCCTTCAGCCCACCGCGCCTCGGCTCCGGTCACCGCCCGAACCCGCCTCTCCCGAGATCCGACGCCGGTACCACCCTCGCCGGAATTCCGAACGCCGGTGACACCCTCGCCGGATCAACGAACGGGCTGCCCCTATTTTTCCTTAGGTAACAACACGGCTCACCCAAGATCACCAATCCGTACTCGTTCTAGAGTAACAATGGCTGATGACGCCGAACAAATGCGTGGTGCTGAACAAGCTCGTGTCGTTGCCCTCGAAACAGAAATGAAGCAAGTCCCGAACGTCCTTGAGCGCTCTCTAAGCAAATCGATTCTCTCCAAGCAAACACGCCCCCTCCACCTCCGCAAGTTGAAGTGGTGTTACCACAACATGCTCCTATGGTCGATCCGAAAGATAAAGGCAAGAATGTATCCACAAGTGGCCCATCAAGCTCGATGATGTCTCCGGGAGAAAACTACCGACACGCCTCAAATCATTGTTGATGAGGAGATACAAGTAATACTGACCGGCCGTACCAAAAGGCGAGCAAGAAAAACGCTTGGCGAAAATCGAGGAGAAACTTAAGCGAGTGCGGGGTGCATTTAACCAAGACCCAACTGATTTGTCCCATTATGCAAAGATCAAGATACCAAAGAAGTTCAAAATGCCAGACTTTGAAAAGTATGATGGTACTTCTTGCCCGAAGATCCATTTGCAGACTTATGTGGTTAGGATGACCCCATATGTTGATAACATACCCCTGATGATTCAGCAATTTCAAGCAAGCTTGACAGACCAGCACTACAGTGGTATATTATGAAGAGAATTAATCTCCTTGAGACTTGGGAGGATTTGACCGATGCCTTCTTCAAGCGGTACAAGTATAATATTGATGTCACTCCATCTCGAGAGGATTTACTTCGACCGAGAAGAAGAAGACGGAATCTTTCAAGGCATATGTCACGAGATGGAGGGCGTAGCTGCTCAAATTACTCCGGAGCCGACGAAAAGGAGTTGATGGATTTGTTCATGAAGACGCTCCCACCTGAATATCGAAATCGGATGTTAGGATCGACGCCGAGTCGTTCAATCGCCTAGTCCCCGTTGGCGAGCGGTTGAAGTAGCCTTGCGTGATGGATGGGCGTCCGATCAAACCAGCTCATATAGGGGAGTCTTTGCCAAGAAGGATAAGGAACCTATAGCGAGGGTTAATGCAGCTTATGTTCGGCACCTCGCCCAACTTCGAACACTCAACGGGAGGAGCACGACCATTCTTTGGCCAGCGAAGAACTCTTCCCGGGCGTCAATTTACGCCTCTTCCTAAGCCATTGTCTAAGATCTTGCCGACTCTTCGAAAAATGGATTACTCGCTAAGGAGCCTAAGCGACCTAATCCCGAGCGTTTCCCCAACTATGATCCGTCCAAGACATGTGCTTATCATATGGGGGAGGTAGGGCATTCTGTTGACGATTGCTATACACTGCAACACAAAATCCAAAATCTTTTGGATGCCAAGGTGGTCTCATTCCGCGATGGACAGCCGAACATCCAGAATAACCCACTCCCTGACCACCCAGAAGTTGTGAATGCCATTTTCAATTTTGATGCTCAGCCCACCGTGTTTCAAATGATGCATGAGGATACGGTCAATGCTATCCCGGAACCCGGACATTGAATCCGAATCGAGTTACCACTCATTTGAGTTGGTGTCCACCATACATGCATCTCAAGACTCACCACCACCCACTTCGAAGCTTCAAATGCTGCCCTTATGATGGAAAGGATGATGGATGTGAATGGTTTTGTTCCTAGTAGTGGCCTTGGAAGAAATAGTCGGGGTATTCAAAGTCCCAATGAAGCCCCTCGGAGGCCCCATGCTGCTGGAAGAGGAGGGGGAAAGTTCTCGGAGGACGAAGATAGGGAGGGGCGGAACCCGCCACGACCAAAGGCGAGGGAGGCAAAACCCATTACCCCCGAGCATTCATGAAATATTCCCCGGTCCTCCAAGAATGATGCAGGATGAAGCTGAAGTAATAGACACTCTGGGGCAGCCTAGTGGCAAGTTTGATTACTTGGTGAAGTATTCAGCCCCTCCCAGTTACTACATTGATCCTCGTGAGATAATCCCAGATGGATGGGGTGGCATGGATGATTCGATACCCCCGAAGGCAGAAAACCCTGATGATGAACTGGAATGAGTTGCAAGCTTGTTCGACGATCTCATCATAGGAGCTATCAATGAAGGACCCCTAGAAGAGATGGGCTTTGGCCCACAAGAGTAACTCTTTTACTGTTTTTGCATATTCCCCTGCGTGGGAATTTTTATTGTTTTCTGAGAGATGTTTCCACTTTCCTTTTAATTCTTGAGTGTTGCATTTTTTTCATTTAATAAATGTAATTTATTGATGAATTTCAAGAAAATTACAAATTTTATTTTGAGGGCATGATGAGGTACTCCAAACCAGCCCTGTGATGAAATCCTACCAAAAGAAAACGGCAATGAGCTAATTCTGAAGGCTGGGCTTCTTCATGTTCCTTTTAAAAAAAAATTTCAAAATAAAATAATTTTCAGCATGCATCTAATTTACCTTGTTTGTTTATTTTAATTATCTACTCCATGTTTCAGGTGCTTTGATCTTAGCAGAAATGGATGGGCTTGAATTCATGAATCCTGTAAACTCTGATGCAGGGGCAAAGAATGGATGTGAACGATGGTGTCTTATTTTTGTAAGGAATCTCTATGAGCTCCTTTACAAAGGAAGGGCAAGACATGGACGCATAATAGTTGACTTTATGAGCATGCCCTCTTTGTCTTTATAGAATGCTTTCACATGATATTGTGTAATTCGTCAATTCCACTTGAAATTTATCAAAATGGATAATTCAGTGAAAGATGTCGAGTTACTTGAGCATGCTAAATGAGGTGTGAAAGGCAAGCCTAATCCCATACACCGTCCCCCCGTCTATATATTGTGAGGTGAGTGTGGAAACATTTTGTATTTCAAGGTGAAGAATTTTCTTGCGAAAAGTACGACAGCTGAAATGACGAGAGGCGTTCATTTCTCTATCCCAAACACTACGGTGTTCCATTGCTTAACCATTTTTGAGCCCATACACTTATGGATGTTCTTTTCAAATTACCCCTGTCAAGAACCACCCCACATCGGGGCAACGGGAGATAAAATGACATCATGAAGTGAGGAAAATGGATTGAAATTTTCTTGCTCTCACTTGCATCAATCTTCAAGTCGTGCTATTACATTGAATTCATGTGCTAATTTAAGTGCCTTAGGATGACGAAGAGCATTTCTTTCACTATCCTACACACTTATATCCTTTGAATAGCCCACTTGAGCCTGCTACTTCATTTCTTTTAAAACCCAAGTTGATGATCATCGCCCACACTGGGGCAAGGCAAGAGACAGATAAAGACCCTTGAAGGTTCGAGTGTCATTTAAAGTATACTTGACACACACATTGTGTGCAAGAACTGAAATCAAAATAGAACTAAGGGGCATGAAAAAGCAGCGTGCTTGGTAAAAGCAAGGCCAATGCCCGTGAAAAAGAGAGAAATGACTGATGAATTGGATCGCCAAAAAAAAAAAAAAAAAAAGGTAGTGTGCTCGACCAATGTCCATCATCAAAGAAAATGACTTTGAAAAAAATTGAGAAAAGATCTCCGCTTGAATAATCATTGGCATCGGGTGATAAACTTTTGAGCCAATAAAAAAATCTGTCAAGAAGACAATCCGTGGCGAAGAAAACTGGTGGCAATGTCATGATGATCACCAACTTTGACCCATATACACATCTTTGAGCCTAACGATCCTTTCGTTTCTCAACCCATGAACCCAGCCTATGTTACGTCCCTTACAAAGTCTCTTCAGATTAGGGCACTTGAATTAACATAGGAATTCACATGTTTTAAGCATTGCTCGAAGAAGTGCGAGCAAGATTATTTCTTTATCATTTTGCAGGGTTCTTGACTTGTAAACCCGGAGATGATTACGTAATCATTCGTTTAATTTGCTTTGACTCGAAGAGTTCCTTTGTTAAGCCATTGACCAAACCTGCATTACGGTCATTGACAAAGACCTCTCGATTGGTAAGGTCGTGCGATGCAAGAAAATTCGAACTCTTGTCGACAAGATGATGATAAGATCGAGTGATATATTCCCGCATCAATGGTCGGGACAAATAACCCTTCTTAAATGAGAGCGAGTGAAAAAGCCTTTTCACACCAAAAGTGTCTCATTTAGCATGTTCAAGAGATTCACGCTATAACTGAAAATTGTCCTATTGATAATTTTTCTGGTAGAAGCTTGATAAAGCCATCATGCATGGGCCTTCATTGAATTTTTCCTCAAAGACCAAAAAGAATTGTCTTTGAAACCCTGAATTTGTTCAGTCATCTTTGTACTTGATGAGAATTCCAAGTACCTATTTATAAAATGTTTCCAAATGTCTAGTGTGAATTCTAGATATTTGAACTTTTAAACGCTTGATGTGATTTCCAAGTGTTTGTCTTTCCAAACATCGATGTGATTTCCAGGACGTTTAGTAAAAGTTTTCAAATGTCGACATAAGAATCAGATTTTTGAAGTTTCAAGTACTTGATGCAATTTCCAGGTGCTTAGAATCGATGAGAATTCCAGATCCCTAAAGACTTTGAGCTTTTCAATTATCTGAAGGGAGTTCCAGATGATTGACAGGTCTCATCGGAATCATTTCACACCTAAATCCTCAAAACAGGAAACCTCTACGAGCTTCCCTTCAAAGAGGTACCACTTGCGAGATTGCCCAGATTCTTGTTTGGCGTGATGACAATGAGATAAAGTGATTGTCAAAATCCTGCATCAAAGGTCGGGATAAAACATCCCATTTTAATGAGGATGAGTGGAAAGTCCTTTCGACTAAATGATCCCTCATTTGACACATCCATGACACTTATGTGTTCGGATTGGAATCTTTTCTTGAAATCCTTTCCATTGGAATTAGGTGATGCATGGTTGATAAAAGTCATTATGCATGAATCTTGATTGAATTGATAAAAGTTTCAGTAGATTTTGAAGTATGCATTCCAGAATAGCCTTAATTGCTTATTTATTTGGTGAATGCATTTTTGCTCTAATCATGTCTGACAGATAATGTTTTCTCAAAGACCCAAGAGCTCCTAACATTCAAGTTCTTTTCAAGATGCCTCATGATATGAGGAGATGAGAAACCATCATGAGCATTCAAGGTGTATCCTTAATGTTCCAAAATTTATTTCTACCAGGAGGTGAGAGGTCTCCACAGGATATCCAAGTTCCAAAAGATATATCCTAAAGAATCAGAGATATCATCAGGTAAGTATATCTCTACCCATTCTCGACACTTGACTCGGTCAAGCTGTTCCTTTAAAATTGACCTGGCGTGCTTTCGTAGCCCAGAGTCCCTCTTTATTGACCCGGCGTGCTTTTGTAGCCCGGTGTCCTTTAAAATTATCCTGGCGTGCTTTCGTAGCCCAAGGCCCATCTTTACAGGAGACATATCCCCAATGAGCAGAGATGTCATCAGGTAAGTATATCTCTATCTACACCTTAAATACTTGTCGTTGTACAGGTATTTTCCCTTTTGAGTACACTGACACTCGATGGAGTTGTCCCCAAGCTTATTTCCCTATTCGCAACCGTAGAATGGTATGGGTCCCGGAAGGTAACCCCGTTTAGGCGACCGTAGAATGGTACGGGTCCTAGACAAAACTTATTTCCCTATTCAGGCGACCGTAGAATGGTACGGGTCCTGGAAGGTAAACCCCGTTTAGGCGACCGTAGAATGGTACGGGTCCTAGACAAAACTTATTTCCCTATTCAGGCGACCGTAGAATGGTACGGGTCCCGAAGGTAAATCCCCGTTTAGGCGACCGTAGAATGGTACGAGTCCTAGACACAACCAGCTCTGTCATACTAGGCGACCGTAGAATGGTACGGGTCCTAGGAAAGCAGTTTTCTTTACAAAGTCGTGTTACTATTCTGGGCGACCGTAGAATGGTATGGGTCCTGGACGTGTAACACCAATTTATCTTGAGTTACTCTACCCTCCTTGAAGGTAAGTTATTCCAGGTAAATTCATTTATCATTTGCATTAGCATTTCCATGCATCATACATATTGCATTCAAAAAAAAGGAATTCATTTTCCAACAAAAAGTCAGTTAGTGCATGTGCATAATTAAAATTAGGTTTCAATTTATCTTTGTTGGCAACCTCTACGAGCTCACCTTCAAAGAGGGGCAGCTGTTGACACCTAATTTTGGAAAAATAAAATTGCATTTTGAACAAATAAAAGGAAAAAATGAAAGAAAATAGGGGCAATTGATTTGATTGATTATGCATGGAAATTTGAAATTCTGATGGGTATTCGGATTTTTGTTAAATGCGGAAGCAATTGAATAAGGGGCAAGAATTTTTGTAAAATGGAAGGAATCGGTGCAAAATCGAGCTGATTGCGAAATCACGTTCCGATTTGCGGGCTTGATTGAATGCAACAGAATATGGAAACTCGAAATATGCCATACAAAGCAAACTGTTCGGAATCGGTATAAAAGAGAGCTTTATTTTTCGTAACCGAAGGGGGGAGGTCAAGAAAAAAAAATTATTCATTCGTTTTAGGGTTGGCTGGGTTTTCTTTTGAATCAAGGAGAAAAAGAACAAAAGCCAAAGAAGGAAGAAAAAGCAAGGAAGCCATCCGTGCGTAGGAGGAGGCAAAAAGCAAAAGCAAAAGTGAAAAGTAGGGGTTGATTTGACCTCTACTGTTCATCTTCTCAAAGGGAAGGTTTCTTTTTGCTGTAACTTTGGCTCCACCGAACACATCTCCGCCCATCGCCGCCGCGCCTCGCTCCGCCCACCGCCGATCTCCCTCGCGACGAGCCACCCCTCTCGGCGCATCTCCGCCCGAGCCGCGCCACCACGCTGGACCACCCGACACCGCTCCAGCCCGCACCGATCCACGGCGCGACAGCCGTGACCTCCGCCTCGCTCCGCTCCGCCGTGCCGCCCAGAGGTCCAGCCGCCGTGCCTCAGCCATCGCACGGACCTTCCGCCCATCCGCGACCCGCTTCCGATCCGCCTCAGCCACCGCGACCCGAACCCTCCGCCCGAGCTGCTGTTCCCGAACCACCCCGCAGCCGCTAGCGCCAGCCCCGCTTCCATCCTCGCCGGAGTGCCCGCGCCCACCGCCGCCGGTGACTTCCCTTGGCCGGACCAACGAGCGTGCCCCCTCCATTTTTTTCCTTAGGTTGTTTTTTTTTTTTTTTACTTGTTATTATTTTATGTTATTTTACTTTTAGTTAATTTTATTATTAGTGTTTAAGTTGAATTTGGTGAGGTGAGTTTTAGGTTATAGTTCTTCTAGGCATTACCTATAGGATTTGTCCCTAAGGTTTAATTTAATTATTAATTTGACCCGTAAGATTTCGGGTCATTTTTTAATTGTATTAACTCTTGGGGTTTGTTTATGATATATTAATTGTTGAATTAATTTAATTATTAATTTGATCCGTAAGATTTCGGATTAGATTTTTAATTATTTTGATTTCTTGTCGTGATGTTCAGGGTTAAAAATATTCGTTAATTTGACCCGTGAGATAACGGGTTATTTTTTCGTTTATTTTAATCCTTTATTTTGTTGAATATCTTGCTTGTTAGATTTAATGTTTGTTTTAGAAAATCACTAAGAAAAATCAAAAGATGTTTGAATTAGGATTTCAATTGGTTCTAGAATATTTCTTGTTATTTTGCATATCTAGAATAGGGATTTTATTTCGAATTTAAAAATAAAAAAAAAAATGCATTCATTTAGGTTGTTAGTTTTTTATTCGAATTGCACGTTTAATTATGTGTTAGTTTTAATTTCGAATTTCATAAAGAAAAGCAAAAAAAAAAATCATTGTGCATATTAGGTTAGAATTGCATGTTTCATCTTTAATTTAGATCATCTTTTTAGGTAAATTGCATATTAGATTAAGATAATGTCTTAGTTTAAATTAGGATTTAATATGACTTAATCCTTAGTTTAAATTAGATATTATCTTAATCTAGCTATATCATTTTTGCATTCAAATTTCATGAAAAAATACAAAATTTGTCTTTGCATAAGTTAATTTCAATTTTTAAGATAGATTGCATTTTAAAATAGAAACATCAAATGCACGTCATTTAGTTTATTTAAGTTCATTTAATTAGAACTTTCCTGTCATTAGATTAAGTCATTTAATAAATGTCACGTGACATATAGCTTGCATATTAAATTGCATGAGGCATGTCATTTTAAGTTTAAATAATTTTGTATGTCATTGTATCGCATTGCATGTCATTATAATTAGATAATTTAGATTGCATTTAATTATTGCATTTCTTCATGTCATATAGTTTAGGTCATGTCGTCATGTCATATTAGATTAGTAACATGCATTACATAAGTCATGATTTTCATTAAAGAAAGTGAAAACAAAAAAATTGATTGCTTGTTAATTAGGAATCATATCTAGGATTGTTGATGTGAATTCGATTTAACATTGCGGATGCTTTCGTTGCTTTAAGGTATGCTTTTTGCATTATTTAAATTGCTTTCTTGATGTGTTAAATTGGTGGTATGCGCACATGTATGATCACCTCACACGTTAGGAAGCTCAATTAAAATCAAATCAAGCTGCCTGCAAAACATTTTGAAAATTAAAAAGAAATGGTACCGAAAGGGCACTAGGATAGTCTAGTGTAACCAAGTCCCCGTACCCAAAATCTCTGGTTCGTAGGAGTAAGATAATCCTCCCATTATTTTACTTAGGTGTCTAATCGACCTACCCTAAACCGATTAGTGGCGACTCCTAATTGAAAATCATTTGCATGTTAAGAACTTGAACCTAAGTCGCGAATTAGTATGGGCTTGGGAGAGCCTGATCTAAGCTTAAAGGCTTAGTAGTCCATCAACCTAGTTTTAGGTGGCAAACCGAAAAATTGGGTCGCGACATGATTTCTAAATGACATGATATCTAATTAAATGCATGATATCTAATTAGATGCAATCTTAATCTAAACTTAATATGTATGAATTTTACTTTAATGATATGTGAAATGCAATTTATATGGCCTAATTTGAACTATATGGATGCAATCTAAATTATGCAATCCTAAATGTGCATATACTACATGACATAGGCTGCATGACATAACAATTCTATATGCATAATCTTTTTGTAATTTTTAATGATTCTTTTTTAATGTATGCAACCTACAATAAATAATGATGATATGAAAAGGGATTAATTATAAACTAACCTATTAATTAACCAAGTAAATGATTTTTGTGTTTTTCTTTTAAAAAAATGTTAATTATATGCAATTAAAAATTACACGATGGGATTACTAAAACATGATAATATGATGCAATCCTAATTTATTAATATGCAAACTCTAATTAAATATGCCTATTATGCAAACTAGTTAATATGCACCTATTATTTTTTATTTTTTTTTATTATTTTTTTATATAAACCATGTGCATAATTAAAATTAGGTCTCAATTGTCCTATTGATAATTTTTCCGGTAGAAGCTTGATAAAGCTATCATGCATGGGCCTTCATTGAATTTTTCCTCAAAGACCAAAAAGAATTGTCTTTGAAACCCCGAATTTGTTCATCATCTTTGTACTTGATGAGAATTCCAAGTACCTATTTATAAAATGTTTCCAAATGTCTACTGTGAATTCTAGATATTTGAACTTTTAAACGCTTGATGTGATTTCCAAGCGTTTGTCTTTCCAAACATCGATGTGATTTCAGAGGTTTAGTAAAAGTTTTCAAATGTCGACATAAGAATCAGATTTTTGAAGTTTCAAGTACTTGATGCAATTTCCAGTGCTTAGAATCGATGAGAATTCCAGATCCCTAAAGACTTTGAGCCTTTCAATTATCTCGAAGGGAGTTCCGGATGATTGACAAATCTCATCGGATCATTTCACACCTAAATCCTCAAAACAGGTATGACAGTACGTGCTCTTCTTTGCATTTGCATTTCATTGGTCATAGACACATGGAAATCTATGTTCCCGACCAGATCATTGCATTTACATTGCATCCTTTATTCTTAAAAAAAAAAAAAAAAAAAAAAGTCAAGTCATTAACATTTGCGTATGAATTTCATATTTCATTTTGCATGGTTTAAATTTAGGTGTCATATATCTTTGAAGGAAACCTCTACGAGCTTCCCTTCAAAGAGGGGCAAACTGTGACACCTAATTTTGGAAAAATAAAATTGCATTTTGAACAAAAGGAAAATAAGGGGAAGATCAATATGATTTGAATTATGCATGGAAGGTGGGAATTCGACTGATTATTCTTGCTTCAATTAGATCTTCAAGAAATCAAGAGAATAAAAGTCAAAATGGAAACCAAACCCAAAATTGGTGAGGATAATGGCCAGATTGATAAATCAAAGGGAAAGTATCAAAAGATTATATTCATCAGGTGAACTGCTTGCAAAAATCAAAACGAACTTGGATGGGTTTCTGGTAACAATTTTCTTTTTTTTTTTTTTGGTTCTCTCTCTCTCACGTCACTCTCACCCTGTCTCACTGTTGCTGCTGCACTTTTTCTGCAGAAGCCTTTTACTTTTGCCCTCTTGGCTACTTTTTGCTTTCTGCTGTTTTTTTTTAGAAGCAAAAGCTTCTTTCTTACTTTTCTCCTGGTTGATTTCGAAAATTCCCCTCAAAATCGAAAAGAAAAACCCCTAAAAACCGAACCCGTACATCCCTTTTATAGCAAAACAAAATGCAATCTTCATAAAACATTTCGAAAATTCCCTATAACTTCCGAATCACGAAAATCCTAATCTCAATCAATATTCTCCTCCAATTTCCTCATCTATTAATAAAGATAAGATTATAACGCGATTTCTTTAATTTTCAAAAGTCATCATAATATCGCATAAAATCTTAATTTTTCAATAGATAATTAATTAAAAATAACGACGGGCTTGGGTTAATTATCTCCTTTCATGGGCCTAGTCCGACCTGCCGAACTAAAAGCTTAGAAAATATTAATTCGAACCCATCCAAAGCACTCAGTCCTAAAAATAAAAATGCAAAACATGTAAAATAAAAACAAATGCACCTAAAACTATATGCTATGCAATTGAATTATAACATTTTTTTTAAATAAAATGAACTCCTAATGACTAAATGGGCCGCCAAAATTTAGGTGTCAACATCGGTTAGTGCCAAATCTCGTCCACGTGCGCACTCACATCTTTTCGATGTGGGACAAGGCACCTCTTCATTTGTTTTATAAACAAATTACCAACAGAAAGACCTAGTTCCGACCCTCACCCAAAGCCATTAAATTACGATATTGACGGAGCCTTTTCCAATTTGAACCCTTCAATATGATCCGTACATGAAAATTCTAGGGTTTAGCTTAAACGATTCCAAGCAACTTCGCATGATTCCAGTCAAAATTGAATCGTAGCGTTTCGTGAAACACAGTGAACATGCGAGGAAATGAGAGACTAAAAATACGCGTGGCTCATGCATTATAAAGCCATCGCACAAGCTAGCTCTTTCTCCAAACTGGATACACTAGTTCAAATAGTTTCCTCTTTTCCCTCTCCCCGACAACTCTCAAAGGCACCAAGAGTTCATAGTTGTTAGTGCTTTCGCTTCGTTTCGTTTAACTCAACTTGCAAATGGAAAGAACAACAAGTGTGCCCCTTCAGCCTCCGACTTATGGAAATTTGATCACCATTTTAAGCATCGACGGTGGTGGGATAAGAGGGCTTATCCCCGGAACCATTCTTAATTTTCTGGAGTCTGAGCTTCAGGTGAGCATACTCGTAATGATTTTTGTCATCTCCGTTGTCAATATATTTCACTGATCTTGTCAGCAAATTAGCATGCTTCACAATCTTCATTGATCTATACATAGTGATTTTGTTAACAAGAAAATTCTTATCAATTACAGTGAACAAAACAATATTCATTGGATTCATATGCACATGGACCATTTCCATGTAGTTCTCATAATGCATGCATGCATGTAAAAAGGTTTTATGCATGCGTGTCATAAGCAAACTTAATAAGGAGAAGACTATTTTTGGTATATCTGATGTTTTAATATCTAAATATCAAACCACATATGCATTTAATAGTTTAAATTTGTAAAACAATTGGGAATGATCTCTCAAAATCTCATATGGTTCCAGAGCATGATGTCCCAAATTCAAATCTTTCCAGACTTCTATTTGCCTTACCAATTACATATTTCCATGCTTTAGGCTAAGACCATAGTCTAACCTCCGCATAAGGGAGAGTGTTAGAATATTACGCGGAGGTTAGAATATTTAAATATTTAACTAAACATTCATCTAACATCTTAAGCTTTTAGAATAATTGATAGTAGTTCCACAAAATTTTACTACATGCAATCAATCTTTATATGATTTTTATGTCAATTGTTTATTTAATAGACCAATCAAGAGCTATAAATGTTTTTTGAATTTTGCAGAAACTGGACGGCGAAGATGCAAGAATTGCGGACTACTTTGATGTTATTTCCGGAACAAGCACTGGCGGCCTCGTTACAGCCATGCTAGCCACTCCCAATGAAAAAAACCGCCCTGTATTCGCTGCAAAAGACATCAAAGACTTCTACCTCAAGCACTGCCCTAAAATCTTCCCCCAAGACAGGTATAGAAAAAAAAAACATAAAGGAGTTGCTAATCTCTATTCATGGTTTAATTATCTCTTAACTGTCCGAAATTAATAAATGTCCCTAAAACTATGCAGTTGCCCTTTCAAACCGGTTACGCAGATGATCAAAGCCGTTGCGGGACCCAAATACGATGGAAAATACCTTCACAATGTCGTGAGGGAGGAGCTTGGAGACAAAAGATTGCACCAAACATTGACAAATGTTGTGATACCGACGTTCGACATCAAAAGCCTTCAGCCAACTATTTTCTCTAGCTACCAGGTCATTCATCGCTTCATCATCTTATTGAAAATTCTTTAGGATTTTGAGGATATGTAGACGATGAACTCTTACAAGGATTATGAACATTTTTCTCGTCAAATTGTCGCCTGGTGAAGAAAGATCCGAGCGTGGATGCCTTGCTCTCGGACATATGCATTTCCACCTCAGCCGCACCAACTTATCTCCCTGCTCATAAGTTTGAAACCAAGGAACCCACAGGCAAAGTGACAGAATTCAACCTCATCGATGGTGGCGTAGCGGCAAATAATCCGGTAATATAATCATATTGACATTGTTTTTAAGCGAATTAATTTTGCTAAGTTAAGTAAATAATTACTCATCATATAACTTGATTGGATCAGTCTATCATCTCAGCAAATAGTACTTGAGTATCGAGACTTTTCTTTATAAAAAAAAAATGCGGGGCAATAACGAAGTATATACATGATATTCCAATTGTGTAGACATTGGTTGCGATGGGAGAGGTGACCAAGACAATCATGGGAGGAAGTTCAGACTTCTTCCCTATAAAGCCAATGGATTACCGGAGGTTCTTGGTGATCTCCCTCGGGACCGGTACTGGCAAGGTTGAGGGGAAATACACGGCACATGAAGCAGCTCAGTGGGGAGTGCTGGGTTGGTTGACCAGCGGTGGTACGCCACTGATCGACGTCTTCACTCAAGCCAGCGCGGACATGGTCGACTACCACCTCTGCGCCGTGTTTCAAGCCCTACAACTCCACGACAATTATCTTAGGATCCAGGTACAACTAATATTTTCAAATATTCAAGTGAAAGATTCCACATAATGTCGCACACATGGCTGTTTTTGTTAAAGATAGTGTTTTGAAGACGGGATCTATGGCAATGCATAAGGAAAAAGAGATTGAAAACGAAGCTCATGACTGAAGTGTTCTGCTGATGTTGTGCTCGTGACAATGAGGAAGAAGTACAGAAGATGGTGAAGTCATAACTCATGACCGACATAAAGAGAGAGATTGTTCTTCACGAGTCTGAAGACTTAGAGCCTGAAGACTTTAACAGGAAATGCATGTGCTCTAATATATTAGGGCGGTTAGTTTGTTAGATAAGGAATCAAAGTTGTTAAGTCGGTTAAAAGAGTTTTTCCATTTTATCATCTTCTTCCTCAAGTCTTATATAAGCTGCGATGTACTTTGTTTTTCATATAGAAAGAAAGAAAGGATAGAGAATAGATAGAGAGAGAAAGAGATGAAATGAGATTGTATTACAGAAGAGATGAAAAGCTCTCAGTGAATACTTGGTTTGTTCTTCGATTCAAGTAAATACAGAAGTTCTTTCTCTTCTACACCTTGTACTTTGTTCTTCATTTCTTCACAGTTTTTATGTTGATCGTTGCATTTTCGCGGCTTGAATTTTCAGGATGATACATTGAGTGGTGTTTTATCATCCGTGGATGTGGCCACAAAAAAGAACCTGACCGATTTGGTCAAAACTGGTGAGGCGTTGTTGAAGAAGCCGGTCTCTAGGGTTAATTTGGAGACCGGAGTGTGCGAGCCCACGCCCAATCAAGAGGCCAACGAAGAGGCTTTGATAAGGTATATGCATTAGCAAGCACAAATGTTTAATTTCCATGCCATGATTTTACGATTGATCACTTTTGGCAGTTTAGGGTTGGTTTTACCAATGTAGCTTCGTTTGATATATATTGCAGGTTTGCTAAACTACTCTCCCAAGAGAGACGATTTCGCATGGCGAAGTCGCCTCATGGACTTGCCAACACACAGAAGTGATTATAGTCTAGGGCTAGCGATTTTCTCGTATATGTTTGCTGGATTTGTGATTTGAAGATTGGAAGCGTTTGGCCTTTGTCTTTTCGTTTTTTATTTTCCTTGTGATTATTTTATTCTTGAATAAACCCTTTGGGCCTAGTGCTAAGACAGACTTTTTGTTTTTACAATAAAATCTTTGGGAGGCTAGGGCTAAGATTTGTATTTTGCAGTCCTTGTAAGATCATTTTCTATGGAATAAAATTATCGTTACCGTCATCACTTCGGATTGTACTTATTTCATTGTGGTGAGAGTCACATCTTCCATCTTGTCCTAAAGAAAAATGGCAATACACTTACATCTGGAAAAATATGCCCCTCGAATAGTGATGAAACGAAAATGAAAAACAATTCGATAGTTTGGAACGATAACTTAACTGATTTAGAAAAATGCATTGACATAGTTTGTTACCATGAAAAGAAGTGATTGTTGGATATAAAAGATGTGAAAAGTGATTATTCATAGTTTATCATGAAAAGTGGTGATAAGATACTTATTTATAAAAGTTGTGTTAATTAGTTGTCTGTAAATAAAATAAAATCATACATTATTTATCACAACTGTTCAAAATAATTGTTCATAACAACTCTCCCTTTTACACAACAGTAACATTACTCTGAAAAAAAGAAAAGATTGTTATAAACAAATACAGAGCTTCAAATGTCAGAAGCATTGTTAGAAAACTCGACGTCGTTGAAGTAATGGCATGAGGATGAAGAGATTCATGGAGACATTAAAAAAAAAAAAAATTAAAACATTGTCTTTAGCTGGGGAAGATCTTTTTGGAGAGTTGGCTTTCCCAGTGCGAGGGGGAAATCTTCCAAACACTAGAACCTGTGAGTTTTCACCTAAGAGACCGACTTGCCTTTCTCGAGTTCTAGATCGAGAAAACTCTCCTTTTATAAAAAGATGAACAAAGAAACTTAATTTAGACGAAGATTCTACATGTCGAATTGAAGAAGTTACCAAATTGATTAGATGGGATACCAATCTAGCCAAAAAAAATCAATAAATCCCACGTTTTAAACAAAGAGAAGGTGTGTCCCTTGAATTTAATTAATTTTTTTTTTACAAAATAATGATTTTTTGTGGATATAGTGGCTGGTGTAAAAATTGATTCCTTTTTTTTTTATGGTAGGTGAAAAAATTGATTGAAGGAAAACTATTAGGTACTTCATGAGTCCATACATGTATGGATCTTATTAACGAGTACTTTGTTCTATAAATTTTATATACTTAATAACAATATGTTATATTTGCAAGCATTGATTATGCATATTATAAATGCAGTCGGTGACACTAGAAATTTCAATATTCTCTCATTTGGTTAATGAGTAATCAAAAGTCACTTTTTGACAAAAACCATGTCCTCGAGCACTATCTCTGATCCACCTTTTGACAAAAACCATGTCCTCGAGCACTATCTCTGATCCACCATCCAAACTACTACTCTAGATAAGACAAATTCCGCGTGCTATGGAGTCAGGAAATTATAGGGATTTCATTGATGTTTGAGCGATACACCAGGATTCGTCACGCGTCGTGCTATGTCCATGAGCATAATGACATACTTCGTCTTCTCAATGGTCATTCATCCACCTAATCTTAAGGACCATATTATAAGAGAAAACTAGCCATAAGCATTGCATATTGCAAATTAATTTCAACCGTTTTGAAAATCTATCATGTTTTCAAGATCATACGAATTCTCGGATAATCCTCCTTAAGTACTAGAAAGAAACGTTTAGCGGATTTTCTATAAGTAGAATACCGGCATATTCTTTGAATTATTCCACCCATATACTGTGACGTAATTAGCTGCGACTCCTAAAGTCATTATTACAAATTTACAATACGCCAAAGTAGATATTTTCCAGGAAATGGAAGAAAACTAATGGACGGTAAAACCCAACGTCTCGTTTCCGAGAATTCAAGGCATGAGAAGGACCCGTATGTCTTGACCCAATCCCATTCGCGTTCATTTTCTCCCTCCCAGAAAACAAAGCTCTCCTCTTATCTTTAAAGTTCTAAGAATCGAGAACTCGGTTTGCATCTTGACTGGGTCTGACCATGTGTCCTTTCTTGAAATTTCCACGACAGAGCATCTCAAAACTGTCTTCATCAATCGATCTCAGATGCCTAATACCGATGGATGAATTGCATTCGTTGATTTTCCCAGGCCTTACACAGGACGACCGAGTATTCGCCGCCTTTGCGGACCTTCAGTTAAATGAAAACTAGAGTTAGAATGGTCTTCGCATGTGGTCCATCTGAGCAATGCATGATCATTGTTATAACATCGTGCATTCAATCTTGTGAAGAATATTAGATCTGGTTGATACTCCCCGTCAATAAGAAGGTTAGAGAGCTTTTATAATATTTTTCTCTTGTAATTGAAGGTTGTAACAAAAAAGCACAATATAGAGAATCAAGTGGAAACTAACTCGCAATAGCACTCTTTGTTAATACAAGCAATAGACATTTAACACGCTCATGCAAACACACTGCTTCACTTCTTTCTTTATTCAACGCAACACTTACTATACACGCCACTTCTCTTGGCATTCATCGCATAATTGTTGCACACACGTACTCACTAGACATCACACACTCTAACACACTCCACTCTTTCTTTTCTTCTCTATACATTCAAGTCAAGAAGGTGGGCTGTTTATTTATAGAGAGCTCCCCACCAATTACAAAAGTAGTGTACTACAAGAGTCTGGCGTGGCCTATTCTACAATTACAAGCTTCAATTGCTTTCATCTTATTTTCATCCATTCATCTTGTCTAACACTAAAGGAGACTTTGAACACCACAAGCAAAAACTACTTATTGTGGATATTAGTCCTAGAAAAATCTAAAAAAAAATGGAGAGAGAGGTAGTGTTTTTTAACATGCGATGTATTAGTTATAATGAAATTCTCTACTTAATTTAACTGTGAACAAAGAGAAACCTTGTATCTTGATTTCTCTATCTCATTTTTACTTTGTATTTCATTATGTTTGAGCGTCTAATCCTAACAAAGAAGACAAGCTAACCCAAGAGCAGATTGTTTAGCAAGTGTGAACAAATTAACCTAAATCGAGCCCTTAGTATGGGATACGTTATTGGTCCATCGCAAGTCACTATCATGGCCAAATACAAGTTGTAAACCGACAATTCTCTAGTATGGGATACTCTATCATGGCTCTCCAGCTGTGTGCAAACCAACAATTCTCTCAAAAGTCTCACCAAACTTTCTCCGCGTTTATTGATGACTAAAGACTGATAAGAAGATAGACCTAATTCCGATCCTCATTGAAAGCCACTACATTACCATATCGACGAAGTCTTTTGAAATCTAGACTTTTCAACATGGTCCCGCAAACTTGAAGAGTCTAGGGTCCAACTTAAACAATTCCAAGCAACTTCGCCCGATTCCGGTCAAATTTGAGTCGTAGCGTTTCATGAAACATAGTGGAAAATGGGAGGGAATGAGAGACTATAAATACGCATGACTCGTGCATCGTAAAGCCATCCCGCAAACTAGCTATCTCTCCAAACTTGATACGCTTGTTCAAAAGATTTCCTCTTTTCCCTCTCTCTAACAACTCTCAAAGGCACCAAGAGTACGTACTTATTAGTACTTCCTTTTGTTTCATTTCATTCACCTCGGTTGGTTTGCAAATGAAACGAACAATGAGCATACCCCTTCAGCCTCCAACTTATGGAAATCTGATCACTGTTCTCAGCATTGATGGTGGTGGGATTAGAGGGCTTATCCCCGGAACTGTTCTTAATTTTCTAGAGTCCGAGCTTCAGGTGAGTACGCTCGTTATGACTTTTACCATATCCGTTGTTAGTATATTTCACCAAATTTGTTAGCAAATTCGCATGCTTCACAATCTTTAGAGATTTTTGCCTAGCAAGAAAGTTTTTATCAATTATAGTGAACAAAACAAAATTCAATGGGTTTATTATGCATTTAAATGATTTGCATGTAGTTCTCGTGATGCATGCATGCTAGTAAAAGGTTTTATACATGCATGTTCTAAGCAAACTTTAAAAGGACAGGACTGTTTTCTGTATATATAAAAAACATGCAACCAATTTTTATGTAATCCAGATATGATACATCAATCTCGAGCTAAAAAATTTTTACGAATTTTGCAGAAACTAGATGGCAAAGACGCAAGAATTGTAGACTACTTCGACGTTATTTCTGGAACAAGCACTGGCGGCCTCGTTACTGCCATGCTAACCACTCCCGATGGAAACAACCGCCCTGTATTCGCCGCAAAAGACATCAAAGATTTCTACCTTAATCACTGCCCTAAAATCTTCCCCCAAGACTGGTAAAGGAAAAGCATGAAGGAGTTGCTAATCTTTCTTCATCGTTTAATTATCTCGTAACTCATCGAAATTTATAAATGTCCCTAAAACTATGCAGTTGCCCCTTCAAACCGGTCACGAAGATAATTAAAGCCGTGGCGGGACCCAAATACGATGGAAAATACCTTCACGATGTCGTGAGGGAGGAGCTTGGAGACAAAAGATTGCACCAAACATTGACAAATGTCGTGATACCGACGTTTGATATCAAGAGCCTTCAGCCAACTGTTTTCTCTAGCTACCAGGTCATTCATCTCTTCATCATCTTCTTGAAATTTATTTATGGTTTTAAGGATATACAGACCATGAACTCTTACAAGGATAACCAACATTATTCTCGTCAAAATTATCACCAGGTGAAGAAAGATCCGAGCATGGATGCCTTGCTCTCGGACATATGTATTTCGACCTCGGCTGCTCCAACTTATCTCCCAGCCCATAAATTTGAAACCAAGGACTCCACAGGCAAAGTGAGAGAATTCAACCTCATTGATGGGGGCGTAGCTGCAAATAATCCGGTAATATAATTGTATTGGCCTCCTTATAGATGAAATCTCAATAATTGCTGGACACAGCTTGATTGGTTCAGTCTAAAATCTCTGCAACAAAATGACTTGAATACCGAGAGTTTGTTCTCTAATAAGGTGTGACAAAAACTAATTATCTGTGATATTCCCATTGTGTAGACATTAGTTGCGATAGGAGAGGTGACCAAGACAATCATGGGAGGGAGTTCAGACTTCTTCGCTATAAAGCCAATGGATTACCGGAGGTACTTGGTTATCTCACTTGGAACGGGTACTAGCAAGGTTGAGGGGAAATACACAGCACATGCAGCGGCCAAGTGGGGAGTGCTGGGTTGGTTGACCAGCGGTGGCTCCCCATTGATCGACGTCTTCAGTCAAGCCAGCGCGGACATGGTCGACTTCCACCTCTCCGCCGTGTTTCAAGCCCTAAACCTCCAAGACAATTATCTTAGGATCCAGGTATATCTAGTATCTACAGATATTCGCATGAAAGATTCCCCAGACCAGACGAAAATTACTGATCGTCACATTTACATGGCTTGATTTTTCAGGATGATACATTGAGTGGTGTTTTATCATCCGTGGATGTAGCCACGAAAGAGAACCTAAACGACCTGGTCAAAACTGGTGAGGCATTGTTGAAGAAGCCCGTCTCTAGGGTTAACTTGGAGACCGGGGTGTGCGACCCCACGTCCAACCGGGAGACCAACGAAGAGGCTTTAAAAAGGTACATGCATTACAAATCACGAATAATCAATTTCGGGATAAGAAAAACTTAATGATTTTGCTACATTTTGCATTTTTAGGCTGGTTTGACTAATATAGCTTGCTTTTATATGTATATTGCAGGTTTGCTAAATTACTATCCCAAGAGAGACACCTTCGCCTTGCAAGGTCGCCTCATGGACATGGCAATACACCGAAGTGATTATAATCGAGGGCCAGCGATCCTCTTGCATAATTTTGCTGGAATTGTAATTTCAACATGGGACAAATTATTTGTCGTTTTTTATATAAAAAAATTCCTTAGGATTCTTTTATTCTTGAATAAACCCTTTGGGCCCAGGGCTAAGATAGACTCTTCTATTCTTAAATAGTCCCTTTGTAGGCTATGGCTAAGATAGATTTTCTGCAATTTCTCTATTGTTCGTCAATCATTGGACAAGAATGGTTGTAAGCAATCTTCTAAGGAACAAATTCTCATTACCGTCATCGCTTCGTATTATAATTATAGTGTTGTGTTCAGAGTCATAGTTGAGTCACATCTTCCATCTTGTCGTTTTAAAAATGGCTATATATAGTACATCACCGTAAAAACAATTCTATAGGTTGAAACTATGACTTTATTGACACGGGAAGATCTACTTTTATGGTTTTACAATTATGTGGGTAACATGGGACTATGATATATATTGCTCTTATTAACAAAACAATTTGACCTAAAATTTGAGAAATGATAACTCTACCTTAGAAAAATAAGAACCTAATTGCACATTTTTGTGCTGCTAAATGAAGGATATACAGCTAAACAAGACAAACGGACAAGACAAGCAGGTGAAATTTTTTCAATCGTTGAAGAAAAACTATTATATGAACTAACATACAGCAAATTTCCTTTCTAGAAGGAAATATAAAAATATATATATGAAATACATACTGCAAATTTCCGTTCTAGAAGGAAATATATTAGATAGATTCGTCATAACTAGCTCATGTCATGATTGAAGATAATCGAAGTAAATATCACAAGCGGAGTACATGTCATCTTTTATATGCTCTGTTGACACCCAATTTTGGAAAAATAAAATTGCATTTTGAACAAAAGGAAAATAAGGGGAAGATCAATATGATTTGGTTATGAATGGAATGTGGAAATTCTGATTAGCAATCTTTGCTCCGGTGGATTTTCAAATCATAATAAATGTGGAAGCAAATTCTCGATCGGAGAAATCGGGTGAATAAAAAAGCAAGGAGTTTGATAAAATGGAAGGAATCAAAACATTCGAGGAAAAATCAAACCGATTGCAAGATTTTGCTCCAATTTGCAGACCATAAATTGAGGCAACGAAAAAAGAAAGCTCAAAAATTGCCATGGAAGATGATGCTCGGAACCACTATAAAAGGAGACCAAATTTTGTGAAAAAGGAGAGGAGAGCGGAGCTCACAAGAGGGGATTTTCGAAAAAAAATTCAGAGCAACAGTGAGGAAGGTTTTCTCCTTCATTTCTTTCGAGTTCAATTTTCTTTAGGGAGAGGCACACACCCTCAGGGATCTCGGACGATGGTGTAGTCTTCTTGACGATGCCCCATGTTCATCATGCTTCATGGATATTGACAACAAGCCTAAAGCTAAGTCGAGCTTCTTCTTTTTTTTTAAGTTTGATTGTGTGCAATTTCAATTTGCTATTCGCACTAAGGTGATTTTATTTTTTCTTGCCTAGATTAAACTCCTACATCTCCGACGATAATTCCAGCAGCGAGACATCGAAGTGGCCAACGTACCTAAGCGGCGGTTGCCATCTAGTGATTTCACTGTGATAAAACCGGGTTGTTTCTCTCCCTATTAAAGTTGTTCACCCCATATTTTCACCTAATTTACTTTGTTTTCTGATGTTGTGGTCACAAGCAATTCAATGCCGAACAAAAAGGCCACACAATTCCATATTCCACCATAATTGACAAGAGAGAGACGACAAGAGAAGGGGGGCGTCCACTCAAAAGTTCTCGGAGGAGACTAGCAAATGATCAAATCAAGAACTAGCCATATGCCCACCAACGCTGCTGCAATTCCCCTCCTTTAGTTTTATTTTTATTTCTTTCTTTTGCTTATTTTATGTTATATTATTGTGTTTTAAATTTTGTTATTATTGTTTAAGTTAGAATATGGTTTGTCAATGTTAATATTTGTGCATTTTGTATGCATTATCCGTAGGGATTTTGTCCGAAATTAATGTAATTATTAATTTGATCCGAGAGACATCGGATCATTTTTTTAATTATATTAATTTTTGGGCTTTTTGGTGAAATTTCAATTGTTAAATCACAATAATTATTTAATTTGGTCCGTAAGACTTCGGATCAGATTTGTAATTGTTTTGATCTCCTTGTTGTGACAATTAGGGTTAGAATAACCGTTAATTTGACCTGTGAGACAATAGGTTATTTTTTCGATTATTTTAATCCTTTCTTGCTTTATTTTGTTGATAGTTTAGATTTAATATTTATTTAATAATTAATTATTTAAAAAAAAAATCAAAATTCTGAGAGCATATAGGTTTAGTAAATCGAGACATGTAGGATTAGGTTTATGAAATTTTCGTCATCTAGTGATTGTTGCTAAGTTCATTGCTCGTCATTAGAACTAGGTCATTTGATTCAATTGCATATTTAATTGTTGCATTTCTTTAATTTCGAATTTCATGGAAAATACAAAAAATTAGAATAAATTCATTTCATGCTTTAAGATGGATTGCATGCTTATTCATGTTATATAGTTTAGGTCATATTGCCACGTCATATCATTTCATGTTAAATTAGTAGCATGCATTGCACGACTTTCATTAAATAAAGTGAAAACAAAAATTGAGTGATTGCTTATTAATTAGAAATCATATCTAGGATTATTGATATGAATTCTGACCTAACAGCGCAGTTGCTTTCGTTGCTTCGAGGTAAGTCCTGCATTATTTTATTCGCTTTCTCGGGTGTTAAATTGGTGGTTTGTGCACTCGCATGATCGCCTCACACGTTAGGAAAATGAATTAAAATCAAATCAAGCTGCCTGCAAAACATTTTTGAAAATTAAAAAGAAATGGTACCGAAAGGGCACTAGGATAGTCTAGTGTAACCAAGTCCCCGTACCCTTAGTCTCTGGTTCGTAGGGTAAAATAATTCTCCCATTATTTTACTTAGGTGTCTAATCGACCTACCGTAAACAGATTAGTGGCGACTCCTAGATAGTATTTTGCATGTTTAAAAAGTTTAGACTCAAGTCGCGATTTGGTATGGGCTTGGGAGAGCCCGAGCTAAGTTTAAAAAACTTAGCAGTCCATTAACCTAGTTTTAGGCGGCGAACCCGAAAAAAATAGGTCGCGACAGCTTGGCGACTCCGCTGGGGACTTAGGGTTAAAACTCATAGTGGACATAAGCCTGTTTCTTTTTTTAAATTTTTTTTTTTTGTTTGGCAGCATGGAAACAAGGTACGCTCCTAACATGAAGTGTTAAATGTTTTTACAGAAAGGAGGTATAAGGGGAGTAGTGCTTGCTGACTATTTGTTTTGTAGGAAGGTGTTGGGATTGAATGTTTTCTTATCATTGAAGTGATGTTTGTATTATAAATTGTTGTGCATGATTTTTAAATTGTTTTAGCACTACACATTGCACACACAACCTCGCCGTCGGACCTGGACCGCATTTAAGGATTCTAGGATGGTGTTGAGAAATGAACCAACCTCGAACGCGAGACCGCGATGTAGAGGTTGCCTTTCTCAACCCCGAAAATTTTCTTGATGTCAAAACGTTTATCCTTGCTCACAAACTGCGTGACCATGGGATTTTCTTTTGACTGAGCCAGAGCTAAGAGGACCCGACATTTGTACGCGAGACTGCGACAAGTCGGTTCATCCTTTTAGTTCTAACTTGCTAAAGCCTCGTAGTTTAGGTGTTGAGCCTCACATCTCATGTGCATGTTTATGTGATTGCCATTAATTTTCATTGGTGAAGTAAGTCTTCTATCCCTATATCATGCAATTTATTTTTAAGTCAGTCCATGACAATTTAGGTCAATTATTGATTTAATTCCTTTGTCAATTAAAAATGAAATGAGGAAATTGCCATGCAACGAATCATTTGGAAAATAAAAAAAAAAAATTGGAAATTTGTTTTCAATTCATGTCTTGACTCTTCCTAGTTCATGTTTAAAAAATTTTGTCCCTACTTTTGGGGCATCTCATGTCTTTGTTTTCCTAGTCCATTTTTAGAAAATCATTTTCATATGTGAATTTTTCTTGACTAAAAAAATAGATTGTTGTCATGGATTGGTTTTCTCATTACACCTCATACTTACATATTTTCACCTATT
Organism: Eucalyptus marginata; assembly: GCA_014182565.1. NCBI lineage: Eukaryota > Viridiplantae > Streptophyta > Magnoliopsida > Myrtales > Myrtaceae > Eucalyptus > Eucalyptus marginata. The sequence goes on from CM024590.1 coordinate 1,264,037, forward strand.
TTCCTTAGGTGATCAAGAGCTAGAATGGCCGACCAAACTGAAATGCGTGATCGTATCTCCGCTATGGAAGTCCAACTCCGACAGGTTGCTCGCCTCTATGCAATTCATGACAGCTCAAATTCAATCCCTCCGAGCGGATTTGACTCCCACACTTGCTCTCCCGAGACAAGTAGTCTTGAAGCGATCGGCAAGACCCAAATGAGCCCCGATGACATGCGACTGACCCGAAGATGACCCGCTGTTGGTCATTGCCGAAAAAACTAAGCGACAATGTCCCTAAGATGAGGCAAGATGAAGTGGAAGTGATGGACACTGCTGGGGCAGCCTAGTGGCAAGTTTGATTACCTGGTGAAGTATTCGGCTCCTCCCGGCTTTTACTTTGACTCCCGCAACATAGTTCCAAGTGGATGGGATGACATGGACAATCGCGCCTCCGAGACGAAAAACCCGATGATGAACCTGGAAGGGGTTGCAAGCTTGTTCGACGATCTCATCATAGGAGCTATCAATGAAGGACCCCAGAAGAGATGGGCTTTGGCCCACAAGAGTAACTCTTTTACTGTTTTTGCATATTCCCCTGCGTGGGAATTTTTATTGTTTTCTGAGAGATGCTTCCACTTTCCTTTTAATTCTTGAATGTTGCATTTAATAAATGTAATTTATTGATGAATTTCAATAAAATTACAAATTTTATTTTGAGGGCATGATGAGGTACTCCAAACCAGCCCGGTGATGATATCCAAGATAAAAGAAAAGAAAAATCCAAGGAGAATTCTGAGGCCTGGGCTTCATCATGCTTCCTCGTGTCAAAATGTTTAAAAATGGTTTTTGCCAAAAGAATTTCAAAAATAGGTTACCCTGTTTGTCTTTCTAATTCATCCACTTCCTGTTTCAGGAACGATATTGAGACTTGCAAAGGTGTGAGAATAGTCCAATCTAATATAGCATGTGCTAATACTAATGATCCCGAAGACTCAAAAGAAGACTCCAGTGAAGTGCAACGTAGTTGGGAACAACATGAAAAGGCTAAGGCTCCCACATCCGAAGCGGCCGTCACTATTAATTTAAGTGACACCGAAGAAGCCAAAGAAGTGAAAATTGGGGCGAGTCTTCCCAAAGATGAAGCCGAGCGCCTAACTCGATTGCGAAGGAATATGAGGATATCTTTGCATGGACATATGCTGACATGCCTGGTTTAGACCCATCAATTGTGGAGCATTGCCTACCTACCAACTGATGTGCCACCTAAGAAGCGAGAGGCTACGGAGAACCAAGCCCGAACTCTCAAAGAAGATAGAGGAGGAAGTGATGAAGCTCTTAAAGGTGGGATTCATTGAAGTCTCACGCACCCGAATGGGTGGCCAACATTGTACCCGAATGAAGAAAGACGGTCGGGTTCGAGTATGTGTTGATTATCGGGATCTGAACAAGGCCAGTCCAAAAGATGATTTTCCGTTACCGCACATAGATGTCCTTGTGGATAGTACCGCTGGTTTTGAACTATTCTCATTTATGGATGGTTTTTCCGGGTACAATCAGATAAGGATGAAGGAGGAAGACAAGGAGAAGACTGCATTTATCACCCCGTGGGGAACCTTTCATTATAAGGTTATGCCCTTCGGACTCAAAAATGCGGGGCAACTTACCAGCGAGCCATGATAGCATTGTTTCATGACATGATGCATCAAGAGATTGAGGTCTATGTCGATGATATGATTGCAAAGACTCGACCTGGAAGAAGCCACATCGAAACCTTGAAGAAGCTATTTGATCGACTCCGTGAGTTCAAGCTTCGACTAAATCCCGCTAAGTGCGTGTTTGGAGCAACATCCGGTAAATTGCTCGGATTCATTGTGAGCAGTAAAGGGATTGAAATCGACCCTGCAAAAGCTAAAGCCATTTGTGAGCTGCGACCTCCGTCAACGGTGAAAGAAGTCCGAAGCCTTTTGGGGAAGTTGAATTATATTGCTCGATTCATTTCCCAACTTTCCAAACCGCCAATCCATTCTTCAAGCTCCTAAAGAAGAATGCACGAGTCAATTGGGATGATGAATGTCGAGAAGCGTTCGACAAGTTGAAGAGTTACTTGATGAATCCACCGATGCTTGTCCCACCATCGCCGGTCATCCTTTAATTCTCTACCTCACTATTCATAGTGAGTCACTAGGTGCAATGTTGGCTCAAGAAAGTCCCGTCGATAGAAAAGAACGAGCAATTTATTACCTGAGCAAGAAGTTCACTGTATCAGAGCTGAAGTATCCTGATGTTGAAAAGACTTGTGCAGCTTTGGTATGGGTATTGCATAGATTGCGACAATACACACTGCATTACCAGACATTCCTCGTGACTGAGAGCGACCCCATCACGTACTTACTTGAGCGACCAGCTTTGGTGGGTAAGTTGGCCAAAAATTTAAATTTTAATTTCCGAATTTGATGTACAATTCATGCCACAAAAGTCGGTTAAGGGTCGAGTGATCGTTGACCTATTGGCCGAGAATTCGGGAGTCTCTAATGACAATGACAGGTTTCCTTGATGACCGCGTCTTGAGTATAAATGAAGACTCGTGGAAGATGTTCTTTGATGGAGCCGTAAACTTGTCTCGTTTACAGTGCATCCTGGCGGTTCTTATATCCCAGATGGACAGCACCATCCAAAGTGGCTGCAAAATTGGTATTCCCATGCACTAACAACGTGGCTGAGTATGAAGCTTGCATCCTCGGGCTTCAGGCTGCAATTGAGATAGGTGTGGCCAAGTTAAAAGTGTTCGGGGATTCCACATTAATCATAATGCAAACCGTAGGTGAATGGAAGACCAAGGAGGCCAAGTTGCTCCCATACCACAAGTATTTAGAGGATCTTGATGGAAAAGTTCGAGGAAGTTTCGTTTGAATATTTGCCAAGGTCTCATAATCAATTTGCAGACGCACTTGCGACGTTGTCTTCTATGCTGCAGGTCACTGATGGGTTAGAGGTCGAGCCTCTGAAAATAGAGGTTTTGCTAAGGCCAGCTTATTGCATGGTAGTGATAGAGGAACCGGATGGAAAACCATGGTACCATGACATCATGACCTATATTCAAAAACAAGAGTTCCCAGAAGGTAGCAATCCAGCTGACCGAAAGCATCTCATGAAACTTGCCTCCAAATTCTTTATTAGTGGAGATACATTATACAAACGGTCTTTCGACACCGTCCTACTTAGATGTGTCAATGCTAAGGAAGCCACTCGGTTGATGGAAGAAATACATGAAGGGGTGTGTGGTCCTCACATGAGCGGCCACATGTTAGCAAAGAAGATTATGAGACTAGGTTACTTTTGGCTGACTTTGGAGACGGTGCATTCAACATGTCGAAGTTGTCACCGTTGTCGATTTATGGAGACAAGATAAATGTTCCTCCAAATGAGCTGCATCAACTGTCAGAGTCATGGCCTTTTTCAATGTGGGGCATCGATGTAATCGGCCCGATTAATCCGAAAGCCTCGAATGGCCATCGTTTCATCTTGGTCGCTATTGATTATTTCACAAAATGGATAAAGGCAGCATCCTATGCGGTTGTTACCGCAAAGAATGTCGTGAAGTTTGTGCGACGGGATATTATTGCTCGTTATGGCGTGCCTCCGAAGCCATCATCACGTATAACGGGACAAACCTTAACAACAAGCTTATTAATAATTTGTTCAAGGAGTTCAAAATTCGTCATTTGAATTCATCGCCCTATCGCCCTCGATGAATGGTGCGGTTGAAGCAGCAAATAAGAACATCAAGAAGATTCGGCAAAGACAGGCTGATAATTATCGTGGCGGCACGAGAGGCTTCCTTACGCTCGATGGTGTATAGGACTTCGCCCGCACTTCTCTGGGGCAACTCCTTTTTCTCTGGTGTACGGCATGGAAGCAGTCCTGCCAGTTGAAGTAGAAATCCCTTCTCTAAGAATATTGTCTCAATCTAAGCTGACAGAAGCTGAATGGGCACAACAGAGGTATGACCAACTCAATTTGATTGAAGAAAAACGATTGAAGGCCGTATGTCATGGCCAATGTTATCAACAGCGGGTGGCTAAGTCCTTTAATCGGAAGGTTCGCCCAAGGCATTTCAAGGTCCATGATTTGGTGTTACGCAAGATGCTACCAATTAACCTTGATCCTCATGGCAAATTCACTCCAATTACAGTGGGCCATACATTGTGAAGAAAGTACTTCACGGAGGTGCTTTAATTTTGCGAGAAATGGATGGGCGGGAATTCACAAATCCTGTAAATTCTGATGCTGTAAAGAAATACTATCCATGAATAAAGGGCTCGTAAAAACCTTTTCCTCGCTCAAAGTTGGTCAAATCTTCGTGTATAATGTTGCATATTTTATTTTTGCAGGGGCAAAGAATGGATGTGAACGATGGTGTCTTATTTTTGTAAGGAATCTGTATGAGCTCCTTTACAAAGGAAGGGCAAGACATGGACACATAATAGTTTTCACTATAGAATGCTTTCACATGATATTGTGCAAATTCATCAATTCCGCTTGAAATTTATCAAAATGGATAATTCAGTGAAAGATGTGAAAGACGTTGAGTTACTTGAGCCTACTAAATGAGATGAGTCGGGATGATGAAAGGCAAACCTTATCCTATACACAGTCCCATATTCATACACTTGTGAGATGAGTGTAGGAAAGTTTATATCCATAAGGTAAAGAGTTCTCTCGCAAAAGGTACGGCAACCGAAATGATGAGAGGCAATTCATTGTTATATCCCAAACACTACAGGTGATCAATTGATTAACCCTTTTGAGCCCATGCACTTATGGATGTTCTTTTCAAATAACCCTTGTCAAGAATCAACCCACATCGGGGCATCTAAAAGATCAAATAGCATCATGAGGTGAGGAAAATGAATTGAAATCTTCTTGCTCTCACTTGCATCAATCTTCAAGTTATGCTATTACATTGAATTCATGTGTTAATATAAGTTTCTTAGGATGACGAAGAGCATTTTTTTTCTCTATCTTATACACTTATATCCTTTGCGTAGCCCATTTGAGCCTGCAATTTCATTTCTTTAAACCCAGTTGATGATCATCCCCCACATTGGGGCAAGGCAAAACCAGTTGATGATCAACCCCCACACTGGGGCAATGGCAAAAGGCAAATGAAGACTATTGAAAAGTTCTAGTGTCATTTGAAGTGTAATTACTTGACGCATGCATTATGCACAAGAATTGAATTCAAAAATAAAACTAAGGGGCATGAAAAAAGCAGTGTGCTGGTAAAAGCAAGGCCGATGCCCATGAAAAAAAGTGAAGAAAAAATGCATGAGAACTAGGGGCATGAAAAAAGCAGTGTGCACTTTGGTAAAAGCAAGGCCAATGCCCATAGATGAAAATAGAAAGTCAAGATAGTTGACTGTCAATTACAAAATTGAATCCCAATGGAGCAAAACTCAAAGAACTCAAATTGCCGAATTTTTACAATCAATGAGGCACTTCATGAAGACAATCCTCGATGGTGAAAAAGAAAACTGGTGGCAATGCTAAGATGATCATCAACTCTCACCCTTTACACACTTTTTGAGCCTAATGATCCTTTCATTTCTCAACCCATGAACCCAACCTACGTTACGTCCCTTACAAAGTCTCTTCAGATTAGGGCACTTGAATTAACGTAGGAATTCATATGTTCATAAGCATCGCTCGAAGAAGTGCGAGCAGGATTATTTCTTTCTCATTTTTTGCAGGGTTCTTGACTTATAAACCCGGAAATGATTACAAGACTGTTCATTCAATATCCTTGACTCAAAGAGTCCCTTTGTTAAGCCGTTGGCCAATCCCACATTACGGTCCCTGTTAAAGACCCCTCGGTTGGTAAGATCGTACCGCTTGCGAGAATACTCGGACCCATGTCGATATGATGAAATTGAGTGAGTCTCATAAAATAGCCATTCTAAATGAGAGTGAGTTGAAAGTCCTTTCTAACCGAAAGTCTCTCATTTGGTATTCTTAAGAAATCCATGTCATGAGTGAAAATTGTCTTGAATGATAATTCTCTCTAGTGGAAATTTGGATGATGCAAAAGTCATTATGCATGAATCTTGATTGAATTGATAAAAGCTTCAATAGATTTTGAAGTATGCATTCCATAATAGCCTTAATTGCTTATTTCTTTGGTGAATGCATTTTTGCTCTAATCATGTCGACGAGATAATTTTTCTCAAAGACCCAAGAGCTCCTAACATTCAGATTCCTTTCAAAATGCCTCATGATATAAGGAGATGAGAAACCATCATGAACATTCAAGGTGCATCATTGATGTTCCAAAATTTATTTCTACCCGGGAGGCGAGAGGCCTTCACGGGATATCTAAGTTCCGAAAGACATATTCCAAAGAATCGAGATATAATCGGGTAAGTATATCTCTACCCATTCTCGACACTTGACTCGGTCAAGCTTCCTTTAAATTGACTCCTGGCGTGCTTTCGTAGCCCGTCCCCTTTCTATTGACCCGGTGTGCTTTTGTAGCCCGGTGTCCTTTTAAATTGACCTGGCGTGCTTTCGTAGCCCAAGGTCCCTCTTTATTGACCCGGCGTGCTTTTGTAGCCCGGTGTCCTTTAAAATTGACCTGGCGTGCTTTCGTAGCCCATAGTCCCCTCTTTATTGACCTGGCGTGCTTTTGTAGCCCGGTGTCCTTTTATATTATCCTGGCGTGCTTTCGTAGCCCAAGGCCCATCTTTACAGGAGACATATCCTCAATGAACAGAGATGTCATCAGGTAAGTATATCTCTATCTACACCTTAAATACTTGTCGTTGTACAGGTATTTTCCGTTTTGAGTACACTGACACTCGATGGAGTTGTCCCCAAACTTATTTCCCTATTTAGGCGACCGTAGAATGGTACAGGTCCCGAAAGGTAAATCCCCGTTTAGGCGACCGTAGAATGGTACGGGTCTGGACAAAACTTATTTCCCTATTCGAGGCCCGTAGAATGGTACGGGTCTGGAAGGTAAACTCCCGTTTAGGCGGCCGTAGAATGGTACGGGTCCTAGACAAAACTTATTCCCCGTTTAGGCGACCGTAGAATGGTACGGGTCCTAGACAAAACTTATTTCCCTATTCAGGCGACCGTAGAATGGTACGGGTCCTAAAAGGTAAATCCCCGTTTAGGCGACCGTAGAATGGTACGGGTCCTGGACAAAACTTATTTCCCTATTCAGGCGACCGTAGAATGGTACGGGTCCTGGAAGGTAAACCCCCGTTTAGGCGACCGTAGAATGGTACGGGTCCTAGATAAAACTTATTTTCCTATTTAGGCGACCGTAGAATGGTACGGGTCCTGGAAGGCGAACCCCCGTTTAAGCGACCGTAGAATGGTACGGGTCCTAGACAAAACTTATTTCCCTATTCAGGCGACCGTAGAATGGTACGGGTCTTGGAAGGCAAACCCCCGTTTAAGCGACCGTAGAATGGTACGGGTCCTAGACAAAACTTATTTCCCTATTCAGGCGACCGTAGAATGGTACGGGTTCTGGAAGGTAAATCCCCGTTTAGGCGACCGTAGAATGGTACGGGTCCTAGACACAACCAGCTCTGTCATACTAGGCGACCGTAGAATGGTACGGGTCCTAGGAAAGCAGTTTTCTTTACAAAGTCATGTTACTATTCTGGGCGACCGTAGAATGGTATGGGTCCTGGACGTGTAGCACCAATTTATCTTGAGTTACTCTACCCTCCTTGAAGGTAAGTTATTCCAGGAAAATTCATTTATCATTTGCATTAGCATTTCCACGCATCATATATATTGCATTCAAAAAAAGGAATTCATTTTCCAACAAAAAGTCATTTAGTGCATGTGCATAATTAAAATTAGGTCTCAATTGTCCTATTGATAATTTTTCCGGTAGAAGCTTGATAAAGCCATCATGCATGGGCCTTCATTGAATTTTTCCTCAAAGACCAAAAAGAATTGTCTTTGAAACCCTGAATTTGTTCAGTCATCTTTGTACTTGATGAGAATTCCAAGTACCTATTTATAAAATGTTTCCAAATGTCTAGTGTGAATTCTAGATATTTGAACTTTTAAACGCTTGATGTGATTTCCAAGTGTTTGTCTTTCCAAACATCGATGTGATTTCCGGACGTTTAGTAAAAGTTTTCAAATGTCGACATGAGAATCAGATTTTTGAAGTTTCAAGTACTTGATGCAATTTCCAGGTGCTTAGAATCTGATGAGAATTCCAGATCCCTAAAAACTTTGAGCCTTTCAATTATCTGAAGGGAGTTCCAGATGATTGACAGGTCTCATCGGAATCATTTCACACCTAAATCCTCAAAACAGGTATGACAGGTACGACAGGTACGTGCTCTTCTTTGCATTTGCATTTCATTGGTCATAGACACATGGAAATCTATGTTCCTGACCAGATCATTGCATTTACATTGCATCCTTTATTCTTAAAAAAAAAAAAAGAAAAAAAGTCAAGTCATTAACATTTGCGTATGAATTTCATATTTCATTTTGCATGGTTTAAATTTAGGTGTCATATATCTTTGAAGGAAACCTCTACGAGCTTCCCTTCAAAGAGGGGCAACTGTTGACACCCAATTTTGGAAAAATAAAATTGCATTTTGAACAAAAGGAAAATAAGGGGAAGATCAATATGATTTGGTTATGAATGGAATGTGGAAATTCTGATTAGCAATCTTTGCTCCGGGGTATTTTCAAATCATAATAAATGTGGAAGCAAATTCTCGATCGAGAAATCGGTGAATAAAAAAAAGCAAGGAGTTTGATAAAATGGAAGGAATCAAAACATTCGAGGAAAAATCAAACCGATTGCAAGATTTTGCTCCAATTTGCAGACCATAAATTGAGGCAACGAAAAAGAAAGCTCAAAAATTGCCATGGAAGATGATGCTCGGAACCACTATAAAAGGAGACCAAATTTTGTGAAAAAGGAGAGGAGAGCGGAGCTCACAAGAGGGGAAAAAAAAAAATTCAGAGCAAAAGTGAGGAAGGTTTTCTCCTTCATTTCTTTCGAGTTCAATTTTCTTTAGGGAGAGGCACACACCCTCGGGGATCTCGGACGATGGTGTAGTCTTCTTGACGATACCCCATGTTCATCATGCTTCATGGGTATTGACGACAAGCCTAAAGCTAAGTCGAGCTTCTTCTTCTTTTTTTAAGTTTGATTGTGTGCAATTTCAATTTGCTATTCTTACTAAGGTGATTTTATTTTTTTTGCCTAGATTAAACTCCTACATCTCCGACGATAATTCCAGCAGCGAGACATCGAAGTGGCCAACGTACCTAAGCGCTGATTGCCATCTAGTGATTTCACTGTGATAAAACCGGGTTGTTTCTCTCCCTATTAAAGTTGTTCACCCCATATTTTCACCTAATTTACTTTGTGTTTGTTCTGATGTTGTGGTCACAGGCAATTCAATGCCGAACAAAAAGGCCACACAATTCCATATTCCACCATAATTGACAAGAGAGAGACGACAAGAGAAGGGGGGGGCGTCCACTCAAAAGTTCTCGGAGGAGACTAGCAAATGATCAAATCAAGAACTAGCCATATGCCCACCAACGCTGCTACAATTCCCCTCCTTTAGTTTTATTTTTATTTCTTTCTTTTGCTTATTTTATGTTATATTATTGTGTTTTAAATTTGGTTATTATTGTTTAAGTTAGAATATGGTTTGTCAATGTTAATATTTGTGCATTTTGTATGCATTATCCGTAGGGATTTTGTCCGAAATTAATGTAATTATTAATTTGATCCGAGAGACATCGGATCATTTTTTTAATTATATTAATTTTTGGGCTTTTTGGTGAAATTTCAATTGTTAAATCACAATAATTATTTAATTTGGTCCGTAAGACTTCGGATCGATTTGTAATTGTTTTGATTTCCTTGTTGTGACAATTAGGGTTAGAATAACCGTTAATTTGACCTGTGAGACAATAGGTTATTTTTTCGATTATTTTAATCCTTTCTTGCTTTATTTTGTTGATAGTTTAGATTTAATATTTATTTAATAATTAATTATTTTAAAAAAATCAAAATTCTGCCCGAGCATATAGGTTTAGTAAATCGGACATGTAGGATTAGGTTTATGAAATTTTCGTCATCTAGTGATTGTTGCTAAGTTCATTGCTCGTCATTAGAACTAGGTCATTTGATTAAATTGCATATTTAATTGTTGCATTTCTTTAATTTCGAATTTCATGGGAAATACAAAAAATTAGAATAAATTCATTTCATGCTTTAAGATGGATTGCATGCTTATTCATGTTATATAGTTTAGGTCATATTGCCACATCATATCATTTCATGTTAAATTAGTAGCATGCATTGCACGACTTTCATTAAATAAAGCGAAAACAAAAATTGAGTGATTGCTTATTAATTAGAAATCATATCTAGGATTATTGATATGAATTCTGACCTAACAACGTTGATTACTTTCGTTGCTTCGAGGTAAGTCCTGCATTATTTTATTCGCTTTCTCGGGTGTTAAATTGGTGGTTTGTGCACTCGCATGATCGCCTCACACGTTAGGAAAATGAATTAAAATCAAATCAAGCTGCCAAAACATTTTTGAAAATTAAAAAGAAATGGTACCGAAATGGCACTAGGATAGTCTAGTGTAACCAAGTCCCCGTACCCTTAATCTCTGGTTCGTAGGAGTAAAATAATTCTCCCATTATTTTACTTAGGTGTCTAATCGACCTACCGTAAACAGATTAGTGGCGACTCCTAGATAGTATTTTGCATGTTTAAAAAGTTTAGACTCAAGTCGCAATTTGGTATGGGCTTGGGAGAGCCCGAGCTAAGTTTAAAAAACTTAGCAGTCCATTAACCTAGTTTTAGGCGGCGAACCCGAAAAAAATAGGTCGCGACATGCTCCATTCTAGATTTCACTAATTCCTAAACTATAATATCTAAATTTTTGCCCGAATACATATCAAAAGACACCCAATACTTAAAGTGTGGGCTTATGAAGAAAGCACATAAGCGTCGCTATCCTAGGCGGGTTTTAGAATCACAAAATCAGGGTTACAGAACGCACAAACCTCATATATAATCACCGATGTGAGCCACAAGGATAAAGACAGTATTTTCGCTTCGGTCTCTAGCCATCGAAAGACACATCATTTTTGGGGCCACTTGAAACCTCAATATCGTTAACCCATGCATAAACAACCAAGACCCAATGGTAAGAAGTTATATCTCTATCTCTCCTCCGACCCACTTAGTAAATTCTCCAAAACAAGAGATGCATTCCCCATTGGAAGCGCACCAGCGGTAGGTGGATTTAATAAAAGAACCTTGGCACGTTCATTGCACTTAATTATCAATAGCATTCAATTGCCTTTCACCATTCAACGTCCAACCACCTTTGAATATCCGTAGATGTACACTCAGAGAGTTTTCCCCATCAAGCCTCCACATGGTAGGGTTCACCATGTGCAAGTATGCGCAGTCGAGCCCCTGCTGAACTCAGAAGACTGGTGGATATGGCAAATATATGATAATGAATAACTTACAAAAGACCCTTCAATTGAGCCTCTCGTTTCTAGAAGATCGATCCCAAACTTTGTCAAAGTAATAGAATCTGACCTTACTTTAATATCCCGCAGCTGCATTTTCTGGCATCTGATTTCTCCTTCTGCCTAACATTATATGAGGGAAGAAGAAACCAGAGATAGATTGGGTAACGTGCAATTCAATTCTGTGGTTCAATAAGCTATAGAAAACATGCAGGACAGGATGAGATGAGCTCTACCGGTCAAAAACGGCAGAGCAGGAACTGCGTTTTCTAGGTAGGGTTGCGTGTGCTTCATTGCAACTCACATGGGAATGATAGGACGATGTGTAAAATCCCAGTCACTGTTTTTTTGCATGTGATAGATAAGGAGTATTCATTGGAAGATTTTACATTGTTCTATTAATTTTATGTGCGACATGAAACGCTCATGAACAAGTGTTTTCATTGATTTTTTTAAAGAAAGGGATGAAAATTCACATAAGATATCGAAAATTAAGTTCTGAAAAATCAGAGCGGAAAAAAACAAGATATTTGAATTTTATAGGGCACGATTTTATACGAAAATTTTAAAGGAGAGTTGGCGATGTAATCAAAGTAAAGGAAAAATTATTGTTTAAATAGATAATTGTCCTTTGGCAACTTTTCTACGTCAAAAGCTTTGCCTTGGATTTTATCTCTCTTTGTTTTTTTTATTTGCTAAAGTTGGATTTTAATCTTTTTAAAGAAAGGACAGAAAGATCCCGACAACTCATGATTCAGAATGGCGATTAGAGACAGCATGATATAAGCTATAGTAACTATGTACTAATCGCACTAAATGATGCTCCACAACAAGTAGACAAGCTGTTTGGACATTTTCAGACACATGACGTTAGGATGCAAAAGTTGTATAAATGACACATCAAATGGAAAGGATGAAAAAACAAATGGTACAGCCGTCTTCCTTTTTTTCTCCCTTTGAGCTTTTGTCAATTGAACTCATCCCCCATTGAGGATTCGGAAATTATCATATTTATTGGGACAATTGTCCAAAAATTTTTAACCCTATTATTCGATAGCCAATTCAATCTTAAATTTTTCAATTATGCCAATTTAATAATAAACCTTTAACGATTTGCCAACTTAATATTTAACCTTTCAATTCGATCAACAAGTACTAAGCCTTTTGAAGTTTTCCAATTTAAATCTTAACCTATTGTATGGATAATCAGCCAAAAGAATTTTATTGACAAATTGTCAAAAAAAAAAAAATTAGGACTAAATTGTCAAACCATATAAAAAAAAGAGGCTAAATTGACACAATTGAATTGTTAAGGACTACATTAACAATTCTTCAAAAATTTTAGGACTGAATTGACATAATTGAAAAGTTTACTACTAAATTGGCCACCATATCATATGTATAGAACTTTTCGAATAAAATTTTCTCATATTTGTCTGAAGAACCGCTGGAGCACAAATAACGATACTTTTCAGATATCTTTTCTTTTCATGAATACTTTCCATAAATTACCCTGTTAGATAAAACATAATAAAAAAAAAAAAGACATAAAAAATCATGTTTCCTTTCAATGAGCTTTATTTTCAAAATGAACATATAGAATTCAAAGGACTTCCTCACATAATTGAATTTCGGGATATCCATGGATCATTATTTTGCTAGATTTACTTCTTTCTTTTTTTTTCTTGAAGGAGTTCCAATATGTCTTATATATATTGACTGTCCCTCCGATTTTTTAATTATGCTCTTAGGAACGATACTTTCAAATCCAAGCAAGTTATGTCTCTCTCGACCCACTTGCTGATACCTCTGTATGCGGCGTACAACATTGGCCATATCTCTATTTTGTAGAAAGTGACCTCTCGTCTATCTATGTCGTACCCATTCCAAATACTTGAGCGGCCCGCCAACGCGTTCGTTGATCTTTTCCTGCCTCCAGGTTTGTCAAAATCCGTAATGCTATAAATGTTATTGATTTAATTGCAGAAGATATCAATATAAAAGAGTATTTGATATAGACAAATTGTGGCCTAAATTCTGCATTATACTGTACGTATATGAGAAATTAGGGTTTTCCTGCTCCCAAAATGGCCCCCATGCCTTCAGTTCATTATTCAAACCTACAAGTCTTTTCTTGTGGGGTTGAAAGTCTCACCAACAATTATTCACTTGAAAGACCTCTCATCATCGGCAAGCCATTATGGTTCGGCTCCCCTTTAAAATTTTGACTTTTCAACTTATAGCAATTGCGAGCCGTACGTGGGATTCCGGTCAAATTTTGAAAGAACCGCAGCCTATAAATACTCGCATCTTATCCAAGACTAAGGCCAAAGAGCTCTCAATAAACACCTTCGAAGTTCCATTTTTTCCTCAACCCTCTCTCTCTCTCTCACACAGACACACAGATACACGCTTTAATACATTTTGAATACTATTGATTTTTTTTTTTTACCAACAAAAACCTGTGCTCGAAAATAGATAATATATTATTCTTTTTTCTTTATCGAGTACGGGTTTTTTTTTTTTCCAAGTGTATCTTGTCTTTACCACAAATTATTTTCCTTGGTTAACAATAATTGTACTTTTGTTGATATTCGCAGGTTCTTTAATTTTCTTTTTACCACATAGAGGAAATAAGGTAATACGGTGGTATACTATATGCATATGAATCAGCTTACCTTGCCTACAAAAGGGCTCTACTCTAGCAAACCTCTCTTAGTGCCATTGCAAGGAGCTATTTTCGCAATTGAATCAATAGTAATCCCTATTGAATTTTTTTCTTCATTTTCATAAAAAATTTACTTAATATTCACTATTAATAAAAATGAATTAGTGTCTTATTTCATTTAAATATAAATAGTAACTTGATCATATTCATATTATTTGACCAATTCTAACTTCTTGATTTAAATGTTTGAAATATTGGTTAAAGAAGAAAGATTCAGAATAATTAGGAATAGAAAATTCTATTTAAGTATTCCATATCTTGATTTTTTATTGAACCTATAAAAAGATATAAGAGCCGGTGAATTATAAAGAATTAATTAAAAATAAAAAGGTTTTTTTATGGAATATACATATCAATATTCATGGATTATCCCCTTCATTTTTCTTCTCTTAATTGAAGAAATAATTGGAAAATAAAACAGCAAGTACAAAAATGAGTAATAATCCCCAGTAGAGACTGGTACGATTCAATTCAACATTTTGTTCGTTCGGATTTGATTGTGTCGTAGCTCTATAATTTTTATTAGGTTTATCGTTGGATGAACTGCATTGCTGATATTGACCCTAAAAAAGAAACGGTAGGTACAGCTAGTCCATGAACAGTTTGTTCGAATAATTAAGTCCATTAATCCCTTGCTTAGCCCAAAAAGAAGAACAGAGTCCATCACAGATATGGAAAGGTCGAAGAGTTTGCCGCTCTAGCCTCCAACTTATGGAAACCTCATTACCATTCTCAGTATCGACGGTGGAGGGATGAGAGGGCTTGTCCCTGGAACAATTCTGGCTTTCTTAGAGTCTAAGCTTCAGATTGTTATAAATAGTTTGCTATCATTGTAATGCATGAAGAACAAGTTATCATGAAGTACGAGTTTTATCCATGCATGCCCCTTGCAACTTCTGATGGCTTGACCAAGAACGTATTTTGTGGACTATTGCAGAAACTGGATGGTGAAGATGCAAGACTCGCAGATTATTTCGATGTTATTGCCGGAACAAGCACAGGTGGTCTTGTCACCGCCATGTTAACTAGCCCCGACGAAAACAACCGTCCCTTATTCGCTGCAAAAGATATTAAGGATTTCTACCTCAATAATTGCCCTAAGATCTTCCCTCAAGACAGGTTAGCAAGCTCACTCATTATTTCTTAAAGCCATATTGGTGCATTATTGTTTCTCAAATAGCTGTGTACTAACATAGTATCTATTTTTTTCTTGAAAGTACCGTTGCCCGTTTGCTCCTGCTACGAACATGATCAAGGCGGTGACTTGTCCAAAATATGATGGAAAATACCTTCATAAGCTCATCAAAGAGAAACTTGGTGTTGGAAAATCGAATTCCCAAAAATAGCGATCCGACACTCAATCAAACTAAAAAAACAACAAAGCGGAAGCAAGCCCAAGAAACACATGTATCACCGATCCTAAGGTACATTACGGAGACGAACGTATATTATTTTTCACAGATTAAAACACTAATGTCGTAGTTCGGAGAGGAATCACAATCATGTTCTTCAAGGAGAGTACTGTTCTTTTTAGGGAGAAAACGGTGAGAACGTAATCTCACTTTTTCATATTACATAACTTCTTTGGATAACCGCCTTCAAAGATTTTCCCTTTTATTCTTTTATCTATAATGACTTCCTCTTCCTCAATGGGCCCTTCATTTAAGGGCCGGGCTTTGTTGACACCTAAAATTTGATTAGGTTTTCAATTAGGCCTTAGTTTCTATGTTTATGTACTTTTCCTTTTGTTTATATAATAAATACAAAATAATAAATACAAAACAAGAAAAACAACGAAAAAGAAAAATAAGGCCAGCAGCCGTTGGGGCTGGGCTTTTGAGGATCCGACCTGTTCGTTTTTTAAAAATAATATAAAATAATATAATATTTTTAATAAAAAATAATAAAAAAAATTTATTTTTCAAAAATAAAAATAAAAAACCAAAATATCCATGTTTTCCCAAAAACCAAAAAAAAAAAAAGTCAGAAAAAGTAAAAAAAAAAAATGATTTATATTTTAGAAAAAAAAAAAAAAAGATCAAAAATCCCAAAAAATGCTTTTTATGTCCAAAAAATGAGAAAATGACCAAAAATGTTTTTCCTCTACAAATGCATGGAAAACCCCTAAAAAAATCCAAAAAAGCCTTAGGGTTTAAACAAGATTAGGTACCGAAAGGGCGTTAATGATTAACTAATGTAATCAAGTCATCGATCCTAATTTCTCCTACAGTTGTGCGGAGCAAGTATTTCTCCCGATATTTCGCTTGGGTTTCTAATCAACCCACCCCAAATCGATTAGTGGCGACTCCGTTTTAAAATTAACTCACGGGTTAAAATCAAACCATTAAAGTCGTGAAATGGTGGACATTGAGAGTCCGAGCTAAAATAAACCTTGCCGAGCCATTAGCCTCCACGAGGCGCCCACCCTGATTGGGCGTCGAAAGAAAAAAAGAGGTTGCGATAGGCTTATGTTGGCCCAACATGGATGGACAGGCCTAAATGAGCCCATCATCACATAAAAACCCATCACTTGGGTTCTGTTTCTTCTTTCCATAACACAATTTTGTTGAGGAGTATAAGGAATAGAAAACTATCTTTCTATTTCATTTTCATCACATAACTTTCTGAACTCATTAGATAGATATTCTCGACCTTGATCAGATCTCAATACTTTTATTTTTTTATCTAATTGATTTTCCACCAGGCTCATAAACTTTTTGAAACAACTTATTGCTTCAGATTTATAAGAAATCAAATAGACATATCCGAATCAAATATAATCATCTATAAATGTGATGAAATAAACAGCCTCATGCCTTCCTCTCACATTCATTGGACCACAGACGTCAGAATGGATTAAATGCAAAGGAAATTAAGCTCTTTTACCTTTTCCAAATGGTTTCCTTGTTGTTTTTCCTGCTAGGCAATGCTCATATATGAGCAAATTGACTTTTCAATATTGCCTAACAAGCCCTATTTGGCTAGCCTATTCATACATTGTTGGCCAATATGACCAAGTCTAACATGCCACACATTCACATCATTATCATATGAATTAGAGGACGTGAAAAGGGAATAACAAACATTGACATTACCATAGTCAACATTTAATACAATAAAACCATCTAAAAAATAACAATAACCATAGTAGTTTGTATTCAAATATAAATCCACACAATTATTATGGAAGTTCATACTAAAATCAAGTTTAACCAACACTAAAACAGACACTAAATTTCAACGAATTTCCGGAGCATAGAATACATCATGTAGGAACAAAGTGCGTCCACCACGCATGTTCAATTGGCAAGTGTCAATCCCTCTAACTTCCGCTCTGGAGTTATTTCCTACATAGATCCACTTAGTTCCAGTCGGTACTCGTCAAAATTCCACAAAATATTCTCGATCATTCGCTACATGGTCTATTGCTCCCGAATCTACAGTCCACAAAGGATTAGATTTAGTTAAGAGTACAAAACTTGACACATAAGCAAAGTTCTTAAGATTACAAGAGGTGTCTACCTTTTTTGGCTCACGACAGTTGCGATCATAGTGACCATTCTGGTCATAGTTATAACATTTCACCCTTGAAATTCTCTTCACTCGAGGACGTTTTCCTCTCTTATGTTGGTTAACTCTTAGTTTTTTGCAAGAATGACTTGATCCTTTGCAATTCTACCCATTGAACGAATCAATACGCTTACACTTAGAGCTTGAAGCCCCTTCTAAGCAAGAACCAGCACAACAAATATCTATTTCCGGCTCAAATGCCTTTAGGCGGTTCTCTACTAGCTCAAGGTGGCGCACAACATCTTCAAGTTCTTCCATAACATGGTTAAGAGCTTTTAGTGCTTCTTGCTTTTCAAGCACATATTGAATTTTCATATTCAATATTTCACTATTTTTGCCGTTCAATTTCTCTTCTTTGTTCAACTCAGCAATTATGCTCTTAGTTGCTGAAACCATAGATCTGAACATATCAGACACAAATGCATGAATTATTAATACCTATCATTTATGCATCCATTTTGCATAAAATTAGCATATTAATGAATAATTTCAAATAAGGTTTCAGAATCAAAAGGTCACTATGTTTCAAATCATCATCCAAAATTCTAACTTGAAATTATCATTAACATAATCGTTCATGCAAAAACAAGTTCAGCAAAGTCATTAAAACTTTCTTGAACTTCTCACAAAGAATTGTAAATTAACATACTAATTTACAACAATAAATAACATTGAATTTTCAATAATTAAACATGTCCATTACACTAAGTAATATATTCAGAGGAAAAATATCAACATAGAAAGAGATATTTACACCTAAAACATCTCAAACTAATCTAAGAAAAAATAAATAATTAAACCCAAATATTCTCATATATCCCATAAATTGGGAAAGTCTATTCTAATCTCTTAGTAAAATTCTCTAAGAATTTTGAAGGCACATTGGTCAACCACAGAAAAACCTTTGGAGAGCTCTCATGCCACCTCCAAGGCGCATTCACTCTGCGCCATGTGACACTCAACCCAAGGGTTGAAGTTTGGTTAACTCGATTCTATAGTACTCTCTTACAAAAGCTATTGCAAGCCTTCTATAATCCGGGACCACGTTGACCTCCCATAGGCGATCTAACATTGCTTGCCATTCAGGTGGAAGAGTGTTCATTAAGGCCGGCACCTTCTCATAATCCAGCATAGGATAACCATTCCAGATGATTTCTTGTATCATCTGATTGACCACGACCACGTGTGATACTACTTCACCATCATTCCACCGATAACTAGCTAATTCTATTTTTAACCCTTTAAGTCTCGCCTTTTCTTTGTTCGTTTTCGGAAATGTAGGCATGCGTGCATAACGCATTATGGTTCCTGCAACAAATGCAAAACAAAAGAGATTACTTATAATCCACAACGAACAACAACGGAAAATACATAATTTTCCCTTTTTTTTCTTTGGACCGGTCAATGCCAATCAACGGTGGTCAACGTAGGTCAACGGTGGTCAAAGCCGATCAATGGGTCACGGGTCACGGGTCACGGGTTGGGTCAGACGCATTGGGTCGGGTCAAACCGACGACCCGGCACGTGCCCTGCGCGTGCAACCGCGGGCTGACGTCACGATGACGTCAGCTGGCGTGTGCCGCGCACACGCCAGCGGTTACCACGCGCATGCCATGCACATGCGTGTGGTTTGCCCCGCTCGCGCGTGCATTGCACGCGCCTGGGAACCGCATCTACGCGTGCACGCCAAATCTTCTGGCCACGCGTAGCAGCGCGTCCAGCGGGCCACCCATCGTTTTTCTCGTCTCGACGAGAACTACGACCATGCACTATCATAAGCGAGTTTCTATTTATAGAAAATCAGAAAGAGGGGACGAACAGTACGAGTGTCGGGATTTTTGTCCCCGATCGACAACGGCGTTTCATGAAAAATTCAATCAAAAGCAATTCATAAACATATACAAAAATCGGAAACATGAACAATGTTGACACCTAATATTTTTAGAAAATAATAAATTAAATTTGGTTTCGAAAATCTTTGTTGTTGAAAATATATTTTCATTTCAAAATTAAAAAAATTCAGTTTTATTTTTATTTTTTCTTTTTCACTTGTTGACACCTAATTTAAAATTAGTTTTTAGAAATAAAGGATAATCTTGGTTTAGAGGGAATTTTTTTTTTTTTAAAAAAAAATTGAATTCGAAAATTAAACGGCCGTGTGATTTTGGAGCCAATTTGTTGTTAAGTGGTTGAGTGAAAATCTCCACTTGAAAAAACAAACTTGATTTTGCTTTTTGCTCTATAAATAGGGAGTCTGAGACGTGAAAAGGGGGTCTCTCTTCGTTCGGAAAAAAAAAAAAAAAAGTGAGAGATGGTACGTGAGAAAGAGGAGAGCAACAAGTTTTGAAGGAGAAAAGCCAAAATCAGTGTTTTTCTTTTCTTTTCTTCTGACCAACATCAGAAGGAAAAGAAAAAAAAACACTGCAGCAAAAGGTCAGCATAAGGGCTTGCCCTTCTACCGAAAAAGTACAAGAGCAGAAAGCAGCCACAGTGAGCAAAGAAGAGTGAAAACGACGTAAAGAAGACCTGAGGAGAGAGAAAGCAAATCACTGTGCTTCTTCTCCAAAGAGTCTCCACCGGACTCTTCCTTCCGCCTGCAACCCTTGCGCCGAAGCCGTGCCGCCGCCCTTCTCCGACGCTCCATGCCGCGCCGCCGCACCAACACCATCGGACGCCGAGCGCCTCCGACGCAACAGCCCGCCTCCCACTCGAAGCCGTTCGCCGCGTCGGTCTCGCGTCGCCAGCACCGCCGAGCACCCCACGACGGCCCAAGCTCCGACGCACCAGCCCGCCGTCCCGCCTCCCCTGCAGTCGGCGAACTCACTCCGCCACTTGACGCTGCTGTTCCGGCCCTGCTCCGCCTCGCCGCGCCTGCGCCACCACCGGAGCTCCTCTCACCTGCAGATCCGAGCCAGTCACCTGTTCTTCCAGCCACCGGAGCTCCAAGTCCCGCGCCTCTGTCTGCTCGTGCCCTGTTCCGCATCGCCCAGCAGCCCAAGCTCGGTCCGATTCCATTCCACCAATCGTCCGAAGCCTCTCCTCACTGGTTGCCGTCCGAGAAGACCATGAAGACGATCTTCTTCGCCGCTCCACCTCTCGAGCGACGAGCCAGCCGCCGGATTCTTCTCGGCGCGTCCCCGATCGACCCACAGAAGCCCGCACCGCGAGTCCGGTGCCGCTTGAAGCCGAAGCCCACCGTGGTTGCTCGCCGGTCACTGACGCCGCGCCTCCTCGCTGCTGCCGTCCAGCTCTCGCCGGAGATCCGACGTTGGCTGCCACCCTCTCTTTGGTTATCCCATCCACGTTACTGTGCTCTCTCCTTAGGTAGTTTGTTTCTCATTTTTACTTTTTTTTAGTTTAGTTTATTTCATTATTTTCTTTATCTTTTATGTTATTTTTGCTGTTTATTTGATAGCATATTTAGTTTAGTTATTTAAATATTGGGTGTTAATATATGCATTATCCGTAGATCCTACCTAAAATTATTATAGTTATTAATTTGGTCCGAGACGTCGGATCATTTTTAATTATAATAATTTTTGGTTTTTTAATGGTAAATTTCATTTGTTAAATCACAATAATTATTTAATTTGGTCCATAAGACTTCGGACTAAATTTTTAATTATTTTGATTTCCTTGTTCTGATTGTAGAGTTAAAATAATTATTAATTTAATTCGTGAGACAACGGATTATCTTTTTGATTATTTTAACTCTTATCTTAGTTTTTATGTAAAAATAATTACTTGTTTGAGAAAATGAAAAATTAAAAAAAAAAACAATAGTGAAAACTAAAATCTTGCATAGATATAGGTCATATAGGTTTATTAAATTAGACACGTAGGTTTAATAAGTTGACCTTTAGGATTTTTTTTTTTAGGATTTCATCCTTAGATAGTTTTTTTTTTTTAGTCAGGATTGGATTTAAACATTTTTTTATTTAGGGAAAGTTTGCATGATATATAAAAAAATAAAAATACTAGGTGCATATTAACTAGTTTGCATAATAGGCACATTTAATTAGAGTTTTGCATATTAGTGAATTAGGATTGCATCATATTAGGTGTTTAGGTCTATACACATTTCACATTTTAAGCAACGCATTTTAGTTTTTTTTTTAAGATTCATGTAGAATTAGGTTAATTTTCTTAATAAAAAACTAAAAAAAATGTTATTTAGGTTATATAGCTTTTATAATGTGCACGTTACATGTTGCATTTTAATTAGTGGGTCATAGTTTAATGTTTTTTTTTTAGTATTCCCAATCATGTAGTTTTTTTAAATATAAAATAAAAGATAAAAAAAAAAACAAAAAGTTAGCATTGCATCATTACGTTATTTTTTTATTTGGTCATTAAAAAAAAAAATCAAAAGAGAAAACACAAAAATCATTTACCTGGTTAATTAATAGGTTAGTTCATAATTAATCCCATTTCATATCATCATTATTTAGTGTAGGTTGCATACATTAAAAAAGAATCATTAAAAAAAAATCACAAAAAGAACATGCATATAGAATTGTTATGTCATGCATCCCATGTCATGTAGTATATGCACATTTAGGATTGTATAAATTAGATTGCATACATATAGTTCAAATTAGGCCATATAAATTGCATTTCACATATCATTAAAGTAAAATTCATGCATATTAATTTTAGATTAAGATTGCATAATAATAAAAGTTAGGTGTCATGTCATTTAGAAATCATGTTTAGGGCATGCATTTTTATTAGCATTTTTTAGAATGTTTTCTTAGAGAGTGGACTTTAATAAAGTTGTGGTTTATAATTTCTTAGCATTTTGATTTATTGAATGTTATTTAATTAATTGTGCACCCGCATGACCACCATTTGTATGTTAGTATCTTATGTTAAAATTAATCAAGACTGCCTGCAAAAATGTTTTTTTTTTTAAGGTATTGAAAGGGCGTTAGATTAATCTAGCGTAACCATGTCCCCGAATTCATTAAATCTACTGGTTCGTAAAAGGTGAATATTCTCCCATACTTTACCGGGTTTCTAATCGCCCTAATTGGTTAGTGGCGGCTCCAATTTGAAATATAATTGCATGTTTTGATGGGTCATTTTCTTAGTATCAAGTCGCGATTGGTAGGTCTTGGGAGAGTCCGCGCCAAGTCTTTGGACTTAGTAATCCATTAACTTAGTTTTAGGTGATTCACCTTCGAAAAAATTTAGGTCGCGACAGTAACCGCTCGATACCAATGTTGGAAAATCGGATTCCCAAAAATAGCAATCCAACACTCAATCTAACTCAAAAAACAATGAAGCGGAAGCAAGCCCGGAAACACATGTATCACGATCCTAGGTACATTACGAAAATGAACATACCTTATTCTTCACGATTAAAACACCAATGTCGCAGTTCGGAGAGGAATCACAATTCTGTTCTTCGAGGAGAGTATTGTTCTTTTTAGGGAGAAAACGGTGAGAACGTAAACTAATAGAACGTAATCTCACTTTTTCAAATTACGTAACTTCTTTGGATAACCACCTTCAAAGATTTTCCCTTTTATTCTTTTATCTATAATAACTTCCTCTTCCTCAATGGGCCCTTCATTTAAGGGCCGTGCTTATGTTGGCCCAACATGGGGACGGGCCTAAATGAGCCCATCATCACATAAAAACCCATCACTTGGTAACACAAGATTGAATCAAACATTGACCAATGTTGTGATCCCGACTTTCGACGTCAAGCGACTTCAGCCGACCATCTTTTCTAGCTATGAGGTTCGTCCTTTTCTGAGTCCTTGGAATAACTCCTTCTGTATTTTGATATTGCCTGAATAATGATATACAGAAAATCGCTGAACACATTGCTTTTGTGGGGTAATTGATCATGGCCAGGTGAAGAAAAAGCCAAGCATTAATACCTTGCTCTCAGACGTATGCATCTCAACCTCTGCTGCACCAACTTATCTACCAGCTCATTATTTTGAAACCCAGGACTCCACAAGGAAAGTGAGAGAATTCAACCTCATAGATGGCGGCGTGGCTGCGAACAATCCGGAATGACATCTTTTTTATTTCTAACAGACTTGACCTGACAAAACGAAATTCTATAATTTCTAACTCTTCATCGTTCATCATACAGACATTGGTCGCAATGGGAGAAGTGACGAAGGTAATCATTGGAGGAAGCTCAGATTTCTTCCCTATAAAGCCAATGGACTATAGAAGGTTTCTTGTGATATCGCTTGGGACCGGTTCAGCAAAAGTTGAGGGAAGTATAATGCAAGCGAAGCGGCCAAATGGGGAGTGTTAAGCTGGTTAAGCAGCAATGGCGGAAGTCCATTGATTGATGTGTTCATGCAAGCAAGCGCAGATATGGTCGACTTCCACCTCTTTGTGGTCTTCCAAGCCTTACATATCGAGGCCAACTATCTCAGGATTCAGGTATATATATCATCATTTCTAATTGTCTAATTTGTTGCCATCATATATCATTTCAAAACATTAGCCTTGAAGTGATCATTGAATAATTTTCTATCTAGCTTAAGTCGGCATGCTAACTTTAGCTTGTAAATGGAATTTGTAGGATGATACGTTAAGTGGTGCAGTAGCTTCAGTGGATATCGCAATGAAGAAAAATTTGAACGACTTAGTCAAAATTGATGAAGCGTTGTTAAAGAAACCAGTTTCAAGGGTGAACTTAGAGACCGGCGGATATGAAGCTTGTAATCCAAAGACTAATGAAGAGGCTCTTAAAAGGTATCGAATTGTAAGCTCTGATGTAGTTAAGAAGTTCAAGGGTTATGTGCATAGTTCGGGTTACTAAATGCAATTGCTTGTTTTCTCTCAGGTTTGCGAAGCTACTCTCAAATGAGAGACAACTTCGTCTTGCGAGGTCACCTCATGGACATAATTCCACAAATTGGAAACAATCGTAGTCATTGAATGCTACAATTTGTATAAACAACATACTGGAAATTGTGAAGATTGAATTATTAGGCGACAAGTCATTCATTCTTTGATTATTTTATTATTTCGATTATTCCTGTATAAATTACAAATGCCAAATTGCTGCATTTGATGTAACCTTTTAATCTAATTCTTCCTGATCATTGTTTTGCATGTATTATATTGCCAGTATGAGCTTGCAAAATACAATCAAGTTATGAATTATAATTTCATTTACTTATCCTGTGGTCGGCTACGTTGCAAAAAAGAAGGGATCAAGCAATGATAAATAGATCAAAGAAATAAATCAAACACTGTGGGTTAATCAATGTGACTTACTCCATGAAGTGGGTAACATAGGATTTCACTATATATCAAGCGATACAGTAGAGATTACAATTACACTTGAGTTAATAAAACACTCTAACTATTTCTCAACCTCCAATTACATCTAATAACTCACACGGTAATATTAAAGCGCACAAAATAAAAAGAAAGGAGATAGTTAGAGATTTGGATTATTTGTGACAAAAAATAACATCTGTAAGTTTGAAAAACAAAACAAAACAAAACACGGGGTAATATTTTTGGCATACGTACAATAGGTTGATGATTTTTTCATAATTTTTCCTATGATTATCCTTCAATCTCTATTGTTTAAAGAGGAAAAATTCATCATATTAAAAATCCAACCCAACAGGGGGAAAAGAAATAGAAAAATAACCACATAGTGGGATTCAAATGGCTGATGTATTAGAGCTCATATATAACGAATTATCTTTGCCAATTCGATATCTCTTGCCATAAACACAAGCCACGTCCTAACACCGAAAGCCCATTAAGTTTTTACGGGCTATTCTTGTGAATTTACGTGCTAGAATAAAGTCTTGCGATCTTACCGGATTTTTTCACAATCTTACCCATCTTACAATTTTCACCGGTAAATTTACTCTGAAGAAAAGAAAAAGGGAAAATGACACAAATGATCTATGAATTTTGGTCTAATATGTAATGTGACCCATAAACTTTTAATTTATTCAATGTGATCCCTAAACTTTTTATATATGTTCAAACTAGTCATCGGACTATATTAAAATATCAATATTGTCTATCCATTAATTTAAGTTAAATTTCCATTAATGAAAGATGTAAATCTATTGGAAAATCAAAACTACGCATGTCGGATGATTCAGTTATTTCAACTACATTAAATGATCTTTCAAATTGGTCAAGGCTCTCTAGTTTATGGCCGCTTTAGATAATGTTGAACATTTTAATATAGTTTAGGTACATTGGATTAAAACTCAAGAATAATATTGAACAAATTAAAAATTTAGGAACCAAATTGTACCTTTGGCTAAAGTTTAGGGATCATTTGTGTCATTCTATCAAAAGAAAAAGATTGTCTACTGTACTTTGACAAAATGGAGGCAGAACTTACAATGACAGAAAGCATTGTGAGAAAATTCTATGTTGTTGAAGCGAGACTTATCAGGTGGAAGAAATTCATGGAGATAGGAAGAAAAGTTTATCGTTCAAAGCATTGTCTTTAGCTGTGGAAGATCGTTCTGGAGGGTCGGCTTTTCCAAAGTGCGAGGGAAGATCTTCCAAACCCTAAAACCAATGGGTCAATCTCTTAGTTTTCCCAGAGATCGACTTGCCTTTTCTCGAGTTCTAGATGGAGGAAAGTCCACCGTCCCAATGAAATGATAGAACAAAATTAGATGAATATTATACATGTCGAATCGAAGAAGTCATTGAAGTAATTAAATGGGACACTAATCTAGCCAAATCATTTAAATTGTTATTACTTCTCCAATCAGTGAAATCATTTAACCAATGGGTTATATATTATTTGTAAAGCATTACTCATACATATTACAGGTACAGTCACTAACATTAGATATTGTTATATTTTCTTGTTTGATTGTTTAACAAGTAGCAAAAGGCACTTTTTTAACCCACCCCACTGTGGGAGAGTTGGTTCGGGCTTCCAACGCCCTCCCAGCTGGGCAAGGTTCGAATCCCAACCCGCTCCATTTGTGCGACTTAAGTGGGGTGCCGTGAGAGGTGGGTCCCCGCGCTAGTGCCCCATGGTTTACGCTGAGCGTTGTCGGCTATGAGGCGGTTCAACAACACAAAAAAAAAAAAAAAGGCACTTTTTAATACACACATATATATTCCACAATCAAGACTACCACTCTAAATAAGATTAGTTCCATGAGTTTCGGAGTTAAGAATGATAAATTTGAAGAGGAATTAGTATTTCTAAGTTTTTCCTCTTTTCCTTTGGCAAAGGCCTTTCAAGTCATAACAAGAGAGGATCAGAAAGGGTATTCATTAATGTTTTAAGTCACACATCGGGCTCCATCTTGCATTGTACTGTGTCCATTAGTATAGTGAGATAATTCATGTACCCGATGTTCATTTATGTGCCTAATCTTAGGTCCATACAACAAAAGATACAAAAGAAAGCTAGCTATTAGCTATTGTACACTGCAAATTAGTTTTATCTATCTTAAAAAAGTCTATTATGTTTTCATGGTTATACGAACTGTCAATATTAATTACGCTAATTGTCCTTAAGCACTTGTAAGAAGCGTTTTGCAGATTTTCTAGAAGAAAAATACTGTCATATCGTTTTGAATAGTTCCATCTTTATAACTTTGACATATTTTTGCCGATAAACTGCAAGTCCTATAATTAAGGGTCACTACTTTAATATTCGAAAGTAGATATTTATCCGGAAATGGGAACAAACTAATAGAAAAAAAACAAAAAAAAATCGATGCCCCTTCTCTTGATTTTCCTCTCATCTTTAATGTTTACGGAAAATTGAGAACTTGGCTCGCAATTCGGTTGGGTCTGACCATTTCTTATCTCTTGAAATTTCCATGACAACCATTTCAAAGCCGCCTTCGTCAATCAATCTCCGGTGGTTTCCCAATTCAGATGGGCGGATTGCACTCATTAATGGTCCCAGGCCTTCGTCAAAACAACTGCAGATTTGTCACCTTTTGCGAACCTTTGATTTAATCAAAACGATAGTTCGAATCGTCTTACCATGTAGTCCGTTTGAGCAATGCACCAATCATTGTTCTTGTACCGTCCATTTAATCTTGTGAAGAAAACAAAGCTAACCCGAGAACAAGTTTTTTTTTTGTTTCTTTTTTTGGTCCAGGAGCAAGTTGTTTAGATAGTGCCAAAAAATAAATCTAAAATAAGCCCTGATATATGACACATAGCCGGTCGATCGCTGGTCACTATCGTGGCCAAGTACAAGTTCACTCTAATATACGGCTCTCAAGCTGCGTTCAAACCTACTGGTCTCCTTAAAAGTCTCACCAGAAATTCTTGGCATACGCATCGGTGACTGAAGGCTGATCACATTGTTGACGAAGCCCTTTTGAATTTGGACTTTTCAATATGGTCCCCGCACATGAAGAGTCCAGGGTCCAACTTAACCAGTTCCCAGCAACTTCGATTGATTCCGGTCAAATTTGAATCGTAGCGTTTCGTGAAACCCAGTGAAAATGTGAGGGAATGAGAGCCTATAAATACGCATGGCTCATGCATTGGTAAGCCATCACGCAAACTAGCTCTTTCTCCCAACTTGATACACTAGCTCAAAACATTTCCTCTTTCTCCCTCTCTCTGACAGCTCTCAAAGGCACCAAGAGTGCATACTTGCCAGTACTTCGTTTCGTTTCGTTTGACTCCATTTACAAATGGAAAGAACAAGGAGTTTCCCTCTTCAGCCTCCAACTTATGGAAATTCGATCACCATTTTGAGCATCGATGGTGGTGGGATAAGAGGCCTTATCCCTGGAACCATTCTTCATTTCCTAGAGTCAGAACTTCAGGTGAGCACACTATATACGACTTCTATTGTATCTATTATCAGTATATTTCGCCGATCCTATTAGCATATTAGTAGGCTTCCACAATCTTTACAAATTTCTGCAAAGCGATTTTGTCAATATGAATTATATATATATATATATATCTCAATTTTAGTGAGCAAAACTATATTCATTAGATTTATATGCACTTAGACAATTTGCATGTAGTTCTCGTAATGCATGCATGCACATGCATGTAAAAGGTTTTATGCATGCTTGTCCTAAGCAAACTTTCAAAGGACAGGACTATTTTCAATATATATGAAGTACATGCAACCAATAATTATGTAACCCATATCTGATACATCGATCTTGAGCTAAAAATGTTTGACGAATTTTGTAGAAACTAGATGGTGAAGATGCAAGACTTGCGGATTACTTCGACGTTATTTCTGGAACAAGCACTGGCGGCCTTGTCACTGCCATGCTAACCACTCCCAATGAAAACAACCGCCCTGTATTCGCCGCAAAAGACATCAAAGACTTCTACCTCAATCACTGCCCTAAAATCTTCCCCCAAGACAGGTAAAGGAAAAACATGGAGTTGCTAATCTCTCTTCATGGTTTAATTATCTCTTAACTGATAGAAATTAATAAATGTCCCTAAAACTATGCAGTTGCCCTTTCAAACCGGTTACGAAGATGATCAAAGCCATGGCGGGACCCAAATACGATGGAAAATACCTTCACAGTGTCGTGAGGGACGAACTTGGAGACAAAAGACTGCACCAAACGTTGACGAACGTCGTGATACCGACGTTCGATATCAAGAACCTTCAGCCAACTATTTTCTCTAGCTACCAGGTCATTCATCTCTTCATCTTCTTCTTGAAATTTCTCTATGGTTTTGAGGATATGTAGACAATGAACTCTTACAAGGATAACCAACATTATTCTCATCAAATTGTCGCCAGCTGAAGAAAGATCCGAGCATGGATGCGTTGCTCTCGGACATATGCATTTCGACCTCAGCCGCACCAACTTATCTCCCGGCCCATAAGTTTGAAACGAAGGACCGCACAGGCCAAGTGAGGGAATTCAACCTCATCGATGGTGGCGTAGCCGCAAATAATCCGGTAAAATAATCAAATTGGCCTCCTTGTATATGAAATCTCAAACATGAAATTCCTTCTATGAATAATTCTTAAAAGAAATCAATTTCAATAAAAACGGTCAATAATTGCTCGACACATAACTTGATTGATTCAGTTTATCCGTTATCATCTTTGCACAAAAGTACTTAAATGTCGAGAGTTCGTTCTCAATTAACGTGTGACATAAACTAATTATCTATGATATTCCCATTGTGTAGACATTGGTTGCGATGGGAGAGGTGACCAAGGCAATCATAGGAGGGAATTCAGACTTCTTCCCTATAAAGCCAATGGATTACCGGAGGTTCTTGGTGATCTCACTCGGGACCGGTAACCAGAAGGCTGAGGGGAAATATACGGCACATGAAGCAGCCAAGTGGGGAGTGCTGGGTTGGTTGACCAGCGGTGGCTCCCCACTGATCGACGTCTTCAGTCAAGCCAGCGCGGACATGGTCGACTACCACCTCTCCGCCGTATTTCAAGCCCTACACCTCCACGACAATTATCTCAGGATCCAGGTATATCTAGCATCCACAGATATTCTCTTCAAAGATTCCCAGACGAAGAATTTTCCCACAAAATATTATAACGCATAGGTCTGTTTTATTCTGATCATTGCATCTTCATGGCTTGATTTTTCAGGATGATACATTAACGGGTGTTCTATCATCTGTGGATGTGGCCACGAAAAAAAATCTGAACGACCTAGTCAAAACCGGTGAGGCATTGTTGCAGAAGCCGGTCTCTAGGGTTAACCTGGAGACCGGGTGTGTGAGCCCACGCCCAACCAAGAGACCAATGAAGAGGCTTTGAGAAGGTATATGCATTAGAAATCACGAACAGTCAATTTCAGGATAAGAAAGACATGATGATTTTACTAGTTTTTCCATTTTTAGGCTGGTTTGACTAATGTAACTTCCCCTTTGATATATACTGCAGGTTTGCTAAATTACTCTCCCAAGAGAGACAGCTTCGCCTTGCAAGGTCGCCTCATGGACATGCCAATACACAGAAGTGATTATAATCGAGGGCCAGCGATCTTCTTGCATAGTTTTGCTGGTTTTGTAATTTCGAGATGGGGACAAACTAGTTGTCTTTTTATTAATTTTTTCTCCTCGTGATTCTTTCATTCTTGAATAATTACTTTGGTCCTACGGCTAAGATTGACTTTTCTACTTTTGAATAATCCCTTGGGAGGCTAGGCCTAAGATAGATTTTCTGCAATTTCTTTCCCTACTATTCATCATTCACTGGACACGAATGATTGTAAGCTAATTTCTATGGAATGAATTCTCATTACCGTCACAGCTTCGTATTATAATTGTTTTGTTGTGGTCGGAGTCATAGACACGTGCATTAAGTCACATATTCTATCTTGTTGTATAAACAAGATGACTATATTTCACTTCACCGCGAATATGCCCCGTAGATAGTGATGTAACTAAAAGAAACCATTCCATAGGTTGACTATAACTTAATTGAAGTGGAAAGATTTTTTTTTTTTTTTTTTTTTTTTACTCGTTTTCTGGCCATTATTGTTCTTCTAAACATAAGTCCAAAAGTATGACCTAACAATTAAAAAATGCTAATCTATTCTAAAACCAATGAATCTAGTTAACTTTTTTTTTTTCATGTTAGGATATTAGGATAGATAATTTAATAATTACCCATTGGCTGGGGAACTGAAAAAAGGACTAGAAGCAAGCCATCTAAAGCATATACAGCTACATAAGCATTGTATCATTGTTTACTTTTAGTTAACATCTGGCAGAGCCTTTATGCATTGGACAAAATGGAACTTAGTTTTTGATTTGCTTAGTGCATCAAGGTTTTCTATCTCCTCAAGCATTTATTTTTCACTTTGATAATTGACTATTAAATTCTTGCTTAGGCACTTCCATAATCACCTATTGCATATTAGTGGTTTAGGCTTGAAATTGACTCAGATTGATTGCGATTTTGAAATAAAGAGAAAATATATCAAAAATGCATTAGATCTATCTAGTGTAATCAAGTTCCCAAATCTAGAAAATCTCTAGTTCTCAAAGTAAGGTGCTCTCCCACATTTTAGTTTTTACTTGGGTTTCTAATAGACCCATAATAGATTAATGGCAACTCCAAATTGAATTGATTATTGCATTTTAAATAATTTAATTGAAATGCCAAAGTTAGGATTGGTATGAGTTTAGAAGAGTCCGCACTAAGCATTTACTTAATTATTCATTAGTTTTCTCTTGACGGTTCACCTCTAAAAGGTTTCTACAAAGCAAGAGATACATTCCCCATTGCAAGAGGGCCGAAAGTTTCGTAAATTTAATATAAGAAACTTCGCACTTTCATTGCACTTAGTTATCAAAAGCATAGACTTTTAGAAGAGTCCACACTAAGCATTTACTTAATTATTCATTAGTTTTCTCTTGATGGTTCACCTCTAAAAAGGTTTCTACAAAGCAAGAGATACATTCCCCATTGCAAGAGGGCCAAAAGTTTCGTAAATTTAATATAAGAAACTTCGCACTTTCATTGCACTTAGTTATCAAAAGCATAGACTTTTAGCTTTCAATGTCCAGCCATCTTTGAATTGCTTTAGAGGTTCGCTCAGAGAGTTTTGCCCATCAAGCCTCCACATGGGATCACCATGTGCAAGTATGCACGTTCAAGCCCCTGATGAACTCAGAAGACCAGCGGATATGGCAAATGTATGATAATATATAATTTACACAATACCTTTAAATTGACCCTCGCATTTCATGAAGATCGATCCTGAACTTTTTCGAAGTGATAGAATCTGACATGCCACTTCATTCTCCCGTGGCTGCTTTTTCTGCATCTGATTTCTCGCTGCCTAACATTATATGCAGGGAAAAGAAAATAGAGATATAGAGTTGTCAAACGTAGGATTCAACTTGAGTGTTTAATAAACGAAGAAAAACTTGCAGCACAGTGATGAGCTGAGGTTTCGCGGTCAAATAGGGAAGAAAAAGAACTGCGTTTTGAGCTAGTGCTTCATGGTAGCGCACATGGGAATGATACGAAAGCGATCAAAGCGATCATATGTATATCGCACACTGTCTTTATTTTCCCAGTCACTGTTTTTTTTTGCTTGTGGTAGATAAGTAGTATTGATGGGAACGTAAATTTTATATGCGACATGAACAAGTATTTTCGGTGACGTGTGAAAAAATGAGATAAATCTCACATGATATATCAAAAATTTGCTTTTGAAAAATTCAGGAGCAAAAGAAACACAAGATAATGGAAAACATCGGGGCATTAATTTATTCAAAAAATCTAAAGGAGAGTTGGTGAGGCTACTAATCAAAGAATTTTTCTAAAATGAGAAAATTGTCCTTTGAAAACTTTTTATGCCCAAAATAGGTAACTTTCATATTCACAATAAAAGCCTTGACTTGGATTTCATCCCCTTAAAGAAAGGACAGAAAGATCTCAACAATTCATGACACGATTAAAATAAGGCCAAGATTAAGAATGGCGATTAGACACGACATGATAGAAGGTAAAGTTAATGTAACTCGGTAGTACTATTCACAAATGGATGATGCTCCACCAATAAATGGATAAGCTGTTTCGTACACTTTCAGGCACATGATGTTTGTGTTAATAGTTGATTGATGACACATACATTTGAATGAAAAAACAGGACCGTACACCCATCCCCCTTCCTTTCCTTTTATTATTTTTTTTTTTATCTTTTTCTATCGCTGTGCACAAATGCCAACGGTTTCTGGATATCTTTGCTCTCTTTCAGTACTTTGTGTTGACTACCCTGTCGGATAATACTCAGAAGGAAGATTTATAGAAGCATCATATTTTCTTTCAAATTGCATTATTTTCACAATTAACATGTAATATTGGAAGGGTTTCCACATCATTGAATTTTCGTATTTCAATGGGTCAGTTTTGCTTTTTTGTTTTAAGAAGGGATTTCAATGTCTTACTTACATTCAGCTTTTCTCCACACAATGATTTATATTTTAGGAGCAATTCTTTCGAACCCATGTAATCTCTCTCTCTCTCTCTCTTTATTTTCCAAGATGAAGTTTTATCATAACATTTCTCTATATGTGGCATCAACATTGTCAATATTGCTACTTTCGTAGAAAGTGACCTCTAGTCTATCTATATCATTCCTATTCTAAATACTTGAGTTGCCCGCCAACGCGTGCTTTGATCTTTTTGCCTTTAGGTTTATCTTTAGGGTTAATGCTATTTATGTAGTGATTGAATTGCCGAAGATATAAATAGAAAATAGTATACTGTGCGTGCATAGGAAGTTAGGGTTTTCCTGCTCCCAAAATGGCCCCGTGCCTTTAGTTTATTGTTCAAACCTGCAAGTCTTTTCTTGTGGCGTTGAAAGTCTCACCAACAATTCTCCCCTTAAAGACCTCTCATCATCAGCTGGCCAATATGGTTCAGCTCCCCTTTAAAATTTTTACTTTTCAATCAGTTTCTGGGATTGAAGAATCTCCGGTCAACTTAAAACAATTCCGGGCAAGATCGTACGTGGGATTTCGGTCAAAATTTGTATGAAATGCGACCTGCATATACTGGCTTCGTATCCAAGACTAAGGCCAAAAAGCTCTCACCCGACACATTTGAAGTATCTCTCTCTCCCTCTCTCTTAGACACCCAACGCGCTTCTGTTTTGTTCGTATTATTAAGTCCTTCTCGAAAAGTTTGCCGCTCCAGCCTCCAACTTATGGAGTAAACTTCTCAGCAAATTCGACGACCAAGGATAATACTCAGTAATTATAGAAATTTATAGAGAGAGAGAGAGAGAGAGAGAGAGAGAGAGAGAGAGAGAGAGAGAGAAATCCATTGACTTCACCAATTTGGAGTTAGCTACCGATCAGGGAAAAATGGGAAAATTGATTAAAAAAATCTTAAATTTATTACTTTTTTTCCCAATTTAGTCTTACCTTTTTTTAATGTTGTCAATTGAATCATAAATATTTTCACGTATTGTCAATATAGTTAATCCGGCCAATTTTGGCAAGAAATCTTTTATGTGAACACAAGGCAACCTATGCGTACGAGCAACGTTGACGTGAACAAAATTTTTATTAATTTTTAATATTTTTAAATTTTTAGCAATTTCTTTATTTTTTACTTTTCTTTATTTTTCTTTTTCTTTTTTCCTTTTCATCTTTCTCTCACAATCGTCAGGCCTTGGCCATGGTCAACGATCAACCAAAGGCAATGGCCATTGAGACCGCCCTCGTCGAGATCTGACATGGGGTGCTTTCTCCAACCTTGGGTGAGGCTGGCCCTCACTAGAGGCTAGGGAGGTTGAGCCTCGCTAGCAAGTGTCGGCCTTGCCAACTTTTGGTAAGGCTTCCCCTCACCAAAAAGCTAGCGAGGTCGACCTTGCCAGAGCGCAACCATTGTTGGTCATTGCTTTTGGCCAATCACCAGTCATTACCAAGACTAGGCGACCATTAGAGAAAAAGAAAAAAAAAAAGACAATGAAATATAAAAATTAATAAAAAAATTCGAGATACTAAAAATTTTTTAAAAAAAATCTACATCGGTGCCACCCATACTACATAAGACACTTGGAGTTTCTTGTGACATCCTGATTTTCAGGTTTTGTTTCCAATTAAATGAATCGGGCATTTCATCGACGCACCTATAGTGCTATTCTATGAGCTGATCATACTATAATATCTGGGGAAGCCATTAAGGGATTTTAATGTAATAGACTTGAGAATTCGACTAGGAATTGACTACTCGATCGTGCTCATCTGCAGAGATCATTACGGCACAGTTAAAAATCGATCGAAGATCAGAGATAGGTCGATCCGACTGAGATAGATGATCAAAGTGTGGGTGATTACACCAGATTGCAAAATTCTTATCGGTTGGCACTAGACCGATTTTTTTGTCGTTTTTGTACCTTGTGCCCGTATTTGAAATCTCGAGATTTTCACGACTACCGAGAGTGGCCAATGTGTTGAAAATGTACATTGTAGCTCGAAATAAATCGACCACGGGTCAATTGTACTAAACATTTCTAAAAGCTACTCGGTAGGCTAGGTCACGCTAAAATCGCGCCAGATTGAAATTAACCGTGAATTTGAATCTGATTTCAGAAATTGAAAGTTCTATCATGTCACGAGTCATTTTAGGACCGTCGACTCATCCTCCAAATATTTTTTTGCAAACCGAGATTTTTGGCGGAAATTCAGTATAGGGCCGTTTTCGACCGGAAAATTCAAGGGATTGTTTTTTATTGCGTTTTTGGGATGCAAGTTGGTTCTATTGGCGAGGGAAAATGTCAATTTGATCGTGGACACCTTGGTTGAAATTATGGGGGCCAAATTGGATCCAATTGGAGAGGATTTGAATCCAATTTGGGGGAATCAAGTCCAAATTCGTATGCTTGTGCCACCACCACCCTTGGACCACTTCCTTAGCTTCCTAAGGAAGCTTGTTGGTCTGCAAAGTGGCTAAGGAAGCCAGCCAACCTAGTGGGACCTCTCCAAGGGGACAAAGGATATAAGGATGGCTTGAAGGGACCCTCAAGGGCTGCTGTCCCTTGGAAAATACAAAAAAATGCATTACATGTCAAGATCGATGAGTTTACTAGTTAGAATTGCATATTTAAGAATCATGTAGTGTCGCGACCTAATTTTTTCGGGTTCATCACCTAAAACTAGGTTAATGGACTGCTAAGTTTTTTAAACTTAGCTTAGGCTCTCCCGAGCTCATACCAAATCGCGACTTGAGTCTAAACTATTTAAACATGCAAAATACTATCTAGGAGTCGCCACTAATCTGTTTTTGGTAGGTCGATTAGACATCTAAGCAAAATAATGGGAGAATTATTTTACTCTACGAACAGAGACTAAGGGTACGGGGACTTGGTTACACTAGACAATCCTAGTGCCCTTTCGGTACCATTTCTTTTTAATTTTCAAAAATGTTTTGCGGGCATCTTGATTTGATTTTAATTCATTTTCCTAACGTGTGAGGCGATCATGCTAGTGCACAAATCACCAATTTAATACCCGAGAAAGCGAATAAAAAAATGCAGGACTTACCTCAAAGCAAAGCAAGCTGCGTTGTTAGGTCGAAATCATATCAATAATCCTAGATATGATTTCTAATTAATAAGCAATCACTCAATTTTTTGTTTTCACTTTATTTAATGAAAGTCGTGCAATGAATGCTACTAATTTAACATGAAATGATATGACGTGGCAATATGACCTAAACTATATAACATGAATAAGCATGCAATCCATCCTAAAGCATGAAATGAATTTATTCTAATTTTTTTGTATTTTCCCTGATTCGAAATTAAAGAAATGCAACAATTAAATATGCAATTTACTCAAATGACCTAGTTCTAATGACGAGCAATGAACTTAGCAACAATCACTAGATGACGAAAATTTCATAAACCTAATCCTACATGTCGATTTACTAAACCTATATGCTCGGGCAGAATTTTGATTTTTTTAAATAATTAATTATTAAATAAATATTAAATCTAAACTATCAACAAAATAAAGCAAGAAAGGATTAAAATAATCGAAAAAATAACCTATTGTCTCACGAGGTCAAATTAACGGTTATTCTAACCCTAATTATCACAACAAGGAGATCAAAACAATTACAAATCGATCCGAAGTCCCTACGGACCAAATTAAATAATTATTGTGATTTAACAATTAAAATTTCACCAAAAAGCCCAAAAATTAATATAATAAAAAATGATCCGATGTCTCTCGGATCAAATTAATAATTACATTAATTTCGGACAAAATCCCTACGGATAATGCATACAAAATGCACAAATATTAACATTGACAAACCATATTCTAACTTAAACAATCATAACAAAATTTAAAACACAATAAAATAACATAAAATAAGCAAAAGAAAGAAATAAAAATAAAACTAAAGGAGGGGAATTGTAGCAGCGTTAGTGGGCATATGGCTAGTTCTTGATTTGATCATTTGCTAGTCTCCTCCGAGAACTTTTGAGTGGACGCCCCCTTCTCTTGTCGTCTCTCTCTTGTCAATTATGGTGGAATATGGAATTGTGTGGCCTTTTGTTCGGCATTGAATTGCCTGTGACCACAACATCAGAACAAAACAAAGTAAATTAGGTGAAAATATGGGGTGAACAACTTTAATAGGGAGAGAAACAACCTGATTTTATCATAGTGAAATCACTGGATGGCAATCAGCGCTTAGGTATGTTGGCCACTTCGATGTCTCGCTGCTGGAATTATCGTCGGAGATGTAGGAGTTTAATCTAGGCAAGAAAAATAAAATCACCTTAGTGCGAATAGCAAATTGAAATTGCACACAATCAAACTTAAAAAAGAAGAAGCTCGACTTAGCTTTAGGCTTGTCGTCAATATCCATGAAGCATGATGAACATGGGGCATCGTCAAGAAGACTACACCATCGTTCGAGATCCCTGAGGTGTGTGCCTCTCCCCTATATCTCTCGAGAGATTGTCTATCGAACCTCTCTACATTTTCTCACCATTTTTCCCTTGTGAGCTCCGCTCTCCTCCCCTTTTCACAAAATTTGGTCTCCTTTTATAGTGGTTCCGAGCACCATCTTCCATGGCAATTTTGAGCTTTCTTTTTTCGTTGCCTCAATTTATGGTCTGCAAATTGGAGCAAAATCTTGCAATCGGTTTGATTTTTCCTCGAATGTTTTGATTCCTTCCATTTTATCAAACTCCTTGCTTTTATTCACCTGATTTCTCGATCGAGAATTTGCTTCCACATTTATTATGATTTGAAAATTCGCCGGAGCAAAGATTGCTAATCAGAATTTCCACATTCCATTCATAACCAAATCATATTGATCTTCCCCTTATTTTCCTTTTGTTCAAAATGCAATTTTATTTTTCCAAAATTAGGTGTCAACATGTAGAAATTAGGAAATTGCCTAATTTAGAATATAATTTAATATAAATTAATTCCAAATTTTAAATTAGGTAATCACATATTTTAGGTAGTTTTCTATCTTATCCTTAAAAAGAAAATCACAAAAAAAAAAAAAAAAATTATATGCATATCTCACATAGGATTAGTTTCATATTTCCACATCATCATTGCCATGTCATCATAAATGACATGTCATATCTCCACATCATAATTTCATGCCATTTAATAATTGCATGTTTAGGATCATAATTTAAAGGATAAATACTAAGAAAAACCCCAAATATGTTGTGACAAATTTATCCTCAGTCAGTCTTCATTAAGTTTTACCGTCAAATTGTTAAGGTGGACGACAAATTAACAAGTGAACCAATTTGGAGTTTTACACTTTGTTTTTCACAAGCATACCCGTTTTTGGTTTTTTGTGGTATTAATCTAATTAAACGAAAACTAATGGATGGTAAATTTGTCACAAATATACCGGTTTGACTTTTTAGTAATCAAAAAATCAGTTTGAGGTAAATTTATCAAAAAATGTACTAGTTTTGGGTTTTTGATAGTTAATAAATTAATTTTGGGTAAAAGTTGTCACGTGTGTACTAGTTTAAGGTTTTTTATGGCATTAACCTTAATTTAAATTGAGTGTCATGCTAGAATAGTTCATATTAATTTTACTTGTCATTATAATTAGGTCATATAGATTGCATATTACATGTCATGTCGAATTAGGCATATAGCCATTATTTGACATAAAATTGCATGTCATGCATTGCATATAAATTTTTTTCATTAAAAAGAAAATTCCAAAAAGAATCATTTAGAGGTCATAGGCTATGCATGCATTTTTAGTTGACATTGAGGAACAATTACTGGAATTGACAGGCTTTTGCCTGCTTTGGGGTATTTATGTTGTTGCCCTACCCTTAACACTTTATCTAGTACTTTGATTATTGGTTGTTAAAAATTCTTGCTAGCGCACCCGGATGATTATCTCCCGTATATTAGTGGCTTAAGTTAAAAACTAACCAAGATAACTAGCAAAAGCTTTTTCAAATAAAGAGAAAATGTACCGAAATTGCGTTAGATTTATCTAG
This sequence comes from Eucalyptus marginata, assembly GCA_014182565.1. NCBI lineage: Eukaryota > Viridiplantae > Streptophyta > Magnoliopsida > Myrtales > Myrtaceae > Eucalyptus > Eucalyptus marginata. Next base: position 1,303,823 of record CM024590.1, read on the forward strand.
CCTAACCAAGATCGTGTATCCATGGATTTTATGGTTTGTAAAAGCATTTCTCGGGTTTCTAATTAACCCATAATGAATTAGTGACAACTCTAATAAATTAAATTGCATGTTTAAATGATTAAATTAAAATCCCAAAGTTGTGAATTATTTGAGCTTAGAAAGGTTCACGCAAAGTGTTTGTTTAGTAATCATTAGTTTTCCTTTTAGAGGTCCACTTTTGAGAAGGTTGCGACAACAAGTATAGTTGGTGAAATTAACTATTCTTTTTTTTTTTAATTTGATTGTTTAACAAGTAAGCACAAGGCACTTTTTAACTATATATATACACACACATGCATATTTATCTATGTATATATTTCCACCATCAAGATGACTGCTCTAGATTAGACTAATTGCGTGTGCTTCGAGTTAGGAAATAATAAATTTGAAGAGGAATTAGTATTTCTAAGTTTCTCCTCTTTTCCTTTGGCAATGGCCTCTCAAGTCATAATAAGAGAGGATCAAATGGGGTTTTCATTGATGTTTAACTCACACACCGGACTTCGTCTCGTATAATTCTGTGTCCTGGAGTATGGCGACATACTTTGTGCATTCGATGTTCATTCATCTACCTAATCCGGAGGTCCATATCACCAACAAAAAAAAAAAAAAACTAGTTATTAGCTTTTGCACACCGCAAATTAATTTTGTCTGCCTTTAAAAATCTCATATGTTTTCAAGATCATTCAATTGTTGATATTAGTTACGGAAAATCGTTCTTAAGTACCTGTAGAAAACGTTTTGTGAATTTTCTAGAAAGAAAAATACCTGCATATTCTTTTGAATAATTTCATTTTAGTTTGACATTTTTTTTTTTGGCCAATAAGACGCGACTACTTTGATCGATAGATAATTATCACGATAAACCAAAGTAGATGTCTTTTTATCGGGAAATGGAGACAAACTTATCGAAAATAAAAGTCAATGCCTCTTCTTCCCGAGTAATCAAATGGATAAGAAGGACCCATGGGATTTTCCTCTCATCTTTAATGTTTGCCGAAAACTGAGAACTTGGCTCGCAATTTGATTGTGTGTGACCATTTCTCCTCTCTTGAAATTTCCATGACAAACCATTTCAAAGTCGCCTTCATCAATCGATGTCCGATGGTTTCCGAATTCAGATGGATGGATTGCATTTATTAATCGTCTCACACCTTTGTCGAAACGACTGCATATTCGTCGCCTTTCGAGAACCTTTGATTAAATCAAAACCATAATTAGAATTGTCTTCCCATGTTGTTCATTTGAGCAATGCACCAAACGTTGTGCATCCAACGTCCATTTAATCTTGTGAAGAAAACAAAGCTAACCCCGAGAGCAAGTTGTGTAGACGGAGTTCAAAAATTAATCCAATTTGAGCCCTTGGTCGATCGCTAGCCACTACCATGGCCAAGTACAAGTTTCGCTCTACTGTACGGCTCGCAAGCTGTCTTCAAACCCACGAGCCTCTAAAAGTCTCACCAGAAATTCTCCGAGTGAAGACCTAATTTCGATGCCCACCGAATTTGGACTTTTCAATATGATCTCCGTAAATGAAGAATCTCGCGTCCAACTTAACCAGTTCCAACCACCTTCGTACGATTCCAGTCGAATTCGAATCGTACCGTTTCGTGAAACCTAGTGAAAATGTGAGGGAATGAGAGACTATAAACACGAGTGGCTCATGCACTGTAAAGCCATCACGCAAACTAGCTCCTTCTCCAAACTTGAACACTTGTTCAAAACATTTCCTATTTCTCCCTTTCTCTAACAACTCTCAAAGGCACCTAGAGTGCATACTTGTTAGTACTTCCTTTCGTTTCGTTTCATTTAACTCGATTTGCTAATGGAAAGATCACCGAGTTTACCCCTTCAGCCTCCAACTTATGGAAATTCGATCACCATTCTGAGTATCGATGGTGGTGGGATAAGAGGGCTTATCCCTGGAACCATTCTTCATTTCCTAGCGTCAGAGCTTCAGGTGGGCATGCTGTACACGACTTTTGTCGTATCCGTTATCAATATATTTCACTGGTCCTGTTAATATATTAGCAAGCTTCACAATCTTTACAAATATCTGCTCAGCGATTTTCTTAACATAAATGTATATCAATTTTAGTGAGCAAAACAATATTCGTTAGATTTATATGCACTTAGATGATTTGCATGTAGTTCTCTAATGCATGCATGCATGCATGTAAAAGGTTTTATGCATGCATGTTCTAAGCAAACTTTAAAAGGACAAGACTGTTTTCAGAAACTAGATGGCAAAGACGCAACCAATCTTTATATAACCTCTATTTGATACACCGATCTCAAGCTAAAAATATTTTACGAATTTTGCAGAAACTAGATGGCGAAGACGCAAGAATGGTGGACTATTTCGACGTTATTTCTGGAACAAGCACTGGTGGCCTCGTTACTGCCATGCCAACCACTCCCGATGAAAACAACCGCCCTGTACTCGCTGCAAAAGATATCAAAGACTTCTATCTCAATCACTGCCCTAAAATCTTCCCCCAAGACAGGTAAAGAAAAACATAAAGAAGTTGGTAATCTCTATCATTGTTTAACTATTTCTTGATCGATCGAAATTAATATATGTCCCTAAAACTATGCAGTTGCCCTTTCAAACCGGTTACGAAGATGATCAAAGCCATGGCGGGACCCAAATACGATGGAAAATACCTTCACAGTGTCGTGAGGGAGGAGCTTGGAGACAAAAGATTGCACCAAACATTGACAAACGTCATGATACCGACGTTCGACATCAAGAGCCTTCAGCCAACTATTTTCTCTAGCTACCGGGTCATTTATTGCTTCATCATCTTCTTGAAATCTAAGAATATCTTTAGGGTTTTCAGGATATATAGACAATGAACTCTTACAAGGATTATAAACATAATTATTGTCAAATTATCGACAGCTGAAGAAAGATCCAAGCAAGGATGCCTTGCTCTTGGACATATGCATTTCGACTTCAGCAGCACCAACTTATCTCCCGGCCCATCAGTTTGAAACTGAGGACTCCACAGGCAAAGTGAGAGAATTCAACCTCATTGATGGGGGCGTTGCTGTAAATAATCCGGTAATATAATCATATTGGCTTCCTTGCATATCAAATTCCTCCTATGAATCGTTCTTAAACAAATTAATTTCAATATGATATTTACTTGACACATAAGTTGATTAGTTCAGTCTATCATGTCCGCAACTAATTATCAGTGATATTCCCATTGTGAAGACACTGGTTGCGATGGGAGAGGTGACCAAGGCAATCGTGGGAGGGAGTTCAGACTTCTTCCCTATAAAGCCAATGGATTACCGGAGGTTCTTGGTGATCTCCCTCGGGACCGGAACTAGGAAGGCTGAGGGAAATACACGGCACCTGAAGCGTCCAAGTGGGGAGTGCTGGGTTGGTTGACCAGCGGTGGCTCCCCATTGATCGACGTCTTCAGTCATGCCAGCGCGGACATGGTCGACTACCACCTCTCCGCCGTGTTTCAAGCCCTACAACTCCACGACAATTATCTTAGGATCCAGGTATATCTAATATCTATAGATATAAACATGAAAGATTCCCAGACGAAAATTATCTCCACAATATTGTCACCAGTAGGCCTGTTTTATGTTGATCATTACATCTTGATGGCTTTAATTTTCAGGACGATACATTGAGTGGTGTTTTATCATCTGTGGATGTGGCCACGAAAAAGAATCTGAATGACCTGATCAAAACTGGTGAGGCATTGTTGAAGAAGCCGGTCTCTAGGGTTAACTTGGAGACCGGGGTGTGCGAGCCCACGTCGAACCAAGAGACCAACGAAGAGGCTTTGAGAAGGTATATGCATTGGAAATCACAAATAATCAATTTCGGAAATTCATGATTTATTTCTTTGTGCATTTTTAGGTTGATTGGACTAATATAGCTTCCCCTTTGATACATAACGCAGGTTTGCTAAATTACTCTCCCAAGAGAGACAGCTTCGCCACGCAAGGTCGCCTCATGGACATGCCAATACACCGAAGTGATTATAATCGAGGGTTAGCGATTCTATTGCATAGTAATTTCAAGATTGGGACATTTGACCCTCGGTCTTTTCTTTTTTGCTTTTCCATATGATTCTTTTATTCTTGAATAAACCCCTTGTCCCTAGGGCCAAGATAGACTTCTCTATTTTTTTCTAATAATTCTTCATTCATTAGACACGAATGATTGTAAGCTAATTCCCTATGGAATAAAATTCTCATTACTGTCGCGACTTCTTATTATAATTATTTAGTTGCGGTCAAAGTCACAGACTGGTGCATTAATCCGCATATTCAATCTTGTCGCATAGAAAATGGCACATCAGCTATAGCTTAATTGACATGAGAAGATGTACTTTCATGATTTTCACGCTTTCCAGCCAATATGCAACTATGATGTTAAAGAATAAAGATGTTTAATTCTTGATCTCAATGTACGGTCGTTGAGATGATTTCCATTATATAAAGATATTATAAATGTTGTCTTTCATAATGAAACAATATAACAATGGAAAATAATAAATAAGTTGATCATTTATATTACAACAGTTGTCAATCCCCTTATTCTAGTATCTTTAAGAATCAGCTTGTGATATTGATCAATATCTCCAAACTTTTCTTCCTTAACTGATAAATCAGTGCCTTTAGATATATTGGCCTTTTAACATAAGTTCAAAATTATGACCAAACAATTGAGAAATGCTAATCTTTTTTTCTTTTATATATATATAAAAGAACTCTACTTAAAATTCTTTTTTCATGGTAGAAAATTAGGATAATGAAGTTAAATATTACCCATTGGCTGTGGAACTAAATTAGGAAAACTAGAACAAAGCCATCCAAATGAAGCATACACAGCTAAATAAGACAAACAGACAAGGCAAGCAGCTAAGATTTTTGCAACCCTGACAAAAAATTATATGAACTAATATACTGGCTAATGTCCTGAATAAAGATAATTGAAGTGAAGAAACCAACCGGAGTATTTGTCATATTTTTTAAGCTCCATTATATATCTCACTAATTCCTTCACTGCAACATCTCAACTTTTTGCTTAAATGCATACCGAAAGGCACGTGATGGTTGGAACGTGGTCTTATAAAGAAAGCACGCAAGCGTCACAATTCTAGGCGTCTTTTTGAATTGCGGAATCGGGGTTACCAACTGCATTAACCTCACATGTAATCTCGATGGGAGCCACAAAAATGAAGAAAGTAGTATTTTTCCATTCGGCCTCTAGCCATCGGAAGACACATCATTGTTGGAACCACGTGACGCTTCACATGTTAATCCATGCATAAACAACCTAGTCCCAATTGTAAGAAGTGCTATGCCCCCTCCTCGCGACCCACATATTAACTTCTCCAGAGCAAGAGATACATTCCCCACTGCAAGCGGACCAGTGGTCCCCAAATTTAGAAAAAGAACCTTGGCACGTTCATTGCACTTAATTACCATTAGCTTATGATTGCCCTTTTACCGTTCAACGTCCAGCCATCTTTGAATTGCCTTAGAGGTAAACTTAGAGAGTTTTACCCACCAAGCCTCCACCCGTGATCACCACGCACAATAATGCACTGTCAAGCTGGTGATAAACTCAGACGATTGATGGATATAGCAAAGATATGATAATGAATATTTTAGACAACACCCTTTAGTTGACCTTCTTGTTTTTGGAAGATCGATCCTGAACTTTTTCGGAGTGATACGATTTGACCCGTCACTTCAATCTCCTGTGGCTGCTTTTTTTGTCATCTCATTTCTCCTTTCGCCTAACATTATACGTGGGAAAAGGAAAACAGAGATATAGAGTTGCGAATCGGGCAATACACTTTTGTTATTTTATGAGCCCTAAAAGGCATGCAGCACGGGGATGAGATGAGCTTTAAATTTAAAGTGGTCCCTAAATTTAAAAAAGTACCTTGGCACGTTCATTGCACTTAGTTAACAATAGCATATGATTGCCCTTTTACCATTCAACGTCCAGCCATCTTTGAATTGCCTTAGAGGCAAACTCAGAGAGTTTTCCCCACCAAGCCTCCACCTGTGATGACCGCGCGCAATGATGCACCGTCAAGTCAGTGATGAATTCAGACGACTTGTGGATATGGCAAAGACATGATAATGAAAATTTTACACAGCACCCTTCAGTCGACCCTCTCGTTTCTAGAAGATCGATCCTAAACTTTTTCGGAGTGATAAAATCGGACCCGTCACTTCAATCTCCTATGACTGCTTTCTTTGGCATCTCACTTCTCCTTTTGCCTAACATTATATGCAGGAAAAAAGGAACAGATATATAGAGTTGCGAATCGGGCAATATACTTTTGTTATCTTATAAACCCTAAAAGGCATGCTGCACGGGGATGAGATGAGCCTTAACCGGTCAAAAACGATAGAGCAAGAACGGCGTTTTAAGTTAGGCTTACGTGCGCTTCATCGTAGCACCATAGGAATGATAGGACGGCGATCAGAGCGAGGATATGTATATAGCACATTGTCTTTTATCAAAAAACAGTCACTGTTTCTCCACGTTTGATGGATAAGTAGTATTGAGGGGAAGATTTGCAACATGAATAAGTGTTTTCGATGAATTTTGGAAAAAAAAAAAAAAAGGTAGTTTAGTTATCACTAGTTATCCTATGTGGCACGCTGCCATATTAGTAAGCTTAACAAAAATTATCCAAAAGTTTACATTGAAAAATCTGTAAAATTTAGGACTAAATTAATATCGGTATAATAAGTTTATAATTGATTATTTGATAGAATTTCAAATGAGATACCAAAATGATTATTTTTGAAAATTCCAAGAGCAGAAGGAAAACAAGATATTTGAAAGTTTCTAGGCGTGAGTTTATATGGAAAATATAAAGCGGAATTAGTGAGGTCAATAAATCAAAGAAAAAATAATTCTTTAAAGAGAAAATTGTCGTTAAACAACTTTTCATGCCCGAAAAGGCACAATTTCACATCACAAAAAATAATGTTCATATTTATAATAAAAGCTTTGCCTTGGATTATATCCCCTTAAAGAAAGGAGAGAAAGATCCCAACAACTCATGACAAGACTAAGGCAAGGATTTAGAATGGCGATTAGACAACACGATAGAAGTTAAAGTTAAAGAAAGAAGTACTATTAAAAAATGCATGATGCTCCATGATTAAATAGAAAAGCTGTTTTGCACACTTTCAGACACACGATGTTTGGGTGAAAAGTTGATTAAGGCCATGTTTGGTAACGTTTCTATACCTTCCAATTTCTGTTTTTTTTGTTCTCTAAAAAAAAAAAAAAAATCCATTTGGTAATGTCAATTGATTTTTCTATTTCTTGAAATAGAAAAGTAGGTAGGAATAGATTTGGAACAGAAATAAGAAGTAAAAAAAGTAGTTTCTTGTTCTCGAAAACAATTTCTAAAAATAAGTTTTTTTTTTTTTCTTCTTCCTTGTTGTCCCTTCCTTTCGTCGTTGCCCTTGCTGTCTGGCCACTGCCGCTGGCCGCCACTACCTACCTCCTGCTGTCACCTGCTGCCCATCGCCCGTCAGCCGACCTCCTCCCACCGCTCGTCCACCGATTGACCGTTGGCCGGCCGTCGTCGCCGTCGCTGCCACCCGCCACGACCCACCACCAATGACCATTGAGGCCACTACTTGTCGGTTGGGCGACGGTCCGGCCGCCGTTGCCATCGCCGGTTATCATCATCATCGGTTGCCGCACCCACCACCGATGACGGTTGATGCCGCGCCCGCCAGGCTAGCCGACCGACCCGACCGGGCGCGACGACTGTCGCCACCGCCCACCGATGACCGCCGGCGAGGCCCACCGATGGCTCGCCGCCGACTATTGCCGCCAGCCACTAATAACCGCTAACGACGGACCGTCGCTTGCCACCACCAAGATCGACGCAATCGGCGTCATTAGCGGTCATCGGTGGGCGCGGCGATGGTCGCCGGTGATAGCAATAAAGAAGAATAAGAAAAAATTTAAAAGAAATTATACATTGTGAATCATACCAAACGCATTTCTATTTTTTTTTTTCCCAAGAATAGAAATTTTATGTAATTACCAAACACGTTCTTTTTATTGAGAAATTGTTCCGGGGAATAGAAATAGAAAAAAACTATTTCGAAAAGAAATTGTTTCTCGAACGAAGCGTTATCAAAAACGGACCCTAAATGACACATACATTTGAAAGAATGGAAAGAGGGAAAAAAAAAAAAAAAAAACACAGATTGTACAGTCACCCTCTTTTTCTTTTCTCATTCCCTTCAAGCTTAAAATCGTGAATTGAACTTATTTGCGGCTGAAAATTCGAGAATTATCATATTTATCTGAAGAACAACAAAAGCACAAATGACAACAGTTTTCAGATATCTTTGTTGTCTTTTAACAATTTATATTAACTACCCTCTCAGATAAAACTAATAAGGAAGATTGATAGAAGCATCATATTTTCTTTCGAAATGCTTTATTTTCACAATAAACTTGTAATATTGAAAGGGTTTCCCGCATCATTGAATTATGGTATATCGATGGGTCATTTTTGCTATTTATTTCTTTTAAGAAATGTATATACACATTGACCCTCTCTCCGTGTATTAATTTACACTTTAGGAGCAATACTCTCTCTCTCTCCACCCACTTTTTGAGATGAAATTTTATCATAACATTACTCTATATGCATCGCATAACATTGTCAATATTGCTACTTTCATAGAAAGTGACCGATAGTCTAACTATATCATTCCCATTCTAAATACTTGAGCTGCACGCCAATGCGTCCTTGATCTGTTTGCCTTCAGATTTATCGCCTTGTGTAATGCTATGAATGTAATAATCGAATTAAAGAAGCTACAAATAGAAAATAGTAGATCTAACGCGTGCGTGAGAAATTAGGGTTTCCTACTCCCGAAATGGCCCCCATGCCATTTGATTAATATTCAAACCTACAAGTCTCTCTCTAGGCGTTGAAAGTCTCACCAAGAAGTCTTCACTTGAAGGACCACTCATCATCAGCTAGCCACTATGGTTCGGCTTCCCTTTAAAATTTGGACTTTACAAGCAGTTTCTTGGATTGAAGAACCGGTCAACTTAAACCAATGCCGAGAGTCAATCAGTTTCTCGGATTGAAGAATTTCCGGTCAACTTAAACCAAATCCGAGCAAAATCGATCGTGGGATTTCGGCCAAAGTGTAAATGAAACCAACCTATGAATACTCGCTTCTTGTCCAAGACTAAGGCCAAATAGCTCTCCCTCAACACATTTGAAGTTCGATCTCTCCCCTCAAGCGCCCTCTCTCTCTCTCTCTCTCTCACAAACACAAAACACGCTTCTATTTTGTTTGAATTATTAAGTACATTATATTTATTTCTTAGAAAAGAAAAGAAAGTCCGCCGTATCTATGGAAAGGTCCAAGAGTTTGCCGGTCCAGCCCCCAACTTATTGAAACCTCATTACCATTCTCAGTATCGACGGTGGAGAGATAAGAGGGCTTATCCCAGGAACAATTCTCGCCTTTTTAGAGTCTGAGCTTCAGGTTGTTATTAATCAGTTTGCTATCTTTTTAATTCATGAAGAACAAGTTTCAGTGAAGTACCAGGTTTTATCCATGCATGCCCGTTCCAACTTCTGATGACTTTGTGGACTTGTGCAGAAACTAGATGGTGAAGACGCAAGACTCACAGATTATTTCGATGTCATTGCCGGAACAAGCACAGGTGGTCTCGTCACTGCCATGTTAACTAGCCCCGGCGAAAACAATCGTCCCCTATTTGCTGCCAAAGATATTATGAATTTCTACCTTAATAAATGCCCTAAAATCTTCCCTCAACACAGGTTAACCAATTTAACTCATCATTTCTTTAGGCCATATCGGTAGTTCCTCAAAGGGCTGTATACTAACATAATATCTCTTTTATAATTGAAAACCACAGTTGCCCATTTGCTCCTGCTACGAACATGGTTAAGGCAGTGACTGAACCGAAATATGATGGAAAATACCTTCATAAGCTCGTCAAAGAAGAACTTGGAAACACAAGATTGCACCAAACATTGACGAATGTGGTGATCCCAACATTCGACATCAAGTGTCTTCGGCCAACCATCTTTTCTAGCTACGAGGTTCGTCCTTTTTTTCAGTAATTGGAATATAATCCATTCTTTCTTTTGATATTGTCCAAATAATAATATACAGAAAAATCACTGAACATGTTGCTTTTGTGGGGTGGTTGATTGTGTCCAGGTGAAGAAAAAACCAAGCATAAATGCCTTGTTCTCAGACACATGCATCTGAACCTCTGCAGCACCAACTTATCTCCCAGCTCATCATTTTGAAACCCAGGACTCCACAGGAAAAGTGAGGGGATTCAACCTCATTGATGGTGGTGGGGCCGCAAACAATCCAGTATGAAGAAAACTGTTTTGTAACAGACCTGACCTGAAAAAGTGTTGCGAAAAGGCAAGCAATCGAACAATAATATAGATAGAAGAAGAAAATAAATCGGACATTGGATTTACGTGCTTCGATCGTAAAGACCTACGTCCACGGGGAGAGCAGTAGCAAATCTCACTATAGATCAAGCAATACAATGAGATTACACACTCAAGTTACTCAAACACTCTCTTGCTGTTTCCCAAGCCCCAATTACACCCAACAACGCACGCATTTTACCACAAGATTTAATTGGCTATAAACACTCATCTTTCTTGGATGTAATTCACAGACAAGGACAACAGAGAAAATCCCTCCCAAGCACTTGACGACTAGATGGCGTTTCAAGAACACTTCTTCATGATCAACATTCTTATATCCATGGCCACAAGTCTATATATATATATATATATAAGTGAGACCTTTATTCTTTTGCTAACTTCTCATAGGATTCTGTTTCCTAACTTGCCTATTTTAACTAAAATATATCTCTATATATTTTAAACAGAATCAAATCCAAGTGAAAGTTGGACTTTCCTATTTTAGCGGCCAAATTCTCCAACGTAGATTCAAACTTTGGGAAGTTGATCTTCGGATCTTCCTTGCTCAATTTCGAACGTCCGCAACATATCCAATTCGGAATATTTGAAATTTCACATTGGACTCAAACTTGAGACATATTTTAACAAAAAGGGTAATTCTATTATTTCTAACTCTACATCGTTCGTGGTACAAACATTGGTTGCAATGGGAGAAGTGACGAAGGAGATCATGGGAGGAAGCTCAGATTTCTTCCCTATAAAGCCAATGGACTATAGAAGGTTTCTTGTGATATCGCTCAGGACCGATTCAGCAAAAGTTGAGGGGAAGTATAATGCAAGTGAAGCGGCCAAATGGGGAGTCCTGGGCTGGTTGTGCGGCAATGGCGGGGGCTCATTGGTCGATGTGTTCATCCAAGCGAGCGCAGATATGGTCGACTTCCACCTCTCTGCGGTCTTCCAAGCCCTACATCTTGAGGCCAACTACCTCCGGATTCAGGTATACATATATACAATATCAACCATAGTCATATCAAAACAAGCCTTGAAGTGATCATTAACTAATTTGCTTGCTAGCTAAATTCGGCAAGCTAATCTCAGCCTTTAAACGGAATTTGCAGGACAACACGTTAAGTGGTTCTGTAGCTTCAGTGGATATCGCAACAAAGAAAATTTGAACGACTTAGTCAGATTTGGTGAAGCGTTGTTGAAGAAGCTAGTTTCAAGAGTGAACTTGGAGATTGGCGGACATGAAGCCCATAATCCAGAGACTAATGAAGAGGCTCTTACAAGGTATGGAACTGTAATTTCTGATGTCGTTAAGAAGTTTGATGGTCGCGTGCATAGTTCGGGTTACTAAATGCAATTGCTTCTTTTCTCTTAGGTTTGCGAAACTACTCTCAAATGAGAGACACCTTCGTCTTGCGAGGTCACCCCATGGACATAATTACACAAATTGGAAACAATCGTAATCACCGAATGCTACAATTTGTACAAAGTGTAAGTCAATACATATTAAATCTGTAATGCGGAAACTCATACTAAACAGTGATCTTTTGATCTTCATGATTCTCACAAATAGATGATGACGTACCTTTATCCATAGCATTACACTTGATGATGATCGTTGTAGCCCAAAGAACTCGAACCAAAGAAGAAATCCGATTTCTCTCCCTTAACCCACTATTCTTGATGTATTCTATCGATGGAGGAGAGAATACCAAATTCATTTAGGTTATTGTTGTTCATTGTGGGTGGAGAGAGGACCGGACTCTATTTGTACGTTTGTTGAAAATGTGCCTTCCATCAAAGCGATATACCCTTTCAATTAAAGTCGTACCTCTTCGTTTTATTAGAGTCGTAACTCCTCAAACCAATATGTATTATTCTTATAGCATAACAATAATTATTAAACCATATAATAAATCATATCATGTGGGCCACAATAATTCTTACATTCTCCCACTTGGTCCATATGATATTCCTTTCATGGTTTAACAAAGACTGTAATGTGCACAATAATATTATGCTATAAAAATTTCATTAAATTGGCAATCACATAATAATCACAATTAAGTAAAGAAAACTAATGCGAGTCATAGCGGTTGTATGTCATTAATCGACATAGTCCCTTCTATGCACTACAACTATAGCACTTTACTTAACATGATCCATAAATGAGAAGTACAAAGTAATAGTCCAACTATAATGTTTCCTTAGAAACTATCCTGTTTAACATTCATCTATTTCCATAATGTATACTAAATAGAAAACAGGAAATATCATAAACACGTAAGTGAGCTCAAAGTGTCAAATACATAAACTTAATACAATCATAATACAAACATTAATGACGTTCAATAATTCCCATATTTTCAACATGCTTATTAAAAGTTTTGGGCAGCAGTCCTTTTGTTAAGGGATCTGCTATCATAAGTTTGGTGCTAATGTGCTCAATTGACACTCTTCGTTTCTGAACTTCTTCTTTAACAGACAAGTATTTGATCTCCATATGCTTAGCACCCTTAAAATACTTGTCGTTCTTAGAGAAGAAAACTACTGCGGAGTTATCACAATAAGTTTTCAGCGGCTTGGCAATACTGTCGACAACCACAAGCCCTAAAATAAAATTCCACAGCCATAATCCATGAATAGTGGCCTCAAAGCATGCCACAAATTCAGCTTCCATAGTGGATGCAGCAATAACTGACTGCTTCGCACTCTTCCATGAAATTGCCCCTCTAGCTAGAAAAAACAAGTAACCAAATGTTGATTTTCTTGTATCGGCACATCCGGCTAAGTCTGAATCCGAATATCCAATCACCTCAAGATGATCGGATCTTTTATAAGTAAGCATATGATTCTTCGTTCCTTGCAGGTATCTAAGAACTTTCTTTGTAGCTTTCCAATGATCCATTCCAGGATTACTTTGATACCGCCCAACATTCCGACAAACGAAAAGCGATGTCAGGTCTGGTGCAAGTTTGTGCATACATTAAACTCCCCACAACAGATGCATAAGGAATATTTTTCATTTGTTCTCGTTCCAATTCACTTTTCGGACATTGCATAAGGCTAAATTTGTCACCTTTACTGAATTGGAACTATTCTGCTGAACATTTACTCATATTAAATCTCTCTAAAATTTTCTCAATGTAGGCTTTCGAGACAATCCTAATAATCCTTGTGATCTATCACGGAATATTTCTATTCCTATCACATACGTTGCCTCTCCCATATCCTTCATTTCAAAATTCTTAAAGAGAAATTTCTTGATTTCATGTAACAAACCAAGATCATTAGCAGCAAGCAAAATATCATCAACATACAAAACTAGAAAAATAAACTTGCTCCCACTAATCTTCATATATATACACCGATCAACGGTGTTTTCCTTAAATGCAAATGAAGTTATGGTATCGTTAAACTTAAGATACCATTGTCGGGAAGCTTGTTTAAGTCCATATATTGATTTCTTTAATTTACATATCTTGTGTTCCTAAACCTCTTCTTCTAAATTTCCATTAAGAAAGGTGGTTTTTACATCCATTTGGTGTAACTCCAAGTCATAATGAGCCACCAAAGCCATAATGATTCTAAGTGAGTCTTTCTTAGAGACTGGTGAAAATGTCTCTTTATAGTCAATGCCTTCTTTTTACGTAAAACCCTTTGCAACAAGTCTGGCTTTATGTCGTTCAATATTGCCTTTTGGTTTTAAAGACCCATTTACACCCAACCTTCTTACATCCTTTAGGCAATTCAACAATATCCCAAACTTGATTTTGATGCATGAATTTTAACTCTTCTTGCATGGCATTAAACTATTCATTAGAATCTTCACATTCCATGGCTTGAGAAAATGAATCTGGATCATTTCCAATTCCTAAGTCAATTTCTGACTCTTGTAGATAAACCATATAGTCATCGAAATAGCCGACCTCTTTTCTCTTTGAGATCTTCTTAATGCTATTTCTTATGACTCAGCTATTGGAGGTTCAATATTGACATCTTCATTATGGAGTGGTTGTTCATTAATTTGTTGTTCTTGATTATTGTTAGATTGTGCTATAATATCAGGAACAACAACTTTAGAAGTTTCGGGTATAGGAACTTCTACCCTTACTTCTTGAATGCAAGCATTACGCATTCTTTCACTCCCACTGATGTCACCATTCTCAATGAACCTAGCATTTCCAGATTTAACAATTCTTGTACTATGATTAGGACAATAAAATCTATACCATTTGGATTTCTCTGCATAACCAATGAAATAACCACTGGTCGTTCTTGAATCCAATTTCCTTTCATGTGGATTATAAATTCTTATTTCTGCTTGACAACCCCAAACATGCAGGTGTCGTAAACTAGGTTTCCTTCCCATCCACAGTTCAAAGAGAGTCTTTGGAACGGCCTTACTAGGAACCCTGTTTAATAAATACATAGAAGTCTTTAAAGCATACATCCACAAAGACAAGGGTAAAGATGAATGACTCATCATACTCCTAACCATTTCCATTAAAGTACGATTACGCCTTTCTACTACACCATTTTGTTGTGGTGTACCTGCATTGTGTATTGAGCACAAATGCCATGTCTTTCAAGGAATTTAGCAAATGGACCTGGACATTGTCCCGATTCATTATACTTTCCATAATATTCACCGCCTCTATCGATCTTACTATTTTCACCTTTCTATCTAATTGCCTCTCAACCTCTTTAATATACACTTCAAGTGTATTCATTGATTGAGACTTATCATGCAATAGATAAATGTAACCATAACGTGAAAAATCATCAATAAAGGTAATGAAGTAACTTTCCTTACTAAAAGATGGAACATCAAATGGACCACATATATCAGTATGTATAATTTCAAGAAGTTCTGTGTTTCTTGTGGCACCTTTCTTAGTGTGCTTTGTTTGTTTACCTTTAATACAATCAATACACACTCCAAGGTCAGTAAAATCCAAATTTGGAAGAATTTCATTCTTCACTAATCTTTGCATTCTTTCTTTGGATATATGACCCAAACGTTTATGCTACAAGTAAGCAGAATTTTCATCCACCAAACTTCGTTTAGTGCCAACATTATGATGCAAAGTCATTAATGTCTCAACAAAAGTATTATTAAGTCTAAATTTGTAGAGACTATCACATAAAGTTCCAGTTCCAATAAGAGTATCACTCTTAAATAGACTGAAAGATTCAAAACCAAACTTACAATAAAATCCCGCCACATCAAGTCTTGGCAAAGAAACTAAATTACGAGAAAATGTAGGTACATAAAGGGTTCGAAACAAATCTAAATAATGCCTAGTATCTAAGATCAAACGATAAGTGCCAATGCCTTCAACTGGAACTTTGTTTTCGTTCCCCGTAATCACATAACTTTCATTTGGCTTTATGGTTTGGATCGTAAGAAATCCTTGCATCATATTTGACACATGAGTGGTGGCACCAAAATAAATCCACCAAGTATTATGAGGAACTTCAGTAAAGTTTGATTCAAAACATACTAAAGCACAAGGCTTACCTTTCTTTTCGAACCAAGCTTTACATTTCAGACAATCTTTCTTCAAGTGTCCAATTTTGTTGCAAAAATGACACTTAATAAGATTGTGTTCCTTCTTGTGGATTTGAGAAGCCTTTGAAGAGTCATTCAGAACGTGTAGTCCTTTCTTCTTGCTCCTTCCACCTTTCCTCTTGAAATTCTTTCGAACTTCTTGATGACTTGAGAGATGAACAGAATGAGCCTTTTAATTCTTTATCCTTGTTTTCTCTTGAACTAGCATACTGGCCAATTCATTTACATTCCACTTATCCTTTATAGTCTTGTAATTCATTTGAAATGGCCCATATTGCTCATGAGGCAAGGAGTTAAGTATAAATTGTACTAAAAAGTACTCATCCACGTTCATCCCTAAAGTCCTTAACTTTGCTGCTAAATTCGTCATCTCAAGTATATGCTCATGCATGGTACGCGAACCATCATATTTCATGGTGGTCGTGTACTCATCAATGTACCAAGCAAGTGACTTATCGGCGGTATGAGAACGCTCTT
The DNA here is from genome assembly GCA_014182565.1 of Eucalyptus marginata. Taxonomy (NCBI): domain Eukaryota; kingdom Viridiplantae; phylum Streptophyta; class Magnoliopsida; order Myrtales; family Myrtaceae; genus Eucalyptus; species Eucalyptus marginata. The sequence continues at coordinate 1,320,398 of CM024590.1, forward strand.
TCACAAATTTCATAAATTCCTTAGCATTGTCGGTTTGGGAAGAGAAGTCTTTAAATTGTTTGCAACTGTCATTCGCATGAACATTAAGCTCAGTCTGTTCGATCTTTCCCAAGCTTTATAGAAAGACTTTTCATCATTGCTACTTTCATCAGTAATAACAGCTGGTTTCTCAGCTTGAAGCGCTAAATCAAGATCCGGACACCTAAGTGAAACTGGACTTGTTCACTCCAATCAGGAAAATTTATCCCATTGAATAAGGGAATAGATGAGGCGTGCGAATGCAGCGAAACAGGTACAGATACTGCAAATGTGCAAGAAAATACTTATACATTAATGCTTTGAGAATATCACCTAATCAGATTCAAACTAAACTACACATGTACATCATAGTTCTCCTTTGGGCGATCCTATGATATACAAATATATAAAAACCATAATGATGCTAATAATTTTTATTTGATAATTGTAAATATATCTTATTAAAATTTATTTGCTATCTTTGGATACACAAACAAAAGTAATAAGTCATATTAATTATCAACCATAACGTTCATGAATTATAGAAAATAATTAACCTTTGGGTTAATCCCTAAGTTCTTATAATAAATAAACTTCAATATACCCATAACACCAATAATGATATGCAACATATCAATTTCATATATATAGCATCAATTAATCATGGGTAATTGAATAAAACAATTTACAATATCAAAAATTCAAAAAAAAAAAAACTTCAAGGTTTTGCCACTTTGGTGACTAACAAACCATTCATAATATGAATTTTTAATATTGTAAAATACAAATATTTGCCAAATTGCACACAAGGACAAAATCGTAATCAAAACATAAGGGCAGAATCATAAATTTATAATCCAGGGGCAAAATGGTAAATAACCAGTAAGGGCAGAACCGTAAAATCATAATTCCATAAGGGCAGAATCATAAATTTATAATCCAAGGGCAAAATGGTAAATTAACAGCAAAGGCAGAATCGTAAATAAATAGAGAAGGACAAAATAGGAATTTTAAAATTGGCATAGGGGCAATTTTGTAATAAAAGGCCCTCGGTACGTCCAGCGCGTGCTTGGCACGCGCTGCATCCGCCACGGGCGCGTGCCGCGCATGCGCACGTCCAACGCGTAGGCGCGTGCGTTGCACGCGCCCGGCAACTGCCGCACGCGTGGGATCCACGCGCGCAGCGGTTGAGCGCGTGAGAGCGCGTGGCGCGTGGGCTCCACGCGCCTGCAACCGCAGCGCGCACGTGAGGCCCACGCGCCTTCTTCCTCGCGCCCAGAACACTTTCCTTCGCCATTTTTCGTCCTTTCATCCCCTGTTTCGCCCGAATTCTTCCATTTTTCGACATTTTTCAACATGAAAACATTCATCATTCGGATTTTCTTTGACAGAACCATCCGAAAACATTTCAACAACAATAAATAATACGAACATGATCGTTTAACAAATCATCAAACATAAATCATAATATTTCTATAAACGGAAAAATCATGAGATCATAAACCATGCTCTGATACCAACTGTAAGTCAATACATATTAAATCTGTAATGCGGAAACTCATACTAAACAGTGATCTTTTGATCTTCATGATTCTCACAAATAAATGATGACATACCTTTATCCATAGCATTGCACTTGATGATGATCGTTGTAGCCCAAAGAACTCGAACCAAAGAAGAAATCCGATTTCTCTCCCTTAACCCACTATTCTTGATGTATTCTATCGATGGAGGAGAGAATACCAAATTCCTTTAGGTTATTGTTGTTCATTGTGGGTGGAGAGAGAATCGGACTCTATTTGTACGTTTGTTGAAAAGGTGCCTTCCATCAAAGTGATATACCATTTCAATTAAAGTCGTACCTCTTCGTTTTATAAGAGTCGTAACTCCTCAAACCAATATGTATTATTCTTATAGCATAACAATAATTATTAAACCATATAATAAATCATATCATGTGGGCCACAATAATTCTTACACAAAGAACATACTGAAGTTCGTGAAGATTGATTCCTAGGGGACAAGTCATTCATTCTTTGATTATTTTCATATTTTCCATTCTTCCTGAATAAATTCCAAGCGCCAAATTGCTGCGTCAGATGTAACCTTTAGTCTAATTCTTCCTAATTATTGTTTTGTATCATATTGCTAGTCTGAGCTTGTAAAACACGATCGAATTGTCAATAACAATCTCAATTACCTTATCCTATGGTTGGATATGTTACGAGAAACAAGTGAACGAGCAATAATTAAAAAAAAAAACAAAAAATTAAATTGAACATCATAAACTGGCTCAGTGATGTGACCTACTCCTAGAGAGAGTAACGTGGGTTTCTACCATAGATCGGACAATACAACGAAAATTACAGTCACATTCAAGTCACTCAAACATTCAATATCTTCCAAACTCTAATCACACAAAGTGAGTCATACAGTGTTTAACCCTCCATAATTTTTCATGAATTAATGTCTCAATCTCATAATGAAGTTTAGAAATCTTATAACAAGATTTGTCTTCGGTATCTAATACTTAAATTCGATGGATTCAATTAACGAAATAATCGTGCAGCATCTCGGAACAATGTCCCACCCATTTTTTGCACCCAAAGCCACAAGAAAAGTTCTCTTGACCCAAACCAAAAGACCCCCACAAACTCAATAAATATAAAGTATGCGAGTCCCTTCTTTGATCCAACTGAGGAAACCTCTTTCTTGTTAAACTCAGAAGAGTTGACCCCCCAACAGGAAGTTGACTTATCGAAATTGGCAACAATTTGCACTTTCCTTTTGAGTTTTCCGTACATCTTAAACTCAAAAATATTTTAATAATATACGAGATGAGATCAGCAAGAAGTCTCTAACCCAAGTTGAAAATCTACTCATAAACCCTCCCTATAAACACAGTTTTTGAATTTTACTTTCCCGTGAAGATATCATAATTTATGAAAAATCATTACATATAGTTTGTAAAATGTTCCTTCCTTAAAAAGAGATCAATCTGCTATACAAGCCTCGCAAGAGAGTGAGTCAAATAATTCAAATTCTATTTAATGTACGCATCACCAGCTAAAAAAGTTTAGAATTTGCAGAGTGCATAGGATGATGCTAGATATCAATTGAAAATGGCGAGGTCTACTTTGAATATCAAAACACATAAAGTGTTGGGCTATGCAACTATAAGTCCAAATGCCAGACCTAAAAAGTTTAGAGATCTAATTTGGTTTCTTTCCGAACGTTGGATGATAAAGTTGCTAATTACCCATTCTGAAGGGAACTAAAATAGGAAAATTAGAATGAAGCCAGTATTATAAGCGCCGAGTAGCTAAAGAGGAGGTGATTTAAAATTGACAAACATGTGAGGTTATTTGTCAATATTACTAAGAACATGCAAAGTTAAAATTATTGTATTATACTCCAAATTCTCAATCAACCAAGCATTGCAATTTGATATCGTATTCAATGGGCAAAAATGTAAATTGATTAGATAAGAATGAAATGTCTCGAATCAAAAAGATGCTTTCTCATCCATAAATTGTAAAAATCAAAACCTTTGGATTTTCTTCTTCGAAATAGATGCAAACATTTTGTTTAATTCTTTTTTAGAAAGTGTGATCTTTCTTTATTTTTTAATTGGATTACGAAATAGTTACATCTAGAATAATTATTTTCCATATTAAATATATATAAAATTGATCTATAAGTTACGAAAAAATATTTTTAGTTATTTCATTTGTCATTTATTACTATAAACATTCGCTTAATATTATGATGTTAGATCTTACCTTGTATGCCTTAAAGATTAATTAAATTGTGTTATTTATTTCTTCATATTATCTTTCTTGTAATAAATTGTGATTTTTTCATTGACATTATGTATTCAACTCATAAGGCAATCTATATATTATTTATGTAAATTTTTCTATTCATAAAAAGTATTATCTAAAAACTTTTAGATAGATTACTCATTTTGATATAATGTATCATACGTTTAGATTTGTCAAGATTACTCATTTTTCATCGCAACTATCAATGATGAACATACTACAGTGTTAGGTTAGATCATTCACAATTCTATAAATGTGTGCATCGAGCAATGTGGAATTCCAAGGGAAACCAATATTAGGTACAATGAAGATGAATAAAAGTTGCATAGATAATCTATGAGGAATGCGGTGCGATGAACTGATCTTGGTGGAAAAATTGGATGGGAACTTGTGTCTTTTTAGTAGGAACAGTGTCGAACGCACAAATTCTTGAAATTTGATTGTTAGCCTATGCATACTTACTGAAGATGGAATACAACTTGATTTTCAAAACTTAAAATCAAACTCATATATCTTTTTTTTTCTTTTTTAATTTTCATGTTACCTGTAGCTAACGGGAAGGGTCTGATCAAAGGACATTCGTCGCTTTCATTGCTTTTTTATCCATAACATTTAATTACCATTGAACTTTCGGCCATCTTTGAATCACCAAAAGCCTCCACCATCGACCCTCTCGTTGCTTGATTGGAGATGAATAAGTTATTCTCTGACAGGATGACCTGTCATCTCGCATCTATATCGGTTCTGCCTAACAATTCTCCCATGAAGTCGGGGGAAAAAAACGACCCAGAAGCACAGCTTCACACGTGATTCAAATCTCGTATTAATTAATTAACTTTAAAGCATGCGAAGACACGGGGATGAGAAACGAGGTTCGCTTCACCGGTCAAAAGCAGAAGAGCAAAAAACTGCTTGATTTAAAGCCAGGGTTTCGACGTGTTCATCGAATATAACCCCAAGAGGAAGGAGCCTACAAATTACACTTGCATTGATTACTATTTCGTTCACGTGTGAAACCCTAAATTGGAACTAGTCAACCGATTTGCCTTGGAGTAGTTACCACTCAGAACCTAGCCGTTCTTTTTTGGTCAAAACTTAAACATTCGCCATTCATTCTGACATAATAAGTACATGGGTTTGTCCAAAGAAATAACCATGCTATCTCTTTTTCTATTTTAATCAATTTACATTTAGATAAAACCCAATGTATGTGACAGATGAAAGAAAAGAATCACCTTAGTTACCTCATCATTCTAATGGCCCTTTTAAATCCTAGTGTTCTCCTTTCCTCGCCTATACATCTCTCAATTTACATTAACATATCTCCATCTGCTGGGCATAACATTGTTTACATTGCTAGTTTCGTCGAGAGCAATTCCAGATTACTAGAAAGATATTTCCAATTTGAATTTCTTGAGCCACTACCAACGCGTTATCTTTTCAAATAAGGTTCATTATCGTGTATATCAAGCAAAGATGGTTGATTTAATTTATTGCATAAGACATGAATTGGAAAGAAGCCATTATATATATATATATAGAACTTGGAAAAACCATTCAAAAGTGACGTATCTGGATCTAAATTCTTACATGTATGCTATATCTTCATCACGAATAAAGATTCTTGCTCCCTAACTGTGGCCCCATCAAACCCTTCTTTGAATTTTCAAACCTAAAAGTCTCCCGAATGTTGAAAATCTCAACGACTATTCTTCACTCCGCATGGTGACCAGAAAGGCCTCTCAGCCTCAAGCAATAAATGTTTTGCATCAGCTTTGAAATTGTACTTTTGAACGATTTTCTTGGAATCGGTCCAACCTATGATGATTCCAAGCAAGATCGTACGTTCCATTTCGGTCAATTTTTGAACGAAACATAGCCTATAAATACGTGCCTCTATACAGACTAAGGCCATCACGGAACTATCTCATTTCCAGCTTTTCCACAGTACAAGCACATTTGCAATTCAATATTTTCCTCAAAGCCTCTCTCTCTGTTTCTCACTCTAGGAAATAAGAAAAGCACATACTTTGTCTGAATTTTGGTCCGCTGGTATCCATTTCTTCTCTACTTGGTGTCCATTTAGTTAGCAAAGACATCCATGGAAAGGGCAATGAGCTTGCCACTTCAACCTCCGACTTACGGAAATCTCATAACTATTCTTAGTATCGATGGTGGAGGGATAAGAGGGCTGATTCCGGGAACCATTCTTGCTTTCTTAGAGTCTGAGCTTCAGGTTTGTACTCGAACAAAGCTCACTTTTTTGACGCATGCGTGCCTCATGCAACCTGTTATTCCTAATTAGAGAACATATATATCTTTATGGACTGTGCAGAAACTAGATGGTGAAGACGCAAGGATCGCAGATTATTTTGATGTTATTGCTGGAACAAGCACCGGAGGTCTAGTCACCGCCATGTTAACTAGCCCTGACGAGAACAACCGCCCCTTATTCGCCGCAAAAGATATTAAGGATTTCTACCTCGATAACTGCCCAAAAATCTTCCCTCAAGACAGGTTAGCTCAGCTGGCCGATTCAAAATTATCAAGGCCATATTAGGGGTTGCATTTATGAATGATTGTTTGTCTATGGCAATAACTCTTCTTACATAACTTCTATCTTTTTCGAAACTACACAGTTGCCCGTTTGCTCCTGCTACGAAGATGATCAAAGCTGTGACGGGACCAAAATATGATGGAAAATACCTTCATAAGCTTGTCAAAGAGAAACTCGGAAACAGACGATTGCATCAAACATTAACAAATGTTGTGATCCCAACATTCGACATCAAGAGTCTTCAGCCAACCATCTTTTCTAGCTACGAGGTTCATCTTTCTTGTCCCTGAAATATAACTCGCTTTTTTTTAAATATTGTTTCTTGCGTGTTACATGTAGAAAAGTAATTAACTAGATATGTTTTTAAAAATAAATATGCAGGTAAAGAGAAAGCCAAGCATAAACGCCTTGCTCTCGGACATATGCATCTCAACCTCAGCAGCACCAACTTATCTCCCAGCTCATTACTTTGAGACCCAGGACTCCACGGGAAAAATTAGAAATTCAACCTCATAGATGGCGGTGTAGCTGCGAACAACCCGGTATGCAAAGCTAATTTTCCCTATTGTTGTTTAATGTGGATTGTGACTTGACGATACATAGTATTAAACCACTAATTTGACGTTGCTCAAAATAGACCTTGGTTGCGATGGGGGAAGTGACGAAGGAGATCATGGGAGGAAGCTCGGATTTCTTCCCCATAAAGCCGATGGATTACAGAAGGTTTCTGGTGATATCACTCGGGACCGGATCGCAAAAAGTCGAAGGGAAGTACGACGCAAGGGAAGCTGCCAAATGGGGAGTGCTGGGCTGGTTGAGTAGCAATGGTGGGAGCCCGTTGGTCGATGTGTTCATGCAAGCGAGCGCCGATATGGTCGATTTCCACCTCTCTGCGGTCTTCCAGGCATTACACCTTGAAGCCAACTACCTTCGAATCCAGGTATAATAGAATTAAGATTCTCGAACTTCACTTGCATAACATTGACCTTGATGTCCTCATCGAGGATTTCCTAGCTGTAGCCGACACACTGTATATTGATTCTCGTAAATGAAACTCACAGGACGACACATTAAGCGGTTCAGTGGCCTCTGTCGATATCGCTACAAAGAAGAATCTAAACGACTTAGTCAAAACCGGTGAAGCACTATTGAAGAAGCCGGTTTCGAAGGTGGATTTGGAGACGGGTCAATACGATGCATGTAAACTGGAGACTAATGAAGAGGCTCTTAGAAGGTATTGAACTATTAGAACAATGAAATCAAATCCTTTCATGTATTTAAAGGTTTAGGGTTTATTAGTTGTCCGGTCGAGGTTACTTAAGTGCGATTATCCAATTTGGTTTCAGGTTCGCCAAGCTCCTTTCAAATGAGAGACAACTTCGTCATGCGAGGTCGCCGCATGGACATAATTCCACGAATTTGAAACGATGCTAGTCGTGGAATATTTCTACAGTCCTGAAGATTCTTAGGGGACACGTCATCCATTCTTTGATTGTTTTTGTGTATAGGCATTCTATGGACTTCTTTTATTCTTTCCATTCTTCTCCATTAAATTCCGAAGGGAAGTTTGCTGCATCATTGGATGTAACTTTTTCAATATTATACTTTCAGATGATTTTTTTGTATGTTTTTAACTGGTCTGTGCTTGTACAACATGATCAAATGAATAAAAGTTCTCATTGCCTCAAGCTTGTGACCTGGTACCACAAATCATGAGTTCATCTCTGATCGTTTCTTTCTAAATTCTAGAAGTTGGAAAGAAACGCGAATAAAAGTTCATAAAAAAAAAAAAAAAAAGGAGAATCTTTTATTGGAGGTAAGAGAACTTGGTAACTTAGAAAGAGGGTTAATAACTTGAAAAACCCCAAACTGGCACATGTGTGACAAATTTACTCCAAACTAATTTTTGACCACAAAAAATCATAAATCGATATACCTGTGACAAATTTACTCCAAACAACCACAAAAAACCCCAAACCAGTACACTTATGACAAATTTATCCCACACTAATTTGTTCGACTGCCAAAACCCCCAAACTGGTATATTTATGACAAATATACATTCCGTTAAATTAGATTAATACCGCAAAAAACCACAAAAATTGTGTAACTATGACAAACATAAAATAAAATCCCAAACCAGTATACTAGCCAACTATCAAGTGTTATTCGATTGAGCAATTTGACAGTTAAACTTAAAATGGAACAAAAGCTACATCGTAGCTTCAATTTCAGTCCCATCGTGCATGTTGATGGCATGATGCTAGAATACCAAAGTTTTTGTTAAGGGTTGCCATAAAAAGGAGGGCAGGCTACCAATTCAAGTTTTGCCAATGGTACAATAATTTTATTGGAAATTACCTTCTTCTTCTTTTCCTTAATTCCAAATTAAATTTTTTCATCTTGCTCTCTGTTGGAAGATATGCATCAGATTGGATCTTGAAGATATGCTCGGAATCTCGCTTGATTATAATTGTGCGTAAATTAGTTAGGAATTTAGATTGAGATTAAATTCTGATTTTATTGTGATCTCACAAAATATATTTTTACCTTTATTGTATCATTTCTATATTATAAGTACAGAAGATTGTACATCAGAATATACAATGAAAACACAAAGTTTTCTACATTTCTCCCGTCTTCTTCATGACAACCCATCTTCTTACATGGTATTAGAGCCTCCAAGCTACTGAACTACTTTCGCTTCCACTTCTGATTACCTAACCAAAGGAACTCTGACTTGCAAAGCAGAATTGCCATCTGGTACAGGAATCAATTTCCAAAGGAAGAAGATAAGAGTTTTTTTTTCTTACCGACAATGGCCACCCCACAAGACAGCTTCTCTGTCAACAACCAGACCGCTGGAGAAACTCCATCTCAACCTGCTCAAATTCAAGGCATACCTACGACAATTCAACAACAACCACTCCAGGCCCAGCCCGTGCAATGGCAGCCCACACAGGCTCAGTTTAATCTGGGGCAGCCCATTGCGGGCCAACCTCTCTAGTGGGTTCCTTACCCATGGTACTTTGGGCCAAGCCCAAGTTCATCATCGCCTGGTCATGTGGGCCACCAAAGCCACGTCCAATCCGAAGGGAGCCCACCAACCGTAACTGGGGCAAGCCCAACCGCCGGATTGGAGCGGACGAGCGGGTCGGGTGAACCGGGTATGGGAACAAATCCCTACCCGGGAATTTTCAATGTGGGTTATCAATTCGGATCGGGCGAACCGGGTTCAGGGACGAATCCCTACCCGAACTTCGCACCCAGCTTCTTGCTATTTCCAATCGGAGCCGTCACCGGTCAACCGAAGCCCAGTGATCCCCTGTACATCTCGACAGCTGACGGCCCTGAGTTGCGGCTAATCAACCTGCAGCTCACTAGGCCAGAGAACTACTCCAGGTGGTCCCGAGACTTCCGGCGAGCCCTTGTGACGAAAGACAAGGATGGGTTCCTAAACGGAATTGTTCCAATTCCTGCCGATGACCGTCTGGTGTGACACTAGAGGAAATGCAACTAGCTCGTCCAAACGTGGATCATCAATTGCATCTCCCCAGACATTGTGGCTGGCCTACCACCGACGGAGGACTCGAAGAACATGTGGGAAAACATCAAATAGATGTATGGCAAGTTAGATCGGGCACGAATTTTCTCTTTGATGCAGGAACTCAGTGAATTAAAACAAGGAAACATGACGGTTTCAGCCTACTACAACAAACTGTCATCCCTGTGGAATGACATCGAAGCCACGGAAGAGAAGCTCAAGGGACCAGAGGAGACACTCGCACGGTATCAATTAATGAAAGAAAGGGAAAAGGCAACCCGATTTTTATTGATTTTGAACGAATCGTACGACTTTTCGTTCATAGATATTGGCCATGGAACCGATGCCGCCTCTTGGACGGATTTTCCAATTGGCCGTCCAGGGGGAAGAGAGCCAGCGAAAGGAGGAGAGATTTTTGCCCTCGCAAGCTGCTGCGAGAGGCGAGATGCGGGACCGAAAACCCTAACGCACGAAAGAGGGGCGCAAGAAGAAGGGTTAGGGTTTCAGGCCGAAGACACTCACTCACTTAAAAGAGGAGGAATCGGTGGTCTAGATCTCTCATGCCGATCGGACGGTTCAAAGGGACCCATCCACTCGAATGGATCGAATGGCGGAGATGAATCGAATGGAAAAGGATCCGACGATGGTGAAATTTTCTCAACATTTGCAAAAAATTTTAATCCAAGAGGAAAAGGTAAATTATATTGCGATTTTTGCAGATGTCCACACCATACAATAGAAATTTGTTGGAAACTGCATGGTAAACCCAGAGAAAAGGGAAAAAGGAAGGAATTTTCTGCAACTTATCAAGTTAGTGGTCCTAAAGCTGATCGATCTATAACATATGAACAATACCAACAGCTAATGTAGGCACTACAGAAATTAGACACCTCAAGCAAGGAGGAAATTTCTCGGTATCTCTCATTGCTTAATTAATAATATCTCGAGGAAAGCTTGGATAATTGATTAAGGGCAAGTGATCATATTATTTGTGAAATGGCCTAATTTTCAAATATACATGAGAATATGAATTTTCCTGTTACTGTGCAATTACTCAATGGGAATGTCACTCATGTTACAACCACTAGAACAGTCAAACTCAGCCCACAAATTATACTCCAAAATGTCCTTTACGTCCCAGAATTTCGATTTAATCTTGTTTCTGTGTCCAAAGTGTGCAAAGAAAATTCCTGTCGTGTATTGTTTGATTCTGACACCTGCTTCTTTCAGGCCCTTTCGACTGGCAGAGTGATGGGCTTGGGTAGTCTTTTTGAAGGGCTGTTTCTTTGGACAAATCTCCCAAGTAATTTTGATTCGTCGTCATTTCCTTCAAATAAAATGTCATTGTGTAACACAACTACCAAATGATAAAGACTATCTTATGCATTCACGATTGGGTCATAGTGCTTCATTCCCTTACTCTAAGTGTCAAATATGTCCCTTTGCAAAATAGTCACGCATTCCTTTTCCTTCTAGCAAAAACCGTGCCGATGACATTTTTTTCTTAATTCATGTGGATGTTTGGGGCTCTTATCATACTTTACACCATGATGGGTCACGTTATTTCTTGACAATTGTGGACGACTATTGTCGTGCCACCTGGGTTTTTCTAATGTGGTCAAAGGGACAAGTTTTCTCACATTTGAAAACTTTTATTACTTTATCCAAGAACCAATTTGGGAAATCTATTCAGCAAATCCGGACAGACAATGGGAAGGAATTCTTCAACAATGATTGCAATTTCCTCCTCTCTGTTAGGGCTAGTACTATCACCTAGAGGGAGGTGAATAGGTGTAGATAAAGCTTTTCGCAAGACTTGGAGAATTAGTTTTTCCTTTGATAATGAAAGACTTAAAAAGTAACTCAAATTGAGCAAGTAAACAAACGATATAAGAAAGTAAAAAGTTCAAGGAGGAGAAAATAAGAACATAAGGTTTATAGTGGTTCGGCTTAGATCAAGCCTACGTCCACTCTCCGCGCTAACAGCCTGTTGGCTGGATTCCACTATGAATCAAAAGAGATGTTATAGCTTGTGATCTCGACTATCACAATGACGAGTCTTTACCGAACTCTCACACAGTCTCAGTAAGAGTATCTCTCTTTTGTATACAACTTTTAGCTCGATGAATGAAAAAGCAAGAGACTAAAAGCTTCAGACTTTGGAATTCTCTTTCAAGCACCTCCTCGAACAACTTGAGAGTCTTCCTTATATACTTCTCCATGCCTCTACAACCGTTGGCACTTTCCAAAGGAGTTCTTCCAATCTACCCATTGGACAGAATCAATCAAAGAAATCTCGAGTCATTTAAGGAATGTGATGATAGCCCATCAATCCTATTCGCCCATACAATTAGGATCTTGAGTTTCCATAAGTAGAACTTTCCAAATTTCAATAAGAATAATCAATCAAGCAAATATGAAATCCAACTATAAGGTCTTCCAGTAATTATACAAGTCGAAACCTTGAAGATAATCCTACATTTGGATAAGTCTTCATACTTCATTCTGGAACTGTCAGTGAGGATAGACTTTAAGACTAAAATCTGATGGTCTGTCGGTCTTCAGACTTTGACAATAAAGTCTTGAGATCTTCCGATATAGACTTGGAAAGGTTTTGTCAACTTTAAAACAATAAAGGAGTTTTCTCTAACATTCTCATCTCATGGGATTCTCCATGAAAGTTCCTGCGTCTATACTCCACAACATAATGGAGTAGTGGAGCGTAAACATCGCCACCTACTTGAAGTTGCACATGCATTGAGCGTCTATTCCGGAGCATTATTGGGGCAAATGCATAGTTACTGCAGCCTATCTCATCAACCGCATGACAACTTGGGTACTCAATGGAAAAACTCCATTTGAGTTACTCTTCAACAAGAAACCAGCATTGGAGCATTTAAGGATATTCGGATGCCTGTGCTTTGTTACTATATTAGGCCCCCGAGACAAAATGGGCCCCCGTGCTCGACATTGCATCTTCATGGGCTATCCGAACCTACAAAAAGGATATCGTATCCTTGATCAATCAATCGGGAATTCTTCATTAGCAGAGATGTCATTTTTCATGAAGACATATTTCCTTTTCATGAAACGGAGTTTTTAGGAGAAATGCCAGATACTTCCATACGTCCTAATAATTCCCTATCTATAGAAGAATCAACTGCTAATAATTTTCTGACAAGAACTCCAGAACAGCTTGCTCCAGTGATGAATCCAATTTCTACTAAGCATTCTACACCAGCAATTGCTGAAGATATAATACAAGACAATTTCCCAGTGATAGAAGCTCCTTCTAATGAGATTGGCGTTGCAGAAAGATCTTCCCCATCCTCTACTCCACCATAAACGAATCCTCCACGACGATCTGGTCATTCTACACAACCACCAGCTTGGACAAAGGATTATATTTGTGCATCCCTCAACTCATTAGGTATTCACTACCCACTATCATCTTATGTTTCGTTTCATAGACTTTCACCGGAACATAGATGTTGTGTTAGTCAAATATCAGAGGATATCCAACCACCCAGCTATGAAGAAGCAACTCAGCTATCTACTAGCATTTAGCCAAGCATCGTCTCCCCACCTTGGAGCGCAGCTTCGTCATTACGTCGACAGCGTTCCCAAATGAGCATGGGCCCCCGAGAATCTCTGCGACTCGCATCCGTTGTATGGGGCATCCCATATAGGGGTAAGTTCGGCTCAACAGGTCATGACAATTTCCTCTTTTCTTCATATAAAAAATATTCAAGAAATTATTCACGTGTGTGGGGGCATGTTAATTTCGAACCGAAAAACTAATATCTTACTTTTTAAACCCCACCATTTAATATAATCCTTAAAATCCAATTTTGGTATCAAAACTCGGCACTTAGGATTTTATGAATAAAGTCTTTATTTTTCACAATCAACACTCAATTTGCAATATCCACTCATCAAATTCATAATCTGAATACATAACGGTGATCGGCGTGAAATTCTGATAATTTAAGGTCCCGAAATAATTTTCGGAATTAATAAATAATTAAATTTATTCTGAAAATTAATTAAATAATAATTTAACAATTTTATATAATATAAAATCATATTAAATAATTAAATAATTTCGAAATACTTATTTATTCAAAAATAATCAATTAAGGCTAAATCATTATTATACTAACCTAAACATCCATTTAACCTTAATTAAACATACACTAAACTAATCACATCCCTTAATCTAATCCACACTTAACTAAACTAATCTAACCACATAATCTCACTTAACCTAAACTAAACCTCCCTAAGCATCATTAACTCTCTAATCAAGGTTTAAGCGGCGGCTTCGGTGGGTCTTCCGGCGACCTAGGCGACGGCGGGCAGTTGTTGCGTGCCGAACAACGGTGCTAGAGGTCGACGAAGGTAGAGCAGGCGGCGGAGCGGCAAGTGGGCGAGGCGCACGAGTGGACGAGTGGCGACAACAACGAGCGGCGAGCAACCGAGCGGGTGGTCGAGCATGCGAACGGAGGGGGGTGGGGCTTGGCTGGTCGCACACTTCTCTCTCCTCTCTCCAAGTTCCAAGAAGCCCATTGATTCAAGGAGGAAGATGAAGTTGATGTGAGGGGAACTTTTGGTGAGCCAATGGGCATCCAACACTTGTCAACACCCCCTCCACTTTGGCCCCACCATGACCTCACATGATGTGACCTTCCACTCACCCCCAAGCTTCCTTGACAAGCTTCCAATGGGTCCAATTTGCTCCATGTGCCATGGCATACGAATTTTGCAAACTTGTACAACAGATTCTTTCAATTTCATTCAATCCCCTTCCAATTGAGCCAAATTGAAGTTCACAAATTAATCCAATGTCACCACACTTCAATTTACATATTTACTTTACCATAGAACCATCTTGAGTCCCAAAAGTACGACCAAAAGCGGGCCTACCAATTTTCCCAAATCAAATTAACCATACTTTGATTTTTCGCGGAAAACTTCGGTTTGCATGAAAAATTTTCCGAAGATGAGTCAACGTTCCTAAAATGATTTGTGACACGACGGGACTTCCAATTTCTGAATTCGGTTTCAATTTCACGATTAATTTCACTCGGCACGATATTAGCGTGTCCTAATCTACCATGTCGCTTTTAGAAATTTTCGTGCATTTAACTTGTGATTGATCATTTTCAAGCCACAATGTACATCTTTGACATATTGACGACTCTCAGTTGTTATGGTAATCTCAAGGTTTCAAATATGGGCACAGGGTACCCAAATGACAGAAAAGTCGGTCCAATGCCGATTGATAAGAACGTGCGATCGGGTGGAATCACCCACACTTGATCACATGCCTTTATCGAGTCGACCTATCTCCAGTCTCTAATCGATTTTTAATTGTGCCGTAATGACCCTTGCGGATTAGCTCGGTCGAAAGGTCGCTTCTGGTCAAATTCTCGAGTTTGATGCATTAGAATCTCTTAACGGCTTCACCTGATAGACTAGTCTCCTCGTAAGTGGCCAACTTAGAGAAAAGGACTATATGCGTGCATATGAAATGCCCGTCTCATTTTACTGAAAATAGAATTGGAAAATCGGGATGTCATACCAGTGGTGGATGCCAAGGATCCAAAGCTGGAAGGCGATCCTGACTCTCATGTATACTCCGATGTGAGTTCCAGTTGGAGTGTCGAAGAAGGAGTAGTCGAGTCAGAGGATTAGGAACTTGAGGAGGAGCCTGAATAGGCAGACCCTAAAGAAGAACCTGAGGATGAGGATGATCCGGAGTACGACCCGGATGAGGATTGAGGCCCTCGCCTTGTTTTGCAAACTCTGAGCTGTGATCTGATGTGTGATAAATCTAACTGGTTAATAGTATTGTAATATATACTATGAGTTTGCTTTGTATTAATATGTGGTTGTGGTTTTCAGTTGTGAAAAATATGGCCCTACTTTTCTATCCTATTGTTTTATTGTCGAGAATTTTCTATATGCTTCGCATGTGTATTAAAATGAATGGGTCGGCGATGCGTCCTAGGACGTCGCTATTATATCGACCAAGTAAGGGATGGGTGTGTACCTGAGGATCGAGGCGTGACACACTGTCCCAATGAAATGATAGAACAAAATTAGATGAATATTATACATGTCGAATCGAAGAAGTCATCGAAGTAATTAAATGGGACACTAATCTAGCCAAATCATTTAAATTGTTATTACTTCTCCAATCAATGAACTCATTTAACCAATGGGTTATATATTATTTGTAAATCATTACTTATACATATTACAGGTACAGTCAGCGACATTAGATATTGTTATATTTTCTTGTTTGATTGTTTAACAAGTAGCAAAAGGCACTTTTTTAACCCACCTCGCTATGGGCAAGTTGGTTCGAGCTTCCAATGCCCTCCCCGCTAGGCAAAGTTCGAATCTCAGCTCGCTCCATTTGTGCGACTTAAGTGGGGTGCCGTGGGAGGTGGGTCCCCGTGCTAGTGCCCCCCATGGTTTACACTGAGTGCTATCGGCTGTGAGGCGGTTCCACGGCATAAAAAAAAGGGGGCACTTTTTAATACACACATATATATTCCACAATCAAGACTACCGCTCTAAATAAGATTAATTCCATGAGTTTCAGAGTTAAGAAATGATAGATTTGAAGAGGAATTAGTATTTCTAAGTTTTTCCTCTTTTCCTTTGGCAAAAACCTTTCAAGTCATAACAAGAGAGGATCGAAAGGGTATTCATTAATGTTTTAAGTCACGCATCAGGCTCCGTCTCACATCGTGTTGTGTCCATCGGTATAGTGAGATAATTCATGTACCCGATGTTCATTGATCCGCCTAATCTTAGGTCCATATAACAAAAGATACAAAAGAAAACTAACTATTAGCTATTGCACACTGCAAATTAGTTTTATCTATCTTAAAAAAGTCTATTATGTTTTCATGGTTATACGAACTGTCAATATTAATTACAGCTAATCGTCCTTAAGCACTTGTAAGAAGCGTTTTGCAGATTTTCTAGAAGAAGAATACCGGCATATCGTTTTGAATAATTCCATCTTTATAACTTTGACATATTTTTGCCAATAAGCTGCAAGTCCTATAATTAAGGGTCACTACTACAATATGCGAAAGTAGATATTTATCCAGAAATGGGAACAAACTGTGGCACCCCCCCTCGGCACGGCCCCCGATCCATTAGGTTCGCCATAGGTACCTATCACTTATCCTACTACATACCAGTCTAATACCTTTTTAATTAAAGTGGAACCATAATTCAAGGGGGGTTGATCAATTAAATGTTTTTATCATTGTTATTATTATATACATATATATATATTTAAAGGTCCCGCCGCAGCTCATCAACGGAAGCATAAACGAGTCTCACAATCCTTTACTTCAATACAATAATGCAATGCACACCAACTATGCATCAAATGAAAAGATAAAGCCGAGTCACTTTTATTTACATTTTCAAGATGGACATCTTGGGTCGGTACAGCAAAAGGCCAAGACTTTTAACTAAGCTTGGCTATAACTCAAAAGAAACTCGACCCTACATCAGACATGTATACCTATCCATCAACAAGTGTCAGCTACCCAAAAAGTGTCAGCTTCTACCAGTCGTACGAGCCATCACACCCAACCCGGTGCATCGGGCGGCGGCGGCGGCGGCGGCATCCCTAGCATCACCCCATCGCGTCAAACGTGAACAAACAGAAACTCTTGGACTACAGGACCCCCAGCCAGGCCCACATCATACATAACCAACACACGGACTCGAACAAACACCAAACCAGGAACATTGACACAGATGTGCTCCACACACTCAACCTCAACATCAGACGGTAAGCCGTAGAAGGTACCACACACGACTGGTGGCAAGGCATCTTTTAATTTGAAATGTTAATCCCCAAAGGGATGAGTACAACCACTCAACAGTAAAGATCCATCAAACTACACAGTGCAACAAGCAGAACAATCAGGATGTCACGAGTAAAGTACATATCATCCATGCTATCGAGCATACATCACCGTCCAGTCATGCATATATCACCATGCCATATGCACATACCCATGCACATGATTCAATTTTCAATTTTCAAGAGGATCTCATTTCATCTTTCTTCCCAGGGATCAATGTTTGCATCCCTCTTTTATCGCTCGCACCTAACTTGGCATCGCGAGGAGCCTCCGGCACACACCTCCGGGCATCTGGCACACACCTCTAGGTATCTCGAAACTCCCGAGGACATTCGGCACACACCTCCGGGCATCCGGCACACACCTCCGGGCATCTCAAAACTCCCGAGGACATCATCGACTCAAGGGTCCGACGGTATCATCATTTTCACAATTTTTATTCACATGTGTGCTTCACTTTTAACATGGCATTTGATGCAATAATGTCAAAGGTTTAAACCAACTTTTGATATTATATGACATGCCAAATTTCACCACATGTGCAGCAAAAGCAACCACTCAAGACATTACATCACATAGAGCAATTCATTTATTTTTGAAAATGCATCAATTTCAATATTTTTTTTTGGATAAAACAGAATGCACTCTTTTAGTTAAAACTCTAGGAAAATTAGTAAATGATCTTAATAAATTCTGAAAAGTTGACACATTATAGATGAGATCTAGAGGCAAATATCTCATGAAGAACACCATACCAAAAGAACTTCATACAATTCGGTACGGTCCATGCATCACAGCTTTCAAAATTTCAGCACTACAGTTTGCACAGTTTCGGAAATAATTTCGATTAAATACCCCAACGAACTTTAAAAATTCTAAAATTTTGATATGTTATATAAAACACCTAGGAGTAAATATCTCATGAAGAAATCGAAATCCAATTCGTTCTAGATTAATAGCTATAGACGATTTAATTCTCCCTATTCTCGATACTGTTTTTTCCAGATTAGCTCCTTTCAAAGAAAATTCGTTTCACCGACCTACACATGTCCGTTTCTTCTCAATTTTCAGTATGTTATTCCTCAGACTGTCATCTACAACTTTTATTAAGGACACAAGATCAAATTTCAACTGGATGATTTTATAAAAATTCACAGAATCATACTAGGTCAATGTAACGTTTCCCAGATCCAGTTTCTTCAAAGAAAAATGGTTTCACCGACCTATACTTGTTCATTTCCTCTCAATTTTTGATATGTTATACTTTAAGAAGTCCTCTACAACTTTCTTTAAGAAGATTAATAAGTCGAAGTGAGATTCCAACTAAAAAGTTACTTTACAGTTCACGAAATCACTAAAGGTCAGCACAACAAATTCCAGATCTAGTTTCTTCAAAGAAAAATCATTTCACCAACCAATACTTGTCTGTTTCATCTCAAATTTTAGTATGCTACTCCTCAAGATGTCCTCTACAACTTTCATCAAGAGATTGAAGTGAGATTCCAACTAAAACGTTACATGCAGCTCATGAAATCATCAAGGGTCGGACTGATTTTCCAGAAAACAGAATGCTAGGCCAAGACACTTCTCCCCAATGCTTCGAAAATTCCTTACCTCTACCACATCCAACGTTTACCATCCACCATACACACATTACAGCAAGCAAAAGGGTAGATCAATGGACTCTACTTGCCTCTAATCCAAGCAAAACACAGCAAGCACATGTCGGGGCAAGGCGGGCTCGACGACGGCGGCTAGGCGGACGCACGGTGGCCAGTCTTCTCCTCCTCCTTCTCTCTCGCACGCCCTCTTTCTCCCTTTCTCTCTTCCTCTCTTTCTCTCCTTCTCCCTTTCTCTCGTGCAACACCTCCCCCTTGTTCAATCCACCCCTTCTTCTTTTCTTCCCCCTCATGATTAGCATGTAATCATCACAATACATGCAAGAGGACACTTGGATAACCCCTCTTAGACACTTGGTAATTGCCATGCAAAGAAGATGGGCCTCTCATGGGCCAACCCCTCCATTCCGGTCCCTCCTTGGTCGACGGCCCAATGGGCTTCATGGGCCGGCCATTTTTGGCCCACTTTAGGCCCAACGCTCTTGGGCCTAAAGTCCTAACTTAAATGGCCCAAAAATTTCTTAAATAAGCCCATGTTTACTTTTAATAATCCATCTTAATCTCCATTTATATATATATATATATATATATACCAAATTACAAATCCACATGGCCATAAAACTTTGTAACATAGATCGATAAAAATCCAACTTATAAAATTCATGGCTAAAATAAAATATAATTTCCTCATCAATACAATCCTTAGTCTCACATGGACATAGGATGCATTTCCAACAAAATAATTGTCCATTTAATGCTCGGCCATTAATCTATTACACTTCTTTGGCCTAAAGGCCATAACATAGATCAATGACACTTTCATCACCTTTCCATAGGTGGTAAAGCATCTAGGGGGTCGCCATGAAGTTTTTGGGATGCCACACAAACTAATCGAAAAAAAAAAAAAAAATCGATGCCCCTTCTCTTGATTTTCCTCTCATCTTTAATGTTTACGGAAAATTGAGAACTTGGCTCGCAATTTGATTGGGTCTGACCATTTCTCATCTCTTGAAATTTCCATGACAACCATTTCAAAGCCGCCTTCATCAATCAATCTCCGGTGGTTTCCCAAATCAGACAGGCGGATTGCACTCATTAATGGTGTGGCATCCCAAAATTTCATAGCAATTTCTAGAGGCATTACGACCTATGGAAAAGTGAATGGTTGTGTTGTTGAAGTATGTTGTGGCCACTAAACCAAAAAAAATAAAAAATGTAATAGATTAAGGCCGAGCATTTTAATGGACAATTATTTGATTGGAAATATATCCTATGTCCATGAGTGATTAAGGATTTGTATTAAAGGATAAATTGATAGAAAATTTTTATTCTTGGCCATGTACTTTATAAGTTGGATTTTTATTGATTTATATTACAAAATTTTATGGCCATGTGTATTTGAGATTATGAAATTAAGTGGGGATTAAAGTAAATTGTTAAGAGCAATTATGGGCTTATTTAGTATTGTTTTGGGCCATTTAAAAGTTGGACTTTAGACCCAAAAGTGTTGGACCCAAAGTGGGCCAAGAGGCCCGGCAAGGAGCCCATGAAGTAGTCGACCAAGGCTGGCCCAAGCCCAGCCAAACGAGGCCCATCTTCTTTGCATGAAAATGCACAAGTGGCAAGAGAAGCTTGCCAAGTGTCTTTCCCCTAGAGCCAAGTGGCATTAGCCATGCAAACCAAATGATTTCAAATGATGAAGGGGAAAGAAAGAGAGGGAGAGTGGGCGGATTGAGAGAGAGGGTTACCGAGAGAGAGAGTGAAAATCGAGAGAGGAAGAGCGGCGTGCGAGGAAGAAGGAGGAGGTTCGTTGCCGCCGTCGAGCCGCCGTGTCCCGCCGTCGTGCTCGCTGTTCGGTTGCTGTGTTTCACTCAGTTTGGAGGCAAGTTGAGTCCTAAAACCTACCCTTTGCTTGCTGTGTGATGTGTGCGTAGGAGTGGTGAGGCCCCAGTTGTGGTGGAAGTGATGAAATTTCGGAGCTTTGGGGAGAGATTTGTTGGTCTAGCATGCTGTTTCTGGAAAAACCAGTCCGACCTTTCATGAGTTTGTGAGCTGTATGCGACTTTATAGTTGGAATCACGTTTCGATCTCTTCATGAAAGTTGTAGAGAACACCTTGAGGAATAACATACTAAAATTTGAGATAAAACGGACAAATATTACTTGGTAAAACGATTTTCCTTTGGAGAAATTAGATCTGGAATTTATTGTGCTGATCTTCAGTGATTTCGTGGACCGTAAAGTGGTTTTCTTGTGGAAATATCACTTTGATTCCTTAAGGAAAGTTGTAAAGGATATATTGAGGTATAAATATAAAAAATTTAGAGAAAATGAACAAGAATAGGTAGGTGATTTGAGGAAATCGTGGTCCTTTGGAGATGGTTAGATCTGGAAATTTCGGTACTAGGAACAGGGGATTTAATCGTCCATATTTAATTACCTAGGATGAATCTGACTTTGATGTCTTCATGAAGTATCTACCTTATGGTCTTGGCTATCACATCTTCGAATTTCATAATTTTTGAAGGTCATTCGGGTATTTAATCGGAAATGTTTCTAAAACTGTGCAATCTGAGGTGTTCGGACTTGGTAATGTTACAATGCGTGGTCTATACTGTTTTTTATGAGATTTTTTAGAAAAGTGTTCTACATAAAATATCTTTATTCATGTCTTGCCTACAACATATTCAAATTTCGTAATTTTTGAAGTTCATTTGCCTATTTAACCAAAAATGTTTCAAAAACTGTGCAAGTTGAAAGGACAGAATCAGTAGTGCTGTGATGCGTGGTCTATACTGTTTTGTATGAGATTCTTTTGGAAAATTGTTCTACATGAAATATATTTATTCATATCTTGCCTACAACATATTCAAATTTCGTAATTTTTGAAGTTCATTTTCCTATTTAACCAAAAAAATTTCAAAAACTGTGCAAGTTGAACGGACAGAATCAGTAGTGCTGTGATGCGTGGTATGTATTGAATTATATGGGGATCTTTTGGTGTAGTGTTCTTCATGGAGTATCTGCCTCTATGTCTTGACTATCACATGTTCGAATTTCATAATTTTTTAATGTCATTTGGGTATTTAATCGAAAATGTTTCTAAAACTGTGCAATCTGATATGTTCGGACTTGGTAATGTTGCAATGCGTGGTCTATACCGTTCTGTATGAGATTCTTTTGGAAACGTGTTCTGCATGAAATATCTTTCTTTATCTCTTGCCTAGAACATAGTCAAATTTCGTAATTTTTTAAGCTCATTTTCCTATTTAATCGAAAATGTTTCAAAAACTGTGCATGGGTAAGGCTAAAAATCCTTTTTCAGTGATATACGGACCTGTATGTATTTTGTGAAGCCTTGTTTGATAGGGTGTTCTTCACAAAATATGTTTTCTTAGATCTTATCTGCAAGGTGGTAAATTTTCAGAATTTACTTCCACCGTTTTCTAATTTTTGGAATTTTCATGAACCGCATGTATTCTGTTTAAGCTGGAAATTGTTTTATTTACTGGTTATTGAAATTGTTGTAAATCATGATATCTTGGATTATTACTAATGCAATGATGTGATGACATTCATACATCTCATGTGACATCAAAGGATTGATGGATTTTCATGAACTCAATGAAGTTTTTTCAAAACCATTGCATCAAATGATACTTTTCCCAATGCATATTATATGATTTCAAAAAGGCTGATTCCAATCATTGGCATTGTTACATCAAATGTGAAATTGAAAAATGAGATATATGAGAATATGCATTGTAATGAGGATACCGTCGGAGGTGTGAGCCGACGATGCCCGGGAGTGTCGGGATGCCGGAGTGTGTGTGCCGGATGTCCTCGGGAGTTTCAAGATGCCGGAGGTGTGTCTTTGGATGCTTGGAGGTGTGTGCTGGATGCCCAGAGGTGTGTGCCGAAGGTTCCTCGCGATGCCAGGTTGGGTGCGAGCGATAAAATGTGGGATGCAATTATTGGTCCCGGGAAAGAAAAATGTGGTGATCCAATTGAAAAATAAAAGCTGAAATTGAATCATGCATGGTATAGTGACATGTATGCATGGTTGTATGATAAGTGCATGATGGTATGTGCACATGGTATGATAAGTGCATGATGGTATGTGCACATGGTATGGTGACATGTAGGCATGGTTGTATGATAAGTGCATGATGGTATGTGCACATGGCATGGTGACGTGTATGCATGGCTGTATGATGTAATATGTATAAGTGCATGGTGGAATATGCATGGCTGCTTGACGACATATGTACAAATGCAGGGTGGTATATGCACATTGCATGGTGGAATATGCATGGCTGCTTGACGACGTATGTACAAGTGCATGGTGGTATATGCACATTGCATAGTGGCATATGCATGTTTGTATGGTGATATATGCATGGCTGTAAGATGATATATGCTCAAATGCATGAATGATATGTACTTAATTCATGATACCTTGTTTGCTCAGTCTTACGCATTGTGTAGTTTGGTGGATCTTTACTGCTGAGTGGTTGTACTCACCCCTTTGGAGACTAACATTTCAGACTAGATAAGATACCTCTGCTGCCACTGCCACCGGTAGATGGATCGAGTGGTTGGATATGACTGCGAGGAGGAGGATAGCAAAGCGGGGAACTTTTGGACGCCGACACCGATTGATTGGACTTTTAAGTATACTGACATTTGGAGGAGATATCGATCATCTTTTGAAGTATAGCCGAGTATAGAAAACTACGGCATTTTGATGTACCGATGAATGATGTCCATCTGGCATAAATAAATAAAAGTGTTCAGCTTTTACCTATAAATGTTTAGTGGGTGTGCATCGTTTTCTGAATATAAGGATGTGAGTTGATGGATGTGCTTCCATTATATAAATTGCGCGGGGACCGATCTAAAAGATGTAAACCCTCAGGATTCTTGAATTATAATGAAATTCCTTGGTATTAGAGTATTACATTATCAGTCAGTGAAAGGTAAGCGTCTTATGGCGACCCTAATGGTCCAGGGGTCGTCGAGGGGTGCCACAAATGGTCCCAAGCCTTCGTCGAAACAACTGCAGATTCGTCACCATTTGCAAACCTTTGATTTAATCAAAACTATAGTTCGATTCGTCTTACCATGTAGTCCGTTTGAGCAATGCACCAATCATTGTTCATGTACTGTCCATTTAATCTTGTGAAGAAAACAAAGCTAACCCCGAGAACAAGTTTTTTTTTTTTGGTCCAGGAACAAGTTGTTTAGATAGTGCCAAAAAATAAAAATCTAAAATAAGCCCTGATATATGACACATAGGCGGTCGATCGCTGGTCACTGTCGTGGCCAAGTACAAGTTCACTCTAATATACGGCTCTCAAGCTGTGTTCAAACCTACTGGTCTCCTTAAAAGTCTCACTAGAAATTCTTCGCATATGCATCGGTGACTGAAGGCTGATCACATTGTTGACGAAGCCCTTTTGAATTTGGACTTTTCAATATGGTCCCTGCACATGAAGAGTCTAGGGTCCAACTTAACCAGTTCCCAGCAACTTCGATTGATTCCGGTCAAATTTGAATCGTAGCGTTTCGTGAAACCCAGTGAAAATGTGAGGGAATGAGAGCCTATAAATACGCATGGCTCATGCATTGGAAAGCCATCACGCAAACTAGCTCTTTCTCCCAACTTGATACACTAGCTCTAAACATTTCCTCTTTCTCCCTCTCTCTGACAGCTCTCAAAGGCACCAAGAGTGCATACTTGCCAGTACTTCGTTTCGTTTCGTTTGACTCCATTTACAAATGGAAAGAACAAGGAGTTTCCCTCTTCAGCCTCCAACTTATGGAAATTTGATCACCATTTTGAGCATCGATGGTGGTGGGATAAGAGGCCTTATCCCTGGAACCATTCTTCATTTCCTAGAGTCAGAACTTCAGGTGAGCACACAATATACGACTTCTATTGTATCTATTATCAATATATTTCGCCGATCCTATTAGCATATTAGTAGGCTTCCACAATCTTTACAAAATTTCTGAAAGCGATTTTGTCAATATGAATTTTATATATATCTCAATTTTAGTGAGCAAAACTATATTCATTAGATTTATATGCACTTAGACAATTTGCATGTAGTTCTCGTAATGCATGCATGCACATGCATGTAAAAGGTTTTATGCATGCTTGTCCTAAGCAAACTTTCAAAGGACAGGACTATTTTCAATATATATAAAGTACATGCAACCAATAATTATGTAACCCATATCCGATACATCGATCTTGAGCTAAAAATGTTTGACGAATTTTGTAGAAACTAGATGGTGAAGATGCAAGACTTGCGGATTACTTCGACGTTATTTCTGGAACAAGCACTGGCGGCCTTGTCACTGCCATGCTAACCACTCCCAATGAAAACAACCGCCCTGTATTCGCCGCAAAAGACATCAAAGACTTCTACCTCAATCACTGCCCTAAAATCTTCCCCCAAGACAGGTAAAGGAAAAACATGGAGTTGCTAATCTCTCTTCATGGTTTAATTATCTCTTAACTGATAGAAATTAATAAATGTCCCTAAAACTATGCAGTTGCCCTTTCAAACCGGTTACGAAGATGATCAAAGCCATGGCGGGACCCAAATACGATGGAAAATACCTTCACAGTGTCGTGAGGGACGAACTTGGAGACAAAAGACTGCACCAAACATTGACGAACGTCGTGATACCGACGTTCGATATCAAGAACCTTCAGCCAACTATTTTCTCTGGCTACCAGGTCATTCATCTCTTCATCTTCTTCTTGAAATTTCTCTATGGTTTTGAGGATATGTAGACAATGAACTCTTACAAGGATAACCAACATTATTCTCATCAAATTGTCGCCAGCTGAAGAAAGATCCGAGCATGGATGCGTTGCTCTCGGACATATGCATTTCGACCTCAGCCGCACCAACTTATCTCCCGGCCCATAAGTTTGAAACGAAGGACCCCACAGGCCAAGTGAGGGAATTCAACCTCATCGATGGTGGCGTAGCCGCAAATAATCCGGTAAAATAATCAAATTGACCTCCTTGTATATGAAATCTCAAACATGAAATTCCTCCTATGAATAATTCTTAAAAGAAATCAATTTCAATAAAAACGGTCAATAAATGCTCGACACATAACTTGATTGATTAAGTTTATCCTTTATCATCTCTGCACAAAAGTACTTAAATGTCGAGAGAGCGTTCTCAATTAACGTGTGACATTAACTAATTATCTATGATATTCCCATTGTGTAGACATTGGTTGCGATGGGAGAGGTGACCAAGGCAATCATAGGAGGGAATTCAGACTTCTTCCCTATAAAGCCAATGGATTACCGGAGGTTCTTGGTGATCTCACTCGGGACCGGTAACCAGAAGGCTGAGGGGAAATATACGGCACATGAGGCAGCCAAGTGGGGAGTTCTGGGTTGGTTGACCAGCGGTGGCTCCCCACTGATCGACGTCTTCAGTCAAGCCAGCGCGGACATGGTCGACTACCACCTCTCCGCCGTATTTCAAGCCCTACACCTCCACGACAATTATCTCAGGATCCAGGTATATCTAGCATCCACAGATATTCTCTTCAAAAAAGATTCCCAGACGAAGAATTTTCCCACAAAATATTATAACGCATAGGTCTGTTTTATGCTGATCATTGCATCTTCATGGCTTGATTTTTCAGGATGATACATTAACGGGTGTTCTATCATCTGTGGATGTGGCCACGAAAAAAATCTGAACGACCTAGTCAAAACCGGTGAGGCATTGTTGCAGAAGCCGGTCTCTAGGGTTAACCTGGAGACCGGGTGTGTGAGCCCACGCCCAACCAAGAGACCAATGAAGAGGCTTTGAGAAGGTATATGCATTAGAAATCACGAACAGTCAATTTCAGGATAAGAAAGACATGATGATTTTACTAGTTTTTGCATTTTTAAGCTGGTTTGACTAATGTAGCTTCCCCTTTGATATATACTGTAGGTTTGCTAAATTACTCTCCCAAGAGAGACAGCTTCGCCTTGCAAGGTCGCCTCATGGACATGCCAATACACAGAAGTGATTATAATCGAGGGCCAGCGATCTTCTTGCATAGTTTTGCTGGTTTTGTAATTTCGAGATGGGGACAAACTAGTTGTCTTTTTATGAATTTTTTTCTCCTCATGATTCTTTCATTCTTGAATAATTACTTTGGTCCTACGGCTAAGATTGACTTTTCTACTTTTGAATAATCCCTTGGGAGGCTAGGCCTAAGATAGATTTTCTGCAATTTATTTCCCTACTATTCATCAATCACTGGACACGAATGATTGTAAGCTAATTTCTATGGAATGAATTCTCATTACCGTCACAGCTTCGTATTATAATTGTTTTGTTATGGCCGGAGTCATAGACACGTGCATTAAGTCACATATTCTATCTTGTTGTATAAACAAGATGACTATATTTCACTTCACCGCGAATATGCCCCGTAGATAGTGATGTAACTAAAAGAAACCATTCCATAGGTTGACTATAACTTAATTGAAGTGGAAAGATTTTTTTTTTTTTTTTTTTATTTTTACTCGTTTTCTGGTCATTATTGTTCTTCTAAACATAAGTCCAAAAGTATGACCTAACAATTGAAAAATGCTAATCTATTCTAAAACCAATGAATCTAGTTAACTTTCTTTTTCATGTTAGGATATTAGGATAAATAATTTAATAATTACCCATTGGCTGGGGAACTGAAAAAAGGACTAGAAGCAAGCCATCTAAAGCATATACAGCTACATAAGCATTGTATCATTGTTTACTTTTAGTTAACTTCTGGCAGAGCCTTTATGCATTGGACAAAATGAAACTTAGTTTTTGATTTGCTTAGTGCATCAAGGTTTTCTATCTCCTCAAGCATTTATTTTTCACTTTGATAATTGACTATTAAATTCTTGCTTAGGCACTTCCATAATCACCTATTGCATATTAGTGGTCTAGGCTTGAAATTGACTCAGATTGATTGCAATTTTGAAATAAAGAGAAAAGATATCAAAAATGCATTAAATCTATCTAGTGTAATCAAGTTCCCAGATCTAGAAAATCTCTAGTTCTCAAAGTAAGGTGCTCTCCCACATTTTAGTTTTTACTTGGGTTTCTAATAGACCCATAATAGATTAATGGCAACTCAAATTGAATTGATTATTGCATTTTAAATAATTTAATTGAAACACCAAAGTTAGGATTGGTATGAGTTTAGAAGAGTCCGCACTAAGCATTTACTTAATTATTCATTAGTTTTCTCTTGACGGTTCACCTCTAAAAAGGTTTCTACAAAGCAAGAGATACATTCCCCATTGCAAGAGGGCCAAAAGTTTCGTAAATTTAATATAAGAAACTTCGCACTTTCATTGCACTTAGTTATCAAAAGCATAGACTTTTAGCTTTCAACGTCCAGCCATCTTTGAATTGCTTTAGAGGTTCGCTCAGAGAGTTTTGCCCATCAAGCCTCCACATGGGATCACCATGTGCAAGTATGCACGTTCAAGCCCCCGATGAACTCAGAAGACCAGCGGATATGGCAAATGTATGATAATATATAATTTACACAATACCTTTAAATTGACCCTCTCATTTCATGAAGATCGATCCTGAACTTTTTCGAAGTGATAGAATCTGACATGCCACTTCAATCTCCCGTGGCTGCTTTTTCTGCATATGCAGGGAAAAGAAAATAGAGATATAGAGTTGTCAAACGTGGGATTCAACTTGAGTGTTTAATAAACGAAGAAAAACTTGCAGCACAGTGATGAGCTGAGCTTTCGCGGTCAAAAAGGGAAGAGAAAGAACTGCGTTTTGAGCTAGTGCTTCATGGTAGCGCACTTGGGAATGATAAGAAAGTGATCAAAGCGATGATATGTATATTGCACACTGTCTTTATTTTCCTAGTCACTGTTTTTTTGCTTGTGGTAGATAAGTAGTATTGATGGGAAGGTAAATTTTATGTGCGACATGAACAAGTATTTTCGGTGACATGTGGAAAGAATGAGATAAATCTCAAATGATATATCAAAAATTTGCTTTTGAAAATTTCAGGAGCAGAAGAAACACAAGATAATGGAAAATATCAGGGCATTAATTTATTCGAAAAATCTAAAGGAGAGTTGGTGAGGCTACTAATCAAATAATTTTTTCTAAAAAGAGAAAATTGTCCTTTGAAAACTTTTATGCCCAAAAAAAGTAACTTTCATATTCACAATAAAAGCCTCGACTTGGATTTTATCCCCTTAAAGAAAGGACAGAAAGATCTCAACAATTCATGACACGACTAAGGTAAGGCCAAGATTAAGAATGGCGATTAGACACGTGATAGAAGCTAAAGTTAATGTAACTCAGTAGTACTATTCACAAATGGATGATGCTCCACCAATCAATGGATAAGCTGTTTCGGACACTTTCAGGCACATGATGTTTGTGTTAATAGTTGATTGAATGACACATACATTTGAAAGGATGAAAAAACAGAACCGTACACCCATCCCTCTTCCTTTCCTTTTATTATTTTTTATCCTTTCTCTGGCTGTGCACAAATGCCAACGGTTTCTGGATATCTTTGCTCTCTTTCAGTACTTTGTGTTGACTACCCTGTAGGATAATACTCAAAAGATTTATAGAAGCATCATATTTTCTTTCAAATTGCTTTATTTTCACAATTAACATGTCATATTGAAAGGGTTTCCCGCATCATTGAATTTTTCGTATTTCAATGGGTCAGTTTTGCTTCTTCTTCTTCTTTTTTCTTAAGAAGGCATTTTGATGTCCTACGTACATTCAACTTTTCTCCACACAATAATTTATATTTTAGGAGCAGTTCTTTCAAATCCATGTAATCTCTCTCTCTCTCCCCCCTATTTTCCAAGACGAAGTTTTATCATAACATTTCTCTATATGTGACATACAACATTGTCAATATTGCTACTTTCGTAGAAAGTGACCTCTAGTCTATATATATCATTCCCATTCTAAATACTTGAGTTGCCCGCCAACGCGTGCTTTGATCTTTTTGCCTTTAGGTTTATCATATGGGGTAATGCTATTTAATAAATAGAAAATAGTATACTGTACGTGCATAGGAAATTAGGGTTTTCCTGCTCCCAAAGTGGCCCCGTGCCTTTAGTTCATTGTTCAAACCTACAAGTCTTTTCTTGTGGCGTTGAAAGTCTCACCAACAGTTCTCCCCTAAAAAGACCTCTCATCATCAGCTGGCCATTATGGTTCAGCTCCCCTTTAAAATTTTGACTTTTCAATCAGTTTCTGGGATTGAAGAATCTCCGGTCAACTTAAAACAATTCCGGGCAAGATCGTACGTGGGATTTCGGTCAAAATTTGTATGAAATGCGACCTGCATATACTGGCTTCGTATCCAAGACTAAGGCCAAAAAGCTCTCGCCCGACACATTTGAAGTTCGATCTCTCTCTCTCTCTCTCTCTCTCTCTCTCTCTCTCTGAGACACCCAACGCGCTTCTGTTTTGTTCGTATTATTAAGTCCTTCTCGAAAAGTTTTCCGCTCCAGCCTCCAACTTATGGAGTAAACTTCTCAGCAAATTCGACGACCAAGGATAATACTCAGTAATTATAGAAATTTTAAAAAAAAAAATAAAGAGATAGAGAGAGAGAGAGAGAGAGAGAGAGAGAGAGAGAGAGAGAGATCCATTGACTTCACCAATTTGGAGTTAGCTACCGATTAGGGAAAAATGGGAAAATTGATAAAAAAAGATCTTAAATTTATTACATTTTTGCCAATTTAGTCTTACCATTTTTCAATGTTGTCAATTAAATCATAAACATTTTTACATTTTGTTAATGTAGTTCATCCGGCCAATTTTGGCCAAAAATCTTTGATGTGAACACGGGCAACCTATGGGTATGAGCAACGTTGACGCGGACAATTTTTATTAATTTTTTTACAATATTTTATTTTTTTATCTTTTTTCTTTTCTTTTCTTTTCTTTTCTCATTTTTCTCTCGCCAATCACGGCTGCCTTGGCCATGGTCAACAATCAACCAAAGGCAATGGCCAATGAGATCGCCCTCATCGAGATCGACATGGGGTGATTTCTCCAGCCTTGGGGAGGCTGGCCCTCACTAGAGGCTAGTGAGGTTGAGCCTCGCAACAAGTGTCGGCCTTGCCAACTTTTGGTAAGGCTCCCCCTCACCAAAGGCTAGAGAGGGCTGACCTTGCCAAAGGGCGACCATCGCTAGCCATTGTTTTTAGCCAATCACCAGCCATTGCCAAGGCTAGGCGACCAGGTAGAGAAAAGAAAAGAAAAAAAAAAAAGACAATGAAATATAAAAATTAATAAAAAAAATCGAGATACTAAAAATTTTTAAAAAAATCTACATCAGCACCACCCATACTACATAAGACACCTAGAGTTTCCGGCCAAAATGGTCAAATGGACTATATTGGCAAACATGAAAATGTTTGGAACTCAATGTAAAATTGAAAATTTTATAACTGAATAAACAAAAAAGCAATAGGTTTAGAACTTGTTGGACAATTTTTCCATGGATAAATTGTTCAAGTGCTCTAAACATCACAACTTCTTCCTCTTTAAACTTATTAAGAGGTCTCGTTTGATATCTTGAGCTTGTAATGCAAATCAACTAATCTCAACCAACTTCAACCCTAGGAATTAGCAAGTCCACGCCACACATTCTTGAGAAACAAACACCAAAGAAACTAAAGGAATTTCAAGCACAATCTGACTTACTATTGACACATAAATTTTGACGACCCATTTAATCATTAATTACATAAAAAAATTGGGATAGATCCCAATCCCTAAATAAAAAATATTAATTAAATTGCATATATATATATATATATATTATGAGTATTTTAATTAAATCCATATAATTGCATTGGAGCTAATGGATTTAAGTGAGGGAGGTTGTAATCTTAATTGAATTAACTGAGCTAAGCCCATAAGATGAAAAATCAAAATGAGCCCATTAAATCTTCATGTTGATCGAATATTTATAGATAGAGGGTACCAAGTTGGAATTGTTTTATTAAAAGTAAACTTGGGAGCAATTAAATTTGATATTATCACAACTTGAATTAATAAGAGAAAAGAGAAGAGTTTCCTTTTGATAAAGATAGGGTATATCTCTTATAGTCCAAGATAGGAAAGTAAGGGATTTGATCTTAAAAGACACCCTAAACTTACACCTATAACTATATGTTTTGAGGGTTCACAAAGGGGTTGGCAATACACAACAGAAAAAATAAAGGACACGAGAGAGCAAAGAAAAAAGACATAGACGAGCTCCCTCTCTCCCACGGCCCCCAAATATATATATATACGAATTCGTTAAAACACTGGATTGCACTCAAATTTTATGAAGAGCACAGTAAGACATTGTTCTTGAATTCCCGCACACAGTTTCACGAAATCGATGAGTATGCATTTGTTAACTGTTGGACCGCACTCAAATTTATGGAGAGTATAGTAAGACATTGTTCTTGAGTTTGTTAGGTGGACTGATGAGAAAATATTTGGAAATATATCTTGAATGAGAAAACCGAACCATCGGACTTATGGATCAAGACTGAAGAGCTCAGTGCATGGTCTCACAAAAACAGCGAGTATGCGTTCGTGCTAAGTCAGAATGCAATAAAATTGTGAGAGAAGCTCTACAACACCTAGTTCTTCAACTTCGCCGAAGGAATCAAGCATCAAAGATCCACACATCCCATTTTGATTTCCATAGTCCCTAACGTCGATGTTTCCCGCTCTTGCCGTTCCTCACTGGTCACCTCTGACCACCCTCACTATCGGTCGTTGCTTGAGTCGATAATCCACTTCCAGAAATCTCCTAAGTTATATTTGATTCAAATATTTAATTGCCTAAATTGTGGCTATTCAACTCTTACACGATTTATTTTGATATTTTAGTTGGTTCACGAATAGGAAGTGTCCTTTTGAGTCGTATATAATATCACGATTTCAATCTTTAAGACTTAAGATCGGATCCTCGATAATAGTTGTTTCTTATTTTGAGTTTAATGGATATTTTGTTATGATTTATTATATTTCATGTCTTTTATTTAGTGAATTTTTCTATTTTGGAAAATACAAAAGAATGCATTACATGTCACGATAGATTAGTTTACTAGTTAGAATTGCATATTTAAGAATCGTGTAGAAATTAGGAAATTTCCTAATTTAGAATAGAATTTAATATAAATTAATTCCAAATTTTAAATTAGGTAATCACATATGTTAGGTAGTTTTCTATCTTATCCTTAAAAGAAAATCACAAAAAAAATAAAAAAAAATATATTCATATCTCACATAGGATTAGTTTCATATTTCCACATCATCATTGCCATGTCATCATAAATGCCATGTCATATTTCCACATCATAATTTCATGCCATTTAATAATTGCATGTTTTGGATCATAATTTAAAGGATAAATATTACAAAAACCCCAAATTTGTTGTGACAAATTTATCATCAGTTAGTCTCTATTAAATTTTATCATCAAATTGCTAAGGTGGATGACAAATTAACAAGTGAACCGATTTGGGGTTTTACACTTTGTTTTTCGCAAGTGTACCATTTTTGGTTTTTTGTGGTATTAATCTTATTTAACGGAGTTGTGGGAAGTGGGTCCCCGCGCTAGTGCCCTGCTTTTTACGGGTTTTACGCACTGTATGCGGCGCTTCTCGGGTCATCAAAAAAAAAAAAATCTTATTTAACGGAAACCAACGGTGGGTAAATTTGTCATAAATATACTGGTTTGGCTTTTTAGTAATCAAAAAATTAGTTTGAGGTAAATTTATCAAAAGTGTACTAATTTTGGGGTTTTGATACTTAAAAAATTATTTTTGGGTAAATTTGTTACATGTGTACTAGTTCAAGGTTTTTCGTGGCATTAACCTTAATTTAAATTGAATGTCATGCTAGAATAGTTCATATTAATTTTACTTGTCATTATAATTAGGTCATATAGATTGCATATTACATGTCATGTTGAATTAGGCACATAGCCATTATTCGACATAAAATTGCATGTCACGCATTGCATATAAATTATTTTTCATTAAAAGAAAAATCCAAAAAGAATCATTTAGAAGTCATATTTAGGCTATGCATGCATTTTCAATTGACATATTGAAGAACAATTATTGGAATTGATAGGCTTTTGCCTGCTTTGGGGTATTTATGTTGTTGCCCTATCCTTAACACTTTATTTAGTACTTTGATTATTGGTGTTAAATTCTTGCTAGCGCACCCGCATGATTACCTCCCGTATGTTGGTGGCTTAAGTTAAAAACTAACCAAGATAGCTAGCAAAAAAAAAAAAAAAAATTTCAAATAAAGAGAAAATGTACCAAAATTGCATTAGATTTATCTAGCCTAACCAAGATCATGTATCCATGGATTTTATGGTTTGCAAAAGCATTTCTCGGGTTTCTAATTAACCCATAATGAATTAGTGACGACTTCTAAATAAATTAAATTGCATGTTTAAATGATTAAATTAAAATCCCAAAGTTGTGATTTATTTGAGCTTAGAAAAGTTCACACAAAGTGTTTGTTTAGTAATCATTAGCTTTCCTTTTAGAGGTTCACTTTTGAGAAGGTTGCGACAACAAGTATAGTTGGTGAAATTAACTATTGTTTTTTTAAATTGTTTAACAAGTAAGCACAAGGCACTTTTTAACAATATATATACACACATATGTATTTTTTTATATATTTCCACCATCGAGATGACTACTCTAGATTAGATTAATTGCGTGTGCTTCGAGTTAGGAAATAATAAATTTGAAGAGGAATTAGTATTTCTAAGTTTCTCCTCTTTTCCTTAGGCAATGGCCTTTCAAGTCATGATAAGAGAGGATCAAATGGGGTTTTCATTGATGTTTAACTCACACACCAGGCTTTGTGTCGTATTATTCTGTGTCCTGGAGTATAGCGACATACTTTGTGCATTCGATGTTCATTCATCTACCTAATCTGGAGGTCCATATCACCAAAAAAAAAAAAAAAAAAAAAATCTGGCTATTAGCTTTTGCACACTGCAAATTAATTTTGTCTGCCTTGAAAAATCTCATATGTTTTCAAGATCATCCGAATTGTCAATATTAGTTACGGAAAATCGTCCTTAAGTACCTGTAGAAAACGTTTTGTGGATTTTCTAGAAAGAAAAATACCTGCATATTCTTTTGAATAGTTTCATTTTTTTTACTTTGACTTTTTTTTTTTTTTTTTTTTTGCCAATAAGACGCGACTACTTTGATCGATAGTTAATTATCACGATAAACCAAAGTAGATGTCTTTTTATCGGGAAATGGAGACAAACTCATCGAAAATAAAAGTCAATGCCTCTTCTTCCCGACCAATCAAATGGATAAGAAGGACCCATGGGATTTTCCTCTCATCTTTAATGTTTGTCGAAAACTGAGAACTTGGCTCGCAATTTGATTGGGTGTGACCATTTCTCCTCTCTTGAAATTTCCATGACAAACCATTTCAAAGTCGCCTTCATCAATTGATGTCCGATGGTTTTCGAATTCAGATGGATGGATTGCATTCATTAATGGTCTCACACCTTTGTCAAAACGACTGCATATTCGTCGCAACAGGGCCAGGCTTCCCTCCAACCATCCCCAGCCCCAACCTCAACATCCAAGGGGCTCCAAACCACCCGCTAATTGCTCCTGGGCGAATGTCGCCAAATCGGCTACTAAGGGACTGTGGTCAACCTATCCAAGGAGATCCTCGAAGCTATGGACCTGAAATAGCAAGAATGTCTAGTCGGGTACCTCGTGGGAAAGAAACTTCCCTTTAAACTCACTGAGGCGGCTATTAAGCACACATGGAGAACTAAACTTGTGGAAGTTATGGCAAACGATGAAGGTTTTTATTTCTTCCATATTCCTGATGATTTCCGTAGGAAAATTCTTGACGGGGGGCCATTGACAGTAGCTAGAGTCCAACTTATTTTGCAACAATGGCGTCCCATGTTGGAGTTGAAGAAGGATCACCACTCTTCTGTCCCAGTTTGGGTTAGGCTGAAAAACTTCCCCCATGCGCTTTGGTTTGTACCTGCGATTAGTGCTGTCGCTAATGCCATCAGTAAGCCACTCTATGTTGATCTTCGAACAGAGCAAATGAAGATGATCTCCTTTGCTAGAGTATGTGTGGAGATTTTTGCCAAACAACCCCGTTGTGACTCTGTAGATGTCATTCTAAATGGGGATACATGCTCAGTGGCTGTAGAATACGAATGGAGACCAGTTTCTTGCCCTAGTTGTGAAACTTTTGGCAACAGATGTTCGGTCCAAGTAAGTCCTTCTGGTCCTGTTGAGGCCCCTCAACTTGCTCCTGCCTGCGTTCCCCCCTCTGCCCAAAGCCTTGCTCTTGCTGCTCTTCCAGAAGCAACCCCTATTCTGGATGCCTAGGAGGTAGGCTGGAAACAGGCTCGGCCCCACAAAAAGAAGCAATTCTCGAGGCCAAAGGAAGTAGCGCCTGCTACCTCTGTGAAGATTGGTGAAGTTGCTCCTAGTGCAACACAGTCTCACGCTTCTAGGTCAGAACTTAAGAATCAAACATTGCTTCAACATTGTGACATTCGTGCTTCGTCCTCCTCTGCCAGCTTAGCTCGTCGAGAGGACCTTACCACCCCAGTCTCTAGCTCGGGTGAAGACGCTGAAGATGATGCAAGCATTTTAAGCAGCTCGAATGAGGACGACCACCCTCTGGTTGGATCCCCTGCTCCACAGGATGTAATTCCATTGGAGATTAATCTCGCTACCTCAATACCTACTTCCCAATAGGTTAAGCCCCTGCTGGATTCTTCCCCAAATCCAGTTCCCACTACCCTAAAGTCCTCTGCTCAACCTAAAGCAGTAGCCAGTCGGCGCCGGGTTGGCAAGCGGCGGTAACTCCCTACATCTCGTTGTATATATTATTCTATGTACATGATGTTTGGAATATCATGGGCTTTGTCGATCCTCTTAGACAGGCCGAAGTCAGATCCTTTGTTAGAACCAATAATCTGAGTTGAGTTGGTGTTTTGGAGACGAAGCTATCCCCCTTAGTTGCGAGGGCGACCCTCACCGGATGCCGGCCTCCCTCCGCCATGGCCGGCGGAGGGAAGAGAGAAGAAGAAGAAAAAAAAGAAAAAAAAATTAAATAGTAAAAAGACCAAAAAGCCCAATTCCGTTAACTTTAACTAACAAAAGGACGATTGGTCAATTTTCAAATAATCAGGGACTAGATCGGACATTTATCGATAATT
The DNA here is from genome assembly GCA_014182565.1 of Eucalyptus marginata. Classification (NCBI taxonomy): domain Eukaryota; kingdom Viridiplantae; phylum Streptophyta; class Magnoliopsida; order Myrtales; family Myrtaceae; genus Eucalyptus; species Eucalyptus marginata. The sequence goes on from CM024590.1 coordinate 1,358,157, forward strand.
CAGGGACCAAATTGAACAAATTAAAAGTCAAGGGACGAGAGTGCACATTAAGTAAAAATTTAGGGACTGTTTGTGACATTTTCCTAATTACTATTTCCTTCACGCGTGAAACCCTAAATTGGAACTAGTCAACCGATTTGCCTTGGAGTAGTTACCACTCAGAACCTAGCCGTTCTTTTTTAGTCAAAACTTAAACATTCGCCATTCATTCTGACATAATAAGTAGATGGGTTTGTCCAAAGAAATATCCATGCTATCTCTTTTTCTATTTTAATCAATTTACATTTAGATAAAACCCAATGTATGTGAGAGATGAAAGAAAAGAATCACCTTAGTTACCTCATCATTCTAATGGCCATTTTAAATCCTAGTGTTCTCCTTTCCTCACCTATACATCTCTCAATTTACCGTAACATATCTCCATATGCTGGGCATAACATTGTATACGTTGCTAGTTTTAGTCGAGAGCAATTCCAGATTACTAGAAAGATATTTCCAATTTGAATTTTTTGAGCCACTGCCAACGCGTTATCTTTTCAAATAAGGTTCATCATCATGTATATCAAGCAAAGATGGTTGATTTAATTTATTGCATAAGCCATGAATTGGAAAGAAGCCATTATATATATAAGAATTTGGAAAAACCATTCAAAAGTGACGTATCTGGATCTAAATTCTTACATGTATGCTATATGTTCATCACGAATAAAGATTCTTGCTCCCTAACTGTGGCCCCATCAAACCCTTCTTTGAATTTTCAAACCTAAAAGTCTCCCGAATGTTGAAAATCTCAACTACTATTCTTCACTCCGCATGGTGACTAGAAAGGCCTCTCAGCCTCAAGCAATAAATGTTTTGCATCAGCTTTGAAATTGTACTTTTCAACGATTTTCTTGGAATCGGTCCAACCTATGATGATTCCAAGCAAGATCGTACGTTCCATTTCGGTCAATTTTTGAACGAAACATAGCCTATAAATACGTGCCTCTTATACAGACTAAGGCCATCACGGAACTATCTCATTTTCAGCTTTTCCACAGTACAAGCACATTTGCAATTCAATATTTTCCTCAAAGCCTCTCTCTCTGTTTCTCACTCTAGGAAATAAGAAAAACACATACTTTGTCTGAATTTTGGTCCGCTGGTATCCATTTCTTCTCTACTTGGTGTCCATTTAGTTAGCAAAGACATCCATGGAAAGGGCAATGAGCTTGCCACTTCAACCTCCGACTTACGGAAATCTCATAACTATTCTTAGTATCGATGGTGGAGGGATAAGAGGGCTGATTCCGGGAACCATTCTCGCTTTCTTAGAGTCTGAGCTTCAGGTCTGTACTTGAACAAAGCTCACTTTTTTGAGGCATGCGTGCCTCATGCAACCTGTGATTCCTAATTAGAGAACATATATATCTTTGTTGACTGTGCAGAAACTAGACGGTGAAGACGCAAGGATCGCAGATTATTTTGATGTTATTGCTGGAACAAGCACCAGAGGTCTAGTCACCGCCATGTTAACTAGCCCTGACGAGAACAACCGCCCCTTATTCGCCGCAAAAGATATTAAGGATTTCTACCTCGATAACTGCCCAAAAATCTTCCCTCAAGACAGGTTAGCTCAGCTGGCTGATTCAAAATTATCAAGGCCATATTAGATGTTGCATTTATGAATGATTGTTTGTCTATGGTAATAACTCTTCTTACATAACTTCTATCTTTTTCGAAACTACACAGTGGCCCGTTTGCTCCTGCTACGAAGATGATCAAAGCTGTGACGGGACCAAAATATGATGGAAAATACCTTCAGAAGCTTGTCAAAGAGAAACTCGGAAACAGACGATTGCATCAAACATTAACAAATGTGGTGATCCCAACATTTGACATCGAGAGTCTTCAGCCAACCATCTTTTCTAGCTACGAGGTTCATCTTTCTTGTCCCTGAAATATAACTCGCTTTTTTTTAAATATTGTTTCTTGCGTGTTACATGTAGAAAAGTAATTAAATAGATATGTTTTTTAATTCTGGATAAATATGCAGGTAAAGAGAAAGCCAAGAATAAACGCCTTGCTCTCGGACATATGCATCTCAACCTCAGCAGCACCAACTTATCTCCCAGCTCATTACTTTGAGACCCAGGACTCGACGGGAAAAATTAGAGAATTCAACCTCATAGATGGCGGCGTAGCTGCGAACAACCCGGTATGCAAAGCTAATTTTCCCTATTGTTGTTTAATGTGGATCGTGACTTGACGACACATAGTATTAAATCACTAATTTGACGTTGCTCAAAATAGACCTTGGTTGCGATGGGGGAAGTGACGAAGGAGATCATGGGAGGAAGCTCGGATTTCTTCCCCATAAAGCCGATGGACTACAGAAGGTTTCTGGTGATATCACTCGGGACCGGATCGCAGAAAGTCGAAGGGAAGTACGACGCAAGGGAAGCTGCCAAATGGGGAGTGCTGGGCTGGTTGAGTAGCAATGGTGGGAGCCCGTTGGTCGATGTGTTCATGCAAGCGAGCGCCGATATGGTCGATTTCCACCTCTCTGCGGTCTTCCAGGCATTACACCTTGAAGCCAACTACCTCCGAATCCAGGTATAATAGAATTAAGATTCTCGAATTTCACTTGCATAACATTGACCTTGATGTCCTCATCGAGGATTTCCTAGCTGTAGCCGACACACTGTATATTGATTCTCGTAAATGAAACTCATAGGATGACACATTAAGTGGTTCAGTGGCATCTGTCGATATCGCTACAAAGAAAAATCTGAACGACTTAGTCAAAACCGGGGAAGCACTATTGAAGAAGCCGGTTTCGAAGGTGGATTTGGAGACGGGTCAATGCGATGCGTGTAAACTGGAGACTAATGAAGAGGCTCTTAGAAGGTATTGAACTATTAGAACAATGAAATCAAATTCTTTCATGTATTTAAAGGTTTAGGGTTTATTAGTTGTCCGGTCGATGTTACTTAAGTGCGATTATCCAATTTGGTTTCAGGTTCGCCAAGCTCCTTTCAAATGAGAGACAACTTCGTCATGCGAGGTCGCCACATGGACATAATTCCACGAATTTGAAACGATGCTAGTCGTGGAATATTTCTACAGTCTTGAAGATTCTTAGGGGACACGTCATCCATTCTTTGATTGTTTTTGTGTATAGGCATTTTATGGACTTCTTTTATTCTTTCCATTCTTCTCCACTAAATTCCGAAGGGAAGTTTGCTGCATCATTGGATGTAACTTTTTTCAATATTATACTTTCAGATGATTTTTTTGTATGTTTTTAACTGGTCTGCGCTTGTACAGCATGATCAAATGAATAAAAGTTCTCATTGCCTCAAGCATGTCACCTGGTACCACAAAGTCATCAGTTCGTCTCTGGTCGATTCTTTGTAAATTCTAGAAGTTGGAAAGAAATGCGAATAGAAGTTCATAAAAAAATTAAAAAATTAAAAAAATATAATCTTTTATCAAAGGTAGGAGAACTTGGTAAATTAGAATGAGGGTTAATAATCTAAAAACCCCAAATTGGTACATGTGTGACAAATTACTCCAAACTAATTTTTTGACCACGAAAAATCATAAACCGGTATACTTTTGACAAATTTACTCCAAACGACCATAAAAAAAACCCAAACTGGTACATTTATGACAAATTTATCCCAAATTAATTTGTTCGACTGCCAAAAACCCCAAACCGGTATATTTATGATAAATATACATTCCGTTAAATTAGATTAATACCACAAAAAACCACAAAAATTGTGTAACTATGACAAACGGAAAATAAAATCTCAAACCGGTACATTAGTCAACTATCCAGTGATATCCAATTTAGCAATTTGACAGTAAAGCTTAACTAAAATTAATATAGGGTAAATTTATTACAAGTATACCAGCTTGGAGTAAATTTGTCAAAGGTGTATCAATTTAGGGTTTTTGTGGTTGAAGAATTAGTTTTGGATAAATTTGTCACACGTGTACCAGTTTAGAGTTTTCAAGGTTTTTTTTTTTTTTTTTGGTAAAGATAAGAATATATTGAGCTTTAACCAAACTATACAAGAATGTTCAGTGCCAAAAACTTACACTCATAAAGACAACAGGTCGGTACGAGTGGAAGGGAGCCGAAAGAAAGCTAAAGAGACCGCGAACAAGGCGGCAAAGAAATCGACGAAGCAAGAGTAGCCTGAATAGAAGGCAAACAACAACAACCCAACACTAAGGTAGTAACAAGGCAAGAGAAGATCCGCAAGCAAGTAACCATAGCAGCACCCGCCAGCTCAAGAGCATCAACCATCCAGCCGCCGAAAGGGAAGGCTACCAAGGAAAAAACGCACCAGCCCTGGACCACCAACAAAAGCCAGGAGGAGCCAAGTATTAGCTAGCTGCAAACGAGATCAAAACCAGCACGATAGTAGACGATCCGCCAGCCTCGAAACTGAAAACAGCTAAGTCAAGGAGGTGGTGGATTAGCGTCTCTGGAAGAGAAGATAATCAGATCAATCCCCCAGCTATGCTGGATCCTCCTATTTCGTGTAATTTCTTTGACATTTCTGAAGGTGATAGCTTTGTCTCTGACTACTTTGATCAAATGGTTCTTCACGGCCATAGTGGCAAGAGACTGCTCCCTAAATAGAATGCCATTCCTGTTTTTCAGGATAATATGGCAGAGAGCACCAAAGGAAAAGCGGCCGATGCATTTATGGAAATCTTTGCCCGAAAGCAAAGCTACAGCCCAACGAAGATTCTCCCCCCCCATGATATGTTGCGCCACGGAAGGTTGCATCTAGCAGCCCAAAAGAAAGCAATGCTAGCGGTGACATGACATCCAAAAAATAGATGATCAATGGAGTCCGGCATGGCATTGCAAAAGGCACACGCATCACTATCAATTCTACCATAAGATAATAAGAGAGCTTGAGTTGGAAGCTTGAGCTTGAGTTGGAAGCCTATGCTTGGCAATAAGCTAAAGATTGAGTTGGTACCATGGCGTAATCAAGTTGTTCCAAATGAACGCATGCCAATGAACTCGAGCCTTCTTCCGCCTTATGGTCTCCCATGCCGAGGCTACTGTGAACAACCCGAAAGAACTCTCCACCCAGCAAAAACGATCCAAGTTCTGCAAAAGGGTCAGGAGAGGTTGTTCCCACGAATCCAAGACAGTCTTGATAGCATGGCCAGAAGTAGAGAACAAATTAGCCACCGTCGCATGCCTGGGTAGCACAGAACTGTAGATGAGAGAGTCCGAGAAAATAAGATTCAAGGGATCCTTGGGGTGCCAATTGTCAAACCAAAGAGACACCGAAAGGCCATCCCCTATTCTCCAAAGGAATGAGTTACGGAACTCCCTCCTGAATTGTAGGATTTTCTTCTAGGCCCACGAGCAATAAGTAGGCTTCTTAGCGACCCATAAATTCTTTCCTTTTAAGAAAGTCGAGTGTATCCACTTACACCACAACGATATGCTTAAGCATAGCTACTTTGTTACAATCACGAAGCCTTCGTCTACCAAGACCTCCCTCTTCCTTAGGGAGACACACATCATCCCAGGAAACCTTTGCTCCACCTCTGCCCCACCTCTGCCCAAGTCCGGGCCTTTCTAGAGAAATTGCCTTAGGATACGATTCAATCTGGTCCAAGACGGTTATGGGTAATATGAATACACTAGCCCAATAGGCTTGGATGGCATGAAGGACTGACTTGATCAACTAAAGACGGCCGGCCAATGACAGAAAGCCATGGGTCCAAGATTGTACTCTCGCCGTGATGCAGTTGACAAGGGCACAGCAGTCCACCTTATAGAGCCTCGACGTGATGATGGGAACTCCCAAATAGTGGACCAACAAGCTCCCTTCATGAAACCCTAGAGCGGTAATAATTTGATTCCTTGTAGAAGGCGAACCTCCTGCAAGGAAGATCTCGCTTTTGCTTGAGTTTGGGTACAAACCACTCCAAGCCGAGAAGGTGTCCAGGCCTTCCTTAAGTAGAGCTACCGAAGGCACATCAGCTTCATAAAATAGGAAGACGTCATCCGCAAAGAAAAGGTGCGATAGGTTTGTTGCTTTACATCTCCAGTAAAATATGAAATCCGGTTTCATCGATTGAAGAAAAAGAAGGCCGTATAACACTTCCATAACTAAGGTAAACAAGTAGGGAGATATGGGATCTCCCTACCTTAGGCCCCAACCACTAGCAAAGAAACCATGTAATTCCCCATTTAAGGCAATGGAGAATTTGGGAGTTCGCACACTGGTCATGACAAGTCGAGTCAAGTGCTCCGGGAAGCGAAAACCTAGAAGGACAAGCTCGAGGAAGTTCCAGTCCACTGTGCCGTATGCTTTCCGGAAGTCCACTTTAACTGCACACCTAGGTGAGTACGGGTCAAGGTGGAAACCAGCAAACAGCTCCCGAGCCAAGAGGATATTATCCCGATTCGCCTGCCCTTAATAAAAGCACTTTGAAAGGGGCTAGTCACATCCTGAAGGACTGCAGCCATCCTGTTGGCCAAAACTTTAGTAATGCATTTGTAAATAGTATTACAACATGCAATGAGCCTGTAATCATTGACAATAGTCGCATTAGGGACTTTTGGCACCAGCACCAAAATGGTATTGTTAATCTCCCTCTTAGAAAAATGAAAAATGTTGGTGACTAACTTAAAGAAGAGTTAGATAACACAACACTTATTGGTAAATTAATAGTAGAAAAAAAGATCGAAATGCAAGTTTACAAAAAAAAAAAAAAAAAATTGTTAGCCAGCAAATCAAATAAATAGTTAGCAATTTAGATGGAAAAATTTGGAAAGTCACATTAAAAAATTTGAAGTTTTATGGAACAACTGGTAATTTAAAGACATTGATAAGGATGATGAATAAAAGTGGGTAAAACATAACGATTTCTTTGTTTTAGAGAGACAAGTTGGTAGCTTAAAAAAATATATTGGTAACTAACTCAAATAAAACTTTGTAATGAAAACCAATGTAATAAGAAATGCAAGGAAAAGTTGGTAAGAAAAATATGAAAACTTGCTCGTTTACAAACTTTCAAAAATTGTTGGTAAGTTCATAAATATGTCAATATGTTACCATCAAATTACCGAGAAATCAGGTAACCAGTGGTTTTGTTTTTGCAGTAGTATTTTCGACACTTAATCACTATTTCAAAATTAGACTGGCACGAAAAAAAGAAAAAGAAAAAAAAAAAAGATCCGTCTGTTTTCGAAAATAGCATAGTTAAATCGTCCATTTTTATTCCATCTTGAATGGAAACAAAAGCTTTTGGTTCGCCCTAGAGGCCAACACACGTAAGAGTTTCGCCAGAGCCACCACCTATAAGCATCACGTGCAAAGTATAATAACAGTCAAGCTCCTCACGAACTCCGAAGACTGGCGGATGCAGCGGATACCATCAAATAACCTAACACAACACCTTCTATTGTTCTTATGATTCTCGGTCGTGAATGATGACGAAGTTCTTCACGGATAGGATGAGCAGACCAGACCGGACCACCCACTTCAAGTCTCCTGTGGCTGATCCCGCCTCTTCCCGCATCTATTCTGCTTTCTGCCTAACGAGTTCATTTATCCATTAAGAGGGAATAGAAAATCCCAGAAGCAACGTTTAGAAACGTGATTCAATTCTTAAGTTTTGCATTGACTATGCTATTTAGGAAAGCCTGCAACGCTGGGACCACGACCAGCTTAAATGGTCAAAGATGGAAGAGCATGAAGTACCGCCGATAAGGGTTCCATGCGTTTGTTATGCCGCCAAAAAAGAGTGATGTTTGAATACGCAGACCACAAGATTAAATTTATTAGATCGAATTGATCGTATTACAAAAATCTATTGGAACCACTAAAAATGGTACTTTTCATGTATTATGATTGATTTTGTTTATCATATCATCTTTAGGTTTAGATTTATAATATACTCTCCCAAATAATGATGCAAATGTATTTTTCACCATTTCTTATTGGAATTCAACACACCATCTTTTGCTTGTGTGACAAGTAGTTTTGACTATGGTTGGTATTGGCGACCCCGCCGACTTATTGCAAACACGTTAGTTATATCAATTCCAGGTTAACATCCCATAACAGTGTTTTTGGGTGATTCTTGAAGGAATCACTAAATAAGTTCTAGGACCAAAACATAAACGAGATTTTATGTATGTTTCAGCGTATGAATTGTTTGAAAATTTTGAAAAGGAGTATCATCAATGTCATTGAACATCAAGGAATGTGTATGGAAATATATTTGTCCCTTTACCGTTTCTCTGTGCTCAAGTAAGCAGAGTTTCGACCCCAGAAAGAAAAAAAAAAGAGATATATTCATCTTCATTGTATAAGCTAATCCTTGGCTATAAGCTGGTTATCGAAAGGACAGAAAGATCCCAACAATTCATAGCAAATCTATTGAATTTTGAAGCAATATAATAAAGAAGATAGCACTTTTGATTTTCTTTTAGAGGTACGATAACGAAGGGGAGTTCTACCGAAGTTAATATTGATCAACAGAAGAACTACCTCATCGAATGCATGAAATTGCCCTTTTGATTTTCTTTTAATGGGAATGACAAATCTTGGGGATAATTTTTTGATAATTTTGCGGGTGGATATCAAATATAAAAGTTCTCTTTATAATAGTGTAGTAATAATAGTAGAGATAGTGTATGAGATTAATTTAGGTTGCCTCACTTGACAAAAGACAGATGTTATAATATAACTCAATGTGAACTTTTTTGGCCTTCTTAAAACCATACTGGGTTTTATATGCTCTTACCCGTCTTGTGTGTTCGAGTGGGCTTCTATCAATAAGTATATTTGTGTTGGATAAATTCTCCTCAGAAGTTTTGAAGTTGACAAAACATTTCTCTCAGTCTGGTCTGAAGACTTGCAGACTCTACTGGCAAAGTCTGAAGATCAAAGTCTGACATCAACAAGACTCAAGTTTCAAAGTCTACTCTCATGGACAGTTTCCAGACCGACAAGATAAATGAACTTCTATTCTGATTCTATATAGTTTTTGTCTCAATGGCGAAGGAATACCTTTCGACTGGATTCAGCACTACAAGATCTTACATTCGTATCCGAATTGATTTAGATTCTCTAAGATTCGCAACTTATTTGGAAAGTTTAACTTATGGAAACCAAGATCCTGATTGTATGGGCGGCGGGATTGATGGGCTATCTACACTTACCTTAAAGAGCTCGAGATCTCTCCAAATTGATTCTGTCCAACGGGTTGATTGGAAGAACTTCTTTGGAAGGTGCCAACGGTAATGAAGGCATGAAGAAGCGTATAAAGAGAGACGTTCGAGTTGTTGAAGAGGGCTGGATAGAAGAATTCCAAAGTCTGAATCTCCATATTTCGTTTGTGATCTTATTCTTCGAGCAATACATGTAATCAAAAGAGTGATCATAGAGTTGTGAGACCTTGAGGAAGTGTAGTAGAAGTTCTACATTGTGGACTCAAGAGCGTGAGACTCCGTAACTCTTTTTGATTCTTAGTGAAATCCAGCCGAAGGGCTGTCCGGTGCGGGAGAGTGGACGTAGGCTTGGTCTAAGCCGAACCACTATAAATCTAGAGTCTTGATTCTCTATCCCTTATCCTTTTATCTTTCATTATTTTCAATTGCTGCACTTTGTTTTTAATTCATTAATCTCATATTCGGATTTGATTGTTAAAATCGCTTTAATCACCTATTCACCCCCCTCTAGGTGCTAATTCTAGTCCTAACAATTTGCATCTTTGTCTTCTCTCACTTTACTCTACTTATAAAAGAAGTAAACCTCATGTCCACTTCTGTATGAAAGTCCATTACATCTTAAGGAAAAAGGGGTAGTGAGACAACGATTTCAAAAAATACGGTCACTGCTATCGAGCTCTCCCTAACCTACAATGGACCTCTCCCAAATCTATGATTATCCACCCTTTCATCCATGGACCAACGTTTTGGTACTAGACCGGCCAATTCAATCAGCTCAACTAGGCACTAGTCGGTCGTCTGGTCCGATCTAGACCACCACTTGAATGGGCAACGGATTCAGTCGGATCTAAGCATGTAAGAAAGAGATTCCGATCCCTACCTCCTTCGTTCCCCAACCGGATGCTCAACCAACTCAGCCAACAACTTTCTCACATACTTTGATAGATTGGGCCATGCACGCCAAAAGAATAGGCCCGATGGTCGGGCCCCGTGCTCGATATGCTTTGGGCCAAGCCCGCTCGATTCGGGAGAAAAAGTTCAGTTCGGGCCCGCCTCCGCACCAAAATGCATCGTCCAAGCCCGCCGAAGCAATCATCAGGGCCTTCCAAAAGCCCAAACGGCAGCACGAGCTCCTCGCTGACTTGCAGCAAAAGTCATCCCAAAGTTCTTCTCCTCCCCCTCCTCTTGCTTCCTCTCTCCTCCATCGGTTCACGGCAATGGAGAAAGGGGGCGGGCGCGGTTTGATCCCAAACTTGGATGTTCGGTATGGAGAGGCTTCAGAGAATGTTCGACGGCGCCGGAGGTGCTTTGGGCCACCCGCCCCCCAACTCCCCGACCCTCGAATCCTTCGAGCAGGTCTACATCTCCTCCCTCGCCCTCCTCAAGATGCTCAAGCACGGTATAGTTTTCCCTCTCTCTTGCTTCGTCTCTTGCTTGCGGTCGCTCGATTCGATAGTTCGATGTGAATAAAAAACAAAAAAAAACCCTAATCGGTAATGCCGGTTGCTTTTCTCTACCGCTACCAGAGGATCGGTTAGGGTTTCTTGCCGCGTGGTTTCTGTTGGGCCTCCATTTTTAGTGTTGAGGGATCGGGAAAGTTTGTGTCTTTAAAGTCGAATTTGAGCTTTCGGATCGATTACGTGGTTTTGTGTGTTGTTAGATATTAGTTGTGGTGTGATGGTTCTTGTCACGTCCCAAACCTCGAGTGTGTGCCCATTCCTCGGTGGTCGATAAAAATTTTGCGACATCCCAGGACATATCGCCGACCTATTCATTTTAATGCACATGCGGAAGCGAAACAAAACCCCTGACAACAATCAACACGGGATAGAAAAGCAGGAAGCACAATCACAACCAAAACACTTTTATAAACACCCGGTTTATATACAACGCTAGGCTAAAGACAAGAGTCTGCTCAAACAGAAGGCCTACAAGCCTTCTAGGCACTCGAATCCCCAACTGAAACTCCGAGGTCTCCTGGGGACTCGGGTCCAACACTACACCACCAGGAGGGTTAGATGTACCCTCGCCATGAGCAACGTCTATCACCGAAGCTAGGACCTCACAATCCTATAGGAGACCCTCTCTGTATCCATTGAGCCTACGACGATACCACACTCTAAATCGATGGGGTACCCTCTGAGGTAGGCCCGCATCGACCCAGACCGTGGTTGTCATGAGTTCATAGACCCTGACCCCGGGAACAGGAATGTCAGTAACCTGCTCGGTAACCCTCTTAGGCTGCCCAAAACATTCTAGAGGAACCGCCATCTAAGGACCTGAAAAGATTGAGCCCACGATGGGGTGAGACAATGTCTCAACAAGTTCACCCCCTAAACTCCGACTAGGAAGGAAATACGCCTAAAGGCAGTCTATGCACACAAGACATATGACTTACCTTACCTCAGTTCCTTCCTGCACATCAGTACAATTCATATACTCAATCAATCAATTCAATTCAAACCATCAATCAATCGATCCATCCAATCACTCAATTCAATTCGATACAATCGATACGATTAAATCTTGTCGACACCTAAATTTTTGCCCAAAAATCATTTCCAAAAAAATGGGAACTTGTTTTTCCACAAAAATATTTCAAGTTAAATTCTTGCATATAGGTTATCTAGGCATTTAATATGGTGTTTTAAATGGAAGATGTTTTTACTTAAAAAAAAAAAAAAAAATTGAAAATATATAAAAAAAATTAAATTAAAATTAAAATTAAAAAAAAAAAGAAAAAAGAAAAAAAAAGTTGGGCCAATGATCTAAATGTGACTAGCCAAGCCCGGGAGGTCAGATTGGAATTAAAATGGCAAATTGGGGCCAAAATGCAATTTCCAAAAGTTGAGGGACCAATTCGCAAATTTTGCAAAATTTTGCCCGAACCCTTAAATCATCATCTTGGTCACAAATTAAGTTGAAATTGAACTTGGGCCAACTTGAATCAATCAACTCGGGTGAAAAGGACCAAATTTGCATTTTAATGGGTATTTTCGGATAAGAAGATAGCCAACTTTGAGGGACTTTCTTGCAAAATTGAGTGAGTACAATTGCGAAAAATGACCAAGATCTTAAACTACTATACATGAGCTTGCTAATTGATCAAAAAATGCAGCCAAATTGATGGATTAAAGCACTCAAACGACCTACCAAAACCCAGCCCACGGTTTGGTCTCAATTCGGAGCTGCTGAGTAAGCAACTTGGTGGCCCCACCATATCCTCCTCAGCTGCCCAACCAGCCCGATCTTTGCACGTGATTGAAGACCATAATGAGTAGTGCCAGTGGACGGGAATTGGCTAGGGATAAGCTGCTGAATGCACGGGAAAGTCGCAGCAAAATCCGCACACTCAACAGCTGCAAAATTTCAAAATTTTGGCTAAGTCAGAAAGTGGGTAGACTGCTCAGTTGGTGGGCTTGGCAGGAGGGCAAAAATCCGATCACGTGATTGCCTAATGCAGTGGATAAGATCTATGAAGCAGGCTCATTTGAGGGATAAGAGGGAGAAGACAAGAAACACGAGAGGGAACTCACAATCGTACCCAAAACACACCCTCAGAAGCAACTCCAAAAAAAAACCAAACCCAGAAATGCCAGACCGACCTTGAGAGAGAGAAACGAAAATTTCACACATCTGCAGCCAAAATTAGCCAAAACCTTCAACTAGAGAGTGAAACTTCACTCCAAGAGCTTTCCATCCATAGGTCGCACGTCCCAAATGGAGTTCGGGAAGGTCTCCTAAAGCCCCCCGAAAATCACCCTCCTGGCGGGCCAAGAAATTCCGAAAATTTTTCTAAGTGTTGAGCCCGGTTGGTCACGAGTGAGGAAAAGCGAGTGTTTTTAAGAAAATTGAGAGACAAATGAGGAAAGCCATGAATTACAGCCCAAACTAGTATACATATAGTTTGGGTTGATTTTAACTTGGCCAACAAAGGAGGTTTGGAAGTCTAATTTGGGAAGTCAACGAAACCTTCGTTGTCACTTTTTCTTCTGCAGATCTCACTTTCAGTTTGAAGGAACCAACTTCCATGTGCTCCCAGAGGACAATTTCTTGGTTTCCTTGGCCAAGAGTCACTTGAAAGGGAAACTAGGAAGCAAGGTAAGCATCTTAGATGCATTGTGGTTTAATTTTGAACATGTTTTGATCACGAAAATCAAGAGCAAAACTAGTCTGGAGGACTGATTTCTGAGGCTGAAATTTTTCTAAGTGTTTGAAACCTCTTCAAGAGCCATACATGTTTGACTTGCTACTCCCCTTTGCATGTGTTTTCTATCTTCACGAGCTTGATTAATGTTATATGGGAGTACAAAAGATGCATAGGTCCGCTTGGTTTGGTCTTTAAATCCCCGTGTGAACTATGAGATCGTCAAAACCAAGCCTATCAACACTAGTTCTTGGCTGGTCAGTGTAGACTTTGCATGTGGGCTTCTTGGAGAGTTTGTTTTGATGTGTTCGGTTAGTCATTCTCTATGATGTTTGTTGCATTTGAAAGCTCATGTTACCTACTTTCACTCGGATCAAGTAATGTTTCCTCTAGATCTCGTATGTGATGAGTGTCGGGGCTTGAATATGGGCATGCAACCTGTTTGCTTGACTTGGGTTCAAACCCAGATTTCAAAATCAGCTCAACCCACATATTTGAAGCCGATTTTAGCTTGGTTCTTGTGTGTTGTAGGCTATGATTTCTATCTAATATTGCTCCTTGCATGTGGTAGTATAATCGTGATGCTTTAGTTCCACATGAGATTGCTTATGGGTCGAGATTGAAGGCCACGAACATGGCTTGAAGAAGCCGTTTTGAGGTGTTTTGATGCAAGCCAAGTGTTCGATGAAATGTTCAAACCAAGTTTCGATCTTAAAACGGTCGATTTGAGCTTGATTATTGTGATATTCATGTGATGTGTTACTCCATGTTAGCATAGATCGGTTTAAGGAATTATTATTAATATTTTAAAAATAATAATAAAAAAAAAAAAAGAAAAAAAAAATATGAAAATTTCAAAAATATCAAAAAATGTTGGATGTTATCAAATTAAGCCAAAAATGACATCTAGGAGATTTTCCTAATTTTAAAAGGCCATTTTCTTAATTTAATGATATTTTGGTATTTTATAACCATTTTTGTAAATAATCTATTTTGCGTAGATTAAAATTATTTAGAGTAATTTCATGCATTTAGAGTAATTTCATGCATATTTAGATTTCCATTTAGCTCACGGGGGTCCTGTCCCGGGGCGTGATAACCTATGTAGCACCGACACGCGACACGACACGAGTGTCCGACACGACACGACACGTCGACACGTCATTTCTAAAAATAGAGAATTTTCACACGTTGCGACACGTTGAATATTAAATGAATATTTTTATTTTTAATTAATTTAATTCAAATTCATAAATAAATAAATAATTAAAAAAGCCTATAATAAATTTACACTAATAATATTAATAAATCAATTCATTTGAAATTCGAAAGATATATTCATAATTAATGCGAAACATGTTTTTAATTTTAACAAAAGTTATTGATAAAACTAATAATTAATAAGAAATTAGAATCGATTTATTTAAATAAATTCATGATTTTTAGAATGATCAAAATTTATCATTATTCAAAATTCAATATTCTTACTTTTCGAAATTAGTTTTCAATTTCATTTATTTAATTTTTCTATAAAAAAAATCCCCAAATCCACTTTTTTTTTTTCTTTGTCCATTTCCCTCCACCCAAACTTATTTTACTTTTTTCCCTCCCAAAACCACTACAGCTGTCAGCCTCACTTCCCCCAAAACTCAAAAGGCACGCCATCGTCCCCTCTTTTTATTATTTTTTATTCCCTTATCACAAACCCTAGCGACCCTCTTCTTCCTCCTTCTACCGCTCGCGCAAAAAAAAAAAACCGGACCAAGACAAACACGCAGACAGCAGACCTCGCTCCCCTCTTTCGCACCTCGCATCGTTTCTCAGCTTCGACGATGGAGCGGACGCGACGCCGAGAAGGAGGAGATGCCGTCGCCGCCGCCGCCGCCGCTCGGCGCCCCTCGGGCCCCGATCCCTTCCTCTTCTCTTCCTCTCTCTCTCGGCCGTCTCGTCGTCGCTCGCGGCCTCGCTCCTCCCCTCCCCTCGCCTCCACCCGGAGTCTTCCGGACACGCGTCGACACGCGTGTCGAGAAAAGTTGACCGCGTGTCGGAAAATCCGACACGCGTTGACCGCGTGTCCGACCGTGTCCGACACGCTCCGACACGTGTCGGACACGACACGGAAGCACGGACAACGTGTCCGTGCTTCATAGGTGATAACAAGGCCATGTAATATTATTTGCCCGACTTGTATCGGGTCTTTTTTTTTTTTCACATTTATTTTCAAGTCATTTCAATTTCTTGGATGTTTACTTATGCACCGCTTTTCATTAATTTGAGTGCAAATTTCTATCCTAAATTATGTTAGGATTAGTCTAAACATTAAGGAAAGCAACCCTACAAAAAACATTTGCATGGACGCGTGGCGGTTTTATAACGATTATAATTGGTAATCAAGATTGTGTGGCCATTTAGATGAACAACCTTTCAAGTTAGTGGTACCGTAAGGGCGCTAATAGAAACATTAGTGTAAACAAGTCCCCGTTCCTAGAAATCTCTAGTTGCGTAGGAATCGAGACAACACTCCCGTGCCTCGATTGGTTTCTAGCCGACCCCAATAGGTTAGTGGCGACTCCTAGAAATATTTGGGTTGTTAAGAATTGAAATATAAAATCCAACGTCACGCGAGGTATGAGCTTGGGAGAGCCGCGCCTAATCTAGGGCCATTGGTCCGCCTTTTAGGCAAATACCCCTAAACCCTTCTTCCTTTTCCCCGGACGGAAAAGAGAGGTCGTGACACGTACCATCTATCAATTTGATTACCGCTCACATAAGCTGATATAGATGGTTGCTTGCACCAGCTGATATATATATATATATATTATAGCTCACCCAAGCTAATATAGATTATTGCTCTCACAAGCTGACATATCAATGCTCACACAAGCTTACGATCATTGCTCACACAAGCTAACGATTCAGTGCTCTCACAAGCTGACGTACAATAATGCTCGCACAAGCTGACAATTCAAGGTGAACCAAAAAAATTGATATTCATACTTTAAAATCCCACCATTCGATTTGGTCCTGAAAACCATTTTCGATGTCAAAACCCGACACTTGAGATTTTTCCAATCAAATATCAAAATTCCACAATTTTGGAATAAATATCCAAAATTACAATTACCACTCAATTTGCACAAATTAGCACTCGATTAATTAAACCAAGCACACCATTGCAATCAGCACGAAATTCCAGTCATCGGCTATCCCAAGTATAATTTCTGGAAAATAATAAATAATTAAATAAATACCAAAAAATAATTAAATAAATATAATTAATTACCAAAAATACCAACTTAGGTCGAAATGCTTAATTAACTGCTCGAACGGGTTAGGAAAATTTCCGAACCTATCTAGATAAATAGCACGATCTATCTAGTCCTTAATTACACCGTTCTAACCACCTAACATGCACAAATGAATAATTAAATCGCTAATCCATTCTAACTAACCACTTAAATCATAATTAGCCTAAACTAATCAACCATTAAGCATCATTAACTCCCTAAGCAGAGTTTAGCAAGTAAACTCACCGGTTTTGCGATCCGATGAGTCCACGATGGGACGCGAAGACAGGCGACAAACGACCTTGCAGCGGCACCAAACAAGGCCTAGAAGAGGCCTAAAACAGGCCTCGAAGCCACAAAGCCCTTTGCTGGCTTCGTTTCTAGTTACTGGCCGAGAGAGGCGCGCGAGGCTCGACTTGGGCTGGAACAAGCAAGGTGGCGAACAGTGGGCACAACAGGGCGACGATGGGCGGCGGCGGCTGGCCGGAGCCGATGGTGGAGCTCAGCTGAGCTCCTATGGCGACTAGGGCTGTTGCGGGATGGCAAGGAGGCTCGGTGCAGGTGGACGGGCGTGAGGACGACCGGGCGGTGTGCGCGGGCTAGCGGGTGGCAAGCGGTGGTCTTGGCAGCTCGAGGGTGGTCGACGGTGAAGGGGGTGCTACTCAGTCACTCTCTGGTTCTCTCAAGCTTTCCAAGGCTCCAACAATGGATAAAGTGGGCCTTGAGAGGAAGAAGAAGCTGCTGAAGACTTGGACGGTCCCCCTTGGCCTCAAAAGTCTTCTATTTTATCCCTTTGTCCCTTGGCAGGGCCCCACCAGCCTTGGCTGTCTTCCTCAACCAATTTGCAGCCCTCAAACTTCCCTAGCAAGCCAACCAAGTGGTCCAAATGTTGCACACCAAGGGACCTACGAATTTTGGAACATTTTCCCCCAAATCCACTTGATTCTCCTTCAATTGGATCAAAATCGGTCCCCATAAATTCAACCAAGGTGCCCGCACTTAAATTCACATTTTTCCTCGTCAATTGAACCAACTTGAATCCCAAAAATGCAACCAAAAATGGTCATCTGATTTTTCCAGTCAAAAACGGCCCTACTTTGAATTTTTGCCAAAAATCTCGATTTGTAGAAAAATCTTCAGAGGATGAGTCGACGTTCCTAAAATGAATCATGACATGACAGAACTTTTAATCGGGTTTAAATTCGCGGTTAATTTCAATTTGGCGCGATTTTAGTGCGACATAACCTACTAGGTAGCTTTTACGAATTTTTAGTGCAATTGACCCATGGTCAATTATTTTCAAGTCACATTGTACATCTTCGACACATTGGCGACTCTTGTGAAAATCTCAAGGTTTTAAATACGGACACATGATACCAAAACAACAGAAAAATCGGTCTAGTGCCGATCGATGAGAATTTTGCAATTAAGTGGAATCACCCGCACTTTAATCACATATCTTAGTCGAATCAACCTGTCTCTAATCTCTAGTCGATTTTTAACTATCCCGTAATGACCCTTGCAGACTAGCACGATTAAGTAGTCGATTTACGGTCAAATTCTCAAATCTATTGCGTTAAAATCCCTTAACGGCTTCACCAGATAAACTAGTTATCTTGTGAGTGATCGCTTAGAGAATAGAACTATAGGCGCGTCGATGAAAAGCCCGATTCATTCAATTGAAAACAGAACTGGAAATTCAGGATGTCACAGTTCTTGGCTGGTGTCTTGCTTTCTCTAAATTGGGACTTGGATTTGACCGACCAGGGAGGGCTAGGGTTCCCATGGAAGCGATGGGCTTGATGCTTGGGGAGTTTATGGACGAGTACACCGTCCAAGTCGTCAATGTGTTTGCTATGCAACAAAAAAAAATTGAATGACTTAGTCAGAACCGGTGAAGCCTTGTTGAAGAAGCCAGTTTCAAGAGTGAACTTGGAGACTAGCGGACACAAAGGCCATAATCCAAAGACTAATGAAGAGGCTCTTACAAGGTATGGAATTGTAATTTCTGTCACGCCCCGAACCCCGAGCGCAAGAACCCCACCATGGTCATGCAAATGCGACATTCCTAGGTAGTGTCGCCAACCCCATTCATTTTATATGCGCATGCGGAACGTATTATAAAACCCCTGACAAGACTTACGGGATAGGAAAGAAGGAAACCAACTCATTCACAACCAAACATAGTTTCATAGATAATCACACCAGAGTTTATATACACCAAAAAGGGGTCAGCCTACAAAAAGATCAATTCACCAAAAAGAAGGAATAGTCCTATGACCACTGGTTGAACTCATTTGTCGATCCCACTTCTGATTGATCAACCTCCAGAGATGACGGGTCCTCTACCCTACTACCGGGAGGGTAAGCTACGCCCTCACCTATGATGGCCTCCAACACAGCAGGTGGGATGGCAAAACCACTAAGAGGACCAACCCTGAAACCATTGGCTCCAAAACGGAACCACGCTCTATATCGATGAGGCGCCCTGACAAACATGGCCTCCTCGATCCAGACTGTGGTCCTAACAAGCTCATATATCCAATGACTTCCAAGATCAGGAAAACTATGCACCTGCTCGGTAATCTGCACGGGAATACCATATTGCTCCGGGGGTATCGCCATCTATGGTCCTGAAAATATTTGGCCCACAACGGGGTGAGACATTGTCTCAGCAAGTTCACCCCCCTTAAACCTTTATTAGAAAGAAAATACACCCAAGGGTGGCCTAGCCACATTGCACAAAAGACTTACCTTGCCTTATTTCCTTCCTGCGGGTTAGTACAGTTCATATCACTCAATCACAGGTAGTAATAAGAACCTAAACAACTAGAACGCAATCACTTTCACATAATCAACAACCACAGGAATCCTGATTATAAGACCAAATTGTTATGCCACGTCTCATACCGTGCCACACAATTCTATCCCATAATCCGGCACGTCAGCCACACTCAGCATGCGTTCCAATTTTTATTCACTACCGCACATGAACATAGCCTACTCGCAGTTCAGCTATCTACTAGCATTTAGCCAGGGCATCGTCCCCCACCTTGGAGCATGGCTTCGTCATTGCATTGACACATTCCCCGAAAGAGCATGAACCCGAGAATCTACCTTTCGCATCTATTGTATGGGGCATCCCATATAAGGGTAAGTCCAGCTCAATAGCTCAAGACAAATTTTCTCTTAATTAACATACAACAAATTCATACTCGGCCCAGGACACTTTGCATTTCACTCAAGGCTTCCATTAAAATAGTGATCCCGGCCTATTTTCTTCATATTAAAAATGTTCAAGAAATTATTCACATGTGTGGGGGCATGCTAATTTCAATCTAGAGAACTAATATATTACTTTTTCAAACCCCACCATTTAATATAATCCTTAAAATCTAATTTCGGTGTCAAACCCGACACTTGGGATTTTACGGATAAAGTTCATATTTTTCACAATCAACACTCAATTTGCAATATCCAATCATCAAATTCAAAATCTGGATACATAACGCGATCGCATGAAATTCTAACGATTTAAGATCCTTGAATAATTTTCGAAAATAATAAATAATTAAATTTATTTCAAAAATTAATTAAATAATAATATTTAATAATTTTATATTATATAAAATATTATTAAATAATTAAATAATTTCGAAATAATTATTTCATCAAAATAATTAATTAAGGTCTAATCAAGATTATACTAATCTAAACATCTACTTAGCCTTAATTAATCATACATTAAAATAATCACACCTTAATCTAATCCACACTTAACTAAACTAATCTAACCACCTAATTCTACTTAACTTAAACTAAGCATCCCTAAAGCATCATTAACCTTCTAATCAAGGTTTAGAGGCTAAACTCACCGGAATTACTTTCCGATGAGTCCACGGCAAAGACGACGGCGAGGCGGTCGTTAAACCACCACGTGGCGACACCAGCGAGGACCGAAAGGCACCCAAAAACGAGCCTTGAAGCTCCGAAACTTGCTTTGGAACTCATTTCTTGATCACGGGCCGAACCGAAGAGGAAGATGGGAAGAACGGCAAGGAGGAGGGTAGCTAGGGGCAACGGCTGTTGACACCTAATTTAGGATCAAATTTTTTTATTTTAGGAAATAAAATAGAAGGTAATAAATAAAATAAAGCATTTGGGTTTGTGGAGGGAGATTTCGAAAAAACAAATTTTGAATGATGAAGCATTTTTATTGTTGAACACATATCTTCATTTCAAAATTTTTTTTTTAAAAAAAAAAAAGGAAAAAAAAGCGAAATCAATGAGAGGAATTAATGGGATTTGACTAGAATATGGAAGGAATGGACACTCGCTCGAATATTGGGCATGAATCTTGGACATGTTCGCGGCAATATAAATGAATTGCGAAAGAAAGTGAAGGATTTACGGCAATAAATCGGGGCTAAGATTTCGGCAATCCCCGCGAACAAGGGAAAGACGGGTCCCGACTTTCCACTATTAAATGGAAGTCCTTTGCACTATAAAAGGGGCTTCTCTTCGTACAAAAAAGGGGAGCGAATTCAAAAAAATTCGGAAAAAAAAAATTCTGTCGTTTAGGGGCAAGTTCTCTTCGTCGAAGGACCAAAAGGGGGAGAGGAAGAAAATTCAAGAGCGAAAAAAATTTTGCGAGAGACGTGCTCGGTCAGAGAGAGAAAACACTTTTTCTCTCCTTTCTCTGACAAGAAAAAGGAAAAGTCAGCAGCAGATTTTTTCCCTTTCGTTGATTTGCTGCAGAGAAAAGTGACCAGAGAAAGACAGAGAAGTCCGCGTGGAGGGACGTGCAGCAGAAGGAAAAGAAAGAACACTGCAGCAAAAAGGGGAAGTGACGTGAGAAAAAAAAAAAAGGGAAAGGAAAAGAAAAAGGGGGCTGCTGTTCATCTTCTCCGAGCGTTCCTTCATTTGCGCGGTTAATCCTTGCACCGTCGAGTTCCAGATTTCGCCGACGACTCACGAGCAACCACCGCTCTCGCCACCGCACCGGCGACGCCGGAATCGCTCGCCCAGCCCCTGCCGCATCGGATCTCACCGCGCGGACCCGCGACTCGCCGGTCCAAGATCCTCTGCTCCACCGCGCCAACACCGGAGCTCCGCTGCCCTCTTGCCGGGCTCCTCGCCGTGCCTCGAGCACCTCCGCGATACCAGGCCCGCGCCCGCCGTGCCGCCATCTAGCCCTCACCGGAGCTCCGGTCGCCGGCCATCTTCCGCTCGATTGCTCTCTCGTTCCGTTGGTTTACCTTAGGTAGTCTTTTTTTTAGTTTTACTTTTCTTTATTTGGTAGTTTAGGTTATTTTTTTATCTTTTATGTTATTTTTGCTGTTTATTTGATAGCATATTTAGTTTAGTTATTTAAATATTGTGTGTTGATATATGCATTATCCGTAGGTCCTACCTAAAATTATTATAGTTATTAATTTGGTCCGAGGACGTCGGATCATTTTTTTAATTATAATAATTTTTGGTTTCGTGGTAGAATTTCAATTGTTAAATCACGATAATTATTTAATTTGGTCCGTAAGACTTGGACCAAATTTGTAATTATTCTGATTTCCCGTTGTGATTATAGAGTTAAAATAATTGTTAATTTAATCCGTGAGACAACGGATTATTTTTTCGGTTATTTTAGTTCTTCTCTTAGTTTTTATAATTACTTGTTTGAGAAAAATGAAAATTATAAAAAAGGGAATAGTGAAAAATTAAAAATTTGCATGAGCATATTAGACACGTAGGTTTAATAAGTTGACTTTTAGGATTTTCTTTAGAATTTCACCCTTAGATAGTTTTTGTTTTAGTCAGGATTGGATTTAAATTTTTTTTTATTTAGGGAAAGTTTGCATGATATATAAATAAAAAATAAAAAATAATAGGTGCATATTAACTAATTGGCATAATAGGCACATTTGCATATTAATAAATTAGGATTGCATCATATTATCATGTTTTAGTAATCCCATCGTGTAATTTTTAATTGCATATAATTAACATTTTTAATAAAAAACAAAAAGAAAAAAATCATTTACTTGGTTAATTAATAGGTTAGTTCATAAGTAATCCCATTTCATATCATCATTGTTTAGTGTAGGATGCATACATTAAAAAATTGATTGTTAGCCTATGCATACTTACTGAAGATGGAATACAACTTGATTTTCAAAACTTAAAATCAAACTCATATATCTTTTTTTTTTTTAATTTTCATGTTACCTGTAGCTAACGGAAGGGTCTCATCAAAGGACATTCGTCGCTTTCATTGCTTTTTTATCCATAACATTTAATTACCATTGAACTTTCGGCCATCTTTGAATCACCAAAAGCCTCCACCATCGACCCTCTCGTTGCTTGATTGGAGATGAATAAGTTATTCTCGACAGGATGACCTGTCATCTCGCATCTATATCGGTTCTGCCTAACAATTCTCCCATGAAGTCGGGGAAAAAAACGACCCAGAAGCACAGCTTCACACGTGATTCAAATCTCGTATTAATTAATTAACTTTGAAAGCATGCGAAGACACGGGGATGAGAAACGAGGTTCGCTTCACCGGTCAAAAGCAGAAGAGCAAAAAACTGCTTGATTTAAGCCAGGGTTTCGACGTGTTCATCGAATATAACCCCAAGAGGAAGGAGCCTACAAATTACACTTGCATTGATTACTATTTCCTTCACGTGTGAAACCCTAAATTGGAATTAGTCAGCCGATTTGCCTTGGAGTAGTTACCACTCAGAACCTAGCCGTTCTTTTTTGGTCAAAACTTAAACATTCGCCATTCATTCTGACATAATAAGTAGATGGGTTTGTCCAAAGAAATATCCATGCTATCTCTTTTTCTATTTTAATCAATTTACATTTAGATAAAACCCAATGTATGTGACAGATGAAAGAAAAGAATCACCTTAGTTACCTCATCATTCTAATGGCCATTTTAAATCCTAGTGTTCTCCTTTCCTCACCTATACATCTCTCAATTTACAGTAACATATCTCCATATGCTGGGCATAACATTGTATACGTTGCTAGTTTCGTCGAGAGCAATTCCAGATTACTAGAAAGATATTTCCAATTTGAATTTTTTGAGCCACTGCCAACGCGTTATCTTTTCAAATAAGGTTCATCATCATGTATATCAAGCAAAGATGGTTGATTTAATTTATTGCATAAGACATGAATTGGAAAGAAGCCATTATATATATAAGAATTTGGAAAAACCATTCAAAAGTGACGTATCTGGATCTAAATTCTTACATGTATGCTATATGTTCATCACGAATAAAGATTCTTGCTCCTAACTGTGGCCCCATCAAACCCTTCTTTGAATTTTCAAACCTAAAAGTCTCCCGAATGTTGAAAATCTCAACTACTATTCTTCACTCCGCATGGTGACCAGAAAGGCCTCTCAGCCTCAAGCATTAAATGTTTTGCATCAGCTTTGAAATTGTACTTTTGAACGATTTTCTTGGAATCGGTCCAACCTATGATGATTCCAAGCAAGATCGTACGTTCCATTTCGGTCAATTTTTGAACGAAACATAGCCTATAAATACGTGCCTCTTATACAGACTAAGGCCATCACGGAACTATCTCATTTTCAGCTTTTCCACAGTACAAGCACATTTGCAATTCAATATTTTCCTCAAAGCCTCTCTCTCTGTTTCTCACTCTAGGAAATAAGAAAAACACATACTTTGTCTGAATTTTGGTCCGCTGGTATCCATTTCTTCTCTACTTGGTGTCCATTTAGTTAGCAAAGACATCCACGGAAAGGGCAATGAGCTTGCCACTTCAACCTCCGACTTACGGAAATCTCATAACTATTCTTAGTATCGATGGTGGAGGGATAAGAGGGCTGATTCCGGGAACCATTCTCGCTTTCTTAGAGTCTGAGCTTCAGGTCTGTACTTGAACAAAGCTCACTTTTTTGAGGCATGCGTGCCTCATGCAACCTGTGATTCCTAATTAGAGAACATATATATCTTTGTGGACTGTGCAGAAACTAGACGGTGAAGATGCAAGGATCGCAGATTATTTTGATGTTATTGCTGGAACAAGCACCGGAGGTCTAGTCACCGCCATGTTAACTAGCCCTAACGAGAACAACCGCCCCTTATTCGCCGCAAAAGATATTAAGGATTTCTACCTCGATAACTGCCCAAAAATCTTCCCTCAAGACAGGTTAGCTCAGCTGGCTGATTCAAAATTATCAAGGCCATATTAGGTGTTGCATTTATGAATGATTGTTTGTCTATGGTAATAACTCTTCTTACATAACTTCTATCTTTTCGAAACTACACAGTGGCCCGTTTGCTCCTGCTACGAAGATGATCAAAGCTGTGACGGGACCAAAATATGATGGAAAATACCTTCATAAGCTTGTCAAAGAGAAACTCGAAACAGACGATTGCATCAAACATTAACAAATGTGGTGATCCCAACATTTGACATCGAGAGTCTTCAGCCAACCATCTTTTCTAGCTACGAGGTTCATCTTTCTTGTCCCTGAAAAATAACTCGCTTTTTTTTAAATATTGTTTCTTGCGTGTTACATGTAGAAAAGTAATTAAATAGATATGTTTTTTAATTCTGGATAAATATGCAGGTAAAGAGAAAGCCAAGCATAAACGCCTTGCTCTCGGACATATGCATCTCAACCTCAGCAGCACCAACTTATCTCCCAGCTCATTACTTTGAGACCCAGGACTCCACGGGAAAAATTAGAGAATTCAACCTCATAGATGGTGGCGTAGCTGCGAACAACCCGGTATGCAAAGCTAATTTTCCCTATTGTTGTTTAATGTGGATCGTGACTTGACGACACATAGTATTAAATCACTAATTTGACGTTGCTCAAAATAGACCTTGGTTGCGATGGGGGAAGTGACGAAGGAGATCATGGGAGGAAGCTCGGATTTCTTCCCCATAAAGCCGATGGATTACAGAAGGTTTCTGGTGATATCACTCGGAACCGGATCCCAGAAAGTCGAAGGGAAGTACGACGCCAGGGAAGCTGCCAAATGGGGAGTGCTGGGCTGGTTGAGTAGCAATGGTGGGAGCCCGTTGGTCGATGTGTTCATGCAAGCGAGCGCCGATATGGTCGATTTCCACCTCTCTGCGGTCTTCCAGGCATTACACCTTGAAGCCAACTACCTCCGAATCCAGGTATAATAGAATTAAGATTCTCGAATTTCACTTGCATAACATTGACCTTGATGTCCTCATCGAGGATTTCCTAGCTGTAGCCGACACACTGTATATTGATTCTCGTAAATGAAACTCATAGGATGACACATTAAGCGGTTCAGTGGCATCTGTCGATATCGCTACAAAGAAAAATCTGAACGACTTAGTCAAAACCGGGGAAGCACTATTGAAGAAGCCGGTTTCGAAGGTGGATTTGGAGACGGGTCAATGCGATGCGTGTAAACTGGAGACTAATGAAGAGGCTCTTAGAAGGTATTGAACTATTAGAACAATGAATACAAATTCTTTCATGTATTTAAAGGTTTAGGGTTTATTAGTTGTCCGGTCGAGGTTACTTAAGTGCGATTATCCAATTTGGTGTCAGGTTTGCCAAGCTCCTTTCAAATGAGAGACAACTTCGTCATGCGAGGTCGCCACATGGACATAACTCCACGAATTTGAAACGATGCTAGTCGTGGAGTATTTCTACAGTCTTGAAGATTCTTAGGGGACACGTCATCCATTCTTTGATTGTTTTTGTGTATAGGCATTTTATGGATTTCTTTTATTCTTTCCATTCTTCTCCATTAAATTCCGAAGGGAAGTTTGCTGCATCATTGGATGTAACTTTTTTCAATATTATACTTTCAGATGATTTTTTTTGTATGTTTTTAACTGGTCTGCGCTTGTACAGCATGATCAAATGAATAAAAGTTCTCATTGCCTCAAGCTTGTGACCTGGTACCACAAAGTCATCAGTTCGTCTTTGGTCAATTCTTTGTAAATTCTAGAAGTTGGAAAGAAATGCGAATAAAAAGTTCATTCAAAAAAATCTTTTATCAGAGGTAAGAGAACTTGGTAAATTAGAATGAGGGTTAATTATCTGAAAAAAAAAAAAAAAAAAAAAAAAAACCCCAAAATTGGTACATGTGTGACAAATTTACTCCAAACTAATTTTTTGACCACGAAAATAAAATTTCAAACCGGTACACTAGTCAACTATCAAGTGATATCCAATTTAGCAATTTGACAGTAAAACTTAACTAAATTAATGTTGGGTAAAATTATTACAAGTATACCAGTTTGGAGTAAATTTGTCAAAGGTGTATCAGTTTAGGGTTTTTGTGGTCAAAGAATTAGTTTTGGACAAATTTGTCACACGTGTACTAATTTGGAGTTTTCAAGGTTTTTTTTTTTTTTTTTTGGTAAAGATAAGAATATTTTGAGCCTTTAACCAAAATATACAAGAAGGTTCGACGCCAAAACTTACACTCATAAAGACAACGTCGGTCACGAGTGGAAGGGAGCCGAAAAGAAAGCTAAAGAGACCACGAACAAGGCGGTAGCAAATCAGACTGAAGCAAGAGCAGCCTAAACAAAAGGCAGACAACAACAACCTAGCACTAAGGTAGTAACAAGGTAGGAGAAGATCTGCGAACAAGTAACCATAGCAGCACCCGCCAGCTTAAGAGCATTTACCATCCAACCGCCGAAAGGGAAGGCTACCAAGGAAAAAACGCACCAGCCCTAGATCGCCAACAAAAGCCAGGAGGAGCCAAGTATTAGCCAGCTGCAAGCGAGATCAAAACCAGCATGGCAATAGACGATCCGCCAGCCTCAAAACTGAAAACAACTAAGTCAAGGAGGTGGTGGATCAGAGTCTCCGGAAGAGAAGATAATCAGATCAATCCCCTAGCTACGCTGGATCCTCCTATTTCATGTAGTTTCTTTGACATTTCTGAAGGTGATAGCTTTGTCTCTGACTACTTTGATCAAATGGTTCTTCACGGCCGAAATGGCAAGAGATTACTCCCTAAATAGAATGTTATTCCTATTTTTCTAGATAATATGTCAGAGAGCACCAAAGGAAAACGGCCGATGCATTTATGGAAATCTTTGCCCGAAAGCAAGGCTATAGCCCAACAAAGATTCTCCCCCCATGATCTGTTGTGCCACAGAAGGTTGCATCTGGCAGCCCAAAAGAAAGCAATGCTAGCGGTGACATGACATCCAAAAAATAGATGATTGATGGAGTCCGACATGGCATTGCAAAAGGCACACGCATCACTATCAATTCTACCATAAGATAATAAGAGAGCTTGAGTTGGAAGCGTATGCTTGGCAATAAGCCAAAGATTGAGTTGGTACCATGGCGTAATCGAGTTGTTCCAAATGAATGCATGGCAATGAACTCGAGCCTTCTTCCGCCTTATGGTCTCCCACACCGAGGCTCACCGAACAACCGAAGAACTCTCCACCCAGCAAAAACGATCCGAGTTGAAAGGTTGTTCCCACAAATCTAAGACAATCTTGATAGCATGGCCAAAAGTGGAGAACAAATCAGCCACCATCGCATGCCTGGGTAGCCCAGAACTGTGGATGAGAGTCCGAGAAAATAAGGTTCAAGAGACCCCTAGGGTGCCAATTGTTAAACAAAAGAGACACCGAAAGGCCGTCCCCTATTCTCCAAAGGAATGAGTTACGGAACTCCCTCCTGAATTGTAAGATTTTCTTCCAAGCCCACGAGCAATAAGTAGGCTTCTTAGCGACCCAGAAGTTCTTTCCTTTTAAGAAAGTCGAGTGTATTCACTTACACCACAACGACTCCTTATCGGAGAACAGGAGCCAAATATGCTTAAGCATAGCTACTTTGTTACAATCACGAAGCCTCCGTATAACAAGACCTCCCTCTTCCTTAGGGAGACACACATCATCCGAGGAAACCTTCGCTCCACCTTTGCCCAAGTCCGGGCCTTTCTAAAGAAATTGCCTCAGGATACGTTCGATTTGATCCAAGACGGTTATGGGTAATATGAATACACTAGCCCAATAGGCTTGGATGGCATGAAGGATTGACCTTATCAACTGAAGACGGCCGGCCAAGGACAGAAAGCGATGGGTCCGGGGTTGTACTCTCACCATGATGTGGTTGACGAGGGCACAGTAGTCCACCTTACGGAGCCTCGACATGATGATGGGAACTCCCAAATAGCAAACCGGCAAGCTCCCTTCATGAAACCCCAGAGCAGTAATAATTTGATTCCTTGTAGAAGGCAAACCTCCTGCAAGGAAGATCTCGCTTTTGCTTGAGTTTGGGTACAAGCCACTCCAAGCCGAGAAGGTGTCCAGGCCTTCCTTAAGTAGAGCTACCGAAGGCACATTAGCTTCAGAATAGGAAGATGTCATCCGCAAAGAAAAGGTGCGATAGGTTTGTTACCTTACATCTCCAGTCAAATTTGAAAAAAAATCCGGTTTCATCGATTGAAGAAAAAGAAGGCCGGATAACACTTCCATAACTAAGGTAAACTAGTAGGGAGATATGGGATCTCCCTACCTTAGGCCCCGACCATTGGCAAAGAAACCATGTAATTCCTCATTTAAGGCAATGGAGAATTTAGGAGTTCGCACACCGGTCATGACAAGCCAAGTCAAGTGCTCCAAGAAGCGAAAACCTAGAAGGACAAGCTCGAGGAAGTTTCAGTCCACTGTGTCCTATGCTTTCCGGAAGTCCACTTTAACTGCACACCTAGGTGAGTACAGGTCAAGGTGGAAACCAGCAAATAACTCCTGAGCCAAGAGGATATTATCCCCGATTCGCCTGCCCTTAATAAAAGCACTTTGAAAGGGGCTAGTCACATCCTGAAGGATTGCAGCCACCCTGTTGGCCAAAACTTTAGTAATGCATTTGTAAATAGTATTACAACATGCAATGGGCCTGTAATCATTGATAGTAGTCACATTAGGGACTTTTGGCGCCAGCACCAAAATGGTATTGTTAATCTCCCTCTTAGAAAAATGAAAAATGTTGAAGACTAACTTAAATAAGAGTTAGATAACACAACACTTATTGGTAAATTAATAGTAGAAAAAAGATCGAAATGCAAGTTTACAAAAAAAAAAAAAATTGTTAGCCAGCAAATCAAATAAATAGTTAGCAATTTAGATGGAAAAAATTTGGAAAGTCACATTAAAAAATTTGAAGTTTTATGGAACGACTGGTAATTTAAAGACATTAATAAGGATGATGAATAAAAGTGGGTAAAACATAACGATTTCTTTGTTTTAGAGAGACAAGTTGGTAGCTTAAAAAAAATATTGGTAACTAACTCAAATAAAACTTTGTAATGAAAACCAATGTAATAAGAAATGCAAGGAAAAGTTGGTAAGAAAAATATGAAAACTTGCTCGTTTACAAACTTTCAAAAATTGTTGGTAAGTTCATAAATATGTCAACATGTTACCATCAAATTACCGAGAAATCAGGTAATCAGTGGTTTTGTTTTTGCAGTAGTATTTTCGACTCTTAATCACTATTTCAAAATTAGACTGGCACGAAAAAAAGAAAAAGAAAAAAAAAAAGAGATCCGTCTGTTTTCGAAAATAGCATAGTTAAATCGTCCATTTTTGTTCCATCTTGAATGGAAACAAAAGCTTTTGATTCGCCCTAGAGGCCAATACACGTAAGAGTTTCGCCAGAGCCATCACCTACAATCATCACGTGCAAAGTATAATGACAGTCAAGCTCCTCACGAACTCCGAAGACTGGCGGATGCAGCGGATACCATCAAATAACCTAACACAACGCCTTCTATTGTTCTTATGATTCTCGGTCGTGAATGATGACGAAGTTCTTCACGGATAGGATGAGCAGACCAGACCGGACCACCCACTTCAAGTCTCCTGTGGCTGATCCCGCCTCTTCCCGCATCTATTCTGCTTTCTGCCTAACGAGTTCATTTATCCATTAAGAGGGAATAGAAAATCCCAGAAGCAACGTTTAGAAACGTGATTCAATTCTTAAGTTTTACATTGACTATGCTATTTAGGAAAGCCTGCAACGCTGGGACCACGACCAGCTTAAATGGTCAAAGATGGAAGAGCATGAAGTACCGCCGATTAGGGTTCAACGCATTTGTTATGCCGCCAAAAAAGAGTGATGTTTGAATACTCAGACCACGAGATTAAATTTATTAGATCGAATTGATCGTATTACAAAAATCTATTGGAACCACTAAAAATGGTACTTTTCATGTATTATGATTGATTTTGTTTATCATATGATCTTTAGGTTTAGATTTATAATATACTCTCCCAAATAATGATGCAAATTTATTTTTCACCATTTCTTATTGGAATTCAACACACCATCTTTTGCTTGTGTGACAAGTAGTTTTGACTATGGTTGGTATTGGCGACCCGCCGACTTATTGCAAACACGTTAGTTATATCAATTCCAGGTTAACATCCCATAACAGTGTTTTTGGGTGATTCTTGAAGGAATCACTAAATAAGTTCTAGGACCAAAACATAAACGAGATTTTATGTATGTTTCAGCGTATGAATTGTTTGAAAATTTTGAAAAGGAGTATCATCAATGTCATTGAACATCAAGGAATGTGTATGGAAATATATTTGTCCCTTTACCGTTTCTCTGTGCTCAAGTAAGCAGAGTTTCGACCCTAGAAAGAACAAAAAAGAGATATATTCATCTTCATTGTATAAGCTAATCCTTGGCTATAAGCCGGTTATCGAAAGCACAGAAAGATCCCAACAATTCATAGCAAATCTATTGAATTTTGAAGCAATATAATAAAGAAGATAGCACTTTTGATTTTCTTTTAGAGGTACGATAACGAAGGGGAGTTCTACCGAAGTTAATATTGATCGACAGAAAAACTACCTCATCGAATGCATGAAATTGCCCTTTTGATTTTCTTTTAATAGGAATGACAAATCTTGGGGTTTATTTTTTGATAATTTTGAGGGTGGATATCAAATATAAAAGTTCTCTTTATAATAGTGTAGTAATAATAGTAGAGATAATGTATGAGATTAATTTAGGTTGCCTCACTTGACAAAAGACAGATGTTATAATATAAGTCAATGTGAACTTTTTTGGCCTTCTTAAAACCATACTGGGTTTTATATGCTCTTACCCGTCTTGTGTGTTCGAGTGGGCTTCTATCAATAAGTATATTTACATCTTTGTCTTCTCTCACTTTACTCTACTTATAAAAGAAGTAAACTTCATGTCCACTTTTGTATGAAAGTCCATTACATCTTAAGGAAAAAGGGGTAGTGAGACAACGATTTGAAAAAATACGGTCACTACTATCGAGCTCTCCCTACCCTACAATGGACCTCTCCCAAATCTATGATTATCCACCCTTTCATCCATGGACCAACGTTTTGGTACTAGACCGGCCGATTCAATCGGCTCAACTAGGCACTGGTCGGTCGTCTAGTCCGATCTAGACCACCACTTGAATGGGCAGCGGATTCAGCCGGATCTAAGCATGTAAGAAAGATATTCCAATCCCTACCTCCTTGGTTCCCCAACCGGATGCTCAACCAACTCAGCCAACAACTTTCTCACATACTTTGATAGATTGGGCCACGCTCGCCAAAAGAATAGGCCCGATGGTCGGGCCCCGTGCCTGATATGCCGGGCCAAGCCTGCTCGGTTCAGGAGAAAAGTTCGGTTCGGGCCCAATTCCGCACCAAAATGCATTGTCCGAGCCCGCCAAAGCAATCATCGGGGCCTTCCAAAAGCCCAAACGGCAGCACAAGCTCCTCGCTAGCTTGCAGCAAAAGTCATCCCAAAGTTCTTATCCTTCTTCTCCTCCCCCTCCTCTTGCTTCCTCTCTCCTCCATCAGTTCACAGCAATGGAGAAACTCGAGAAGATGGAGTGAGAGAGGGGGGGTGCGGGCGCGGGTGCGCGGGTGCGGGTTGATCCCAAACTTGGATGTCCGGTAT
Source organism: Eucalyptus marginata (assembly GCA_014182565.1). Taxonomy (NCBI): domain Eukaryota; kingdom Viridiplantae; phylum Streptophyta; class Magnoliopsida; order Myrtales; family Myrtaceae; genus Eucalyptus; species Eucalyptus marginata. The sequence continues at coordinate 1,390,754 of CM024590.1, forward strand.
GGAGAGGCTTCAAGAATGTTCGACGCGCCGAGGTGCTTTGGGCCACCCACCCCCAACTCCCCGACCCTCGAATCCTTTGAGCAAGTCTACATCTCCTCCCTCGCCCTCCTCAAGATGCTCAAGCACGGTATAGTTTTCCCTCTCTCTTGCTTCGTCTTTTGCTTGCGGTCGCTCGATTCGATAGTTCAACGTGAATAAAAAAAAAAAAAACCCTAATTGGTAATGCCGGTTGCTTTTCTCTACCGCTACCGGAGGATTGGTTAGGGTTTCTTGCCATGTGGTTTGTTGGGCCTCCATTTTTAGTGTTGAGGGATCGGGAAAGTTTGTGTCTTTAAAGTCGAATTTGAGCTTTCGGATTGGTTCTATGGTTTTGTGTGTTGTTAGATATTAGTTGTGGTGTGATGGTTCTTGTCACGCCCCGAACCTCAAGCGCGTGCCTATTCCTCGGTGGTCGATAAAAATTTTGCGACATCTTAGGACGCATCGCCGACCCATTCATTTTAATGCACATGCGGAAGCGAAACAAAACCCCTGACAACAATCAACACGGGATAGAAAAGCAGGAAGCACAATCACAACCAAAACACTTTTATAAACACCTTGGTTTATATACAACGCTAGGCTAAAGACAAGAGTCTGCTCAAACAGAAAGCCTACAAGCCTTTTAGGCACTCGAATCCCCAATTGAAACTTCGAGGTCTCCTGGGGACTCGGGTCCAGCACTGCACCACTAGGAGGGTCCGATGTACCCTCGCCATGAGCGACATCTATCATCGAATCAGGAACCTCACGATCCTACAAAGGACCCTCTCTATGTCCATTGAGCCTACGATGATACCACGCTCTGAATTGATGGGGTACCCTCTGAGGTAGGCCCGCATCGACCCGGACGGTGGTCGTCACGAGTTCATAGACCCCAACCCCGGGAACAGGAATGTCAGTTTCCTGCTCGGTAACCCTCTTAGGCTGCCCAAAACGTTCCGGAGGAACCGTCATCTAAGGACCTAAAAAGATTGAGCCCACGACGAAACAATGTCTCAGCAAGTTCACCCCCTAAACTCCGACTAAGAAGGAAATACGCCTAAAGGCAGTCTATGCACACAAAACAGATGACTTACCTTACCTCAGTTCCTTCCTAGACATCAATACAATTCATATACTCAATCAATCAATTCAATTCAAACCATCAATCAATCGATCCATCCAATCACTCAATTCAATTCGATACAATAGATACAATCAGTACCATCTATCAATTTGATTACCGCTCACACAAGCTAAGGTATAATTATGCTCACACAAGCTGATATAGATGGTTGCTTGCACAATGTATAAATTATAGCTCAATATATAGATTATTGCTCTCACAAGCTGACATATTAATGCTCACACAAGCCATCATTGCTCACACAAGCTAACGATTCAATGCTCTCACAAGCTGACGTACAATAATGGTCGCACAAGCTAACGATTCAAGGTGAACCAGAAAAATTGATACTCATACTTTTAAAATCCCACGATTCGATCTGGTCCTCAAAACCATTTTCGATGTCAAAACCCGACACCCGAGATTTTTCCAATCAAATATCAAAATTCCACAATTTTGGAATAAATATCCAAAATTACAATTACCACTCAATTTGCACAAATTAGCACTCAATTAAATAAACCAAGCACACCATTATAATCAGCACGAAATTCCAGTCACCGACTATCCCTATATAATTTCCGGAAAATAATAAATAATTAAATAAATACCAAAAATAATTAAATAAATACAATTAATTACCAAAAATACCAACTTAGGTCGAAATGCTTAATTAACCACTCGAACGGGTTAGGAAAATTTCCGAACCTATCTAGATAAATAGCACGATCTATCTAGTCCTTAATTATACCGTTCTAACCACCTAACATGCACAAACGAATAATTAAATCACTAATCCATTCTAACTAACCACCTAAACCATAATTAGCCTAAACTAATCAACCATTAAGCATCATTAACTCCCTAAGCAGGGTTTACCAAGTAAACTCACCGGTTTTGCAATCCGGTGAGTCCACGACGGCGACGCGAAAACGGGCGACAAACGATCTTGCGGCGGCACCAAACAAGGCCTAGAAGAGGCCTGAAACGGGCCTCAAAGCCACAAAGCCCTTGCTGGCTTTGGTTCTGGTTACTAGGCTAAGAGAGCTAGCGCAGGCTCGACTTGGGGTTGGAACGAGCAAGGTGGCGGACGGGCGGCTGCAACAGGCGACGATGGGCGACGGCGACTGCTGGACAGCGATGGTGGAGCTCCGGCTGAGCTCCTATGGTGACTAGGGCTGTTGCGGGATGGCGAGGAGGCCCGATGCAGATGGACGGGCGCGAGGACAACCGGGCAGTGTGTGCGGGCTCACGGGTGGCAAGCGGCGGTCCTGGCGGCTCAAGGGTGGTCGAAGGTGAAGGGGGTGTTGCTCGGTCACTCTCTAGTTCTCTCAAGCTTTCCAAGGCTCCAACAATGGATAAAGTGGGCCTTGAGAGGAAGAAAGAAGTTCTTGAAGACTTGGAGGGTCCCCCTTGGCCTCAAAAATCTTCTATTCTATCCCTTTGTCCCTTGGCAAGCACCCCACCAGCCTCGGCTGTCTTCCTCAACCAATTTGTAACCCTCAAACTTCCCTAGCAAGCGAACCAAGTGGTCCAAATGTTGCACACCAAGGGACCTATGAATTTTGGAACATTTTCCCCAAATCAACTTCGATTCTCCTTCAATTGGATCAAAATCGGTCCCCATAAATTCAACCAAGGTGCCCGCACTTAAATTCACATTTTTCCTCATCAATTGAACCAACTCGAATCCCAAAAACACGACCAAAAACGGTCATCTGATTTTTCCGATCAAAAACGACCCTACTATGAATTTTAGCCAAAAATCTCGATTTGTAGAAAAATCTTCAGAGGATGAGTCAACATTCTTAAAATGAATCGTGACATGATAGAACTTTCAATCAGGTTTAAATTCGCGGTTAATTTCAATCTTGCGCGATTTTAGTGCGACCTAACCTATCAGGTAGTTTTTAGGAATTTTTAGTGCAATTGACCCATGGTCAATTATTTTCGAGCCACATTGTACATCTTCGACACATTGGTGACTCATGAAAATCTCAATATTTTAAATAAGGACACAGAGTACCAAAACGACAAAAAAATCAGTCTAGTGCCAATCGACGAGAATTTTGCAATTAAGTGGAATCACCCGCACTTTAATCACATATCTTAGTCGAATCGACCTGTCTCTGATCTCTAGTCGATTTTTAACTATGCTGTAATGACCATTGTAGACTAGCACGGTCGAGTAGTCGATTTCCAGTCAAATTCTCAAATCTATTGCATTAAAATCCCTTAACGGCTTCACCAGATAGACTAGTTATCTCATAAGAGATCAGCTTAGATAATAGAACGATAGGCGCATCGATGAAAAGCCCGATTCATTCAATTGAAAATAGAACTGGAAATTCGGGATGTCATAATTCTTGGGCTGGTGTCTTGCTTTCTCTAAATTGGGACTTGGATTTGACCGACCGGGAGGGTCAGGGGTTCCCATGGAAGTGATGGGCTTGATGCTTGGGGAGTTTGTGGACGAGTACACCGTCCGAGTTGTCAATGTGTTTGCTATGCAACAAAAAAAAAAATTGAACGACTTAGTCAGAACCGGTGAAGCCTTGTTGAAGAAGCCAATTTCAAGAGTGAACTTGGAGACTAGCGGACACAAAGGCCATAATCCAAAGACTAATGAAGAGGCTCTTACATGGTATGGAATTGTAATTTCTGTCACGCCCCGAACCCCGAGTGCGAAAACAACCCACCATGGTCATGCAAATGCAACATTCCCAGGTAGTGTCACCAACCCCATTCATTTTATATGTGCATGCGGAACGTATTGTAAAACCCCTGACAAAACTTACGGGATAGGAAAGCAGGAAACCATCTCATTCACAAACAAACATACTTTCATAGATAATCACACCAGAGTTTATATACACCAAACAAGGTCAACCTACAAAAAGATCAGTTCACTAAAAAGAAGGAACAGTCCTATGACCACTAGTCGGACTCGTTCGTCAATCCCACTTCTGACTGATCAACCTCCAAAGACGACGGGTACTCCACCCTACCACCGGGAGGGTCAGCTATGCCCTCACCTAGGATGGCCTCCAAAATGGCAGGTGGAATGGCAAAACCACTAAGAGGACCAACCCTAAAACCATTGGCTCCAAAACGGAATCACGCTCTATATCAATAAGGCGCCCTGACAAACATGGCCTCCTCGATCCAGACTGTGGTCCTAACAAGTTCATAGATCCAATGACTTCCAAGATCAAGAAAACTATGCACCTGCTCGATATTCTGCACGGGAATACCATATCGCTCCGGGGGTTATCACCATCTACGGTCCTAAAAATATTTGGCCCACAACGGGGTGAGACATTGTCTTAGCAAGTTCACCCCCTAAACCCCTATTAAAAAGAAAATACACCTAAGGGTGGCCTAGCCACACTACACAGAAGACTTACCTCGCCTTATTTCCTTCCTGCAGGTTAGTACAGTTCATATCACTCAATCACAGGTAGTAATAAGAACTTAAACAACTGGAACGCAATCATTTTCACATAATCAATAACCACAGGGATCCTTATTATAAGACCAAATCGTTATGCCACGTCCCCTACCGTGCCACACAATTATGTCCCATAATCCGGCATGTCAGCCACACTTAGCATGCGTTCCAATTTTTATTCACTATCACACATAAACATAGCATACTCGCAATTCAGCTATCTACTAGCGTTTAGCCAGGCATTGTCCCCCACCTTGGAGCACGGCTTCGTCATTACATCAACGGCGTTCCCGAAGAAGCATGAGCCCAGAATCTATTTCGACCCGCATCCGTTGTATGAGGCATCCCATATAAGGGTAAATCCAGCTCAACAGCTCAAGACAAATTTTCTCTTAATTAACATACAACAAATTCATACTCGGCCCAAGACACTTGGCATTTCACTTAAGGCTTCCATTAAAATAGTGATCCCGGCCTCTTTTCTTCATATTAAAAATGTTCAAGAAATTATTCACGTGTGTGGGGGCATGCTAATTTCAATCCAGAGAACTAATATCTTACTTTTTCAAACCCCACCATTTAATATAATCCTTAAAATCTAATTTCGGTGTCAAACCCGACACCTGGGATTTTTCTGCATAAAGTTCATATTTTTCATATTTTTCACAATTAACACTTAATTTGCAATATCCAACTATCAGATTCAAAATCTGGATACATAACAGCGATCGCACGAAATTCTAACGATTTAAGATCTCGGAATAATTTCCGAAATAATAAATAATTAAATTTATTTCAAAAATTAATTAAATAATAATATTTAATAATTTTATATAATATAAAATATTATTAAATAATTAAATAATTTCGAAATAATTATTTAATCAAAAATAATTAATTAAGGTCTAATCAAGATTATACTAATCTAAACATCTACTTAGCCTTAATTAATCATACATTAAACTAATCACACCCCTTAATCTAATCCACACTTAACTAAACTAATCTAACCACCTAATCCTACTTAACTTAAACTAAGCATCCCTAAAGCATCATTAACCTTCTAATCAACGTTTAGAGGCTAAACTCACCGGAATTGCTTTCTGATGAGTCCACGGCGAAGACGACGGCAAGGCGATCGATAAACCTCCACGCGATGACACCAAGTGAGGACCAGAAGGCACCCAAAACGGGCCTTGAAGCTCCGGAACTTGCTGGAACTCCAGCTGCTAATCACGGTTGAACCGAAGAGGAAGATAGGCAGAATGGCGAGGAGGAGGGCAGCTAAGGGCCACGGCGGTCCAAGCAAGGCTTCCGGTAGGTAGACGGTGGCTCACGGCTGCAGCACGACTAGGGGCAGCAATGGACGAGGCTCCTGGACGGCAAGACAGAGGCATAACAACAGGGACGCACGGCTGGAGTAGCTCGCGCGAGTGACCGCGCTACGGCGAGTGACGGAGAATTCGGCTACTCTGGGGATGAGACGGCGGTGGCGTGGCTTCGATGGTGTCTCGAGGGCTTCGAAGGACAGCGAGACAACACGGAACTAGCAGCTGGGCACGAGGACGCACGCGGGATAGCAGCAAACGCGGGCTGGCGTGCAAGTGGTGCGACGGCGAAGGAGCGGGCACCATCGGGCATGCAAGCGATCAGTCGAGCAAGGAGGAGGGGCTGCCGGTTGCTTCTAGTTTTGCTCAGCTTTTCCCTCCCAACTCTCAAGGGAAAAGCCTTGATTTAAGGAAGAAGAAAGAGTTGATGTGAGGGCCCCTTTTTTAGAGCCAATGGGCTTATTACACTTGTCAAAACCCGCTCCTACTTGGCCCCACCATGACCTCACATGACATCACCATCCTCACTCCTCCAATCTTCCTTGACAAGCTTCCAATAGGTCCAAAATGCCTCTTCCCCCATGGCATACGAATTTTGAACATTTGTACATCAAATTCATTCAATTTTCTTCAATTCCCTTCTAATTGAGCCAAATTGAAGTCCATCAATTCATCCGATGTAATCACACTTAAATCCACATTTTTCCTTGACCATAGAAGTATCTTGGATCCCAAAAGTGCGACCAAAAGCGGGCCTACCAATTTTCCCGAACCAAAATAACCATACTTTGATTTTTCGCCAAAAAACTCGGTTTGTATAAAAAAAATCTTATGAAGATAAGTCAACGTTCCTAAAATGATTTGTGACACAACAGGACTTCCAATTTCTGAATTCGGTTTCAATTTCACGATTAATTTCACTCTAGCGCGATCTTAGCGCGCCCTAATCTACCGGGTAGCTTTTAGGAATTTTCGTGCATTTGACCTGTGGTTGATCATTTTCAAGCCACAATATACATCTTCAACACATTGGCGACTCTCGGTTGTCGTAGGAATCTCAAAGTTTCAAATATGGACACAAGGTACCAAAACGACAGAAAAATCGGTCCGGTGCCAATCGACAAGAATTGTGCGATCTAGTGGAATCACCCACACTCAACCACATGCCCTTGTCGAGTCGACCTATCTCCGGTCTCTAATCAATTTTTAACTGTGCCATAATGACCCTTGCAGATTAGCTCGATCAAAAAGTTGTTTCCTAGTCAAATCCTCAAGTCTAATGTGTTAGAATCCCTTAACGGCTTCACCTGATAGACTAGTCTTCTCGTGAGTGGCCATCTTAGAGAAAAGAAATATATGCGCGTAGATGAAATGCCCGATTCATTCTATTTAAAACAAAATTGGAAAAATCAGGATGTCACAATTTCTGATGTCGTTAAGAAGTTTGACGGTCGCATGCATAGTTCGGGTTACTAAATGCAATTGCTTATTTTCTCTCAGATTTGCAAAACCACTCTCAAATGAGAGACGCCTTCGTCTTGCAAGGTCGCCTCATGGACATAATTACACAAATTGGAAACAATCGTAGTCACCAAATGCTACAATTTGTACAAAGAACATACTGAAGTTTGTGAAGATTGATTCCTAGTGACAAGTCATTCATTCTTTGATTATTTTCATATTTTCCATTCTTCCTGAATAAATTCCAAGCGCCAAATTGCTGCGTTGGATGTAACCTTTAGTCTAATTCTTCCTAATTTTTTGTTTTGTATCATATTGCTAGTCTGAGCTTGTAAAACACGATCGAATTGTCAATAACAATCTCAATTACCTTACCCTGTGGTTGGATATGTTACGAGAAACAAGTGAACGAGCAATAATTAAAGAAAAAAACAAAAAATTAAATTGAACATCATAAATTGACTTGGTGATGTGACCTATTCCCAAAGAGAGTAACGTAGGTTTCTACCATAGATCGGATAATATAACAAAGATTACAATCACATTCAAGTTACTCAAACATTCAATATCTTCCGAACTCTAATCTACAAAGTGAGTCATATAGTATTTAACCCTTCATAATTTTTCATGAATTAATGTCTCGATCTCATAATGAAGTTTAGAAATCTTATAACAAGATTTGTTTTCGGTATCTAATACTTAAATTCAATGGATTCAATCAACGAAAAAAACGTGCAGCATCTCGGAACAATGTCCCACCCATTTTTGCGCCCAAAGCCACGAGAAGAGTTCTCTTGACCCAAACCAAAAGACCCCCAAAACTCAATAAATATAAAGTATGCGAGTCCCTTCTTTAATCCAACTGAGGAAACCTTTCTTGTTAAACTCAGAAGAGTTGACCCCCCAACAGGAAGTTGACTTATCGAAATTGGCAACAATTTGCACTTTCCTTTTGAGTTTTCCGTACATTTTAGATCCATTCACAGACTTAAACTCGAAAAACATTTTAATAATATACGAGATGAGATCAGCAAGAAGTCTCTAACCCAAGTTGAAAATCTACTCATAAACCCTCCCTATAAACACAGTTTTTGAATTTTACTTTCCCAAGAGGATATCATATTTTATGAAAAATCATTACATATAGCTTGTAAAATGTTCCTTCTGTAAAAAGAGATCAATCTGCTAATTACAAGCCTCGCGAGAGAGTGAGTCAATTAACTCAAATTCTATTTAATGTACGCATCACCAGCTAAAAAAGTTTAGAATTTGCAGAGTGCATAGGATGATGCTAGATATCAATTGAACATGGCAAGGTCTACTTTGAATATCAAAACACATAAAGTGTTGGGCTATGCAACTATAAGTCCAAATGCCAGACCTAAAAAGTTTATAGATCTATTTTGGTTTCTTTCTGAACGTTGGATGATAAAATTGCTAATTTCCATTCTAAAGGGAACTAAAATAGGAAAATTAGAATGAAGCCAGTAGATAAGCGCCGCGTAGCTAAATAGGACGTGATTTAAAATTGACAAAGATGTGAGGTTATTTGTCAATATTACTAAGAACATGCAAAGTTAAAATTATCATATTATACTCCAAATTCTCAGTCAACCAAGCATTGCAATTTGATATCGTATTCAATGGGCAAAAATGTAAATTGGTTAGATAAGAATGAAATGTCTCGTATCAAAAAGATGCTTTCTCATCCATAAATTGTAAAAATCAAAACCTTTGGATTTTCTTCTTCGAAATAGATGCAAACATTTTGTTTAATTACCATCGGTCGTGGTGGCTCTGCTTGTGGGCTCCCCGCCTTTGGAGGGAAAGGTCAGGTGTTCGAAGCCCCTACAACGCAAGTTGCAGGGAGGCTGGTGGACCATTAGGTGTATTACGCGTGGCGCCCTGGTGGTGGGTTCTAGGCTAGCGTCACCTGGGGGTTTACGTGGCGGATGTCCGCCAAAGCGGTTCCTCCGACACCAAAAAAAAAAAAAAAAAAAACATTTTGTTTAATTCTTTTTAGAAAGTGTGATATTTCTTTAAATTTTAAGTGGATTACGAAATAGTTACATCTAAAATAATTATTTTCCATATTAAATATATTTAAAATTGATCTATAAGTTACGAAAAAATATTTTTAGTTATTTCATTTGTCATTTATTACTATAAACATTCGCTCAATCTTATGATGTTAGATCTTACCTTGTATGCCTTAAAGATTAATTAAATTATGTTATTTATTTCTTCATATTATTTTTCTTGTAATAAATTTTGATTTTTTCATTGACATTATGTATTCAACTCATAAGGCAATCTATATGTTATTTATGTAAATTTTTCTATTCATAAAAAGTATTATCTAAAACCTTTTAGATAGATTACTCATTTTGATATAATGTATCATTCGTTTAGATTTGTCAAGATTACTCATTTTTCATCACAACTATCAATGATGAACATACTACAGTGTTAGGTTAGATCATTCACAATTCTATAAATGTGTGCATCGAAAAATGTGGAATTCCAAGGGAAACCAATATTAGGTACAATGAAGATGAATAAAAGTTGCATAGATAATCTATGAGGAATGTGGTGCGATGAACCGATCTTGGCGCAAAAATTGAATGGGAACTTGTGTCTTTTTAGTAGGAACAGTGTCAAACGCACAAATTCTTGAAATTTGATTGTTAGCCTATGCATACTTACTGAAGATGGAATACAACTTGATTTTCAAAACTTAAAATCAAACTCATATATCTTTTTTTTCTTTTTAATTTTCATGTTACCTGTAGCTAACGGAAGGGTCTCATCAAAGGACATTCGTCGCTTTCATTGCTTTTTTATCCATAACATTTAATTACCATTGAACTTTCGGCCATCTTTGAATCACCAAAAGCCTCCACCATCGACCCTCTCGTTGCTTGATTGGAGATGAATAAGTTATTCTCTGACAGGATGACCTGTCATCTCGCATCTATATCGGTTCTGCCTAACAATTCTCCCATGAAGTCGGGGCAAAAAAAAACGACCCAGAAGCACAGCTTCACACGTGATTCAAATCTCGTATTAATTAATTAACTTTGAAAGCATGCGAAGACACGGGGATGAGAAACGAGGTTCGCTTCACCGGTCAAAAGCAGAAGAGCAAAAAACTGCTTGATTTAAGCCAGGGTTTCGACGTGTTCATCGAATATAACCCCAAGAGGAAGGAGCCTACAAATTACACTTGCATTGATTACTATTTCCTTCACGTGTGAAACCCTAAATTGGAATTAGTCAGCCGATTTGCCTTGGAGTAGTTACCACTCAGAACCTAGCCGTTCTTTTTTAGGTCAAAACTTAAACATTCGCCATTCATTCTGACATAATAAGTACATGGGTTTGTCCAAAGAAATAACCATGCTATCTCTTTTTCTATTTTAATCAATTTACATTTAGATAAAACCCAATGTATGTGACAGATGAAAGAAAAGAATCACCTTAGTTACCTCATCATTCTAATGGCCCTTTTAAATCCTAGTGTTCTCCTTTCCTCGCCTATACATCTCTCAATTTACATTAACATATCTCCATCTGCTGGGCATAACATTGTTTACATTGCTAGTTTCGTCGAGAGCAATTCTAGATTACTAGAAAGATATTTCCAATTTGAATTTCTTGAGCCCACTACCAACGCTGCTATCTTTTCAAATAAGGTTCATCATCGCGTATATCATGTTGAAAGATGGTTGATTTAATTTATTGCATAAGACATGAATTGGAAAGAAGACATTATAAATATATATATATATATATATATATATATATATATATATATATATGAACTTGGAAAAACCATTCAAAAGTGACGTATCTGGATCTAAATTCTTACATGTATGCTATATCTTCATCACGAATAAAGATCTTGCTCCCTAACTGTGGCCCCATCAAACCCTTCTTTGAATTTTCAAACCTAAAAGTCTCCCGAATGTTGAAAATCTCAACGACTATTCTTCACTCCGCATGGTGACCAGAAAGGCCTCTCAGCCTCAAGCAATAAATGTTTTGCATCAGCTTTGAAATTGTACTTTTGAACGATTTTCTTGGAATCGGTCCAACCTATGATGATTCCAAGCAAGATCGTACGTTCCATTTCGGTCAATTTTTGAACGAAACATAGCCTATAAATACGTGCCTCTTATACAGACTAAGGCCATCACGGAACTATCTCATTTTCAGCTTTTCCACAGTACAAGCACATTTGCAATTCAATATTTTCCTCAAAGCCTCTCTCTGTTTCTCACTCTAGGAAATAAGAAAAGCACATACTTTGTCTGAATTTTGGTCCGCTGGTATCCATTTCTTCTCTACTTGGTGTCCATTTAGTTAGCAAAGACATCCATGGAAAGGGCAATGAGCTTGCCACTTCAACCTCCGACTTACGGAAATCTCATAACTATTCTTAGTATCGATGGTGGAGGGATAAGAGGGCTGATTCCGGGAACCATTCTCGCTTTCTTAGAGTCTGAGCTTCAGGTCTGTACTTGAACAAAGCTCACTTTTTTGACGCATGCGTGCCTCATGCAACCTGTGATTCCTAATTAGAGAACATATATATCTTTGTGGACTGTGCAGAAACTAGACGGTGAAGACGCAAGGATCGCAGATTATTTTGATGTTATTGCTGGAACAAGCACCGGAGGTCTAGTCACCGCCATGTTAACTAGCCCTGACGAGAACAACCGCCCCTTATTCGCCGCAAAAGATATTAAGGATTTCTACCTCGATAACTGCCCAAAAATCTTCCCTCAAGACAGGTTAGCTCAGCTGGCTGATTCAAAATTATCAAGGCCATATTAGATGTTGCATTTATGAATGATTGTTTGTCTATGGTAATAACTCTTCTTACATAACTTCTATCTTTTTCGAAACTACACAGTTGCCCGTTTGCTCCTGCTACGAAGATGATCAAAGCTGTGACGGGACCAAAATATGATGGAAAATACCTTCATAAGCTTGTCAAAGAGAAACTCGGAAACAGACGATTGCATCAAACATTAACAAATGTGGTGATCCCAACATTTGACATCGAGAGTCTTCAGCCAACCATCTTTTCTAGCTACGAGGTTCATCTTTCTTGTCCCTGAAATATAACTCGCTTTTTTTTAAATATTGTTTCTTGCGTGTTACATGCAGAAAAGTAATTAAATAGATATGTTTTTTAATTCTGGATAAATATGCAGGTAAAGAGAAAGCCAAGCATAAACGCCTTGCTCTCGGACATATGCATCTCAACCTCAGCAGCACCAACTTATCTCCCAGCTCATTACTTTGAGACCCAGGACTCCACGGGAAAAATTAGAGAATTCAACCTCATAGATGGCGGCGTAGCTGCAAACAACCCGGTATGCAAAGCTAATTTTCCCTATTGTTGTTTAATGTGGATCGTGACTTGACGACACATAGTATTAAATCACTAATTTGACGTTGCTCAAAATAGACCTTGGTTGCGATGGGGGAAGTGACGAAGGAGATCATGGGAGGAAGCTCGGATTTCTTCCCCATAAAGCCGATGGATTACAGAAGGTTTCTGGTGATATCACTCGGAACCGGATCCCAGAAAGTCGAAGGGAAGTACGACGCAAGGGAAGCTGCCAAATGGGGAGTGCTGGGCTGGTTGAGTAGCAACGGTGGGAGCCCGTTGGTCGATGTGTTCATGCAAGCGAGCGCCGATATGGTCGATTTCCACCTCTCTGCGGTCTTCCAGGCATTACACCTTGAAGCCAACTACCTCCGAATCCAGGTATAATAGAATTAAGATTCTCGAATTTCACTTGCATAACATTGACCTTGATGTCCTTATCGAGGATTTCCTAGCTGTAGCCGACACACTGTATATTGATTCTCGTAAATGAAACTCATAGGATGACACATTAAGCGGTTCAGTGGCATCTGTCGATATCGCTACAAAGAAAAATCTGAACGACTTAGTCAAAACCGGGGAAGCACTATTGAAGAAGCCGGTTTCGAAGGTGGATTTGGAGACGGGTCAATGCGATGCGTGTAAACTGGAGACTAATGAAGAGGCTCTTAGAAGGTATTGAACTATTAGAACAATGAAATCAAATTCTTTCATGTATTTAAAGGTTTAGGGTTTATTAGTTGTCCGGTCGAGGTTACTTAAGTGCGATTATCCAATTTGGTTTCAGGTTTGCCAAGCTCCTTTCAAATGAGAGACAACTTCGTCATGCGAGGTCGCCACATGGACATAATTCCACGAATTTGAAACGATGCTAGTCGTGGAATATTTCTACAGTCTTGAAGATTCTTAGGGGACACGCCATCCATTCTTTGATTGTTTTTGTGTATAGGCATTTTATGGATTTCTTTTATTCTTTCCATTCTTCTCCATTAAATTCCGAAGGGAAGTTTGCTGCATCATTGGATGTAACTTTTTTCAATATTATACTTTCAGATGATTTTTTTTGTATGTTTTTAACTGGTCTGCGCTTGTACAGCATGATCAAATGAATAAAAGTTCTCATTGCCTCAAGCTTGTGACCTGGTACCACAAAGTCATCAGTTCGTCTTTGGTCGATTCTTTGTAAATTCTAGAAGTTGGAAAGAAATGAGAATAAAAAGTTCATTAAAAAAAAAAATCTTTTATCAAAGGTAAGAGAACTTGGTAAATTAGAATGAGGGTTAATAATCTGAAAAAACCCCAAATTGGTACATGTGTGACAAATTTACTCCAAACTAATTTTTTGATCACGAAAAATCATAAACCGGTATACTTTTGACAAATTTACTCCAAACGACCACAAAAACCCAAATTGGTACACTTATGACAAATTTATCCCAAATTAATTTATTCGACGCAAAAACCCCAAACTGGTATATTTATGACAAATATACATTCTGTTAAATTAGATTAATATCGCAAAAAACCACAAAAATTGTGTAACTATGACAAATGGAAAATAAAATCTCAAACCGGTACACTAGTCAACTATCAAGTGATATACAATTTAGCAATTTGACAGTAAAACTTAACTAAATTAATATAGGGTAAAATTATTACAAGTATACCAGCTTGGAGTAAATTTGTCAAAGGTGTATCAGTTTAGGGTTTTTGTGGTCAAAGAATTAGTTTTGGACAAATTTGTCACATGTATACTAGTTTGGAGTTTTCAAGGTTTTTTTTTTTTTTTTGGTAAAGATAAGAATATTTTGAGCCTTAACCAAACTATACAAGAAGGTTCAGCGCCAAAAACTTACACTCATAAAGACAACAAGTCAGTACGAGTGGAAGGGAGCCGAAAGAAAGCTAAAGAGATCGCGAACAAGGCGGTAGCAAATCAGACAGAAGCAAGAGCAGCCTAAATAGAAGGCAGACAACAACAGCCCAACACTAAGGTAGTAACAAGGCGGGAGAAGATCCGCGAACAAGTAACCATAGCAGCACCCGCCAGCTCAAAAGCATCAACCATCTAGCCGCCGAAAGGGAAGGCTACGAAGGAAAAAACACACCAGCCCTAGACCACCAACAAAAGCCAGGAGGAGCCAAGTATTAGCCAGCTACAGGCGAGATCAGAACCAGCATGGCAATAAACGATCCGCCGGCCTCGAAGCTGAAAACAGCTAAGTCAAGGAGGTGGTGGATCAGCGTCTCCGGAAGGGAAGATAATCAAATCAATCCCCCAGCTACGCTTGATCCTCCTATTTCGTGTAGTTTCTTTGACATTTCTGAAGGTGATAGCTTTGTCTCTGACTACTTTGATCAAATGGTTCTTCACGGCCGAATTGGCAAGAGATTACTCCCTAAATAGAATGTTATTCCTATTTTTCCAGATAATATGTCAGAGAGCACCAAAGGAAAAATGGCCAATGCATTTATGGAAATCTTTGCCCGAAAGCAAGGCTACAGCCCAACGAAGATTCTCCCCATGATCATTGTGCCACGAAAGGTTGCATCGCAGCCCAAAAGAAAGCAATGCTAGCGGTGACATGACATCCAAAAAATAGATGATCAATGGAGTCCGGCATGGCATTGCAAAAGGCACACGCATCACTATCAATTCTACCATAAGATAATAAGAGTTGGAAGCCTATGCTTGGCAATAAGCCAAAGATTGAGTTGGTACCATGGCGGAATTGAGTTGTTCCAAATGAATGCATGGCAATGAACTCGAGCCTTCTTCCGCCTTATGGTCTCCCACGCCAAGGCTACTATGAACAGCCCGAAAGAACTCTCCACCCAGCAAAAACGATCCGAGTTTTGCGAAAGGGTCAAGAGAGGTTGTTCCCACAAATCTAAGACGGTCTTGATAGCATGGCCAAAAGTGGAGAACAAATCAGCCACCGTCGCATGCCTGGGTAGCCGAGAACTGTGGATGAGAGAGTCCAAGAAAATAAAGTTCAAGAGACCCCTAGGGTGCCAATTGTCAAACAAAAGAGACAACGAAAGGCCGTCCCCTATTCTCCAAAGGAATGAGTTACATAACTCCCTCCTGAATTGTAGGATTTTCTCCTAGGCCCACGAGCAATAAGTAGGCTTCTTAGTGACCTAGAAGTTCTTTCCTTTTAAGAAAGTCGAGTGTATCCGCTTACACCACAACGACTCCTTATCGTAGAACAGGAACCAAATATACTTAAGCATAGCTACTTTGTTACAATCACGAAGCCTTCGTATAACAAGACCTCCCTCTTCCTTAGGGAGACACACATCATCCCAGGAAACCTTCGGTCCACCTCTGCCCAAGTCCGGGCCTTTCTAGAGAAATTGCCTCAAGATACATTCGATCTGATCCAAGACGGTTATGGGTAATATGAATACACTAGCCCAATAGGCTTGGATGGCATGAAGGATTGACCTTATCAACTGAAGACGGCCGGCCAAGGACAGAAAGCGATGGGTCCGGGATTGTACTCTCGCCGTGATGCGGTTGACGAGGGCACAGCAGTCCACCTTACGGAGCCTCGACGTGATGATGGGAACTCCCAAATAGCGAACCGGCAAGCTCCTTTCATGAAACCCCAGAGCGGTAATAATTTGATTCCTTGTAGAAGGCGAACCTCCTACAAGGAAGATCTCGCTTTTGCTTGAGTTTGGGTACAAGCCACTCCAAGCCGAGAAGGTGTCCAGGCCTTCCTTAAGTAGAGCTACCGAAGGCACATCAGCTTCAGAATAGGAAGATGTCATCCACAAAGGAAAGGTGCAATATGTTTGTTGCTTTACATCTCCAGTAAAATTTGAAATCCGGTTTCATTGATTGAAGAAAAAGAAGGCCGGATAACACTTCCATAACTAAGGTAAACAAGTAGGGAGATATGGGATCTCCCTACCTTAGCCCCGACCACTAGCAAAGAAACCATGTAATTCCTCATTTAAGGCAATGGAGAATTTAGGAGTTCGCACACTGGCCATGACAAGCCAAGTCAAGTGCTCCGGGAAGCGAAAACCTAGAAGGACAAGCTCGAGGAAGTTCCAGTCCACTGTGTCCCATGCTTTCCGGAAGTCCACTTTAACTACACACCTTGGTGAGTACGGGTCAAGGTGGAAACCAGCAAATAGCTCCTGAGCCAAGAGGATATTATCCTCGATTCGCCTGCCCTTAATAAAAGCACTTTGAAAGGGGCTAGTCATATCCTGAAGGATTGCAGCCACCCTATTGGCCAAAACTTTAGTAATGCATTTGTAAATAGTATTACAACATGCAATGGGCCCGTAATCATCGACAGTAGTCGCATTAGGGACTTTTGGCACTAGCACCAAAATGGTATTGTTAATCTCCCTCTTAGAAAAATGAAAAATGTTGGTGACTAACTTAAATAAGAGTTAGATAACACAACACTTATTGGTAAATTAATAGTAGAAAAAGATCGAAATGCAAGTTTACAAAAAAAAAAAAAAAAATTGTTAGCCAGCAAATCAAATAAATAGTTAGCAATTTAGATGGAAAAAATTTGGAAAGTCACATTAAAAAATTTGAAGTTTTATGGAACAACTGGTAATTTAAAG
The DNA here is from genome assembly GCA_014182565.1 of Eucalyptus marginata. Lineage (NCBI taxonomy): Eukaryota > Viridiplantae > Streptophyta > Magnoliopsida > Myrtales > Myrtaceae > Eucalyptus > Eucalyptus marginata. The sequence continues at coordinate 1,408,141 of CM024590.1, forward strand.
ACATTGATAAGGATGATGAATAAAAGTGGGTAAAACATAACGATTTCTTTGTTTTAGAGAGACAAGTTGGTAGCTTAAAAAAAATATTGTTAACTAACTCAAATAAAACTTTGTAATGAAAACCAATGTGATAAGAAATGCAAGGAAAAGTTGGTAAGAAAAATATGAAAACTTGCTCGTTTACAAACTTTCAAAAATTGTTGGTAAGTTCATAAATATGTCAATATGTTACCATCAAATTACCGAGAAATCAGGTAATCAGTGGTTTTGTTTTTGCAGTAGTATTTTCGACACTTAATCACTATTTCAAAATTAGACTGGCACGAAAAAAGAAAAAGAAAAAAAAAAAGAGATCCGTCTGTTTTCGAAAATAGCATAGTTAAATCGTCCATTTTTGTTCCATCTTGAATGGAAACAAAAGCTTTTGATTCGCCCTAGAGGCCAATACACGTAAGAGTTTCGCCAGAGCCACCACCTACAATCATCACGTGCAAAGTATAATAACATTCAAGCTCCTCACGAACTCCGAAGACTGGCAGATGCAGCGGATACCATCAAATAACCTAACACAACACCTTCTATTGTTCTTATGATTCTCGGTCGTGAATGATGTCGAAGTTCTTCACGGATAGGATGAGCAGACCAGACCGGACCACCCACTTCAAGTCTCCTGTGGCTGATCCCGCCTCTTCCCGCATCTATTCTGCTTTCCGCCTAACGAGTTCATTTATCCATTAAGAGGGAATAGAAAATCCCAGAAGCAACGTTTAGAAACGTGATTCAATTCTTAAGTTTTACATTGACTATGCTATTTAGGAAAGCCTGCAACGCTGGGACCACGACCAGCTCAAATGTCAAAGATGGAAGAGCATGAAGTACCGCCGATTAGGGTTCCACGCATTTGTTATGCCGCCAAAAAAGAGTGATGTTTGAATACGCAGACCACGAGATTAAATTTATTAGATCAAATTGATCGTATTACAAAAATCTATTGGAACCACTAAAAAATGGTACTTTTCATGTATTATGATTGATTTTGTTTATCATATGATCTTTAGGTTTAGATTTATAATATACTCTCCCAAATAATGATGCAAATTTACTTTTCACCATTTCTTATTGGAATTCAACACACCATCTTTTGCTTGTGTGACAAGTAGTTTTGACTATGGTTGGTATTGGCGTCCCTGCCGACTTATTGCAAACACGTTAGTTATATCAATTCCAGGTTAACATCCCATAACAGTGTTTTTGGGTGATTCTTGAAGGAATCACTAAATAAGTTCTAGGACCAAAACATAAACGAGATTTTATGTATGTTTCAGCGTATGAATTGTTTGAAAATTTTGAAAAGGAGTATCATCAATGTCATTGAACATCAAGGAATGTGTATGGAAATATATTTGTCCCTTTACCGTTTCTCTGTTCTCAAGTAAGCAGAGTTTTTTTTTTTTTTTTTTTTTGGTAAAGGTAAGAAAACAAGTAAGCAGAGTTTCGACCCCAGAAAGAACAAAAAAGAGATATATTCATCTTCATTGTATAAGCTAATCCTTGGCTATAAGCCGGTTATCGAAAGGACAGAAAGATCCCAACAAATCATAGCAAATCGATTGAATTTGGAAGCAATATAATAAAGAAGATAGCAGACATTATGACAAAAGCAAAATTACTCAGAAGCGAAATTAGTTGAAGCTCATTAAGGACGAGTAGAGAAGCCGTTGGAGCACTTTCGACATGACGTGGTGATGAAAAAGGTGATAGAATGACATATAAATCAGACAGGATGTAAAATAATGCACTTCCTTTATTTTCCTCCTTTAATTTCAAAGGCGTGAATTGAACTTATCAACCGGTCTTGGTTCGAAACCTGCGAACTTCATTTTCAATCTTCCGGTGTGTTCTCATTTCATCCTCTCTTATCTGTAAGCCGAGAGTTTTACGCACAGCATTTCATGGCACCAATTCACTCCCCCTGCTGGACGATGCATCAGGATTTAGGGTTGGCTGCTTCCAAAATGGTCCCCGTGCCTTTCGTTTACTTTTCAGACCTACAAGTCTCTCCTGGGGCGTTGAAAGTCTCAACGATAGTTCTCACTTGCGTGGTGACCGCTCAAACTAATCATCGGCTAGGTACTTCCCATTTCCCAAGACAAAATTTATGATTCAGCCTTTGAAATTCGGACTTTTCAATGGTTTTCTTGGATTGAAAGAATCAGCAGTCCAACTTGAAACAGTTCCAAACAAGATCTTACGCGCGATTTCGGTCAACTTTTGAATTAAGCATAGCCTATAAGTACTTGCTTCTTATCAAGATCAAGGCCATAGAGCTCGCATTTCCAGCTTCTTCTGCAAGCATCATATTTGGAATTCAACACAGTTGCAATTCAATCCTTTTCCTCAAAGTCTCTCTCTCTCTCTCTCTCTCTTTCCCCATATACATGATGCTATCCATGGAAAGGACAACGAGCTTGCCTCTTCAGCCTCCAACTTACGGAAACCTCATTACAATTCTCAGTATTGATGGTGGAGGGATAAGAGGGCTTATCCCAGGAACCATCCTCGCTTTCTTAGAGTCTGAACTTCAGGTATAATTACATATACATCAGTCATTTCCTAAGGTTTCTGCACTTTCTTTGTAAGAAACGCTTTGCTGCGTGCTATAATCACTTGCAGTTCACCTTTTCATGCATGCATGTCCCATGCAAATTTTGATTCCTAACTAGAGAACATATCTTTGTGGACTGGTGCAGAAACTAGATGGTGAGGACGCGAGAATAGCAGATTATTTCGATGTTATTGCTGGAACAAGCACCGGCGGTCTTGTCACGGCCATGTTAACCACCCCCGATGAAAACAACCGCCCCTTGTTTGCTGCAAAAGACATTAAGGATTTTTACCTTGATAATTGCCCTAAAATCTTTCCTCAAGACAGGTGCCCTAAATTTCCAAGCCTATATAGGTGTCATATTTACAAAGTAATGTTTTCTCGAATGACTTTCTAACATAATGTCTTTATAAATTGAAAACTACAGTTGTCCTTTTGCGCCTGCTACGAAGATGATTAAAGCTGTGACTGGCTCAAAATATGATGGAAAATACCTGCATAAGCTCGTGAAGGAGAAACTCGGGAACGCAAGATTGCACCAGACATTGACTAACGTCGTTATCCCAACGTTCGACATCAAGCGTCTTCAGCCAACGATCTTTTCTAGCTACGAGGTTCATCTTCTTGTCCCTAACATGAAATTTTTTTTCCTTATTTTTATATTTCCTTTGTCTTTATTAATTATGACATATAGATAATCAACTAGGTATTGTTTTTTTTCGGAAAATGAGTAGGTGAAGAAAACGCCGACTCTAGACGCCTTGCTCTCGGACATATGCATCTCAACCTCAGCAGCACCAACTTATCTCCCGGCTCATTATTTCGAAACCCAAGACTCCACAGAAAAACTGAGAGAATTCAACCTCATAGATGGTGGCGTAGCCGCAAACAATCCGGTATGAAAGAACTATATTTTGGCAGACCTGACTAAACAAAACGTGTTTGTATAATTTCTAACTTCACATCATTCATCATGCAGACGTTAGTTGCAATGGGCGAAGTGACGAAGGAGATCATGGGAGGAAGTTCGGATTTCTTCCCTATAAAGCCGATGGATTACAGAAGATTTCTGGTGATATCGCTCGGGACTGGTTCAGGAAATTCTGAAGGGAAGTACGATGCAAGTGAAGCGGCCAAGTGGGGAGTGTTGAACTGGTTGAGCAGCAACGGCGGGAGCCCTTTGATTGATGTGTTCATGCAAGCGAGTGCCGATATGGTCGACTTCCACCTCTCTGCGGTCTTCCAGGCCCTGCACCTTGAAGCCAACTACCTCCGGATTCAGGTATTCTCATTGCACCTTGAATGATTCAAAGAAAATTAACAACTTGAAGAACTTGAGTTGACTCGCTAATCAAAATTGGAATGGCAGGACGATAACTTAAGCGGGGCCGTAGCATCCGTGGATATAGCAACGAAGAAGAACCTGAACGACTTAGTCAAAACCGGCGAAGCACTATTGAAGAAGCCGGTTTCAAGGTAGATCTGAAAAAGGGTGGATGCGAGGCATGTAACCCGGAGACTAATGAAGAGGCTCTCAGAAGGTATTGAACTATCTGAACGATGTCATGAGTTCTTGAGTTATTAAAAGTTACAGGGCAATGTATAATCATCGAGGTCACTAAATGCAATTCTAAATTGTGGTTTCAGGTTTGCGAAAATGCTCTCGAATGAGCGACTACTTCGTCTTGCTAGGTCGCCTCATGGACGTAACTCCGCAAATTTGAAGCGATCTAATCTGTCTAGTCAACAGACGGCAATTTATGAAGACTGATCTAAGGGATAACTCATTTATTCTTTGATTGTTTCATTCTTTCCATTCTTACTGAATGAAATTCCAAGCATCAATTTTCGCGTTGGATTTAAATTAATCTAATTGTCCTCGATGATTAGTTTTGTATATATTGACTATTGTGACTTTTAACACCATCTATATGAATAAAAATCTCACTGTTATGGACTGTGGCCGGAGAGTGTTGAGATCCTCTCTAATCCATGTCGAAAATCTAGGCATAAACTTGCCTATATATAGCATGGTTTTTGAATTTTATATAGCATACTGCGTAATCTGTTTGCTGCACAGCCCACATCCTTGAACATTGATATTGGTAGTTACGGTTCGGAAAATCGACTACTAATTAGTAGTCATGGATGTGGATTATATTAAAATATTTGACACGGATTGTGTATTCAAAATTTGTCATTTTTAGTTAATGAAACTTTATATATATAGGGTTGTATAAAGATCTATATCAAAAGGCATGTTTTCGTTGCGCTCGCTTGACCCGTATTGCGTGGAAAGCACACAGAATTGTGTACAGAAAATATGATGGTGATGATGAAAGGAATTCAATTTGTGTTGAAGTGACATTTTCGCAAAAACCTGAAACGAATTCAATTTCTACCGGTGCATAGTTAATCCTTTTCCTCCATAAACTTTCTAATAAGAGCAAGTCACTGAGACAAATCGTATTTCTATTGAAGAAGTAGATATAAATTAATGCAAAGTCCATCCATGTATCATGTAGTATGTATATGAGAATGAATACCATATACTCTCTGTAGTCTCCCAAAATAAATTGACAGATTTCATGTGACGCGATTAGATGAATCGATTGTATCCACTATTGTATCGAGATAACTAACATGATTTTCACAACTTACCCACTCTAATAAATTCCGTTCAGGATAGACTATAAATTCATATATGGCATTGGAAATTAATAAATGTACACATAATAAGAAC